>JARCGZ010000010.1:5456000-6820000 GCA_029784005.1 Lenwebbia sp. NSW1173648 | reverse complement strand
AGAAGATTCAGAAGAAAATTCATCAGAAGATTCATCATCATCATCATCATCATCATCAGAAGAAAAAGAAGAAGAAGAAGATTCATCAGAAGAATCAGAATCAAAAGAAGAAGAATAAGAAGAAGAATCAGAATCAGAAGAAGATGAAGATTCAGAAGAAGATTCAGAATAAGAATAAGAATCAGAAGAATAAGAATAAGAAAATTCAGAAGATTCAGAAGAAGATTCATCACAAGAATCAGAAGAATCAGAAGAAGAAGATTCCGAAGATTCATCAGAAGAAGAATAAGAAGATTCAGAAGAAGAAGAAGAAGAATCAGAATCAGAATCAGAATCAGAATCAGAAGAAGAAGAAGAAGAAGAAGAAGAAGCGGAAGAAGATTCATCAGAAGAATCAGAAAAGGAAGATTCATCAGAAGATTCATCAGAAAATTCATAAGAAGAAGAAGAAGAAGAAGAAGAAGAAGAAGAAGATTTATCAGAAAATTCATAAGAAGAAGAAGAAGAAGAAGATTCATCAGAAGATTCAGAAGAAGAAAAAGAATCAGAAGAATCAGAAGAAGAAGAAGAAGAAGAAGATTCATAAGATTCAGAAGAAGATTCATCAAAGAATATTTACCCTAATCAGACTAGAGAGAGAGAGACAAAACATCGCAGCAATGCAAGCCTCTCAAAATGTGCAACACCCTTGTAGCCAGGCAATGAAATCTCCCCTATAGTTCATGAAGCTGCTGAGATTGAGAACCACATAAAATGCGGTTTCGCCTGTCAAAGCGGCGAACTTTAGATCCATAAGAACAAAATACAGCCTCGTTTTGGATGGTTCAGTTCAGCCATTCTCGAATGTACTTAGAATGAGTTCCTTCTGAGTGTCTATTTGATATCTAGGTATTAGATAGACAACTTTTTACCTACGTAACTCCATAATGATGGGAGTCTAGTCTTTTCAAATTACGAACTCTTCTTGGTTCAGGTGCAATAAAGTTTTGTTTCTCTTTCATCCGTCTCTATCTTGCATAATGAGGCGAAAAGAGCTCTATTTCCTTCTCGGTACTTAGATCTTTCTCTAAAAAAACCAACCTATCGAAGAGCGTGAAACCATTTGGGCCCCGCTACTCGAGAGCCCTACCACACGGGACCTTGGGGTCACTATGGCCGACTGAATCGGACCGATGTCATGAATAACCACATCTGAGCTAAGCACGACCCCTTTTTTAAAACGTACTTGGACGATTCCATTCAACTAAAGCATCCAAACTAAGTGGCTTATAAAAGGGATTAGTTCTGCTTCAGGCAGACGTGAATTTTTTCAGGGAATGTACCAACTCTGCACTGAAGTGACTTCAAGCCCGCCATTCGTTATAGCTTTACCTGGTTAAGAAAACCCATGAAAGCTCAGCCAAACGGCCCATGACAGGGTTGGGGCGAAAAGGATCAGGCCAGGCAGGACCACGGTTTAAGAAACTGAGCCCGTTCTTCTCTGTGGAAGTTTTTTTTTTTTTTTTTTTTGGGGGGGGTCAAAATTCTCTATTGAAGTTGAAGCCAGCCAATGCGAACTTCCAGTTCCAAGAGTGAATCAAGTTATTCGAAGAGAATAGGGATACATTGACCCGAAGTACTAAAATTTATCACGAAAATATAATTGAGTCCTAAAATTTACAAAAAATGCAATCAAGTATTAAAACTTGTCAAATTAGTGCAATTGAGTCCTTCCATTAATTCCGCCCATTTAGACTAACGAAAAATCCCGACGTTGCTTTTTTTTAATAGTTTCCTTCGTCCATATGGCTAAAACGTGAAACAAAAGACTAAAACGATGTCGTTTTGGCATAATTCTAATTTTAACTAAAATATTAATGAAATAAAATTAAAAATATATATTATAAAAACAAAAATAAATAAAAGAAAACCCCAATGGCAAGGGCGGCAGACCCTTGCCATCACCGCCCCCGTCGCTGGAAACAGTCGTCGGGGGCTCGACGTGGGTCACCGAGGCCTCGGCGAGGGCCCAATGACCCTCTACTCGGATTTGGGTGAGGGTTGCCGGCCCGCCCCCAGACCATGCCTTAGGTTGGCAACTGCGCGATCTGGCCAACGGCCACAGCTGGGCGAGGGCCGGCGACCCTTGCCCAGAATCGAGTGGAGGGTCCCGGGCCCGATCCTCCTGCGATCGGCAAGGGTTGCCGGCCCTCGTCGACGCCACGGCGACCCCATCAGCCCTTTTCGATGACGGGGCAGCGGTGGCAAGGGCCTATTGCCCTTGCCTTTGGGTATTTTTTTTAAATATTCGATTAATATTTTAGTTAAAAAATTAAAATTTATGCCAAAACGACGTAGTTTTAATCTTTTGTTTCACATTGTAGTCACGTCATCGCCACATATGCAAAAAAAACTATAAAAAAAAAATCACATCATCATTTTTCATTAGTCTAAATGAACGGAATTAATGGAAGAACTCGATTGCACAAATTTGACAAGTTTTATTATTTTAGGACTTGATTGCACTTTTTGTAAATTTTAGGACTCAATTACACTTTCGTGATAAATTTTAGCACTTCTAATGCACGTATCCCAAGAAAATAAAAGTGAAGATATAGAAAAAGATCCAGACGACTGGCTTTGAATCAGATAAACGAAAAGATAATGCAAGCATCGCCCAGAATGGAGCAATTGGTACTTTGTATTATTCGACTCCATCGATGTGCGACCATTTCCTGAAATGCTGCATGTCACTGCAAAGGGAGTAGGAACTAGGCGCCAACTCCAAATTTGCAAAAGCATTGTGGCGAAAAAAAGCCTGTGAAAGAAAATCAAGACCTCTTGTTAGGAGAACATCTCTAGAATCAAGAAAACCGAAACTCCCCTCGCCTCTTCTCTCCCAATCCAGACCGAAAGAAGAGGATAGTGCAGTGCCGCTGCGATCCTTGCAACGAACCTTGCACCCATCTTGCTCAACTCAAAGAGTAAGAGTAAGGAAGCGCTACAGGCATGGCATAGGACAATCCAGCAACTCAGCATCCCATGACGGCACAATTATAGACAAAGTTACTCGATCGCTTCCTGGCGAGCAAGTTCCACCTCGGAGGGCCTTCGCTTGGAACCCAAGAGTTGAGCTCGATGAAATTTTGAGGTCCGCCAATGACGATGAGGCTATCTCCACAAGCTCGGAAGGCAAGGCCCCATCCGTAGGTTGAGGCTGCGCTTTCAGGCAGTCTGCCCACGGGAAACCACATCCTTCGCACCTTATTGTACTTTCTCACTTCCATGTTCGCATAATCAGCGGAATACAGTTCGTTGTTCACAACCGCAACCAAAGGAGGTGCTTCGGCTGAAGCAGGTATGTCAGTCTCTCTTCCAGGGGACATATCGGGGATTTCGGTCCAACGTCCCGTCTTTAAATCATATTCCTCCCCACATGTGAGAACCCTCCCTTCACTACCGCCAATCCCACCAATTACGTAGAACTTGCCATCCATAAACACTCCGGAGCACATCTTCCTCCGTTTGTGCATGCTTGGAAGAGGATGCCATTCGTGAGTTTCGGAGTCGTACATCTCCGCGGAGCTCAGTATGTTATTATGAGGATCCTGCCCACCAGCTACGATTGCTGTCTCTCCAAGACTAGCAGATCCAAACAGGCATCTAGGAGCATTCATCCCGCCTTCCGAGGACCAAGAATTTGTTAGAATGCTATATCTGTATATCATGTACGTAGTAAATACAAGAAGCTCGGTGCCCACTGCCAAGGACTCTTTATCAGAAAAGATGAACAATTCGTTCGAGATCATTCTCGGAAGGTGCATCCATCGACCCCGAATTGGGTCGAAAGCCTCCCATTCGAGCAAGTTGCAAGAAAAATAAATCCAGTGCTCGACAATACCGTTCTGTCTCCTCATCTTATAGAGCTCACCAGTGTTAATCAATGACCGAAAACTCCGATTCAACGAGGCAATGGAACCATAATCAGATCTTGTGCAACGAATAAGACAGTTAATTGACATATCCCTGCCAATGGAGTTGATAAGGGAATTCGAATGAGAAGAATCCCCAGCATGACGTTGATTATCCGATTCTTCGCACAGAAAAGCCCGACACACACTGCCTTCTTCTTGTTTGCGATCTTCTTTCGTGTCATCACACAGGAGACCCTCTTCAACATTACCAATGTCGAAAACACTCCCATCATTGGACTTTCCATGCCAATCCCAGGAAGTTCCGTCTTGCAAATCAAAGCGCTCGAATGACTTTGTTCGCTGATAATCCTCCATGTCAGCATCGGGCAGACGCTTGCTGCCGCGAATTTCTATCTCGAGCCTACAAGTCTTGGCAGACCAATTGGTTTCTGGCTGGCAAGAGCTCGAGAACATCCTCGAAACCAGACAGGAACGACCCTCCAACATGTCTCCTTTTATCTATCAATAAACAGGATAACCGAAGTCACTCACAAACCCAATCAATCCAAGGAAGGAGAAACAGCAAATGCGGTCGAAACAAAGAGCATTTAATAATCAATAGCTCATCCATCTACCTCAATTAACTCCAAAACCCCCACTTTTAATTACGAAATCGATCGTTTCATCACACCGAACCAAACAAATAACCGATTCGAAATAAACAAACCCAAAAAAAAAAAAAAAATAGGGAAAATAAAAGGAGAGATTTTTATTTTTTTTTGTAATTCGATGTCATGTTGCGTTGCATAAAAATCACAATCACCGATACCAAAACACCACCACAAACAACTACTTGGAAAACCGAAACATCGACCTCAAACGATCAGTCAAACCATCGAGTCAAAAGAACAACATGCTCCCAACACAGACGAGGGCTAGGCAAAGCCCCCACAGGCAGTCACCGCTCTGCAAAACGGTAATCCAAGCCCAAGAAATCGAGCATATAACCGGGAGATTCAGCCAATTCGACCGAATCCCCTCGTGATTGCGTATCCAGAGATGGCTCGAGCTATCACCGAATCTTGACAACCAAGACACGACGACTCCCGGAAGCACGAGAGGGGAGAAGACGAAGATGGAGGGATCAACAAAAGCGAGAGAGAGAGAGAGAGAGAGAGATTTGGCGACTTACTGGTTGGATGGGAGAGGAAGCACTTGATTGGACCCGGAAGCACGAGAGGGGAGAAGACGAAGATGGAGGGATCAACAAAAGCGAGAGAGAGAGAGAGATTTGGCGACTTACTGGTTGGATGGGAGAGGAAGCACTTGATTGGATCGCCTTTCACCCTCCTCCAACTATCTCTTTCCCTCGCTGCGCAGCTTCTGTTCTTCGCGCTCTCTCTCTAGTCGTCCTCTAGATTTTCTCTGCAAATCAGAGCAGCTTCAGATGTGGCCGTGGAGTTTCAGATTTGCCCAAAGATGGAAAAAGATTTAAAAAAAAAAAAAAATCTAGTTTTTCTGTTTTATTTATATGTTGACAGGTGTATTTATTCCTTCATTATTATTTTTTTTTTGGTTGTATCGATCATTGTTATTAGCAACCTCAACTTTCGCGTAATTACATTTAGACCCCCCCCCCCCCCCCTCGCGTTGATTTTCGCAGATCACCTGTTGCTCCCAAAATTTTGGTTGGAATTCGATTGCATGCCAAATATTGCTGAAATAAGTTATCAAACGCCAATTTCTTATCTATGAAAGAGCATATATCTCTTCTAGTTTCAGATAATGTCATTTGATTGGGATGGAGTTGACAAATGCTGGTCCAAATCGGCGTGCAGTATGGAAAAATTGTCCCCAAAGTGTGACATCTAAAAGTCGGGATCTAATCGAAAAAGATAAAGTTATGAGGTGATTTGAGATATAAAAATAAATAAATAAATTTCAGGGTCTGGTCTATAAATAAACCAAAATTGAGAGAGCGAGAAGAATCCGGGTTAAAATTTGAGGGGCGATCTTTAAGGGGGTGCATGATAACTTTCTAGAAACAGAATTTCTGTTCCAAACCTATTCCAGAAATAGGTTTGGAACAGAAACTCGTTTGGTAACGTAATTCTATTTTTCTATTTCTTGAACAAAAAAGTTGTTTCAGAAATAGATTTGAATCAACTTTGAGAAACAAAAAATTTTAGCTTCTGGGAGAAATAGAAATAGAATTTCTGTTCCAAGCTGCCGGCCACCACCGCTCGCCGCCCGTCGCTGGTCGCCGCCGCCGCCGCCTCCGGTCGCCGCCGCCGCCGCCTCCGGTCGCCGCCGCCGCCGCCTACTTTTATTCTAGAAGTAAAAATTTTCAATTGTTGTCAAACGAATTTCTGTTCCAGAATGAGAAATTTATATCTTTATCAAACGCATTTTTTTGGCTCAAAAACTCATCCAGAACTAGAAATAGAAAAATATATTTCTGTTCCAGAAACCTATTTCTGAAACGGAATGGTTTTCATTCACCCCCTAAGTTTCTCCTTAAATTTGGTAGTGAAAAACTTACATAATTCAATGTAAAATCTAACGCCAACGGCACTAAAGAGTATATATATTTGGTCGTATCTTCATTTGCATTTTTTTGTGTGTGTAAACTCAATTAGAGACATATCGCCCAAAACGATTGATTCTAAAAATAAAATGAAAAAAATCGATATAATTTTGCAAAAGTCTTGCCAAAGAAAATTAGATCGGTCTACTTAGAAAATCAACAGAAAGCCAACGTGACATTATACCGACATTCGTCAACTAACTTGATTAAAATAAAAATAAATAAATAAAGGAAGACTGATCGGACCGAAAGCAACATCAAGTCAAATCAAATGATCCACCAATAACACATCTCTTGGCATGAAAATGATCGCGCAAGCCATCCCTCTCTAAAAGACAACGAGCTTTTTATTATTCGTTGCCGGTGTAAAAAGAAAGGGATAATGACACAAATGATCTCTGAACATCGGCTCAATGTGCGATGTAGTCCTTGAATTTTTAATTTGACCAATATGGTAATTGAATTTTGACCAAATGTGCAATGTGGTCCATGAACTTTTAATTTGATCAATATGATCCATAAACTTTTGGAACATGTTCAACTTAGTCCTTTGACTTGAATCGATGGAAGGACCACATTGAACATCTTCCTATAACTCAGGGACTAAGT
This sequence comes from Lenwebbia sp. NSW1173648, assembly GCA_029784005.1. NCBI lineage: Eukaryota > Viridiplantae > Streptophyta > Magnoliopsida > Myrtales > Myrtaceae > Lenwebbia > Lenwebbia sp. NSW1173648. Next base: position 6,812,911 of record JARCGZ010000010.1, on the reverse strand, counting down.
TGTGTCATTTTGCCAAAAAAGAAAAGGAAGCAGCACGACTACGAAGCGATAAGAAACTCTATTTTAAAAGCGAAGAAAAAAAATTCAGATGATTCAGCGCCAGTGTAAAAAATTCTTTTTACGTTAACGGTCTAATTTATTATTTATTTGAGGATTTTAACCACTTAATTATTATTTTTTTGGCACTAATTATTAAATCAACGGCGGATAAAGCGGCTCCTTAAAAACCCTTTTTTTTAATTTTTATTTTAAATTTTATACGGTCACCGAAGGGCATAATCAGTTCGTCGTTTTTCTAATCGCCAAAAGAAAGGCCAAAAAGCGGGTCCCGCAAAAAAGATAGAGCGCCGCGTTTCTAACGATGCCCCCAGCTAAGCACGCGACCCCCCACTCAATCAAAGTGCGCAAATCAATTAATTTAACTTAACTTAATTTAATCAAATCCTTAGTGGACCTCCAATAAGGTTTTGGCAATATCTAATGGTTCGAAATTTAAAAATGAAAAAAGATCCGACGGCCCTCGTTCGGAATCGGGTCTCTCACCCTTGCCCAATTACCAATCACAGATAATATACAAATGGTAATGTTTTGGCTGATCCCTCTTATTTAATTACTATAGATATTCCCATATGTTATAGCAATTTTATAAATTTTGAAATGTATTAATTCTACGTAATGCACGAGTTCTCGTCCTCGATTAACATAATATAAAGCAGCAAAAATAGATTTTTTCTGATGATCGCTGTGCTTATATATAGTAATTGAACAATTCAACATCTACTTTTATCGCGACAAATCGATTGAAAGACACCGTGCGAAGTATAAGCAGACGCTACAGGAGTCGAAACTCCGATGACTCATCCTAAGCATGGGACGTTACTATACGGCTTTACTCAGCGATAACCAGTCAAAGCTGACATGGAGTCTATCTTTTTTACCGTTATTTCTCTTTGGTCAGCACCCCTCTTAATTGAGAGAGAATATTTTTCCTTTTGCCCTCGAATTTTACGCTCGAGAGTTGAGACGAAGTTTTTTTTTAAGGTGTTGCATGATCCATGTGATTGGACAATTGGACATCGACTTTCATCGCGACACGTGTAGTACTTGTTCTCAAGAGTCAGAATTCTTTTTTCGTTATGTGTGTTAACTAACCGAGTGTCCTCGCATGATCCATGTGATATTCCTCCTCAAAGAACGAGTCAAGGTCTCCTCAATGGCGCGCGCCCACGTGGCGGTCACTCGTGTAAAGACGTGTCGCCACGTGGAGCACTATTGGACGACGCGAAAGGTGTTGAAAAGAAAATTGGCGAATTTTGCAACTAGCACGCCACTCAGCCATTTCTCTTTTGGCGCGATGCGATTAGAATAATCACCGCAATCGAAAAGCAAAAGAGTAAATAAGAATTATTTTTTTTGAGCCGATAATTAAAAGGGACATTCTGCTCCACTGCCACACCAAAATGTTCATTTTTAAAAATTTAAGCTGATAGGCAGATAGATACTACATGTATAATAATAGCATTTAAAAAATCCGTAAATAAATCGACGTGGGACATTAAACACTCTCGAAACCCGTATTTCTATCTTCTTTTTTCTTTTTTGTGTTTCCGAAAACGAAAGAGTTTAATTAAGTGTTTGCGAAGGGATTAAGAATAAGGGTACAATTTTTTTTTTTTGGGGTCGAAAAATAAGGGTACAATTGAAAGTGCAACTTTATAGGGATGCTGATTCTCCACAAAAAAAATAAAAAAATATGGGGGTCATAAAAAAAAAAGATTAAAAAAAGAGAGTAGGAAAATATTTAAGTTCATATAAACATTATTAAAATGATAATGTGCTTTAGTGGTTTTCCAAATCAGCCGTGTCAAAGAGAAGGAAGATTGGCAGGTTTCAACTCACAACCATGTGCACATGTCCGATTCGTTTTGAATCGAACCTCTCGTTTTAGTGGGCAATGGGCATTCATCATGCGTGTGGGCCAGGTCAGCCTTTTAATTGAAGAAAAATAAAATAATAAAAAATTATGGGCTTTTATTCCAAAATGAATAAACATTTTTTTTTTCTAAAACCAAATATTCAAAATAAACCGCTCCATCAGCCGTTTAATAAATTTTTAGGCTCGTAATTGCCGCATCACTTTTGGAAAATTGCATAGCAATTGACTTGGGATGGCCACCGAGCCGTGCCGGCCCACGTGCCTGGCTCTAGCTAACCGCGCTCGAGCCCGGCATTTTCTAAAACTAAATTAACTTTTAATGGAAAGCTCGGGGAAAAAAATTTGTTCTCACAAATTAAATTTTCTAATTTTCAAGTATGAAAAGCGATATAAACGTTAACGGAGAGAAATCAACGAAAGGTGCTCATTCGATAAATTCGGTACCGTTTTCCGAATCAACCGGGCCCGGAAGTTGGAGCCCGTAGTGTTCGGCCGAACCGGTTTTCTAAAAGCCCGCCCGGCCCGACCCGTTTGAGGAACCTTTTCGACGTCGCTGAGCAGGAGGCTTAGCTCAATTCGGCCCAGGCAAGGCAACCCGGTGATCTGAGCGTTGACTCGCGGGGATTTCAGTTTCAGAGCGCCAAACTGAGTGGCGAGCATGAGGTCTTCGAGTGGCGGATCCTCCATCGCTTGCCTCATTCTGGTGATTGCTGCCTGCGCACGTGCCGAATTGCAAGAACCCCACCTGGGATCGGCTCGTGTTGTTTTCCAGGTTCTTCTTCCCGACCTACGCACGGCTTCGCTGCAACAACAAAAAAAAAAAAAAAAAAACTTTTCTATCCCTTTCTTTGCTCGATCGATTCACGGGATGTTCGGCAGTTTTGGGTTCTGAATTGACGATGATTTCTTTCGTTCTTTCCGCCTGTAGACTAATTATGGGGACATCGAATTTGGGTTCTTTCCAGACGTTGCTCCCAGAACGGTGGATCACATCTTCAAGCTCGTCCGTCTCGGGTGCTACAACACCAATCACTTCTTTCGGGTATGCTCTCCGAAGCTTGAAGACTGCGACCCTTGCTTTTGTTTTTGTTGGGGTGTCTGAGTTTCAATGCGGTTCACGATGTTGATCACGTCAATGAGTATAATGTAATTGAAATAGGTGGATAAAGGTTTTGTTGCCCAAGTGGCTGATGTTGCGGGCGGGAGATCTGCACCCATGAATGATGAACAGAGAACAGAAGCCGAGAAAACTGTCGTTGGGGAGTTCAGTGATGTCAAGCATGTTAGGGGCATTCTTTCCATGGGGAGGTAAAGAAAATATTTCTTTTCGAGGAATACAGTAGACTTTGCTCTTCAATGAGGTGCTGCACATGACTCGCTATTGCAGGGGGAATTGTATACTGTACCAATGCAGTAAAACTGAGGTCTCTAATTAAGTTTTTCTTCTGCGGTAGCTAGAGACGCATGTTAAATGATGACGTGCTTTTGCGAACTGATAATGGTTCTTGGTATATGAGCATTCTGGGTTTCAACAGAGTCTGCTGCTATATGATTTTGAGATCACCCAATGGACGTTGAACTCCACCGACATGAGACATCTCATGCTTCTAAGCATTCTGTTTCTGTAGAAACTGATAAAGTCCCTCGGAGGGGTAGTGAGGTGGACATACATTTAACTTCGAGTAAAATATGACTAGATTTTGTCATGCTTAAAAGTACAATGTGCTGAACGTTACCCAATTAAATTCATCTCAATTGCGTACGCATAAGAACAAAAAGGTGTCAAGTTGAGCTGTTTGAGTATGTCCTTTTTCTTGGGATATGCTGTATTGCCCAAGAATGATTTAGAAATGAGCTAATTATCTAAGAGATGAGATTTAGATTAAACAATTATCTTGGAGAATTGAGAGGTCAGATATCTAAAGACATGGATTTGTCTTCTCACAAAGGACAATCTAATTGCTGGAGCGCATCAAAGTTCAGTGTTTCTTCCCCTGAAACCTTTGGTCTTAGGAATTACAAGAAGTTTGGGAGAGGTTTAATTATGATCCTGACTAATTCCCGTCGAGCCAAATAGTTTTCTTCTCTTGGCCACATCCATATGTTGACACGTGAACTTTCCTAACGTTAACTTCTGACATTTTTCTTTTGTTATCTTCTGGTGGTTACATTCAACTTAAAACCTTATGAAAACTTCCTCTCTTAACTCATATCAAAGTCTACATTTTTGGGACGGAACTCCCTCGGTACCTTTATGGATTGCTTTTGTTTAATATTCAAAACACAAAAAAAGAAGATAAACTCGTATCAAAGGTTGTTTCAAGTCAATTTGTTTGCAGATATGACGATCCGGACAGTGCACAATCCTCTTTCTCGATACTTCTTGGCGACGCTCCACATCTTGATGGCAAGGTATGCCAATGCTAGTTCAAATGGTTAACCTTACTTACCAGGGATCATTTCTGTTATGCTGATGTGGATGAACTTCAGTATGCTATATTTGGTAGTGTTACCAAAGGTGACGAGACATTGAAAAAGCTTGAGCAACTACCTACTCGCCGCGAAGGGATCTTTGTAATGGTATCTTCCTAATCTTAATCAACTTTGGATTTACTAATTGAGAGGTCATATTCCAGACAATGAATATGTTGGAACAGGACACTAGGAAATGTCCTGAAGATGTAATGGAACTTATGGACGTAAAAAGCAGATATTCTGTTACTGGGCACATCCATTTCAACACTCCTTCCCTTGCGTAGGCTTTTCTACTGTTATAGTTGCAATAAGGCATCTTAATGTAGAGCCAAATAATTTCTTGGGGTGCATTTGTTTGCAAACAGTGTATTACACCATAATGATTCTGTTTTTAGAGACATTTAACAGCTTTTTAGCAGAGTAGGTGCAGTAGTCTCATGGTAGAACTGGGCCTCTATCAAGTATCATGTGCATATAGGGATGATAGCCCGTGTGCCACCATTTTAAATGCTATCTTTATTTGGCAAAGTAGAGGATATAATTTCAGAGATGACTTTCGGTATTATAATTCTTTACTAGCTCCTTATATAATTGTCAGTTTATTCTCTCGGTATTTTGATACCCTCTAGGGATACATAGTAATTGCTCTCTATAATATAAGTTGCTGCCAAGCTGTCTCTGATGTTCTTATTGTTTTCCTTTTCCAGCCAACTGAGCGCATCGCAATTCTATCATCGTATTATTATGGTAAGAGCAATAAATTTGTGACTATTCCCTTTATTTTGCTAATTATGAATACTCTCTGCTTTTACATCACTAACTTTCATTAAGTTTCACTTATCCTTGTATAGGAAGAAAGACGAGCAATATGCTATTGAGTTTTGTTGCAAAAAGAGCCATATGGTTTTGTGTTTGTGCAAATGAATATTTAGGTGGCAATATCTGCCTATGATACCATCATATCAACTGGAGGTGGTTTGCTCGTTGCAATTTGTAATTTTCATCGCTAGATCTAGGTAGCATCACTTCTACCACCTCTATTCTCACGTATGCCTTTGAACGGTCTTAGAATTCTATTCGTTGATGCTCTTTCAGTGTGTAGCCCTTGTGATATTTCTGCGAACAAAATGATATATGTATAGTTTGTCGGCTTGTTTGTTTGGGATTATGTTCAAGTAAAATTATTCTTTTGCTTTCCTGCCAAAATTAAACAAAATCATCCAAATTTCATAAAATTATGAAAAAATTTACGTGAATATACATGTCGACATTTGTATATTGTAATAGTTTAAGGTATCTAGGGTTAAAAAAAGTCAAAAGTTTAAGGCTTTTTTATCTTTAGTATGCCAAGATAATCACAATGTCCAGTTATTATGCTCATTGCCCTTGCATTTAGGTGCTTCGAATGTCTGAAAGGAATGTGGCATTATCCCCACCACCTAAAAAGCACTCGCATATAAGAGCAAGCAAATGGTCTTTGCCTTGCATTAGCAATGGTTTATCAGTGAAGTTTTGGCTATCTAGTTAAAATAAGCATTTCAGACCAATGTCATAAACTCACTGGTTTTGCTGATAATATAACTACAACCAGAAGACGCTCAACAGTTTCTGGTTGACCAGTCTAATATACTCCTTACGTACTTTGCTATTCAGATACTAGGGCTGAGAGTTGTGAAGAGGAGAATTCTACTTTGAGGCGCAGGCTTACTGCTTCGGCTGTTGAGGTAGAGAGACAGGTAAACAAAAGTCTAAATGCAGCTTCCATAACATTTTCGTTTGATCTTTACGGTAATATGGACCCCGTGTTCCATTTTTCAGAGGATGAAATGCTTCCCGTGACACTTTGTAGATCATTGGAAGGAAGTGTTCTGATTTCCTCATCATTCATCCACTGTGCTTGTGACATATCCTCGGTGTACTGCTTTTAGCTATGTATGTATCAAGTGAACTCATTGAAGATATTAGAAAAGAGAATTCAACTGCTTCATTCTGTGAGTCAAACAAAAAGCATGAAGATGAAGGTTACTTTGTGAGAACATTCTCGTTGACTAAGCTGACATTGTTAGTGGAGTTACTCCGGAGGTAGATACATTTTCACTTCCAAAATTGAGAACTCGAGCCATTCATCCATATGTTTTCCGAATTTGTCAAATCTTTTCATAGTAATGATGCTTGAATCTGATTGCATTTGATCAATGCTGTTTTTTTTCAGCCATTGCAGAGCAATTTTATAATGCTAGAGTATTTGGTTTTGTAACGTTTCTTTAGAAGAAATCTATGATAAAGCTTCAATGGAAAGTCTCGGTTTCCATCTCCTTGATAATTGACGAATGGATTTACTTGGGAAGAGCAAGGTGAACATGGGGTTAAAACGAGAAACAGATCACGCGCAGTATGTTATGCTCCATGTCCTTTCTCTGGGGTGAACTCTCTGTGGTGGCAACTCTGATACGAACTTGCCGGTAGGGAAGTGAAACAAACATGGGTTTATACAAGAGATGTACAATAAAAACTAAGGCAATCATAAAACCAAGCCATTGTTGTTCCGACATGTCCGGTTCTCTTCTTCAATATGGTTGATGCACTTTAAGATTTGCTTCTAGTCTTCGCATGGTGCTTTATTACAAGGTCCTAACTTGGAGGACTTTGCCAGAGAATGAAGAAAAAAAACACAGAAGGACAAGAAACTACAGCAAAAGATGCTTCAGCATCACATGCTGCCTTCAATCTCCATGACCAATGCCACTGTGTTTACTCAGAGACGCACCATAATCAGCAAGGGCTTCAAGAGGCACATCCATTGTCAGCTCTTCAAGAACATGACAAGTGGAGGTACGTGCTGCCTGTTGTTAGGGAAACCAGCGCGAGGATTTCGGGTACAAGGTTGGTCATACGACCTCGTAACAGGCCAAAAATTACTGGCAAGAACACTGAACGATGAGAAGGCTATGCATAAATCTAAACTTTCGTGTCAGGGGTACCCACTTTTTCTAGGGTGGAAGTTAGCAGGTTGAGTAGCGTACCCAGTTCAAGTTTCGGGGCTTTTCAGGAGGGGGCCATGGCTGTACTTATGGCCGGCTTTTACGACGAGGCGAGGACAATCCATTGCAGCCAATGTGGATTCGACATGGTCATCTTGAATTTGAGACAGCCGTTTTGATTCCCCATATCTTATGAGACCCGAGTATACACACGTAGGATCTGCGTCACGAGCGACATCTGTTTTCATAATCTCTCTCATTCTCGCCACGATCGAATCTAATCGGTTTGGGCATGTGCTTAGCAGGGGTGAGCACGGTCCCAGTCCCAATCCACCTCAGAACCGGATCGAACTGGCCGGTTCTCTAGTTCCCAAAATCGGAACCAGCAATAATCGGTCTGGTTCCCGGTTCCGCACATGGAACCCGAACCGGACGTGTCTCATCCGTGAATTGGATTGGGATGGCGACTGATCTACCGACTTCTACCGTGTTACTACCATAGGACATCAAGGTTTTGTCCAAAACGAGGCATCAACGGTGGGGGATCATCATATTCGAATTCAAATTCCAAACCCCACATGCTCTCGGATGCTTGTAGAAATTTATGCTTCCCTCGAAATCTCGCGTGGTTTTACTCACATGAGAACAAAACATGTACACTAGCTGGTCTTGTGGTGGTGGTGTTCCCAACTTCCCATGTGCATCCAAAGAGTCTACTGTAGCCATCCACAGGGACGAGAACCGACTGATCAAACCGAACACATTGTCCTTACACGTTCATTCACTTTTGGACCAAAGTACATCTTCACTTTGTTAATTCCAGCTTCCGGTACACCGAGACAAGATCAAGACACGGCCCCGAAAAACCCTCTGACGAGACATCGCGGTTGCATAAGATGCTTTCTCATCGGCGTCGAGCATCGGCATTGCAATTAAACCCTACCTTTTACGGTCCTCAAGTAAGGTATACGGTCCGAATACTTCGAAAAAACTACGTGTAGTGTTTTCCTTTGTGTTTCTCATTTTTGGCCACACAGGCACATGGGCTATCCGTTGGTTTGTCGTTGCCAACGGCTGGTCAGAAACTTCAAGACACTATGGTCGGTCACCAACAAGATTCGAGACGATGTGACGCTTCTCGTCTACATTGATTCAAATTGCTCGAATGGGAATCCCAACGAACCAAATCTCCATTGAGAACGAACGATGTTTCTCTTGTTGGTGTGGTGAAAACAAGTCATTCGTCGCCCACGTCTATAAGGATCATCATCATTAATTGAAATCGCAGTTTGGATTTGGGCCGGCGATAGATCTTACAAGACACACGGGACTTCGGTATCGGGTTCGAGACGGGCATCTTAAGACTGTCACATGGTTTGAACGGATGATAGCATCTCATCGTATGGTCAGTTTCGACGGACCTTGTTTAGATTTGGGTGTCGCCTCAAGGCCACCCTTAAAATCTTCTCCCTCATTGGTCACGACTCTGTTCCCAATTCACGAGCCTTGACTCTAAGTTTCTTCGTCTTTGGCTATGTAGCCAGTGAACGAGAACTTTGACTTTTCGGCTAGGTTAAGACAAAACTCGAACAAGAGCTCGAACTTGTTAGACCAAGGCGAGGATGGAGAGAGAGACTCTTATTGGGTTCATGGATATCTTTATTTCCATATTCAATGAGATAACACATAATCTAAGAAAAAAGCCATTCTACGTGGCACGATCGGTGTTGACATGGACAAGTTTTATGCTTTGAGTTTTTTTCGTTTATTTATTTTTTCATTGTGGCCAGGGATCCTCGCCGGCCTGGCTGCTGGCAAAGGTCGCGGCTCTCGCCGGTCGTGTCACGTAGGACGACTATGTTAGTGCTGGTCGTGCCACATAGGACGGTCGGAAGACGTCTATGTCGGCAATTTCCGGCCAAAATTGGCAGGACGGACAGAACTGGTACCAGTCCAAAAGGTGTAGGACTAATTTGGTCCAATTGAAAAGTTCATGACTGAGCTGATACCAATTAAATATGTTTTGAACAAATTTGGTACTTTTCCTCATGAGCTAACAGTTGAAATAAATCGCGGAAAAAAGGGTGTGAGTGATTTAAACTTAGGAATTGAGCTCCTATATCATGTATAAATGGCGATTTATCAACGTTGCTTGTGAAAAATAGAATCAGTAGATTAGAAACTACTGCATGACATCGTTAGATCAGAAACGTGAGGTCTAGAGAGACCTAAGTCTACCAAATAGCTTGGCTAGCATGGTACTCTCTGTGCATGGCATTACAAGATCTTGATGGGTCACGACAACGGAAGGGTCGTGCCTCACTCACTCCGCGTCCTTAACCTACGTAGCTTCAATAATGGATTTCCTTCCTTTCACTCAGTACATCTCTGTAAATTTCTTTGCTTGAATTCGTCGTTTTCAATCTTCGGTTAGCCTAAAAAAAGAATTCTCTTGAAGGGAAAAGTATCAAAATGGTTCTTAACCTATTGCATTGATGCCAATTCAGTTCTAAACCTTTTTAATTAGACCATACGACCAAAAAAAATTAGATCAATTTAGTCCTAAATCATTTCACATTAATACTAATTGAGTCCATCCGGCCAATTTAGGTTGGGAATTGCATCAGTGGATGCTCACGGTGATGTGGACATGCTTTTATATTTTTTAATCATCTTTTGGATTTTTTTTTCATAGGCCATGGCCGGCGAGGACGGCCTCGCCGAGCGTCCCCTGGATGAAGGTTGGCAATGCCGGCGAGGCCGATCCTCGCCCAAGCTAGGGTGACGGTCGCTGTGCCTCACCCTCGCCAAGGTGACGCTTGTCGAGGCCTCCCTGGCCTAGGCTAGGGTTAGCCTCGCCGGCCATGGCTTATGGTCGGTGACTAGTGACTAGCAAAATGAAAAGGGAAAGAAGAAAAAGAAAGGGAAAAAGAGGAAAAAGAAGAAAAATTACAAAAATTACAAAAAAATGTCCTCGTCATAGCCAGCCGTGTCATATAGGATGGCTGGCATCAACTTCAACAATTTTGGCCTAAATTGGCTGGATGAACTCAATTGATAAAATGTGAAAGTGTAATTGAAATATTTAGAACTGAATCGACACCAATGTAATAGGTTTAGGATTTTTTTTCTTTGTAACATTCCCATAATGGACCGTAGGCTTGAAGACTAGTTAACAAATTTGCAGTGTCTAATCTTTAGGACAGTATGAAGATGAGTGTCAGAGGTGCATGCACGAGGGTGTAAGGTGAAAGAAGTTATACATCGGGGATGTGGTACAACGTGGGGAAGTAAATATATCTTAATTAACTCACAACTCACGGTTTTTAAGTTTTTGAGTAGACGTGGATATAACTGGATATGTTGACAAGCTTGGACTTAGATTCCCTTTGGGTAAGCTTCTCATGTGAAGGTAATCGTGCATTTGCTAGAGTCGACCTCAATGAGTAATATTAGAGTCGATGATAGATCGATAACGTGAGTCACGATTTGGTGAATATCTCAAAGAAAGAATCCCGCACGAGACTCCATCATCGAGGTGGCACATGGTTTCCACTGCCTTGTCTTAGTCTAACTCGGCCGGACCAAGATGGAGATTCAAACATATTTCTCGATACTTCTCCTCACATACACACGTCTTACGAGAATCACGTGCGATGAATGGAAATGGCAGCTTTGGAGCTCTTAGGACTCTTACTTCCTGTCTCCCTGTGTGAGGAAATATGATTGGACGTTACACAATCGTAGTTAATGTACTAAACTCTGCATGTGCAATTTTGACTTCAACCATGCGCCACCCTAGAAGTAGAAATTAAGCAGTTCATTTTTAGAAATGAGCAAAGTGTTATTGGTTGAAGAGGTAAATTGACATCCTCAATTTATACTCTTAAGAAGAAATCAAAGTAGCCCTTTTCATTCTCCCCCATTTCCCAAACCGTGTCAAACCTTACCTAGCTTTATGTTTAGAGCGAGAGCTGCCGGGCCGTCAACGTCGCGACTCTCGTCGATCCTTTACCTCCAACCTCTACCAATTTCGCTACTCTCTCTCTCTCTCAAGCATAAAAAATTCTCGTATGTGCTATGAATATGTGAGCTCACTTCATCAAATTTTTTTATGGGACATTCTCCAACAAATTATAGAGATCACACACCAAATTGCACATGACATTCATTTCCTAGTGCGAGTGCGACCACTCATTGTTAGGTTTCCTGTTCATTGCCAGATCTTCAGAAGCACGTGTTTATTTAATTACTCCTGTCTCTCCCTCTCTCTCTCTTCTTCTTCTTCTGTAAGATGATTTGATTCCTGTCTTGTGAATATTCGGAATTGTCCATGCATTTGCCTGATCAGTCAATGCCCCGGCTCTAAAAAAGAAAGTGAAATTTGACTTACAATTATAATATGAAGAAGCTAGAGTTATTGCTCCGTCACCTTGCTAGAGCTCATAAAATTTCATGAAACTGGAAGACGTCTCATGGAACACCACTCTGATCAAGTCACATCATCTCCTCGAAATTTCCCATGTAAACCCTAGTTTGGAATAGTAGATTCATGACTAGTATTGATGCCAATAAGCATACGTTCCGCAGAAATTATCAAGTAGACTCCCTCGATCTGTAAGTGTTAAAAGAGTACTAAACCCATCATGGCACGAACAGTATGTTAGTGTTGGGAGCGCGCAATAGAAATCCGATACTTTCGTCAGGGGAGATTGCCAAGAGGGAGCCCAAGTCCGAGCCTGTTAACATATTCAGTTGGACCCACCTGACCAACTAAGATATATTAACTGCTCAACACCACATCAATTCTCCGATGCAGGACTTCTCTAACACAACTCACATATGTATTTCAATAGTTAGCTCCATCCATGTGCTTTCCTCTGGACCTTACTATGCAGTTTATAATATAAAACAAAGCACGAAGTGTCCCATTTTCAAAGAAGAGGTTAATATCTAGCTAATGAGTCTCTTTTTTTGTTTTTTGTTTTTCTCTGGGTGTGATTAAAATATCCATTACAAAACAAGCGAAAACTCCTATATAAAGAACGACCCTAGATATAGCTGCTTATTATAAACACTTGCCTTCTTGCAACCCCAAAACCTCCTTCACTACTCTCTCCCTCCCTCCTTCCCTCCCTCTCTCGCTGTTTCGCCATTGTTCTCCTTTTGCTCGAAGCTTCTACTTCCTACGATTTGCTACTTAATTACTAGTGTCTGTCCCTTCCATTCTTTTTCTTCACAAAGCTGTCTCTCATCTTCGCTTCAGACTGTTTTATACAATGTCCACCAGGAGAGCGTCGCGTTCTTCACGGCCGAGGCCATCGAGTGTTGCTGGGATCAGCGACGAACAGATATCCGACCTCTTGTCCAAGTTACGACAACTCATTCCTCAGCTCCGCGCCAACAGCCCTGATAAGGTACCGATATCCAGTAAGATTATTGTCTCGGACAATCATGCGTTAAGAAATGCGGATGGATAATATTCGCGTACTCAGACAATCACGCACCACCTTCATTAGCATTGGCAGATGGATAATATTTTGCGCGTACTCGTACTATCTTTCCGTTTTCTTCTTTTTGGTCCATGCATAGCCTTCGACTTGAGCTCGAGGTATGTGTATGGAGAATACATGTATAATGCTAAACATGTAGCCTAAAGCTTTTTGAAGTTCGCTTTTACAGCATATTCAGTAAATTCATCTGGGCGGGGTACTGCAAGTAGATTATGCACCGTTACATTATGCACATCGCGTATAGGAAATTTAGTGAGGACTTTTGCATTTGTCTTATTACGGTATGGCGTATATTCACTCTTAATACATTCTCTTCTCCTACATAGCGTCACTTCAGTTTTATGACTTACAATCTGGTCGAAGGTGTTAAAGATAATTAAGATTTATCTAGGATAATTTCTTATGTTAGTTATCTTTAACAGAAGGGATGTTCATCCATGCAACGAGCCATACACGTTTAGCTATCAAAGTTTTAAGATATTATCATCGCAACTTTTGCTTTTGTGAGACACTTCGAGTTTTAGATACCTACCCACATTTCACTACGTGAGCGCGCGCGCATGCATGCGAGGCGCCCGGCGTTGGTTAGGTGTCATCTTCACGACAGAACTTGACGCGACATAGTATCCTGTTCTTATTTGACAGGTATCAGCATCAAACCTGTTGCAAGAGACGTGCAACTACATCAGAAGCTTGCACAGAGAAGTGGGTGATCTGAGCGACCAACTCTCGCAGCTTCTGGCTTCAACCGACAGAGACAGTGATCAAGCGGCCATCATTAGGAGTCTGCTTCTATGATACATCAATTACAGACACCGGCCTCGTGGTTTCCTCACCGTCATTAGTCGCTTTCGCCGTAGTCGATCTGTTTACATAGCTAAAGGTTCGGTCGCTTGTTGCGATGCTATACGAACCTATGACACAATAAAAGGGTCTGGTTCGTCTGTACGCTTTCGTGCAACATTTGATGTTATATGTCTATGTTTTTGGGCATCTTCTAGGAAGCACAATAATTCACTTCTGGGCATTTCCTGAAGAGACAAGGTTCGAGATTGTCGTTTACCGTTGATGGCGACATATCTTCGAAGCCAAAATCTGCATAGAGTTGACGTTTCTTCTAGATTTATAGATCTTCTTTAAATCTCTCGCGATACGCGGAGAGTGGGGCCTATGTTTGAGCGTGAACTTTGATACGTGAACAATCTTACAATCTCCAAGTCAAATTGGTCGTGCACAGTGATGGAATCTAAGATCATTCGATGAAAGGGTTTTCTGATAAATTTGATGAAAGGGTTTTCTGAGTGAGAGTCACGTCTTAGATATTATTATCACTATAATCAAAATGAGAAATGCTTCCCTGACAGTACCTTCAGAAAAGGTACAATCTCAACCGTAAATCCACACATTATCACCGCATGTTTTGCATAAAGCACTCATTGATTGAGAGATCATGTGGTCAGAAATAACTGACAATACTGTCAGGCTAATAGCTTCCAATCAAAATAAAGTCCACTCTCTGGCCAGCTCTATATGTTATAATCATAATTTGTCCTTTGAATATCACATTATATTCATTTAATTGTTAGATAACTATATCATAATTAGTGATTGACTATGATATATTAATTAGTCATGATATGGACATATGATTATTGTAGAAATATTCTTTAAACATTAAATATATAGTATACTATTTCCATAATTAAATGATCATTTAAACGAATTCAAAGGAATAAATATAAATCTAATAAAGATAAATCATGTAAAGATAATCTCAATTTATTATACATGTGATTAATTATCACAAACGCTAGGACATATCTAGCTTATAAAAACCGAAGAGTCCTTGTTGCAAGGGAATAGCTATTCCTTGATAAGGAACCTAGTTCCATTTGTTTCGTGAAAAGTAGACGATTGGAATAATATATTTTTAAATATTATTTCTTGTATCATGTACAAGAAAAAATACGTTTTCTACATAATTAGAATAATTCAGTGATGCCACTAAACATCATCCCTCCACTTCTTCCATGGAAGGCTCAAGTAATGTGTAGATCGAAATATGTCCAATTTACGCTCTCAGTCGAGATTATACATGACAATCGTAAACTTACATTGGAGGGGCAGTACTCAATTTGTTCTTCATTACGATATCGATCTCATCGCTTTGACGGAAAATTACCAATCAATCCTAAACCTATTGTACATGTGTCAATCAAGTCCTAAACTTTCTGATTTCGCCAATTTAATCCCCGACCTTTTTTACGAAGTTTCAATGTAGCCCTTTCGGCCCAATTTTGATCGGGAATCGCTGACGTGGCGGTGTATCACGTAAGACGGCCGGCGATGACTGGACCATCACGTAGGACGGCTGGTCGGCCATTTCATACCTCAGAGGCGTTTTCACACCCTCGAATGTAGAATCTATGTGGGCACGCGATGAAGAAGACGGCAATAACACGCGCAAGGCGAGGCATCAGAACAATTTAGAGATGGGGCGTGCCTTTTTGTCTTGTAGTTCTTGTGTACCCGGATCGATGGGAAATGACAGGACCTCAACTCTTGCTATTCCTACTCAAAATTCAACGCATTCTTCCCCATATTCATGATTGGATGGCTCTTTCAGGTCTCAGAGCTTCCATCGGACGATAAATTTCCACTCTCTACTTGGAGATGCCTCCTGCCTCCCCTTCACGGACAGGATCCTGCGTGTTGTCCACCCTTCATTTTGAGGGTTATACCAAACGCCTCTCTCATCATCATCATCATCATTATCTAAATCAAGGACGGATAAGATCGTCTATGTAAAGTTTTCTTTACACCGGCCGTGATCATCTCAGCCGCCCCACCACCTCGAATCAACGCTACTTAATGTTGGCCACCACCGATTAACCTATATCTCGGGTGGTAGGAGGGCCGTGATCTCAAATTTACTCGGGTCCGAGATTGTGGCCGCAAGGTAAATAGACGCCGAAAGAGATAGGTTTTGATTTTCCATGTGCTTTCCAAAATAAGTTTACATACGAGGATGCGCATGCTCGTCCTCCACCAATGCTAAGTCCTATTCGGCGAGTGCAAAGAAAAACATCGGTCTCTTTCATTTTCGATCGGAGGAACTTTCGTCCTTCCAAAAATCTAATTTCAATTTGCTTTTCCCTCGTAAAATTTTGAACCAGGTAACTTTTAATACCAGCTAAACTTCCACAAATACATTTTTTTTAATCCCTTTTTCTCGTAGTGTATGCTCCAAGTCGAATTGGACCGTGGAAAATTAATGTCGGTCCGTGATAAGAATAGTTGCAAGATTTGCCAATTCAGGCTGTACACGACAGCGACCGAATCTGTTGTGGACCGATGTGTACGTAATCATATTTCCCTATAATCTCTCACCGTAAACATAAGATCATGTGGCATCAGTTAAGAAGATTTAGCCTAACCTAAGGCACTTTTGCAAAACGGGAAAATTAATAGAAAAGTCCTAAATTCATTGCAATCGTGCTAATTCAGTTCCATTTTTTTTTTTGTCAATTGAGTCCCAAACCTTTTGTAATTGTGCTAATTCAGTCTATTTTTTCAGCCGGTACTGACGTGGCAAAATTTTAACAATACTTTAATATAATTTTAATTTTTTAAAAAAATTTTACTAATTTTTTTTGTTAGGGCGGGAGGCCGCCGGCCACCGGGCGAGGGACTCCGAGCCCTCGCCGGCCACTAGTGAGGTCGCGGCCCTCGCCCAGGGGCCGATGGAGGTCGCCCGCTCTCGGCCGATGGCCGGCGACCCCCTGCCAGCCCTAACCCAAAAAAACAAAAGACAAAAAAAAATATTGAAAAATTATAATTAAAAAATTTGAAAAATATTATTATAAATTTTCCACGCCAGTGTCGGCCAAAAAAGTTGACTGAATTGGTACAATTGCAAAAGGTTTAAGGCTCAATTGGCAAGACAAAAAAGTTTAAGACTGAATTAGCACAATTGTAATAAGCTTGAGATTTTTTTGGTAATTTTCTCCTTTGCAAAACACATTTGAGAAAAAAGTTACAAAATTCGTCGTTCAACTTTCTTCTTGATTACACTTTCCATCGTTTAGCTTAAAAAATAATACTTTGCAACCGGTAATTTTGGGATCATCCGCTTTGCATCGTTTAGCTTGAAAAATAGATACACTTGGCAATTTCTTATTTTTTCTGTAGTTTCTTAGACTCAATGGGGTAAATCGCGAAATTCTTTATAATCTAGGGGACGAAAAGTGCGCTTTCGAAGTGTAGTTCGCGATCGCACGAGAAGTGCATGATAGGAGAAATTGGAGCGATGATATGCATTATTTTCACCAATTTTGGTGTTACTGTAAATACTATATTTGAATGATTTGAAGTCCTAAAAAACTGAAATGTTCTTTTGCCCCCCCTGAAAAAATTATCGGGCTAGGTCGAAATTTAATGTTTTTTTGGGTTTGAGTTCAAGCCTCTGGAAAAGAAACCTTGTGTTTTTTTTTTTCCCCTTTTCCTTTTTGCTGTTGGGCCTAAAGTCAACAGCTGGAACTGGAAGCCCGCCAATCACGACCCAGTACAAGTCTCGTCAATCGTCACCAATTCTCCATGCTTAATCCCTTTTTAGCAACATTAATCGATGCTTAAGAACTCACCCATGAGGTGGTTTAGGCCCAAAAACCAAAGTGTGGGTAACTAGAGTTATCTCATCTCATCTGTAATTCTGTATAGAGAGTACGATTTTATGTTTCAGAGCACTTAAAACTCCCTTCATCCCTATATAGTTTCTGCGTTTGATAGGCCGATGCAGGGCGCTTTGACGGTTCTTCGGGAGACGGATGCCGAACCCCTCGACGACCGTCGGATAGAAAAGAGAGTAAATCTATGCCCGTCCGTTTTAAGCTTTCGTGTTTTAAGACATTTTGTGTAGGAGTAATGAACAAAAAGCAAGGATTCGTGAATCTCGATGGATCATGATACTGTCCGAACAGATCGCCGAAATTCGGCAAATGAACGAACCCCCCATCGACGGGCGAACGAGATTGATTGGGCTGTTGAGGTTTGTTGTGGGAACTGACGAAATTTGTGCAGACATGAGATGGTGACGAGACAAAGACATTCGCCTCAATTTCCTCAAATGGATTCAACAGCATCACCTCCGATCTTTGCCCATCCTCGTAAATTCGAGATAGGAGTATGGGGGTCTTATTTTATTTTAGTTTTGTTTAGACGGTAGCTGATTCTTGCAACTTGGGCAATCTGCCCTTTGATGGGTCACCTAACGAGGTATTCAACTTGTGACACTTCTTTGCAGTGTTCTTGTGTCCTGAACCCGGATCGTTTCGATTTATATTAAATTATGCTCTAGAAGAAACAAGATAAGCATAATTTCGAAATTGAGATGTCACGGGATTAGAAAAAAGAACATGTAGGAAGCTATTTTCTAATGAGCTAGTTCTAATCAAGTCCCTTCAACATCAAATCCGGCCCAATTCAGCTTACGTGGCCGTCCAACGTCATTATCGTATGACGTGGATAAAATGTGTCCAATGGAGACGTTTGTATTGGCAAAATTTTGTGCATATCGCACTTCAAAGTTATCTCCAGTTACTAGAATTTTCCATTTACATTCACGTGGGGAATTGAATATTTTTTTTTCGCATCGTACTTTGGCATTGTTTGACGGTTATGTCAGCTGAATTTGCTCGGATTTTGTGTCGGCTGGACTTGGTTAGAAAATCTATGAAAGTAGTAGGACTCGATCAAACGAATGGAAAGTGAATGGACTTATTAGGAGAAACTTATTAGGAGAAACATGAAACCCCATATTTACTTGAGGGAGTCGTGCTCTAATACCATATGCAATGGCCCCGCTTGTTCTATTTGAGCCAATGTCCCAAAAGGAGTATTTTGAGTAACCACACAGATGGTATAAAAGCAGGACTCCTTTCGGTTGATGTGTGGTTCGTAGGCGAACTAGACCCATATCTGATGAGTGCGTTTAGTGATTGCTGGGGTGAGATGGCTTAGGCAATGTGGTGCTCCTAATAGGCTTCTAGTACTATAGAGGGAAGAAGAATGGACCTGACCACACAACGAATAGGGAGGGTATCGCTAGATGATACAAGCTAACATTGATGACGACGACAATTCTTTAAATGGTAGAGTTTGTGACATCCCAAGTTCTACATTGGTTATGAATAACCCCATTGAGTGATTCATAATTCAACGCCTACCTCCAAATGGTCGCCACCTTTTGTGGTTACTCAAACTACTCCTTTTGAAAGCTTGGCTCACGCGTGATGGACCGAGTCATTACAACTTAAGTAGGGATCCTCCCAAACCCACAAGATTATCATATTAGTGTTCCTTCCGGCAGTCGAACCCACATTGATCAGGCTGGATGTCTCCCATGAATGTCCGAACAATACATACGGGCTTCGAATTGCGTGGATATATATATATATATATATATATATATATATATATATATATATATATGTCGATCCTACTTGTCTGGACAAATTTTCGGCTCTCTGGGCTTGGCTTCCCGACTCGCATCGACGACGAGGCTAAGATTACAAGTGAGGAGGGGCTCTACATCTCCTTACTCCTAATTGACTATTTGAAAACTCCATTGGAGCACTTGGATTGTCACAATAAGATAGTGGAGCACCTTTGGTGAGTTCAATAGCAACTAAAGTTTCTCCCATCAAGCACAAAACCTTCTCCTCTGTCTCAAAACACATACATTTTCTCTCTCTCTCTCTCTCTCTCTACACAGTTCAAAACTTGCTGAGGCAATAGTGGATGGAGAGTCCAGTTGATTGGGAAGGGTTCTGATCACGGGGCCATCTCTCTCGAGGTAAACACCAAGAGACCCCCGAAATGAAATAAAAGAATAGAAAAGAAAGGAAAGAGCCAACGAGACCAGTGGTTGGCAAATCACTGTCAAACGCATATCTCCTTGGCCAAACCCTTCTTTCTTTTTTATAGCCCAAAAGAAAAGAGAGGGTGACGACAACAAGCGGGACGCACATGGGATCAGCGTCCAGCTGAGCGCACCAGAAGCAAGAGGGCGCATGTGGAACAGAAGATTCAGCAGCTTCTTCTTCTTCTTCTTCTCCTTCTCCTCCTTCCTCTTGGTGATCTCCCCGGGCGAAGGTATCGAACTTCTGCTGCGAACTCCCATCAAATTTGTGGGGGTCTGGAAATTGGGGAAAGAACCCTAAAGA
Source organism: Lenwebbia sp. NSW1173648 (assembly GCA_029784005.1). Taxonomy (NCBI): domain Eukaryota; kingdom Viridiplantae; phylum Streptophyta; class Magnoliopsida; order Myrtales; family Myrtaceae; genus Lenwebbia; species Lenwebbia sp. NSW1173648. The sequence goes on along the minus strand of JARCGZ010000010.1, from coordinate 6,792,783 downwards.
ACATGATGGATCCACCCCATTCCGATGGGGGTACCCCCCTCCAACTAATGAATTCATGTGATGGTGTTCTAAGTCAGCTCTTCCCGGGCGGCATGTTGTCGTCTGGACCACACCCCACTTCGTCCCATGTAAACATATCCAAAACTAAGGAAAAAATAAATAAAAATTAAGTGTGCTTGTATGAGAGAAAGAATTTTTAGGCATAGGAAAATGCTTTTTCGAAAATGCCTTATCATCAAGTTTTCCCCGAAACAAACGCACCATTCGTGAGCGTGAAATCTTCATGTTATGTCTCATGAGAAGACCCAGATTTTCGCTACCGCTTTCACACCGCGATCTATAGTCTCCGTCGTTATCGTTTATAAAACGAGTTTGGGTAATTCGTGGGCATTCATGTGTTTTTTTTTTCTTCTGTGGCCAAATTAGTACTCGTTGGGTCCTACCTGGCCTACTTTCAGATAGGTGGGTCCATTTGCTCCCCATGCATGTCCAAGATTATAGCTAGAGTCGCAATTTTCGAATTTTGGGGGTTTTTATCTGCAGCCACGAAAGTCAGGCCGAATCTTTGTGCCTTTTCCCGGAGGGCTTGATTGAAGAGCGGGCAAAGTCTTGTCGTGCATCAGGACCATTTCTACCATATTTAAGAAGCTCACCGGTCGGAACATCGTTTCCAAAATTTGCCTAGAATCAGGTCAAATCAATTATCAATTTTCCTCCCTCCTAAAAGACTCTTTCTTTAGATGATAATTGATTATGTAATAATTTTTGGGTGACCGTAAGGTTAACAGTTTCTTTCGAGCCACAAAAAAAGGCGAATTGTTAATTAAAAATTGTTGTGGGGTTCACTTTTTTTAAAGAATTTCTAACTCACAATATACTGTTATTCTCATAACCATATAAAGACTCTTATGTTAGCAAAGTCCATTGGCAGATAATGAGTATATATTCATGTGGGCGACGGCGGCAGTGACCGATGCAAGATGTTGTTGGTGCTACTATTGGCCAATTCGACGGTGGTGGCCATAAGCGCGATACTGATGCTTGATAATTGACAACTACAAAACGAATATTTCAACAGAAGATCTTAGCATTATTCTATAATTCAAATATAATCTTACTTTAACCTTAGGAGCTTTCTAGGTTTCGCCATGCGCGTAGCACATACCAAAAGCAAAGAAAAAATGTCTGTCTTGAATGGTATGCTGTAGAATAATTGGAGATAAATATGTGGAAAGAACATAGATGTCGCTTAAATGAACTCATAATAACTACTAACATATCCGACCAGAGTTCATGTTCGAAGTCTTCCTCAACAGGGCTTTAGAATCGTGGGTCGGCACGTATGCAAACTGCTCCGATCATCGATTCCGGTAGACTCGTCAAACGGGTGGGTCGGGTTCGATTTTGGTCAGGTCATAAATGGTTCGACCCAAATAGTCCCATTTAACCTGGTTATGACACACTCTATTACAATGCAAATCTAGTGACTCATACACTATCTGACCCATATTCCTAAAATATTTTCATATTTGATTAAATCTAGAAAAACTTATACTCAAACTGAGGTAAAAGTGCAGTGTGAGTGAGTGCGAGATCGAGTGAGGGCGAGAGAAGTGGGTTGGCTCTTGTTGGGGTGTGGTTCATACTCCCCAACGATAGAAAAGCATGTGGGTCCCGCTCTTGTTGTGCTTTTATAGTTTAAGCCAATATTTTATCATTGGTAGTTTGGGCTTGCGCTCATGAATAGCTACTGTTATATATACTCTTTTTCGTTTGTAATTGAGTGATGCAACGAGAGATGCGACGTGCTAATTATAGTGGAATCATTTACTAGACATATCCCTAGTTTAAGGGTAAACCAAGATAAAAACTTGTGTCTCGATTTCTCTTTCTCGCTATGCTTTACTTCTTTTTTATTGTGCGCCGAATCCTAACAGCTCTAAGTAAATTGCAAACCCACTTGCGACCCATTGATTACCCATTTAACACTCGTATTATATTTCAGCCAATTTATGACCCATTTATAGAATATAACTAACTCATATAATAACTCATCTTATCATATATAGGTTACGAAATGAGCTTACGATCTATTTTGACAGGTCAAATTTCAAGTGGTCGGTCTCTCTTTCCTATGCGTGTCCACCATTGATGTGTCGAGCATGAACATGGTCGCCAACAGCGACAGCTGAACATGTGTACAGCGCATGGGGGCGATTCCGCAGTTGCTTCTGTCCGGGGTGGTCGAAGTCTCGCTTTCAATTCGAACGATCTCATCAGCTCGATGCGTTTTTTTGAGGGGGGAAAAAGGGACGACGTCGTTAAATCAGTCCGCAAACTTTTGGCTAAATCTTTAGAATTACTGGGACCATGAGTTGGGCGTTTGGATTCCAATGATGGGTCCAATGTGTTTGACATGGGAAAAGCAGTGCAAGCCAATTAGGAACGATGGAGACCATGAGTGTTCGGTCAATTGCCCCGACGAGTTTTCCGACGATAATCTAGGTCAGGACATATGTATGTGCCATACTTTCCCTTAGGACCCGCCGGGGAAAATATACTGTTTTTCGCAGGCGAAACTCGACTAGATCATTCGAGTCTGCAAAGTAAATCGCGCGATGTAATTCCTCGCAAGTTCCTTCATCTCGACATACTATTTTTTTTTTTCTCCCTTTGTCGCGACTTTGAGTGAATACACTAACAAATTAAAGGCAATTCGTGGCTAAGTAAATCGCGCGGCGCGGTCGAGTAGTGATAGCAAGGATTTTGGAATGGCCGATTAGACGAAAGAATGCATGTCTATAGCTGATTAAAAGGTCAAGGACCAAACTTTTAAAGAGATTGCTAGAAGCTCATCTATGCAGCTAGGACGGCCGTCGTCCATGACAGAGATCGTCGGCCAAAATTAGGCGGAAGGACAATATTTGCAAAACGTCAAAATGTTTATGACTAAATTAGCAAAATCGAAAGGTTTAGGACTGAATTGACATTCGCAAATTAGATTTAGGACTTTTTCGATAATTATCTCCCTCGAACGTCTTATACTTTTCATCAGTGTAATGCTATGTTGCTCTCCATGCATGTGGTTTTATACTCAACATTAACCCCGAGCGGCCTAGAGAGAAAACTCAAGAGGGTTTCAATATCTCGAGAGAGTTATACAATTTGGTTTAGGTCAAAAAGTCAAGATTATAAAGATTCACGGGGTTAATAATCAATTAGCATAAAATTAGTTGCCCCTATTTAGGCGGTTCGTTTTCTTTTGGGACCTCATCGTCTGGCAACCCAATTCGACAAGTAAAAGGAAAGCTTCAACTAAAACATGTTTCTTAAAAAGGTCTACGGGTGCAACTCCATGGATTAAAGAAAGAGGCTGATTATGAAAATGCAAAGTACGGTTTTGCTTTATTTTTTTTCCCCACTTATTTCATTGTTTTTATATATCAAGACTGTTTTCAGCACGACAAACCTAATTTCGTAGAGAGAATCAATCAAAACATATGTATCGGCTTTTGACAATACGCATCTCCCTTCTTCTTTTTTTGGTTATTAATCAACGACATAATAGCAAAATGCGCCTCATTTGGGATAATTGTAAAAAAAAAGTCCTAAACATATTGTATGACGGTCAATTCATTCCTAAACTTTTCGATTGTGCCAGTTTAGACCCAACCATATTGACTCGCCACTTTAGTCCTAAACTTTTTAATTGCGCCAATTTAGTCCTAAAACCTTTGAAGTTTTGCCAATTTAGTACTAAACATGTTATTTGGATGATTGGCCAAAAGGACTACATTGACAAATTATCAAAAATTTTAGGACTAAAGTGGCAAATAGTCAAAAGGTTGAGAATTAAATTGGCACAATTGAAAGGTTTAGGATTGAATTAACTGCCGCACAATAAGTTTAGGGTTTTTTGGATAATCTTCTCCACCTCATTTCAATCGATGGCCGGTTTATAAATCGATTTATCCCATTCGAATCGAGAGGATTCCAATTCAACAATGAAATATAGATCTAAAAGTCTAGGAGGTGGGAGTGTGTGTATGGTATTGAGCAAGGGAAGGGGGGGGGGGGGGGGGGGGGGCGAACACATTAAAACCCATACATAAGGTTGCTCCGAGACAAAAATGAACAGCTCCATTGGTGGAATATAGTAATCTCTTCCTTCCACTCCCATCACTCAACATATTTGGCTATTGACACACAGAAGAGAGAGAGAGAGAGAGAGAGGTTTTGAAAGGAGGAAAAGGATAAAAGGGGATGATGGGAAAGAGGGTCCGTCCGATTGCACATTGCTTGTTGGTGGTTTAGGTAGCAAACCCTGCCCTTCCATTGGACCCCCTTCTCTCTCTCTCTCTCTCTCTCCCCACCTTAGATTCCTCTCTCTCTCTCTCTCCTTCCTTTTCTACTCCGTGGAAAAATATTAGGGGCCAACTCATCTCTCCTTTCTCAAGCAATCTCTCTCTCTCTCTCTCTCTCTCTCTCTCTCTGCACAACATGAATAGGGCCTAAAATATCACACACACATATGCACGTTTGCTTTTGCCCATGAGAGAGTCCAAACCCATCAAGGGAATGCTTGTTTCGAGAAAAACTTCATGGTAAAAGAAAATGCTTTTTGGAAAATCATTTTCCTAGAAAACGTTCTCCCCTTTTCCTGGTTAGGGAGATTGTCTTCTTAACTTTAGGCACGTGTGTTTTTCTTTGACCGTAAGTGGTAGCTCGTGAAAGTCCAGAAAGCTGATCCGATCCTCTAATGAAATGTGCATGTTGAGACTTATAAGCTCCGCGGGAGTACAACTGTCAATTGGCAACAAAAGTCGCACTATTTGTCTCCCCGGACCACAAGCCACAAGCTTTTCTGTTCATTTACACTCGAAAACAGGAACCAACATTAATTGATTTTTCTGACTAGCTAGGGAATGAGTTTGACATTCACATTCACATCAGTCTAAAGAAAGAGAGACGATGAACATAACCGTTGGCACACTAACTAAGGTTTCCCCTCCTTAATTTCCTCGCCAGACAAACCTTTTTTTCTTTTTTTCTTTTTTCTTTTTCTGTCATCAGAAATATTAAAATAGAATAAAAGGGTACGGGTATCCCCTGTTATAAAAAAAGAAAAAGAAAATTAAAACGGGAAATTCACCTATATTTACTATATTTAGGAGGACATCAACTCTTCCCTCACCAGTACACGCCTTTTCTTTTTCCTTTTTCTTTTTCTTTTTTTCCATTTCCTTATTGGTTATATCAATAGTTTTTGGAAGAACAACTCATCCGTAGGAGCTTGCGAGATATATAAGCTGCCAACATTTCACCAATTTGTGCATCTCCCTTCGTACCTCAACCAGAATTTATCCCCCCTCAATTTTAGCTTAAAGGGTTTTTATTTTTATCAAATTTAGTCATCATCATCTCCCCCCCTTTCTCTCTCTCTCTCTCTCTCTCTCTCTGTCTCTGAGCTTCAACACGACTGTCAGGCGAGACTGTGGAGTCTCAAAGATTCAAACGGGAGGAGTGTGTGCTTAAAGGTTCAGGGTATGGCTTGGAATTAGTGTGGGATTGGATTGATGGCCTTCTTCTCAGCAAATTTCATGCTTCAAACCCCCCACGATCAAGATCATGAACACCCTCATCGCCAACATCAGCACCAGATCCTATCCTCTTGCACACCTCAAGACTACCATGGTACTTAACAAGACTCTACCGGGTCTCTTCCCTTTTCTTCGTTTTTGCTGAGTGTGCTTGAAAGTCTTCTTCTTTTTATTTTTTTCCGCTGGTGCACCCACAGGTGTTGCCTCCCTGTTGGGCAAGAGATCCATGTCCTTCACAGGCATTGACGTGAGCGACGACCCCAACAACAACAGCAACGTCAATGGAGAGGAAGATCTGTCAGAAGATGATGGGTCGCAGCCGGGGGGAGAGAAGAAGAGGAGGCTCAACATGGAGCAGGTGAAGACGTTGGAGAAGAACTTCGAGCTGGGCAACAAGCTTGAGCCTGAGAGGAAAATGCAGCTCGCAAGAGCACTCGGCCTCCAACCCAGGCAGATCGCCATTTGGTTCCAGAACAGGAGGGCGAGGTGGAAGACGAAGCAGCTGGAGAAGGACTATGATGTGCTCAAGAGACAGTTCGATGCTGTGAAGGCTGACAACGAAGCCCTCCAAGCCCAGAACCAGAAGCTTCAAGCCGAGGTATGTATGAAAATTTTGCTGCAGAAGCTAAAGTACTGAACTTGAGCTAACAGTTGTTTGTGGTTAGTTTGGACACGTTTGAAATTGTTGGAATTTGCCATGGGGATTGAATGGAGTGTGTAGTGTGTGTTTTTTTTTTTTTGTTTTTTCATTTTTGCCTTTACGATCTGGCCAAAGGATGAATGCTCTTAATGTTGACTTTTCCTCTGAAAATGGGTTTTCATTTCCATTCAAATTATGATCTGGTGGAGCAAAGCATAGTCAAAGTTATTTTCTCAATCCAAATTGAGAGGCCTAGCTCTCCTTTCTTGGCATTAATCTTGATGGGTATCTTTTAGTGTTTCCCTTTTTTCATGGAATATGCAATATGCAGATACTGGCACTCAAGAGTACCAGAGAACCCGCCGAATCCATCAACCTCAACAAAGAAACCGACCAGGGCTCTTGCAGCAACCGGAGCGAGAACAGCTCCGAGATCAAGCTCGACATCACGCGGACGCCGCCCGTCGGGAGCCCGGTCTCGGCCCACGCGCCGCCGGCAGCGGGCCGCCAGCTGTTCCCGGCCTCGATAAGGCCTGCCGCCTCCGGGGGACCGGTGGTGGCGCAGCTGTTCCAAAACCCCTCGAGGCCCGATCACCCCATGATAGTCAAGGAAGAGAGCAGCATCACCAACATGTTCTGCGGCATCGACGACCACTCCGGGTTCTGGCCATGGCTGGAGCAACAGCATTACTGAAAAGGAAACAAGGAGCGAAATCGAATTCTCCATCCCTACTTGGAGCCAAGCTATGGGAAGTACATTTACATATTACCCTCGATGAGATATAACTCAGAAGAAGGAAGGGAAGAGGAAAATCCCCATTTTTTTCTTGCTTAAATTTTGGTGTATAAAAATAGCAACGCATATGATATAATTTGGGAATTTCGAGGTTAATCGTTTAAGATCTTCTCTCTCTTTTTTTTTTTTTTTCTGTTGAGAAATAAAAGAACACTTCTTCCATGTTTCGCAGAGGCCTAGAGCTTAGTGAAAGTCGAAACCCACATGAATTGATAGATGTCAGTCAGTTCTAAAGGAGAGGAGAGGAAGTGGTAATGATTTGTGCCGATCATTTCATCAATCAATCACCACGTAGAAATTATTTTAACCGGACATAATCTACTCGGAGTTAGCAAAAAGCACGTAGCTTTTTCATCAGGAGGACAATAAAAAAGACATTTTTATTGGGGGTGTGCATACTGCATACCCTACCCTCTGAAGAGAGAGAGAGAGAGAGAGAGAGAATCAAAGCACAAATTCCGAGAAGAGAAGAAGACAAGAGGAAATGGAAGCGTGGAAGAAAACAAGAGGAGGAAAGTTGGTGGGGAAACGGGTAGTCGTCTCGTGAAAGAGACTTTGAAAAAACTTGTAAAATAACACACTCCATCAGCTCGGTGCTTGAGTCCTCTGCAATCTGTTTTGTAAAAACCAGACTTCATGTGACCCCATTGGAACAGAAGGGAAGTGTCCTTGTTCATGCACGAGGCTCGCATCAGTGAAGTACTAAACAAAGCTAGTTGATGCTCGTATCGACGAAGTGATGGACAAAACCCATCACAATGCATGAGATTCGTGAAGTTTGCGCTAGTATGAAGATTGGTAATCGTGTATGTAACATGACAAAGATTGACTTTGCGCCGATCGAAGGTGCTGGAGACTCCGAGACTTCATGACTCCAGCGATGGAGTCGCTTGTGCATCTTTTCGAGAACCGAGCTTCAGCCCCGCTTGCGTGCAAATGAAGACGGATTTCAATTGTGCCTGCGTCTGCGTAAAATTTCCAACGATGCACAGCATGTTCTCATCTGAAATTGGAAGACAGATGACCATCTAGACCCATCTATGTCGATGGAAAATTTACGCGGGTGGTGTGCGAAATAAATATGTCCAAAGGAAACGAATCATTCATCCAAAGGGAATCTCAACATTGTATAAAATCTACTGTTGCACTACATGTTCATCAGACACTATGTCCATTTTTCACAGCACCTCACTGTTCTTAAATTTGTCAAGCATGTAGACATTGCTCTTGTTTGATGCATCCTTTGGTGCCGACACAAGCAAAGCCATCAATACAAACCGTGGAGAAGGCCGACATGTACCAGATAGATATAGTTGAATCCAAAGGAATTGAATCCTCTCCTTGTCTGCATGTATTCATTGCAGAATGCACATGGAGTGAATGATTATCCCTTTCTGATTTGTATCCACATTTTCACTATATTTAGACAGTAATTAACGTCGCTAAAACATTCGCTAATTCCTTTCGACTTTGAAGTTCTCGACCGACGTAAACGAAATGGGAGAATGCGAAAATAAAAATAAAAAATACATACGAGATTTCACCTCATCCGAACACTAATCAACGAAACAACAAACCTTGACCCGCGCTCGCTCGGCGCCTGCGGCACCTGCCATTGGAAAACCAAAAGGCAACTGTTTTAACAGACACACAGAAGATCACTAGATTCTACTGATCAAGTCCTCCAAAGACAAGTTAGAAAATATGAACCCCGACATGTGAAACCTTAAAACGACTAATCTAAGCTGGGCAGTTACCCGGGTCATCTTCTCTTCGTTCATGGGATCATGTGCGCAATGAATAAGCAATCATCTCTGGCATTAAGGCTGGAACTTTGGGCGCTCGATCGCCATTTTCCAGATCCCAACGCATGTAGTTCTTCCACCTAACACAATTTCTTTTCAAAAGTTCCCCCCATAAACTAATACAACTCGAGATTAATTAACGAGAAGTGCTTGGGGAGTGGCCACGTGCATGGCGGCACAAACAAAACTCAAACATGTTTCTCATCGGTTGCTACGGCCCCCACCCCCCCATGATGAAGAAATCATGTGACGGGCAATAGCAGAAATGATTGCTTAGTCATTGCCTTTTGCGCTTAATGATAATTTAATTTCTCTTGCCTTTTTTTTTTTTTTTTTTGCAATTCGTTGGCGATCCCTAGAAGATGCTGCTGCTATTAAGATTATCTAGAATAAGGAAAGGCGATTTGATTTTTCAAATGGGTCCATGATTGATAATAACATTTGAGGGTGGCCAATGTTCGAGGTTGATTCGGATGAATTATTGTTTCTTGGGTATGCTTTTTCTTTTGTTTTGGTTAGGTCGTTAGCATGGAGTCACCGACATGGATAGTTCTTTATGACAAAGAGAGAAAGACTTTCTGATGAGATGAAGGTTTTTGATGCTAGAGAAAAGAAAGCCAAGTTTATAACCATCGAGCAACTGATGATCCCACTTCTAGTCCCGCCTCGTTAGCATCTCCGATCCTAGAGTTGGGATTACTCCGTCAGGTCTTTTCGGTCCGGAGCCGCATTATTTCGACAAAGATGTGAATTAGGAAGGATTGGTCGACCAAATATGAATCAAAGACTGAATCTTGATATACCTAGGGACTTCCCCTTTATCTTTGAAGTGGATGTCTTGGTATTAAAGATAATTGTTATGAACTTCGAGTGTGTTTCTTTAGGAAATAACTCCATCATAAAGAAAACAAAAATGTTTTCTGAGAAGTCTTTAAAACATGTTTTTCCCGCTTAGGTTAGGAAATTCATTTTCATAATTTTGAGCACTTATAATTTCTCCGACAGTAAATGATTTCTCACCGATTGATTATTTTCGACAAACCAAACGTGTGAAAGTCCAGAAAAATAATTCATGCTCAACCGAATACACCCTTAGATGGAGTTTGAACTACATACTGTGCTTTGATCTCTTGGGATATGCTTCATCGTCGATTGTCGAATCGAAAACGATGACATATCCGATTTGGTTTCCAAGATCATGTCGTCCTCTTATTGAAAATCATCTTTTGCTTTCGTGGCCTCCTAACCCCTGAGTTTCAAACTCCTCTTTGCTGGACTGGACTCACCACAATTTTGGACTCGAAAGATGGGCCTGGTCTTGGCCCACAACAGCAAATCCAGAATCTTAATCCTTGCTCCTTCTCGCCCCATGTGCATATTACGAACCTGAGATGACGACACGTGGCGAGATTTCGGCTGGCTAAAGGAAAGCCCCAATCTCTGGTCCCACACCTCCGCGCTCCGACCAATAGAAACACAAATAAATCCTCACCACAAAAAAGGTTCCTGCAAGAAAAATCAAAATTCACTTCGCTTATCCACCATCACATTTTCTCTCCCTTACTCGATCCAATACCACTTCGGATAATCCGATGGCCACCGCTCCTCTCTCACCCTCCACCACCTCCTCCGCCGCCGGCCGCCTCCTATCCTCCACCAAGCCCCCTGCCTACAGCCTCCCCGTCGCACTCACGTCACCGAGAGCCAACTCCAACAGGCCAGTAACTAAACTCCGCGTGTCCTCCTCCTCCCCCGAAACCGCCGCCCCAACCGCAGCCGCAGCCAAGCCGAAGGAGGAGACCATCTTCTTCGACGGCGGGGCCCACTACGGCGACCTGCTGGCGAACCTCCTCCTCGGGTTCACGCTGCTGTGGCTGCCGCTGACGCTAGCGGCGGTGTCGCGGGCGTTCAACCTCCGGTACCGGTTCACAAACCTGCGGGTGACGGTGGTGTCGGGGCTGACGGGGCAGGACCGGAGCGACTTCTCGTACGAGGTGATCAAGGACGTCCAGGTGGTGCCGCGGTTCATCGGCGAGTGGGGCGACATCGTGATAACGCTGAAAGACGGGACCAAGGTCGACCTCCGGAGCGTGCCCAAGTTCCGGGAGATCGCCAAGTACTGCTTGGCCATGTCCGAGAAGCCCGCCGTCTCGAAGGAGAAGGGCACTAAAGGCTTTTAAGGTTTAACTCGACATATAAATTGACCTTTCTCTTGCCTTATTCCAAGCATGTAAATTTTTTTTGGCTATAATAATTACGTAGAAAAAGGAATTTCTTTAAATTTTTTAGTGCCTAATCCGGATGATGATCATGTGAAATTGCTACTTGTTATGTGACCAAATTGTTCTTCCCCCTTCTTATAAATCCACTTCTAACATTCGTGTTGCTCGGTCATTTGCACCGACATGGCTTTTGCCGTTATTACAGTGGGAAGAAGTTCAGAATTCTTTCCATGAATTGCCTCGTTGATTCGAGGAACTTGTTGACTTAAGTCAGAGGCAAAAATGCGTTTATTTTCAGTCTTATCGAACTAATCGTGTGGTTTGAGCAAGATCTGATTATGAACAATCGCTTAAGTATGATATGCTCCTAGTTCACCCCAGCTTGTGTCAAAAGTTAAAAGCCATTCCTAACTAGAGGTGTCAAATGGGTGGATCGGGTCGAATATGGTCCGGCCCATATTGACCCGCCTAACCCGTTTTGATCCATATTCAATGATCTATACTCGACCCGACCCGCAACCGATCCATACCCGACCCGACCCGTTTTGACTCATATTACCAAATCACATCAATATTCTAAGAAAATCTATATAACTCATTTAACCTATTTTATGCTCTTCACATGTATATGTTATCAGATAAAAAATTTACATCAAATAAAAAAAGCAAATTAAATAATGAAAAAAATTAGTAAATAAAATAAAAAATGATATTACTAAAATACTTTTATGCAATAAAAAATTTAGTGAAATTTTTTCCTATCTTTTTTAAATTGTTTAAATTTTTAAATTTTTTCCATATTTTTTTTATTAAAAATTTTTATTTTTATTTTATTTTATTTTTCTATGGTGACCGGCGGGGCCGGGGGGGCAAGCGGATGGCGGCTGACAGAATAAATATTTTTTAATTATATTTTTCTTTTTTAATTTCTTTCATTCACTTATAAAAATAGAAAATAAAAAAAATAATAACCAAATTGAGCCTTTGAGGCCCTTGGCCCATTTGCAACTTGTGGGAGCTGCCCTCATGGGTCAAAAATGGGTCCAATATGGGTCAAAAATGGGTTTCATATGTGACCCATTTTTGACCCATTTAATTTCACTTCAACATTTTGGACTCATTTTTAGTGGGCCATCTAAAAGTTAATGACCCACATAAAACCCATCTTATACAAAATATGGGTCAAATATGGGTCTATGACCCATATTGATAGCTCTATTCCTAACATGGGCCTAGGTTGTTGTGTGGATGAATTAACTTGCTTGCCTTTTCTGCCTCCAAGTAGATTCTTGTTTTCCATTAATCATGAAAATTGGCATCGATTAGTGAAAACATTTTCCTATCATCTGGCATTGGGAAATGACGCACTTAGGGTGTGTTTATTTGAGTGAAAGAATTTTCTGCGAATTAATTTTTCGGACTTCTATGCTTAAAGTAGGAAAATGAATTCACTAACCTAAAAAAAGGGAAAGCATTTTTATAGAAAAGATTAAGGGTGTGTTTGTTTCGAAGAAAATTTAATGATAAAGATGGGTTCTTTCTCGCGAGACACATTGTGCGGGGAAATTATCAAAAAAGTCTTAAACTTTTGCAATTGTGCCAATTCAATCATAAACTTCTTTTTTTTTTTTTTTTCCGTTGAGTCCTTAATCTTTTGCAATTGTGCCAATTCAGATCTAACCCTTTCAGTTGGATCAATTTAGACATAAAATTTTGCATTGGTACCTATTCAATCCATCCGGTCAATTTAGACCGGAAATCGCTGATGTGGACGAGGACCATCCTAAGCGGCGCGACCGGCATTGATGTAGATATTTTTCAATAATCGTTTTTTCATTCTTTTTTTCTTTCACTTTGGCCAACGAGGGTCACCGATGACTCTCGCCAGCCATTGGGCACGAGGGCTTGCTGGTCCTCGTCGGCCCTGGCGAGAGTTGGGGCCATCTTCTGATCTGGGCAAGGGCTGCCTCGCTCGCGACCACAAAGGCCCTAGGCGAGGGCCTTTGAGGCTTCGATGGCCTTGCCGGCAGCACGCGAGGCCACAAAGGCCCTCGCCTTGTGCCTTTGCAGCCTCCACCAACCGTGGGCGAGGTGGCCTCGCCCAGATCTGGCGAGGGCGGTGACCCTCACCGGCCAAAGTGAAAGAAAAAAATAATTAAAAACAAAATTGGAAGACATTTCGGTACTTTTCCCGTTGGTTTGATCTTTCATTCAACCTAGATTTAGAAACAAAATTGGAAGACATTTCAATGTGCGAAAAGCGATTCGGATCTACAAGAATTTGGTTTACTTGCTGAATTGGATCATCAAACGGCCTTGTGTTATACTCAAGATTCCTCAAGATTCACAGCTGATAGGAAGATAAGGACATTTGAGTACAACCCTGTTTCTCAGGAAGCTGGGGTGCAGTCATCACCTGCCTGGAAGCTTCTCATTTGCAAAAAGAGAAGGTTTTCAAGAGAACAAATGAGATCACAGTTCGCAACCGGTTCTTTTTCACAGCATTAGCAGTTGTGTACGTCTGTCTTTAGCGAAACTACTTATGGCTGAGCTCGATGATTTGTAAAACAGCTGCAAGATTACATTCCAATCAGAAAACCGAAACAAAAGTATGGAATCATAAATGTTACTTCTCATCGCTCTCTTCGGTTGTCGTTGTGATTGTGCTTGCATAAATGGTGCATAAACAGCGTGAAGTCTACATATTCTTTTGACAATTCTATAGATATTAAGATCGATTTACGATTTTATGGAATGATAGGTAACTGGGTATTTAATGAGATGGCCATATTCAACCGTTCTAAAGGAGCGATTTACATCACTTGGCATCTCTGACATAAATCCTAATACTCTTTTTGGACACATAATTTGTGAAATCACGTGTTTGATCTACCAATCTTATGAACTTGAGAAAAATAATGGTCTTTCTGTGTATATTAGTTTGATTTTGGAAGTCTCATTGTAATGTCAGCCCATTCAGTCTACGTGTGTGGACCTAAACAAAACAATGCGAAGAAGAAATCATGTAAAACGAAGCATAGGATTCCCAGTTTGCAGGAAAAGAGATAGGACAGAAAAAAAAAAAGTTGGAAGATCCACCACTATACTCATAGTATCTGAGAAAGAGGAACCAAAGGGCATGTGAGAATCCCAAGCAGCACAAACCCAACATTCCCACAAATAAAAAGAGATCGATACAACATTACCACGTAAGTTCCAAATTGTTGTACCACAAAATGGGTCCTATGTGTTCCTTTTCCCCTTTCTTTCCACATTGGACGGAGAATATGTTCGATGTCACGAGCCGGTGTAAGAGTGCTTGCAAAAGCACGTCACGTGGTGCCTCCGGAATTCAGTAAATTCGGGTCGACAGCCCTTTTTCGCACCTCGTGAAATCTTTATCGTTCACGAAAAATAAAATTTCATATACATCATCTTTTTCGTAAACAAGTTTTTTGGATCCCTAACTTCTCACTCTCCAGATTTTTTTGGCTCATCAGACGTTCACTCTCTTACTCATCATAATGTGTATAGCACAAGCTTTCGACATGGGACAATGTAGTAGGATTAGAGCGCACAATTACAACGAAATAGAGAGTAAATGTAAGAAAGAGAAATCGAGACACAAGGTTTATCCTGGTATACCATTAAACTAGGGCTATTTCCAGCAGAAGATTCCACTATAATTAATACATCTCAGATCTCAATTACAACTCTCAATTATAAAAGAAATAAATTGTATAACAATAGCTATTCATGAGGTTCAAACTCAAGCTACCAATAAAATACGGGCTCAAACTACAAAAACCCTCAAGCTCCCCCCTGTCGGAATTGGACCTCCGTGCCTTCCTGTCAATGAGGAGTAGAATCACACCCCAATACAGTGTAGAACTGTCACAAGACTTTGGAACAAAATCAATGATCGAAAGGAGATGAGGCGGAGCTTAGAGAATCAGGTCCTGAATTGGTTTTTTGAACCATGCATTACGCATCAAAGTTCAAACTTTCTTCGTGGGGTAAAAATCAAACTCTCTTTTTCCTCCTCTTTTCGACCTGACTCGGCTCTTGTCATGTCCCCACTCCATTTCAGTTCCTTCATCTGAGTGAAATGGAAATCATTAGGGAAATCATTAGGAGCGTCAAACACATCTTAAACTGTGGGGGGGACAGCTCGCAATCGAAAGGAGGACCTAGATTTTGTAACTAGTAAGGCAAGAGGACGTGCACAAACAACAAGACAAAAGAATGATGATCATGGTTACTTAGTAAGCATCAAATTAAGCAGGCTTTTGCATCGTATGCTATTGAAAAGGCGGTCCAACACATAAAGTTGTCCTATCTAAAGTTGTTTCCTTCTTTCTTTCCGAGAGAGAGAGAGAGAGAGAGAGAGACGTTTGACATAAAGTGGATAATTGTAAAAAGTTATTTGGCTCGAAGGTGTTAATGTTTTCATCACGAGCATCTTCACTATTTCAGCTCCAGCTCCACAAAGAATTGAAATTCAATTTCTTGATTTGTATCCTAGAATATATATATCCGACCATACTAAGTTTAAGACCGATTCTCTCTCTTTCGTGTGGTAAGATTGAATTTTTGCATTTTTACGGCCCTCGGCTCCACCCTTCTTTCGGAGCGAGTTCATGTATATGCTATTCCGAATAATAATCGCGAAAATTTATCAATCTCACCCAATTTGGTCTGGCAGCATGTGAATTCTCTAGGGAAAAGTATAAAAAAAGTTATAATTCTATTGCATTGGTACAAATTCAGTCCTAAACCTTTTAGTTGGGCCAATTTAGTCCTAATTTTTTTGAATTGGTACCAATTCAGTCGATCCATTCAATTTTGGCTGAAAATCGCTGACGTAGACACCAGTCATCCTATGTGGCATGGCCAGTACAACCATTCAATGTGAAAATGTTTAGAATTAAATTGGTTAAATTGAAAGATTTAAGACTGAATTGGTTATAATGCAATAAGTTTAGAATTTTTTTGATATTTTTGCGGAATTCTCTAAAGAAAAGACTTTTGGCGGTCGAAGGTGGTTAAAAAGGCATATATAGCTATATTACTGGTTCAATCACGAATTTGAAATTCTTCAGAGACTCGAGCTGCAGACAGTGTCAAAGATTCTTGTTTTTTCCCAGCTATCGGCGTGCTTGCTGACGCAGCTTCCAATAATTACTCCTTAGTCGGTGTAGACGACCATGTAATTTTGGACGGGGAGCAGTAATTGATCATTACATCACATCTTCAAGATCACCAAAATGAGTCAAAGAGACCCTTGCATCGAAATTGACCATCAGTCAATCTGGGTACCCTAGGTAAAAGGTACTCCTTGCTTATACCAAAAAAAAAAAAAAAAAGACAAGAAAAAGAAAATGTGGTCGATCTTAATTAATGACTAATCCCTTTCAAGTCACTACTATGTGTTGGACAATAAGAGATTGAGAGGTACATGTTTTAGGTGCGCCACGACTAATCATATAGTTCATGAACCAAGACAAAATCACTTGTCAAGATTGAGCCCGGGGAATGCAAAAGTATTTTCTCGGTCCGGGGAACCCCGCAAATACCTACTTGGCTCCTTGCAACAGAGTCAACATTGATCAATGTCCTCCAAAATGAGTAACATATTATATGCTTGATTTATGATCACCTTCTGTGTCTATTAAATACATTTAAGCGTGCATTGGGGTTCTAGTATACAATTAATTATGGTTTTTCCATGCATGTAGATCGCTAGTAATAACAAATTAACACAATCATAACATGAGATGAAGGAATCAATACAAATCGATGAAGTCCTAGAGCCCCGGCGTTTCCTTGAAAGTACGAAGTTCGAAATGAAAATTTCACGGTTTTACCTTGTGACGAGGCGGTCGAAGGTGTTTTTGACACACTAATCGTAATCACTCTCTAATTTAGAGCTCTTTCTCTAGACTAAAAAGCCCCAAAAAGGGCCATGTTTTTCCTTTTGTTTTTTCTTGCTTTACACTTGCATTCCTTTTGTCCTTAAAGCCAAGAAAGATTGAGAGAAAGAGCTAAAGAGACACGGCGCCTTGTAATCGATTGGGAGGACGCTCTGCCCGGGCATGATGTTGAGCCTCATGAAAAGAAGATGCACTATGATTTATATAGTCCCGCTCCAACCTCATCAACCCATCACTCTCTTTTGGAACTTGGGCCTCGCTATAATGCTCCGGCATCAAGTGCCTCGCATATCTTTCTCCAACTGTAAAGATACCCTTTCAGCCTGAGGATATGCGAGCGCAGGAACAATCGATTTGCATCATGTTCTATGATATGAAAATGTACCAAAATGGTTCCTTAAATCTGGTGAGATCCACGAGTAAACTGGAACGATTCGAGGATTTCATACAAAGTGCACAAGATGGTTCTTTTCTCTTTCATGGACGAATAGGCAGTTAGATCCGAATGCAACGTCTGTTCACCTAGCCCGCCCTTCTTGTTCCCTTCTCTTTCGAATTCGTTTTACAGCCGATCTTGTGGGAACCCTCCAAATTGACTTTGATTTTGATGGATAAACTTCGATAACTCCAAAATGAGTCGATTTGAAGTGCAATGTTTTGTATGAAAGAAGGGAAAAAGTGGATAGCTAGGGACAACAACAGTAAGCATCGCTCTCCTCAAATCTCTTCTTTATATCAACACGGTCTGATCTAAACCCTGTTCATAAACTAAAGTTGGTCTGTGCAAAATGCAAAATTTAAGGGAAAAAGTCGTTCAAGCACATCATGGATTCATTCTTCCAAACTGATGGAACGTATCAAAGACTACTTAAATATATCATGGACTCAGTTTTCCACATCATTTAATTAATGCCCCTATGCATATAATTAACCCTATCTTTGAGGGGGCAGCACCATCATGTCCATTTTAATTTATTTTCTTTTTGTGAAAGCATATCGTTATCAACAAAGATCAAAGACCAATCGACAAGAATTGATTTCCTTGCTTTTTGAAAATTAGGGTTCGTGTGGGTTCTTTTGTATTTGTTTCTGTCTCTTGAAACTTTTAAAAGCTCTCTGATGGTAATGTTGTATCATATAAAGCTTTTGGGTTTAGGGTTCCCACAAGATCGGCCTTTTTTCATACAGTCGTCTTGTTTTGATGGCTTATGGTGGGACAAATATTACCAAACCCCCCCCCTTAATCCTCACCTAATCTCCACCATTCCCATGACAAGCCCTTTTAAGTCCTCTTGATTAGGGTCGAGAATTTTCTTGGTGAACGTGAGAATTCATTGTTTTTGCATTTACTGCGTGTGATATCCACTTCGCAATCAACATCGTGATATCTCGAACGGGATACGATTAGCTGTGGAGCAGCAGCTAGTTGTTGATATCCACTAGGTGGCACTGCTCATAGGTTATTTTGAAGTGTACGAATAAGTTCAGTTACAACAATGTAATTTCTCACGTAATTAAAGCTCCTTTCGTTTTGAAAAATATTTTTTGGAAAGTCATTTTCCAGATAATTAACTGTATTATTCGGTATTTGGCTGAAACTTGAAAATGAGTTGGAAAACTTTTTCAGTCGTTTGGTAAGAAACATTTGATCTGATTTTCCTAATTAGACGTACACTATTTGGGCGTTAGTGACCTCACCATCTTTCTCTCTCCTTTAGTACAATGTTCACCTCTATTGTTGCCGTCAGTCACTTCCACATTGCTCGCTGCTGTCTACCGACACCAACGACTCTCTATCTCTAGTTTCATGGAAGGTGGAGCCCCAACACCTTGGTGGTCGGCTCGTCCACCTTGACTAGTGGCTTAGAGGTCGTCGTTGGCACCAATGACGACATCGACAACCTCATACCACTGTCGCGCGCTCGCAAACAAACAGAGAGAGAGAGAGAGAGAGAGAGAGAGAGAGAGAGAGAGAGGGGCTGGGGTACGAGATGGATGGTGGTGGCCTCAAAGCCGCTACCATGGCGGTGGGATGTGCCGATGAGGGTTACTGGCTATGTTCTCAAAGAGAACCAATCTCAACCCCTATTTTAGTGAAAACTAAGTTAAAATATTCGTACACCTGATAAATATATTCACCGTTAAAAATCATGCCAAATAAGATGTATGACTTCCTCAGGTCTAGAATACCTTGATGGAGAAAGAGGCAATTCCGCTTTTGTTAATTAGGGCCTGTATGGTTTTTCATTCTTTGATTCTGTTCCTCGAAACAGTAAAGAATGAAAATCATGTTTGATAACACAAATAATTCTGATTCTGTTCCCAGAATTAGTTTTAGAGAATCAGAATCAATTTTAGAGCAAAATCCAGAACAAAAAAAAATTGGTTCTGGAAAAAAGAATCACTTTCGAGAATCACAAAACAGAATGAAGTCTCACATCTCTCACTTTTCCCTTTCAGTTTTCTCGTCACTTTCCTCTCAACCTAATAAAAATAAAATAATTTTTTTTTGAAAAAAATAGAAATTTTTTAAAAAATCACAAAAAATTTAGAAAATCCCTAAAAATAGAAGAATCTTAGATTAGGCTAGTTTGACCTCATTTTCATAAATTTAGGCCTAAATTTTATAGATTTCATAGATTTCACTCTTCAAAAATGTCACAAAAGATGAGGGCATCCAACATGCGGATGATAACATATATACTTGTAACCGTGCGTCACAAAATGTGACCATCTGCATGTGGAGTTGGAGCCAAACACCCACTTGGATTTAGGACAGAAGCTACAAAATAATAGTAAAGGACTTGTACGTCGTATCAAGGAAGATAATTTGGTTTTTTTATTTTTTTTTGTCAGTGGATAATTTGGTTATTCAGCTGCTATGTTTGTATGTATTTTGGACAAAGCAACATTTAAAGAAAAAAATGAGTTCTTAATATGGGAACTATCACATGCTTCAATCGAACTTCAAACGTCATGTATTAAAATTTATATTTCATTTATGACATGCTAAAAAAATAATGTATTTTAAATTATTTTATTGTGCATTGGAAATTATTCTTCAATTTAGGATGAAAATTTACAAAGTAACTACATAATTATTTGACTTAAATGAAAAAAATTAGGAAGAGAAACAGTTTTTCGAAACAGAAATTTTATGCAGTTATCAAACGCGTTCTGATTCTCTAAAACTCATTCAGGAACAGAATAAAAAAAAGTCATTTTAATCAGAATCAGTTTTCCGGAACAGAATGGTTACCATACGCAGCCTTAGTAACATATCCAAATTTAAAGCAAACTAATAAAGTCTTTGTTTTCTTCTCTTGATTACTCCTCGGATTATCTAAACTCGTGTGTCAAAAGGCATGCGACAATATATCCGGAATAGAAAATTACCTCAACATGTTGCACGATTTTCTTAATGTGTGTGCAAACATAGTGCTAAATTTGGGATGATGGCCAAAAAAGTCATATACCTATTACAATTGTGCCAATTCAGTCTTAAAAATTTTTTAATTGTGCCAATTCAGTCCATTCGGCCATCGGACGACATAGTATTTTAATATTATTTTGATTTCTTTATTTTTTACTTTTTCTTTTCTTTTCTTTTTCTTTCTTCATCTTTTTTCTTCCCTCTCCTTCCTCTGGCCGGTCACCGGCGACCGACCCGAATCGACACCCGGCTGGCGTGATCAGCCTCTTTAGTGGCCGGTGAGGGCGACCTCGCCTAGCCAAGGTGAGGCCTCGCGCAGCGGCGAGGCGAGGCTCGACCTTGCCAGATCTGGGCTGGCGAGGCGACACCTTGCGCAGCCACAGCGAGGCGAACCTTGCCCAGCGAGGCGAACCTAGGCCTCGCCTTGGCTAGGTGAGGTCGCCCTCATCGGCCAGAGGAAGGAGAGGGAAAAAAGAAAAAGAAAAAAGAAAAAAGAAAAAAGAAAAAAGAAAAAAGAAAAAAATTAAAAAATTAAAAAAATTAAACTACTATGTCGTCGAATGGCCGCCCTGGTCGGATGGACTGAATTGACACAATTTCAAAAGGTTTATGACTGAATCGGCAAAAAAAAGTTTAGGACTGAATTAACACAATTGCAATAAGTTTAGGATTTTTTTGGTAATTTTCCTTGCTAAAATTATGTATTACCGAATTGATGACTTTTCTTCCTAATACAATCGTTAAAAGGCATGGACCATAAAGTTGGTCCACGTTTTTATACGTGGGCATTTAAGAGAATTTCTCCACACGAATATTCCCAAGCACTTGTCGCCAATTGTTTGGGAAGGTGAAGATGAAACCAATACGAGAGAAGACAAAAGGAAAGAATCATACCACTAGCAACACATTGCACCAAACAAGAGCTTTCGATTTGGCAAAGACAATAAAGAAAGAAGAAAATTGCAATCCATTCATTCCATTATAGAAACTGTCGAACGAATAATATTTGACTCATGTCCGAACCGGTTCTACAAGAGTTAGTGTTGCTCAAGAGCCGGATAAGATCGATTTACGATTACAATCACGCAAGAACATAATTAGAATTTCAGCACGCAAATGTATCTGAAATGGGTCTCCAAAACTCCTTGGGCAAATGCAAATGGCGTTTGATAATTTTTTTTTTTGAGAGCTTTAGAGAAATGCAATCTCCAACGGTCTTTAACCCAAGGCTGGTTCGAGAGTGCTTTGGAATGCTGTATTTTCGGATTGCAAATATAACTTTTTTTCTTTCAACTTTACCCTCGCTCAACTTTCATAATTTCGAAAATGTCTCCACCTCAAGCGACCTCACAAGCGAGAGTTTAGGCCGCCGACGGGGATGGTCAGGCTAGATTTGGTTGAAGGCTAGCCATGTTTTTTGTTTTTTTTTTTAAATTGTCAAAAGTCCTTTACAAAGTATAGCTTTTAGCAAACGACATTTCAGTCAAAATTGCTTTTTGAAGTGTTTTAAAAATACACTTTACTAAACACTACTTATATTTCGGAAATCCCTTTAGCCCAAAAATCTTTTCTTTTTCTAGAAACTTCCCTTAAAGCCGAACCAAACACATCTATTCAACTTCGAAAGAACAGGGTGGCCTTTTCTCTCTCCCTCTCCCTCTCCCTCTCCCCCTTCCCTAACCTAGGGTCTCAGCCCCCGCACATTCTGAGGGAGAGAGAGAGAGAGAGTTTCCCACTGTTCCTATCTTTGATAATCTCGCGTTCAAGTTTTTTTTTTCTTTGCTTGGATTATTTTACCTTTTCTCTCCCATTATATTTTGAGAGCTTTCGAGTGTGAATAATTTTTTGTAGCTAATCTTAGATGAATGTGGAGAGCAATTCGGTCATTCGTCCAGTCAACAGCCATCGATGAGGATGTTCGTGACGTGGATCCTTAAACTCTTCGAGATTATGCCGCTTTCATCTCCCGGTTTAGATTTAGGTCTAGATTCAGGGATTTTACTCTCTCGAACTAGATTTAGATATAGATCTGGGAGTTCCCTTCAGGTATTTGATCTGTGTTTTTTCAACATGCTGATGTTGGTGTTATTGCTCGGCGATGGTGATGGGGACGTCGAACCTAGACGCGCACCGCAAGCCGTTGTAATTGGTGTGGAAGCTCTCGGTGTGTTGTTATCACTGAATCTGGTGTTCAAACGCTGAAATTTTATGATGGCAGATCTATTTTTAGAGGATGAGAGTGTGCTTTTAGTTACAGAATATGCTTTGTTATTTGCTTTTTTCTGAGATTTTGAAAGCATTCTAGGTACCTCTCGAATATTATTCTGATTAATGAATGGAATCTTTTTTTCAAAAATAAAAAATAAAAAAAATTCGAAAGAACAATAATGCAAGATGGCAAAAGGGACTCAGCATCTCCTCCAATGGTGGATCAACGTTGTTCTCACGCGCCAAGCGAGGGGCGCGTGAACCTGAAATACTTTTTCCAGGAGAGTAGACAAAATAATGAAGCTCGCTCCTCCGGCATGAACGATGACACCCAGAAGCAGCACGGGAATTTTTTCAAATCTCCAAAGTTTGAAATATGAGTGGATGAAGGGTTTAGGTCATGAAGAATATCATGCCCCCATTAAACATGTCACCTAGATGATTTTTTTTTTAAAAGAATTTTTTGTAGATATATATATGCTCCTTGTACAAATGTGCATGTGTGGCCTTATTCTATACCACCATTCATTAATATGCTCTCGTGGGTTTCAGAGCTTTCGTTTTTTTGTTCAAACACCCTCTCATGCCCGCGCACTAAAGCAAGAATCCTTTGATTTGTATTAATAGTCTTCCTCTCTCTGCAGAGCAAAATGAAAGACAGCAAGAGAATGTATTCAAGTACTTCAAAATAAACCATGGTATATAAGAAATTTTCATACATAGACAGACCATCATCACCGTCACTCAATTTCGCTCCCAAGATCCATCCAATGCAGCTCACCAGGTAAAGCTACGGCGTTTGTGCATAGGCATTCGAAGTTTTCGCGAATCCCGACGAATGTAAGCGATCCGATGCACTGTGCCTAAGTAAGCTCTTCCGGTGTTAAGACTTTGTGGCAAAGCCTTTGTCCTTCCACTTTTGTCAAAGATCCTCATTTTATGATGATGACTTTTTGGTTGAATGCAGAGGAGGGTCTTTGATCGAAGCGAACTCGGAAAGATGAGAATCCGAGGCGAGCGAATCGGGACCAAGAAAGGGTATAGTGAAGCTTTTTGGTTTCGTTTTGCACAGTCCCATTAGAACCAAACAGTGAGAAGTAACTGTGAAGACGCAGAAAGAGAGCGGGAAGACGAGTTGGTTCCCTTTTGTGGGTGCAGCTTCTTATTATAAAACTGCTCGGCGAGGGCTCGGCTTCTGTACCACGAGTTGAATTGGGTCGGCTTTCTTTATAATCGAAAGGAGCATGAGAGGAAGGAGATAGAAGTGGAGGATCAAGATATGCAGGAAATGAAGAGGGAGTGTGATAGTAGTGGCAACAATGGAGATGTTAAGAAGGAGAGGCATATTGTCACATGGTCTCAACAGGTGCCATTTCTTGCCTCTCTCTCTCTCTCTCTCTCTCTCTGCACTTTCTCATTTAGATTCAAGGAACGTGATATCATCCTTTCCTTCTCCAGAAACTTTCTTTTGATGTTTCTCTTTTTGAGATTTTGATCAAATGGAATTGATATGTAGGAGGATGATATATTACGTGAACAGATTACAATTCATGGAACAGACAAGTATGACCTCTCTCTCTCTCCCTCTCTCCGGCAAACGTAACTAAGTCGCATTTAAGTTCTTATAACGTGTTCTTATTTGCAGCTGGGTGATTATTGCGTCCAAGTTCAAGGATAAGACAGCGAGGCAATGCAGGAGAAGGTTCTTTTTTCCTGTTACTAATCGAATTTTCCGTGTCTCACTCGGTACTCTGTTTTTTCCGGCAATTCTCAGCGTTGTGTATAGTTTGATGTTGATGAGAAGTAAAACATGTGTTGCAGATGGTATACATACTTGAACTCTGATTTCAAAAAGGGCGGATGGTCGCCGGAGGAGGACATGCTCTTATGCGAGGTAGTCGCCGCCCTGTATTCTTATGCCCAGCAAGAGAGAGAGAGAGAGAGAGAGAGAGAGAGAGAGAGAGAGAGAGAGAGAGAGAGAAATCTTCTGAATTGTCTTAAATCCAGAAATAACTGATGGTTTTTAACAATTACAAATTTGGTGGCGGCAGGCTCAGAAGATATTTGGTAATAGATGGACAGAAATATCAAAGGTGGTTTCAGGCAGGTATATTTTAACTCTTTCTTTGCATCTTCCCCGTTCGAAAACTACTCTGTGCACCATTCGACTTATCACCCCACTTGCAGGACGGACAATGCCGTGAAGAATCGGTTCACCACCTTATGCAAGAAGAGAGCAAAATACGCAGCCTTGACGAAAGAAAATAACTTCCCACTCATCAACACCAATAACAAAAGGGTCATCTCGTACAATACATCGATCTTGGAGGAAACGTCGGAAAGAGCACTACATATGAAAAGGATCAGGTAATTGCATGACTCAGTCTCTCCAAAGAAACTTCCACGAAATAACTGTGCTTAAGACTACTTCTTTTGTATAGCAGGAGGACTCAAGTTCCTGATCTTACAGAAGCTTGCAACTTTGGTGTGAGATCGTACGGGAAATCCAGAGTGGCATTGGATCAGCAGCCAAGAACTCCCTTCTCTGTAGTGGTTTCGAACATCCACAACAACTACGGTAAGTTTGCCTGAAAAAAAATAGTATTTTGTCAGTTAGATATAGCTATTATGGTGCATTGTCAGGCTGTATGGTCATATCTAGCATAATTAATCGACAAAAGAGCAGTCCTGTTGATGAGATTATCGCAGCTTTAGTATTCTTAACTCCGATAATGGAAATATTTAGCTGCTCACACGCAGTCTTACTTTTGTTTTGACAAATCAGCAGCCAAGGATAGCAAAACTGAAAGAACATTTCTCAGTAAAGATGACCCCAAAGTCACTGCCTTGATGCAGCAAGCAGAATTGCTTGGTTCACTTGCACTAAAAGTGAACACCGAAAGCACATGCCAGAGTCTAGAAAATGCTTGGAAGGTACGTGTTCGATGCTCGCTCATAGATTCCTCCATTTAGCACAACTTATACACCAACATGAACGCAACAGAACCCTCCTCCTACTCATGGATTCAATATCGGTAAGGCTTTTGTGCGTTCTTTTAATTTTGCTTCATGATTCGTTGGTCAAAAGGGTATTGGCCAGACATTACGAATTCGCCCAAAACCCGGCTCATGTGGCAAATACCAATTTATTTTCAGTTATGGATAATTCCAAAATATTAAAGGTTACACAGAGTCAAGCATATGCATGGCCATATCCCATGATTCAGGCAATAATTAAGATGCTGCGATCAGCAGCGGCACATATATATTCGCTCTAATACTGGAGAAATCTGAACTCAGGTTCTTGAGGATTTTCTGAATCAAGCCAAAGGAGGTGAATTCCATGAACATAAGATCTCCTATATTGACTTTCAGCAGGAGAATGTCAAGGACTTACTCAAGGAGTTGGGAAGTAGCATTGAGGGAAGTCAATCGTCGAGGTAATAGATTCACTACGAGATGAGACGAGACATTAGATAAGCTTCACCTTATGTGCAAGTATTAATAGATCATTTGCAATTCAGGGAACCTGATCTATGTGAAGCGTCTCCAGCCAGCTCCGAGTATAGCACCGGTTCCACAATATTGCTCCATGGTACTTCAGATGGAACAGAACCCACTCAACAAAGAGGAGGCATACTGGACGAATATGTTGAAACTGAAACTGCAGCTCCACCAATCCATACTGAACAATTTGTTGACGACGAGAATGTGGCCATACTATTTCATGCAACGACCAACAAAGGTTACGAACTTCTACTCACAAGAAAAGGCATACAGAATACTTTCATTATTTTATATAAGTAGATCAGCAAAAGTAGATCGAACTGACAAAAATTTGTTCCTGTGGCAGCAGAAAATCTCCAATCCATTGATGAACAAATAAATGAAAATGGAGTTGGTCCTGCCCCGTCACATACAGAGTTTGGCTCGCCTCTTCAAGTAACCCCACTGTTTGGATCATTAGCAGCAGGAATTCCCAGCCCAAAGTTTTCAGAGAGTGTAAGTAATCTGATCAACCTACTTATCTTAAAGGCATGAACTTAGCAAATGGTAGTCCCGTCTTTTTATCCTTTTTAAAAGAACAATGAGCATCATACATCTACATACATGTCATACTGATGAGTAAATCCCGATCCAGAAAGAGTAAGTGAAGATTTCCAGTTTTCCAGCCTAGCCAGTAAATCAATGAATCTCTTGAAGTCGTATCTATTGGCCAGACTATCTCACTCATCATCGAGACGAAGACAATTTGCTAATTCCAGTCTTCCATGGTTAAACTTCAGCTCTTAGGAGGTATATCATAATAAATTATCAGTATCTCTCTGCAGAGGTTATGATTATACTTAGCTGTCTATTGCAGACACCCCCAGTAAAGTCCATGTAAGATGGCTTTAGGCCACATTATTAGCGTCAAACCAAAAAAGGGAAAAAAAGAACTGTCTAATCAATTAGCAATGTTGATGCAGTAATGGCATCATCTACAGCATCTCTGGCCATATTAACATGACCAAAATCCTTTATTGGTTCAAAACATAGCTTAGATTTCAAGAAATAACTCACACATGCTAATACGAAAAGGTTCCACTTACCAACTTCAGGCGATGGTAAGATTTGCCATATTACTTATTGAACCCTCTAAGAGTGGAGCATGTATTATGGACTTAAATGAGACTTCTGCAATCTTCATAGACTGATTGCTTCTATCTAGGAGTGTCCGAGGCAAAGGATAAATTTTTGCTCCTATAAAGAGAAGGGGGAGTTTCTTTCATCATGATTGAACAATTGCAATGACTCTTAATAAGTAGCAATGATAAAATAATATGCACATCTGACTGCAATTTTCTTTTTCTTTTTTTATTTTCAGGAAAAGAACTTCATAATGAAAACACTAGGAATGGAGTCCCCTTGTCCAATCCCCAGCATCAATCCTTCTCATCCCCCAGCATGCAAAAGAGCCCTCCTCCAGAACCCCTAAACCACCAACCTGAACTCCACAATCCATAAATCACATGGTCAACAAATTCCAGTCTTTATACTAAAAGATCTAGCATGTCTCTAGCCCTTCTTTTCTCCGGCCCGGACACATGTTCCGCATTCTTTCCCCTTCCATTTTATCGTTCTAAACTGCCAGCATCGAATCTGAATTTTCCGTTCGGTAAATCCCGATTCAAAAGTGTTATAGAACACCAGCTCATCCTCAAGTCATGATTCCATCTCCTTCCGTCCTATATGAGTCACTAGCCCATTACTTGGGCTGAAATTCAATCCGCTTAATCCAGGTTTCATTCTTTTGTCTCGACTGCAAATTTTGGTTTGTCATTTGTACAGAAACTGCGGCTTCTCGCCGACAGAGTGTAGTTATACGTCGGCTCCTCCTCCCGGCCTACAGCTTGCCTGATGATTATTCTATTACGAACAGAGAGAGAGAGAGAGAGAGAGAGAGAGAGAAGAGTCAATGGGTGTTCATAGAAGTACAGAAATATTCTGTTGCTCCCAGTTTCAGATGTAATCCGACTTTACTGATGTCCAATGGAAATGGGGTTTGTTTTCGGTGTGTAAAAATGCCTCTTCTTTCATCTATTCTCATACACTATATCTATGCTCGAGAATCAACTCGACCAATTCAAAGAACCAACAACGATGAAAGCAGAGATCAGGAACAAATGCACATGCCCAGACGCAGCGAAGGATTATAACGAATGCACGTTTGCTCGTGCCGGATTTAGTCATGAACCATGAAGAAACAATGATATGTCCTTCAAAAGCAAAAACAAAAGCAGGGCAATATGAACTTACATTGGATCAAAACTGCCTCGTAACGTCTGCGTTCCCACGCATTCTTTCACCCTTCTATCTTCCGACGGCTGAGGCATGATTGTTGGGAAGAACTTGAAGTAATCCGAGAGCAAATTGAAGAAGAAGTAAAAAAAGTGGTGGCGGTGGACCCGATGGATCGAGAAGGCCTGTTTTGTTCTCAGTTGGGCGGGTTCGGCCCGGTAAAACCCGACAGGATTTATCAAATAAGAGCTCCCTGATATATTTTTTTTCTTCTGAAGATGAAATTTACAATGATCCAAGCGGGTCGGACAAATTTTCGGAAAGAACTATCTTATGCTCCGACCGAACGTAATCCTAACGGATCTAACCACCGTTAATAATATTAACTGCTCAACACCACACCAATTATCCGATGTGAGATTTCTCTAACACAACTCACACGTGCATCCTAACAATAATCTCCCCCAACATCATACTAATTATCTAATCTGGGACTTCTCTAACACAACTCACACGTGCATCCTAACAATCTAACACAACTCATACGTGTATCATAACAATCACCCCCTTACGTGTGACTTCCAGTGTTAGGTTTGCTCCCCCTTAATCAGGTTTGCTCCCCCTTAATCCAAGTATCCTTCCGCATCAATTTATCTCAACTTGCGGAACTGTCCATGGTCTCTTCTCGCCAAACCAACCGTGATGGTAATTTCCACCAGAAACAAGCGTATTCACCCTATACATCGGCAACCAACCGTGATGGTAATTTCCACCCGATGCCGTGATGGTAATTTTCACCCGAAACAAGCGTATTCACCAGATACATCGGTAACTATCGGCTTCAACCGGCAACTATCGGCTCTGATACCATTTGTGAGATTTCTTTCTTGAGATATTCAATCGGCAACTATCGGCTCTGATACCATTTGTGAGATTTCCAAGCGTATTCACGCGATACATCGGCAACTATCGTCTTTGATACCATTTGGGTGAGATATTCAACCGGCAACTATCGGCTCTGATACCATTTGTGAGATTTCCAAGCGTATTCACGCGATACATCGGCAACTATCGTCTTTGATACCATTTGGGAGATTTCTTTTTTGAGATATTCAACCGGCAACTATTGGTTTTGATACCATTTGTGAGATTTCTTCCTTGAGATATTCACCAAATACGCGTTGATACACTAGCAACTATCGGCTCTGATACCATTTGCGAAAGTCCGATACATTCACCAGGGGAGATCGGCCAAGAGGGAGCCAAAGTCCGAACCCGTCAACATTTTCAGTTGGACCCATCTTCATTCAAAAGCTTAAGCCAATGAGTTATGAGCCAACTAGGATATATTAACTGCTCAATACTACACTAATTATCCGATGTGGAACTTTTTTAACACAACTCATACGTACATCCTAACAATTGGGAACCAGAAATTACGAAAATAATGGCAAATTGTACCTTTTCCCTCTTCTCCATAGGAGTTACGGGTTGGGTCACCCAAAAAAAAAAAACAAAACAAAACAAAACGAAAGTTACAATTGGCGGACTTCTTCTACGTGCATGTTACTCGTTATTTGCCATTTTCCTTTGCAGGGGACTTTGGTGGCCACCCTGATAATGCCCGAGAAGCTTTCATGCTTTCCTGGCCAATGTCCGGCAATTAGTGCGGCCGGGTCGCCGGACCAAACCTTAATTCGAGACATTCTCTGGACAATTTGTCTGTCGGTTTATTTCACAATCTTGGGCTTGGATCCGAACTCCGAAACGACAGATTCGGGAAGAAATCGAGCCGCAAAAACTCAACAAAATTTACACGAACATTTCAGCAAATGAGTTACATTCAAACAATTGATACAAAGAGGTCACCTCGATTTACATCAGGTAGCCTTTTTACTTCCATCCTGAATTTTTTTTTTTGCTTTCTGAGCAAGTCCTTACTATTAGAGGCCCCTTCTAGGGTGCCTAGAGATGCCGGAGCTTGGCTGGTTATGGTTGCTCGCGCTCTGGATTTCCTCTAGTCGAGCTACTACGTCGGCCATTGTCGGACGACTCTTTGGGTCCAAATGCAGGCACTTGACTATGATTTCTGCAAACTTCTGGGCTTCTTGCATTGGGAAGTTCCTCTTGAGCTTTTTGTCCATGACATGATGCAACTTCACTTTGTCCTTCAAGTAGGGCTCCGCCCATTGCACGAGGGTTCCGGCAGCCCCGCTGGAATGTTTCCTCATCGCCCTAGAGCCAGTGAAGATCTCCAGGAGAACAACCCCGAAGCTGTAAACATCTGTTTTTAGGGTTAGGCGACCTGCCAATTACAATGGAAAAAGAATGTGAGCCTTGTGGGTTATCGTGGAGTCGACAACGAATCGAACCATCTTCTCGAAGCATGATTAGCTTGATCCATCAAAATGAACTTAAAACTGATAAGAAATATCGTCGATATGCTTACCCAAGTATATAAAAACCCTACATCATTAGAAGAATAGTAAGATCTGTCATTGGAGTACCTGTTGCAATATATTCCGGGGCGAAGTATCCTATCGTGCCAAGAAGTCTGGATGAGACATGAGACTGATCGCCTTGAGGGCCGAATTTGGCGAGGCCAAAGTCGGATATCTTAGCATCGAAGTGCTGCAATATCATAGAGGATGACTGACTATGACTATGCGAGCCACTCGAATTATAATACCAAGCGAATTCGTTTAGAGATGTTGCAAACTTGTAATCTATGTCATCTTGTTTTCCTATGAGCCGAAAAATTGTTCCGGAAATATAGAGAAAAGCGAAACATACAGAAGTAAGCAAAATGTTGGAGGTTTTGACATCGCGATGAATGACCGGCTTGGATTGTGAATGAAGGTGATCCAAACCTCTAGCAGCCCCAATGGCGATTTTGACTCTTCTTCTCCAACTTACTTCCCTGCGTTTTTCTGTTATTCCGGCAAAGCACGTAGTCAAATCGGGTTCTTTAGGTTTGAAATCATGCGTAGAACGGCAAATACGTACTGGTTTTATGAAATTTCATTCACCTTCCACTCATTCATAGAGTCCACATTGGTTGGTCCTTACCTCTTAATAACTGATCTTCTAAGCACCCCTTAGCCATAAACTCGTAAACCACAATTCGGTGCTCGTTGTTGCTGCAATACCCTATGAGCTTCACGATATTCGGGTGATTCAATTTGCTCAAGAACCTCAATTCATTCTGCAAGCACAACATTGAGCTGATTAGAATAAGAGAGTGCGAGTGTTAAACCATGTAAATATTATGAAATAATATTTTCATCTAACAGTTTAAACTTTTAAAATATGCATGGTTGTCGTACAAAATTCTATGGGGAGAGAGAGCGAGAGAGGGAGAGGGGGAGAGGGAGAGAGCATCAATCTAACCAGCCATTCATCTTGACCTTGTGGTCCCTTGTCCCGGAGTCTCTTGACAGCGATTGCCAGGCCGCTTTTCGGTTTAGCCGCGTTCATGGTGCGATAGCTAATCCAACCCTTGTAAACATCACCAAAACCACCTTCGCCGATGAAGTTGTTGCCACTGAACCTGTTGGTGGCATCCTTCAACACATCATAGCAAAAGCGGTGAAGCCTATACGGATGGAACGCTTCGTCCTTCTTGATCATCGGCCAATCATCGTCTCGTTGCCAGCCTCGTGAATAGGCATACAAATTCCCATCTATTTCTGTTTTCAATATACGAAATGCAAATTGAGTTCGAGGTAAGATAAAATTGGAATTGCCAAAGCCGGCCAGTCGCCAATGGCATGTGTGCATTTCTTTCCTGAGCAATGAGGAATGCAAACAATTAGCCCGTAATGAAACTGTCGTCTAGAAAAGATATAAACTCGCCTTTGAGCGGCTGATGAGAAGAAATGGATGGCTTGCTGTGATCTTGAAGCGGCAAACCATGTCGTTCATTCTCACTGCTCTTTCCTACACCAAGATGATTAAATTGCAACTTCAATGTTCATGAATAGATAAAGAAGAGATCCGGTAAATAAATCGAAAATCAACCTTACAGGAAGGAAAAAAGAAATACCCTTTCGAGAGTTTGATGAAACTGATGAAGTTCCCCTTGGTGTCGATTTAGGCTTTTCATCCGGACACAAAGATCGCGGTGTGCACTCTGATTTGAACGTAATAAAGATGAAGTTCAGCTTATAAATTTCAACTTTGGAATGGAAATTACGTTTTAAGATGAAACTAAAAAAAGAATGAAGGCGAACCAGCGGGAGGCTGAGTGATGTTTATAGGCTGGTTCGGGTCTCGGCTCGAGGTTTTTCTGAAACAATTCCCCATTAAAATCTCCTGTTGATGATTAAACTCGTGGATCGAAAACCATCCAACGTGCGACCCCGGATAAACTAAAGATCTTTTGGATGAGCAGACATTGGAAAGATTGATATACAGAGCTTTGGTGGTGAAGCAGACTATGTGCAACTTAGTAGAGCGCACAAAGACATGGGTTTACCTGTGCTTTGGACGACAAAACCAAAGGATCAAATGAATCCAGGGATCTTGTGAAAGTGGGAACAGATCGAATTAATTTATGATATGTTCGGAATCATTCGAGGCCGATATGTGGGAATTTCCTCCTAGATTCCAAGAAATTTTTATCAGATGTGTATCAAAACGATCAGCTACACCTTTCCCGGGGATATAGCAACAGATGGCTACTTTCTTGTGGGCCTAATACCCAGAAAAACCTTCAACTTTAGTCCCAATTATATCCAAATTTTTTTTTGCCTTATAAAAAACCTCGAACTTTTCTTCTGTCCCAATTCTACCGGTCTAACACTAAAAAAAAGCCTCAAACTTTAGCTTTTGTCCTAATTCTATTGGCATAATATCTAAAAAAAACCCATAACTTTAGCATTTGCCCTAATTATATCCAAAACTTCTTTTTATCTCATAAAAAATCCGTAACTTTTACTTTTGCCCCAATTATACCACCATTAGCCTTCCGTTAATAATCACCGTTAGTTAATCCTACGTGATATTTCCACGTCGTTAACGAATTACACCTCAGCAAAGCAAACATGAAAACACCCAGTAACTTCTCTTCTGTTGTCTGCTTCCCCTACATATTTTCAGGAGATACAGAGCCACTCAAGATGGTGCGTTTCAGGTTCTCCTCAGCACTCAACAGTCCAAAGAACAACTAAACGTGGAGATTTGATTATCTGGACGAACGATCTCAAATCTTGCCATCCTTGAAACCCGCTGTTTTTGAATTTCGAAGATTCATTGGTAAGTTCGGCGAGAACGTACGATTAACTAATGGTGATTATAGACGGAGGGCTGATGGTGGTAGAATTGGGTCAAAAATAAAAGTTTGGGGTTTTTTATGAGACAATTTTTTTTTTTTTGGATATAATTGGGACAATTGTTAAAGTTGAGGACTATTTTGGTATCAGACCGGTAGAATTGGGACAAAAGTAAAAGTTGTGGGTTTTTTATGAGATAAAAAAGTTTTGGATATAATTAGGACAGAGACTCAAGTTGGAGGTTTTTTTGTGTATTGGGCCTTTCTTGTGTTGCTTGTTACCATATTTCCAAAAAGTACAACAACAAACGGCACAACGTTGAGGAAACTGAGAGTTACAACCTAGGAGATTGATTTGTCGTCCGATTTGAGTGCCCAAAGTCTGGTTCTGTTAAGAGTCCTTCGCACATGTGTTTTTGTTGTTCCATCAACTTTATAAAAAGAGAAAGAAAACAGCTTTCGACGAGTAGCGTGTGAGGAGACCGACATGGGTACTCGCAGTCGAAATATCGACCAATCAAATCGTTCCATATTCGAACTCCACAACAAGAGGAGGCGAAATAATTTACTCTTAACCATATGCTAACAAGAAAACGGTTTACTTTCGTTGGATTGGTCTAGGCTAATGATGATTCTAAATTATACTTCCATTTACTACCCTTTTAATTTTTCTTGGCTTAGTGTTTAGTTTAAGCTCTAGATGACACGTCATTCCAAGGTCACACGAGCGTACCATTGAGGTATATTGTAATTGATGGGATCCTCTAATTCATCCATAATTATATCCACATAAGGGTTTACCATTTATGTTTACTTCTATAAATAAGAAACATGTTAAAGTACAAGTTTTGCTTCTTCCCCTTCATTGATTAGACTCCGTTTCCAAACGGGTGTCGTAAAAATTTACAGTACGAGCCTTTCCTGTCATTAGTTTAATTTTGGAAAAATCTTCTTCCACCCTCATTTTTAGAAGTCATGTAATGTGCTGCACAACTAAACTTTAGGCAAAATTAGGGTCAATGTATGTACACATTCTAAAATAATAGTGTACCAGAAGATGAGGAGAATCAATAAAATCAAGGGAAAATTCCAAATAAAGGCCATAAGTGGTCATTGTTTCAAATAAGGTCCCGAAGTGTTCTCTTTGTCTCAAACAAGAGCCTGAAGTGGCCATGCCTGTTTCAAATAAGGGCATGACCTCGTCGGCCCGCCAAATATTCCTGCCGACCAAGGGTATTTTTGTTAAAACATAATTTTAACCTAATTTTTAGAACTAAAAAAAAATTAAAAGTAAAAAAAAAAAAAGAGTACAAGTGAGAGGGGGCTGCCCTCCCACGAGTGGGGGGGTGGCCATGGTAGGCGAGGTCACTGGCTCCTCGGCGAGGGCCTGCGCCAAAGCCGGGAGAGGGCCAGGACGAGGGTCGTTGGCCCTTACCTAGGTCTGAAGGCGGGTCACAGCCCTCGGCCGAAGGATCGGCAACCCTTGCCGTGGTCCCGCTGAGGCCGCGGCCGTCCCTCAGACCTGGGCGAGGGCCTGCCGTCTTTATCTCTTTGTTTTTTTTTTACTTTTAAATTTTTTTAAATTTTTGAAAATTGAAAAAGGAAAAATAAATAAAAAATACTAAAAAAAATAAATGACCAAAATACCCCTACTTCCAATGAGTCGGGCTCTTTTTGAGACTGATAAGGTCACTTCAGGTCCTTATTTGAAACAATGTGTACTTCAGGCCCTTATTTGAGACAATAAGGGCACTTCATGCCCTTATTTGAAACAAGTTCAACTTCAGACCCTTATTTGAGAAAATGAAGGTACTTCGAGCCCTTTTTTTTTTTTTTTTTGAAATTTTCCCTAAAATCAATTATGGAGGACATGACTCCACTTCTTGAGCGTACAAAGTAGCGTACATGGACGACTAAATTGCTTATACACGTTGTCATAAAATATGTGAAGACGTAAGGTACATCCGAATAAGATTTTGTTGATCAAACCGAGAGTGCATTCAATCTTCAATTAGCATATCCCAACAATTATCCATTTGAGCTCCCTTGAAGGCGATGAAACAAGCCTGTTAGAAAGACAAAAACAAATAAAAGCGAACACATTATATGTGTCGGGTGACCTTTCTCCCGCGAAAATAAATTGAGCAAATTGAACAGATGAATAGGGACAATAGTATCTTGGATTAACAAGTGATCTGAAGCAGTGGATTCTCCTATGGCCATAATTTGAAGACATAAAAGTGGAATTCGTCCACTGCGTTCGGCCAGCAATTTCCGGTGCGGTACCACCACTTCTCTAATTTCAGTTGGTGAAGATCATACTGCGAAATTCGAAAGAGAATAAAGATGATTGTTTATCAGCAAACCAACTTTCTGTAACCATAATGGTGAACTCCTACTTGATGGTTCTTGCCCTTGCCAGCTAGGGTTTTGCTAAATCAACTTAAAAAGATAGAGCGACACCAAATACTCAGAGTTTGTATATGCTTAGCTCCGGTGAAGTATTTTCAAAGACTACGAGACAACTTCCATTCGATAGGTAAGGCTATATTAGCTTGACAAGTTGAATAAGCTATGACACTAGTAAGTTGAAAAAGAGATGAAATGGCGAAACCATGTTAAGATAAAATGAATTTAGGATTCACTTGACGACTCCAACGAAGCAGATAATTTCGCTGCAAGCTTGGCATTCGAGTATCACCAATGGAAACCAGATGGGAATTAGATGGTTTCTGCTCCAACCAATTAAGGGGCTAGTGCTTCTGAGGGTCACAATGAATAAAGATGAGCCTCTTAAATCCTTCTCGCAATACAGTATGGTTATATATTTCCAGAGCGCCTTAAAAACCGGGCACAAGCCCTTCATAAACCCTAATAAAGGCAATACGAACAATCAGATGTCACACACCAAGAGCCTATTCTAAAACCCCAATCACATCGTAGCGATCCATGAATCAACGGTTACCTCCCTTGTATCAGCTTTGCCATGACTCGTGAGCATCGACCGAGGCGAAGTTTATTGTCAAGCAGCATCGGGAGTTCCCCCAAACACTTCAGTAGGAAATTGTGAATAAGCCGATGAGAGAAAATTCTCAACAAGTTCCCAGTGAAGTGCTCAGGGGAACTCTAGAGGCCACCAGACCTGTTTCTGCTCTTTCAATCATCTGTTGCTTGCTCATCTTAGGGTTTCTTGCCCTACTATTTATAGAGGACTCTCCTTCATTCTTTCTTTTCCCCCCTGGCGTGAATGCCTTGTCTGCTTCTTGTGTCAAGGTGCAATTGGAGTGAAAATGACAAGACGAAACTTTTCTCTTCTACTACGAATAAAAATAAAAATAACAACAATAATAATAATGGCAATAGTAATGATTATTATGATATTTTATTATTGTCTTGTTGTTATTACAATTTTGAATGCTAGATATACTAAGATTGGTCTATGAAATTAGTGAGCAATGTGACAAATTTTTGTTGATTGTTGAAGAATACGAAGTACTTTGCTTACTTATAGTTATAACCTGTCGTGTACCGATTGTGAAGACGCCTTAGTCCATCTAAAGCTATTTTAGAATAAAGGGTTATAAGATGGATGTACGTAGGAGTGATACGACAAATTTTTGTTGATTGTTGAAGAATATATGATCATTTACAGTCTATCATACATTGACGGTGGAGATCGGGCTTCTTCGAATATCTCACGTTACTTTCTATAGAGGGAAAGAAAGTAGTGGGAGGGCAAGTGAACATGGACGCAACTGTAGGCTAAGTGGGAGGTTTTCGATGAAGAGAACGTGTAATTTTGGTTGTGACCATTCATTCCACCATTTCGCCCTTTGGTACGTCTCTCTCTGGTCCTTTCGGTTTTCGATATTTTTCTCGTAGATACGAATCAAACCTCTTACTAAGTTAGTTCTTGTAAATTGTACTTATGCGCCCATTTGTATGAGAAAATCTAGTTTTCCCGTGTGGTGATATATTTGATTGTCCTATTCGAAATATTATAGTGCAGATGAAGAAAATACCTATATACTTCATACAAATCCTATTCAATCCTTTGTATCGGACAAAGATAAAAGAGGGCTAGACTTCCATGCGCACAGTGAATAGGCGAGCGAAAGAACATCGATCCCGTAACGTTTCAAATGATCATGCCTAACAATTTAAACGCGTGCTTGAAGGCGTTACATGTCTTATCAACCTGACCGGAGTAGATTCATGTAGTATTCCTTACAGTAGAAATTACATTCGAACTCTCATGTAGTAACCCTAGATATTATTGCCTGCACCGGGTGTTCAGAAGCGAATGAGAAAGCATCTCCGAAAAAGATTGAAGAGGATATGGATGGATAGGGCTTGGGACATTTGAGAAGAAGAGCGAAGGAGAATTTTCATCCACTCACCACAAAGATTCTCCCATTAACCCAATTCACTACACCCACAATTCGAACCAGGTTCAGTTTCTATCCACATTTTATTTTTTCTTGAATCATCCCCTCTCAAAAATATGTTCATAATCAATAAACCGTCATAAATCTCAAAAGCAACCAACCGTTATAAAAAGATCAGATTATTTCTAGATAAATTTACAAACAGATTTATAAGCCTATTGTACGGATATCAATTCAGTTATAAACTTTTCAATCTGATAAATTTAGTCCTAAAGATATAAATAATTTCCCAATGTAGTCTTTCTGGTCAATTTTGATCGGAAATCGCTAACGTGGGCGCCAGCCATCCTATGTGGCACAGCCAGTGTTAATATGGATAATTTTTTATTTTTTAGAATTTTCATTCTAAAAAATAAAGAAAAAGGAAAAATGAAAAAAAATGAAAAATAGAAAATTTAGAAAATTTTATAAAATTGCAAACTAGACTTGGGCAAGGTCCACGGCCCTTGCTAACGGCTGGCGAGCTCCCGTGACCCTCGCTTGTCACAGTGAAAAAAAGAAAAAGAAAAGAAGGAAAAGAGAAGAAAATAAAATAAAAAATTCAGAAAAATATTAAGGAATTTAAAAAAATTGTCCATGTCATACTAGCCATACCACATAGGATGATCATCGGCGATTTCCGACCTAAATTGGCTGGATGGGCTTTATTGGCAAATTGCTAAAATGTTTAGGACTAAATTAGCCAAATAAAAAGTTTTAAGACTTTTTGTTAACTTTCCCTAAGTTTCTTTCCTTATTATTATTATTATTTTTTTAATAGTTCTTGATCTTAATATTCTAGGGCCCCGCTTCGAGATCTTGATTGAGTTGACTTTAGTGAGAAGTTCACATATTTTATTAGCTTGCCTCTATCATAGTCATTTGGCGGATTTGCTTTAAACAAAAAAAAAATTGTTAATATTTTTATGGACAACGGTAAGGGCTAAAGGCGGATGTCACATAGAAAACATATATTCAGTGGTTAGAAGCGGGGAATTACCAAAAACATCATAAATTTATTGTATTTATATCAATTTAGTCCTAAAAATTTTCACATTTTGCCAATTGAATTTATCTGGTCAATTTTTGGCCGAAAATGGATGACGTTGACGCTGGCCATTCGAAGTCGCACAGCCGGCGTTGACGTGGACAATTTTGTAATGTTTTTAAAATGTAGTTTTAAACTTTTTATATTTTTTTTCTCTTTTTCTTTTTCTTTTTTCTTTTCTTTCTTTCTCCGCTGGTCGACGAGCCTCCTTGATGGTCGGTGAGGGCGATTGTCTGCCGAGCGAGCCAAATCTGGTGAGGCCGACCTTCATCCATTGTTTTTTTCGAATTTTTCGGCATTTGATTCATAAAAAATAAACTAGTCAAGAAAAACATTATCCGTCAATGGAAATAACACCTTTAAAAATGAGGAAAATAATTTTCAAAGAGGAAATCATTTTCCCTCCTCTTTCTTTCGCCCAGACCCAGCATGTTCTTGTCCTCCTCCGGCTCTGGACTTCCTACTCCTCTCCGCCACCACCTGCGGCTGTTGCCGCCACCGCAGAAACGACTTGCAGCCACAGATGCTCCGGTAACTCCACGCTCTCTCTCCCCCTGCCTCCTCTGTCCCGCCTGCCTCCTCCCCCCGGAACTCAGTTGCCTCGCTAGTCTCTTCCCCGTGTTGCTGTCCGCAGCCCCCACTGAGCTTCCTCCCATGTCCGATTGTTGCCTCTTCGAAGACGACTCCCTCGCCTCACTTTCTCCCATCAATCTCCAGCTCAAATTTCACAATGCAAGTGTAAACACCAAAATCACGTCCCAAGAATCTGCCTCGACAACCCACCGAATTCGCTGGAATTAGGACGAATTCAGAAGTTTTAAGCTCCAAGCTCGTATAGCGAAAGGAAAAAACCTTAGAGAATTCAAATTTCGAAGTCATAAGCTGGTCGTAGAGCTCGAGATTCACACTCGTGCAGTGACGTGAGAGGGTGACACCAAGCATAGTGTGGTTGAACATGAAGAGTGGCCGCCCGTCTAGCTCGTCCGTTGCCTGTGG
This sequence comes from Lenwebbia sp. NSW1173648, assembly GCA_029784005.1. NCBI lineage: Eukaryota > Viridiplantae > Streptophyta > Magnoliopsida > Myrtales > Myrtaceae > Lenwebbia > Lenwebbia sp. NSW1173648. The sequence goes on along the minus strand of JARCGZ010000010.1, from coordinate 6,752,622 downwards.
CCAGTCGCCGTGATGGACGATCGGCCGAGGAAGAAGGGAAAAAGAAAAAAGAATGAAAAGAAAAATTACAAACATTTAAAATTAAAAATTCAATTTTTTGGGTAATTTTATCCAGAAAAATCAAATCAGATTTTTCGTACCAAATGACATAAATTGTTTTCCTATTCATGTTCAAGTTTTAGCTAAACACCAGAAAATATTATCATTTTTCTGGAAAATGACTTTCTCAAAAATATTTTCTAAAAATGTCTCGATATGACTCCTAGTAAAGAAGTTGAGTTTTGGAATTGGGTTTTCCTTTGCCTCTTGCTTTCGTAAAGATTTTGTTTGGCACCACTTCCAGCTAATAAATATTGGTTGTCACTTATACATCGTCACGCCACCAATCAATATGCAACTTGGCTTCTCACCGTATTTGTTGACCAAAAATGAATAATCTATGCCAACTCCAAAGTCAAACGAAGATATATTTTTTTCATCTAGCACAATCAATTCTAGGATTTACTCGAAACATACCCAACATAAAGAAAAAGAAAAGTGAGCTCTGAGCTCCAATCTCCATATGTATGCATGGCTTATCGCCTCCATAGTCCATAGCCAGAGAATTAGGCTGCGTATGGTAACCATTTTGTTCCGGAAAACTGATTCTGATTAAAATGACTTTTTCTGATTCTGTTCATGGATGAGTTTTAGAGAATCAGAACGAGTTTGATAACTGCCCAAAATTTCTGTTCCTGGAATAGAAACGGGTTTGATAACTGCACAAAATTTTTGTTTCGAAAAACTGTTTCTCTTCCTAATTTTTTTTCATTTAAGTCCAATAATTATGTAGTTACTTTGTAAAATTTCATCCTAAATTGAAGACTAATTTTCAATGCACACTAAAATAATTTAAAATACATTATTTTTTTAGCATGTCATCAATGAAACACAAATTTTAATACATGACATTTGAAGTTCGATTGAAGCATGGGATGGTTCCCATATTAAGAACTCATTTTTTTTTCTTTAAATGTTGCTTTGTCCAAAATACATACAAACATAGCAATTGAATAACCATATTCACTGACAAAAAAAAAAAAAATCAAATTATCCTCCTTGATATGAAGTACAAGTCCTTCACTATCATTTTGCAGCTTGTCCTAAATCCAAGTGGGTGTTTAGCTCCAGCTCCACATGCAGATGGTCACATTTTGTGACGCACGGCTATGAGTATATATGTCATCATCCGCATGTTGGATGCCCTCATCTTCCGCGACATTTTTTTTTGCAGAAGAGTGAAATCTATGAAATCTATGAAATTTAGGCCCGAATTTATGAAAATGAGGTCAAACTAGCATAATCTAAGCTTTTTCTATTTTTAGGGATTTTCTAAATCTTTTATGATATTTTAAAAAAATTCCAATTTTTTTAGATTTTTTTATTTTTATTTTATTTTATTTTTAATAAGTTGAGAGAAAAGTGACGAGAGAATTGAAAGAAAAAAAGTGAGAGATGTGAGACTTCATTCTGTTTTGTGATTCTCAAAAGTGATTCTTTTTTCTAAAACCAACTTTTTTTTGGTTCTGGATTTTGTTCTAAAACTGATTCTGATTCTCTAAAACTGATTCTGGGAACAAAATCAGAATCAAAATTGTTTACGTTACCAAACATGATTCTCATTCTTTACTGTTCCGGGGAACAGAATCAGAGAATGAGAATGGTTACCATATAGGCCATTAGTCACGGCAGCTTCACGGTCGTCGCTATCTCTTTACCAAACATTGCCATTACAGAGGTAAGCTCCAGCTTTAACATATGATTCTTCAAAGTTCATAGATAGAGCACATAATCTCTCTTCAATGGGAAAATTATCCAAAAAGTCATAAACATATTACACTTTTACCAATAAAATCTTAAACCTTTTAATTTTGCCAATTGAATCCTCAATATTTTCATGCTTTGCCAATTGAGTCCATCCAGCTAATTTTAGCTGCAAATCGCTGACTTGAACTCCAGCCGTCCTATATGGCACGGCTGGCGCTGACATTGACAATTTTTTAAATAATATCTTAATACTTTTCGATTTATTTATTTATTTTCTTTTTCATTTTCTTTTTCTTACCGTGGCCGGCGAGGGCCTCGTGACCCTCGTTGATTCAGTGGCAAACGGGGGTTGTGTTTGCAGGTTCGGTGGCTCCAGAGGGGCCGTGTATGCGATGGACGCCAAGACGGGCAAGATACTATGGTCATACAATTCAGGAGCCACGGTCTAAGGAGGGATGTCAACAAGTCACGGGTGCATTTATCATGGGAATGGGTATAAGGTGGGAGGAGTGGCACAGTTGCAGCCAAATTGGGCTGACCTTTATGCTTTATGTGTCGATTAAGAGAGCTAATAGTTAGTTTCTTGGGTCACAAACCATATAGAAATAAGTTGGTTATGCAATACATGTTTCATTTCATTCTCAACAGAAAAATGAATCTATCCAGTATCAAGAAATAAAAGTGGTTCATCAGAAGTCGAATATATCGATATGCCAAAATATTAGTTCCTAGTTATCGTGCAACGTGATGGCCGCCTAGGAAATTAATTCACCCGAAACTCACAAAATTCTAAGCACGTTAGTCATATTTAACTTGGTGTTCCAATGGGCATGCGGACAAAACTGTCAGTAATTAAACCGAATTCATAAATGTCTTACATGCATGTTAGATTGTTAGTAGTGTTTCTATGTCTAAATTAAATGTTTTTGTAAATTCAAAGAATGTATTTCCTTGAAATGCTAAATACATTTGTGAGCTATTTAAGAGTAAGAGTAAGAGTAAGAGTAATGTAATAAGCTTATATAAATGCAAGTCGTGTGATTATTTCATTAAGGTGAAATAAGGAAAAAAGAAAAAAAGAAAAGAAAGGCCTATTCCTCTCCTTCTCTTTAGAGTTGATTGTGAGTGTTTCGCCTTAATACTATTCGATCAAATTGGCATCAACGTACACAAAAGAGTCTTCTCCAGCGAGCTTTCCTTCGTCCCTATATTCACTGTTTGCTTCTGTCTTTGTTTTGCAGGTTTTCGTCTCGCCTTCTCACCGATAACATGTCAAATGTTCACGGTAACATGACCAGTGGCAGCGCTCGGGGTGGCAGTTCGAGTGCCCAGCCTGAGTACTTTGATCAGAAGACTGCCAGGTTGCCATCCAGGAGATTCATGCTATTGTTCGTCCTCTGGCCGCTCTTGGTGTCAATATCAACCAGTTCACTCCAGAGGCTATCAATCAGATGGGCGTCACGGTCGACCAGTTCACTAGGTTGTCCAGCACCTTCGCTGTCAAAAAGGAGCCGAGCATCCTCGAGGAGCTGCTGTTAGCCGCTCTCCAGGCCAGGGTATCCAGGCCAGGGTGATCAATATGCCTCGTATCATGACCGAGCGGCAGTTTCATCAAGATGTGTGAGTGGCTGAAGTCTAAGGCCGGCATCCTAGCTCTGCGCAACATCCATCGTCGCCTGAAGATGCAGAGGAAAGTCAGTGGTGTTCAGACCACGGATGACGTTTCGCTGATCTAGGTCCTGAACCTTCAGCTCCAGGACTATGCAACCGAGAATCAACTTTCACCATCATGAGATCCATCGACTCGAGGAACTGAGAGATGAGAACGTCCGTGAGATCGGAGAGGAGTTCTTAAGGGAGAGTATAGTAATTAAACCAAATTTATAAATGTCCTACGTGCATGCATCGCGATTCTTCGTGTTTTTGTCTAGTTAAATGACTCTTTGAAATGCTAGATACATTGATGAGCTATTTAACGATGAGAGTAAGAGTCATGTAACAAGTCTATGTAAAGGCACATCTTGTGAATATGTCATCCGTCTCCTTATCTTTAGAGTTGCGTTGAGTGAATTATGAGTGTTTCATCTTCAATTTAGTCTATCAAAAACAAAACAAACCTCATTACCACAAAGCTAATACATACTCAGGCACTTGAACCGCATTGTTGTGAAGGTATATATATCATGTGGCACCAGAAATTCCCCCAAACACTTCACTAGGAGCTTTGCTTGTATTTTCTTTTCCCTTTTCAAATCCCCATTGAAGTGTTCAGGAGAATTCCAGGGGACACTTGATGAGCACCATGGCCTTGTTCGGCCTCGTTTGGCCTCGAAAGAAATTGAACCAGCTCCAAAACTTCAATTTCCTTTTGTGTGCTTGGTCTGGTGGGCTAAGCAACCAACTTCCTACTATATTTATATAAGTTGGAATTGCTACTTTAGAAGCTTTCAGAATAATAACCGGCAACTGCAAGTGGTTGAAAGCTAAGTCACCCGCACATCAAGCTCGAACCTACCCTCATCTGTCGGCCAGATGACTCCTCAGAGAAGAATTACTGTGGGCACGAGAGTGGCAATGTCGGCTTATATGCTTTGACCTTTTACCCTCTTTTTCAGCTTTTCTTGTGACAACAGAAGCATCATGAACTTTGTTAGAACTTCTAATGGAGGGCCAGTTCGTAATACTTGCTTGTCTGCATCTATCTGTATCAAGAACTTCCTCCTTTGGAGGTTCTGATTTATATTTAAGTGGCTGAAAATTGAACATGTGGTAGAGCTAGCTACCTCTATAGCTTAGTAAACAATATGTACAGGACAGTTAAAGTCTTTTAATTCGACTTTAACACTGCTTATGACGATAGCTAAGGGATCTTCCAAATCCATGCTTAACCTTAAAGTATTTTTACAATTGGGGTGTTCTGTTAGAAACCCTTATTCTCGGTTTACACATGATATCTTCTGCTCATGAGATTCCATGCTCACCACCTGAACGTGGACAACAATGCCGGCAATATGTACACGAGCGGTAACTTACATACGCATACGTGGGTCAATTTATGAGCCGAATGCATGTGAGCTATTAGATCAAGTTGATCCCCTGCGAAGCCCGCCTTATCTAAGAGCTCGTCCGTACATACATTTTTACTATACTTGGAAGCTGAGGAAAAAAAGTTTAAATCATGCCCATCCGTGTAGACTTGGTTACGTATCGATAGAAAGTTCATAGATCCAAATTGATATATACTTCTTTAGACTTTCTTATTATCTGTAGCAATGCCGGCTTCATCAGAATAATCAAGGTTAAGTATTCCTGTCCCTTGGAGATACTTGAAGTCCCTTGGCAATGCTTTGTACACGTTCCAAAACAAGCTTTCCACTTAATAGTTTAAGGCAAAAACTTGCCTGGTCTTGACGGTACGGAAAATTCTTCCATTTGGACATTACATTTCCGAAATGGTTCGGAGTTAGAATATTTTCTTGTTAAGTAGATTACGTTGCACAAGTGTCAAATTTCGTGTTAGAGATAATTTAGATATCTTCTAGAGATATTTAGGATATTTCCTCTAGTTTTCTATATCTATTTTGATTATGCGTATCTGATTTGATTTTCTTAAATAATCCTGTAATAAAGTCTATAAATAGGCTCTCAATGTACTCTTTTCTATATACATTGAAATATACTAAAATTTGGTTTTTCGCATCATTCTCAATTTTACGAGTGGTGGGTGGATCTAAAATTGCGTGATTTGGCCCACCATTTACTAGCTTAAATGTGTGTGTATATGTATTGGTAGGATGTGAGACCTATTCTCATTTGTATAATGGATAGGATTCAATTCCTCTTAGGCCTGGACAATGAACTGGCTCACACTTACTTTCTCTAGCAAGCTAGGAGTAACCTCCTCCAACGCTGTTAGAAAATCAAGAGCAATGCTGGAGATGTCCGCAAAAATTGTTCACATTAGCACGCCGCCAAATGGGTGTACAAAAGTTTATGGGCCATTTTCTCCGTGCGTTGTTTATTATGATTATGCGGCATAATTACATCCATATTTTCTGAAATTTTTGTACTCCTAGGTTAGCATACCCAAAAATGAAATGGAAGTTGTGAAAATCCGTGTAATCTTAAGATCCCTCACTTTGAGTAAGTCATAGGAACTCATTGTTAGCCAAAATAGATCCACGAATTTGTGATGTACATACTTACAAAGTGAAAATGATCTATTTGGAGTTACTTTCACATGACTTTTTTCAATGGACGATACTAGCGTAATCGACAGTTCTTTGCCAGCCACGAGTTTGTGGCTGGCAAATAACAATACAAGGAAAGAAATTGCAAAAAAAAAAATATGGCAAGCATAACACGATCAAGACTGTGTGACTGTCACGCAAAACTTTTCCTTTTTCAATCTTTATAACAGAGACACTCTGACTTTTTTTCCTAATTCAAAGTACTTGAAACCTTTAAAATTAGTCTTATATCGATACGTATATTTACCTATAATTCTTTCACGGCTTTTCAAATTTATTTGATGTTTTAAACTTTGGCAGGGAAGTAAAATAATTGCATTTTTAACCTGTCAGAGATCCAGGCAAACAAACCGATTAGTTTGACTTCGTACTATTCAGATATATCGACGAGGTAGGACAATGGCCATGCATGAGACCAATTTTTCTTAGGACGGTGGATGTACAATTGCTCCAGTGTTCAGGCAAACCGTTAGAAGATACATAAATGCTCACAAGCGAGCTTTGCATGGTTAGGGTTTTCTTGACCACATTCTTCTAGGGAAACTTTTATTAGCTCAAGAGAGATTGAGTTTGACGTTGAAGATGCGTAAATGCTCTGCGCATGTCGACAGAGAAATGATTCGAACTTAACGAAACAGAGAGCTCTTTACGTTTGAGAGAGTGAGATTTAGGAATACACATTTACTTTGTCTATGTAAATTATATGTAGGATCTGTCGAACCCACCCAAAGGAAAACGAAACTAAGTCCTTCAATCTCAGTTTCTTGCCTACGTGTTCGGAAAACTTGCTGTATCTTTTGCATCTTTGCGATGACCGCTTGTTTATTGAACAGCACCGTAGCAGTGGTAATTAAGCTCCAACCGATCGTCGTGTGTCGGCATGCAGAAGCGCGAACTTTTCATATTTTTTAACTGCTTCTGTTTATCAGTCAAAATGCTTGATGTAGTGGCTAAACCATGGAGGCAATTTGAGCAACGCGAGAAATGCTTGAGAAGAGATGCTGATCGGCCCTTTGACCGTGTGGGGACTATAGTTGAGATGGAAGTTCTTCGCCGGAAAGGATATATTTGCCACCCTGGCAATAGCCAACCGCTTCGTGTATTTTCCCTCGTGGAACGCCTACTTGTACGCCGTGATTGCTTTCACCAGCTATTTGATATGGCACCAAAACCTAAGCGAGTTGACGGGGATTAGGGCCACAGGGACTATAGTTAATGTTACCGTCTTGAGTTCAACCCTGAGAATAGCCGAACGCCTGGCAATTTATGGACCTGCAGGCGTCATTGCCATGAGCTGATCGAAAGGGAGGCTCATTTGACAAACTCAGCTTGACCCATAACCTCTAGCCGTGATAATCACCACCGGAACGGCTTATGAGGTGGATGCAAATACGAAAAAGAAAATAGTAACCCGTTTCGAGAAAAAAATTACAAAGAATCTACGCAATAAAAAAAATAATGACTCATTTTGAACCCGATGATTCTCATCTCTCTTAAGTTTTACAGGGCATCAGAGTATCGTCACTCGAAGTGACCTTACCTCCGGAGCAATGTTGCACTTTCCGAGGCAGCTTGGCAAACCTCAATATTAGGTCAACACAATCCCGGACAACGTGGCGGCTACTCTGGAGCCTCCATCTGGGGAAGCAGCTCCGCGATTGATCCGAGGAGGAGGCTCGTGTACTTAGGTACTGAAAACCTCCACACAGTTCCTCCAGAGGTCGCACAATGCCAAAAGAAGCAAAATAACCCAACCAAAAAGCCAAGTCAACCCAACTCGTGCATAGGGCCGTATGTGATCTTCAATTCCATCATTGCATTCGACATCAAATTGGGAAGGATCAGATGGGCACGGCACAACAACTCGGGGGATATGAAGTGTTTTACTTTGCTCGTGCGTAGTAATCCCCGGCTGTCCTCCCGGACAGAACTTGGATGCGGACTTCCCATGTTAATCAGCACATCAGCGAACGGCACCAGGCGAGACATCATAGCTTCCGTGCCAAAGAGCGGCTTTGCTTGGGCTCTAACCCGAGACACCGGGGACATAGTAGGGTTCAAAGTACCTACGCATTGTCACTCCCGTGAAACATTAATTTTGCTGCATGCTGCACATTCTAGGATCACCATGTAAACCATATAGGTATTAGATGGTTCCTGCTCCAACCAACTCAGGGCTAGTGCTTGTTAGGGTATCAGTTAATCAAGATGAGCTAACTGAATCCTTTTCTCGCAATAAATCAAAGATTATCACCTTAACAACCGGACACGAGCCCCTTCATAAACCCTCTAAAGGTACTCCGAACAATTAGATGTCACACACAAGAACATATTCAAAATTGCAATACCATAGTATCGATCCACGAATCAAGGGTTACCTCCCTTGTTTTAGCTTTGCCTTGACTCGTGAGCGTCGATGGAGGCGAAATCTATTGTCACGCGGCATCAGGAGTTCCCCCAAACACTTCAGTAGGAAAGTTATGAATAAGCTGATGAGAGAAAATTCTGGACAAGTTCCCAGTGAAGTGTTCAGGGGAACTCTAGAGGCAACCTGACGTTTTAATTCACTGTCTTTGCTCTTTTGAACTCTCTGTTGCTTGCCCATCTTAGGGTTCCTTGCCCTAGTATTTATAGAGGACTTTCCTTCATGTTTTTTTTATTCCCTTGCGTGAATTCCTTGTCTGCTTCTTTATCAGTATAGTTGAAATTATTCTTCGACAAAAATTTGTTGTGGTTATTGTTTTTACTTTTGTTAATTATACTATGATTAGTCTATGAAATTGGTATACGAGTGATGTACAAATTTTGTAGTTTTGTGTGTGAAGAATATGACTAATTTTTCAAATGCTTACTTATAAGCTCTCATGTACCCACGGTGAAGACCGACCTTAGTACATCTAACACTATTTAGCGATGCGATAATTTTGTATTGATTGTTGAAGCATATAACATATTTTTGAAATGCTCACTTATAGTCTATCATATATATAAATGGTGGAGATCGAATCCGGAATATCTCATCTTACTTTTATGGGAAAAAGAACTTTTATAGAATAAAAGAAAGTTGTGTGAGGGCAGGTGAACATGGACGCTCCTGTAGGCTAAGTGGGGGGCATTTGATGAAGAGAACATATTAGCACGTGATTGAATTGTGACCATTCATGCCACCTTTTTTCGGGTTGGTACATCTTTCTTAGCACATGATTGTTGGGAAGAACTTGAAGTAATCCGAGAGCAAATCGAGAAGGCCTGTTTTGTTCTCAGTTGGGCGGGTTCGGCCCGGTAAAACCCGACAGGATTTATCAAATAAGGGCTCCCTGATATTTTTTTTCTTCTTCTGAAGATGAAATTTATAATGATCCAAGCGGGTCGGACCAATTTTCGGAAAGAACTATCTTATGCTCCGAGCGAACGTAATCCTAACGGATTTAATCGCCATCAACATATTCAGTTGAACCCACTCAAAAGCTTAAGCCAATGAGTTATGGGCCAACTAGAATATATTAACTACTCAACACCACACAAATTATCTGATGCGAGACTTTTCTAACACAACTCACACGTGCATATTAACAATAATCTCTTCCAGCACCACACCAATTATCCGATGTTGGACTTCTTTAACACAACTTACAAGTGCATCCTAACAATCTCTCCCTCACGTGTGAGCTCCAGTGTTAAGTTTGCTCTCCTTGCGAAACTGTCCAAGGTCTCTTCTCGCCAGACCGAGACCAACCGTGATAGTAATTTCCACCCAAAAGATCATGCACCCGATACACTAGCTTCATGATTTCTTCCTTGAGATATTCACCCGATACACTGGCTTCTTCCTTGAGATATTCACCCGATACACTGGCAACTATCGGCTTTGATACCATTTCTGAGATTTCTTCCTTAAGATATTGTGATACACTGGCTTCTTCGTTGAGATATTCACTCGATACACTGGCAACTATCGGCTCTGATACCATTTGTGAGATTTCTTCCTTAAGATATTCACCAAACACGTCCGATACATCATCATGGGAGATTGGCCAAGCGGTAGCCATAGTCCGAACCCATCAACATATCCAGTTGGACCCATCTTCACTTAAAAGCTTAAGCCAATGAGTTATGGGCAAACTAGAATATATTAACTGCTCAACACCACACTAATATCCGATGTGGGACTTCTCTAACACAACTCATACGTGCATCCTAACACTCGGCAACTAGAAATTACGAAAATAATGGCAAATTTTACCTTTTCCGTTTTCTCCATAGGAGTTACGGGTCGGGTCACCCAAAACACAAAACAAAACAAAACGAAAGTTACAATTGGCGGACTTCTTCTACGTGCATGTTACTCGTTATTTGCCATTTTCCTTTGCAGGGGACTTTGGTGGCCACCCTGATAATGCCCGAGAAGCTTTCATGCTTTCCTGGCCAATGTTCGGCAATTAGTGTGGCCGGGTCGCCCGACCAACCCTTAATTCGAGAAATTCTCCGGACAATTTCTCTGTCGGTTTATTTCACAATCTTGGGCTTGGATCCGAACTCCGAAACGACAGATTCGGGAAGAAATCGAGCCGCAAAAACTCAACAAAATTTACACGAACATTTCAGCAAATGAGTTACATTCAAACAATTGATACAAAGAGGTCACCTCGATTTACATCAGGTAGCCCTTTTACTTCCATCCTGATTTTTTTTGTTTTTTGTTTTCTGAACAAGTCCTTACTATTAGAGGCCCCTTCTAGGGTGCCTAGAGATGCCGGAGCTTGGCTGGTTATGGTTGTTGGATCTAGCAATATCACCTAAAGGGGGGGTGAATAGGTGATTCTGAACACTTCTTCAGATTTAATGGGGAAATTAATAGGTTCAGAACATAAACTGAATAAGATCAGAAAAAGACGCGCAGATAAACTAAACACAACAAGATGAGTTTAGGGAAAGAGAAATTGCACGCAATGTTTATAGTGGTTCGGCTTTAGCAAGCCTACGTCCACTCTCCCACGATGACAGCCGATCGGCTGGATTCCACTATGAGTCGATGAAAGGTTACAAGAGATGTCACTCTAATTTACTCTTACAAAGGAACCTTTCAAGACCGAGAATTTTAAGCTCACAAGAACAAGAGAATGTGAATCTGAACAACTCAGTACTATGAAATTTTTAAGTTCTTGAACTCTCTCGTAACAGTCACCATTGATCTTCTTTTATACTCCTTCGACATTGAACTAGCCATTACCAAGGTCCGTCAAAGGATCGCTCCTCAATCTCTGATTGGCACCATCAATCTTGATTGACCGAGACTGTATATAGGAAGATCCAGTAGCCGTTAGAGTAGAGTTTGAACCCTTCAGATTCAGTCGCCCATACAACCAAATCTTCAGTTTTCATAAATAGAGTTCATCCAAAACTCCAAGATATCTTGTCCATGGAAGGTAATATCCAATCGAGGATATTCTCCTGATTTGATTGGAAAATAATCCTGTCAATTAAATCTTACAGACTTCCATAAAAAGACGCGACCAAACCGGAAACCTGCCAAACGTGGGTTTTCAGAATCTGGTAGCGAGATAATGCAGAATCTGAATGTTGTTAAGAAGCAGTCTTCTGAACCAAAGAGACTCTCTGAATCTGAACAGATTAGAATATTGATTCTGAGCTTCTGCAAAGTCCTTGCTGACGTGTCACATAAATCTTCTCGAGATAAGTCCTCAGAGGCAACACAAACCTCCTTCTGAAGTCTTCAGAGGCAGCGCAGACATCCTTCTGAAGTCTTCAGAGGCAGCACAATTCTCCTTCTGAATATTGGACTTCGACTATCTCTGAAGCAAGTGTGCGACGACTACTCCTTGAGTCTGAACGCCAGTTATGGAACATTATAAAGCTTTTGTTCACATGTTCATCGCCTGCAATAACAAATTATTTGTATTAACCAGATTCTCTTACAAGGAGGATAGTTTTGTCAGAATCAAAATATTCAGATGGAAAGTTTTCTCAACAATCTCCCCCTTTTTGATGATGACAAAACTTCCTTAATAAAAGTTGATATATATGAAAAATTTGTATCAAAGTTAAGCTCGGAAAAGATTTCAGTAATAATATGAAAATAACTCAATTGAATCTTTTCAAAAGAATGTGCATCTGAATATATAAGATATGCACTCTGAGTGATAGTAGGATATCACCATATGTTGTATACGACGTTGAATTCGTTTGAGCGCATAGGTATAATTCGCGTAAGTGTGCATCTTGCAATATGATAATGATGAGGTATTTTCTCCCCCTTTTTGTCATCAGCAAGATAAAATGGCAATTTACACATACATTAACGGAGATTCACACATATATTAAAGAATATAACATCCAAGGTGCACATAAATGGAACATCCGACAGAGATAAAAATAAAAACAAATACAGGCAATTTGAAAAATAATTTCAAGATGACGGAGGTGGGTTTTGTTTTGAAGAGAAGGAGAGAACATCAACATGCTCTTCATCATCTTTCTGAGCAGCTTCAACAGATTTGCCCATATCAGCAATGTAGGTAGCAAATTCTTTGAGTTCCTGCATCTCTGGAACCTCTTTGCTGATCCTTTCATCTCTGATCAAAGTATAAGTACCAATGCTGGCCATCTCAGAGCAGAAAAGGCGACAGTATTTATGAAGTATTTTCTCAAATCTGTGCATCTTCTTTTCAATGTTCATTTCCATCCTGTCCATCCTCTACATAACTTCTACCCGAAGTTTTTCAACTTCCATCTGAACAAGACTTGGTGAAGCATTCAGTGTCCCTGCAGAAATCTGTTGGTGTTCTTCCACCATCTGAGCTTTACCCTTTGAGGCTGAATCCAAAAGTCTCTGCGAGTTTATCTCCCCCTGAATCTGATCAGGTGTTGAATCTGGAATGATTATAACAGGTTCAGTGGTAGTTGATTCAATTTCTGTGGGTTGCTCTTCAGGTATTTCCACTGAAAGTTGTTCCTTCTGAACAGCACTTTCTTCAACAGCTTTTTCCTTCTGAACAGCAGGTTCGACATCAGCTTTCTCCTTCTGAACAGCAGTCAGAACCTCTTCAATCTGAACAGCAGATTCTATAGGTTGCTCCCCCTGAATCTTAGCTGTTACAACAGGAGAGACTTCTGTTGATTCTCCAGCTGTGACAACAAAGTCATCAGATTTATCAACCTGCATGTCCTCAGGTGGTGATAAGGACCTCTTCTTTTGTTCTCGAGCAACCAGAACATCAATAATTATTCTGTCATCTAGTTGCTCTTCCATTATCTCCACGTATGCACTAGTAGCAAGCTGAGCTTCTTTCTCTGCCTTTTCTCCAGATGTTTTATTAGCTTCTACATTCCCACTCTCATGAGTCTTATGGGGATCCTCTTCTTTGTCCATAGGATCCTCCAGCTCATTTGCTATTTCAGCAATCTCTTCAGCTTTTGACATGATGTTTCCTTCTGATAGCACAGAAGGAGTCCTCTCATCATCTCTCGATGATACACTTTCTTCTTCTTTTGCTTCCTCTTCTTCTGAAGACTCACTCTGAGAAGTGGTCTATTTTCCTTTTGTGGCCTCTGTCTTCCTTCTTTTTGCAGATCTCTCACTCTCTGCATTCTGTTCTGCAAACTCAACCAGGACAGCCTCTTTGTTCTTGTTGATCCAACCACCAGCAGACTGTCTAAAACCCATCTTCTGAATCATAGACTCCACAGCTACCATTAACTGAGTTTCATCTTGAAGAAGCTTTCCAGGAATCTTGATATTTTGGAAGGACATGATCCGATAGATCAACCCTGCATAGGGTAATTGTCCTTTGGTCTTTTGGACAGTCCTGTACATGTGGAGGAGAATAGTATGTGCTAGAGAGATCTTGCAGCCATTCAACAGACCCCACATCAGCTTGGCTTCATATTTCGAAATGTCAGTTTTTGAAGCAGCCTTGGGTCTTAAGCTTTCAATGACAACCTTGTGCATTACAATGTGCTTTAGGGGAAAGTCATTATAAGCAATGTGTGCCTTGGAATCTCTAGAATAATTCTCTTTTCCAGTCAGAGAACTGTAGGCATCATCAGGTTGCACATTAATGGGCATAAAATCCATTTCATCAACTCCCATTAAACTTGCTAGCTCCCTGACATGCAGATGATACAGGACTCCTTCAATCGTATAAAACAAGGAATCAAAATTGCTGAAACATAAGCTAGAATAAAAGTAAGCTGCCAAATCAGGAAAAGTTGGCCACCTTACAGTTGCAAAGTCCCTCAACTTCATCTGCTCTAGATGCTTCCTAATAGGGATACCAACCCTATCAAAATACTTAAGATCAAATACCTTGTGGGGTATAACTCCTCTTTGCTTCATCATCTCGAATTTGTCAGAATGCAACTGACTTGAAAACAGTTTGCTTTCAAAGTTCTTGTCATTGATAACCCCTCTGATTTTCTTAAAGTCTTTAACCAGCACATCGTCGTCGTCATCAGGCCTTCCCTTGGTTTCACTTTCTTTAGTTACAGCCTCCCTGATAACAATGCTCTTAGATGGAAACTTTTTAGGTTTAGAGACTCCAGTTTCTACAACCTTTTTCTTGTCCTTCCGAGATACATTCTCAGGAACAATAGTGGCAATAGGTGTCACAGTTTGCAGAGGAAGTTCTGATATAGCAAGAAAGTCTTTCTCGCTCGCAAACTTGTGAATATTCAGCAACAACTTGACGTTTTTGTCACTAGAGCCAGTGTTCTTGAAAGAATCATACAGTGGTTTTATAGAGAGAGCCATAGCGACTCTTTCATCGAACTCAGACTGAGACAAACCTGATTCCTTTTGGGCAATATGTCTTTCTTCTTCGTGATCAGACCTAGAGATATCAATGGATTCGATGAGACGTGCTTTTCTGCCCTTCGTCAACCTTGACGATTTTCTCCTCAGACTTGCACCTTCTTTTGCTACTTTTTTCATGGTGGATGATGATTTTGGAGCCATGGATGAGAAAGTTGGAGTTTTTAGAGAGAAAGATTTGGAGTGAGCGAGAAGGAATGTAAACACAGAGAGAGAGAGATCAGTTTTTAGGGTTTGAGAGAAGATTGTGATATTTGATAGAGGTGCCGGTTCAAGGCCTTATGAAAGTTTTTTAAAAATCGTAAAGCGGTTATTTTTGGAAATAAAATCAATTTAAAATAAAATCCAAAGATCAATCCAAAGAAACAGAATTATTCCAATCAATCAACGAGGCATATATATAGAAATTAGAGAACGTGAATTTAGAGAACGTACCTTAGATTCTTGCTTTATCAAGAATTTCTAAATATAAAGAGGTGTAAGTGAACTAACCTTGCTTCTGAAGTACTAAAAAAATGCTTCTGAACATAGGTTATGCAAATTTGCTTCTGAACTTTGCTTCTGAGCTCTGCCTCTGAGCAATTTTGCTTCTGAGTTCTGCTTCTGAGTAGTTTTGCTTCTGAGCGCTGTTTCTGAGTTCTGCTTCTGAGCAGTTTTGCTTCTGAGCGCTGTTTCTGAGTTCTGCTTCTGAGCAGTTTTGCTTCTGAGCGTTGTTTCTGAGTTCTGCTTCTGAGCACTGTCAATTGACTGAATGTGAACATTTTCATTCTGAACATGATCGCGGATAAAATGATGTTTGATCTCGATGTGCTTCGCTCTTGAATGGAGAAGAGGATTCTTGGTTAGATTTATGGCGCTTGTATTGTCGCATCTGATCTCCACATTTGAGTCCTCAACTCCATAATCTCTTAGCTGTTGCTTTAACCATAGGATCTGAGCACAACAACTTCCAAGAGATACGTATTCAGCTTCTGTTGTACTGAGAGCAACTGTGCTTTGCTTTTTGGAATACTAGGAAATAAGCATATTTCCCATAAGTTGACAGGTTCCTGAAGTGCTTTTCCTGTCAATTTTACATCCGGCGAGATTTGCATCTGAATATCCCTTCAGAATGAAATCAGAATCCTTTGAATACCAAAGACCATAAGCTGGACATGTTCCAATATATTTGATAATTCTTTTGATTGCTGTAAGATGCGATTCTTTTGGACATGACTGAAATCTTGCACATAAGCAGATGCTATAAAGAATATCTGGCCCTGATGCAGTGAGATATAGAAGCGATCCAATCATACTGCGATAAAGCTTATGATCAATATCTTTTCCTTGTTCATCTTTATCAAGCTTAGACGAATGAGACATTGGTGTTTCCGTCTTCTTGCAATTTTCTAAGCCGAATTTCTT
The DNA here is from genome assembly GCA_029784005.1 of Lenwebbia sp. NSW1173648. Taxonomy (NCBI): domain Eukaryota; kingdom Viridiplantae; phylum Streptophyta; class Magnoliopsida; order Myrtales; family Myrtaceae; genus Lenwebbia; species Lenwebbia sp. NSW1173648. The sequence continues at coordinate 6,736,332 of JARCGZ010000010.1, read as the reverse complement.
GATAATTTCAAGAGCATATTTCTCTTGATGAATGAATATTCCTTTCTTGGTTTGTTGAATCTGAAGTCCAAGAAAGAATCTTAATTCTCCCATCATGCTCATTTCGAATTCATCCTGCATTGCTTTAGAGAAATTCTTGCATAGATATTCATTAGAGGAGCCAAAAATAATATCATCAACATAAATCTGAATAATAAGAATATCCTTACCCTGCTTCTGAATAAAGAGAGTAGTGTCAACATTACCTTTAGTGAACTTTTGTTCAGATAGAAAATTGCTTAACCTTTCATACCAAGCACGAGGTGCTTGCTTTAATCTATATAAGGCTTTCTTCAAGGAATATACGAGATCCTTTCCTCTTGGTTCCTCGAAGCCAGGAGGTTGCTCGACATAGACTTCTTCTTTGATGTAATCGTTTAGGAATGCATTTTTCACATCCATCTGAAAAAGTTTAAAGTCATTGTAATAAGCATAAGCAAGAAGTAGCCTTATGACCTCTAACCTGGCAACTGGTGCGTAGGTTTCATCGTAATCTATTCCTTTTTCTTGAGAATATCCCTTTGCCACAAGTCTTGCTTTGTTTCTAACCACCTTTCCTCTGTCGTCCATTTTGTTTCCGAACACCCATTTTGTTCCTATTACAGGACGATTTTTGGGTCTTGAAACGAGCTCCCAAACATTATTCTTGAATTGATGAAGTTCTTCTTGCATGGCATTGATCCAATTTTCATCAGTAAGAGCTTCTTCAATCCCTTTAGGCTCAATTTCAGAAACTAATGCTATATTGCTCATTGCTTCCTTGAATTTCGATCTGGTTTTGATTCCTTCATCCAAGCTCCCCATTATTAGTTCCTTGGGATGACTGGATTTATGTTTCCAGTTTCTATTGAATTTTTTGTCTTGAGCATCACTTGGATCATTAGATTCAGATGGTATCACCTCTGGTTCTTCTGCGGTTTGTTGGCTTGTTTCTTGATTCTAAACTTCTTCAGAAGCATGATTCTCTTCTAAAATTTCTTCTGGTTCTGAACCTTGATGTAGAGACGAAACTTGAACATATTCAGATTGATCATTCTGAGTCTGAATATTTTCATCAAACTTGACATTCATTGATTCTTCAACACATCGAGAGTTTTTGTTATAGACTCTATATGCTTTGCTCGTTGTAGAATATCCCAGAAATATTCCTTCATCTGACTTCTCATCAAACTTACCAGCTCGATCATTTGCATTTTTCAAAATGAAGCATTTACAACCAAACACACTGAAGTATGCTAAATCTGGTTTTCTCTCTTTAAAAAGTTCATAGGGAGTTTTCTCAATGATTGATCTTAAGGAGACACGGTTTAAAATGTAACATACTATTGACATAGCCTCTGCCCAGAAATGAGATGCAATTTACTTTCGATCAAAAGAGTTCTCGCCATTTCTTGTAAAGAGCGATTTTTCCTCTCCACAACCCCATTTTGTTGAGGTGTGTAAGGAGATGAAAAATTATGCTGAATTCCAAACTCATCACAAAAATTAGAAAAGCTTTGGTTTTCAAATTCTCCCCCATGATCAGTTTTGATGTAGGAAATAGAGTAACCTTTCTCATTCTGAATCTTTTTAGAAAATTTTGAGAAGGATGAGAAAGCATCATTTTTGTGCGCAAGAAATAAAACCCATGTAAATCTTGAGTAATCATCAACTATGACAAGGTAGTATTTCTTACCTCCAAGACTTAGTGTTCTGTTAGGACCAAAGATATCCATATGAAGCAGCTGCAGAACACGTGCAGATGATACATGATTAACAGATTTAAAAGAGCTTTTTACCTATTTCCCAAGTGTGCAGGCTGAGCAAAGCTTAGATTTCTCAAACTTTGATTGTGGTAAACCTCGAACTACTTTCTTGGAAGATAGCTTGGAGATGTGTTTGATACTGATGTGGCCTAGCTTTCTGTGCCATAGTTCAGATTCATCTTTGATAGAAATAAGACACTTGATGTCTTCAGAATCAACATTCAGAAGGTAGATGTTTCCATGACGTCGACCAGTGAAAGTTTGCTTCTTGTCTTTGCTAACACCTGAGCATTCTGAGTCTTGAAAGAAAATTTGATAACTAGAGTCACAGAGTTGGCTTACTGAAATCAAATTGTATTTGAGTCCTTTGACAAGAGAGACATTGTTGATCGTGAGATTTTCGATTTTTACAGTGCCTTGGCCAATCACTTTGCCTTTATTCTTTCCTCCAAACGACACACTTCTACCATTGTAATCTGAAAGTTGAATGAAGTTATCTGGATCACCAGTCATGTGACTTGAGCATCCACTATCCAGAAATCATTTGTCTTTTCTCTTCTTTGGCACCTGCAAGTAGAAAGTAACTTACTATTTCTTTGGTACCCAGGTTTTCTTGGGTCCATTTGAGTTAGTCACAGTAGATATCTTTCTATTAACAGGTCTCCATACCATCATGCAATTATTTCTAACGTGATTTCTAGCACCGCAGTTTTCACAATGCATTGGATAAAAGAATTTTGTAAAATGCTTTTGGAAATGCCGTTGATATGCAAATTTGGAAGGTTTATGGGAAATCCTTTCATTTGTTTCCGGAAACTTATTTTTGAAATTATTTTCCTTTTTGAAACCAAGACCAGATTTGTTACCATAAGGAATTTGTCTGGAAATAATGTTTTCTAAGTTTTTTTGAACTTTGGGAAAATTTCTTTGTGGTATTTTCAATTTGGGTTTTCAAGGAATCATTTTCTTTTAAGATCAAATCATGATTCTCCTTGATTTGATGAAATTCCTTTTGCAAAAATTCAATCTTGTCTTTTTGAGAATCATTCTGTTGCTTCAAAGATGAAACTTCCTTTTTCAAAATGGAAACCTTTTTGAGAGCTTCTTTATAATTTAAGCACAACTCATCAATGTATTCCGACACTTCATCTGGTATTTCAGAAGGGTGTACCTCAACATCTGAATCTGAATCTGAATCTGACTTTGCCATAAGACATATGTTAGCATAGTCATCCTCGCTGTCTTCAAAATCGCTTAGAGTTTCTGCTTTCAATGCCTTTTTGTATTTTTCATACTTGATCTTGTCTTTCTTCAGAAGGGGACAATTGGGTTTGATGTGTCCTGCTTTCTTACAGTGGAAGCAGATTACATCTTTGTCTTCCTGTTTGTCATTGCTCGATTGTCGCTGATCATTCTTTCTGAATGATTTTTTCCCTTTAAAGTTTCTACCTCTTCAAGCCATCTTTCTGAACTTCTTCACCATGAGAGCAAGTTCTTCGTCGTCTTCATCTTCATCTTCTGAATCTGGTACTTCAAGGTCAATTTCATATTTTAAGGCAATGGACTTCTTACCTTTTGAATCTCTTGTTTTGTTGGTGCGCTCAGTCTCATAAGATTGTAGAGTTCCGACTAGCTCATCAATAGATAGAGGTCTGATTGTTTGACATTCCTGTATTGATGGCTTGATGTAATTCCAGTCATCTGTAAGTCCTCGAAGGATCTTTCTCACTTGCATTGGTTCTGCTACAGGAGCGCCTTGCCTTGCAAGACCACTTGCTAGAATTTGAAACCTGTCAATCATTTCAGCAATTGATTCATCGTGCTTCATTTTGAAGGCTTCGTAATCACTTAGCAGAATGCTAAGAGTTGTTTCTTTCACTTTGTCAGTTCCCTAGTATGTGACATGAAGTCTGTCCCATATAGCTTTGGCTGAATCTTCTTCTGCAACTCGATTATATAGAGGAATAGATAAGGTGCAGAAAAGTGCATGCACAGCTTTAGAATCGAGTCCTTGTCTTTTTGTTCTTTCTGAATCTGACAGTGTTGTAGTAACATTTGTATTGTTGTTTCCTTCATTTCCAGTGGAGGGGGTTGCTGTTACAACAGGAATTACTCCACTGACAACAACACCCCACATCATATCATCTGATGCCTTGAAGAACCACTTCATTTTGTTGCACCACATATTGTAGTCTTTCCCGTCAAAATAAGGTGGTTTGTTGCTGAAATGTGCATCACTGGTTCCTGTGAAATTATTGCTAGACATGATAGATCATTAGCTCTGAAGTAAAACACTTCAAAATAATGAGCAACCAAGCTTTGATACCAATTGTTGGATCTAGCAATATCACCTAAAGGGGGGGGGTGAATAGGTGATTCTGAACACTTCTTCAGATTTAATGCGGAAATTAATAGGTTCAGAACATAAACTGAATAAGATCAGAAAAAGACGTGCAGATAAACTAAACACAACAAGATGAGTTTAGGGAAAGAGAAATTGCACACAATGTTTATAGTGGTTCGGCTTTAGCAAGCATACGTTCACTCTCCCACGATGACAGCCGATCGGCTGGATTCCACTATGAGTCGATGAAAGGTTACAAGAGATGTCACTCTAATTTACTCTTACAAAGGAACCTTTCAAGACCGAGAATTTTAAGCTCACAAGAACAAGAGAATGTGAATCTGAACAACTCAGTACTATGGAATTTTTAAGTTCTTGAACTCTCTCGTAACAGTCACCATTGATCTTCTTTTATACTCCTTCGACATTGAACTAACCGTTACCAAGGTCCTTCAAAGGATCGCTCTTCAATCTCTGATTGGCACCATCAATCTTGATTGACCGAGACTGTATATAGGAAGATCTAGTAGCCGTTGTAGTAGAGTTTGAACCCTTCAGATTCAGTCGCCCATACAACCAAATCTTCAGTTTCCATAAATAGAGTTCATCCAAAACTCCAAGATATCTTGTCCATGGAAGGTAATATCCAATCGAGGATATTCTCCTGATTTGATTGGAAAATAATCCTGTCAATCAAATCTTACAGACTTCCATAAAAAGACGCGACCAAACCGGAAACCTGCCAAACGTGGGTCTTCAGAATCTGGTAGCGAGATAATGCATAATCTGAACGTTGTTAAGAAGAAGTCTTCTGAACCAAAGAGACTCTCTGAATCTGAATAGATTAGAACAGTGATTCTGAGCTTCTGCAAAGTCCTTGCTGACGTGTCACATAAATCTTCTCGAGATAAGTCCTCAAAGGCAATACAAACCTCCTTCTGAAGTCTTCAGAGGCAGCGCAAACTTCCTTCTGAAGTCTTCAAAGGCAGCACAATTCTCCTTCTAAATACTGGACTTCGACTATCTCTGAAGCAAGTGTGCGACGGCTACTCCTTGAGTCTGAACGCCAGTTATGGAACATTATAAAGCTTTTGTTCACATGCTCATCGCCTGCAATAATAAATTATTTGTATTAACCAGATTCTCTTACAAGGAGGATAGTTTTGTCAGAATCAAAATATTCAGAGGGAAGGTTTTCTCAACAATGGTTGCTCGCGCTTTGGATTTCCTCTAGTCGAGCTATGATGTCGGCCATTGTCGGTCGACTCTTTGGGTCCAAATGCAGGCACTTGACTATGATTTCTACAAACTTCTGGGCTTCTTGCATTGGGAAGTTCCTCTTGAGCTTTTTGTCCATGACATGATGCAACTTCACTTTGTCCTTCAAGTAGGGCTCCACCCATTGCACGAGCGTTCCGGCAGCCCCGCTGGAATGTTTCCTCATCGCCCTAGAGCCTGTGAAGATCTCCAGGAGAACAATCCCCGAAGCTGTAAACATCTGTTTTTAGGGTTAGGTGAGCTGCAATTACAATGGAAAAAGAATGTGAGCCTCGTGGGTTATCATGGAGGCGACAACGGATCGAACCATCTTCTCGAAGCATGATTAGCTTGACCCATCAAAATGAACTTAAAACTGATAAGAAATATCGTCGATATGCTTACCCAAGTATATAAAAACCCTACATCATTAGAAGAATAGTAAGATCTGTCATTGGAGTACCTATTGCAATATATTCCGAGGCGAAGTATCCTGTTGTGCCAAGAAGTCTGGATGAGACATGAGACTGATCGCCTTGAGGGCCGAATTTGGCGAGGCCAAAGTCTGATATCTTAGCATCGAAGTGCTGCAATATCATAGAGGATGACTGACTATGACTATGCGAGCCACTCGAATTATAATACCAAGTGTATTCGTTTAGAGATGTTGCAAACTTGTAACCTATGTCATCTTGTTTTCCTATGAGCCAAAAAATTGTTCCAGAAATATGGAGAAAAGCGAAACATACAGAAGTAAGCAAAATGTTGGAGGTTTTGACATCGCGATGAATGACCGGCTTGGATTGTGAATGAAGGCGATCCAAACCTCTAGCAGCCCCGATCGCGATTTTGACTCTTCTTCTCCAACTTACCTCCCTGCGTTTTTCTGTTATTCCGGCAAATCACGTAGTCGAATCGGGTTCTTTAGGTTTGAAATCATGCGCAGAACGGCAAATACATACTGGTTTTATGAAATTTCATTCACCTTCCACTCATTCATAGAGTCCACATTGGTTGGTCCTTACCTCTTTAATAACTGATCTTCTAAGCACCCCTTAGCCATAAACTCGTAAACCACAATTCGGTGCTCGTTGTTGCCGCAATACTCGATGAGCTTCACGATATTCGGGTGATTCAATTTGCTCAAGAACCTCAATTCATTCTGCAAGCACAACATTGAGCTGATTAGAATAAGAGAGTGTGAGTGTTAAACCATGTAAATATTACGAAATAATATTTTCATCTAACAATTTAAACTTTTAAAATATGCATGGTTGTCGTACAAAATTCTATGGGGAGAGAGAGCGAGAGAGGGAGAGGGAGAGAGCATCAATCTAACCAGCCATTCATCTTGACCTTGTGGTCCCTTGTCCCGGAGTCTCTTGACAGCGATTGCCAGGCCGCTTTTCGGTTTAGCCGCGTTCATGGTGCGATAGCTAATCCAACCCTTGTAAACATCGCCAAAACCACCTTCGCCGATGAAGTTGTTGCCACTGAACCTGTTGGTGGCATCCTTCAACACATCATAGCAAAAGCGGTGAAGCCTATACGGATGGAACGCTTCGTCCTTCTTGTTCATCGTCTCGTTGCCAGCCTCGTGAATAGGCATACAAATTCCCATCTATTTTTGTTTTCAATATACGAAATGCAAATTGAGTTCGAGGTAAGATAGAACTGGAATTCCCAAAGCCGGCCAGTCACCAATGGCTTGTGTGCATTTCTTTCCTGAGTAATGAGGAATGCAAACAATTAGCCCGTAATGAAACTGTCGTCAAGAAAAGATATAAACTCGCCTTTGAGCGGCCGATGAGAAGGAATGGATGGCTTGCTGTGATCTTGAAGCGGCAAACCATGTCGTTCATTCTCACTGCTCTTTCCTACACCAAGATGATTAAATTGCAACTTCAATGTTCATGAATAGATAAAGAAGAGATCCGGTAAATAAATCGAAAATCAACCTTACAGGAAGGAAAAAAGAAATACCCTTTCGAGAGTTTGATGAAACTGATGAAGCTCCCCTTTGTTTTGAGTGCCCAAAGTCTGGTTCTGTTAAGAGTCCTTCGCACATGTGTTTTTGTTGTTCCATCAACTTTATAAAAAGAGAAAGAAAACAGCTTTCGACGAGTAGCGTGTGAGGAGACCGACATGGGTACTCGCAGTCGAAATATCGACCAATCAAATCGTTCCATATTCGAACTCCACTACAAGAGGAGGCGAAATAATTTACTCTTAACCATATGCTAACAAGAAAACGGTTTACTTTCGTTGGATTGGTCTAGGCTAATGATGATTCTAAATTATACTTCCATTTACTACCCTTTTAATTTTTCTTGGCTTCGTGTTTAGTTTAAGCTCTAGATGACACGTCATTCCAAGGTCACACGAGCGTACCATTGAGGTATATTGTAATTGATGGGATCCTGTAATTCATCCATAATTATATCCACATAAGGGTTTACCATTTATGTTTACTTCTATAAATAAGAAACATGTTAAAGTACAAGTTTTGCTTCTTCCCCTTCATTGATTAGACTCCGTTTCCAAACGGGTGTCGTAAAAATTTACAGTACGAGCCTTTCCTGTCATTAGTTTAATTTTGGAAAAATCTTCTTCCACCCTCATTTTTAGAAGTCATGTAATGTGCTGCACAACTAAACTTTAGGCAAAATTCGGGTCAATGTATGTACACATTCTAAAATAATAGTGTACTAGAAGATGAGGAGAATCAATAAAATCAAGGGAAAATTCCAAATAAGAGTCCCAAGTGCCATAATTTTCTCAAATAAAGGCCCGACGTGATCATTGTTTCAAATAGGGGCCCGAAGTGCTCTCTTTGTCTCAAACAAGAGCCTGAAGTGGCCATACCTATTTCAAATAAGGGCATGACCTCGTCGGCCGGCCAAATATTTCGGCCGACCAATGGCATTTTTGTCAAAGCATAATTTTAACCTAATTTTTAGAACTAAAAAAAATTAAAAGTAAAAAAAAAAAAAAAGAGATACAGGCGAGAGGGGGCTGCCCTCCCACCGGTGGGGCGATGGCCATGGCAGGCGGGGTCGCTGGCGCCTCGACGAGGGCTTGCTGACCCTCGCCAAAGTCGGGAGAGGTTAGCAGGCCCTCTCCCGGCTTTGGGCGAGGGTCGTCGGCCCTTACCTAGGTCTGAAGGCGGGCCGCGGCCCTCGGCCGAAGGGTCGGCGACCCTTGCCGTGGTCCCGCTGAGGGCCACGACCATCCCCCAGACCTAGGCGAGGGCCTGTTGGCCCTCGCCTCTGGTTGGCGAGGTTGTCGGCCATGGCCCCTGCCCCATCAGTTGAGGGGCCGCGGCCACAGGCGGGAGGGCAGCCCCCTCTCGTCTTTATCTCTTTGTTTTTTTTACTTTTAATTTTTTTTAATTTTTTAAAAACTGAAAAAAGGAAAAATAAATAAAAAAGTACTAAAAAAAACTAAATGACCAAAATGCCCCTACTACCAATGAGTCAGGCCCTTTTTGAGATTGATAAGGTTACTTCCTTATTTGAAACAATGTGTACTTCAAACCCTTATTTGAGACAATAAGGGCACTTCAAGCCCTTATTTGAAACAAGTTCAATTTCAGACCATTATTTAAGAAAATGAAGGCACTTCGGGCCCTTTTTTTTTAAATTTTCCCTAAAATCATTTATGGAGGACATGACTCCACTTCTTGAAAGTACAAAGTACCGTACATGGACGACTAAATTGCGTATACACGTTGTCATAAAATATGCGAAGACGTAAGGTACATCCGAATAAGATTTTGATGATCAAACCGAGAGTGCATTCAATCTTCAATTAGCATATCCCAACAATTATCCATTTGAGCTCCCTTGAAGGCGATGAAACAAGCCTGTTAGAAAGACAAAGACAAATAAAAGCGAACACATTCCCGCGAAAATAAATTGAGCAAATTGAACAGATGAATAGGTACAACAGTATCTTGGATTAACGAGTGATCTGAAGCAGTGGATTCTCCTATGGCCATAATTTGAAGAGATAAAAGTGGAATTCGTCCACTGCGTTCGGCCAGCAATTTCCGGTGCGGTACCACCACTTCTCTAATTTCAGTTGGTGAAGATCATCCTGCGAAATTCGAAAGAGCATAAAGATGATTGTTTATCAGAAAACCAACTTTCTATAACCATAATGATGAACTCCTACTTGATGCTTCTTGCCCTTGCCAGCTAGGGTTTTGCTAAATCAACTTAAAAAGATAGAGCGACACCAAATACTCATAGTTTGTATATGCTTAGCTCCGGTGAAGTATTTTCAAAGACTACGAGACAACTTCCATTGGATAGGTAAGGCTAGATTAGCGTGACAAGTTGAATAAGCTATGACACTAGTAAGTTGAAAAAGCGATGAAACGGCGAAACCATGTTAAGATAAAATGAATTTAGGATTCACTTGACGACTCCAACGAAGCAGATAATTTCGCTGCAAGCTTGGCATTCGAGTATCACCAATGGAAACCAGATGGGAATTAGATGGTTTCTGCTCCAACCATTTAAGGGGCTAGTGCTTCTGAGGGTCACAATGAATTAAGATGAGCCTCTTAAATCCTTCTCGCAATACAGTATGGTTATATATTTCCAGGGCACCTTAACAACCGGGCACAAGCCCTTCATAAACCCTAATAAAGGCAATACGAACGATCAAATGTCACACACTAAGAGCCTATTCTAAAACCCCAATCACATCGTAGTGATCCATGAATCAACGGTTACCTCCCTTGTATCAGCTTTGCCATGACTCGTGAGCATCGACCGAGGCGAAGTTTATTGTCAAGCGGCATCGGGAGTTCCCCCAAACACTTCAGTAGGAAATTGTGAATAAGCCAATGAGAGAAAATTCTCAACAAGTTCCCAGTGAAGTGTTCAGGGGAACTCTAGAGGCCACCAGACCTGTTTCTGCTCTTTCAATCATCTGTTGCTTGCTCATCTTAGGGTTTCTTGTCCTACTATTTATAGAGGACTCTCCTTCATTCTTTCTTTTCCCCCCTGGCGTGAATGCCTTGTCTGCTTCTTGTATCAAGGTGCAAGTGGAGTGAAAATGACAAGACGAAACTTTTCTTCTTCTACTACGAATAAAAATAAAAATAACAACAATAATAATAATGGCAATAGTAATGATTATTATGATATTTTATTATTGTCTTGTTGTTATTACAATTTTGAATGCTAGAGATACTAAGATTGGTCTATGAAATTAGTGAGCAATGTGACAAATTTTGTTGATTGTTGAAGAATACGAAGTACTTTGCTTACTTGTAGTTATAACCTGTCGTGTACCGATCGTGAAGACGCCTTAGTACATCTAAAGCTATTTTAGAAAAAAAGGGTTGTAAGATGGATGTACGTAGGCGTGATACGACAAATTTTTGTTGATTGTTGAAGAATATATGATCATTTACAGTCTATCATACATTGACGGTGGAGATCGGGCTTCTTCGAATATCTCACGTTACTTTCTATAGAGGGAAAGAAATTAGTGCGAGGGCAAGTGAACATGGACGCAACTGTAGGCTAAGTGGGAGGTTTTCGATGAAGAGAACGTGTAATTTTGGTTGTGACCATTCATTCCTCCATTTCGCCCTTTGGTACGTCTCTCTCTGTTCCTTTCGGTTTTCGATATTTTTCTCATAGATACGAATCAAACCTCTTACTAAGTTAGTTCTTGTACTTATGCGCCCATTTGTATGAGAAAATCGAATTTTCCCGTGTGGTGATATATTTGATTATCCTATTCGAAATATTGGAGTACAGATGAAGAAAATACCTATATACTTCATACAAATCCTATTCAATCCTTTGCATCGGACAAAGATAAAAGAGGGCTAGACTTCCATGCGCATAGTGAATAGGCGAGCGAAAGAAGATCGACCCCGTAACGTTTCAAATGATCTTGCCTAACAGTTTAAATGCGCGCTTGAAGGCATTACATGTCTTATCAACCTGACCGGATTAGATTCATGTAGTATTCCTCACAGTAGAAATTACATTCGAACTCTCATGTAGTAACCCTAGTAGATATTATTGCCTGCACCAGGTGTTCACAAGCGAATGAGAAAGCATCTCCGAAAAAGATGGAAGAGGATATGGATGGATGGATTGGGCTTGGGACATTTGAGAAGAAGAGCGAAGGAGAATTTTCATCCACTCACCACAAAGATTCTCCCATTAACCCAATTCACTACACCCACAATTCGGACCAGGTTCAGTTTCTATCCACATTTTATTTTTTCATGAATCATCCCCTCCCAAAAATATGTTCATAATCAATAAACCCTCGTAAATCTCAAAAGCAACCACCCGTTATAAAAAGATCAGATGATTTCTAGATAAATTTACAAACATATTTATAAGCCTATCGTACGGATATTAATTCAGTTCTAAACTTTTCAATTTGATAAATTTAGTCCTAAAGATATAAACAATTTGCCAATGTAGTCTTTTTGGTCAATTTTGATCGGAAATCATTAATGTGGGTGTCTACCATCCTACGTAGCACAGTCGGTGTTACTATGGATAGTTTTTTTTATTTTTTAGAATTTTCTTTCAAAAAAATAAAAGAAAAATGAAAAAAATGAAAATATAAAATTTACAAAATTTTATAAAATTGCAAACTAGACTTGGGCAAGGTCCGCGGCCCTTGCCAGCGGGAGGCGAGCTCTGGCGACCCTTGCTTGTCACAGTGAAAAAAAAAAGGAAAGGAGAAAAAGAGAAGAAAAGACAAAAAGAAAAGAAAAATAAAAAATTTAGAAAAATATTAAGGAATTAAAAAAATTGTCCATGTCACACCAGCCATACCACATAGGATGACCATAGGTGATTTCTGACCTAAATTGGCTGGATGGACTTTATTGGCAAATTGCTAAAATGTTTAGGACTATATTAGTCAAATTAAAAAGTTTTAGGACTTTTTTGTTAACTTTCCCTAAAGTTTCTTTCCTTCTTATTATTATTATTTATATAGTTCTTGATCTTAATATTTTCTAGGGCTCCGCTTCGAGATCTTGATTGACCTGACTTTAGTGAGAAGTTGACATATTTTATTAGCTTGCCTCTATCATAGTCATTTGGCGGATTTGCTTTAAACAAATAAAAATTTGTTAATACTTTTATGGGCCACGGTAAGGGCTAAAGGCGGATGTCACATAGAAAACATATATTCAGTGGTTAGAAGGGGGGAATTACCAAAAACATCATAAATTTATTGCATTTATATCAATTTAGTCCTAAATGTTTTCACATTTTTGCCACTTGAATTCATCTGGCCAATTTTTGGCCAAAAATGGATGACGTTGACGCTGGCCATTTGAAGTCGCACGGCCGGCATTGACGTGGACAATTTTTATAATGTTTTTAAAATGTATTTTTAAACTTTTTATATTTTTGTTCTTTTTCTTTTTCTTCTCTTTCTTTCTCCGCTGGTCGACGGGCCTCCTCGATGGTCAGCAAGGGCGATCGTTTGCTGAGTGAGCCAAATCTAGTGAGGCCGACCCTCATCCATTTTTCTGGATTTTTCGGCGTTTGATTCATAAAAAAAAACTAGTCAAGGAAAACATTATCGGTCAATGGAAAGAACACCTTCAAAAGTGAAGAAAATAATTTTTAAAGAGGAAATCATTTTCCCTCCTCTTTCTTTCGCCCAGACCCAGCACGTTCTTATCCGTGCACTCATTCATCTTCCTCTTCTCTCCTGTGCACTCATCATCTCTCTCCGGCTCCAGAGTTCCTCCTCCGGCTCCGGACTTCCTACTCCTCTTCGCCACCACCTGCGGCCGTTGCCGCCACTGCAAAAACGACTTGCAACCACACATGCTCTGGCAACTCCACCCTCTCTCTCTCTCCCTGCCGCCTCCGTGCCCCCTCCCTCCTCCCCCCCGAACTCAGTTGCCTCACTAATCTCTTCCCCATGTTACTGTCCGCAGCCCCCATTGAGCTTCCTACCCGTATCCGATTGTTGCCTCTTCGAAGACGACTCCCTCGCCTCACTTTCTCCCATCAATCTCCAGCTCAAATTTCACAATGCAATTGCAAACACCAAAATCATGTCCCAAGAATCTGCCTCGACAACCCACCGAATTCGCTCGAATTAGGACGAATTCAGAAGTTTTAAGCTCCAAGCTCATATAACGGAAGGAAAAAACCTTAGAGAATTCAAATTTCGAAGCCGTAAGCTCGTCGTAGAGCTCGAGATTCACACCCAAGCAGTGACGTGTGAGGGTTACACCAAGCATAGTGTGGTTGAACATGAAGAGTGGCCGCCCGGCGAGCTTGTCCCTCGCCTATGGCCAATCCCCGTGACGAACGATCGGCCGAGGAAGAAGAATTACAAACATTTAAAATTAACAAACGGATCTAAAATTAACAAACATTTAAAATTAACAATTCAATTTTTTTTGTAATTTTACCTAGAAAAATCAAATCAGATTTTCCGTACCAAATGACGGAAATTGTTTTCCTATTCATGTTCAGGGTTTAGCCAAACAATGGAAAATATTATCATTTTTCTGGAAAATGACTTTCTCAAAAATATTTTCTAAAAATGCCTCAATTTTCGCAAAACAAACGGATCTAAATGTCGACATTATTGAGAAGTTGAGTTTTGGAATTGGGTTTTCCCTTTGCCTCTTGCTTTCCTAAAGATTTTGTTTGGCACCGCTTCTAGCTAATAAATATTGGTTGTCACTTATACATCGTCACGCCACCAATCAATATGCAACTTGGCTTCTCACCGTATTTGTTGACCAAAAATGAATAATCTATGCCAACTCCAAAGTCAAACGAAGATATATATATTTTTTCATCTAGCACAATCAATTCTAGGATTTACTGTCGAAACATACCCAACATAAAGAAAAAGAAAAGTGAGCTCTGAGCTCCAATCTCCATATGTATGCATGGCTTACCGCCTCCATAGTCCATAGCTAGAGAATTAGTCACGGCAGCTTCTTGGTCGTCGCTATCTGTTTCCTGAACATTGCTGTTGCAGAGGTAAGCTCCAGCTTTAACATATAATTCTTCATAGTTCATACATAGAGCACATAATCTCTCTTCAGTGGGAAAATTATCCAAAAAGTCATAAACATATTACACTTTTACCAATTCAATCCTAAACATTTTAATTTTACCAATTGAGTCCTCAATATTTTCATGCTTTGCCAATTGAGTCCATCCAACTAATTTTGACTGCAAATCGCTGACTTGAACGCCAGCCGTCCTATGTGGCATGGCTGGCAATGACGTTGACAATTTTTTTAAATAATATCTTAATATTTTTCGATTTATTTATTTCTTTTCTTTTTCCTTTTCTTTTTCTTACTGTGGCCGGCGAGGGCCTCACAACCCTCGTCGATTCAGTGGCAAACGGGGGTTGTGTTTGCAGGTTCGGTGGCTCCAGTGGGGCCGTCTATGCGACGAACGCCAAGACGGGCAAGATACTATGGTCATACAATTCAGGAGGCACGGTCTATGGAGGGATGTCAACAAGTCACGGGTGCATTTATCATGGGAATGGGAATAAGGTGGGAGGAGTGGCACAGTTGCAGCCAAATTGGACTGACCTTTATGCTTTATGTGTCGATTAAGAGAGCTAATAGTTAGTTTCTTGGATCACAAACCATATAGAAATAAGTTGGTTATGCAATACATGTTTCATTTCATTCTCAAGAGAAAAATGAATCTAAAGAAATAAAAGTGGTTCATCAGAAGTCGAATATATCGATATGCCAAAATATTAGTTCCTAGTTATCGTGCAACGTGATGGCCGCCTAGGAAATTAATTCACCCGAAACTCACAAAATTCCAAGCATGTCAGTCATATATAACTTGGTGTTCCAATGGGCATGCGGACAAAACTGTTAGTAATTAAACCGAATTCATAAATGTCTTACACGCATATTAATAGTGTTTCTATGTCTAAATTAAATGTTTTTGTAAATTCAAAGAATGTATTTCCTTGAAATGCTAAATACATTTGTGAGCTATTTAAGAGTAAGAGTAAGAGTAAGAGTAATGTAACAAGCTTATATAAATGCAAGTCGTGTGATTATTTCATTAAGGTGAAATAAGGAAAAAAGAAAAAAGAAAAGAAAGGCCTATTCCTCTCCTTCTCTTTAGAGTTGATTGTGAGTCTTCTGCAGCGAGCTTTCCTTCGTCCCTATATTCACTGTTTGCTTCTGTCTTTGTTTTGCAGGTTTTCGTCTCGCCTTCTCACCGATAACATGTCAAATGTTCACGGTAACATGACCAGTGGCAGCGCTCGGGGTGGCAGTTCGAGTGCCCAGCCCGAGTACTTTGATCAGAAGACTGCCAGGTTGCCATCCAGGAGATTCATGCTATCGTTCGTCCTCTGGCCGTTCTTGGTGTCAATATCAACCAGTTCACTCCAGAGGCTATCAATCAGATGGGCGTCACGGTCGACCAGTTCACTAGGTTGTCCAGCACCTTCGCTGTCATAAAGGAGCCGAGCATCCTCGAGGAGCTGCTGTTCGCCGCTCTCCAGGCCAGGGTGATCAATATGCCTCGTATCATGACCGAGCGGCAGTTTCATCAAGATGTGTGAGTGGCTGAAGTCTAAGGCCGGCATCCTAGCTCTGCGCAACATCCATCGTCGCCTGAAGATGCAGAGGAAAGTCAGTGGTATTCAGACCACGGATGACGTTTCGCTGATCCAGGTCCTGAACCTTCAGCTCCAGGACTATGCAACCGAGAATCAACTTTCACCATCATGAGATCCGTCGACTCGAGGAACTGAGAGATGAGAACGTCCGCGAGATCGGAGACGAGTTCTTAAGGGAGAGTATAGTAATTAAACCAAATTTGTAAATGTCCTACATGCATGCATCGTGATTCTTCGTGTTTTTGTCTAATTAAATGACTCTTTGAAATGCTAGATACATTGATGAGCTATTTAACGATGAGAGTAAGAGTCATGTAACAAGTCTATGTAAAGGCACGTCTTGTGAATATGTTATCCGTCTCCTTATCTTTAGAATTGCGTTGAGTGAATTATGAGTGTTTCATCTTCAATTTAGTCTATCAAAAACAAAACAAACCTCATTACCACAAAGCTAATACATACTCAGGCACTTGAACCGCATTGTTGTGAAGGTATATATATCACGTGGCACCAGAAATTCCCCCAAACACTTCACTAGGAGCTTTGCTTGTATTTTTTTGTCCCTTTTCAAATCCCCATTGAAGTGTTCAGGAGAATTCCAGGGGACACTTGATGAGCACCATGGCCTTGTTCGGCCTCGTTTGGCCTCGAAAGAAATTGAACCAGCTCCAAAACTTCAATTTCCTTTTGTGTGCTTGGTCTGGTGGGCTCAGCAACCAACTTCCTACTATATTTATATAAGTTGGAATTGCTACTTTAGAAGCTTTCAGAATAATAACCGGCAACTGCAAGTGGTTGAAAGCTAAGTCACCCGCACATCAAGCTCGAACCTACTCTCTTCTGTCGGCCAGATGACTCCTCAGAGAAGAATTACTGTGGGCACGAGAGCGGCAATGTCGGCTTATATGCTTTGACCTTTTACCCTCTTTTTCAGCTTTTCTTGTGACAACAGAAGCATCATGAACTTCTTTAGAACTTCTAATGGAGGGCCAGTTCGTAATGCTTGCTTGTCTGCATCTATCTGTATCAAGAGCTTCCTTCTTTGGAGGTTCTGATTTATATTTAAGTGGCTGAAAATTGAAGATGTGGTAGAGCTAGCTACCTCTATAGGTTAAACAATATGTACAGGACAGTTAAAGTCTTTTAATTCGACTTTAACACTGCTTATGACGATAGCTAAGGGATCTTCCAAATCCATGCTTAACCTTAAAGAATTTTTACAATTGGGGTGTTCTGTTAGTAACCCTTATTCTCGGTTTACACATGATATCTTCTGCTCATGAGATTCCATGCTCACCACCTGAACGTGGACAACAATGCCGGCAATATGTACACGAGCGGTAACTTACGTACACATACGTGGGTCAATTTATGAGCCGAATGCATGTGAGCTATTAGATCAAGTTGATCCCCCGCGAAGCCCGCCTTATCTAAGAGCTCGTCCGTACATACATTTTTACTATACTTGGAAGCTGAGGAAAACCAGTTTAAATCATGCCCTTCCGTGTAGACTTGGTTGCGTATCAATAGAAAGTTCATAGATCCAAATTGATATATACTACTTTAGACTTTCTTATTATCTGTAGCAATGCCGGCTTCATCAGAATAATCAAGGTTAAGTATTCCTGTCCCTTGGAGATACTTGAAGTCCCTTGGCAATGCTTTGTACACGTTCCAAAGCAAGCTTTCCACTTAATAGTGTAGGGCAAAACTTGCCTGGTCTTGAGACCTGTTCTCATTTGTATAATGGATAGGATTCAATTCCTCTTAGGCCTGGACAATGAACTGGCTCACACTTACTTTCTCTAGCAAACTAGGAGTAACCTTCTCCAACACTGTAAGAAAATCAAGAGCAATGCTGGAGATGTCCGCAAAAATTGTTCACATTAGCACGCCGCCAAATGGGTGTACAAAAGTTTGTGGGCCATTTTCTCCGTGCATTGTTTATTATGATTATGCGGCATAATTACATCCATATTTTTCTGAAATTTTTGTACTCCTAGGTTAGCATACCCAAAAATGAAATGGAAGTTGTGAAAATCCATGTAATGTTAAGATCCCTCACTTTGAGTAAGTCATAGGAACTCATTGTTAGCCAAAATAGATCCACGAATTTGTGATGTACATACTTACAAAGTGAAAATGATCTATTTGGAGTTACTTTTCATATGACTTTTTTCAATGGACGATGCTAGCGTAACTGACGGTTCTTTGCAAGCCACGAGTTTGTGGCTGGCAAATAACAATACAAGAAAAGAAATTGCAAAAAATAAAATAAAATATGGCAAGCATAACACGATCAGGACTGTGTGACTATTAGGCAAAACTTTTCCTTTTTCAATCTTTATAATAGAGGCACTCTGACTTTTTTTTTCCTAATTCAAAGTACTTGAAACCTTTAAAATTAGTCTTATATAGATACGTATATTTACCTATAATTCTTTCACGGCTTTTCAAATTTATTTGATGTTTTAAACTTTGGCAGGGAAGTAAAATAATTGCATTTTTAACCTTTCAGAGATCCAGGCAAACAAACCGATTAGTTTGACTTCGTACTATTCAGATATATCGACGAGGTAGGACAATGGCCATGCATGAGACCAATTTTTCTTAGGACGGTGGATGTACAATTGCTCCAGTGTTCAGGCAAACCGTTAGAAGATACATAAATGCTCACAAGCGAGCTTTGCATGGTTAGGGTGTTCTTGACCGCATTCCTCTAGGGAAACTCTATTAGCTCAAGAGAGATTCAGTTTGACGTTGAAGATACGTAAATGCTCTGCGCATGTCGACAGAGAAATGATTCGAACTTAACGAAACAGAGAGCTCTTTACGTTTGAGAGAGTGAGATTTAGGAATACGCATTGTCTATGTAAATTATAGGACGGTGGATGTACAATTGCTTCAGTGTTCAGGCAAACCGTTAGAAGATACATAAATGCTCACAAGCGAGCTTTGCATGGTTAGGGTTTTCTTGACCACATTCCTCTAGGGAAACTTTATTAGCTCAAGAGAAATTGAGTTTGACGTTGAAGATACGTAAATGCTCTGCGCATGTCGACAAAGAAATGATTCGAACTTAACGAAACAGAGAGCTCTTTACGTTTGAGAGAGTGAGATTTACGAATACACATTTACTTTGTCTATGTAAATTATAAATAGGATCTGTCGAACCCACCCAAAGGAAAACGAAACTAAGTCCTTCAATCTCGGTTTCTTGCCTACGTGTTCGGAAAACTTGCTGTATCTTCTGCATCTTTGCGATGACCGCTTGTTTATTGAACAGCACCGTAGCAGAGGTAATTAAGCTCCAACCGATCGTTGTGTGTCGGCATGCAGAAGTGCGAACTTTTCATATTTTTTAACTGCTTCTGTTTATCAGTCAAAATGCTTGATGTAGTGGCTAAACCATGGAGGCAATTTGAGCAACGCGAGAAATGCTTGAGAAGAGATGTTGATCGGCCCTTTGACCGTGTGGGGACTATAGTTGAGATGGAAGTTCTTCGCCAGAAAGGATATATTGGCCACCCCGGCAATAGCCAACCGCGTCGTGTATTTTCCCTCGTGAAACGCCTACTTGTACGCCGTGAATGCTTTCACCAGCTATTTGATATGGCACCAAAACCTAAGCGAGTTGACGGGGATTAGGGCCACAGGGACTATAGTTAATGTTACCGTCTTGAGTTCAACCCTGAGAATAGCCGAACGCCTGGCAATTTATGGACCTGCAGGCGTCATTGCCATGAGCTGATCGAAAGGGAGGCTCATTTGACAAACTCAGCTTGATCCATAACCTCTAGCCGTGATAATCACCACCGGAACGGCTTATGAGGTGGATGCAAATACGAATAAGAAAATAGTAACCTGTTTCGAGAAAAAAATTACAAAGAATCTACGCAATAAAAAAATAATGACTCATTTTGAACCCGATGATTCTCATATCTCTTAAGTTTTACGGGGCATCAGAGTATCGTCACTCGAAGTGACCTTACCTCCGGAGCAATGTTGCACTTTCCGAGGCAGCTTGGCAAACCTCAATATTAGGTCAACACAATCCCGGACAACGTGGCGGCTACTCCGGAGCCTCCATCTGGGGAAGCAGCTCCGCGATTGATCCGAGGAGGAGGCTCGTGTACTTAGGTACTGAAAACCTCCACACAGTTCCTCCAGAGGTCGCACAATGCCAAAAGAAGCAAAATAACCCAACCAAAAAGCCAAGTCAACCCAACTCGTGCATAGGGTCGTATGTGATCTTCAATTCCATCATTGCATTCGACATCAAATTGGGAAGGATCAGATGGGCACGGCACAACAACTCGGGGGATATGAAGTGTTTTACTTTGCTCGTGCGTAGTAATCCCCGGCTGTCCTCCCGGACAGAACTTGGATGCGGACCTCCCATGTTAATCAGCACATCAGCGAACGGCACCAGGCGAGACATCATAGCTTCCGTGCCAAAGAGCGGCTTTGCTTGGGCTCTAACCCGAGACACCGGGGACATAGTAGGGTTCAAAGTACCTACGCATTGTCACTCCCGTGAAACATTAATTTTGCTGCATGCTGCACATCCTAGGATCACCATGTAAACCATATAGGTATT
Source organism: Lenwebbia sp. NSW1173648 (assembly GCA_029784005.1). Lineage (NCBI taxonomy): Eukaryota > Viridiplantae > Streptophyta > Magnoliopsida > Myrtales > Myrtaceae > Lenwebbia > Lenwebbia sp. NSW1173648. The sequence goes on along the minus strand of JARCGZ010000010.1, from coordinate 6,715,706 downwards.
AGATGGTTCCTGCTCCAACCAACTCAGGGCTAGTGCTTGTTAGGGTATCAGTTAATCAAGATGAGCTAACTGAATCCTTTTCTCGCAATAAATCAAAGATTATCACCTTAACAACCGGACACGAACCCTTCATAAACCCTCAAAAAGTACTCCGAACAATTAGATGTCACACACAAGAACATATTCAAAATTGCAATACCATAGTATCGATCCATGAATCAAGGGTTACCTCCCTTGTTTTAGCTTTGCCTTGACTCGTGAGCGTCGATGGAGGCGAAATCTATTGTCACGCGGCATTAGGAGTTCCCCCAAACACTTCAGTAGGAAAGTTATGAATAAGCTGATGAGAGAAAATTCTGGACAAGTTCCCAGTGAAGTGTTCAGGGGAACTCTAGAGGCAACCTGACGTTTTAATTCACTGTCTTTGCTCTTTTGAACTCTCTGTTGCTTGCCCATCTTTGGGTTCCTTGCCCTAGTATTTATAGAGGACTTTCCTTCATGTTTTTTTATTCCCTTGCGTGAATTCCTTGTCTGCTTCTTTATCAGTATAGTTGAAATTATTCTTCGACAAAAATTTGTTGTGGTTATTGTTTTTACTTTGTTAATTATACTATGATTAGTCTATGAAATTGGTATACGAGTGATGTACAAATTTTTGTAGTTTTTTTTGTGAAGAATATGACTAATTTTTCAAATGCTTACTTATAAGCTCTCATGTACCCACGGTGAAGACCGACCTTAGTACATCTAACACTATTTAGCGATGCGATAATTTTGTATTGATTGTTGAAGCATATAACATATTTTTGAAATGCTCACTTATAGTCTATCATATATATAAATGGTGGAGATCGAATCCGGAATATCTCATCTTACTTTTATGGGAAAAAGAACTTTTATAGAATAAAAGAAAGTTGTGTGGGGGCAGGTGAACATGGACGCAACTATAGGCTAAGTGGGGGGCATTTGATGAAGAGAACATATTAGCACGTGATTGAATTGTGACCATTCATGCCACCTTTTTCCGGGTTGGTACATCTTTCTTTTGTCCTTTTTGTTTGCAATGCTTTCCTCTTAGATACAAATCAAACCTCTTACCAGGTTCTAATCAATTCTAGTACTCATGCGCGATTAGTACGAGAAAATTGTGTTTTTCCGAGCTTTAGTTCGTCAGACCATCCCATTCGGAAACTTGACACACGAATGGAGGAAAATACATGTATATTTCACGCGAATGCATAGTAAATAGGCGAACGAAAGAACATTGACCCCGTACCATTTCAAATAATCATACCTAATAGTTTAAACCCTCGCGTGAAGGAGTTGACATGTCTTATTAACTTGGACCCGAGTAGATCCATGAAGTATTTTCACGTTCACATTGCACAAAAATCAAGAACCCTTGTATAGTAAGCCTAACAAACACTTGTAATGATGTCAAGAACTATAGACCTCATAGTACAAATTACAATCGAACTCTCATGTAGTAACCCTAGGTACTATTATTGCCTGCCCCCGGTGTTCATGAGAGAATGAGAAAGCATTTCCGGAAAGGATTGAAGAGGATGTGGAGGGATAGGGCTTGGGAGATTTGAGAAGAAGAGCGAAGGAGAATTTTCATCCACTCAGCCCAAGATTCTCCCATTAACCCTATGCACTACACCCACAATTCCGACCAGGTTCAGTATCTATCCACAATTTATCAGTTGTACACGGATAAATATGGTGCTAAAAGACAGCTACCCTCTATAAATTATGCTAGCTATACACATAGCTTGAAACGGATATGCTAGCCAAACATTGTTTGAATATAGATGCATTTGACTTTACTTTTCCGATCTGAGAAAATCAAGTGAGCTCGGTTATTGTGATAAATATTTAGAAAATTGAAATGAATGAACAAAGTGTTGGATATTTCAATAAGTTTTGAAATATTAAAAGCTATTATTATTGTAACGGTTTTTTAGCGTCATCAATTCGTAACGTTTTCTGTCCTCCATTAATATGTAACGGTTCTTTAATGGTTTTGCAACGGTATTATAACTGTTTTCTAACGGCTTTATAACGACCGTGTAATGGATTTGTAACGTCTGATTTATTTCTTCATAAACCCTCCATTATTTTCCAACGGCTTTATAACGGATTCTCAACGGCTCTATTTTGTTTGAATATATATTAAACTTCAAGAGACAATCTTGAAATACACCGAATTACTAAGAGAATTTCCTGTCCTTCTCTTACTTTTCCTTGTTGGGTTATACACATAATTTTGTTCCTATTCCTTCTGATATTTAATGCGGAGTATAGAAGAAGGTCTGTTGTATTTTGGGAGGATAGCAGCTAGAAGTCTTATACACCGAGTTTCATACTCCGTGGAACGAAATTACCCTTAAGGACGGTGCTTGCATGTGACACGGTCCGGGCGAAGAGTAGCTTTCGAAGAGGGTTTTTGGCCAAGACGGATCGTGGACTCTCAAGGAAGACTGAAGACTCCTCTAGGGTATTCTAGAAAGATCCTAGGGGTGGGCGATATGAGAATTTCTCGTCTCTGTATTTATTGCAGGTAGATGGTAGTTGGGGAGATCTAATCTCCATCGTTAGATTAGGGAGAGATCTACGGTTCTCATTGTACGAGTATTTGTATATAAGGGGTTCTCCTCCCCCTCATTTGTATCATCTCTTCTCACGAGTATTAGAATTCCAGAGCTTGTCTCTCTAGTTTTTCTCTCTAGAGTATTGTGAGTTGAGTGTGGGAAAAGCTGACTTGGGAAGAAGTTCCTAAGGCCGCACAAGTTGATCGAGCGTTAGAGTCCTGAATCGATCGGCCCGTGACAAGTGGTATCAAAGCCAACATCAATTCCAGCTAGCCAGATTCATCCGCGGGTGTGATGGAGAATCCTTCCGGGTTGACTGCTGTCCTTGGTGAGAAGGCCGTGGACGAGCGAAGCGGGAGGGATGCAGAGAAAGCCAGCAAGTCGAAGAAGGGACGTGCTCGTTCGAGTTCGAGGGAGGCAATGGGGAACTTGGAGACTCGGGTGGCGAACATGGAGATCGCTCTCGCAGAAGTCCAAGGCATGGTCGGGGACTTGTTCGAAATCACCGATGGAGACGTGTCCGGGAAGGAGGTACTCGAGGCCGAGGTGCAAGAGCTCAAGTCCGGCATGGGGGAACTCGGAGTTGAAGTGTTGGGCACCCTGACATGCACCGCCGAAGAACTTCGACAGCAGAACCAAGACTTGCTGACCTTGGTGAAGGCGATGCGTGGGGAATTGGATGCGTTGAAGATAAAGGTCACCGAGGTTGAAGCTGCATGCGTGAACGGGGTGATCACGGTGCAACCTGCTCCACGTGTGGACGCCCCGAAGCCTAAGGAGTTCAAGGGCTCAAGGGTGGCCAAAGACGTGGACAACTTCTTGTGGTACATCAACAAGTACTTCCAAGCGACGGGGATCACTGACGATGCGTTGAAGGTGAGTACTGCAGCTATGTATTTCGCTGAAAAAGCACTCGTTTGGTGGCGTCGTAGGTGTGATGATCGGAGTGGGGAACTGATCACGACATGGGAGATGTTCGTCGCTGAGTTTTGACGATAATTCTATCCGGCGTTTGCGGAAGAAGAAGCTCGAGATGAACTTCGTCGTCTGGAGCAACGAGGTGGAGTTCGGGAGTATGTGAGGAAGTTCTCAGAGCTGTTGCTGTAGATTCCTACGATGAACGACCGTGAGGCTTACTTCCAATTCCTTGGAGGACTCAAGCCGTGGGTGAGGAACGAGGTCAAGCGGAGTAACTCGAAGGACCTTGCATCGGCAATGTCCATAGCGGAAACCATAGTGGAGTTCAAGACAACTTCTAGCAGCAAGTCGGACTTCCACCCAAAGGACAAGGGCATTGGTGGGGGAGATCGTGGGAAGTTCCACCGTCCTAGCGGAAGCAAACCACCAATGGCCTCGCCAAAGGCAGAGGCGGAATCATCCAACAGCGGGGAGTACAAGAAGAAGCGCTACCCGATCAAGTGCTTCCTTTGCGACGGACCGCACTATGCTCGTGATTGCTCGGCAAAGGGGCAGATTGCATCCGCCATCAAGGCAAAAGAAGAGGAGAAAAAGCAAGCGGAGAAAGAGAAGACGCGACTCGGGTCGTTGCGAATCCTCAATTCGATCAAATCCAAGAAGACTAGCAAGTCCAAAGGGATGATGTTCGCGGACGTGAAGATCGGAGACACCACAATGAGTGCGTTGGTGGATACCGGGGCTTCTGACCTCTTCATTTCTGAAGAAGCCGCAAAGAAACTTAACCTACGGGTTGAGGAGAGAACGGGGTGGCTGAAGACGGTGAACTCCAAGCAAATCCCCATGTGAGGTGTGGTAAGAGGCGTGGAGATCGACATTGGCCAGTGGAAGAGCAAGGAAGATCTCGAGGTAGTTCCTCTCGATGATTATGATATTATCATTGGGTTGGGATTTCTTGACAGGATTGATGCTATGCTGCTCCCGTTCGCCAATTGCATCTGCCTCTTAAACGACCAGAATCAATGTGTGGTTCCGATTAAGAGGAAGACGGGAGGTGATCACAAAACGCTCTCGGCCATGCAACTCTCGAAGGGTACTAAGAAAGGCGAGGAGACTTTCTTGGCCGTCTTGAAGGAGATGGATCCTTAAGGCGAGGTGAATGATGTTCCGGTGGAAATAACTTAAGTCCTTGAGTCGTTCAAGGATGTGATGCCCTTGGAGCTACCGAAGAAGCTGCCGCCCAAGAGGGAGGTGGACCATCGGATTGAGCTTGTGCCGAATGCTCAACCGCCCGCTATGGCACCATATCGTATGGCACCCCCAGAACTTGAAGAGCTAAGAAAACAATTGAAGGGATTGCTCGATTCCGGATACATCCGTCCATCGAAGGCTCCGTTCGATGCGCCAGTCTTATTCCAGAAGAAATAAGACGGATCGCTACGCATGTGTATTGATTATCGAGCACTGAATAAGCTGACGGTGAAGAACAAATACCTGATCCCTCTCATTGCGGATCTATTCGACCAACTTGGTGGAGCTCGCTGGTTCACCAAGCTCAACCTACGATCGGGATATTATCCAGTGTGGATTGCGGATGGAGATGAGCCAAAGACTGCTTGCGTTACGAGGTATGGCTTGTACGAATTCCTGGTCATGCCATTCGGCTTGACAAATGCGCCGGCGGCGTTCTGCACGCTCATGAACAAGGTACTGCACCCATTCCTTGATCAATTTGTGGTGGTGTACCCGGACGATATTGTTATCTACAGCAGAACGCTCGAGGAGCATATCGAGCATCTAAAACGGGTTTTCCAAGTTTTGAGGGACAACGATCTGTACGTGATGCGTGAGAAGTGCACTTTCGCTCAGCGGGAGGTGCCATTCTTGGGGCACATCGTGGGGAATGGACGAGTCCGCATGGATTCGGCCAAGATTCAGGCAATCACCGATTGGGAGCCGCCAACAAAGGTAACAGACCTGCGTTCCTTCCTTGGCTTGACTAATTATTATCGGCGGTTTGTCAAGGGATATTCGAACATCACTGCTCCACTTACCGATATGCTCAAGAAAGATAAGCGATGGGAGTGGGCAGAGTAGTGTCAAAAGGCGTTCGAGGGGTTGAAGAAGGCAATGACGGAGGAGCCCGTGTTGACGTTGCCAGACTACTCGAAGCCTTATGAGGTAGAGATTGATGCTTCCGATTATGCTATTGGAGGTGTTTTGATGTAGGACGGTCATCCGGTGGCTTTTGAGTCACGCAGGCTCAACGAGACCGAGCGAAGGTATACCATTCAAGAAAAGGAGATGACGGCTGTGGTGCATTGTCTACGCACTTGGCATCATTATCTACTGGGGACAAAGTTCGTCGTGAGGACGGACAATGTTGCAACGAGCTACTTCCAGACGCAAAAGAAGTTGAGTCCGAAGCAAGCTCGTTGGCAAGACTTCCTGGCGGAGTTCGACTATGTGCTGGAGTACAAACCCGGGAAGACCAATTCTGTGGCCGACGCGCTGAGTCGAAAGGCGGAGCTGGCTGCCATAAGCCGACCGGAGTGCCCGTTGATCAGTAGAATCAAAGAGGGGTTGCAACACGATCCGGTGGCGAGGGGTCTCCTGGGCTATGCGAAGGAGGGCAAGACTCGAAGGTTTTGGTGCGAGGACGACCTTCTTTATACCAAGGGGCGACAACTCTACATCCCGCTCCACGGGAATCTGAGGAAGGAAGTTCTCCACGAATGCCATGATTCGAAATGGGCAGGCCATTCGGGGATGCATCGTACCATGGCACTGATGGAATAATAGTATTTCTAGCCACACATGCGGGATGATGTGGAGGCGTATGTCCGGACGTGCTTGGTATGCCAACAGGATAAGTTGGAGCAAAAGTCACCTGCCGGTCTTCTGGAGCCACTACCAGTTCCAGAGTGTCCATGGGAGAGTGTATCCATGGACTTCATCGTGGGATTGCCAAAGTCAGAGGGGTATCGGATGTTGATGGTGGTAGTGGATTGTTTTTCCAAGTATGCCACGTTCGTGCATGCCACTGACGACTGCCCAGCCGAGGAAGCGGCTAATCTATTCCTCAAGCACGTTGTCAAGCTTTGGGACGTGCCAAGGACGATCGTCAGCGATCAAGACCCTCGGTTCACCGGGAGATTTTGGACCGAGCTTTTCAAGCTACTTGGGACGGACTTAAACTTCTCGACGAGCCTGCATCCACAGACGGACGGTCAAACGGAGCGGGTGAATTATCTGTTGGAGGTATATTTGAGACACTACGTGAGCACAACGCAAAAGGATTGGGTGAAGTTGCTCGACGTAGCCCAATTCTCCTACAATCTACAACGTAGTGAATCAACTGGGAGGAGTCCGTTCGAGATAGTCACGGGGCAACAACCGCTCACACCGAGCGCGATCGCGACGGGCTACAAGGGGAGTAGCCCGGCTGCACACAAGGTTGTTGTGGAGTGGCATGAGCAAGCTGATCTAGCTCGCACTTGTCTTCATAAAGCGTCAAAACGAATGAAGAAGTGGGCGGATCCTAAGCGAAGACATGCGGAGTATCAAGTCGGAGACTCAGTGCTATGCAAGCTACCATTATGGTATAAGAATGTTCACAAGGCGCTACTTCGACGATACGAGGGACCATTCCGCATTGTTTCAACGGGTTGGAAAAGCGGCATACAAGTTGGAGCTCCCGTCAAAATTGAAGATTCATCCGGTGTTCCACGTAAGTATGTTAAAAGCCTTTTCATTTGGATGAGGAAGACCCGGATCGAGGGAAGTCTAAAAGGGCGCCACTGGGAGCAAAAACATCCTACGATCGAGATGTGGACTGCATCTTGGCAGATCGAGTCGTATGGAAGAGGTATTGCGCGCCGAAGAAGGAGTACCTAATCCGATGGAAGGGTCTCCCTGAGAGTGAAGCTACTTGGGAACTGGCCGAGTCTCTTTGGCAGTTCCAAAAACAGATCGAGGCATATCTTACGGATAGCGCGACGAGGGCATCGCCAGAATAGGTGGGGGAGAATGACACGGTCCGGGCGAAGAGCAGGGTTCGAAGAGGGTTTTTGGCCAAGACGGATCGTGGACTCTCAAGGAAGACTGAAGACTCCTCTAGGGTATTCTAGAAAGATCCTAGGGGCGGGCGATATGGGAATTTCTCGTCTCTGTATTTATTGCAAGTAGATGGTAGTTGGGGAGATCTAATCTCCACAGTTAGATCAGGGAGAGATCTACGGTTCTCATTGTACGAGTATTTGTATATAAGGGGTTCTCCTTCCCCTCATTTGTATCATCTCTTCTCACGAGTAATAGAATTTCAGAGCTTGTCTCTCTAGTTTCTCTCTCTAGAGTGTTGTGAGTTAAGTGTGGGAAAGACTGACTTGGGAAGAAGTTCCTAAGGCCGCATGAGTTGATCGAGCGTCAGAGTCCTGAATCGATCGGCCAGTGACACACGCCTCAGACATTTGTTCTTACTTTTCTCGTTTTTTCCAACATAATTCCTACTATACTTATTTTTCATAGTATCTAATACTTTTCCAACACAAAGTCAGCATCGCATAAGGTTTCCGAAATCGATTTTTTTTTTCTGATGCTAATATTTTTGTAAAGGCATAGTCTTCGGAAGACGCATCGTAATTTATGGTGGTGAAAGGATTCTACAAGATCTTGATTGAGTTGACTTTAGTGGGAGAAGTTTACAGACTTTAATTAGTTTCCCTACATCAAAGTCAATTTGATCCAACAGTTCTTGATTGAGTTGGCTTTAATGTGGTCCTGAAATTTAGTCCAAAGTTTAATGTCGTTCTTAAACTTTTAGTTTGTTTAATGTGGACCTTGAACTTTTGATGCACATCTAATTTAATCTCGAACCTGTATGAAAATGTTCAATATCGTCATTCCATTAGTTCAAATTTATGGACAACATTGAATATTTTTGTATTGTCGAGAAACTAGATTGAGTTTGTACAAAAAAAATTAGGACTTGTTTGGTAACGTTTCTATTCCTCTGATTATGTTTCTCGGAACAAAAAAGGATCAGAAACATATTTGGTAACGCAAATGATTCTGATTCTGATTCTGCTCCCGGGAACAGTTTTGGACCAAAAATAAGAAACAAAAAAAATTTGGTTCTCCAAAAAAAGAACACTTTGAGATTCACAAAAAATAACAAAGTCTAAGTTCTTTTAAAAAGATTAAGTCCACGTAAACTTCTGAACTTAAAAAAAAAAAATAGATTTGAAAATTTACTAACCTCTAATTTTTTTTTAAAATTAAAATTAAAAATAAACTTTAAAATTTAACCAAAGAAAGTTAATTTTATTTTAAAAATGGGGAAATTTAAAATATAAAAAAATTAAAAAAATTAAAAAAATTAAAAATAAAAATGGGGGGAAATTTAAAAAATGTAATTTTTTAAAAAAAATTTAAAATTAAAAAAATTAAAAAAACATATTTAAAAGATTTTTAAAAAATAATTCTCGCCACTTGGTTGTTTCCGGGAATAATTTTTTTTTGCAGTTACCAAACGTGTTCTGATTTTCTAAAAATCATCTAAAGAACAGAATCAGAAAATATGATTCTAATCAGAATCACTTTTTTTTTTATCAGAATTGTTACCAAACGAGCCCTTAGAGACTACATTGAACAAATTAAAAGTTCATGAATGACGTTGCATATTGGACTGAATATTGGACTGAAGTTCATTGACCACATCGAACAAACTGAAAGTTTAGAGACGACATTGCACATTGGACCAAAGTTCAGGGACCATTTGGGTAATTATTCATTTTCTCTATAAAGCAATATATAATTTTTAGTTATATGTACCTTTCAAATCTTTAGTGGTCAAATCTGTTCACTTCCAATTTAGGTAAGCAAGTTAAAAACTGAATTATTTTCGTGTCTACAAAGATGCTTATGAAGGATGGAATATCGAAGATCGGTGTCTTATGTGGAGGGATGTCTCTCGCTTTCGAAGGATAAAGAGAAAGAGATGAATGTCAAACTTCATCCTCACATATCAAATACCATCTCCACTTTGAAATGTGTAATGTGCATCTGATTTTTGCCCATTTCTTATCAATTTACATCCTTCAAACTATTTCCAATCTGCCTTCCGAAAAAATAGAAAAAAAAACTCACAAACCCTAACATAGGCTTCTCTCTCCTACCCTATCACTGGCTGACCGCCACCCCTAGCCGAGCCCCCTCCACTCTCCAGCCGAGGCTGATGATGGTTGCCTTGCCATCTCAAATCTGGCCTAGATCGAGGTCGGGCAACCTGATTTGGACCATATTGGGGCCTGTTTCTCCCATGGCCACCTCCGCGGGAGACTTGCAAGCTTTGTGACAAAGCTTGCATAGCAGAGCTCGTCGTGCATGCATGGACCCTGCGATCGAACCCATCTTGGTTGATGTCAAGCGCACGGCTCGCACAAATGCAATGTTTATGTGCGAATGCAATGTAAGCATTAGGTTCGGAGAGGGTGGAAAAAGAGAGAGGGAGAGGAAAGACATAGGTGCAGGGATTGTGTCTTCTGAGTTTGGAGGAGAAATTGAATTTTTTGTAAAAGTGATGATGACTTTTTTTATACATGGATGTCACCGTAAGATGGCTTTTGCAATTTTCCCATTCCCTTAATGTTTTCTTGATGTTCAGATTCATAACGTCTTTTAACAATATTAGTGTCATTTGTGAACATCATGATCCCACCAAACTAATCCAGCTGAAGAGAAATGATTATGTGACTGTCGTTAATCAACGGTGAGATTAACACACAACAAATAAATAATAAATAAATTAGAAATTATTGTTGGGCCATTCATTCACGAATTTATGGCTCAGAACATGCCGTTACTTTCATAGTCACTCAAAAAAAAGCAAAGCCCTCCGGCTGAAGCTACAATTTTAATATATTAAATTGATCTAGCTGAAGTCCAGAAATGATCGTGTCCTAAATGTCAACATGATTGAGAAGTTCGAGTGTTGGAATTGGGCTTTTGGCACCCTTTTAGCTAATTAAATGTTGTATACACCGTCACGCCACCAATTAAAATGAAACTTAATTCGCAATCTATTCGTTTATGATGTCCTAAATGACGCCATCGCTGAGAAGTTTGACTGTTGGAATTGGGCTTTCCCTTTGTTTTATGTTTTTCTAAGTACTTTGTGGCACCCTTTTAGCTAAATTAATGTTGTATGCGTGGACACGCCACCAACTAAAATAAAACTTAATTCTCACTCTATCCGTTGATAGCAAAGTGAATTATTTATCCCAACCCGAAAGTCAAACCAAGTGGCTCCTTTCGTCACAGACCAAGAGGGTACGACATGAAAAAAATTATCAAAAAAGTCATAAATTTTTATAATTGTATCAATTCAATCTTTTTTTTTTTGGTCAATTGAGTACTAAAATTTTTGCATTTGTGTCAATTCAGTCAATCCAACCAATTTTGATCGGAAATCGTTGACATGAACAGCAATCGACCTATGTGGTGCAGCCAGCGTTGACATAGAAAATTTATAATACTATTTTAAACCTCGCAGTCGCTCGACGAGGCTCGCTCTCGTCGGCCCTCGCCTTTGGCCGGTCACCGGACCAAACCTCGGCGACCGACTGGAGGAAGAAGGAAGGGAAGAAGAAAAAAGAAAGAAAAAGAAATGAAAAGTAAAAAGTAAAAGAAAAAATAACTAAATAAATAAATAAAAATTCTGTTAAAAACTGTCCACGTCAAGGTCGGCCGCGCCATTTAAGACAGAGGATGTCTATGTCAGCAATTCCGGGCCAAAATTAGCTAGATTGACTGAATTGGCACAAATGTAAAATGTTGAGGACTCAATTGGCAAGGAAAATAAAAAATTTATGACTGAATTGACATAATTACAATAGGTTTAAGATTTGTTTGGTAATTCTCCTGCCGTGCGTGCATGTATATATAGCACAAATCATTGCAGGACTTGCCCTAAACACACCCAACTAAAAGAAAAGGACTTAAGTGTGCTTTGATCTCCATATACATCAATGGCTCATCACCTCTATATCCAGAGAATTAGTCACGGCTTCTTCAGCATCTTCGTCGTCGTCGCTGTTTGTTTACTAGACGTTGCTGTTGCAGAGGTAAGCCACAGCTCCAACACATAAATTCCTTCATCGTTCATGTATAGAGCACATAGCTCCATTACTAGATCATATAAGATATAATACACGTTGGAGCAAATTCAGACGGCCTCGCGAGCGCATCCTAATCATATGAATGGTTGCGTGTACATAGCTCCATTACTATAGTTCTGTGAGTTTTGAGTTGAATGCGCCGTGTAGTGGCTAAATCATGGAGGCGATCTATGCAACACGAGAAGCGCCAGGGAGGAGAAGCTGATCAGCCCCTCCACCGTGGGAAACCTACGGCTGAGGTGGAAGTTCTACGCCGGGAAGGACATATCGGCCACGCCGGCGGTGGCCGACGCGGTGGTGTATTTCCCCTCGTGGAACGGTTACTTGTACGCTGTGAATGCGTTCGACGGTGGCCTGATATGGAAGCAGAACCTGAGCGAGCTGACGGGGCTCAAAGGCACGGGGACGGTGGTGAACGTGACCGTGTCGAGGTCATCTCCAACGATAGCTGGGAAGCTCCTGATTGTCCCGATCTATGGACCAGCAGTAGTGATCGCCGTGCACCGATCAAATGGGGGGCTAGTATGGTTAACCCGGCTCGATCCGAATCCTCTGGCTGTCATCACAACATCCGGAACGGCTTATTTGGGGTTAGTCTAATGCTTCTTATTTTCATTCGATTAGATGGTATTTAGAGTTTTTAAATTAATTGGACTCAAAATAACGGAACAGATGTATTGTCAATTGTTTATGAGAAGTCCAACTTGGATCGCACTTTTTTATTATTTATAATTTGCTTAATTTATCAGAATGGGTCTACGTTTTAAACAGTATATACTCTCCTATTCCATTTGACTCTCTCTCTCTCTCTCTCAGGGCATTTTACGTTGGAGTATCCTCGCTAGAAGAGACCTTAACTGCTGAGCAATGTTGCACCTTTAGAGGCAGTTTGGTTAAGCTAGACATTCTATCCGGATCAATCCTATGGCAAACCTACACACTCCCCGATAACGGCGGTGAACGCGGAGGCTACGCTGGAGCCGCCATATGGGGGAGTAGCCCCGCGATAGACCCCGAGAGGAGGCTCACTTATGCAGCTACGGGAAACCTCTACTCAGCCCCGCCCGAGGTGGAAGAATGCCAAGAGAGGCAAAACAATCGGACGACCCCACCAGCCGAGCCCGACCAATGCATCGGGCCTGATGTGAACTTCAATTCGATCATGGCGTTCGAGATCGAGTCTGGAAGGATTAGGTGGGCGCGGCAGTTAGGAGGATACGATGTGTGGTACGCAGTTTGTTTGGTGCCCAACAATCCTGATTGTCCAACTGGGCCTAACGTGGATGCCGATTTCGGAGAGGCTCCGATGCTAATCACGATTTCTCCCAACGGAACTAAGCGCGACATTGCGGTCGCGGTACAAAAGAGCAGTTTTGCTTGGGCTCTGGATCGTGACTCTGGGGAAATAGTATGGTTTAGAGTAAGTATTCAATTGAGATGATAAATTACTTATCGCTACAAATGAACGAACTGAAACAAATTTAACAAAGACGTTTACTAATTTCTCTTCCTAATATAATTTTTGTGGACATGAAAGCTGGCGGGACCTGGTAGCGCCGAAGGGGGAGGCACATGGGGCGCAGCCACGGATGGCAAAAGGGTCTACACTAACATCGCCAATGGCAATCGAGAGAACTTCACCCTTGCTCCCTCGACCCGAACAACGACAGCAGGCGCATGGGTCGCCCTGGACGCACGTTCCGGAGAAATACTATGGTCCACAGCTAACCCAAGCAACGAAACCACACCCGCGCCGGTTTCTGTGGCAAACGGGGTTGTGTTTGCCAGTTCCGTGGCTCCGGAGGGGCCCGTGTATGCGATGGACGCCAGGACGGGCAAGATACTATGGTCATACAATTCAGGAGCCACAGTGTATGGAGGGATATCGATTAGTTATGGGTGCATTTATCATGGGAATGGGTATAAAGTGGGTCTAGTGGCACCGTCCCATCCAACTTGGACGGGGGGGACTGATCTTTATACTTTGTGTGTCGAGTAAGAAACCTAACAACTAGTTTCTTGGGTCACAATCCTTATGGAAAGAAGTTGGTTATCCAATGTATCTTTCACTTCATTCTCAAGCCAAAATGAATTATTAAGTGCCAAGAAATAAAAATGGTTTACCATGGGTGCAATTTGTGAGTGTTCCAATGGGCAAGAACGGCAAAACAAAGCAAACCTTCTTACCACAAAGCTAATACATACTCAAGCACTTGAAAACTGGCATTATTCTGAAGGTATGTATCATGCGGCACCAGGAGTTCCCCCAAACACTTCAGTAGGAACTTCACTTGTATTTTCTTTTTTCCCTTTTCAAAATCCACATTGAAGTGTTCAGGAGAACTCTAGGGGACACTTGATGAGCACAATGGCCTTGTTTGGCCTCGATATATGAGCTGGAGTTGCTACTTTAGAAGCTTATGGAATTATCACCGGCAAGTGCTCGAAAGCTCAGTCAACTGCACATCGAGCTTGAACGTAGCCTCAGCTCTTGGCCAGATGACTCCTCGGAGAATATTTCTTGTGGGCACGAGAGCTGCGGCGTCGGCTTATATGCTTTTGGCCTTATACCCTCTTTTTCAGCTTCTATCGTGACGACAAAAGCATCACGAACTTCGTTAGAACTTCTAATGGAACGCAGGCGGGTAATGCTGCTTGTTTGCATCAATTTGCACCAAGAGCTTCCTTCTTTAGAGGTTCTGATTTATATTTAAGTTCCTGAATTTGAAGATGTGGTAACTAGCTCTATAGACTAGTACAAAATATTCTACGGCACAGTTAAGTCTATGAATCTATCTTTTACTCTGCTTATATTATGATGGTAGCTAAGTTCAAATCCATGCTTAACTTTACTTATAATCTGTAGCAATGCGGGCTTTATAAAGTGCATCAGAATAACCAAGACTAAGATCAATATTCGCATGGCATAGAAACTATAACACAATCCACAAGTGGCTCTATGCTGATTTTTGTACTTTTTGGCAACCAAGAAAAATAAGAACTGAAGAAGACATGTCGTTTTGAGAGAGAGAGAGAGAGAGAGAGAGAGAGAGAGAAGTATAAAGGGCTGACTGATGTTCACATCTAACACCAGGATACACATATTCTTCTCCTTTCACCTTCCCCTTGAATCTGACCAGGTTCGTTATGCTTTGCTCTGATCACTTCATGGACATCTGGATGTGTGCTGTGGTTCTCTTAGCTTTTTACCGTCTCTGAGGTCCATTTTCGTTTCAAAGGCCACGGGACAGTCCTTTCTCTCGGTGGTCACCGTGTCTCTCGGAGATCCTTGAAGTTTCCTCCGACCACTACCTCTCTCTCTCTCTCGCATTCAAAATCTGACCCGACATTATATCTCTGAAATGGTTCAGAGTTATGTCAAACTCCGAGTAAAGGGTTCATCTAAAATTGAGTGTGGTTAGGCCCACTCATTTATTGGCCTAGTGTGTGTGTGTTTGTATATTGGTAAGATTTGAGACATGTTCTCTCATTTGTATATCTCATAGGATTCAATTCCTTTGAAGCTTGGAAATTGAACTATCACTTACTTCCTCTGCCAAGATAGGAGTTGTCAAAGGAAACGATGACGTGTCATGATTCAGCTACAATTTCTTTATCACTTGCCCATCAAGCACAATCTCCGTCAGTTACAATTTCTCCATCACTTGCTCATCAAGCACGATCTCCGTCAGCCACAATCTCTCCACCACTTGCTCATCAAGCAAGATCAATTCTTTCCAAAGAGAAGAGATCATGATTGTGTCCTTCATTAATTCTGTAACCCTAGCTTGTATTATAAAAAGACACCACACTGCATAGCCGAAGCATGTACAAAATTTTTATCAATGAAACACAAAACACTTATTGCCATTCGCCGCCCAATCTCATCTTGTTAGTTTATTATTTTTTTTACAGGAGTAATATCCTCCAACACTGTCACAAAATTATGAGAGATGTAGATATGTGCAAAAATTGCTCACAATAACGCACCACAAGTGGGATATTTTTTTTTAACACAATTCATGTGTGCACTAAACAACCTCCTTCTCATGTGTGAGCTCAATTTTAAATCCGCTCCTCATATTTGAGCTCAATGTTAGGTCTGCTCCTCTTAGTTGATGTATCATTTTGCATCAACATGACTTAACTTGAATATCCATTGTCCACCTTCATCCCTATCTCTTTCTCCGAAGCAAATCACGAAGGTTGCAGCTTGCCCTCCAGACCGAACCATGACGGTAGCCTAGAAACTGCATTACTCACGGTATTCTTTACTTGAGATATTCACCAAACACCAATGCATATTTGGAGTTGGTCACCAATCAACAATTGGCTCCGATATCATTCGTCAGAAATGTGCAATAGAAGCTCGATACATTCATCATGGGAGATCATCAAGAGGGATCCCTGTTGTGGCTAGCGTTATCACCTAGAGGAGGTGAATAGGTGATTTTGAAACTTATTTAAAAAATAGAGCGGAATTAGAACAAACAAGCTTAGATTTTAGTTCAGAGTCTAATAAAAAAACAAGATCTCAGATGACCTAAGAATCTATCTGAGCACAATTCAACTATCAAGTATAATATGAAGAGAGTTTAAGGGAAAGAATTTTCACAGAGAGTTTATAGTGATCCGGCTTTGTTCAAGCCTACGTCCACTTCTTCACGCTGACAGCTAATCGGTTGGATTCCACTAGTGAATAATTCAGAGGCAACTCAGTGATGATACTTGAGTCACTAAACTTCCTGTTTAACACTCACTCACTTTGAATAAGAACCTCTAAGTATTACAGTGTTTGGATGAAGAATATATGAAGGACGTTTAAGCTTTCTTGATCTTTGGAATTTTTTATTCTGGACTCTCTTACACTCTTCAGCCTTAAAGTCTCTTGTTATATTCATCCACCTTCGAACTAGCCGTTGCAAGGTCTTTAGAGGACCACTCTCCAAGCTTCTCGTTTGGACGAGATTGTATACAAAGGATTTCATACCCGTTGAGATTTGAAAATAGAATCTCCCATTAGATCAAATCGCCCATACAATCATGATCTGGGTTCCAAAGATAGAATTCTTCATTTGGTAATCAATCCTCTTCTTCCTTAATCCACGTCCTTGATAGATGCCCAACAATTTTCGTGATTGCTAATCTTCAAGAATGAATCCAACATGATATGCTAGCCGTTGTGGTAATATAATATTTCATATATAATTTCTTGAATATATCTCGTGATAATCTGATGGTTGTATTTGAAATACTTCCTCAAAGCGTGAACTCATGCGACAGCATTTGAGCTTTCCCAACAGCGTATGAGTTTCACTTACAAAATTAATTTTTGTGTAACCATTCCTCAACTTCTAAATGCATTAAGGACAATCTATAAAACAAAGTATTTCATTACATTAACTTAGAAATTAGAGAATATGGATTGTTTTGACAACTTCAAAATCAATTAGGGTTTTTTTCTCAACAATCCCAAGTTCGAGCCCGTCAATATATTTAGTTGGATCCACTTCGCTCAAGAACTTTAACAGTTGAGTTTTGGGCAAATGAGACAATATTAACTATTACACATCACAGTAAATCTCCAATGTTGGTTTTTTCTAATACAATACACACGTGCACTCAACATTTTCATCATACCTTGTTAATTACAATTATGTGGCATCACTTTTTGTAATGCAGTTACAGGAAGTAACATATGATGTCTCTTTACATGTATCATAGTAAGGATAATTGTCCAAAGAATCTTAAACCTATTGTACATTGATCAATTTAGTCATATATTTTTTAATTTTTTCAATTTAATTCTAAATCTTTTGGACAATTTACCAATGTAGTCCTCCCGGCTAATATAATAACATTGATACCCAATTAGCGTCAGCCGTCCACCTTGGCATGGCCGGCGCTGACGTGGATAATTTTTCAATTTTTTTTAGAATTTTATGATTTTTCAATTTATTTTCTTCTTCTTTCTTTTCTTCATCGGATTTCCTGGTGGGTGGGGTCGTTAGGGCCCCAGCAACAACTGACGACCCTTGCTTGCCTTAGGTAAGGGCCATTGGCCCCACCAAGATCTAGGCAAGTGTCACGGACCAATTCTCCCGTACTCACATATCCTTGTGAGTGGAGCTAGTGACGTTAGGGTTAAGTGTGAGTGATGCAGAAGGGAAGATACAACAGGTTCGTAGGAGTGGCATTAGGGTGGTTTGTGCTAGGAGTTCTAGGATAGAAAGATTATATCTCTAAGGAGCTTTGAAGGCGGGGTTGGTCTCCCGTGCACAAACTGGTCGGGAGCTGATGCCGCTCTCCTAATAAGGCCATAGCAGGCCAAAACTAGCTATTGTGCTATGTCTCGCTCGATGAACTGGATACTTGAGCTAAGTTTTGTGTGGTACGATCCAATACAAGAATGATATTCGCCATACTATTCGTAGGAACAACTATAGAAGGAAGGCCGGCCTGGCATGCTCGACTCACTAAGCGCCGCACGGACTATTCCACGGTGTAGGATCTGTCGGCTCGTGACACAAGGGCATCACAACCATCACTAGATCTAGGGGAGGCAAGGGTAACCGAGCCCGGTGACCCCATCTGCCGGAAATCCGATGAAAGAAAACAATAAAAAGAAAAGGAAAAAAAAAGAAGAAAATTTCAGAAAATTTTAAAAATTTGCAAAAATTATCCACGTAAGCACTTCCACGCCTAAATTGGTCTAGATTACTACATTGGCAAATTATCAAAAAATTTAAGACTAAATTGAGAAAATTGAAAAGCTTACGATTGAATTGGCCACTTTACAATAAGTTTAGTATTCTTTTTTGGACAATTTTCTCATTCAAATTGTATATCCATCTTTTTCCGAACTTTTTGAACTCATAGGCTAGCATACCCAAAAATGAAATGGGAAATGTGAAATTCCATGTAATCTCAAGATCCCTCACTTGGTGAAAAAAACCATTACGAACTTGTGTTAGCCAAAATGGATGCATGAATCTGTGAAGTACATACTTGAAGTGGGAGGGGTCTATCTAGACCTACTTTTTACATTTCTCTGTTTACTTTTTTCCAGCTCTTCACTCGGACTTTTTTACATACAGTACTTCACCAGACCAATTTTCTTAGGACGGTGGATAATACAATAAAATGTCTCTGTTTGTTTTACAGATTGCGCCAGTATTCAGGTCAAAGCGTTATGAATAAAAGCTGCCTCATTCATGCCTTCCTTTCATGCAGATAAATAGAGAGGTACAGGTCGAATAATGTGACCACAAGAGCGAGGCGTGACGTCTAAGCGAGCGAGCTTTGCATGGTTAGGGTTTTCTTGACCACATTTCCTCTAGGGAAACGTTTATCAGCTAATGAGAGATTGAATTTTGATGTTGAAGATACACAAAGTGCTCTGAATGATTCAAACTTAACTGAAACAGAGACCTCTTCACACGAGAGAGAGTGAGACCGCGGAACACACGTTAACTTGTCCATATAAATCATACGTAGGATCTGTCGAATCCCCTGTAGGAAAAGGCTATTAGGTTCTTCGATCTCGATGGCTTGCCCGCGTGTTCAGAGAACTTGCTGTATCTTCTGTATCTTCGCGATCGCCACCGTTTGTGTATTAGACAGCGCCGGCGCCGCCGCGGTAATTAAGCTCCAACCCATCATCGCGAATCTGCTTTTTTTTTTCCTTGTATTTTTCAACTGCTCCTGTTTATGAGTTTTAAGTATTTGATGCAGTGGCTAAATCATGGAGGCGATTTGAGCAACACGAGAAGTGCTCGAGAAGAGATGTTGATCAGCCCATGGACTGTCCGGTTTTTACGGTTGAGATGGAAGTTCTTCGCTGGAAAGGACATTTCCGCCACCCCGGCGATAGCCGACGGCGTCGTGTATTTTCCCTCGTGGAACGGCTACTTGTATGCCGTGAACGCGTTCTCCAGCGGTTTGATATGGCAGCAAAACCTAAGCGAGTTGACGGGGCTTAGGGGAACAGGAACTGTAGTGAACGTCACGGTCTCGAGGTCGACCCCAACAATTGCCGGACGCCTCCTGATCATCTCAATTTATGGACCTGCTGTTGTTATCGCTGTGAGCCGATTTAACGGGAGGCTAATTTGGTTGACACGGCTTGATCCACAACCTCTAGCGGTGATAACGACCTCTGGAACGACTTATATGAGGTGGATCCAAATACTAATGAGAAAATAGTTACTCTCAATTTTTTGTAATTTGTTTGATTTTATTGGAATGGATCTACGTTCTCAGGGCATATTACGTTGGAGTATCCTCGCTAGAAGAGATCTTACCTGCTGAGCAATGTTGCACCTTTAGAGGCAGTTTGGTTAAGCTAAACATTCTATCCGGAGAGATCTTATGGAAAACCTACACCCTCCCTGATAACGGCGGTAAACGCGGAGGCTACGCTGGAGCCGCCATATGGGGGAGTAGCCCCACGATAGACCCCGAGCGGAGGCTCGCTTATGCAGCTACGGGCAACCTATACACAGCCCCACCCGAGGTGGAAGAATGCCAAAAGAGGGAAAACAACCGGACGACCCCACCAACCGAGCCCGACCAATGCATCGGGCCTGATGTGAACTTCAATTCGATCATGGCGTTCGAGATCGAGTCGGGAAGGATCAGGTGGGCGCGGCAGTTAGGAGGGTACGACGTGTGGTACGCAGCTTGTTTGGTGCCCAACAATCCTGATTGTCCAACTGGGCCTAACGTGGATGCTGATTTTGGAGAAGCCCCGATGCTGATCACGATTTGTACGAACGAAACTAAGCGCGACATTGCGGTCGCGGTACAAAAGAGCGGTTTTGCTTGGGCTCTGGATCGTGACTCTGGGGAAATAGTATGGTTTAGAGTAAGTATTGTGTTTTTCATTCTACTCTATTTAGCAATTGAGAGAAGAAATTACTTATTGCTACGAATGAACTAAGTGAAATAAATTTAACAAAGAAGTTCACTAATTTGTCTTCCTAATATAATTCTTTTGGCCATGAAAGCTGGCGGGACCTGGTAGCGTCGAAGGGGGAGGCTCATGGGGCGCGGCCACGGATGGCAAAAGGATCTACACTAACATTGCCAATCGCGATCGAGAGAACTTCACCCTCGCTCCCTCGACCCGAACGACCACAGCAGGCGCCTGGGTCGCCTTGGACGCAAGTTCTGGAGAAATATTATGGTCCACAGCTAACCCAAGCAACGAAACCAGTCAGGGGCCGGTTTCTGTGGCAAACGGGGTCGTGTTCGCAGGTTCGGTGGCTCCGGAGGGGCCCGTGTATGCGATGGACGCCAAGACGGGCAAGATACTGTGGTCATATAATTCAGGAGCCACAGTGTATGGAGGGATATCAATAAGTTATGGGTGCATTTATCATGGGAATGGGTATAAGGTGGGCCTAGTTTCATCGTTCCATCCAACTTGGACTGGAGGGACTAATCTTTATAGTTTGTGTGTCTGAGTAAGAAACCTAACAGCTAGTTTCTTGGGTCACAATCCATATGAATTATTAAGTATCAAGAAATAAATTATCAGAAGTGGAATGCTAACCATGGGTGCAATTAGTGAATGTTCCAATGGGCACGAACGGAAAAACAAAGTAAAACTTCTTACCACAAAGTTAACACTTACTCAACTCAAGCACTTGAAGACTGACGTCATTCTGAAGGTAATAAGGTATATATCATGTGGCACCAGGAGTTCCCCCAAACGCTTCAGTAGGAACTTCACTTGTATTTTCTTTTTACCCTTTTCAAAATCCCCATTGAAGTGTTCAGGAGAACTCTAGGGGACACTTGATGAGCGCCATGGCCTTGTTTGGCCTCGAAATCGTTCGAACGAGCTCCAAAACTTCAATTTCCTTTTGTGTGCTTGGTCCGGTGGGCTAAGCAACCAACTCTACTACCATGTTTTATATAGGAGCTGGAGCTGCTACTTTAGAAGCTTTCGGAACATTCACCGGCAAGTGCTTGAAAGCTCTGTCAACCGCGCATCAAGCTTCAACGTAGCCTCAGCTCTTGGCCAGATGACTCCTCGGAGAATATTTCTTGTGGGCACGAGAGCTGCGAACGCCGGCTTATATGCTTTTGACCTTATACACCTCTTTTTCAGCTTTTTCTTGTGACAACAAAAGCATCGTGAACTTGGTTAGAACTTGTAATGGACTGCCGGCGCTTCTTGAAAATGGAAGATGTGGTGACTAGCTCTATAGATCAGTACACGATATTGTACAGCACAGTTAAGTCTACGAATCTATCTTCAACACTGCTTATGATGTTAGCTAAGGGAAGTTCAAATCCATGCTTAACTTTTCCTATAATCTGTAGCAATGCCGGCTTTACAAAGTGCATCAAGTTTATGATCAATAGTTCGCACGGCATAGAAACTATAACACAATCCAAAAGTGCCTCTATCCTGACTGAAGAAGACGTGTCATTTCGAGAAGAGAGAGAGAGAGAAGTATAGAGGGTTGATCGATGTCCACATCTCGCTCCAGGATACAAATATTCTTCTCCTTTCACCTGCCCCTTGAATCTGACCAGGTTCGTTATGCTTTGCTCTGATCACTTCAGGGATGTCTGGACGTGTGTTGTGGTTCTCTTAGCTTTTCACCCTCTCTGAGGTCCACATTTTCTTTGCAAAGGCCACGCGAAAGTCCTTTCTCGAAGAGGGACATAATATTTCTGGGGAAAAAACATACAGATCAAACCACAAGAAAGCTAGGGAGATCACGGTGTCTCTCGGAGATCCTTGACATTATATCTCTGAAATGGTTCCGAGTTATGTGAAACTCCGAGTAAAGGGTCCATCTAAAATTGAGTGGTTGGGCCCACCCATTTATTGGCCTAAGCGCGGGTGTGTATATATATTAGTATGATTTGAGACTTGTTCTCTCATTTGTGTATCTTATACGATTCAAATACTGAACTAGCTATCACTTATTTCCTCTATCAAAGATAGGAGTAATCTCTACCAACACTGTAACAAAATTATGAGAGATGTTAGAGATGCGTGCAAAATTTGTTCACAATATCCTCATCGTGTGTGAGCTCAGTGTTAGGTCTAGTCCCCTTAATTCAGGTATCCTTCTGCATCAACATGAATTAACTTGAATATCCAACGCCCACCTTCATTCCTAATCACTTTCTTTGAACCAAATCACGAAGCTTGACGTTGTCGGCCAGACTGGACCATGAATGTGGCCTGAAAATCACATTGGTCACGAGATTCTTTTCTTGAGATATTAACCAATATGCATTGAGAGTTGGTCACCAATCAATTATCGGCTCTAATACCATTTATTGAAAACGTGCAAGAGAAGCTAAACACCTTCATCCGAAGAGATCGACAAGAGAGAGCTCAAGTTTGAGCCCGCTAATATATCTGATTAGATTCACCTCCACTCAAAAGCACTCAACATTTTCAGATGTTGGATTTTTAACTACTCCACACTATAACAATTCTCCGATGTTGGATTTTTTCTAACACACCTCACACATGCACTCAACATTTTCACCATGCCTTGTTTATTATGATTATGCAGCATGACTTTCTGTAACGCAGTTACAAGAAGTAACACATGATGTCTCTTCACATATATCATATTGGGGATAATTGTCTAAAGAAACGTCACTTTAGTCCTAAACTTTTCAGTTTGCCAATTTAGTCCTAAACTTTTTGACGATTTGCCAATGTAGTCCTCCCGGCCAATATGCTTACAATGATACCAAATCAACGGTGGCCTCTTACTTGGTACGACCGGTGTTGAAATAGATTGGTTTTCAATTTTTTAAAAAATATATTATTTTTTTTCTTTCTTTTCTTCATTGGATTTCCGGATGGGTGGGGTCATCGGGGCCCCAAAGATGGCCAGTGACCCTTGCTTGCCATAGGCAAGGGCCAACGTCCCCGCCAAGATCCAAGCAAGGGTATCACGACCCTCACCAGATCTTGGCGAGGCAAGGGCGGTGAGGAGGGGGTCGTCGAGACCTCATCGGCCGGAAATTCGATGAAAGAAAAAAAGAAAAAGTCAGAATTTTTAAAAAAAAAATACAAAAAGTATACATGTATGTCATTTCCCAGCCTAAATTGGCTCAGATTACTACATTAACAAATTGTCAAAAGAATTTAGGACTAAATTGAGAAAATTAAAAAATTTAGGATTGAATTGGTCACTGTATAATAAATTTAGTATTTTTTGGACAATTTTCTCATTCAAAGTGTATATCCATCTTTCTCTGAACTCTTTGAACTCATAGCTAGCATACCCAATCCATGAAATGGGAAATGTGAAAATCCACGTAACCTCAAGATCCCCCACTTTGAGAAGGGAAAAACAAAAACATACCAACTTGTGTTGGCCAAAATAGATGCACGAATCTATGAAGTGCATACTTAAAAGTGGGGAAAAGGACACTTTCAGTGCCAAAAGTTGTGTACGGAAATCACTTTGGTACCAAAAATTTCAATCGGATCATTTTAGTGCCAAATCGGAGGCAAAAGGATCACTTTGGTGCCTCTGGAGAAATTTTCCGGCCAAAAGTACCACGTGTCATTAATAATTAAATTTTTAATGTAAAATAACATTTAAAAATAATAATAAGTTCACGTGGACTTCTGCACTTTAAAATAAATTAAAATAAATCAAATTCAATTTTAAAAATTAGCTAAAATTTAAATTCGTTTAAAATAAAAAAAATTATTAAAAATAAAATTAAAAATAAGCTTAAAAATTTAACCAAACACCTTAAAATTTTTTTTAAAAAAATGGAAAAAAAGTTTAGAACTAAGTGGCAAGGGCTTTTAAGCCCTCGTCGCCGCCGCCGCCGCCCCCACCATCGCCACCAATGGCCGGCGGTGGTGGGGCATGGCTAGAGGGGGTCGTCGAGCCACGGCTAAGGACCGGTGAGGGCCGACGACCCTCGCCCGATCTGGGGGAGGGCCGACGTCAACCCGATCTAGGCGAGGGCCTGCAGGCCCTCGCTTGCGGCCGACGGCGGTCGTCGGCCCCTGGCCGGGGCTCGGCGACCCCCGCTGGCCATGCCCCACCCTCGCCGGCCATTGCAAGCAACGGTGGGGCGGCGGTAGTGAGGGCTTAAGCCCTTGCCGACTATTCTTCAAGTTCAAGGTTTTTTTTTTTTTTTTGAGTTTTTACTTTTTTTGTTAATTTTTTAACCTAATTTTTCAATTTATTTTAAATAAAATTTGTATCTTTTGATTTTTTTTTCCAATTTTTATATATATATTTTTTGTAAACTGATTAAGTTTGTATTCTTATTTTTAGTACTTTTTTCAATTTTTACCTTTTTTAATTGCTGACTGGACCTCGCCGGAGTTACGTCAGCCTCGAATATTAATAAAATAATGCCACGTCAGAATTTCGACGAGCAAATCGGACTTGGCACCAAAGTGGTCATTTTTCAAAAACCTTGATACTTAAGTGAACCGATTGAAACTTTTGGCACCAGATCTCCGTACACAACTTTTGACACCAAAAGTATCATTTTCCCCTTAAAAGTGGCGGGGTCTCTTTAGACCACCTTTTTACATTTTTCTTTTGACTTTTCTTCAGCTCTTAACTCGGACTTGTTTCCATGCAAAGTACTTCACGAGACCAATTTTCTTAGGACGGTGGATAATACAATACAATACATCTGTTTGTTGTCCAAATTGCGCCAGTTTTCAGTCAAACCGTTATGAATGGCAGAATCCCCAACTGGAGCAGGTTTTAGTTTCTGAATAAAGCTGCCCATTCATGGAATAAAATAGAGAGATGCAGGTCGAATAATGTGAACAACAAGAGCGAGGCGTGACATCTAAGCGAGTTTTTCTTGACCACATTTACTCCGGGAAAACTATTAGGGAGCACGCAGCAGAAGCCCAATACCTTCGCTGGAAAGTACCAAAAGTGAGCTCAAAGTCTAAGCCTGTTAATATATCTAGTTGGACATACCTTCACTCAAAAGTTTAAGTCAATGAGTTATGAGTCAACTAGAATATATATTAACTGCTGCTCTACACGACATCAATTCTCCGATGTGGGATTTCTCTAACACAACTCACATGTGCATTCTAACAATCTCTCCGATGTGGGATTTTTCTAGCACAACTCACATGTGCATTCTAACTGCCACCGGGTTTGCATTGTTATACCATAACGCCCATCGCCTGGAAATTACACCGAACTTTTTTTTGGTCGAAATTACACCTAATTTCATCCACCAAATTCTGGGCCTGCATAGTTATACCACAATTCCCATCGCCTATCGCCCGGAAATTATGCCTAACTTTCTTTTGGTCGAAATTACGCCTAACTTCACTCACCAAATTCCGGAACTTAATTGAAAACCATTACCAAATTCTGAGCCTACATAGTTATACCACAATGCCCATCGCCTAGAAATTAGGCCTAACTTTTTTTTGGTCGAAATTACGCCTAACTTCACCCACCAGCAATTTGTTAGCCCAAAGTCTAAGCCTGTTAATATATCTAGTTGGACCCACATTCATTCAAAAAATTAAGCCAATGAGTTATGGGTCAACTATGATATATTAACTGCTCCGGGTCACACCAATTCTCCGATGTGGGATTTCTCTAACACAACTCACATGTGTATTCTAACAAAAACATTTATCAGCTCATGAGAGAACGAATTTTGATGTTGAAGATACCCAAGTGCTCTAAATTATTCAAACTTAACTGAAACAGAGAGCTCTTTACATGTGAGAGAATGAGACCGAGGAACACACGTTTACTTGTCTATATAAATCATGTGTCGGATTCGTCGAATCCACCAGAAGGGAAAGGAAATTAGGTTCCTCGATCTCCATGGCTCACCTACTTGTTCACAAAACTTGCTGTATCTTCTGCATCTTTGCGATCACCGCCGTTTGTGTATTAGAGAGCGCCGTCGCCGTGGTAATTAAGCTCCAGCCTGCCATCGTGTATCTGTGATTGTGTTGTGTTTTGTATTTTTCACTGCTTCTGTTTATGAGTTTAAGTATTTGATGTAGTGGCTAAACCATGGAGGCGATTTGAGCAACACAAGAAGTGCTCGAGAAGAGATGTTGATCAGCCCGCTGACCGTCCGGGGTTTACGGTTGAGATGGAAGTTCATCGCCGGAAAGGATATTTCCGCCACCCCGGCGATAGCAAACGGCGTCGTGTATTTTCCCTCGTGGAACGGCTTCTTGTACGCCGTGAATGCGTTCTCCGGCGATTTGATATGGCAGAAAAACCTAAGCGAGTTGACAGGGCTTAGGGGCACGGGGACTATAGTGAACGTGACGGTCTCGAGGTCGACCCCGACAATAGCCGGACGCCTCCTGACCGTCTCAATTTATGGACCTGCGGTTGTTATCGCCGTGAGCCAATTTAACGGGAGTCTAATTTGGTTGACTCGGCTTGATCCACGGCCTCTAGCGGTGATAACAACCTCCGGAACAGCTTATATGAGGTGGATGCAAATACTAATGGGAAAATAGTAACATGTACCAAGAGAAATTACAAAGAATCTACACGATAAAAGAAATAGTTACTCTCATTTTGGCCCTGATGATTTTGATCTCCTCTTTATTTTTGCAGGGCATTCTATGCCGGAGTATCGTCACTCGAAGTGACCTTACCTCCAGAGCAATGTTGCACTTTTCGAGGCAGCTTGGCGAAGCTCAGTATTAGGTCAGGAGCAATCATATGGCAGACCTACACAATCCCAGACAACGGCGGTAAGCGTGGCGGCTACTCCGGAGCCGCCATATGGGGAAGCAGTCCCGCGATCGATCCAAGAAGGAGGCTTGTGTACGTAGGCACTGGGAACCTCTACACAGTTCCACAAGAGGTCGCACAATGCCAAGAGAAGCAAAATAACCAAACCACAAAGCCAAAGCAACCCGGTCAGTGCATAGGGCAGGATGTGAACTTCGATTCCATCATCGCATTCGACATCGAATCGGGGAGGATCAGATGGGCACGACAACTCGGGGGATATGACGTTTTTTACTATGCTTGCTTGGTGCCAAATAATCCCGACTGTCCTCCTGGACCGAACTTGGATGCGGACTTTGGCGAGGCTCCCATGTTACTCAGTATATCGGCGAACCGCACCAGGCGAGACATTGTAGCCGCCGTGCAAAAGAGTGGCTTTGCTTGGGCTCTAGACCGAGACACCGGGGACATAGTATGGTTCAAAGTAAGTACGGACTGTCATTCCATATTTTGCTGACATAGGTGATGGATCTTCTTTGCGTTATCGCTCGTATGAATAGTCACCGCCTTAATTCTCGTGTATAATGCTGGAGGCAGCTCGGTATCATAGTCTCACTCTAATGCCATCAAGTGATAGGAAGAAGTCGCCTAATAACATGATGAAATCGTTCTTCAAAATGTGCTGTTGGCAGGGCCCGGCGGCCTAGAGGGAGGAGGCATATGGGGTGCAGCGACGGACGGACAAAGAATCTACACCAACATCGCCAACAGCAACCGAGTGAGATTCGCCCTCGCCCCTTCGACCCAGACTACAACAGCAGGCGGGTGGGTCGCGCTCGACGCAAACACAGGCGACATACTCTGGTCCACAGCGAACCCGAGCAACGAGATCGCGTCCGGGCCAGTCTCGGTAGTCAATGGTGTTGTTTTCGCTGGGTCACCTGCTCCTAATGGTCCCTTATACGCGATGGAGGCAATGACAGGGAAGATCTTATGGTCATACAACACGGGAGCAACAGTTTATGGGGGCGTGTCGGCGAGTTATGGGTGCGTCTACCTGGGGAGCGGGTACAGCGTTGGTACAGCGGTGTTCCATCCTACTTGGACACCAGGGACTTCCCTCTACGCGTTCTGTCTGGGATGAGATGCCCATCCAGCTTTGGGCAAGGACTAGCTTGTTCCATGCTCAAAAAGTCCATGGATATAGCAGCCAGAAGAAATAAAAGAAGGGCATAGTTGCTTTCAAGTTTCAATTCATCTATCGTAGTAGCATCGGAAGATTTCAGGGGGGAACATAAGGAGAAACACAATACTACCAAGTATCAACTCCATCACGGGAAAATTTAAAAGGCAAAGTGACCCCATTTACAACTGATACTTCTAGGTTGAAATCTTATCATGTCTTGTAAAATGTTCATAAATTAAATCAGAGTGCTTACAGGGAAGATAGACAGAACAATTACCTAAGAAAAAGCAGCACATATTTAGGCCCCCCATAAAATAATTAAGCACATTAACCACCCAATCGCTCAGAGAGTTAAAACACCCCTTAAACAGAAAATGATAATGTCCCATACATGTTCTAGCATCTTGAGTGATGACTAACTGGGAGCGTGGAACATTGCCAAAGTTGAGAGATCATCATGCCATACCAGATCACCTCCTCCACTCTACTTTGATCAACTTCTCTGGAATTAGTATCACATAAAAATGGTTAATCACAGTATATAAGACAATTCAAAATCCTAGCTTGAAAGTGCGCAACAAATTCTTAGTACTTTTAACCATAAAAGAAGAAGAAAGGTAGTAGGCATAAAACCATGCAGTAAAAATATGGATCAACGGATCTTTCCTCTTCAAGCTCAATCAAGCATATTAAACATCAGAGCAATTTGAAAATCGATGTCAGATAACACCTGACTGAGCAAAACAATGCGAATCCAAGCAAGACTGATAATTGGCTAGTTGGAAGGCAGTAGGTTCTCGAAGTGTAATCTCATTGTCATCTATCAAAAGATTTACTACAATGGCTCACGAGTCAAATAACAACTACATTCAATTGATATAAAGCTAAAAGATATACGTCTAACATAAATTTTAGCGTGAGGTGCAAAAGGCATAACCTCAAGAGAGGTAATTCGATATATTACAACTTCATCATTCTTTATGATGAATGCTAGGCATCACAAACAGAATCTATCAGAAATCTGACTAGGCTTCAAGAACTTCATTATTAGAGACCAGCAAAATGGTCCCTTTTCAGTGGAATCTTCCCAACCTTCTTCCAAGAGACCTTTATCTTTTCATGAGATCACATGTTTACAAAAGTACTTGAAGTAATTCTTGGGGAAAATTAGTTTTCTTTTCATCCATATCTTCAGTATAATATGCCAAGTTTAACAGAATTCATCTTACTATTAATTTGACCCAAGTACTATAACTTCAATCAAGAGACTAGTCAAGAGTTGGCCCATTGCGTCTGTATTTTGTTTAGTTAATTCAAGATACCACGTACGATATGCAAGAAACTGGCGGTAGATCTACAAATTTCGCTGTATTTTGTTTAGTTAATTCAAGATACCAAGTACGATATGCAAGAAATTGGCGGTAGATCTACAAATTTCGCTGCTTCTCCGATATCTTGTTCCACAAGACGTTTGACACAAACACTTCATGTTTTGTAGTCCAAGGATCATGATTGCCTCAGGAAACCCTTTGATTTTAAAAGAATGATTTCTCTTCTTTAACGTATAAAAAGATAACTAGCACATTACAACGTAAAACATGTGTTCGCAACTGTTATCGGTAAAGTAATATAAAAGTTACATAAGTTAAGTTCTTACCACCAAAATCTCTGGAAGATGTAAGAGATTTATCACTTCTAATTGTTCCTTTGCCAGATGCTTCGACAAGTCTCAGAGCTCTTGGTGAAAATGAACCTACTTCCCCATTGGTGGACGATGGCAATGAATGCCGCCTTGTGCCATTCATACCAATCCCACCTTGGGCAAACCTAGGGGAGCTTTGTCCTCTCAGCTTGGCTTTTACAGATTCAGTAGGTGCCATATAGCTGGGCACTCTTGTGGTGGGATGCTTCCCGTTCTCTTGTTGGTCAATCTTCGCAGGTAAAGAAGCTCTTCTATGGGTGCTTTTTTCATGCTTGCCATTCATGCTAGCATCCTTCAAGTCCGACTTCTGTTCAATTGGACCATTTTTTTCTGCAGGATAAGAATTAACTACAACCAGATGTTCTTGTAATTCATCAACTTGCACTTCAGAGGCTGCTAATTTCAAATTTTCTTTCAGTTCAAATTGTGATAGTACTTCAATTTTGGACTCTTGCTCCACCTCAGATGAATGACTGACATCTTGCTGCAGAACTAGAGAGGTTACTGAAGTTCGTTCATTCCCAAGACTTTCGTCCATTTTCTTCTTATTAGCCTTCACCCCATCAGAAACCTCCTTTGAAAAATCGTTAGTCCTTCTCAAATTGAGTTTTAATTTCTCAATCTCATTCTCTGATTTATCATGAATTGAATCTACAATGTGACCAGAAAAATTCCTTGGGTAGCGTTTGGGCTTACTGGACTCCGAAGATATGCCATTGGAGTTAGTTTTAATGTCTGTACTAGGCAGTCTGCGAACACTTTGCTTGTGGCTACACTGTTCGTTTTCCAGATTTTGATGCTTCGACTGAGGATATGAGTGAGAATTCTCCTTTGGCAGTGAAGAGCCTTCCCAAAAACAAGACTTCGTCCAGCGTTCAAGCCACATATAAGCAGAATTTGGATCTCCGCAACCATATTGAAGATGAAGAGGATTTGCAGGGCGAGATGAAGCAAGAAGCTGAGTATAAACAATGATTAGAAAGCAATGAGTATCTCGTGTATCTATTCCAGCTTAAAATATCATTCATGATAGGATATCTAATACCATATCCAAGGAAAGTCGTTTAGTGCATCGACTAGATAGATGGACACACACATCATATCAAGGCATCATGTAAAGAAACCTACTTATAGGCCAAATTCCAAGAATTTGATGACTGGAACCATCTTCTCTATTCTTAAAGGAGGTTGTCAACTTTCTTTGCTTAAAATTTCTTATAAGAAGACATATTCTCCCTGTAAACAGTAAAGTTATTCATATCCAATTGAAGCAGGAAGTTCATAAATCACACAGAAACCCAGATACAGTGTACAAAAATCATTTAAGCAAAGTTATCAAACAAATGTCAACTCCAAGTAATTACACTATCTCCTGGTGCAAAGGAACCCTCTATAACAGTGCATGATTTTTGAAAGAATGCAGAAGCAATGCGATCTTACAGATAAAATCTGAATACTTGCAATTTAAAGGAAGATCGCTCATCTTAAGGGGTAACTCTTCTTACCCAAATTAAGAAAAGCATCCCATACTTGTGCCAATACACACAAATAGAATACATATACAGATCTCACCTTCTGAATGAACACATCCTCAAGCAGCTTATCATGGCCAGTTGTTGAAGGGTTGCACAATTCCCAACCCTATTTAACAGACAAAAAAGAAGATAAAAAAAAAAGTAAGCACAAGTACAGAAAGGGGGAAACATATGCTGAAATCAGTTAAAATGAAGATGATGTGAGTACTTGGAGTCCAGTGTGGCACCAGTCCATAAAGGAACACAAAGACTGACTCTAAAGATTATGAGGAAAGAGTATGGATTTGGCCTCAAAGTAGAAAATTTTCTCACCTTTTTAGCACGAGCTAATTTCTGAATCTTTACAATGCCTCGCACACAGCAAAATGTGGCAATAGCTTGTTTTCTGACCAAGCGGCCACGGATGAATGCTTGCACCCTCGCAATACCTTTGAGTGTTCTAAATGAACGACGAGCCTGGCATGGGCATAGTACACATTTGAACAGAAGGTCAGTATCTCCAAATGAAAAAGAATGAAATTCTAGAAAGCATGAAATGGAGCAGAACTATATGACACGACACATATATCAGTAATGCATCACAAATTCATTCAGCGATATATGGATGGAATGAATACTTAGTTTATTGATAATTATGGCTTGTGAAGTACTCATTAATCGATCAAATCACTTATTGATAAATACAGCCTGTGATTCAAATGTTCATAATTGATCAAATACGGCTCATGATTCAAAGCGTTCTAGAAAGACTCGTTACTTAAACATGGCATCATAGTGTATCTGGCATGCACTTGACATGGGCCTTCGTATATCAAAGGAAGAATTCACGACAACATCTCCTATTGCAAATATCAACAGTAGGATGTATTCAAAGGTAAGAAAAAATCTCCGAATTACTGATTCTTAAATCAAGTTGCATGATTACATAATAGAAAAGCTACAAGCAAGTAAAACAAAAATCAGTAGTTCCATAGAAGTTTATCATTTTAACGTTTCCAAATGGGCAATTCGGTCATAGACAATATTAGTTTCACCTATTACAAACTTATCCAATCAACTCCTGCAATTATACACAAACAATGACAGCTTTGAAATATGTATGAAGCACTGTGAAGGATTAGTACCACCAGGACACAAGCAACTCGGAAATTTTTGCCAGGAGGAAACATATAGCACAAGGAAGATTCTCTAAATAAATTGCAAAGAAGAGGGGAGCCGACATTGTAGTTACAGAAGATTACCAGATAACCTCTAAACACAGCCTGTGCCTTAGTAGCTGCTTGCTGAAGCCTCTCATTTTCAGTATCTTCTGATAAGGCCAAACCATTTGTAAGTGTGTTACCATCTTTGTCAGATGAAAGAATATTAGCATCATTAGGTGCTATAGCATTTGGCCCTTTCCCGAAGTCCACTTCACTCCTAGTATTCATAACAGAAATAGGCAATGAATTTGAAGGAGGCTCCACAATAATATCAGTTGAGGGTGTCTTAGATGGAGCTAAGGCCTCTCCTTTATGTCCAGATTTCTTTCCACAGAAAAGAAGAGACGCCATTAGATAATGAAGAATATAAAACATAAAACAAACAGAGTCGACAGAGTTGTAAAGAATAGCAGATCAAAGAAGCAGAATACTGATAATAAACAAAGAGTGGAAGATACAGAGCACAACAAGAATTTCAAATTACCATTGCAAATATTTTCAATTTAATTAATTATTTGAGGCACTAGTTGCAAAGCAACTTAGAAGGTATAAAGTGAATGAGCAGATGTCCACGGCAAGAACTAGAATCAGCTGATGGAGAGAAAGTATTGCACTCGGAATCTACTTTGTTAATAAGTTTGTCGATACTATAGGCTGTCCCAATCAGCAGTTCACAATATTTCCCCTATGCACATGTACAGTAGCTGGTTAGAGTAAGACATAAGTTCTCAGTAACCTAACCGTTAGATGATAAACCATCTGCACACTGACCACATCAAAAACCTCAGCTTCTACGGTTGAACTCATTCGAGAAATCAGATACTTTAGCTAGGAGCAGCTGTGTGGCTCTTCAAATCTATCACATTCACACCACCGAGATAAGATAAGAGAGCTTGTTTAATTTGAAAGACATCATACCAGAACACCTTCTCCTTTTGGCAAATGAGACTTTGACGATTTCTTGCCACGGAGCAAGGTCTTCAACCATTTTGCTGGTGTTCTTCCCATTTAACCAAGAAAGAAAGGAAGCGAAGTCCCCGGATATATATAGAACAACCTGCAGAAGAACAAAAGTAACAAAAGTTCACTATTACAGACCCAGAATGCTCCCCGATTGGCAGAACCGAAATCCACGATGAAAACTTTCATATTAAAGCCATTTCAAACATGAGCAACTCGTTGAAATTCAACCTATATCCAAAGATAATACACTTGTGAACAATAAGAAATTCAAAATCCAATCAAATTAACGTACATAACCTCAAAGTTATTTCCTTTTCATCGCTGCGTAAGCTCGAGCACACAACATTTCTCTCTCCACACCTATTGTACTACTACCGACCAGCTCATGAGCTCTATCTACTGACTCGAACATCAACACCCCTCAGCATAACCTACCACCGCATTCTAGAAACAAAGCCACTCCATCCGTAAAACCGCAATCACGTCCTCATCGCATCGACTTCACGAGTCAAAAACCCCACATTGAAACAGGGGAGATCTACTCAAAACAACAAGCACCTTAGACCGACGAATCGAGTTCGAGCGCCGTAAGGAGAGCCCCCGAACAGCAAATGCACCTTCAGTAGGACGACGAGAATGTCGATGGTCGCTGCTCTCCACGGCGGAGCGATCCACCGGCTGGCACCGTCGCTCGTCAGTCGCCGCTCCTGCAGTGGAACAAACAACGACAACGGAAAGTTCTGGCGGAGAGGAAAGCGACGTTGCAACTTCTAATAATACAAAATAAAAGCTCATTATTTTTAGATTAACGTAATTTATTAATAGCTCTGACGGCGCCGTTTCGGCGCCATTACATGCGCTTAGCTGTCATGGTAGTAATTAATTAAATGCTTAATTAACTGTATATGCGGTGTCCACGTGGAAGCAGCGGCGGTGACGTCGTGGAACGGACCAAGACAGGGATGGGACTGGGAAGGGAAAAGCTGGACCCCACCCCACCTATACTTGTGATCGTCTGTTGGGCTTGGGCTTTTCAAACGAAGCAATTCTCGGCCCGCTATGGGTCTCTCAAATTGAGGCCCATGAATGCTAAAAAAGATTGTACTTCCGTGGGCCTTGGCTCTCCGTCTTTCGGCAAAGGGACGGCTGAAATTTAGGAATTTCTTACTTTCTCATGAACCGGGTATCAGCCGGTGCTCATTGGATTATGTAGGATTCATGCGGAGATTCTCGGCATCGCCGTCTATGATCGATTCGGTCCGATCGCACGATGCATGGTTCGATCGAAATTACATGTATACATTTGACCTGTTTAGAGAGAGAGA
Organism: Lenwebbia sp. NSW1173648; assembly: GCA_029784005.1. Lineage (NCBI taxonomy): Eukaryota > Viridiplantae > Streptophyta > Magnoliopsida > Myrtales > Myrtaceae > Lenwebbia > Lenwebbia sp. NSW1173648. The sequence goes on along the minus strand of JARCGZ010000010.1, from coordinate 6,680,397 downwards.
GAGTGTGTGTGAGTATTTCGTACCAACATAACATTATCCGCTTGGTATATCAAAAATATTAAGGAAATTAGCTTTTATATTCGAGACTCGACAAGAAACTTCCGAAACTCCATTTTGATGAAAGAATAATTCTTAAATACTAACTAGAAATTTCAAAAATTATTTCAATTTTAGCTCCAGCAGTGATCCCTATCACATCGAAAAGAGGGATATATATATACACACAAGTTTCTGCAGAGGCCCAATATATTTTGATTGTTCTCCAAATCTTACTATATCTCTTAATGATAAAAAGATCCTTAACTCCCTTGTTTTACAGATTCAAACTCATAATTACCATATTGATGAAGGCTGTATCCCTATAGCCCTTGTTTATGAAGTCCATTATAAGGCTATGCTTTCTGCATTTGGTAGCAAGGTTTTCATAATAAGTCACTTTTTGACACGGGAGCAGATTTAAATTATATACGTGAAGGGTTAACCCCTACTAAATACTTTGAAAAGACAATAGAATCCTTGAAAACTGCATCAGGAAATAAGGTTAGTATCAAATATATATTACCAGAAGCTTCAATAATAAAAGAGAAAATTTCTTTAAAAGCATCCTTTCTTTTAGTCAAAGATTTAAAATAATGCGTCATTTTAGGAACACCTTTTATATCGTTAATACAACTTTTTAAAGTTTCTGAAGAAGGAATTGAAACCAAAGTTCTTGGTAAAAGAATAATTTTTAATTTTATTAAAAAAACCCCAAACAAGAAATTTAAATATTTTACAGGAACACTCCATAGCCGAAGTAAATTGTTTAATACAAGGTAAAGAAAATCATCTTTCATTTCTAAAGGAAGACTTAGAGTATAAAAGGATTGCACAAAATTTGTCCAAACCCGATACTCTCAAGAAAATTAAATCTATGGATTCCTTTATAAAAAGAAAATATTTGTTCGACTTTTCCTAATGCATTCTAGTCCAGAAAAATATATATAATTGACCTGCATTATGAACCGAAATTTTCTGAAAGAAACATTCCAACCAAGGCTAGGCCAACCCAAATGAACCATGAAGTCCTTGATTTCTACAAAAAAGAAATACAAGACCTTCTTAATAAAAATTTAATAGGAAAAAGTCAATCTCCTTGGAGTTGTTCTGCTTTTTATGTCAATAAAAAGCTGAACTTGAAAGAGGAGTTCCAAGGTTAGTGATTAATTACAAACCTTTGAACACCGCTTGTTCTTTTATATATCAGCTTTGCAATTTATATTACTTTAAATGCTCGCTCTTTTATATAGATTTATACCCCAGAATCGGAAGGCTCTACCTCCTATTGGTGGTTTGATCTTTTCTGTTCTTTAATTTCTGTAATTTATTTTACATACCCCGCATTCGAAAGGCCGTGCCTTCTATCGGTGGTCTACACTTTGTTCCCATACACTCTTCTCTTCTGATCCGAGCACCCTTTCTGTGTTTCATATACACCAACCCTTTTGAAGCTTTACCTCCACCCTCCTAGATCTTAACCTCCAGTAAATTTCTAAGTCCTAGAACCTTTCTGCCCAGAACTCCCTGTTCCTTCTTGATTTTCTAGATCTGTTCTTGGTCTGTGGATCTCGAAGCTTTTTAATATTTTTGCACTTGTAAAATTTCTACTTTCTTGTAAACTTTCCATTAATATACATGGATAGTTTAATTTTCTTTATTCTTCTATTTATTCTTTTATATATCAGCTTCGCAATTTATATTACTTTAAATGCTCGCTCTTTTATATAGATCTATACCCAGAATCGGAAGGCTCTGCCTCCTATTGGTGGTTTGATCTTTTCTGTTCTTTAATTTCTGCAATTTACTTTACATACCCCGCATTAGAAAGGCCGTGCCTCCTGTCGGTGGTTTGCACTTTTACTTTCTGTTTATAATTTTGTTTCAATAAGTCTATGTTCGTTTATCTTTCCTTAGTTTTACTAAGCATATACTTTTGACATTAAGATACCAAATTCCTAATAAGAAAGATCTTCTTAATAGGTTACATAACTCAAAAATCTTTTCTAAATTCGACATGAAATCTGGATTTTGGCAAATCCAGATAGCTGAAAAAGACAGGTATAAGACTGCATTCACTGTCCCCTTTGGACAATACGAATGGAATGTTATGCCTTTCGATTTGAAGAATGCCCCTTTAGAATTTCAAAGAATTACGAATGACATTTTTAATATTTATTCTGATTTCATAATAACATATATTGATGATGTGCTCGTATAATCTTCAAACATAGACTCCCATTTTAAACATTTAAATGTCTTTTTCAAAACTGTTAAAAACAGTGGTTTAGCACTATCTCCTTCCAAGGTAGTGTTATTTCAAACCAGAATAAGATTTCTAGGACATCACATACATTTTGGAACTATTGTCCCAATTAAAAGGTTTATTCAATTTGCAGATAAATTTCCAGATGAATTGAGAGACAAATCCAATTACAAAGGTTTTTGGGTAGCCTCAATTATTTGATTGATTTCATACCAAACATTTCATAGGAGATCCTTCAATATGTGGGATATAACAGATGGTGGGAACACTTCGGACCGAACCCGGAAATTCTCCCCCAATTCGCCAAAACAGGTTACCAATTATTTTTGAAGAAATTCAGGCCACAGAAAAGTGAGGAATCTTTTCCTCTCTCTCTATCATATTTTCTACATTTCGAGTTTCTTGGGTTTCAGCCTGGTAATTCGATTATACGCGATCTTCTTCTGATCCCAAAATCTTAGTCTTAATCCGGAGATACAAGACTAAATAGTGGGATGGTGCTAAGTTTCTAGACAAAATTTCTGAAGAATCTATCTCGGAATGGTTAAAAACAAGAGATGGATCAATTGCTACTCCTTTTCTGCATAACAGGTCTATAGCCGTCTTAAAGCTAGCTTCTTCCCAAAATGAAGAACAATTTTATGAACTCATGAAGTAGGAAATTACTGATTATGAAGAATGCAAAAGCTCCTCCCAATCTCTTTGCAGCCTCCAGTCCATTGAAGACGACTGCTATACCATAGACTTGGGAGCCTCCAGTCCCTGATGAATCCAGTACTACTCTCGATATAGAGTAGCTAGGTTTTCATTTAGGAATTTCTAAGAATTTCTATTTTGAGAAATACTGTACACTATAGGAAATCATTGTACACTGTAGCAAATTTTTACTGTTCACTGTAACGGCTTTTCTGATATGTCACTGTTTCTACAGTCAAATCTTCTCTTTAAATAACCCTTTCATCTTCAGTCGAGGGGGTTTCATTTTTCTCAATTTCTCAGACTCTCTCTCTCCAGTTCTACCCTCTCGGAGATCTGGATGACCATTTCTTAGCAAGGTCTTTTGAAGTTCCCATACACTCTTCTCTTCTGATCCGAGCACCCTTTGTGTTTCATATACACCAACCCTTTTGAAGCTTTACCTCAACCCTCCTGGATCTTAACCTCCAGTAAGTTTCTAAGTCCCAGAGCCTTTCTGCCCAGAACTCCCTGTTCCTCTTTGATTTTCCAGATCTGTTCTTGGTCTGTGGATCTCGAAGCTTTTTAATATTTTTGCACTTGTAAAATTTCTACTTTCTTGTAAACTTTCCGTTAATATACATGGATAGTTTAATTGTTGATAATTGAAAAATTCCAAAAGTCAAGTATAATCAAATTTATGAGCAACAATCTTGTAAAATGTTTAAAAGGTCAGATTACGTAATTTCTACAGAAGAAAGAGATGTTCCTCTTTCATCTTCCTTTACCTCTATTCAACTCTTAAATGCAAATCCCTTAAAAAAGCATAAACAAAAGTTTAATTACATACACATAGGAATGGTCCACATCGGGATCAAACCCTTAATGAAAGAAGGATTGAATACTTCAATCCTCCTAGTTTTAAGGGATTCACGCCTTTTAAACTATGAAGAATCCATCCTTAGCACTGTAGAGACAAGCCTCTGCAGAGGCTCAATACATTTTGATTTTTCTCCAAATCTTACTATATCTCTTAATGATAAGAAGATCCTTAACTCCCTTGTTTTACAGATTCAAACTCATAATTACCATATTGATGAAGGCTATCTCCCTATAGTCCTCGTTTATAAAGTCCATTATAAGGCCATGCTTTCTGCATTTGGTAGGAAGGTTTTCAAAATAAGTCCAAAAGGAGAAACCTTATTTCTTCAAATTGATATTTCTAGGTCGAATACCATGATTCCCAAATCTATCAACTGGAATCAAGTAACTCTTTCAGAACAATGGGAAATTGAACATCAAGAAGTTTCCCAACCAATTGTTCAGAACACTGAGCCTACCAATATCATACAACACCATGAGGGAAGAGTAACAATACAATTCCCAAGAATGTCTTTTGATATTAGGTCTCAACCTTCTTTTCATAGTTTCTCATCTCGAAGGTCAGTAGATCTTCACCCTGAGTTACCTCCGGTTATTACTTTACCCAGTAGTAGCCAAGGTAGTACTCAAAATTCAGTTTTAATACGTTCTAGTGCTCCTCCACTAACCAACCTTAGTGGAATCGACACTAGTTCTAGGATTTCCAGACTTGTTTATGAGCAAGAAAGACAGGATTCTGAATCTCCTGAACCCATTCCTTCTCAAATGGAAAATGATGACCCAGAAATTTATATTCTGTAAAAATATTTTGAACTTAATAAGGCCCTTCTAAATGAATATTTTTATTCAAAAACGAATTTAGAAATTAGAAACTGGTTGTTTGATAATTTCAAAGATCAAGCTAAACAAATTAAAGAAAAATATTATGAATTCATGCAACAGCTTGAAGATCATATATTCTTCTTTGATTGGCTTGAAGACTATTTTCTAAATTCAAAAGAAATATTTGTTTTGGAAAAACACTTTAAATGGAAATTAGACGATGGACAAATAATTGAGTCTAACCATCCACCTCTTCGAAAAGTAAAAATTTCTTATAGGGATTTTGAAATCATTGCTTCACCTTTCAAAGTATCTTCTAAGTCTGAAGATAAAGGGATCCAAAAGATAATTGAACAAAAAAAAATTTACAAATCAATTTGTTCATACTATTGGAACCCAATTAGATAGAATTGAATCTTCCATTTCAATTGCTTCCACTTCCACTCATATAATTCAACAGGATACAAAAACTTATGCTTTAAAAGCTCTTCTTTTTACAACTTTTGAAATGCCTAAAGCTTTTAGCAATGAATTTGTTACTGCTATAGTTGAAAAGAAAAAAAATCTAAAACTTGGAAAATAAAAACCTCTCGTTTTAGAAACACCAAAAGTTGAAAAACCTTTAGTAATTGACAGTCATTTGCATATCCTAGAAAAAGAAGATTCTGAACCAGAATTAAACAAGATAACTTGGAAAGAACCTCAAAAATTATATTACTCAAGGGCAACACCTCCCGATATAATTTTAGAAGAATCTTTTCAATGTGTTCAGAACATATACTCTTCTGATGCAATCTATGAATGGAGCATAGATAGTGTTTCTGAACAAAATATAATAAATATTTTAAATCAAATGGTAATGCTTGCTACTACGTACAAGACATCACCAGACACAACTGATGAGCAAATAGCATATCTTTTAATTGCTGGTTTTACTGGTCAATTAAAAGGTTGGTGGGATAATTATCTTTCTGATGAACAGAGAGATTCTATCATAAAAGCAGTTAAAGTCGATGATAATGATCAAACTATTTTGATGATTATGGTCGACCTGTCCAAGATGCTGTTAGCACCCTAATATATTCAATATCACAACATTTCATAGGAGATCCTTCAATAATTCGAGATCAAAACCAAGATTTACACTCTAATATGGTTTGACAGTCTTTGGGGGAATTTCGAGAATATAAAGATGTCTTCCTACAAAGAGTTCTTCTCCGACCTGATTGTAACCAACCTTTCTAGAAGGAAAAATTCTTAGTTGGTCTTCCTGTTTTAATAGGAAACCAAGTTAGAGATAAGATAAGAGAACAATATGGGGAACAAATCCCATATGACCATTTATCTTATGGAGAGCTCAATTCTTATGTTTATAAGGTAGGAACTAATCTTTGTAATAACATCAAATTACAAAAGCATCTTAAAAAAGAAAAGAAACTCACTAAATGTTCTCTAGGAGATTTCTGTGCACAATTTGATCCTTCTTTTAAAAATTCCAAATCAAAGAAATGTTCTGGCAAATGTCCTCCAGAACAATCCATCAAAAGAAAGAAAAAGTTTAATGCACCAAATAACAAATTCCAAAAAGGCAAGTTCCATAAGAAAAAAGGTCCTCGGCAAGAAATAGCAAAGAAATGAGACTTTATTTGCTACAATTGCGGAAAAAAAGGACATAGAAAAAGATACTGCAAATTAAATAAAAATATTAATGAGTTAAATTTTGATGAAGAAATTTTGAATCAATTAAATCAACTGATGGTGGATTCTGATGAAGAATCCTCTTCAGACCTTTCTACTGATGAAGAAAATGGTCTTCAAGTCAATGACATTGAAGATACAGATTCAGAATCAGAAATCCTCAAAAAACTTGATGAGTTTTCTGATAAAACTCCACAGATAAATGTTTTGACAAAAGAAGAACAAGATATTTTAGATACTATAGATAATATTTCTGATATAGAAGATAAAGAAAAAATCTTGCATAAATTCCAACCTTCAAATTCTTCTCGTCAATATGATAAGCCCTATAATCTTAATGAAATTTTAAATAGACGAAAGAAAGTCCAAACCAGACCATCCAATATAAATGATATTCAATATGAAATAAATCAACAAAAAATTGAGATTTGAAATCTCAAACTCACTCAAATAGAAATGCAAAAAGAGATTTTAGAAATAAAATCTAAAGTTTTAAAAGGAAAAGATAAGGAGGAACCTCCTGATAAAAACTTTCTTATGTTACTTTCTGAAGTTACTTCAAGAAAATGGATTATTAATATTTCTATACAAATAGACAAAGAATTTGTTTTAAATATGACGACACTTTTTGACACAGGAGCAGATTTAACTTGTATACGTGAAGGGTTAATCCCTACTAAATACTTTGAAAAGACAACAGAATCCTTGAAAACTGCATCAGGAAATAAGGTTAGTATCAAATATAAATTACCAGAAGCTTCAATAATAAAAGAGAAAATTTCTTTAAAAACATCCTTTCTTTTAGTCAAAGATTTAAAACAATGCGTCATTTTAGGAACACCTTTTATATCGTTAATACAACCTTGTAAAGTTTCTGAAGAAGGAATTGAAACCAAAGTTCTTGGTAAAAGAATAATATTTAATTTTATTAAAAAAAACCCAGACAAGAAATTTAAATATTTTACAGGAACACTCCATAGCCGAAGTAAACTGTTTAATACAAGGTAAAGAAAATCATCTTTCATTTCTAAAGGAAGGCTTAGAGTATAAAAGGATTGAACAAAATTTGTCCAAACCCTACACTCTCAAGAAAATTAAATCTATGGATTCCTTTATAAAAAGAAAATATTTGCTCCACTTTTCCTAATGCATTTTGGTCCAGAAAAAAAAAATAATTGACCTGCCTTATGAACCGGAATTTTCTGAACGAAACATCCCAACCAAGGCTAGGCCAACCCAAATGAACCATGAAGTCCTTGATTTCTGCAAAAAAGAAATACAAGACCTTCTTAATAAAAATTTAATAGGAAAAAGTCAATCTCCTTGGAGTTGTTCTGCTTTTTATGTCAATAAAAATGCTGAACTTGAAAGAGGAGTTCCAAGGTTAGTGATTAATTACAAACCTTTGAACACCGCTTGTTCTTTTATATATCAGCTTCGCAATTTATATTACTTTAAATGCTCGCTCTTTTATATAGATCTATATCCCAGAATCGGAAGGCTCTGCCTCCTATTGGTGGTTTGATCTTTTCTATTCTTTAATTTCTGCAATTTACTTTACATACCCCGCATTCGGAAGGCCGTGCCTCCGAATAAAAATTTCATACCAGAAATCAATATAGTTTGCAAACCGTTACATCAAAGATTAAAGAAGAATCCACCTCCTTAGACTTCTTTACATACTGATACGATCAAAAGAATAAAAGCTTTTGTCAAAGAAATTCCTTGCTTACATTTGGTCGACCCATCCGCTTTCAAAATAGTTGAAATAGATGCTTCGGAAATAGGATATGGAGGAATTTTAAAATAAAGAAAAAATGACAAAGAGCAAGTTGTTCAATTCATTTCAAAACATTGGAATGAAACGCAACAAAACTACTCCAATATTAAAAAAGAAATACTTTATATTGTACTTTCTATATCCAAATTTCAAGGTGATCTTTTGAATCAGAAATTTCTATTGAGGATTGATTGCAAATCTGCAAAAGATATACTCCAAAAATATATTTTCAATATTGCTTCTAAGCAAATTTTTGCCAGATGGAAAGCAATACTTTCTGTTTTTGATTTTGATATTGAGTTCATTAATGGCAATTTAAATTCTCTTCCAGATTTTCTCACCAGAGAATTTTTACAGGAAAAATAACCATGCCTCCCAAAAAAGACAAAGGAAAAGCCAAAACCGACCCTCAGATAGGCAAATTAACTCCCATCAAGAGCTGGCTTAAAGCAACCCAGCAATCTCCAAAGCGACTTTCTATAAACCCTTCAAAGACTGTTGACAACCCGTCAGCGTCCTTCCCTCCAAAAGTCACAAAAGATAATATACTTTCTATGATTCCTAAAGAAACCCTAGAGCTCCTACTCCAGCAGGCATTGAATAAGCAAGTTTTTATTCCTGAGGAGGTTCGGTCACCCTCACCTTTAAATATGAAAAGAATTTCTAGTGAGGTGGTTATTTCTGCAGCCCCTCCACCAAAACCCTTTTTTTTAAAAGAAAAATCAAAATTTCTACCAAAACAGGCTTTCCAAAATGTTTACACTATGGAAAAAGGTTTTTATCATGATAACCCAAATGTTTTTGCTAGAAATATGTTCAGAGAAAATTGGTTTTATACTCCGCATGATCTAGCAAAACCACTTGAATTCTATGAATCCATTTTAATTGAAACAGGATCAATAGAATTCAAGCATTTCTCAGGTGCTACGAATGTTGACAATGTCAACTATTCTACGGCCAGAATCAAAAGAATCATACATCCTACTGAATGGGATTCGTCACCTATGACTCCCAAAAGTTTTAAAGCAAGACTAACCCAGTCTCTTTCCCATATGACCAATTTCACGTATTTTGATTACCAACAAGCCTGGTGGAATGCCTTCTACCGCTAAAATTTCAATTTTACCCATACAAGGCTTTTCTATTTTGACCAAGGGATAAACATACACCAAATTCCTTTCTGGTTTAACAGATGGTGGGAACACTTCGGACCGAACCCGGAAATTCTCCCCCAATTCGCCAAAATAGGTTACCAATTATTTTTGAAGAAATTCAGGGCACAGAAAAGTGAGAAATCTTTTCCTCTCTCTATCATATTTTCTACATTTTCGAGTTTCTTGGGTTTCAGCCTGGTAATTCGATTATACGCGATCTTCTTCTGATCCCAAAATCTTAGTCTTAATCCGGAGATACAAGACTAAATGGTGGGATGGTGCTAAGTTTCTAGACAAAATTTCTGAAGAATCCATTTCGGAATGGTTAAAAACAAGATATGGATCAATTGCTACTCCTTTTCTGCATAATAGGTCTATAGCCGTCTCAAAGCTAGCTTCTTCCCAAAATGAAGAACAATTTTATGAACTCATGAAGCAAGCTATTGCTGATTATGAAGAATGCAAAAGCTCCTCCCAATCTCTTGGCAACCTCTAGTCCAATGAAGACGACTGCTATGGCATAGACTTGGGAGCCTCCAGTCCCTGATGAATCCAGTACTACTCTCGACATAGAGTAGCTAGGTTTTCATTTAGGAATTTCTAAGAATTTCCAAGTATTTCTATTTTGAGAACACTGTACACTGTACAGTGTAGCGGCTTTTCTGATATGTCACTGTTTCTACAGTCAAATCTTCTCTTTAAATAACCCTTTCTTCTTTAGTCAAGGGGGGGGGGGGGTTCATTTTTCTTAGTTTCTCAGACTCTCTCTCTCTCTCTAGTTCTACCCTCTCGGAGATCTGGATAACCATTTCTCAGCAAGGTTTTTTGAAGTTCCCATACACTCTTCTCTTCTGATCCGAGCACCCTTTCTGTGTTTCATATACACCAACCTTTTTGAAGCTTTACCTCAACCCTCCTGGATTTTAACCTCTAGTAAGTTTCTAAGTCCCAGAACCTTTCTGCCCAGAACTCCCTATTCCTCTTTGATTTTCCAGATCTGTTCTTGATCTGTGGATCTCGAAGCTTTTTAATATTTTTGCACTTGTAAAATTTCTACTTTCTTGTAAACTTTCCGTTAATATACACGGATTGTTTAATTTTTTGTATTCTTCTATTTGTTCTTTTATATATCAGCTTCGCAATTTATATTACTTTAAATGCTCGCTCTTTTATATAGATCTATACCCCAGAATCAGAAGGCTCTGCCTCCTATTGGTGGTTTGATCTTTTCTGTTCTTTAATTTCTGCAATTTACTGTACATACCCCGCATTCGGAAGGCCGTGCCTCCTGTCGGTGGTCTACACTTTTACTTTCTGTTTATAATTTTGTTTCAATAAGTCTATGCTTGTTTATCTTTCCTTACATTTACTAAGCATATACTTTTTACATTATATAATAGAACTTGTGCTTGAATTTATTGATTATTTTGATTATTATTTAGACATTTCTGTTACTGAATTCTTCTCTTCGTATTTGAATAAGAAAAGACGGTTTCATTAGATTTCTATTAAGATCTTTCTATAAGTTCTCTCTCTCTCTCTCTCGCTCTCTCTCTCTCTCTCTCTCTCTCTCTCTCACGCGTCTCCTCAGATCTTGCGTGCCTTATGGTATATATTTTATATATATAAGATTTTGGAAGAAACTGTTGCATATTATGAAAAGATTTTGGAAGAAACTGGTTCTATAGAATTTAAACATTTTGAAAATAATGGTTCTTATACCATACCATTCTTGCTATTGATTTGGCGGAAGATGAAGATCCCTTGCTATGATAGGCAGATTTTATATCACTGTACACTGTACACTGTACAGTGAAAGTTGCTACAATGTGCAGTGTACAGTGATATAAAATCTGCCTATCATAGCAAGGGATCTTCATCTTTCGCCAAATCAATGCCGTAGCAGTCGTCCTCATTGGTGTTGCCACTATGATGGGAGGAGCACTGAGACTCTTCGTATTCAGAAAGAGCCTGCTTCAGCATCTAATAAAATTGTTGCTCATTTTGAGCAGAAGCCAATTTTGAATGGTGAAAGACTTGTCATGTAGAAAAGAGACCGGTTTAGAAGTCGGTTTAAGAGTAACTCTCTAATTAAGCCAATTTATGAATGACTGCTTAGAGATTTTGTCAAGAAATTTAAAATCGTCCCACCATTTGGTCTTGTATTTGCGTATAAGGATCAAAACATTTGGGTGATATGTGGATTTTGTATAATCAAGCTCCCAACCAGTCACCCAGGAGACTCTGAAGGCTAAAAAATATATCAAAAGAGGAGGGAATGCCTCTTCAACTGGTGATGGTTTGTATTTTTTCAAGAAAATTTGGTAGCTTGTTTGGGCTGAGGCTGGCAAAATTTCTCGAAGTGGGCCAAAACATTCCCACCATCTGAGAAACCAATATGGAAGTAGGTTGATGTCAAGGTTTTCTTCAAAATAGAAAAACCGGGTATGGGTGAAATTCGTGTTTTGTCTGAACATTCCACTAGGCCTATTAGTAATCAAAATATGTATAGCTGGGTCGGTATGGGATAGGTTAGGTGACCCGTATTTGAATTTTACTAGGGATATGGGATTAAGAATCCACTCAGTGGGATGGATGATCTTGATGAAATTTTGAATAGAGGGAAAAAGAAACAAAATAGACATGTCACCCTTACTGATATTCAATTTGAAGTTGCTCAACAAAAAACTGAAATACGAAACCTTAAGTTAACCCAAATAGAACTTCAGAAAGAGATTCTTGAAATCAAATCTAGAACTTTAAAAGGAAAAGAAAAAGAAGAGTTACATGGTTCCCAACCGGATAACAATTGTCTTTTACTACTTTCAGAAGTAACAACTAGAAAATGGTTAATTGATATTTCTATTAACATAAAAAAGGAGTTCATTTTAAATACTACTGCCCTTTTTTATACTGGAGCCGATTTAAATTGCATGAGAGAAGGTTCAATACCCACAAAACATGAAGTCATTCACAATACTTTATGTTATGATATTTCTATTAACATAAAGTATTGTTATTAAACCTTCTCTCATGCAATTTAAATCAGCTCCAATATCAAAAAGGGCAGTAGTATTTAAAATGAACTCCTTTTTTATGTTAATAGAAATATCAATTATCCATTTTCTGGTTGTTACTTTTGAAAGTAGTAAAAGAAAATTATTATCTGGTTGGGAACCAGGTAACTCTTCTTTTTCTTTTCCTTTTAAAGTTCTAGATTTCAAGAATCTCTTTCTGAAGTTCTATTTGGGTTAACTTAAGGTTTCGTATTTCAGTTTTTTGTTGAGCAACTTCATATTGAATATCAGTAAGGGTGACTAACTCGTCTATTTTGTTTCTTTTTCCTTCTATTCAAAATTTCATCGAGATTATAAGGTTTATCAAATGGGAAGAAGGCTGAAATTTATGTAATTTTTTTCTTTTTCTTCAATCTCTGTTGTTTGATCTATTGTATCTAAAATGATTTTTTCTTCTTCTGTCAAAACATTTATTTCTTTAGAAGGTTCTGACTCAGGGTCAGAAGTTTCAAACTCTTTGGCCTATAGACCATCTTCTTCCTCTTCAAAAGAAAAATCTGATGATGATGTTTCTTCTTCAGATTCCATCATTATATTATTTAATTGGTTTATGATTTCTTCATCTATGTCTAATTCATTAATTCTTTTATTTAATCTTCAATATTTTCTAGTGTGTCCCTTTTTCCCACAATTGTAGCAAACGAAATCATTTTGATTTTTCTTTGCTATGTTTTGCTTAGGGTTATCTTTTTTATGAAAATTTTTTTTTGTTTTATTAAATTTTCTAACTTTTCTCTTTGTTTTATCATTTGACTCAGGAGGGCATTTGCCAGAGCACTTCTTTGATTTTGAAGGTTTTGTATATGAAGGATCATATTGTGCACAGAAATCTCCTAACCCTTTGTTTGTAAGAGATTTTTCTTTTTTAATTTGTTTTTGTAATTTGATATTATTGCAAAGTTGGGTCCCTATTTTATAAACATTAGAAACAAGTTCTCCGTATGAAAGTATTTCGTATGGGATCTGTTCTCCGTATTGTTCTCTTATTTTTTTCTCTAACTTGGTTTCCTATTAAAATGGGCAGACCAGCTACGATTTTTTTTTTCTAGAATGGTTGGTTGCAATCTGTTCGGAGAAGAACTCTCTGAAGAAATGCATCCTTATATTCTCTAAATTCTCCTAAAGATCTACATTTCATATTGGCTAAAAGGTCTTGATTTTGGTCACGAATGACAGAAGGATCTCCTCTGAAATGTTGGGAAATGGAATATATATAAGGGTGCTGACAGCATCTTGGATGAGTTGACCGTAGTCATCAAATATGGCTTGACCATTATTGTCAATTTTAACAGCATTTAGGATAGAATCTCTTTGATCATCAAAGAGATAAGTATCCCACCACCCTTTTAATTGTCCAGAAAATCCTGCAATTAAAAGATATGCTGTTTGTTGATCTGTGGTATCTGGTGATGTCTTGTACATAGTAGCAAGCATTACCATTTGATTCAAAAAATTTATTAAATTTTGTTCTGAAACACCATCTATGTTCCATTCATAAATGGCATCAGAAGAGTATTTATTTTGAATTCTTTGAAAGGATTCTTCTATTATTAAATCTGGAGGTGAGGCTCGTGAGTAATATAATTTCTGTGGTTCTTTCCAGGATATTCTATTTAATTCAGGGACTGTTTCCTCTTTATTTAAAACATGAATTTCTCTATCTTGTATTATTGGTCTATCAACCTTTGGAGTTTCTAAAACTAATGGTTTTGAATTTCCAAGGAGTTTTTTTTTTCCTAATTTAATGTTTCTTCTTTTTTTTCTTCCAGTGCTTTAGCAAAATCTTTGCTAAATGTCTTTGGAAGTTCAAATGTCTTGAAAAGAGGAGTTTTTAAAGCTATAGAATTGTTATGAGACTGGGATATTGGAGTACATGTAGAGGGTCTAGAACGGTTCGTCTCGATTCTATCTAATTGAGTTCCTATTGTATGACTATGTTGGCTTGTTTTATTATTTTGTTCAATTATCTTTTGGATTCCTATGCCTTCTGATTCAGAAGAGGTTTTAAAAGGAGAGGCAGGGATTTCTTTTTCTCTATGGTTTATTTTTAGTTTTCTCAGTGGAGGATGATTAGATTCTATGATTTGGCCATCATCTAATTTCCACTTATATTGTTTATCTAAGACAAAGATCTCTTTTGTATTCAGAAAAAGTTCTTCAAACCAATCAAAGAAGAATATATGAGTTCCAATCTGGTGCATGAAATCATAATATTTTTCTTTAATTTGCTTAGCTTGAGTTTTCAAATTATCGAAGAACCAATTTCTAATTTGAGTATTCTCATCGGAATTGAATTCGTCATTTAAAAATATTTTATTGGGCTCAAAATTTGTTTCGAGTGTATTGAGCTCAGAATCCTCATCTCTCATTTGGGAAGGAGTAGGTTCTGGTGATTCTGAATCTTGATTTTCCTATTGGTATACAGGTCTAGAAATTCCTGAGCTAGTGTCAATTTCACTAAGATTGGTGAGCGAAGGAGCACTAGGGTTTGGTCGCCTTATATCAGAATTATGAGTACTACCTTGACTGCTTACTAGTAAAGTAATGATAGGAGGTAGGTTAGGATGAAGATCCACTGACCTTCTTGATGAGGAGGCATAAAATGAGGGATGAGATCTAAGATCAAAAGATCTCCTAGCAATTATATGGTTACTTTTCCGTCAGGGTGTTGTATGATATTAGTAGGATCAGTATTCTGAACTGTTTATTGGGAAATCTGGATTTTTATTTCCCATTGTTCAGGGAGAACTACCTAATCCCATCTAATTGACTTAGGAACTATTGTGTTTGATTTAGAAATATCAGTTTTCAAGAGGAGTGTTTCTCCTTTTGGGCTACATTTGAAAGCTTTACTTCCGAAAGTTGAAGTCATGGCCTTATAATGGACTTTATAAATAAGAGCAAAAGGTATTGAACCTTCTGCTATATGATAATTGTGAGTCTTTATCTGAAGGACTAAGGACTTGAGAATGTTTTTATCTTTAAGGGATATTGAAAAATTGGGATAGCAATCAAAGTGTATAGGGCCATCACATAGACTTGTCTCTATTGTGCCAAGAATGGAGTCCTCATAGTTTAGGAGACGTGAATCTCTTAAAACTACAAGTATAGAAGTATTCAAACCTTCCTTTATAAGAGGCTTAATCCCCACTTGGACTAAGCCTATGTGTATATGATTGAATTTTTGACTATGTCTTTTCAAATATTCCTTATTCAAAAGTTGGAGAGAGGTATAAGAAGAAGAGAGTGGTACATCTCTTTCTTCTGTGGTGATTATAAAGTCTGATTTCTTAAATAATTTATATCTTGATTTTTCCCATATCTAGTCATATTTCACTCTAGGAATATGCCAGTTATCTATGGATTTATTAAATTTTCTATGGTTATTTCTTTCCTATTTTTCGGTTCATCGACCTGAGACATCTCAGATATAGAAATATTGGAAGACGAATTAGTTCTTCTAAATAAGCTCATCTTTTATAAAAATTTATTTTTATCCAAAGATTCTCTAGGGCGCCCTAGTGCTGGCCAACGGACTCACTACCTCTCTGGGCTTTATTGCCAGACCACACAAGGCAAAAATAGTGTTTCCAAGAATAAAAGGAATTTTTATAAAAGACGCTCTTATAAAGACCAACTATTTCCTCCCCCTGTGGCTCTGATACCATAAGAACGCAGGATCTGAGAATTAAAGTAAAGAGAAGAAGAAAGGAGACGAAGGGTATAATGGAAAGAAGAAGTAAGGATATAAAACAAAGAGCAAATAAGCTTATAAAAGAACAGACCGACCATAGGCGGTAAAACCTGCCGATTGTGGGGTATGTAAATTAAAATGCATATAAGTAAAGAACAGGAAGTAAAGAACGATAAAAGTAAAAAGCGATAAGTAAAGAGCAAACCAGCCACAAGAGGCGAAGCCTTCCATTTGTGGGGTATGTAGAAGAAAATAAAACATGGAAAATTACTTGTATTGAAGAATGAACAACTTTTACAATGCAAAAAAGTATAAAATACAAGTGCAAGTATGAAGAAAGTTTTGAAGTTCACAGACTATGAATAGATCTGGAACTTTAAAGACAATGCGGGGATAATTGGGTATTGAGGATATGAAAAACTTACTAGATCTAGAAGTCCAGGAAGTGGATGGAAATCTGTGATCTCAAAAAGGTGTCTAGAAAAATTGAGGAAAGATCCTTCGATCTGGGTCTCAGTCCAGGTCTGGGTAGATATCAAAAGTTTAGAAAGGTAGCTGCGAATTGAGATCTCGGAGAGAGAGACAGAGAGAGACAGAGAGACACAGAGAGAGAGAGAGAGAGAGAGAGAGAGAGAGAGAGAGAGAGAGAGAGAGAGAGAGAGAGAGAGAGAGATGAACTAGTTACACTAGGGCGCCCTAGGGAATCTTTGGAAAAAAAAACAAATTTTTATAAAAGATGAGCTTATTTAGAAGAACTAATTTGTCTTCCAATAGTTCTATATATGAGATGTCTCAGGTCGATGAACTGTTTAAATAGGGAAGAAATAACCATAGAATATTTTAATAAATCCATAGATAGTTGGCATATTCCTAGAGTGAAATATGACCAGATATGGGAAAAATCAAGATATAAATTATTTAAGAAATCAGACTTTATAATCACCAGAACCTACTCCTTCCTAGATGGAAGATGAGGATTCTAAGCTCAATACACTCGAAACAAATTTTGAGCCCAATAAACTATTTTTAAATGAAGAATTCAATTCCGATGAGAATACTCAAATTAGGAATTGGTTCTTTGATAATTTTAAAACTAAAGCCAAGCAAATTAAAGAAAAATATTATGATTTCATGCACTAGCTTGGAACTCATATATTCTTCTTCGATTGGTTTGAAGAACATTTTCTGAATACAAAAGAGATATTTGTCTTAGATAAACAATATAAGTGGAAATTAGATGATGGCCAAACCATAGAATCTAATCATCCTCCACTAAGAAAACTAAAAATAAACCATAGAGAAAAAGAAATCCATGCCTCTCCTTTCAAAACCTCTTCTGAATCAGAAGGCATAGGAATCCAAAAGATAATTGAACAAAATAATTTCACTAACCAATAGGAACTCAATTCGATAGAATTGAGATGAACCTTTCTAGACCCTCTACGTGTACTCCAATATCCCAGTCTCATAACAATTCTATAGATGTAAAAACTCCTCTTTTCAAGACATTTGAACTTCCAAAGACATTTAGCAAAGATTTTGCTAAAGCACGGGAAGAAAAAACAAGAAACATTAAATTAGGAAAACAAAAACTCCTTGGAAATTCAAAACCATTAGTTTTAGAAACTCCAAAGGTTGATAGACCAATAATCCAAGATAGCGAAATTCATGTTTTAAATAAAGAAGAAACAGTCCCTGAATTAAATAGAATATCCTGGAAAGAACCAAAGAAATTATATTACTCACGAGCCCCACCTCCAGATTTAATAATAGAAGAATCCTTTCAAAGAATTCAAAATAAATACTCTTCTGATGCCATTTATGAATGGAACATAGATGGTGTTTCATAATAAAATTTAATAAATGTTTTGAATCAAATGGTAATGCTTGCTATTACGTACAAGACATCACTAGATACGACTTATATATATATCAAGAATGGGCAATTGCGTGGAAAGAAGCAGACGCAATCGCCGCATATTGAGGCCGATTGCTTAGGACTTCACCAAAGTATTTATATACCCAAAAAAGGCAAATTATTAAATGTAGCTTTTATCTCTGATTTTTTATTTTATTTTTTTCAATTACTCATGGCATTGTTCCCGAGGCATGTCATGTGCAACCTCTGCCACAACATATACATCTCCAACATGTTACCACGAACATGTAAAAATTAGATTAATCAAAGATTTCATATTTTCTCTCGCGTCCTCCTCCCTGCATAAACTTAAACAAATCCTAGCTTTTTGGTTTCTTTCTCTAAGCGACATTAGGCGTTGTCCGGTTCTGCAAGAGCTAGCTACCAATTGCAATGAAATCACTTTTGTTGTCGGACAACACGGGATTAGGTAGAACTAATCCCGCCAGGAAGGCGGGAAGCCGCACTTCGTTTGATGCCAATTTCCCGCTCAGTGTGTCCGAAAGTGCGAAAATGATATTGGTAAAAGCTACCAATAAATTTAAACTATGACTGATGTGACATACTTATCCCAAATTTTTTCTGGTGACACCAAAAACTCCAAACGTGTACTCGTGTGACACATTCACTCCAAACTTGTACCGGTGTGACACATTAACCACAAACATTTTTCTTGCGATGCCAAAAACCTCAAACTTTTATCCGTGTGACGCATTTACCTCAAGTTTGGATTTTTGATGTCACAAAAAATATTTTGGGGTGAATCTGTGACATGGGTAAAAGCTTGAAATTTTTTGTGTCACAAATTTAAAATTTTGGAGTAAATGTGTCACACGAGTACAAGTTTGAATTTTTTTATGTCACCAAAAAAAGTTTGGTATAATTATATCACAGTGGGCATCATTTAAAAAAAAAATTGGTGGCTTTTTCTCATTAAAAAAAAAATAGGATTTGAGAAACTTTTTAGGTGTCTAAATAATGATCAATGCGCTCGAATTAATTGTATCACAGTGGACATCGGTCTTAGCTTCCGCCGACAAAGCTTAATTTTGATGATGTTCGGCACTTTCAACGTAGGATTCGACTGCCCAAGCTTCTCGAGGGGCGAAGGTCACGTGCTCTCGGCACGTGACACTGATTTCCTCCCCGCGCCTCGGTCGAACGAAACCCCGAGGCGCAAGGGAGAACTGCTGGCGCTTGAATCCGTAGCTGCGTTGACTAACGAGTTCGCCGGGAAATCGACGGTCGACGTCGCGCGTATGAAGGACCCAGTGATAGTCCCGCGTAGCGTAGGATCAAGAGGGGCCCCGCCACTTTTGTCTCCTCGTGCATGGACTCTGCCTAGCTCTGGATCCAAAGTTAACGAGACTAAAAGCACAAAAAGATAAATAAATATATGTAAAAATAAAAATTAAGGCATTATTTAATCGGTTTTATTGGAGGGAGTACTGGTTCAAGGAAGATCCTTGAACCGGACCGGCTCAACCCTCTCGGCCAGTTCTGGTCAGCTTCCCGATTCCAAACGTTTGGAGTTGGCTATTATAGGTCCAGTTTCGCACTGAGAATTGGAACTGAATCGAATCGGGTAATCGAACTGAATCGAGAAACCCTCATTCTCCCTTTTTTGTTTATTTTACTTCGCATCTTGTATTCTTAGGGGATGTTTTATTAAAGTTCCTCTTTTCAAGGAGTAAGAAAAATGAAACTAACAAAAAAAGGAATCGGTTATTTCTCGAATAGACCTTGGAACTGGCCCGCACCGATAAAGTTGATTTCAGGATCTACAGAGCATGCATTAGATTTAAAAAAACTGAGAATCCATTTAGATAAGGTAGATTTCAAATTCAAGATCACCTCGAAACTGTTCACTCCTAATGTTGTAAGCACTTTGTGAAGTTGAGTTGGTACTTGAGAACTCCGCCGACACCGCCATCGATGTATTAATCTTAACATATTGAAAATCGATCCAACAAATGATTGTCACCGGTGTTGTGATTGATGTAATTTTCATGGTTTGCCACCTTGCCTCTAGTCTCAACGGTCGCTTTCCAGATCCATTATTCTCCCACACAGAATTATATACACAAACACCTTTTCACCAAATGCGAAAAAAAAAAAAAATTATTTCCTTTTCCGCAGCAAAGAGATTCCAGCTTTTAAGCACTAAATGATTCACTCCTGACTTCATACTTTAATCATTTCTTGAAATTCCTTGGAGCGTGTGAACTTCAATACAGCAGTGTGTCTTCATAACTCTCTGCGACCCCACGAAAGTATCTCTCCTGCAACTTCTTTCCCAAATTCAGTCTCAGAGCTCCACCTCCAAACCTCCCATGAATGGATGAAGTTGCAGGTGCAGGTATGGCTTTTAATGCCAGAGAGTCGTCATTATGGTTTCTCATGAGTGTTGCATGATTTGATTCCACTCAGATTCAAGAGAAGCTCCAAAAGCATCCACTTTGGAACCTCATCTTTGCTGGGGCAATGGCCGGTTCCCCTGTTTTGCTCTGTATCTTGTTCTCTGTCATCACTTTGATGATGGGTGTCGTTCCACTTGCAATGGCTCAACTCAGTCCAAGTGAAACCAGAGTTCTCTTTCAAATCCAGAAGCAGTTGGAGTACCCGGAAGCTCTCCAGGGATGGACAAATTGGACCAGCTTCTGCTACCTCCCACCATCACCTTCTCTCACCATTGCCTGCTCCAACAATCACGTAACAGAGCTGACCATTGTTGGGACCAAGAACTCATCCTCTGGCGATGGCCTGAATCCCGATCCCACCCGATTTGCCGTTTCTCAGCAGACTCTCTCTGCAAGTTTCTCCATTGACTCCCTCTTCACTGTGCTCACCAGGCTCTCCAACCTGACGGTGCTCTCACTTGTGTCCCTGGGCCTGTGGGGACCGCTTCCCACCAAGGTCAGCCGGCTTCACTCGCTCGTGGTGCTCAACCTCAGCTCGAACTCCATCTACGGGGAAATTCCTCAGTCCATCACTTCATTCAAGAGCCTCAGGAGTCTTGTTCTGTCTGATAATTTGCTCAATGGGAGTGTCCCAGATCTTAAGGGCCCACCTGTGCTTGAAGAGCTGAATTTGAGCGACAACTTTCTTGGACCAGAGTTCCCATTGCTCGGAGATACCCTTGTAAGTGTTCTGTTGCGGAACAACTCATTCAGATCTGAAATTCCTAGTGAATTGAATGGCTTGGGTCAGCTTCAGCGATTGGATGTCTCGGCCAACGGGCTTTCTGGGCACGTCCCGTCTTTCATTTTCTGCCTGCCTTCGATTCGTTACCTTAGTTTAGAGGAAAATCAGTTCAGTGGAGCACTTCCAACGAATCTTTCATGCAGTGGTAATCTCACTTATGTGGACATTTCGCTCAATCTTTTGGTGGGGAACATGCCGTCATGCATCGGGTCAAGTTCGGCGAACCGGACAGTAATCAGCTCGTGGAATTGCTTGTCCGGGGGGAACTCAAAGTATCAGCACTCCTACTCTTATTGCCAGAAAGGAGCTTTGGCAGTTGAACCTCCAGCTAAAACTCAGAAACAAGGGTCGAGCATCAAACTGAGTCTTGTTCTTGGAATAATTGGAGGCACCATTGGGATTGCAGGGGCATTCGGGTTACTGGTCATAGTGCTGATCAGGAGAGCAGAAGCACGGCGATCGTTTGAAAGCAAGCCCGCCAAGTCTTATGCCGATGAACTGTCGTTTCGTGGCTCTCCAAAGTCGAGCATTGATTCGAGTAAGATCTCTCGTCTGTACTTCAATATTATTGCTCAGATTATTGGAAATGACTAGGAATATCCCTCCTAACATTGACATGGTAGACAATCTTAGTCTTATCCGATTACAACTTAAGATAACATGCGGAAAATGCTCAACTCTTCGATAGGGCGAATGCCTCAAACGATGAGGCTGGCGACACTGGGCCTCCCACCTTATCATGTTTTCACTCTGGAGGAAATTGAAGATGCAACAAACAGTTTTGATCCATGCAATTTGATGGGAGAGGCAAATCAAGGACAGGTAAAGCAAAGCGTTTTCTTTCACAATTCAAATGTTAAGTTCGATCACGACGGAACTCGACAGTGTAACCATCTAACAGCTAAAGAGTGATACCTTCATATGTTGTGCAGATATATAAGGGTTGGCTCAGAGATGGCACAGTAGTCCTAGTGAAGTGCTTGAAACTGAAGCAGAGAAGTTTGCCTCAAAATGTTGTGCAGCAACTGGACAATCTATCTAAGCTAAGGCATCGCCATTTGGTCAGTCTTCTTGGACACTGCATCGTCACTTATCACGACCACCCCAATGTGGCCAGCACGGTGTTTATCGTCCTCGAACACGTATCGAATGGGTCGCTAGCGAATCACATCACAGGTAAGATTTCGGAGAAGAAAGGACCGGTTCTCTTGGCAAATGCCTACGTCATCTGCCTATCAGTTTTATGCTTGCTGATGTATGTGCAGACTGGAGAAGGAAAGAGATGCTGAAATGGCCACAGAGAATGGCGATCTCCATAGGCGTGGCGAGGGGCGTCCAGTTCTTGCACACCGGGATGGCTCCTGGAATATTTGGGAATGACCTGAAGATCGACAATGTTCTGCTGGACGAGAGTCTCACCGTGAAAATCAGCAATTACAACATTCCACTGCCATTCAAGGTGAGATTTTGAATCATAAGCTCCATCATGCTCCAAATTCTCTGTTGCATCCTTTAACTGACGCTGGTTACCCCCTCAACATTTTCCAGATGGGTTCCGAAATAGCATCAAACGATAGCAGGTATTACAGTGTCCGATCTCTGTTAACGTCCATTTGCGTGCTGCTCATGAGTAATGCAGACTCGTCTTTCTTTTCAACTTCATTTTCCACTATTATAGTGCTCAGAGATGGAATTCTGTCTCCTTTTTGCAGTCCAAAAGATGCAGAAAGAGAAGATATGTATCAGCTTGGTAAGATTCTCCTGCAAATCATCACTGGGAAGCTGGTCAAGTCCACCGGTGAATTGGATGACATGAAACAGCTGGTACTTTACTTCCTAGGATAATCACCTATTCTCATTCGCATCTAGCATTGCGAAAAGCCGAATGCTTCCGATGGAACTGATTTCTCCTGCTAATTCGAATTGCAGCTGGAGAAGAGCCTAACGGAACACCCCTCGCAGCTACGCAGTGCGGCAGATCCCTCCATTCGCGGCACCTTCGCATACCAATCGCTTAAGACAGCGGTCGAAGTCACGGTGAATTGCCTTACGGAAGAGCCGAGCCAGCGGCCTTCAATAGAAGATGTTCTCTGGAATCTGCAGTACTCAATCCAGGTTCAAGAAGGCTGGACCAGCAGTGAGAACCTGAGTACAAGAGCATAAAGCTTCTCTTCTTGCACTATATACTTTTAATGCTTTTCCCTGTAATTACTAAGTTTGTCAGAAAGAAATAAAGCTTAGTGTGCAAAAAATACTGTTGATACATTCTAATAATCTCGGTTCGCGCTCATTCACTCAGGCACGCGCGTGCATACATACGCACCGTACAACACGGGCTTCGTCGCGAGGACGAAGAACTGGTGTCACTTCTACACACGCGGATTTGTCGTGTTAGGCAGAATCTCTAGGTTATAAAACAATCATACTTTACATTCCAAGCTGGTAAGGTGAGAGCATTAGTCCAAGGGAAGAAATTTGACAAATACTAGTAAATCACAAGAGTCAGATGGAGAAGGACACACAAGATCCTCCATAACAATCTCTGCCTGTCTCATAGTACTTGAAGCACATTAGTGACACCAGAAACAAGAGCCTCATTGATCGAGCATCTCCTTGACCGAGAACCCGAGGTAATCGTCGAAATAATTAGGAGGCTCGTGAATGAAGCAAGAAATAACATCTCGCAGCGTGATCACCCCCACGACTTCCTCCTCATCAGACACCACATATATCCTATGTACCGACTTCGATGCGAGGCTGTGGATCACGCTGCCGAGTGTTGAATCGGGCTTGCATGTGATCGGCGGTATGACTTTGCCGGGTTCTTGAGTTGTCGAGATGATAGTGCTCATGAAATCCATCACTGTTAGGTGCCTGCGGCAAAATTTCTCAAAGAAAGCTAATAACGACTCCGGTTACCACCGACTAGACAAAAGGGGCAAGAGAAAGTAAGAAGTAATGGACCAGATAAATCAGTTTCTGCAGATAGAGCTTACAAAGTGTGGTAATCTTGTTTGCACAGCATTACTACTAATTTGTCCTACCAACAAACTAAGAACTTCATGAATATTTGAGGAAACTGATACCGCGATAGACTCGGACAATGCAACAGTTATGTGACGTAGAACACTTTTAAGTCTGTAACCATACTAAATAGGGACATATTATGATTTCCAATGCTCCGGTTATCATTATTACGAGAGAAACAGCGTATTGGAACTGACAAATTTTACTTAATGGGTGTTCAACAAGTGCCCTCTAAACAGATCCATTTAAGAATCGGACAAGCTCGACCATATTGATAGACTAGAGGCACTTGGTGTGTTAGAATACCTGAAATTGGAGAAAAGCTGGGGCTTCAGCAGCAAGTGACTAATATCTCTAATGCTTATGTTTCCCACGATCTTCTTCTTTGGCCCTGCCACGACCGGGACGCCACCGATCTGATTATCTCTCATCCTCTTAAAACCCTCTAGAATCAGTTCGTCGCTTTGGACGCCAACGACCTGTAGAAGCCAAACAAGTGCTCCTCAAACTTAAGCTCATCTGTAAATCTTCTAGTTACAGATGGAGATCATATGCATAGGATACCTAGTCAGGTGACATGAAAGGAAGTCCTAATTCACCAATAGCGATTTCGGAAATGCAGTCGAACCAATCTCTTCCTCTGCAACCCTTGAGGCCTTGAATAACCGCAGATTGAGTGATGAAGTTCTTTATGTTGGGCTTTCCCGATTCGATGACGGGAACACTCCTTAGCCTGTACTTCGAAAGTAGCAACAACACGCTCAACATCGAACTATCTTCTGCTACTGGAATGAATGGAGCCCACCGATAAGATTTGATTATCGACTTCACCTGAAACACCCCCAAAAGAACACATTTTCATCTCAACTTTCAGAGACCATGTTCACTCTACAGAAAAAACATACTCATGCTCAGGGTATTGGTAACGCTTCACAAATTAGCTTATTGTAATAAGCTTCAACCGGTATTATGGAACTCTGATTCAGGCTTGCAATTGACAAGCAATTCAACTGTAATTTGCATTTAACATAACCACAACTCATTTGCTATCTCATGACAATACCGCAAAAATAATATAACGTTAATTGAGGCTCAGAAGTTAATTATCCTTACTGAGGTAGACTTGAAGGGCTCCTCTTGGAGAATAACCCTGTAAAAATCCTGCCCCAAATTGTCCGCGGCGGTGGAAGCATCTCTACCCGCGCCCTTCTCAGCAGCCACGCCCCCGGCCACGGCGGCACCAATTGCCGTGATTGTGAGCCCAGCTACCGCAGCAGGACCGGTCACGCCCAGCACCAATGCCCCAAGAGCACCAACTGCTCCAGCTCCCACACCTGCTGCACTCGCCGATCCTGCCAACAGAGCAACCGCCGCGAGCTCTGCGCTCTCCAACACCCACAAGATTATGGCCGAGTAGTCCACAATTCCCAAGTACCTGTCTCTCCAATTTGTACTCGTTTTAGCATCCGGGTTCCTCACCGGAGCCGACATTATGTTGTGCTCTGATAGAACCTTAACCGCGTCAGCCACTGAGGCGTCTCCTTCGATTTCGATCACTACAACATCCATGTTTTTGCAATCCATGTCACTCAAAATGGGATAACACTAAATATAAACTACTCCTGATCTGATCACAACAAGTACACTCTCACATTCCAAAAACCAAACTTACATTCAACTTACAATTCCCAAAACGAAAAAAACATTCACCTACAAATCCTAAAACCTATTCTTTTGTCCATATAATTGGGAAGAAAAAAAAAAGAGAGAAATTAGTAATTAAGAATTTGCAGCTATAACTTGCTACCTTTGCCACCAGGAACTTGTGGGAATGAAGAAACTGGGATTCTTGCAAATGCAGAGGTCAGACTTTCTTGCACTGAAGGGGGCAATTTTTTCTTGGACTGAATCGTCTCAAAGTACGCATCACAGCTCGCCAGCTTCTCACTTCCCTTCTTCTCCTGTGGCCGTGCCATACCTAAGATGGCTCAACACAATAGTTCAGCAATTTCATAAAGAACACCCAAGAATTGAAAGAAGAAAAGGAAAAAAAAAAAAAAACTAATCTTTTCCCGTGCCTAAAGGATGTTCTTCAGGGTTGTCTTCGTTTTCGCCTGTTCTTGTCTCTGTTTCAGTGGGTCTCTCCTAAGAACCGTGCTTCGGAGTTAGTTATGGCGGTTGTCTGATGTGCATGTAGCCCGGTTTCGCCACCTGTCCGCACTAAAGACGTGTCGCCCCTCCGAGATATTGGCGGTGTTGCGATTGGGATGGGGAAGTGAAAGTGGGTCAGTCAGTGGTGCCCGAATGAGCCGGACTGTACTGCTTCGTGCCTGGCCGACGAGCCGCCACTTCGACTCGGCCCAATCACGCCTTATCGTCCCGACAGAAATGATTCAATGAACTGAATTTGATGTGAGGAAAGCTAATCTATTGCTGATACGTGACCGTAAGGCAATACAGATGACAAGAATATGGCCCTTTTTAATAATAATAAAAAAGATACAGATTCATGAACTTTAACTCAATATATGTAATATCGTCCTCGAATTTTTAATTTGTTCAATATAACCCATGAGTTTTAATCCAATGTACAATGTCGCTCCTGAACTTTTAATTTGTTCAATGTGGTCCCTGAACTTTGGATACATATTCAATTTAAATCCCTGGACTATATGAAGGTTTTCAATATAGCCCTTTCATTAATTCAAGGTCAGCACAATATTGAACATCTCCGCATAATCTAGGGACTAAATTGAACATGTGAAACTTATTTTTTACATCTCTAGTTTATGTATAACTCAGCTCAATGAAGGTTCATAAATGTGCTGCATTTGCATTTGGTTTTTGTGAAAATCTAGTGAATTCCATATATGTTTGACAGCAAAAGCAGTAGTTTCTCTGCTCATTTTAGTTGGTGTTAAATAAAAAGGGAACCACGCTATTGAACAATGGTGCCAATTTAGTTATAAACTATTTTTTTCCCAATTCAGTCCTAAACCTTTTGCATTTGTGTTAATTTAGTCTGTTTGGCTAGTCGGCGCTGGCGTGGATTTTTTTAATAATATTTAAATATGGATGGTAGTTAGGATCCCAGATTTTGGGAAGATCTACAGGAGATTTTAAGGGGGATACCACGCGAGGAGAAGGTATTCATAGGAGGAGATCTTAATGGACATGTTGGTCAAAGTAATGGCGATTTTGACAGAGTTTATGGAGGTTTTGGCTATGGGACTAGAAATGAGGCTAGCGAAGACAACTTGAGCGTCGCATTAGCTTATGATCTGATGTTGGCAAATACCTTCTTTAGGAAAAGAGAGTCACATCTAATAACTTTTCGTAGCGGCCAAAATTGTAGCCAGATTGATTTCTTTCTTGCTAGAAGAGAGAATAAAGCCTGGTATGTAGATTACAAAGTCTACCCTGAAGAATGTGTAGCTACGCAACATAAGTTGGTGGTCTTAGAGGTTCGGTAAAACAAAGTACAGAAAATGCAAAGAAGTGCTCAGAACCCCAGAATAAGATGGTGAAAGTAAAATGAGGAAAAACAAACAGATTTTAAGGAACGAATGCTTCGAGAAGGACCGTGGCAACTCGAGGGAGAAGTAAATATGATGTGGAACGAGATGTCTAACTGCATTCGGAGAGTGGCAAGAGGGATGTTAGGGGAAAGTAAAGGGAACAGACATCAAACAAAGGAAACTTGGTGGTGGAATGAAGAGGTGCAAGAGGCAATTAAATAGAAGGAGTGTTTCAGATGTTTGCATAAATGTCCTAGTGAAGAGAATTTGCAAAAGTTTAGACTGGCGAGAAAAAATGCCAAGAAAGCTGTGCGAGAGGCTAGAGGCAAGGCTTTCTCAGATATGTACAAAAAACTTGGGAGCAAAGAGGGAGAAAAAGGTATCTAAAGGCTTGCAAAGATAAGGGACAAGAAAAGTAAAGACTTGACCCAGGTTAGATGCATCAAGGATGAAAATAAAAAACTTTTAGTAAGAGATGCAGAAGTTAAAGAAAGGTGGATGAGCTATTTTAACAAGCTTTTTAATGGGGGGAGCGATAAAAGTGAGGTGGATTTGGAGAACGCTTCTGATGATTTAAACAGAAGGTTTGTGCGTAGAATTAGAGCGCATGAAGTTAAGGAAGCATTAAATAAGATGAAGACTAGTAAAGCCTTGGGACCCGAGGGTGTCCCTATTGAGGTATGGAGATGCTTAGGGGATGTGGCAATAAGTTGGTTGACTAACCTTTTTAACAAAGTTCTCCAAACTAATAAGATGCCTGATGAATGGAGGAAGAGTATGATTGTGCCTATCTACAAGAACAAGGGGGATATCCAGAATTGTTGCAACTATAGAGGCATTAAGCTTATGAGCCACACCATGAAGTTGTGGGAGAGAGTTATTGAGCATCGTCTGAGAATAGAGACCAAGGTTTCTGTAAATCAATTTGGTTTTATGCCAGGGAGATCTACCATGGAGGCTATCTTCTTGATACGACAGTTGATGGAGAGATATCGAGAAAAGAAGAAGGACCTACATATGGTGTTTATTAATCTCGAGAAGGCGTATGATAGGGTTCCAAGAAAGGTTCTGTGGTGGGTTCTTGAGAAGAAAAAAGTACCTTCAAAGTATATAGAGGCAATCAAGGATATGTATGATGGTGTTACTACATGTGTGAAGGCTTGTAATGGCACATCAAGTTATTTTTCAATCACAATAGGTTTACACCAAGGTTCTACTTTGAGTCCTTATCTTTTTGCCCTAGTCGTGGATGAGCTAACAAAAGATATCCAAGATGAGGTGCCGTGGTATATGCTATTTGCAGATGATATTGTGCTTATTGATGAGACCAGGGCTGGAGTTGACGCTAAATTAGAATTATGGAGAAGTACGTTGGAATCTAAAGGATTTACGTTAGGTCGAAGTAAAACTGAATACATGAAGTGTGAGTTCGCCACGGCAAGAGGGGGAGATCAAGAATCCATGAATATGCTCGGACAAGAGGTACCCAAGAAAGATGATTTTAGATATCTAGGATCAATATTGCAAAAGGGGGGAGAGATTGATGAGAATGTAAGCCATAGAATCAGAGCAGGTTGGATGAAATGGCGCAGTGCATCAGGATTTTTGTGTGATCGCAAAATCTCTCTTAGGCTAAAAGGAAAATTTTATAGAACAGCAGTAAGGCCTGCAATGCTATACGGAGCTGAATGTTGGCCAGCACAGAAGCAACATGAGCATAAAATGGGAGTAGCAGAAATGAGGATGTTAAGGTGGATGTGTGGTCATACAAGGATAGAGGGAAAATTGTCAAAAAAGTCCTAAACCTTTTGCACTTTTTGCCAATTCAGTCCTAAACCTTTTAATTTTGTCAATTCAGTCCTAAACCTTTTGCATTTGTGCCAATTCAGTCCTAAACCTTTTGCAATTGTGCCAATTTAGTCCTAAACCTTTTGCAATTATGCCATTTCAGTCCATCCGGAGAATTTTGGCCGGCCGGTCGGCGACCAAATATTTTAATATTTTTTTATTTTTTTATTTTTTTTTATTTTTTATACTTTTTTTTCTTTCTTTCTTTCATTTTTCCCTTTCCCCTCCCCTCCCCTACCCGGCGGCCGCGCCTGTGGCCGGCCGCCGAGTAGGGGAGGGGAGGGGAAGGGACGGGAGGGGAGGGGAGGGGGAAGGAAATAAAAAATAAAAAAAAAGTATAAAAAAATAAATGAAATATTAAAATATTCGGTCGCCGGCCGGCCAGCGTCCACGTCAGTGCCGGCCAGCGTCCACGTCAGTGCCGGCCGGCGTGGTACCGATGGCAGAAAAGATGAGAAAACATAGATTGAGATGGTTTAGGCATATTCTTCGAAGATCCCTAGATGCTCCGGTAAGAACAAAAGTTTGTTACCGAGAGCATGACATGAAGAAAGGAAGAGGTCGGCCGAAACTTACTTGGGGGAAAGTAGTAAAACAAGATTTAATGAAGTGAGAATTGGATTGGCGTACGGTTTGTCTTAGGACGGAGTGAAGGAAAGCTATTAGCATTGTGGAGAAGCGGATCTCCTATATTCCAGACTGTCCTTTTTAGTCATTTTTTCCTTTATATATATATATATATATCTATTTATTTTTGGGGTTCATCGACCGCCGACCCCAACTAGTTAGGGATAAATGTGATGTTGATGTTGATGTTGATGTTGATGTTGGTAGTTGGGATCCCAGGCCAGGAGAAAGAGATAGTCTTTGACTACCCTTCTTTTGGAAGCTGGCTCCGGAATTCCATGGATAGTAGCCACTCCACCTCCCAAAGCGGCATCAAGTACCACGGCATCTTGTTCAGCGGTAGCGGGTGATTCAACAATAGAAAGCAGTAGGTTTTTAAGGTTTTTTTTCTTTTTCCTTTAGCTTTTCTTTTTCCTAGACCCTTAGGGCCGGCGAGGGCATCGCAGCCCTCGCCTGGTTTGGGCGAGGGAGAGCAAGGTCATCGCGGCCTTCGCCTAGCCTAGGCGACGGTCAGCCGGCGACCCTCGCCGGATCTAAGGGTTTAGAGAAAAAAAATCATAAAAATTCAAATAGTATTTAAATATTATTAAAAAAAAAAAAAGGTCAACGTTAACGCCGGCCAACCAAATGAACTGAATTGGCACAATTACAATAGGTTTATGACTTTTTCGGTAATTCTCCCATTAAACAATAGTGTACGTTTCCTACCTCTCCATGAATTCCATTGCAGAATATGATGCCTGCACACTCCTTGGGAGATTCATCTGCATTTGTGACTTGGAGACTTTACAAAGATCATCTTTAAAAAGACAATGCAAGTACTCTCGCACGTTTGTCTAACTAGCGTATATCCATGGTTAATCCATCTAATGCGAGAAAGAAGAAGAGGAAAATTTAGAATGATCAATCCGAAAAAACCTTAATTAAGTGGGAAGTTTAGTTTGGGTCTTAATTCCTGAAAGCTCATGGTTCTAAGTTTCTAACATAACGTAAATTCTGTACTATGGCAATATGTCTTCTTCCTTCCAAATGTCACATTTCAGAATTGGCAAGAAACTTAGTGAGATGACCCTTGGTCTCAGCAGGAGACATTGAAGCACAAGCACTCTTCTTGGATGTGGATAATGGCACTGATGAATGTGGAAACCAAATTGAGCTCTTAGGTCCTTCTCGGGAGCTCAAAGCCATTGGCTTGTCCATGTAGTTTGATGAAGCACGCGCTGTACCGTCGGCTTGCGGGGATGGTCGGAGTATTTTGATTGGTGTTGCTGGATCATCACCAAGCTTCAAGTTCAGCCCGAAACCTCCTTCCTTTCCTTTATCACCAAGAAAGCCAGTTTCCCTGCCACCAGTGAACGAGGTCATCGCAACTGTTAACGCAGACTGAAAAGACAAATTCGACGATATTGCTTTCGTCGCTTCGGCGCCAGACTTGTCGGGTAAAGATTGTGGATGAGAAGCTTGGCTCTTGGTAACTGTCCACAAATGGGGTTGGTAGGATTGATGTTGTGATGGCATCCCATGATTTAAAACCCTAGGACCAATGCCCGAAGATGATTTATGGGTTGTGGTATCCAAGTGACTCGACGATGATGATGAAGGTGGTGATGAGCAGAAGCTGAGAAATGTTGAAGGGGGTTTCGGTAAAGACGGGAAGCATGAAGAAGATCGATATCCATCAAGATCGGAGAAGTCGGGGCTCGAGGTAAGATCAAGAGTGATGGTGGGGTGAGAATTGCAAGTAGAAATTGGAGAAGCGCTGGAGAAATAAAGTCGAGGCAGCTTGGGATTTCGATCGCCCGTGAAATCGAGTCCGTACATGCCACCAGTAGACATGGCGGAGGCAGGGCCCCAGGATGCCGAAGATCGAAGGTCGTGGTGTTGTTGTTGCTGCTGCTGTGAGGTCGATGAGCTAGATTGTATTATGGAAGTAGCTGCGGAAGTGGCGGAAGCCATAACCGTGGCCGAGATAGGAAGAGGGTGGTTGTGATTCCCTTCATAAGTGGTGATCAAGACGGACATATCCTCCATACATCTTTGTACCTGCGATATTGCCAAATTAAAAATGGACATAATCCATGTTTAAATTCAAGAATGCATACATTTGAAAAGAGGAAAAACTGTGTGCATGAATGAGACCTACTTGCTTTCTGACCGGACAAGATGGCGAGACGGTGCATCGGTAGTATGCTCGAGGACATGGATTTGCTTTCGCAATTTTCTGTCCGTACTTCCTCCATTGGCATCCATCTACCATCTGTGTGTCAAGAACAATATGGCGCGTTTTATATCATCCTTTTCAACAAAATCTAATCCTAACGTGACCGTAGTGAACGAATGGGTACGAATTATGGTCTTCCCCAAATAACTACTCAATTTAGATTCTTGAGATCACAACGCATCACATTGAAAATTATATGAGTGTTTGTGACGTATTTGCGAACAAACAAATCATAACTGTAACAGCTAAAAATACTTACTGTGGGTGCATCAGACCTAACTCTGATGCAAACCCTAGCTTTCTTCAAACGGGTCTGCTCCAAAACCTGCTCACCATCGCTTCTCATGGTCTTCAGAAGCTTACTTGGTGGCCATGTCCTCGAGAGTTCACCTTCCTTCGGGTCTTTCAAGCTCTCTTGATCACAACTCTTGAACTTTCCATTGCACAAGTCAAGTGACAATTCTTGTTTCGAGTCACTATTTCCGTTCTTTGCGCTTTCGCTCCACATCGATGATATGTTTCTCCTCTCTCGGTCAGTCTTCAGTCGGCTCGAGCTCAGTCCTAGGGTGAGGGACAAGAGCTCGGCTTCTTCCTGGGTTTCTTGGTTGCGAGGAAACGAAAGTTTGCTCCGTGAAGGTCCCATCTCGACCTTCTTCTCTTCTTGGACAACCTCGAAGAATTGGTGTTGTAAACATTGGTAGTCCTTCACAATCTGGGACAACATGGACTTCAGCCTTTGGTTTTCTTCTCTGACCTGACCCATTTCAGCTCTAGCTGATTCAAGGCGATCGTCCTAGAAGGACAGAAACATCATGATTTTTTCCAAAGATGATGATTAAAAAACAGTTCTCGATATTAAGACGGGCCATTGAAAGATAGGCCATGTACAGAAAATTCTCTACTTACCCCTCTATACTTTTTTATGAAATATATTAAGTAGAAGGACGAACCTTGATCATGTGGTCGGATGAGCAGTAACTTTTTGAACTCTTTTCCGGAGATGATCCGCGTTCCAGGGTTAACAAGGGCTTCTGATCAATGCATTTCTTGTCAAAAACCTGGTGTTTTAGTAGTGTGCAAGCAAAGTATATGACGAGGATCTTAATGGTGAGGTAAGTATCTCACAGCTAATTTCATACTTGCTAATAAACATGACAAGATTCGTATACTTTTCAATCTAGACATTGCATACAAAACAGCACACATCCAAATCTACTTAATTGAATTGTCTGGAAGATCTGTTGAACAATTAGAAAAAGTCGCAATATTGGTGATTAGGGAAATTGTTATTCTTCTGGGTAAGAACTGTTCAAGGAGATCATCGCAAACTTCAGATAGATCCTCACTGATAAGTATCACATGAGAGAAAGGACGTCGACGTTCATCACTGAAAACATGAAAGCTTAAGACGATTCCGAATTACATGACGAGCGTCGAGCAATGCAGCATTTCAGATGAACACTTAATGATCATCTCAAAACCATAATCTCCTCCTCGAAGTTTCAGGTTGAGGCTCTCTACCTTTTTAATTGCCGGTAACTTCGCACTAGAAAGCAATGGCATGAGGCTAATCTGCTCTGGTTTGACGCCGACTCCGTGTTCTTCCTGTTATGTATCACACATTCAAGACTGGAGTTAGTGTGGCACCACATTTCCCTAACGTTATGAACTTTCACAGATTAAATTTGAGTACATCATTGTGATGTCGAAATGTCGTGGCAGCAATATGCAGACTTCCTTGAGACTTATCTCGCCGCAGAACCACAAAGAAAATGTATTAAATCTCTTGCTTCATGAACCTCCCCGTAACAGAATGGAAACGCGACACAGAATTTTTTTTTTTTTCCCGATCGAACACTACTTTAAACATGAACTCATCATGTCCAGAGAAGTTAACTGAGAAAGATTTCGTGAAAGAAATTTCGCCAATAGATCTTGAAGATTAATACCTCATTAGTGCCTGTGGAAGAACTCTCATCATCGTCGTCGTCATCATCTTCGAAAACAGTGGACTTCATTTTCTTTTCCTCCATGGTTGTGTTCCTGAGAGAAGACATTTCGAAAGCTCTCACCATCTCAGCATCTGAACTTGTTTTTAAGTAAGCTGTTTACAAATGGCACAACTGTCGCTACTTCCTATATTAGTACTACTAGCAGTACCAACCAGATCGATTGATTGGTAAATTTATTTTATAATTTTCCCCTCAATTTTTTTCTTTTTTGTTTTTAATCGGAAGTACAAAGTCCAAGTTGCTTTTTCTTTGAGCATGTTACTCTTCAAGAAATGTCAACAACTCGGCATAGACTATGAAGAAGCTGCAGGAAGGAACCCATCAAATTCTAACAGCTAACCTTAATTTTAGGATTAGGAGCTAACAATGAAATGTTTTCAATTTCACATTGTCCATACATACAACCACCGAATCTT
This sequence comes from Lenwebbia sp. NSW1173648, assembly GCA_029784005.1. Taxonomy (NCBI): domain Eukaryota; kingdom Viridiplantae; phylum Streptophyta; class Magnoliopsida; order Myrtales; family Myrtaceae; genus Lenwebbia; species Lenwebbia sp. NSW1173648. Next base: position 6,645,522 of record JARCGZ010000010.1, on the reverse strand, counting down.
AGTCAAACTCCTTCAGCCGCTCATCAGCAGCAGCTACGACTCTGATGACCATGTGGGGTCCCTGTAGCAATCGAAATTTGATTTACGATACATAATATTTTTTTTTTTTGCTTCTAAACGTCGTGTCGTTCTACATTACAGCTCATTGCAAAGTTCAACTTCTATGACGTGATTAACACTTCGTTTTTCTGATATTAATTTCGCAATGTCCCTTGATTTTTATTAACCTTACTTAACATGACGATTGCCCAAGACCAAACGGACTTAACTAGTAGATCCTCAAGACTTGGCTTGACTTGAGATGAGCCCTTTGGAGAAGGAAAGGATACAAAGGAAAATTGAATCAGAAGGTGAGCCCATGGCATAGGTCAAGAATTTCCTTTGATTTTATTTCATGAGATGATCTTTGCTTTCACCTTATTCTAGAGTTTTCTAGATTAAAATCGGAAAGGAAGGAGATATCAATAAGTAAGATGAAGCCTCCAGTGGTGAAATACTTTGGGAAAGTTATCAAAAAAGTCCTAAACTTATTGCAATTATGCTAATTCAGTTCTAAACTTTTTTTGTCAATTGAGTCCTATAACTTTTTTATTTGCACTAATTCGGTCCATTTGGCCGGTTGGCACTGACATGGGTAATTATAATAATATTTTTTTAAAAAAAATTATTTCTTTTATTTCTTTTTGTTTTTTACTTCACTAGCCGGCGAGGGAGGCCAGAGCTCGCCGGCCACTAGGCAAGGCCATCGCGACTATGGGTGAGGCCCGCAAAGCCCTCGTCGGCTAAAGGGAGAAAAAAATAATTAAAAATAATTAAAAATTATCTACGTCCGCGCCGGCTGGACAAATGGACTGAGTTAGTACAAATGCAAAAGGTTTAGAACTCAATTGGCACAAAAAAAAAGGTTTAGGACTGAATTGGCATAATTGCAATAAGTTTAGGATTTTTTTGTAATTTTTCCAAATATCGGGGGTTAATAGATGATTAAAAAAACTGATTGTTCACTTGTCCGAATATGAGGAGGAAAAGAATTTGATTAAACCCTCGTTAAAGTCTTCTGATTTATGACCAGATGAATAATGGGCAACTTGTATAGTTTATTACAATAAAAAAAAATATATAGTTGATTTAGAAATGGATTTTTTTCAATTGGAAATTCGTAATAAGATAATACTGGTTAGAATTAAGCTTCATTTTCACTTCATTGCGTGCGAAACATTAGTGTCGGCTCCAGTAAATTAAATGTTAGGCACATGATGCACCTATCATTTTGATGAATCGGGTCAACTAGTTTAAATCTAAACAAGGTCACCAAGACTTTGGCAAACTAAAATTAGAAAAATTTACAAGAAATGACAACTTGATATGTATGATCCATTCTCTTACGATTGAACTTGATTAGGCCAAAAAAAAAACTTGATTAGGCCATGGCAGTTCCACGAGCTCCTAAAAAAATATTTATACAATAAAAATAAATAATAAAAAATAGGGAAAAAGTTGACTGAACTACGAGCTTAATATTCTCCTAATGAAGGTTAAGTTATTTGTTATTGGGTGTAAGCAATTCGTAAGCATGATCTAATCCATTGACTCTGAATTTTTTTTCCTAGTTTTAGATCCGCTCGTTCCTCACGATATTTGAGCTAGTATCGACACTTAACTTTTGTATATGAATATACTTAATTTTCCTAGTGCGTAATCTTAGGTAGAACAAGTAAACCTAAACATGATTCTTGCTGCTCATTTGTCAATGATAATGCATGCCGTTCACTTGTCAATGTTGAAACCCTCATTTTCTTCTTGGTAATATTTTTTTGTCATTTTTCCAGATTATTTGCACTCGATTTAGAACTCATAGAATACACACATGACATACGACTTGGCCCTGTTCATATTAGGCATCTTGGCTGCTTAAGAGAATAATAATATGTTCCTTTTAGCAAGATTATATCCAATTAAACTAGGTAAGACTCGTAGGGAATACTACTTCTTGAGATGAAATATCGCGTAAATATACTATGTACATATGACATTTACCATTAAAATTCCATACGGTTCACTAACAGCGTAAAAAGGTTATTTACGCAAGAACTTAATTTTATTGGGACCTAATAAATAATAGATTATTCTTGGATAAGTAATTTGCTTTTCACGGAAAAAGTTTCAAGAGAGACATTGTTTGATCGCCCAACTCTTGATCGCAACCATCAGTTGGAAGGTATTGACTTCGATGAAAACAGATGATCCAATCCGTTAAATTTATCATATAAAGAAATATCCCTATGCAATTAAAGTCGATGACGATCTCCAAAACAATTGCAACTAAATTGGCGGGTGATTAAATTATCCGAAAAATGAATTAAAATAAAACAATAGTGGGGGGTCTCTAACCTAAGAAATCAATTTCCTAATTGTCAGGTTGAAAATACTAAAATCAGCAGCCCATTGACCTACTTGAATCTGACTACACCACTTGGGACTGTGCATGTGATTATATTTTGACACACCCAATAGTTAAAAGAGTATATAGATGTGCCTAATTGAGCTGTCCACGTCAAACTAGATCAAGAAATGCCAGTTGATGCTTAGGATAGTCTGAGCTAATCGAGTAACCACGAAAGGACATGACGAACTAAGGTTCCGTTTTATTTCGCAGAAACTGAATGATTCGCACGATATTTTCTTGAAGAATAATCGTCTATATCGTTCGAAATGATTAGCCAATGACAAATATTTTCATTATTAACGACAATTCATGTCTAAACATTTTCTTGAGCAGTGAAAATATTTTTCGCTCATTCATTTTTGGAAGCGACAAATAAGTGATCGTTTTTAGGGAAATATTTATCAAATCGTTTGTTTTTTGCGATGCAAACGCAGGCTAAGATAATACTTTTAGAAAGTGAGACAAGCTAAAGGTTAATTTAGTAGACTGCGGTGACCTAGTTTATGTTCATGTACCTGAATAGTCCGTCCATATCTCTTTGGCATCATCCCTTTGGGAGTTCACTCATTGATTGACTTGTCAATACGAATTTGTCTTCGACCAAAAAAAAAAAAAATACGAATTTGTGCACATACGTACACACATACATATGTATGAATTTTGCAATAGATCATAATTCAAAACAGCCCACGTGGTCCAGCCTTTATATGCATGCTTTCTTTCCATAACTTCTATTGCATATGCAGGATTGTTAAACCGTCAAATGGACGGATTGAGTTAGGTTTGAGTTGGATAAGTCCGGCCGATATTAATCAATTTAACCCATATTAGCCCATTTATACATAATACAATTTTTGCGACCCACACCCAACCTTACCCATATTACTAAACCACATTCGTATGTAACTTAATTTATGCCCTACCCATTTAACCCGCTTAAGCTCCTCAGGTGAATGTTACTGCGATAAATTTTTTTATTGAATTAAAAAAATAAAATAACAAAATAATATATGTAAGTAAATTAAATAAAAATGTAAAAAAAGAAAACCCAAAAGTTGAAAAGCCTATAAAGAACTAGAAAATTGCGCATCTGCTGTGACGACACATATTCTAAATGCATGCTTGATCTCGAACTAAATTTAATCACATTTCACTAATTTGCGTCGAATTCCATGGCCTAAGTATCCCCTCAAAAGCCAAGTTACAATACATGTATGATCACATTTGTTCACAATTAAAAAAAAATTTGATTATATCTATAGTACTAACCCAATTTTATTTTATTTTTTTGGTCGGGTGTACTAACCCAATTGACTCGTAAAATTTCTATGCTGTGGAGGAAGAAGAGAGAAATGGGCAGATTTTTTTTTTTTTCATGTAAACTGCTGACGTTACATTGTGATGTGGCACTGAAGACAAATCCCTTACTTTTAGTGGCTGGGAGAAGAAAAAAAAAAAGTTAATACCACGAAAAACTTTAAATTAGTACATTTGTGACAAATTTACCACAAACTATTTTTTTAACCATCAAAAATCCTAAACTGATACATCCGTGACAAATTTACCCCAAACTGGTACATTTGTGACAAATTTATCCTTCATTTATTTTCGTCAAATTTTACTGTCAAATTGCTGAGTTAGATGACACGTGGCAGTTGACGGGTGTACCTATTTGGAGTTTTTACCCTTTGTTTGTCACTAATGTATCAATTTGGGGGTTTTCGTGGTATTAAGTAAATTTAACGGAAACTAATAGAGGGTAAATTTGCCTCAACTATACCAGTTTAGGGTAAATTTGTCGTGGATATGCCAGTTTAGAATTTTTGGTGATCAAAAAAATAATTTTCGGTAAATTTGGCACAAGTGTACTAGTTTTGGGTTTTATATGTATCAAAAAAATAATTTGGGGTAAATTTGTCAGAGGTGTACCAGTTTAGGATTTTTCGTGGTAAAAAAATAATTTGAGGTAAATTTTTCACAGGTGTATCGATTTGAGTTTTTCGTGATATTAACCCATAAAAAAATAATAATAACCTACCACATCAGCTGATTCTCCACAAACACGGGATCTCGTTACCCGATGCAAGGAGAACACGCGACTAAAAGCTAATACCGAAATCACCAATCAACCGAAACAACAGAGCAATCCAAATGAAAGTAAATGCTAGTAACAACCAAAGGGAAAACGAAAGTAAGAAACCAATCTCCTTCATGTCCCCCACTCACCTTAAATCCTTAGACCTTCCTTTCCGTTAAATGAGTCGAAAATGGATCTCGAGAAAAACCCATTTAGAACCATCGAGCATTGACATTTTGCCATGACTATCTATTGTGCAATTATTCTTCGATCCGTTTGACTCGTGATCTGGTCAAGTTTGAATCACGCAATTACGACATGTAATCAGTCCCCAATTAATTATTTCCATGGATCTGGAACTGCAAGATGTAGACATTGAACATCAAGATACAACAAAGAACTATCCCAATTCAAGCGATGGTTCATGTTAGTAAGAGCAATGGATTGATCAGTTCTTGAACGGCGCTTTCGGGAGAGAGGATCCCTCGAGAAATGCTTTGAACAAGGTGAGAGCTTGCGAGGGCGAAGTGTATGGAACCTCGTGAGCCGCTCCTCTAACCATGGCGAATGTCAAACGAGTCGCATTCTTCCCTCTTCTTGACCTACCAAATGACTCAGTCCATCCACCAACCTGGATTCATGAGTGTCACTGATGTTGTTGAGAAGGAAGGTATAGGGTCATCCGAAAGTTTTGAAGCGCATTCAACAATGGACAGGAACATATTTTTTTTCCTTTACACTGTGGTGTGTCAAGTTAAACAAAGAGGACCTAACCTGCATTTCGTCATACCAAGGTGCGTATTTACACAAGGATGTCAAACTCAAGTCTCGAGCGATCATGTTGGCGATCATCCTTGTCTGCGTCAACGGTATTTTCGAATCTTGATCGCCACTGCAACGTGCAGCCCAGTTTCACGTTGTTAGTTGATATGAGTAATGCAACACTGATGTTATGTTCATGAATGCAAGGCAAGTTTCACCACAACACAAACAGTGTCATGGAACGGAACATGTTGGAATAAGACAGATTCATGTCCACGACTTACCTAAAGAGGAGGACTCGCAGATGCTCCTCGATTAAGGCCGATAAAAGAGGTATGATGTCATTGCCCATATCGACGGCATGATAAGAAAGAGGCCTGCCGCGTGCCACATGAAACCACATTTAGAAACAGAATGCGGTGGTTCCGACCGAATCAGGAAGGTAACAGAGCAGAGATGCGCAAAAAGACCCTGAACAGAATTGCCAAACCGATGGGAGCTTCGTCGTATTGGCGTGGAGCGCTTTCTGCACTCGAGGATTATTGAGGTACAAAAATATCGAATCCCTGAGGCACCGATCAGTGAGAACCATCCTTCGAGCTAGCTGCTCACAAAAAAAATCAATACTTGATGAACCAGGTCAAGGCCTATATGCTGAATAGTCCTATCTGTGAATCAATACCAGAAGGATGCTCTCATGGTTTTTGTTCCTAGGCTGTTTCATTCTTATGCAGTATGCAGTAGGCTCAGATGAAATTTTAAGGAAAGATCTTCCAGAGAGTCAAAACTCACTTTGGCGTGGTACGCATCCCACGCACTACTTGAACCCGATTGCGTCGTCGCAGCAGTCCCAGAGAAGCAGTAAGGTTCGAGCACATTACCCGGATCAGTAAAACTCCCCATTTCCTCCACCTGCTTCTCAAACACCTCCGCGCATTCCATGGAAATTTTGTGGTGGATTCGCTCCATCAAGTACCTGGAGTCGTTGCACGCCGTCTCCTTCAGCTTCAATGTCAATGTCTCGTCCGAAATGACGCCATGGGACCACAAAAATGTGGCACCATCTACACTAATCTGAAAATCCAGAAGCGGGTTGCCGAGCTGCATCACAACAGAAGGAAGATGAGATTTCTTTTGTTCAGGTAATAAGATTGAAAATCGAACGAAGAAAGCTGCTATTGAAAACGCGCGATCGAAACGAGCAAAGTATGGTTAACTGCTATCGCCCTAAGCTTGATCGGTTTCCCGGTGGGACTGCCTATTGTAATCCAGCACCAGAGCTGCAAGCTGCGGCACGTAGTGGCCTACAATCATGTTCTATACAGATTAGATTGTTCGGAAGGAAGACTAGTTTGTCAAAATGGTTTTAGAAGAACAGATAGGAATTAACAATCACGTCCGCGGAGAGACCGCGAAACTAGAGGAGTTGCAAATATTACCAGCATAGCTCTCCCCCGCTAACAATAGATCTGAGTCTCTATATCTCGGATATTCTTTGAACCAACTGAGGAGGAACTGCATGTTTTCTCTGGCTGCAAAGCGAAAGGATGTCTGTCTTACTACGAATACGAAGGCCGCTAAGTTCTCATTACTTTTGACAAGAAGAAAAATCATTACTGACAACTCAGATGTACCGGTGTCTGCATCTTTCCAATCGACACTGATGAATCTTCTGATGAGTCTCCTAGACGATGAATCTTCTGAATCGTCTGAATCTTTTTCAGAATCTTCTGAATCTTCTTCTAAATCGTCAGAATCTTCTGATGAATCATCTGAATCGTCTGAATCTTCTGATGAATCTCCTAGATGATGAATCTTCTGAATCGACTTCTGAATCTTCTGATGAATCTTCTGAATCTTTTTCTGAATCGTCTGAATCTTCTGATGAATCTTTCGAATCTTCTTCTTCTTATTCTTCTGATGAATCTTTTTCTGGGGCTCTTTTTATACTGTTGCTAGGGTTAAAATCAGTACACTCTTTAAACATAGTGGAATCTTGTTTTGCCTCGCCCGTGGACGTAGATCACCTTGATCGAAACAGGTAAATCCTTATGTTCTGTGTTTATTTTTTCGCGTTTGTTACAACAGAATCTTCTGATGAATCTTCTTCTGAATCGTCTGAATCTTCTGATGAATCATCTAAATCTTCTGATAAATCATCTGAATCTTCTGATGAATCTTCTAGACGATGAATCTTCTGAATCTTCTTCTGAATCGTCTGAATCTTCTTCTGAATCGTCTGAATCTTCTTCTAAATCGTCTGAATCTTCTAATGAATCTTCTGAATCTGGTGATGAATATTTTTTTAGGGACTCTTTTTATACTGTTGCTAGGGTTGTAATCAGTACACTCTTTAAACATAGTGGAATCTTGTTTTGTCTCGTCCGTGGACGTAGTTCACCTTGATCGAACCAGGTAAATCCTTGTATTTTGTGTTTGTTTTTCCGCGTTTGTTACAATAGAATCTTCTGATGAATCTTCTGATGAATCTTCGGAATCTTCTTCTGAATCGTCTGAATCTTGTGATGAATCTTCTTCTGAATCGTCTGAATCTTCTGATGAATCTTCTGAATCTTCTTCTAAATCGTCTAAATCTTCTTCTGAATCTTCTGAATCGATTTCTGAATCTTCTGAATCTTCTTCTGAATCTACTGATGAATCTTTTGAATCTTCTAGATGATGAATCTTCTGAATCGTCTTCTGAATCTTCCGAATCTTCTTCTGAATCGTCTGAATTTTCTTCTTCTGATTCTTCTGATTCTTCTTTTTTTGGGGGCTCTTTTTATACTGATGCTAGGGTTGTAATCAGTACACTCTTTAAACATAGTGGAATCTTATTTTACCTCGCCCGTGGAAGTAGATCACCTTGATCGAACCAGGTGAATCCTGGTATTCTGTGTTTGTTTTTCCGCGTTTGTTACAAGAGAATCTTCTTAATCTTCTTCTGAATCGTCTGAATCTTCTGATGAATCTTTCTTTGAGGGCTCTTTTTATACTGTGGCTAGGGTTGTAATCAGTACACTCTTTAAACATAGTCAAATCTTGTTTTACCTCGCCCGTGGACGTAGATCACCTTAATCGAACCAGGTAAATCCTTGTGTTCTGTGTTTGTTTTTTCGCATTTGTTACAACAGAATCTTCTGATGAATCTTCTTCTGAATCTTCTGATGAATCATTTGTATAGTCTGAATCTTCTGGTGAATCTTCTGACGAGTCTTCTAGACAATGAATCTTCTGAATCTTCTTCTGAATCATCTGAATCTTCTTCTGAATCTTCTGAATCTTCTTCTGAATCGTCTGAATCTTTTGAATCGTTTTCTGAATCTTCTGATGAATCTTCTAGACGATGAATCTTCTGAATCGTCTGAATCTTCTGAATCTTCTTCTGAATCTTTTGAATCGTCTGAATCTTCTGAATCTTCTTCTTCTGAATCTTCCGATGAATCTTTTTTTGGGGCTCTTTTTATACTGTTGAGGGTTGTAATCAGTACACTCTTTAAACATAGTGGAATCTTATTTTGCCTCTCCCGTGGACGTAGATCACCTTGATCGAACCAGGTAAATCCTTATGTTCTGTGTTTATATTTCCGCGTTTGTTACAACAGAATCTTCTTATGAATCTTCTGAATCTTCTTCTGAATCGTCTGAATCTTCTGATGAATCTTCCGAATCTTCTTCTGAATCGTCTGAATCTTCATCTAAATCTTCTAATGAATCTTATGAATCTTCCTCTGAATCATCTGAATCTTCTGATGAATTGTCTAAATCGTCTGAATCTTCTGATGAATCGTCTGAATGGTCTGAATCTTCTGATGAGTCTTCTAGACGATGAATCTTCTGAATCTTCTTCTGAATCTTCTTCTGAATCGTCTGAATCTTCTTCTGAATCTTCTGAATCTTTTGAATCATCTGATGAATCTTTTGAATCTTCTGATGAATCTTCTAGATGATTAATCTTCTGAATCTTCTTCTGAATCGTCTGATGAATCTTCTGAATCGTCTGAATCTTCTGATGAATCTTCTGAATTATCTGAATCTTCTTCTGAATCTTCTGATGAGTCTTGTAGACGATGAATCTTCTGAATCTTCTTCTGAAGAGTCTGAATCTTCTGAATAATCTTCTGAATTTGCTGATGAAATCTTCTGAATCTTCTGATGAATCTTCTAGATGATGAATCTTCTGAAACTTCTTCTGAATAATCTGAATCTTCTCCTGAATCTTCTAATGAATCTTCTAAATCTTCTTCTGAATCTTCTAGATGATGAATCTTCTGAATCTTCTTCTTCTGATTCTTCTGATGAATCTTTTTTTGGGGGCTATTTATATACTGTTGTTAGGGTTGTAATCAGTACACTCTTTAAACATAGTGGAATCTTGTTTTGCCTCGCCCGTGAACGTAGATCACCTTGATCGAACGAGGTAAATCCTTGTGTTCTGTGTTTTTTTTCCTCGTTTGTTACAACAGAATCTTCTGATGAATCTTCTTCCGAATCGTCTAAATCTTCTGATGAATTATCTGAATCTTCTTCTGAATCATCTGAATCTTATGATGAATCTTGTCGATGATGAATCTTCTAAATCTTCTTCTGAATCGTCTGAATCTTCCGAATCTTCTTCTGAATCGTCTAAATCTTCTTCTCCTGATTCTCGTGATGAATCTTTTTTTGGAGGCTCTTTTTATACTGTTACTAGGGTCGTAATCAATACACGCTTTAAACATATTGAAATCTTAGTTTGCCTCGCCCGTGGACGTATATCACCTTGATCGAACCAGGTAAATCCTTGTGTTATGTGTTTGTTTTTCCGCGTTTGTTACAACAGAATCTTCTGATGAATCTTCTGAATCTTCGACTGAATCGTCTGAATCTTCGGATGAATCATCTGAATCTTCTTCTGCTTCTTCTGATGAATATTTTTCTATGGCTCTTTTTATACTGTTGCAAGGGTTGAAATCAGTACACTCTTGAAACATAGTGGAATCTTGTTTTACCTCCCCCGTGGACGTTTATCACCTTGATCGAACCAAGTAAATCCTTGTGTTCAGTGTTTGTTTTTCCACGTTTGTTACAACAGAATCTTCTGATGAATCTTCTGAATCGTCTGAATCATCTGAATCTTTTTCAGAATCTTCTTCTGAATCTTCTTATGAATCGTCTAAATTTTCTGATGAATCGTCTGAATCTTCTTCTGAATCGTCTAAATCTTCTTCTAAATTTTCTGAATCTTCTGATGAGTCTTCTAGATGATGAATCTTCTAAATCTTCTTCTAAATCTTCTGAATCTTCTGAATCTTCTTCTGAATCATCTGATGAATCTTCTAATCTTCTGAATCTTCTGAATCTTCTTCTGAATCGTCTGAATCTTCTTCTGAATCTTCTTCTTCTGATTCTTCGGATGAAGCTTTTTTTGTGGGCTATTTTTATATTGTTGCTAGGGTTATAATCAGTACACTCTTTAAACGTAGTGGAATCTTGTTTTCCCTCTCCCGTAGACGTAGATCACCTTGATCGAACCAGGTAAATCCTTGTGTTCTGTGTTTATTTTTTCGCGTTTGTTACAATAGAATCTTCTGATGAATCTTCAAATGAATCTTCTGAATCTTCTGAATCTTCCTCTGAATCTTCTGACTAATCCTCTGAATCTTCAGATGAATCGTCTGAATCTTCTGATGGATCTTTTAATGAGTCTTCTAGACGATGAATCTTCTGAATCTTCTTCTGAATCGTCTGAATCATTTGAATCGTCTTCTGAATTATCTTTTGAATCTTCTGATGAATCTTCTGAAACTTCTTCTAAATCGGCTGAATCTTCTGATGAATCTTCTGCAGATTCTTCTAATGAATCTTTTTTTGGGGGCTCTTTTTAAACTGTTGCTAGGGTTTTATTCAGTACACTATTCAAACATAGTGGAATCTTATTTGGCCTCGCCCGTGGACGTAGATCACCTTGATCGAACCAGGTAAATCCTTGGGTTCTGCATTTGTTTTTTAGCGTTTGTTACAACAGAATCTTCTGATGAATCTTCTAAATCTTCTACTGAATCGTCTAAATCTTCTGAATCTTCTGATGAATCTTTCTGAATCTTCTAATGATTCTTCCAGACGATGAATCGTCTGAATCTTCTTCTGAATCATCTGAATCTTCTTCTGAATCGTCTAAATCTTCTGAATCGTCTTCTGAATCATCTGATGAATCTTCTTCTGAATCGTCTGAATCTTCTGATGAATCTTCCGAATCGTGTTCTGAATCTTCTTCTGAATCGTCTGAATCTTCTGAATCTTTTAAATGATGATTCTTCTGAATCTTCTAATGAATCTTATGAATCTTCTTCTTAATCTTCGTTTGAATCATCTGAATCTTCTAAATCGTCTGAATCTTCTGATGAATCTCCTGAATCTTCTTCTTCTGATTCTTCTGATGAATCTTTTTTTAGGGGCTCTTTTTATACTGTTGCTAGGGTTGTAATCAGTACACTCTTTAAACAAAGTGAATTCTTATTTTGCCTCGCCCGTGGACGTAGATCACCTTAATCGAACCAGGTAAATCCTTGTGTTCTGTGTTTATTTTTCCAAGTTTGTTATAACAGAATCTTCTGATGAATCTTCTTCTGAATCGTCTGAATCTTCTGATGAATCTACTAAATCTTCTTCTGAATCTTCTGATGAATCTTCTGGATGACGAATCTTCTGAATCTTCTTCTGAATCGTCTAAATCTTCTTCTAAATCTTCTGAATTGTCTTCTGAATTGTATGAATCTTCTGATGAATCTTCTGAATCTTCTTCTGAATCGTCTGAATCTTTTGATAAATCTTCTGAATCGCCTGAATCTTCTTGATATTCTTCGAATGAATCTTTTTTTGGGGGCACTTTTTATACTGTTGCTAGGGTTTTTTTCAGTACACTCTTTAAACATAGTGCAATTTTGTTTTGCCTCGCCCGTGGACGTAGATCACCTTGATCGAACCAGGTAAATTCTTGTGTTCTGTGTTTGTTTTTCCTCGTTTGTTACAATAGAATCTTCTGATGAATCTTCTGAATCTTCTGATGAATCATCTAAATCTACTTCTGAATCATCTGATTCTTCTGATGAATCTTCTGAATCTTCTAAAACTTCTGATGAATCTTCTAGATGATGAATCTTCTGAATCATCTAAATCTTCTGATGAATCGTCTGAATCTTCTGAATCTTCAATTCTGATTCTTTGGATGAATCTTTTTTTTTTTTGGGCTGTTTTTACACTGTTACTAGGGTTGTAATCAGTACACTCTGTAAACATAGTAGAATCTTGTTTTGCCTTGCCCGTGGACATAGATCACCATGATCAAACCAGGTAAATCCTTGTGTTCTGCGTTTATTTTTCCGCGTTTGTTACAACAGAATCTTCTGAATCTTCTTCTGAATTGTCTGAATCTTTTTCTGAATCTTCTGAACCTTCTGAATCTTCTACACGATGAATCTTCTGAATCTTCTTCTAAATCGTCTGAATCTTCGTTTGAATCTTCTGATGAATCGTCTGAATCTTCGCATGAATCTTTTTCAGATTCTTCTAATGAATCTTTTTATGGGGGCTTTTTTTGTAGTATTGCTTGGGTTGTAACCAGTACACTCTTTAAACATTGTGGAATCTTGTTTGGCCTTGCCCCGTAGACGAAGATCACTTTGATCGAACTAGGTAAATCCTTGTGTTCTGTGTTTATTTTTTGGCGTTTGTTACAACAGAATCTTCTGATGAATCTTCTGAATTGTCTGAATCTTTTGAAGAATCTTCTGATTCTTCTGACGAATCGTCTGAGTCTTCTGATGAATCTTCTGAATCTTCTTCTGAATCTTCTTCTTCTTATTCTTCGGATGAATCTTTTTTTGTGGGCTGTTTTTACACTGTTACTAGGTTATAATCAGTACACTTTTTAAACATAGTGGAATCTTATTTTGCCTCGCCCATGGACGTAGATCACCATGATCAAACCAAGTAAATTCTTGTGTTTTGCGTTTGTTTTTCCGCATTCGTTACAACAGAATCTTCTGAAGAATCTTCTGAATCTTCTTCTAATCGTTCGAATCTTCTGATGAATCATCTGAATCTTCTTCTGAATCGTCTAAATCTTCTGATGAATCTTCTAGACGATGACTCTTCTGAATCGTCTGAATCTTCTGATGAATCTTCTTCTGAATCGTCTGAATCTTCTGATGAAACTTCTTCAGATTCTTCTAATGAATCTTTTTTTTTTGGGTTTTTTTTTTACTATTGCTAGGGTTGTAATCAGTACACTCTTTAAACATAGTGGAATCTTGTTTTGCCTTGCCCCGTGGACGAAGATCACCTTGATCAAACCAGGTAAATCCTTGTGTTCTGTGTTTATTTTTTAGCGTTTGTTACAACAGTATCTTCTGATGAATCTTCTGAATCTTCTTCTGAATCGTCCGAATCTTCTGTTGAATCATCTGAATTTCCTTCTGAATCGTCTGAATCTTCTGAATCTTCTTCTGAATCGTCTGAATCTTTTGATGAATCTTCTAATGAATCACCTGAATCATCTGAATCTTCTTCTGAATCTTTTGATGAATCTTCTGATAAGTTTTCTAGAAGATGAATATTCTGAATCTTCTTCTGAATCGTCTGAATCTTCTTCTGAATCTTCTGAATCTTTTGAATCGCCTTCTAAATCATTTAATAAATCTTCTGAATCTTTTGATGAATCTTCTAGATGATGAATCTTCTGAATCTTTTTCTGAATAGTCTGAATCTTCTGATGAATCTTCTGAATCTTCTAAATCGTCTGAATCTTCTGAATCATCTTCTGAATCGTCTGATTTTTCTGATGAATCTTCTGAATCTGATTCTTCTGATGAATCTTTTTTTGGGGCCTCTTTTTATACTGTTGCTAGGGTTGTAATCAGTACACTCTATAAACATAGTGGAATCTTGTTTTACCTCACCCATGGACGTAGATCACCTTGATCGAATCAGGTAAATCCTTGTGTTCTGTGTTTCTTTTTTCGCATTTATTATAACAAAATATTTTGATGAATCTTCTGACTCTTCTTCTGAATCGTCTGAATCTTCTGATGAATCATCTGAATTGTCTTCTGAATCTTCTTCTAAATCGTCTGAATCTTCTTCTGAATCTGCTGATGAATCTTCTGAAACTTCTTCTAAATCTTCTGATGAATCTTCTAGACGATGAATCTTCAGAATGTTCTTCTGAAACGTTTGAATCGTCTGAATGTTCTGATGAATCTTCTTAATCTTCTTCTGAATCGTCTGAATCTTCTGATGAATCTTCTCAATCTTCTGATGAATCTTCTGAATCTTCTTCTGAATCGTCTGAATCTTCGTCTGAATCTTCTGAAAAATCATCTGAATCTTCTTTTGAATCGTCTGAACCTTCTTCTAAATCTTATGATGAATCTTCTAGACGATGAATCTTCTGAATCTTCTTCTGAATCGTCTGAATCTTCTTCTGAATCGTCTGAATCTTCTGAATCTTCTGATGAATCTTCTGAATCTTCTGATGAATCTTCTAATGAATCTTCTGAATCGTCTGAATCTTCTGATGAATCTTCTAAATCTTCTTCTTCTGATTTTTCTGATGAATCTTTTTTGGGGGGCTCTTTTCATATTGTTGCTAGGGTTGTGATCAGTACACTCTTTAAACATATTGGAATCTTATTTTGCCTCGTCCATGGCCGTAGATCACCTTAATCGAATCAAGTAAATTCTTGTGTTCTGTGTTTGTTTTTCCACGTTTGTTACAACAGGATCTTCTGATGAATCTTCTTTTGGGGGCACTTTTTATACTGTTGCTAGGATTGTAATCAGTACACTCTTTAAACATAGTTGAATCTTGTTTTGCCTCGCCCGTAGATGTAGATCACCTTGATGGAACCAAGTAAATCCTTGTGTTCTGTGTTTGTTTTTCCGCGTTTGTTACAACAAAATCTGATGAATCTTCTTTTAAATCGTCTGAATCTTCTAACGAATCATCTGAATCTTCTTCTGAATCATCTGATTCTTCTGATGAATCTTTTGAATCTTCTGATGAATCTTCTGAATCTTCTTTTGAATCGTCTGAATCTTCTGATGAATCTTCTGAATCTTCTGATGAATCTTCTGAATCTTCTGATGAATCTTCTTATTGTTCTTCTAAATCATCTGAATCATCTTCTGAATCTTCTGATGAATCTTATGAATCTTCTTCTGAATCCTCTGAATCGTCAGAATCTTCTGATGAATCTTCAGAATCTTCTTTTTCTGATTCTTCTGATGAATATTTTTTTGGGGGATCTTTTTATATTATTGCTAGGGTTGTAATCAGTACACTCTTTAAACATAGTGGAATCTTGTTTTGCCTCGCTCATGGACGTAGATCACCTTGATCAAACCAGGAAAATCATTGTGTTCTGCGTTTGTTTTTCCGCGGTTGTTACAACAGAATCTTCTAAATCTTCTTCTGAATCGTCTGAATCTTCTGAAGAATCATCTGAATCTTCTTTTGAATCGTCTGAATCTTCTGATGAATCTTAAAGACAATGAATCTTCTGAATCGTCTGAATCATCTGATGAATCTGATGAATCTTCTTCTAAATCTTTTGTTGAATTTTCTGAATCTTCTCCTGAATCATTTGAATCTTCTGATGAATCTTCTAAATCTTCTTCAGAATCTTCTGAATCTTCTTCTGAACCTTCTGAATCTTCCGATGAATCTTCTAGACGATAAATCTTATGAATCTTCTTCTGAATCTTCTGAATCTTCTTATGAATCTACTAGATGATGAATCTTCTGAATCTTCTAAATCTTCCTCTGAATCTTATGAATCTTCTTCTGAATAGTTTGAATCTTCTGAAACTTTTTCTCAATCGTCTGAATCTTCTGATGAATCTCCAGAATCTTCTTCTTTCGATTCTTTTGATAAATCTTTTTTGGGGGCTCTTTTTATACTATTGCTAGGGTTGTAATCAGTACACTCTTTAAACATAGTGGAATCTTGTTTTGCCTCGCCCGTGGACGTAGATCACCTTGATCTAACCAAGAAAATCATTGTGCTCTGCGTTTATTTTTCCACGTTTGTTATAGCAGAATCTTCTGAATCTTCCTCTAAATCGTCTGAATCTTCTGATGAATCATCTGAATCTTCTTCTGAATCGTCTGAATCTTCTGAATCTTCTGATGAATCTTCTAGACGATGAATCTTCTGAATCGTCTGAATCTTCTTCTAAATCGTCTGAATCTTCTGTTGAATCTTCTAAATTTTCTTCAAAATCGTCTGAATCTTCTGATGAATTTTTTGATGAATCTTATGAATCTTCTTCTGAATCGTCTGAATCTTCTTCTGAATCATCTGAATCTTCTGATGAATCTCCAGAATCTTCTTCTTCCGATTCTTTTGATGAATCTTTTTTTGGGGGCTCTTCTTATACTGTTGCTAGGATTGTAATCAGTACACTCTTTAAACACAGTGGAATCTTATTTTGCATCGCCCGTGGACGTAGATCACCTTGATCAAACCAGGTAAATCCTTGTGTTCTGCGTTTGTTTTTTCGCGTTTGTTACAACTGACTCTTCTGAATCTTGATTCATCGTCTGAATCATCTTCTGAATCTTCCTCTAAATCTTCTGGTGAATTTTCTGAATCTTTTGAATTTTCTTCTGAATCTTCTGAATCTTCTTCTGAACCTTTTGAATCTTCTGATGAATCTTCTAGACGATGAATCTTCTGAATCTTCTAGACGATGAATCATCTGAATGTTCTTCTGAATCGTCTCAATCTTCGTCTGAATCTTCTGAATCTTTTGATGAATCTTCTAGATGATGAATCTTCTGAATCTTCTTCTGAATCACCTGAATCTTCTTATGAATCTTCTTCTGAATCTTATGAATCTTCTTCTGAATCGTATGAATCTTCTGAATCTTCTGATGAATCGCCTGAATTTTCTTTTGATGAATCTTATGAATCTTCTTCTGAATCGTCTGAATCTTATGATGAATCTTCAGAATCTTCTTCTTCTGATTCTTCTGATGAATCTTTTTTGGAGGCTCTTTTTATATTGTTGCTAGGGTTGTAATCAGTACACTCTTTAAACATAGTGGAATCTTGTTTTTCCTCGCTCGTGAATGCAAATCACCTTAATCGAACCAGGTAAATCCTTGTGTTCTGCGTTTGTTTTTCCACGTTTGTTACAATAGAAGCTTCTGAATCTTGATTCATCGTCTGAATCTTCTTCTGAATCTTCTTCAGAATCGTCTGAATATTCTAAATCTTCTTCTGAATGTTTTGAATCTTATGATGAATCTTCTAGACTTCTGAATCTTCTGAATCATCTGAATCTTCTGATGAATCTTCTAGACGATGAATCTTCCGAATCGTCTTCTGAATCGTCTGAATCGTCTTCTGAATCTTCTGAATCGTCTTCTGAATCTTCTGATGAATCATCTGAATCTTGTTCTGAATCGTCTGAATCTTCTGATGAATCTTCTGAATCTTCTGAATGTTCTTCTGAATCTTCTGAATCTTCTGATGAATCTTCTAGACGATGAATGTTCTAAATCTTCTTATGAATCGTCTGAATCTTGTTCTTCTGATTCTTCTGATGAATCTTTTTTTGCGGCCTCTTTTTATATTGTTGCAAGGGTTGTAATCAGTACACTCTTTAAACATAGTGGAATCTTATTTTGCATCGCCCGTGGACATAGATCACCTTGATCGAACCAAGAAAATTCTTGTGTTCTGCGTTTGTTTTTCCGCGTTTGTTACAACAGAATCTTCTGAATCTTCTTCTGAATCGTCTGAATCGTCTCATGAATCATCTGAATCTTCTTTTGAATCATCTGAATCTTCTGATGAATCTTCTGAATCTTCTGATGAATCTTCTGGATCTTCTTCTGAATCTTCTGATGAATCTTTTGAATCTTGTTCTGAATCTACTGAATCTTCTTCTGAATCGTCTGAATCTTCTTCTGAATCTTCTAATGAATCTTTTGAATCTTCTTCTGAATCTTCTTCTGAATCATCTGAATCGTCTGAATCGTCTGAATCTTCTGGATCTTCTTCTGAATCGTCTGAATCTTCTGAATCTTGTTCTAAATCTTCTGAATCTTCTGATGAATCTTCTAGACGATGAATCTACTGAATCTTCTTCTCAATCGTCTGAATCTTCTTCTGAATCATCTGAATCTTCTTCTGAATCGTCTGAATCTTCTAATGAATCTTCTGAATCTTCTTCTTCTGTTTCTTCTGATGAATCTATTTTTGGGGGCTCTTTTTATACTGTATCTAGGGTTGTAATCAGTACACTCTTTAAACATATTGGAATCTTATTTTGCCTCATCCGTGGCCGTAGATCACCTTGATCGAATCAAGTAAATCCTTGTGTTCTGTGTTTATTTTTCCACGTTTCTTACAACAGAATCTTCTGATGAATCTGCTTCTGAATCGTCTGAATCTTCTGATGAATCATCTGATTCTTCTTCGGAATCTTCTGAATCTTCTTCTTTTGATTCTTCTGATGAATCTTTTTTTGGGGGCCCTTGTTATACTGTTGCTCGGGTTGTATTCAGTACACTCTTTAAACATAGTGGAATCTTGTTTTGCCTCGCCCGTGGACGTAGATCACCTTGATTGAACCAGGTAAATCCGTGTGTTCTGTGTTTGTTTTTCCGTGTTTGTTACAACAAAATCTGATTGATCTTCTTAAGAATCGTCTGAATTTTCTTATGAATCTTCTGAATCTTTTGATGAATCTTCTAGACGATGAATCTTCTTCAGAATCGTCTGAATCTTCTTCTGAATCTTCTAATGAATCTTTTAGATGATGAATCTTCTTCTGAATCGTCTGAATCTTCTTCTGAATCGTCTGAATCTTCTGATGAATCTTCAGAATCTTCTTCTTCTGATTCTTCTGATGAATCTTCTTTGGGGGCTCTATTTATATTGTTGCTAGGGTTGTAATCAGTACACTCTTTAAACCTAGTGGAATCTTGTTTTGCCTCGCCCGTCGATGTAGATCACCTTGATCGAACCAGGAAAATCCTTATGTTCTGCGTTTGTTTTTCCGCGTTTGTTACAACAGAATCTTCTGAATCTTCTTCTGAATCGTCTGAATCTTCTCATGAATCATCTGAATCTTCTTCTAAATCGCCGGAATCTTCTGATGAATCTTCTAGACGACGAATCTTCTGAATCGTCTGAATCATCATCTGAATCTTCCGAATCTTCTTCTAAATCTTCTTCTAAATCTTCTGATGAATTTTCGAAATCTTCTTCTGAATCGTCTGAATCTTCTGATAAATCTTCTGAATCTTCTTCTGAATATTCTTCTTAATCTTCAGGTAAATTTTCTGAATCGTATGAATCTTCTTCAGAATCGTTTGAATCTTCTGAATCTTCTTCTGAACCTTCTGAATCTTCTAGACGATGAATCTTCTGATGAATCTTCATAATCTTCTTCTGAATCGTCTGAATCTTCTTCTGAATCTTCTGATGAATCTTCAAAATCTTCTTCTCTGCTTCTTCTGATCAATCTTTTTTTGGGGGCTCTTTTTCTATTTTTGCTAGGGTTGTAATCAGTACACGCTTTAAACATAGTGGAATCTTGTTTTGCCTCGCCCGTGGACGTAGATTACCTTGATCGAACTAGGAAAATCCTTGTGTTCTGCGTTTGTTTTTCTGCGTTTGTTACAACAGAATCTTCCAAATCTTCTTCTGAATCGTCTGAATCTTCTCATGAATCGTCTGAATCATCTGAATCTTCTGAATCATCTGAATCATCTTCTAAATCTTCTTCTAAATCTTTTGATGAATTTTCTGAATCTTCTTCTGAATCGTCTGAATCTTCTGATGAATCTTCTGAATCTTCTTCTAAGTCTTCAGATAAATTTTTTGAATCATCTGAATCTTCTTCTGAATCGTTTGAATCTTCTGAATCTTCTTCTAAACCTGATGAATCTTCTAGATGATGAATCTTCTAAATCTTCTTTTGAATCGTCTGAATCTTCTGATGAATCTTCTGAATCTTCTTCTGAAGAGTCTGAATCTTCTTCTGAATTTTCTGATGAATCTTATGAATCTTCTTCTGAATTTTCTGAATCTTCTTCTGAATCGTCTGAATCTTCTAATTAATCTCCAAAATCTTCTTCTTCTGATTCTTCTGATGAATCTTTTTTTGGGGGCTCTTTTTATACTGTTGCTAGGGTTGTAATCAGTACACTCTTTAAACATAGTGGAATCTTATTTTGCCTCGCCGGTGGCCATTGATCACCTTGATCAATTCAGGTAAATCCTTGTGTTTTGCGTTTGTTTTTCCGCATTTGTTACAACAGAATCTTCTGAATCTTGATTCGTCGTCTGAATCATCTTCCGAATCTTCGTCTTAATCATCTTCCGAATCTTCGTCTGAATCATCTTCCGAATCATCTTTCGAATCTTCTTCTGAATCTTCTGATGAATTTTCTGAATCTTCTTCAGAATCGTCTGAATCTTCTGAATCTTCTTTTGAACTTTCTGAATCTTCTGATGAATCTTCTAGACGATGAATCTTCTGAATCGTCTGAATTTTCTTCTGAATCTTCTGAATCTTCTAATGAATCATCTGAATCTTGTTCTAAATCCTCTGAATCTTCTGATGAATCTTCTGAATCATCTAATGAATCTTCTTAATCTTCTTCTAAATCTTCTAGGCGATGAATGTTCTAAATCTTCTTCTGAATCGTCTGAATCTTCTGATGAATCTTCTGAATCTTCTTCTTCTGATGAATCTTTTTTGGGGCCTCTTTTTATATTGTTGCTAGGGTTGTAATCAGTATACTCTTTAAACATAGTGGAATCTTGTTTTCCCTCGCCCGTGGACGTAGATGACCTTGATCGAACCAGCTAAATCCTTGTGTTCTGCGTTTTTTTTCCGCGTTTGTTACAATAGAATCTTTTGATGAATCATCTGAATCTTCTGATGAATCATCTGAATCTTCTTCTGAATCGTCTGAATGTTCTTCTGAATCTTCTGAATCTTCTTGACGATGAATCTTCTGAATCTTCTTTTGAATTGTCTGAATCTTCTGATGAATCTTCTGAATCTTCTGGATCTTCTTCTGAATCGTCTGAATCTTCTAATGAATCTTCTGAATCTTGTTCTCAATCTTTTGAATCTTCATCTGAATCTTCTGATGAATCTTCTATACGATGAATCTACTGTATCTTCTTCTGAATCGTCTGAATCTTCTGATGAGTCTTCTGAATCTTCTTCTGAATCGTCTAAATATTCTAATGAATCTTCTGAATCTTCTTCTTCTGATTCTTCTGACGAATCTTTTTTTGGGGGCTCTTTTATACTGTTGCTAGGGTTGTAATCAGTACACTCTTTAAACATATTGGAATCTTATTTTGCCTCGTCCGTGGCCGTAGATCACCTTGATCGAATCAGGTAAATCCTTGTGTTCTGTGTTTGTTTTTCCACGTCTGTTACAACAGGATCTTCTGATGAATCATCTTAATCTTCTTCTGAATCGTCTGAATCTTCTGAATATTCTTCTTCTGATTCTTCTGATGAATCTTTTTTTGGGGGCCCTTTTTATATTGTTGCTAAGTTTGTAATCAGTACATTCTTTAAACATAGTGGAATCTTGTTTTGCCTCGCCCATGGAAGTAGATCACCTTGATCGAACCAGGTAAATCCTTGTGTTCTGTGTTTGTTTTTCCGCGTTTGTTACAACAGAATCTTCTGATGAATCTTCTGATGAATCATCTAAATCTTCTGATGAATCTTCTGAATCTTCTTCTTCCGATTCTTCTGATGAATCTGTTTTTGGGGGGCCCTTTTTATACTGTTGTTTGGATTGTAATCAGTACACTCTTTAAACATAGCGGAATCTTGTTTTACCTCGCCCGTGGACGTAGATCACCTTGATCGAACCAGGTAAATCCTTGTGTTCTGTGTTTGTTTTTCCGCGTTTGTTACAACAAAATCTGATTAATCTTCTTTTGAATTGTCTGAATCTTCTGAAGAATCATCTGAATCGTTTGAATCTTTTGATGAATCTTCTGAATCTTCTTCTGAATCTGCTGATGAATCTTCTAGACGATGAATCTTCTGAATTTTCTTCTGAATCGTCTAAATCTTCTTCTGAATCTTCTGATGAATCTTCTAGATGATGAATCTCCTGAATCTTCTTCTGAATCGTCTTGTGAATCTTCTGATGAATCTTATCAATCTTCTTCTGAATCTTCTGAATCGTCTGAATCTTCTTCTGAATCGTCTGAATCTTCTGATGAATCTTCAGAATCTTCTTCTGATGATTCTTCTGATGAATCTTTTTTTGGGGGCTCTTTTTATATTGTTGCTAGGGTTGTAATCAGTACACTCTTTAAACATAGTTTAATCTTGTTTTGCCTCGCCCGTGGACATAGATCACCTTGATCGAACCAGGAAAATCCTTGTGTTCTACGTTTGTTTTTTCGCGTTTGTTACAACAGAATCTTCTCAATCTTCTTCTGAATCGTCTAAATCTTCTCATGAATCATCTGAATCTTCTTCTGAATCGTCTGAATCTTCTTCTGAATCTTCCGAATCTTCTAATGAATCTTCTAAACGATGAATCTTCTGAATCGTCTGAATCGTCTGAATCATCTTCTGAATCTTCTGAATCTTCTTCTAAATCTTCTAATGAATTTTCTGAATCTTCTTTCAAATCTTCTTTTAAATCTTCAGATGAATTTTCTGAATCGTCTGAATCTTCTTCAGAATCGTTTGAATCTTCTTAATCTTCTTCTGAACCTTCTGAATCTTCTGATGAATCTTCTAGATGATGAATCTTCTGAATCTTCTTCTGAGTCGTCTGAATCTTCTGATGAATCTTCTTCTGAATCGTCTGTTGAATCTTCTAGACGATGAATCTTCTGAATCTTCTTCTGAATCGTCTGAATCTTCTGATGAATCTTCTTCTGAACCTTCTGAATCTTCTGATGAATCTTCTAGATGTTGAATCTTCTGAATCTTCTTCTGAATCTTCTTCTAAATCGTCTGAATCTTCTTCTGAATCTTCTGATGAATCTTATGAATCTTCTGATGAATCTTATGAATCTTCTTCTGAATCATCTGAATCATCTGAATCTTTTGAATCTTCTTCTGAATCTTCTGAATCTTCTGAATCTTCTGATGACTCTCCAGAATCTTCTTCTTCTGATTCTTCTGATGAATCTTTTTTTGGGGGCTCTTTTTATACTGTTGCTATGGTTGTAATCAGTACACTCTTTAAACATAGTGGAATCTTGTTTTGCCTCACCCGTGGACGTAGATCACCTTAATCGAACCAGATAAATCCTTGTGTTCTGCGTTTTTTTTTTCGCATTTGTTAGAACAGAATCTTCTGAATCTTGATTCATCTTCTGAATCTTCTGATGAATTTTCTGAATCGTCTAAATCTTCTGAATCTTCTTCAGAATCTTCTGAATCTTCTTCTGAACCTTCTGAATCTTCTGATGAATCTTCTAGACCATGAATCTTCTGAATCTTCTTCTGAATCGTCTGAATCTTCTGATGAATCTCCTAGACGATGAATCTTCTGAATCTTCTTATGAATCATCTAAATCTTGTTCTGAATCGTCTGAATCTTCTGATGAATCTTCTGAATCTTCTTCTGAATCATCTGATGAATCTTCTGAATCTTGTAGACGATGAATGTTCTAAATCTTCTTCTAAATCGTCTGAATCTTCTGATGAATCTTCTTCTGATGAATCTTTTTCTGATTCTTCTGATGAATCTTTTTTTGGGGCCTCTTTTTATACTGTTGCTAGGGTTATAATCAGTATACTCTTTAAACAGAGTGGAATCTTGTTTTGCCTCGCCCGTAGACGTAGATGACCTTGATTGAACCAGCTAAATCCTTGTGTTCTGCGTTTGTTTTTTCGCGTTTGTTACAACAGAATCTTCTGATGAATCATCCGAATCTTCTTCTGAATCGTCTGAATCTTCTGATGAATCATCTGAATCTTCTTCTGAATCTTCTTCTGAATCTTTCTAGACGATGAATCTTCTGAATCTTCTTTTGAATCGTCTGAATCTTCTGATGAATCTTCTTGACGATGAATCTACTGTATCTTCTTCTGATTCGTCTGAATCTTCTTCTGAATCTTCTGAATCTTCTTCTGAATCTGTGTGTTCGAGTGTGAAAAACCGACTCCGATAGGGGATTCCACGTACAGCATGTTCGACACTACCCAAATTGCAATCGAATGACCGTAAATAACCCTTAACAATTTTCAGGAGTCCATTCCATTACAACATGATCGATCGGCGGATGAAAGAAGTACCTTTATTCCAGGAAAATTCGTTCTTCATCAAGCCACCATCGTCCCCGGCTGGTCGAAACGGACCGTGCTCCATGAATGCCTCGAACCCAAGAGAAGAGCAACCGGGGCCTAAACCGAAGTAAATCAGAACTGGCAAACAAATAGCACAAGCAGTTATGAATTAGCAGTAGGACTTTTATACCGCCATTGAACCACAACGTGAGAGGATAAGATTGCGGGTCTCTAGCTTCGGCTTCCACAAAGTAATAGAACAGAGCATGGCCGCGTCGAGAATCAGTAATGATGTAACCCGAGTGCTGCTCGAAAGAAATGCCATCTGGCTGACCGGGGAGCTTAGTGATGAGCTCGGCCGTCGATGTAATGGAGGAGAACAGAGGAATGACGCCATTCACAATCACAATGAAGTACCAAATCATCATTTCCATGGACTGCAGGACTCTGAGCAGTGAAGGACTGAGGAGCTTCCAAATGACACTACACCATCCAAGAACAGATCTAATGATAAAATAACAGCTGCGGGGGAATGGATCTTCCTTTGACAGATTGACCAGTCAATTGGTTTTATAAGGCTCATTTCATCTTAAATAATCTCTTAATGACCAACTGGCTAGAAACTATTTTTCTTTTTTAGCATTCTTCTTGGCTTTTCTACTTAGAAAGGCGAATTTGGTTGTGATAACATCGATCGTAGTATCGCACGTTCTAGACGTCACACGGTGTCCATACACATGATAGCAAGAACTAGTAATAGGCACAGAACATGCCAACCATATGACTAAATTGTGTTGGAGTACAAAGATTATAGCATGCCTATCTATTGTGCAATTACTCTTTGGTATTTTGAAACTAGGGACATTTTAGTTTAAGGATAGCATTTCTACTGAGCATCGATATTTTAGCATGCGTATCTATTGTGCGATTACTCCCCGTCAAATTCGTGATCAAATCAAGCTCGAATCTCGCAGTTGTAACATGTAGTTCGCATTCAATTTTTTCCATGGATCTGGAAATGCGATATGAAGACATTGATTCTTCTACCAGATGTGATTATCAAAAGGTATAACAAAGGACAGCTCCATTCTCAAGCGATCGAGAATGATGCTTCATCCAAATGAGAGCCTTGAACGGATCAGTTCTTGAACGGCACTTTCAGTGGAGAGGATCCCTCGAGAAATGCTTTGAACAAGGTGAGAGCTTGAGAGGGCGAAGTGTATGGGACCTCGTGAGCTGCTCCTCGGACCGTGGCGAATGTCAAACGAGTCACGTTCTTCCCTTTTCTTGACCTACCAAAAGACTGAGTCCATCCACCAACCTGGATTCATGAGTGTCACTGATGTTGATAAGAATGTATATGGTCATCCAAAAATTTTGAAGCAGATCCAGGAATGGACGAATAAAAAAAAACGAAGACGAGACTAGAACCAAACCTGCATTCTGTCGTACCAAGGTGCATATCCACCAAAGGATGAGAATTTCAAGTCTCGAGCAATCGAGTTGGTGATCAGTCTCGTCTGCGTCAATGGTATTCTCGAATCTTGATCGCCGCTGCAATGTGCAGCCCAGTTTCACATTATCACTTTGTTACATACGTAATGCCGCACAGATGTTTATGTTCATGACTTCGAGGCTTGCTTCCACAACACAGATACGATACCGTGATACTTCAGACAAGAAAAAGGTGTGGTGGAACGAAACATGTTGGAATTAGACCGTTCAGGTCTGTGACTTACCTGAAGAGGAGTACTCGCAGATGCTCCTTGATTAAAGCCGATAAAAGAGGTATGATGTTGTTGCCAAAATCGTCGTCGTGATAGAAAAAAGGCCTGCCGCGTGCCACAAGAAACGACATTTAGAAATAGAATGTGCGGTTTCGACTGAATCAGGAAGGTAATAGAGCAGAGGTGAGCAAAAAAAAAACCTTGAACAGAATCGCCAAACCGATGGGAGCTGCGTTGTATTCACATGGAGTGCTTCCTGCACTCGAGGATTGTTGAGGTACGAGAATATATAACCCTCGAGGCACGGATCGACAAGCACCATCCTTGAAGCTAGCTGCTCACAAGAAAAGTCGATACTTAATGAACCGGGTCAAAGCCTAATCCCTGAATTGTATTATCTGTGATGCAATACCAAAAGGGTGCTCTCATGGTTTTGATCCTAGGCTCTTTCATTCTTATGCTGTGACTATGCTCTATGCAGGCTCAGATGAAATTTAAAGTTGGTATCTCCTAATGAGTGTGCGGTATCTCTTTTGCGTGTTCTTCGCGACTACGATATTGAAGATCTCTCGAGTTAAAATGAATTCAGGGGTATCCCAATAGCAACACTAACCAAAGTAAAATTCTAGAAACTAGGCAAGATCTTCCATAGAGTCGAACTCACTTTAGCATGGTACGCATCCCACGAACTACTTGGAGCCAATTGCACCGCAGTAGTCCCAGAGAAGCAGTAAGGTTCGAGCACATCAAATGGATCAATGAAATCCCCCATTTCCTCCACCTGCTTCTCCAATACCTCGGCGCATTCCCTCGAAAGTTTGCCATGGAATCGTTCCGTCCAGTACCTGGAGTCGTTGCACACCGTCTTCTTCAACTTCAATGTCTCGTCCGAAATGACGCCATGGGACCACAAAAAATTGGCGCCATCTATACTAATCTGAATATCCAGAAGTGGGTTGCCGAGCTGCATCGACAGAAAGAAGAGGATTTTTTTTTTGTCAGGTAATAAGCTTGAAAATCAAACGAAAAAAGTTGCCAAACTGAAGAATGCGCAATCCAATGGAGAGGGAAACTGTTAACTGCTATCCCCCTAAGCTTGATCGGATCCCCATGGGGCTGCTTATTGTGATCCAGCACCAGAGCCGCAAGCTGCGGCACGTAGTGGCCTACAATTGGAGTTAAATGAACAAGTCGGAATTTGCAATCACATCCATAGCGAGACCGAGAGACGAGGACACTTACCAGCATAGCTCTCCCCTGCTACATAGAAATCAGAGTCTCTATATTTCGGATATTCTTTGAACCAAATGAGAAGGAATTGCATGTTTTCTCTGGCTGCAACGCGAAAGGATGCATGTCTTACTACAAATATGAAGGCCGCTAAGTTCTCACGATGCAAAGAAAATTCGTTAGGATACCGGTGTCTGCATCTTTCCAATCGACGTAGTCCACAGTTGTATTCGAGTATGAAAACCCAACGGAGATGGGGGATTCTACGTACAGCATGTTCGACACTGCCCACATTGCAATTGAATGAGAGCAACAACTTTCAAGAGTCCATTCCATTACAACTTCATCGATCGGCCAATGAAAGAAGTACCTTTATTCCAGGAAAATTCATTCTTCATCAAGCCACCGTCTCGAGCTGGTCGAAACGGACCGTGCTCCTTGAATGCACCGAACCCAAGAGAAGAACAGCCGGGGCCTATACCAAAGTCAATCAGAATCTGCGAACAAACAGCAAGAGCAGTAATTGAGTTGTCAGTAGGACTACTATACCGCCGTTGAACCACAGTGTTAGAGGGTAAGACAGTGGGTCGCTAGCATCGGCTTCCACCAAGTAATAGAACAGAGCATGGCCAAGTCGAGAATCCGTAACGATGTAACCCGAGTGCTGCTTGAAAGAAACGCCATCCGGCTGACCGGGGAGCTTGGTGATGAGCTCGGCTGTTGATGTGCAGGAGGAGAACAAAGGAATGACACCATTCACAATCACAAAGAAGTACCAAAGCATCATTTACTTGGATTAAAGGACTCTGAGCAATGAAGGACTGAGGGACATCCAAACGACACTACACCGCCCAAGAAAAACTATCTTGGTAATATAACAGCTGCGGGAATGGATCTTCATTTGACAGGTTGACCGGTCTACTAAGAAAGGCGCATTTGGCCCCTTTCAACTTCAGACAGAAGCCCAAGGACAAAGGAACGCACAACGTGAAGCGCATGGACTCTTGGGAAAGGTGTTAGGGTAGTTAAATATTAAATCAAACCTTTATCTACAAATTTAAGCTTTTAGAATGATTGGCAATGGTCTCACAAAATCTAACATGGTATCAGAGCTAGTGTTGTCCCTATCGTGAATGTGTGTTCACCCCTCATTAGACAAATTTCACATGCCGCTCGTAATTCGATTTGTACGTGAGAGGGGATGTTGAAGTTGTTGCCCCACATTGCTTGACAATGGGTCCTATATGCTCTTTGCTTTCACGTGGTCTCCCTCCACCTATTAGCTTAAGCTTTTGAATTAAACTTTCTTACATGGTATCAGAGCAGGAGCTCATGAGTTCAAATCTTAGGACAATTACAATTCGATGCACAATCGCAACGAAGTAAAGCGTAAAAGCGAGAAAAAGAAATTGAGACACGAGATTTTATCCGGTAAAAAGAATATATATAGTAGTAGTTATTCATGAGCCCAAGCACAAACTACCAATGAAAAAATATGAGCTTAAATCGTAAAAGCCCTATGGTGTCCAAGGGGTGCCGCCCCCTTGAGACCCCCGCCAGGCGGCTCCCACGTGCTTTTCTGTCGCAGGGAAGCATGAACCACACCCCAACAGTAACGTGGTGGTTTTAGTACCTGGAATCCTCCTTTCAGGGAGATGCTTTATGCAATTAATGTTAAGATGCACGTGTGAGTTGTGTTAGAGAAGTCTCGCATCGGAGAATTGATATGGTCTGGAGCAGTTAATATATCCAAGTTGACTCATAACTCATTAGCTTAAGCTTTTGAGTGAATGTGGGTCTAATTGGACATGTTGACGGGCTCAGACTTGGGCTCCCTCTTGGAGATCTCCCCTGAGGTATCGGACTTCTGCTGCGCGCTCCCAATAAATGGTATCAAAGTGTGAGGGAAAGCCTTCCTTCCACAACCTTTTGGTGGTCGATTTGTAAGTGTGGGGGAAAGCCTCATCCTTTTAGCTAGCTTTTGAGATGAGAGAGACCTAAGACCACCCAACACTGGTATCAGAACCCATGTTACCAACAAGTCTAGACCCAACAGTCACACGGGAGAGATACGGGTTGTCCCTGCCTCCGACCTATGGCCCGATGTGTGGAGGGGATTGCTGGGGTTGTCCCACATCAGTTGTGGAAGGGGCTGTGGTTGGTTTATAAGTGTAAGGGAAAGCCCCATCTTTTGAGCTAACTTTTAGGATGAGAGAGGTTCAAGACCACTCAACACTAGTATCAGAGCCCAGGTCACCAACAAGTCTGGACCCAACAGTCATATGGAAGAGATACAGGTTATCCCACAAGTCTGGACCCAACAGTCACACAGGAGAGATATGAGTTGTCCCTGCCTCCGACCCATGGCCCGATGTATGAGGGGGAGATTGTTGGGGTTGTCCCACATCGGTTGTGGAAGGAGCTGGTGGTCAGTTTATAAGTGTGAGGGAAAGCCTCATCTTTTGAGCTAGTTTTTTGGATGAAAGAGGCCTAAGACCACCCAATACTGGTATCCGAGCCTAGGTTACCCACAAGTCTGCACCCAACAGTCACACGGGAGAGATACGGGTTGTCCCTACCTCCGACCCATGGCCCAATGTGTTAAGACCACCCAACACTGGTATCCGAGCCTAGGTTACCCACAAGTCTGGACCCAACAGTCACACGAGAGAGATATGGGTTGTCCCTACCTCCGACCCATGGCCCAATGTGTGAAGGGGAGATTGTTTGGGTTTTCCTACATCGATTGTGGAAGGGGCTGGTGATCGGTTTATAAGTGTGAGGAAAAGTCTCAACCTTAAAGCTAACTTTTAGGATGAGAGAGGTCCAAGACCACCCAACACTGGTATCAGAGCCCAGGTTACCAACAAGTCTGGACCCAATAATCACACGGGAGAAATACGGGTTGTCCCTGCCTCCGACCCATGGCCCGATGCGTGAGGGGGAGATTGTTGGGGTTGTCCCACATCGGTTGTGGAAGGGGCTGGTGATCGGTTTATAAGTGTAAGAGAAATTCTCATCCTTTGAGCTAGCTTTTGGGATGAGAGAGGCTCAAGACCACCCAACACTGGTATCAGAGCCCAGGTTACTAACAAATCTGGACTCAACAGTCACACGGGAGAGATATGGGTTGTCCCTGCCTCTGACCCATGGCCCGATGTGTGAGGGGAAGATTGTTGGGGTTGTCCCACATCGGTTGTGGAAAGGGCTGGTGGTCGGTTTATAAGTGTAAGGAAAAGTCTCAATTTTTGATCTAGTTTTTGTGATGAGAGAGGTCCAAGATCACCCAATAATTAATTATGGAAGTCCTGAGTTTCAGGGATTTTTTAGTCTCATGTTTTGATAGAATGGAAGCAAACACTGGCCGCCCAGGTCAGCCAAGGGTATCTCCATCTTCACGGAGCTTTTCTCACAACAACCAAACAAGGAAAACCTACCGCCTCCATGATAGTTGAGCTTATTTTTATGCACACTGACATGACCTCTCTTGATGTCTCACACATAAAATGACACATGAATACAACTATGAGAGTATATGTTAAATTTTTACCTGGTTATGTCGCGTAGCTTCTGAAACATGTCCCCATCGAGGCAATACAGTTATCAGCAGATGGGCGGCAGAAGAATGGATAAGCATTTGAAATGGACAAAGACTGACGGCTAAATAGGATTGTTTGCATCACAAGTTGGAAAAACCAGCAGTCTAGGATCTCAACTACCTAAAGAGGTTCAACACAAGGTGCTGAAGAAGCCCATAAAGAAAGTTCAATGTTGACTGTGCTGAGTGTGCTGAGTGTGCTCGAGCTAGTGTCTTCTTTGCTGACGTGGACTGACACGTCCACCTCGTGAGCAGTGAAGCAGACGTCCATATTTGTCCTTCATTTCATTATTGACAATAATTCATGTCTAAACGTTTTCGTAAGCAGTGAAAATATTTATCGTTCATTTATTTTCGTAAATAATAAAAGCGGTCATTTTTATAAAAAAATTATTTTTCAAAAAATTATTTATTTTTCGCGGAATAAACGTAAGTAAGATAATACTTTTAGAAAGTAAGACAAGCTAAGGATTAATTTAGTAGACTGGGTTGACCTAGTTTATGTTCTTGAATCCCTATGGTCCGTCCATATCTCTTTGACATCATCCCTTTGGGCGCGTTCATACTCATTGACTGACTGGTCAATAAGTATCAGCGCACATACGTGCATACCTTTGTGTGTATGAATCTTGCAATAGATCATAATTCAAAAAGAGCCCACGTGGTCCAGCCTTTATATACATGCTTTCTTTGGGTAGCTCCGATTGCATTTATGGGATTGGTACGCCATCAAATAGGCGGATCGGGTCTGGTTTAGGTTGGATAAAAAAATGGCCCGACCCATGTTGACCAATTTAATCTATATTGATCCATTTATACATAATATGGTTTTTTTACCCATACCCAACTTGACACATATTACTGAAAAACACATCCATATGTGACCCAACTCATGAAAATTTATACCTACCTAAATAACCCACTTAGGCTCTTCATGTGAGTATGTTAATTGGATAAAATTTATATCGACTTAAAAAAGTAAAATAGCAAAATAATAAGATGTAAATAAATCAAATAAAAATGTGAAAAAAAAAAACTAAGAAAAATTGGTAACCAAAATCCTACAAAATAATATAAATTATACGGATTTTAACCGATTTTCCATTCCCATATTTTTTTTTTTGTCGAAATAACATTTCATTCACTTCCTCAATCGAATTACAAGAGAGAAACGTCTCAGTTCAAGAAGCATAACTTCAAACCAAGACAAATCCTAGACAATTTCAAAACAAAACAAGTTCAAGATAATAAGAGAAATCATCAGAATAAGGTTATAGGTCACACGCTCAAAGAACACACTTATGACTTCTTCATGCCAAAATCGGTGGCCGATCACCGAATCCGTCTTCGGTAATGAGCACATACCGAGAACTCTATCTGATACTACGACTTTGCTTTTCTGCGATGCGCCCCTATGTTTGGCGTCCCCATTTCTGCGATGCGCCCCTATGTTTGGCGTCCCCAACACCATTGTCTGATCATATTCTATTCTATTTTACAAGCCACGGTGTCTGACCATATTGCCACGGTGTGTGCTATGTGTATGCACAGGTTGCGAAACCCTGCTCCCTCCTCACCCGTCCCCACCCCAACTCCCCTCGAAGGTAGGGATTCGAACCCTCAATCTCCCCCTTCTCAAGTGAGAAGAGTGGCCACTAGGGCAAACCCTCAGTGATTAAAGTAAAAAGGTTGAAGGAGCATAGATCTAGTACTTGTGAGAGCGAAACCTTCACGAAACTCCTCTGATCTCTTTCAAAATTTCAACTTGTTCACCATCGAAACCCAGCGAAAGAGAAGTCCCGAAAACATACACATAAAAAACCCCAAATCTAAACTAGATCGGGATAGAAATCTCTCCGAAATGGGATAGAAAAGCTTCTAGATCTAGATTAAATTGAAAGAGAAAAGCTCCCAAACAAGAAAAAAACAAGAAAACAAAATAAAGAATGAAAACAGTCGAAGAAAAAGGAGAGAGGGGGAGAGAGGGTTCTGTGACCCTCTCTCTCCCTCGTGAACAAAGCTTCAGGGGAAAAAGAGAAGGAGGCGGCGGCTGCTGGGAGAAAAAAAAACCAGGGGAGAATTCTAATTTTCCGAAAGATATTCCATTCCCAGTTGGGCTGCTCTTCTAGACCAAAAAAAAATTATTCTTCGATTCAGTCAAACTCTGATCGGGTCAAGTTCTAATCTCGCAGCTATAACATGTAGTCCACAATTAATTATTTCCATGGATCTGAAACTGCCATATGAAGACATTGTTCTCCCCTCAAATGTGGAACAATCAAGATACAACAAAGGACAGTTCCATTCTAATGATGGTTCATCTTAGTAAGAGCCATCAATTGATCAGCTCTTGAACGGCACTTTCGGCGGAGAGGATCCCTCGAGAAATGCCTTGAACAAGGTGAGAGCTTGCGAGGGCGAAGTGTATGGGACCTCGTGAGCCGCTCCTCGGACCGTGGCGAATGTCAAGCGAGTCGCGTTCTTCCCTTTTCTTGACCTACCAAACGACTGAGTCCATCCACCAACCTGGATTCACGAGTGTCACTGATGTTGGTAAGAATGTATATGTTCATCGGAAAACTTCGAAGGAGATTCAACAATGGACGGAAACATTCCTTCTCTTTTACTCCGCGATGCGTCTGAGTTAAAAGGAAAAATGAAGACGAGACGAGAACCTAACCTGCATTCCGTCGTACCAAGGTGCATATCCACCAAAGGATGAGAATTTCAAGCCTCGAGAAATCAAGTTGGCGATCGTTCTCGTCTGCGTCAATGGTATTCTCGAATCTTGATCCCCACTGCAACGTGCAGCCCGGTTCCACATTATCAGTTTATTTATTACATGATGCCGCAAGGATGTTTATGTCCATTCATGACTTCGAGGCTTGCTTCCACAGCACAGATACCGTGATACTTCCGACAAGAAAAAGGTGTCGTCGAACGAAACATGTTGGAATTAGACCATTCGTGTCTGTGACTTACCTGAAGAGGAGTACTCGCAGATGCTCCTTGATTAAAGCCGATAAAAGAGGTATGATGTTGTCGCCTATACCGGTGTCGCGTAAGGAAAAAGGGCTGCCGCGTGCCGCACGAAACGACATTTAGAAATAGAACATTGCGGTTTCGACTGAATCAGGAAGGTAATAGAGCAGAGGTGAGCAATAAAAACCTTGAACAGAATTCCCAAACCGATGGGAGCTTCGTCGTATTCACATGGAGTGCTTCCTGGACTCGAGGATTATTGAGGTACGTGGATATATAACCATCAAGGCACGGATCGACAAGCACCATCCTTGCAGCTAGCTGCTCACAAGAAAAGTCGATACTTAATGAACCGGGTCAAGGCCTAACCCCTGAATTGTATTTTCTGTGATGCAATACCATAAGGGTGCTCTCATGGTTTTGATCCTAGGCTCTTTCATTCTTATGCTGTGACTATACTCTATGCAGGCTCAGATGAAATTTTACAGAAAGAAGATGTAACAACCTACTAATTCCATGTTCATTATGCAGTCTCTCTTTCGCGTGTTCTTCGTGGCTACGATATCGAAGATCTTTCAAGTTAAAATGAATTCAGGGGTATCCCTGTAGCAACACTAACCAAAGTGAAATTCTAGAAACTAGGCAAGATCTTCCAGAGAGTCGAACTCACTTTAGCATGGTACGCATCCCACGAACTACTTGGAGCCGATTGCACCGCAGTAGTCCCGGAGAAGCAGTAAGGTCCGAGGACATCAAATGGATCAGTGAAATTCCCCATTTCCTCCGCCTGCTTCTCCGATACCTCGGCGCATTCCCTCGAAAGTTTGCCATGGAATCGTTCCGTCCAGTACCTGGAGTCATTGCACACCGTCTTCTTCAACTTCAATGTCTCGTCCGAAATGACGCCATGGGACCACAAAAAATTGGCGCCATCTATACTAATCTGAATATCCAGAAGTGGGTTGCCGAGCTGCATCGACAGAAAGAAGAAGATATTCTTTTTGGTCAGGTAATAAGCTTGAAAATCGAACGAAAAGAGCTGCCAAACTGAAGAACACGCAATTCAGTGGAGCAGGGAACTGTTAACTGCTATCCCCCGAAGCTTGATCGGATTCCCATGGGAATGCTTATTGTGATCCACCACCAGAGCTGCAAACTGCGGCACATAGTGGCCTACAACGATGTTCTATAGCGATTAGTTCGTTTGGAACGAAGATTAGTGTATCAAATTGGAGTTAAACGAACAAGTCGGAATTTGCAATCGCATCCACAGCAAGACCGAGAGACGAGGAGTTTCGACACTTACCAGCATAGCTCTCCCCCGCTATATAGAAATCGGAGTCTCTATATTTCGGATATTCTTTAAACCAACTGAGAAGGAACTGCATGTTTTCTCTGGCTGCAACGCGAAAAGATGTCTTACTACAAATATGAAGGCCGCTAAGTTCTCATGACGCAAAGGAAATTCGTTAGGAACAACTGAGATGTACCGGTGTCTGCATCTTTCCAATCGGCGTAGTCCACAGTCGTATTCGAGTATGAAAACCCAACTGAGATGGGGGATTCTACGTAC
Source organism: Lenwebbia sp. NSW1173648 (assembly GCA_029784005.1). Classification (NCBI taxonomy): domain Eukaryota; kingdom Viridiplantae; phylum Streptophyta; class Magnoliopsida; order Myrtales; family Myrtaceae; genus Lenwebbia; species Lenwebbia sp. NSW1173648. The sequence goes on along the minus strand of JARCGZ010000010.1, from coordinate 6,609,834 downwards.
AGCATGTTCGACACTACCCAAATTGCAAACAAATGAGCGTAAATAACCCTTAACAACTTTCAAGAGTCCATTCCATTTACAACATGATCGATCGGCCAATGAAAGAAGTACCTTTATTCCAGGAGAATTCATTCTTCATCAAGCGACCGTCCCGAGCTGGTCGAAACGGGCCGTGCTCCTTGAATGCACCGAACCCAAGAGAAGAACAGCCGGGGCCTAAACCAAAGTCAATCAGAATTGGCGAACAAACAGCAAGAGCAGTAATTGAATTAGCAGTAGGACTACTATACCGCCGGCGAGCCACAAGGTTAGAGGGTAAGATAGCGGGTCCCTAGCATCGGCTTCCACGAAGTAATAGAACAGAGCATGGCCAAGTCGAGCATCCGTAGCGATGTAACCCGAGTGCTGCTCGAACGAAACGCCATCCGGCTGACCGGGGAGCTTGGTGATGAGCTCGGCTGTTGATGTGCAGGAGGAGAACAGAGGAATGACACCGTTCACAATCACAAAGAAGTACCAAAGCATCATTTACTTGGATTAAAGGACTCTGAGCAGTGAAGGAATGAGGAGCATCCAAATGAGACTACTCCGCCCAAGAAAAAGTTAATGATAATATAACAGCTGCGGGAATGGATCTTCATTTGACAGGTTCACCGGTCAATTTCGTATGGCTCATTTCATGTTAAGTAATGACCAACTGGGTAGAATTTTTTCTAGCATTCTGCTTTGACTTCAGACAGACGCCCACGTGAAGCGCTTGGACTTTTGTGAAAGGAAGCAACGTGGTTTTAGTACCTGGTATCCTCATTGAGGTCAAATTATCTTTTTCATGGAAAAAGCAGGTAATTGCCCAGAACTTGTGAGTAATGATGAATTTGAATTGGAAGAAATCTTCTTTTACCTATTCAGAGTTATTGAATAATCTATAGATAGCAATTTTCCACGTAAAAAATAGCATGCGTGACCATTTCTAAAAAGTTGAATAATCAAAAGGTAGAAAGAAATGAGGTCTTGGTCAACAAAGGAGGAGACAGAAATATTTAGGCTGCGTTTGGTAGTCATGATATAAGTCAGGATAGGATATGTTTTATCATATCTTGTGTTTGGTAACTGTCCAAGATAGGATAAAGGGGATATAACACGGATAAAAAAATTCTAGGGGAGTGGGTGGGATAGATTAGGATAGGATTTCTCAAGCGAGCATAAACGAGAAGAATCAGGTTTTTCCCACAACCACCATTTCTCCTCCGCATTAGGCTGACTCTCCGCTGTGCCGGCGTCTCTGGCTGGAGGCCACCTCTCCGGGGGTGACAACCGTCAAGTGTGGCCGCCTCTTCGGCGGCGCCAAGCTATCTCCGATCGCAAAACCGTGTATCTCCACGGCCTTGTTCTTTAATCGATTGTTTGGCATGATATGAGATCACGTCTCTCATTCTTTAGCTGCTTGAAACTTTTCAATATTCAAAAGGGGTCTTCACATGTTATGAAGAACTCGATGTTGATCATCGACTTTTAAGGTAGCTCTCTTGGACGACCCGCATAAATGCATCTTCAACTTGTGAAAAGAGATCGAATAATTAGATTGTTCAACACGTATTTACTCACTTGACGTGACAACGAGCAAGGCCAGCGGGTCATAATCAAAGGATTCGACTCCAAATCAAGACCCCCGATTCTAAGAGGCCTGCTCCGTCGATATTGTGTCCAAATTCAGATGGCACAAACCTCTGCTCGATAATAACTCACTCATCAGAATTCATCACTAAATAATTTCCGAAGCATCCTAATGTTTCAGCAAAATAGAGTCGATCAAAGCCTCGCCTTGCCTCTAATTATTCGACGTTAAATCCGCAGTTCACCAAACAGTAGATAGGATATGACAAAATCCTTGGATTTCTTATCATATCCTATTCAGTCCTATCTTGACTAGAAATCTGGGCGACCAAACGCGGTCATTTAATGAGAAAGAGAGAGGGGCTCGTAAGGGAAAAGAAAAGGCAACAAAAAAATGAAAAAGAAAAGGAAGGTGGACTCTCTTATTAAAGGGTAATAGGAGAGAGAGAGAGAGAGAGAGAGAGGAAAAAGAAAAGAAGAATAAGGAAAAAGAAAAAAATGAGGGGAACAAATGAGCGAGAAAAGAAAGAAGGAAAGTAAAATGATAGGTGGCTTGGAGGCAGAGAGAGAGAGAGAGAGAGAGAGCCCCCGAGAGGAGGGGGACATCGAAGGAAAGCAAGAGGGTTACGTTGTGTATACACCTCAAGGACCCTCACGAGATGGATTCCCTCTATTTTACAAAGCCGTGTAAGCGCTCGCACCCTTAATTCATCTAATCGGAGTGATTTTTCCGAACCGAGCCGTAATTTTGGATTTTTGTAATTTCTGAGTTTGTGGGTTAAATCTAAGAGTTCCTAAGCTGAGAAATCACGGGGGTTGATAATTTAGGGTGCCGTGGAGCCGTAGAATTTTACAAAACTCGTCTTGGGCTCACAATTTGCCCGAAGTGAATTTTTGAAGTTATGTGAAAATGCTTAACATTAGCGAATTTGCTGTTTTAGCATCATTTTTGGCCCGATTTCGGCTGTCGTTAGAATCAACAAAGCTTAGGATAGTTAAGTATCTTCTAAGGGCTTTTGTTTGGCAGTAGATTTGCTAGAATCAGAGTTTGATGGAGAGAGTTGTGGTGTGCACAAGTCCGAAGCGTAAGCTGCGCGCGGCAGACAGCAGTGAACATTCGCTACATTGAGCCTTCGTTGTTACGTAGGAGTCGATTGGCCGGCAAATAAGCGTAATTAGTCGAGTAGTTCGTTAGAGTAGTGTATTATTCAATTTTTGATATCGTTTTTCGATTAATTGATAGGAATAAGAGTGCATCGACTCGAGTGCCCATTGTAGGTTGATTCAGCTTTCCCAAGTGAATGGTGCTATTTCTTCTTTGAATGTGTAAATCATGCCTTGAAAGTGATAAACATTTGATATACATCATGAGTTATTAAAAGCATGTTTGTTGCATTAAACTTGGATTGGGCATTCACTACAACTTGATATTTGACAAATGTTTTAAGAAAGGTGTTGCGAAAAATTATGTATGTTTATGTTGATTTGTGAACTTGAATTACGAAATGGACTTTGAAATGGTTTATTAAATGTAGTTTGTTTGATGAACAGAGTTGAGAATGATTATATGTTTTGGTTTGTGAAACCTTTTTGTGATATTGATTCTGAATTGGGTTGTGAATTGCGAAGAGACATATATATGTATTGCTTTACGAATTGGTTTACAGAATGAGTTCTAAAATGATTTGAGAAATACTTTACGACAGGTATTTCTGGCAGATGAGTTGAGTTGCGAAAATTTATATGTTTAGTTATGAAATGTATTCTAGGTTATAAGAAAGATTATACGAAATGGTTTGTAGAACTGTTTTGTGATATTGATTCCGAATTGGCTTGTGATGTGTGAATGATGATATTGTCAGATTATGTGGTACTCAATATTGCTGTGAACCCAATTAGGGATTTGTGGGTATGCGCATACTAGTATTAGGATATTATTGTGGGCCGAGCCACGGGCATTGTAGGTGAAGACCTTACCAAGGGGGAATCTTGGTCGCCTTGTCACGAGGCGTAATGCGTGATCATAGTTAGATAATTGAGCACGAGCTTGATCAATGGAATAGAATAGTCATGGCCACGGTTCGGAACCGACTGGTTCTGGTTCATGAACCGGCGGTTCCGGTTCGTGGCCATGGGTGAACCGGAACCGGAACCTTAATGGGCGATTTCGGTTTCGATTTTGAACCAGCGGTTCCGAGCCGGTTCAAGGCCTGATTCCGGTTCAAAACAGAAAATGGAACTGCCGATTCCTGTTCATGTTCCGATTTTCAAATTTAATTTTTAAATAATGAATTATGAAATAAAAAATAATAAATTATCAAATACAAATTGTAATCAAATTGTAAATTGTAATCAAATTTGGGGGGGGGAAGAGGGGGAATGGGCTTGAACTTAATGAATTATCATTAAGCGCCTACATATCTTCTTGGGGATAGAAGAATCAAAGCCCATGTAGCTCTTTTACCTTTGATAACCCCATACTTACTTCATCGTCAATCATCGCTACCAATTTCGATATTGGTACCCGTGGCGGTGGTATCTCCATCATTGAAGAATTCGGCCTCATTGCTGCGATCCATCTCTTGTTGTCGATGTTGAGCCTTTGTCCAATCATCGACACAAGCTTGAGTCTCCACCGAATCCGGAGCTAATCTTGAACGTCGGTCATCCAAAATGTTGCCTCCAACGCTAAATGCTTGTTCAACCACAACTGTTGAACAATGGGTTGCTAAAACCTGTCTTGCAATGAGAGCGAGAATTTGGAATTGGGTTGAATCCCTCTTTCACCATTTTAGAATTTTGAAATCTGTGCCGCCTTCGAATTCACCAAACTCAAAAAAAAATGGTTAAATAGGTCTCTATTTCGAAAATATTTCTTGTTGCTTCCTTTCTTCTTTTTTGCCTATTCATCAGCATTTTGTACCCTCTACTAATTGTACCTTGGTCTCCGCTTTGTACGTCACTAGGTTGGGAAGATCCACTATCAACTAGATTATATCTACTACAAAATTTATTATACAATTCTACTAGTGCTTTTTAACTACTGTTTGTATAGCTCTAACATCTATCATTTCAATCAAATGTAAACAGTCATAATATGTATTCAAATAATCACCTAAACCATCTAATTTGGTACGTGGATCGAAAACACAAGCAACCAAATAAATAAGAGGAATTTCGGTGAAATAATGCAGCCATTTCGTTCGCATTGCTATAATAGTCGAACCTAATTGATCATCTTTTTCATTTTCTTCAAAAACATCAGCAATATTAACACACTCTATTAAAAATAAATGCGTAGTAGGATAATAAACACCAGATAAAGTATAAGTTGCATTATTAAAAACTTTTAAAAGATCTAAAAAAAATTGCAAATATCCCACTCTCATGGGAATAAATTAATTTTAGAAATACTATTAGAAATAAACGTGCATAATAAATCTTTATATGCAAAAGATTAATTAAGCAACTCATACGTAGAATTCCAACGAGTTGGAACATCTCATGAAATTTTTTTTGGTCTTCTTCTATTTGCTTTACAAAATCTGCCACATTCTTTCATAATTTGGGGATGTCTCCATAAAAATTGAATTGCTGTCTTTATTGGGCTGAGAAAAATATCAAGAGTTTGTAAACCATCTAGTACACATAAATTTAAAATATGGCAAACACATCTAATGTTAAAAAATTATCCACCAAAAGCGGGTTTACAAATCTTTTCTAACTCGGGAATGGAAACGGTATTTGCCACGGCACTTTCAAAACCAACTGAAAAAATTTTATTAACCAAAAAATATTCTTCTAAAATTTGCCTAATTATTCTATAAATATTATTTACCGTATGCCTACATCAAAAACTCTAAATGCAATAACTCTTTTTTAAATGTTTCAATCATCGTCTATCCAATGACATGTAATACCCATATAAGAATGAATTTGTCAAGGATCACTCCAAATGTCGCTACCTATAAGCACACGTCCATTGAAATTCATAAAAAGGTTTTTCAAATCTTCTTTTCGTTTTTTATAAATATCAAAAACTTGGCATTTAAACGTATTTCTCGAAACAGGTTTTACTTGTGGAGTACATGCAGTTTGTATAAAATGATTAAAACCAACTTTTTCACCAAAATTAAACAATAAACGTTCAACGGCAGCAAATCTAGCTAATTCTTCTTTATAAACTTTTTCATTGTAACGAAATAAAGGAGGAGTGCTAGGATTGGCATACCCGAAAATTTATTGTTGGCTAGAGTCGATCCCCGCTTGCGTTGGATGTTTCGACCTCATATGCCGTTAAATGTTCCATAGCCGCCTCCACCTGTAAATTTGTATGTTGCCCCCACAATATTTACATTTTACCTGATACTTGTCTGCGCCTAAATGTTCCTTCGTGAAGTGTTCCCATATGTCGGATTTATCCTCCCGTTCTAGCTCCTTTGTTGTTGACATTTCTTCGATACCGATAGGAGGATGCAAACTTTTTTGCATTGGGAGGTGCTCGACGTTGAGAATAATGTCGATATCATCAATATCGTCTCCCCAATATACAAAATCACAATGATCATGAAGATAATGGGATTCCCTCATCGGGCTCTTTCCTCTGTCACTAGCTCTGCTTCCACTTGCCATTTTTTGAGAGAATTGAGTGAAAAGCGAATTCAAAATATTGACAGAATTGAACAGATTGAGAGAATTTGAGAGAATTGTGAGAAATTAAGAGAAATTGTGAGAAAAAATGAAAGATGAAAAGGGATATTTATAATAGTTATGATAGATTTAATAAATTTAAAAAAATAAAAAATAAAAAAGGTGGCCAATTTGGCCATTGCCTTACAACGATCTTGGAAAGAGCCTTCGGTTCTTTCCCTTTTCTTTTTTTAAAACCGGCTAAAGCTGATTCAAGAAAATGGGGGCCCGTAACTAGCCCCTACGGCACGGGCCGGCTCTGGTTTGGAACCGGCGGGCCCGGTCAACGGGCCGGTTACGGATTTGACCCGGGCTGGTTCCGGGCCCAAACTGGCCTATGGCCACCCCTAGAATAGACCATTGACATGTGATTTGAGATTAGTCGATGGAATGGACCATGGTCGTTTGATTATATATGGGATTGATCAATGAAATAGACCATTGATATTTGATTAAATGTTGTTGATTTAGATGAAGATTTCTGATTTGTACAAAAATTATGTGGAAAGATGTAACTCACTTTTGGTATTGTACGTATATGAACTGCGGTATTTGAAAATAATGTGTACTTCAGTATTTTTCTATTCATGTGACAACGTACTTTATTGTGTATTTTGACCGTATGCCTACCAATCTCTACTGAAAGGAATTAACTTATGTTTGAAGTTGTGCGTATATTATCAATCGCATTTGGGATTATTGAGTTCGGTTATGGTTTTGTAAATATGCCTAGTGGGTGCTCAATCTGCTTAGAAGATATATGCACTACTCACTAAGCTTTTTTTGCTCACCCCTCCTTGCATGCCAATCTTTTTCAAGTCCTTCAACTAATGGCTATTAGGACGAGAGCGATATCGACGAGAAACTTTGGTAGTTGAATCTTGGTTTTAAAGTTGAGATAGTCTGATACATGTCTGAGAGGGTATTTGTTGAGGTTCAGTTCTTAGTTTGGAAAAATGTATATTTTGTTAATAGGGATATATTTTCCGGACAATAGGTTAATGTTGTTTACGTTTGAGGCTGCGTTCTTTAAGAGAAAGGACAGCCGTGTCATATCCTCTATTTTGGTACGATTTGGGGTGTGACCGATAATATCCCCATATAATTAACAATTTTCAATTCAGAACAGTAGCAATTTTTCTGTGGTGAATAAATTATTCATCTTGCTGGCAATTTCGTACCCAATCGGTAACTTCGATTAACTTTTATGTATATTGAGGTGACTTTCAATACAGACGATTATTTTCAGGCACTTATTTTTTAAATCATTCATTTCCTGAGAAACAAACGGAGCTTTACGTTTGTTTTGGCTACCTCAAAAGTGCAACACTGACGCTGATTAGGATATACGCAAGCAAAGCATGGAAAGGATGTACTTGTAAATATATCATGAACTTATTTCCTGCTCCACAGTCGCTCTACAAGATAGAAACAAGCGAATAAATACGGATTAATGTGAAAAAGATTATGATTACACCATTGAATTTGATATCGATATTCTAATGTGCGTCGTAAAGAAGAAAGGCGCAGCTTTTAGTACAACTGGGCTCATTGCCTAGGTTTAATTTTCGTGTTAGCATCAAGCAGCAGTCTATACATTTTACACCTGTAAATAGTGCTAAGGCCAAGAAGCGAAAGCTAAGACGAGAGAAAACGGCTACAGTGACTTTTGAGGAGGCTTTGCACGTAGATGATATATCAATGGAAAAAGGAGAAGACAATGCAATGAGGAGTTCCATGCCCCAGGAGAGCCATTCTCACATGCCAAAAGGTGTTCTTATATTCCATACATTTTCCTAGGAGAGAGAGAGAGAGAATCCACATAGAGGAGAACATAGAGTTGCCCCATTTGCCCGCCCGCTCCAAAATCCACATGAAGGAGAACATAGAGTAGGTGCAGGCCCTCGTCGGCCGCGGGCGAGGGTTCCCCTGTAGCCGTCGATGGCAGCCTCGCCCAGTCTTCATCGATGGCCGACCATCGCCTGAGGCCGGCCACCAGCGAAAAGGAAGGAAAAAAAGAAAACAAAAAAGGAAAAAAATTCAGAAAATGTAAATGACGAAAATATCATTGGTCATACCCTTTTTTGACTCAATGAAGGCACTTCAGGTCCTTTCTTGAAGCAAAGTCCACTTCAAGCCTTTATTTGAAAAAATAAGGACATTTTGGAATTTTCCCACTTATTTATGACACGAAAATTAGTTTTTGGTAAATGTGATACGGATGTGTTAAATTAAGATTTTTTATTTTTTTAAGTACACTGGATCGGGGATGATCCAAGAAGACCGGAGGACCTACGGTTCCTTAAGTACTCTAGAATATTCTTATGGCCAATATTCTAAAGTATTCTTGCTATTAACACAGGTAGTTAGTAGATGGAGAGATAAAAAAATCTCTATGTACGGTTGTAATAAGAGGGGTACTTGCATATAAAAGGGAGAAGTGTCAAAAAAAAGTCTTAAACCTATTGCATTGGTGCCAATTCAGTCTTAAACCTTTTTTTGGTACCAATTTAGTCCTAAACCTTTTGCATTGGTTTCAATTTAGTCCTAAACCTTTTACTGGTGCCAATTTAGTCCTAAACATTTTGCATTGGTGCCAATTCAATCCTAAACCTTTTGCATTGGTGCCATTTCAGTCCTAAACCTTTTGCATTTGTGCTAATTCAATTGGCCAGTTTATGACTAAATTGACACCAATGCAAAAGATTTAGAACTAAATTGGCACCAATAAAAGATTTAGGACTGAATTGACATCAATGCAAAAGGTTTATAACTAAATTGGCACTAATGTAATAGGTTTCTGACTTTTTTAACACGTCCCCATATAAAGGGGTCTCCTCCCATAATTTATATCATCTCCCAAATAATAAAAATCCGGAGCTTCTCTTGACGAATTTCTCTAGGGCCGCACGTGTAAGGAAATATTAGGTTAACCGGCCCGCGACAAATTAATAGGATCGTTCTCCGCACAAGATGTCATGTCATCACCAATATTATGGTCAATTTCCTCACAATTTGAGCACCTAGTCATAGTCAACTTCCTCATAATCCTTGAACAAGATTTAGTAATCCTACATCCATGCAAAAATTCTTTCAAGCTGTTACACTTATCCTTATTTCTTTTCTTTTTTTTCTTTGTCAGTGGATATCTATATCTATCTATTGAAAAAAAAAAAAGATAATCGAAACTACTTCGAGTTCAATCTATTGTGATTACAACCAAAAGCAAAGCCAAGCATCTCAAACGCGACAGATAATCTTTCTCCTACTACTACTACTCGTACAAGTATTTCCATCCTGTTGAAGAACAACCGAATATTCCCAGCAAATCCCAAAATCAAACCGTATTTATATCGAATCACATCTTTCACACACAAGCACACACAGTGATAGCTTCATCGTTCAGGAGGAGATAGGAGAGGAAAGGCGCGACCCGCCATGGCCAAGGATCAGCTGGAGGTCCTCAATGTCTTGGACCAAGCCAAGACTCAGCTCTACCACTTCACCGCGGTGGTGATCGCCGAGATGGGCTTCTTCACCGACGCCTACGACCTCTTCTGCATTTCCCTGGTCACCAAGCTCCTCGGCCGGATCTACTACTACGTGCCCGGATCTTCCAAGCCCGGCAGTCTGCCTCCGAATGCGGCGTCAGCCGTGAATGGGGTTGCCATCTGCGGGACTCTGGCCGGGCAGCTCTTCTTTGGGTGGCTCGGGGACAAGTTGGGCCGCAAGCGCGTCTACGGCATCACCCTTATGCTCATGGTGGGGTGTTCCGTCGCCTCTGGTCTCTCCTTCGGGAGCTCGCCGAGGGCTGTCATGGCGACCCTTTGCTTCTTCAGATTCTGGCTAGGTGAGTTTCCCACTTATGTTGGATGAATTGGCAATGTTAGTTGCACAATCGTGCGTTCGGTACTGATGTTCACCGTTGTGCCAATTGGCTAGGTTTCGGCATCGGAGGGGACTATCCTTTGTCTGCGACGATCATGGCAGAGTACTCCAACAAGAAGACCCGCGGCAGTTTCATTGCGGCGGTGTTTGCGATGCAAGGGTTCGGGATCCTCGCTGGTGGGACAGTCGCCATCGTCGTCTCCTCCATCTTCGGCGCTTTGTACCACGCGCCACCATTCGCTGACGATCCCGTTGGATCCACTGTTCCCCAGGCAGACTACGTGTGGAGGATAATCCTGATGTTCGGTGCACTGCCGGCGGCTCTCACGTACTACTGGCGGATGAAGATGCCGGAGACGCCGCGCTACACCGCCTTGGTGGCGAAGAACGCCGAGAAGACCTGCGCAGACATGTCGAAGGTCTTGCAAGTCAATATCCGGGTCGAGAAGCAAGACCTCGAGAGCCAAAACCGGGGCGAAACCGCCAGTTTCGGGCTCTTTTCGAAAGAGTTCCTCCGTAGGCATGGCTTGCACTTGCTGGGCACAACAAGCACTTGGTTCTTGCTTGACATTGCCTACTACAGCCAAAACCTCTTCCAAAAGGACATATTCAGCGCCGTCGGATGGCTTCCTGCGGCAAAATCCATGAGCGCCCTTGGCGAGCTCTACATGATCGCCCGTGCCCAAACCCTAATCGCACTCTGCGGCACTGTCCCGGGCTATTGGTTCACGGTCTTCCTCATCGACCGCATCAGCCGGTTCACCATCCAGTCCATCGGTTTCGCCTTCATGTCCGTGTTCATGTTTGCCCTAGCCATACCGTACCACCACTGGACCCTCAAGGAGAACCACATCGGGTTCGTGGTCATGTACGGGTTGACCTTCTTCTTTGCCAACTTCGGGCCCAACAGCACGACCTTCGTAGTCCCAGCCGAGATCTTCCCAGCCCGGTTAAGGGCCACCTGCCACGGGATCTCGGCGGCCTCGGGGAAGGCCGGCGCGATCGTGGGGGCATTTGGGTTCTTGTACGCATCGCAGAGCCAGGACAAGGCCAAGACCGACCCGGGGTTCCCCGCCGGGATCGGGATAAGGAACTCCTTGATCGTGCTCGCAGTGATCAATCTGCTGGGTTTGCTCTTGACTCTCCTCGTGCCTGAATCCAAAGGAAAATCGCTCGAGGAAATGTCACAGGACTACTGCGAAGAGGCTGAGAATAATTCCAAGAGCGAGGCTGCAAACGTCTAGGGCATCAAGAATAATTTATATTAGTCTCTCTAGATATAATTCTGTAAATTTGGCATTGATCATTAGCTCTTGTCTTCAGTTTTAAGCATCTCTTCTTCCTTTTTGGATTTTCATTAATGTTGCCAACTGAGTTTTACTGCATGACCAAAGTTAGTTTTTGGTTTTGGAGTTAATTTCATATGTTTATTACATGGAAGCATATTACTAGAATTTTTTTTTTTTTTTATGCACCATCATAGTTGCATAAAAAAAACACTAGATTTTTTTTTTTTTGAAGCAAACTCGATTTTTTTGGTTTTGGAGTTAATTTCATATGTTCATTAATGTTGAGAGATGATTGTTGGAACGGAGAAGTAGTCCGATTTTGAGGGTTAGTTAACTGTTAGCTAAACGCTACGTTCATCAGAAAGAAGATTAGATACTAATCACAAAATCAAATCTATTGATATTTCTTGCATCTATAAATATTCAAATATTATTCAAATTCAAAAAATTATGATGTTATCTGACATCTACATTTTCTTCTGATGGAAATCAAAGACGCTACAGTGAAATTTCATATTTGCATTGACAGCAAACAACTAATTTCGTAAAGCTATCACCTAGTATGATAGTTTAGTGGTATCACACAGACCTTCATGAGTTTTCATAAGTTCGAATAATGTCGTGAGTAAATCTTTGCTAACCCGTGTCCTGGTCATCTACTACCTTATGTGAAAAGAATTTCTGGTTTTCGGCTTGTTAATAAAGTTGTGATGAGCCTGTAAAATCTACGAGTGGACCGAGTTATAATGACTCGAACCGATTATGAAGTAGTTGATGTGTGAATCTCCTAAGGTCCAAAAAGGATAGCTTAGTTGGTCGCCCCTTCTCATCCTATTTGCTTATAAAAAAAACATGGGAAAATCAGAAATCTAAGCATCACAAGTTCGAAACCAGCTGTGATGGCTGGCCGGCCCTCGCCCAGGGGCCGGCGATGCCAAAGCCAAAGTTTAAGGAAAAAAAAACAAAAAATAATTAAACGAGGGCCGGTGATGCTAAAGCCAAATTTTAAGAAAAAAAATAATTAAAAATATTTTTTAAGAAAAATATTATTAAAAAATGTCAACATCATCGCCGGCCATCCTATGTGGCACCGCCGGCGTCCACGTAAGTGATTTCTAGCCAAAATTGACCAGATAGACTGAATTGGTACCAATGCAAAAAGGTTTAGGATTAAATTGGTCTAACTGAAAGGTTTAGGATTAAATTAGTACCAATGTAATAGATTTAGGACTTTTTTGGTATTTTTCTCGCATTTGAAATGGACGGCGACGATGTCGAAATAGGGTTGTTTGCATCACATGTTGGAAAAACCAGCGGTATATGATCTAAACTACCTAAAGAGGTTCGACACAAGGTGCTGAAGAAGCCCGTAAAGAAAGTTCAAGGTTGACTGTGCTGTGTGCGCTCAAGCTAGTGTCTTCTTTGCGCATCAACGCCACGTCAGCATTGACCGGAAAGTTGACACTCACGTGTAATTGTCAAGTGTTGATTGACTAAAATATTGAAAAAGTTTAAAATGAAAAATCAAATCCTAAAAGAGAGAAGGGGAGGCTGCAGGGTCGGTGACAACACCACCCTTGCCGACCATGGCCGAGGTCAAGTGATGTTAGGCCTAGGTCGCGCAACCCGGGCCATATCTCTCTAGGGGCCATGCAACCCCAATTGTGTAATGCCAAGGTAGGGCAACCACACTCATCGACCGTCAAGGTCGCGCAACCACGGGAGGGGCCAAATATGACTTAGGGTTGAACTGTCAGGATGGTTGAGAATCTTTTTGTTTTTTCTAATTTTTAATACTTTGTTTTCTAATGATCCTCATTTCTAAATTCTTTTATCTAATGATCCTCATTGTTAAATTCTTTTTTTATTCTTTTTAAATGCCCATAAGATGCCACATCAACATTTTAATGCCACTTAAGGAGAACGTCAGCATTTTCGTCCGTCATTTTTATGGTAGGACGAACCTCTGAACAAAAAGCCATCTAGTTAGTGATCAAATTACATGGCAAAAAAGAAGTCCATAGACCTGATTGAACAACTCGAAAAACTTCGTAGACCTCTGCTAACTTTTGCAATCCTCAATTTTTTTTCTGCAATGATGTCCCCCGCGACATGCAGCACACCACAAAATCAAGAGCATAAATTCTGCAGGGAAAATTCCAAAAAAGGGCCCGAAGTCCTCTCATATTCTTAAATAAGGGCTCCAAGTGAACCTTGATTCAAACAAGGGCCTGAAGTGCTCTCATTTTCTCAAATAAGGGTCTGAAGTGAACGTTGTTTCAAATAAAAGCCTGATTTCAAGGGCATTTTCGTCATTTTCCTTATTTGATTTTTTTTATTTTATTTTTCTGTTTTCTTAAAAATTAACAAAAAAAAAATTACAAAAAACTTGCAGAGGCGAGAGGGCTGCCCCTCCCGCCTGTGGTCGCCGGCCCACCGTAGGTGGGGGGTCTGCGGGGGCGGCGAAGGCCGTCGCCTCGGCGAGGGCCGGCGACCCCGCCGACCAGAGGAGAGCGCCTCTGGCCCTCGCCAAAATTGGGAGAGGGTCGGGCCCTCTCCCGGATCTGGGCGGGGGTCGTCGACCCCCGCCCGGTCCTGAGCGAGGACCGGCGACCCCCGCACGGACTTGGGTGGGGGTCGCCGGCCCTTGCCCAGATCCAGGAGAGGGCCCGACCCTCTCCCGATTCTCTAGCCCTCGCCTCTGGTCGACGGGGTTGCCGGCCCTCGCTGAGGCGCCGACGACCCCGCCGACCTTCGCCGCCGCCACAAACCCCCCACCTGCGGTGGGCCGACGGCCACAGCCCTCCCGCCTGTGGGGCTGTTTTTTTATTTTTTATTTTTATTTTTTAAAAAATTTTAAAAAACAGAAAAAGGAAAAAAAAATAGGGAAAAATAAATAAAAATGAGACTTGAGAAATGACGAAAATGCCCTTTAGCTCAGGCCCTTTTTTGAAACTCTATAACTACTTCAAGCCCTTATTTGAAACATATTAAGCCACTTCATGCCCTTATTTGAAACAAAGTTCATTTGGGGCCCTTATTTGAGAAAATGAGAATACTTCGGGCCCTTTTTTGGAATTTTCCCAATTCTGCCCCAAGCAAATGCTTTCGGGGTTGATTTCTCATCAATACATAACACAAAATAAGGAGAATTGCAAAAGTCTACCGACACCAAAAGCTACGCCTACAATCTACAACATCCCACATTTGCTAGTATTTACATGTAATCATGACAATCTAAAACATGCCAATATATTAACGCGATACAATCAAATCAGCAGTTAGGACAGCATAATGTAAAGCAGTGGAAGTAACTAAAGTTGATTTGGCATGAACCCCCTACAATCTCAAACCCAGCATTTCCTGACTACCCTGTTCGAAACCAAAGGGATGCCGAAATGGGAGGCATTTTCAAGTACAAGCAAAATTTTCTCTAATGCAGAATTTCAACTCTACAACAGAGGCTCGTGGAAGAGCACTCTCCATCACAAGTCGAAAAAACCAGCAGTCTATCATCTACTCCACTCAAAGTCTCCTCCATATCGTGAATTGGCATTGTTTGCTCTGTTTGGATCATTTGGCTTTATTGTGTTTGCATAGGCGTGCCAACCTAAGAGGTATGGCAGTATGAACTGCACATGACGCAGCAGAATATCATTTTTTATTTTGGTCAACCAGCAGAATATCATTGAATAACTGAAATGTAAGCCCAACTTCATTAAAGGCAACCAAGGCGACAAAGATATCAGACTAATCAGTTTTATGATGAAAATAAGAATTCCTGCATCAAGAACTCTGATTGGGCTATCACAAGCAGCAAGAAAATGATCTCATTTTACTCATTCCGCTGCATTTTCATAAGACAATCCACTCACGATCACGACATTGAGATTGAGGGATATCATAAAACTATGATGAGATGAAGGCAATAGCCAATACCAGATCATTCATGGAGAACCAGCAGATAAAGCAGAACACAGAGAAGAATGTTCATCTTACATTGAAAGCCGAGATGAGGACAGTGTATTCCGCCTTGGTGACAGGAATATAAATGCTCTCATCCAAATTCATGAGCTTATTCTGAACACCTATAGCAGATCAGGTCAAAGTAAAGAAATAAAGCAAATATTAGATATTTAAATAATTAGCTGGTAAAACAAAATGAGATACAGAACAAACATCACATATTCTAACACCTCAAGGGTGGCATGAAAAATGAAGAAACAAAGCAACTATTAGACAACGATTCAGATAATTCCTGTGCAGAACTACAATTTTGATGAAGTAACTCTTTGGTTGGATCGGACATAGACCTCCGTAAAGATCTTTCCACTCCCTAAAAGCTACTAAGATATATTTCTTATTGTCTTTACAGATTCGTTCTGACTAGTCTCAATGTATCCATGGAAGCGGGAATCTTTACAGTCAAATCATATTACAGGAATTGATTAGTGATAATCAGGAGGTGCACAATGCAGAAACTCTTCGAGGTCATCTGCAAATCAGAATCACCTCTTCGGGTTGAATCCTTCACTTGGAAGGTGCTTGGGAAAACTATTTCATGTTGGACAATCTTCAAAGAAGGGGAAAGCACAGGCAAATAGATTTTTCTTTTCAAAATAAGGCTGAATCTGTTTCACAGTGGTTGCTTCATTGTAACTTCATCAAGGAACATTGGAACTCAGCGTATTCTCTGGTAGGTGCCAAATGGGTAACAGCTGGTTTGGTCAAGATGGGAATTCAATCTGGGAGATGCAGAACTCTTCCAAAGATAGGAGGAATCTTTCTCGTTGATAACCACCTTCCCATTTTTTGAATCTTTTGGCAGGATTAGAATAGGAAAACCTCCTTCACTATTAAGTGTGCGTTTGTTTCACGGAAAACTCAAGATTTGAAAATCATTTTCCGAAAAATGATTGGTTGAATCGCTTAAAAAATTATTGCCGATAATGAAAATATTTTCTGTTGGCTAATTTTCTAAGCGATTTAATCAATCATTTTTCGGAAAATGTTTTCCAAATCTTGAGTTTCCCGTGAAACAAACGCACCCTAAAAGATAGATGGCTTTCCACACTAATCTTCGGTGGTGCTGGAAATTGCATTGATAGCGTACTATCCCTGTTGGACCTTATTTACAACTTGAATTCCCCTATCAATCGTTACATGGGTTGGCACCCGCTTGGTGCCATTTCGCAATAAAATCTCTTTACTTATCAAAAGGAAAATAAATACTATATAAGATTTCTAATATATTAAATGCAAACACATGGGAATTGAGTATCTCGTGCATTATCATACATGAGAAGATATGACAAGACACTTCGATAGTAAAGCACGACTGACTGGGCAAGATCACAGTAGCTCCTATAATTGACTTAGAGGAAGGGCATGAACATGTGGCGTCCACTAGGGGTGTCAACAGTTCGGGTAGGTTCATGTTTCCATGATACCCGACCCGAACATGTTTGGTACATGTGTGTTCGCGACCCAAACCGCGGCCCGAACCGAAAACACTGTCCTGGTTGGGACGAGGTGGAAATTACATTGGCGAAGGAGACTTCCTAGGAGGGCGTTCTCTGGGAGGGAGACAATGTATGGTTTAAGTGTTTCAATTTGATTTGGGTACCCGAACAGAAACTGTTTATGTACCCGTTTTTTTAAACCTATTACCCAAACCAAAGGAACCCGACCCAAAAAGACCCGAAAAATCCGGTTCGGTTCGGTTTGGGTATTTTTTACACCCCTAACTTCCAGCAGGTTGGCAAATATGACACATTAAACAGCCAGGCCAGGAGATTTAACTTGAACATGCCTCACCCAAAATTGGCAAGATTAGTCACTATCACTTAGGTATGACTGGACATAATTTGACACTAAGAAAACAAATAGCCAATATGACATGCCACCCCTATTTTGCGGTGTTTAAGCCTAACCTTGATGCCACCAAGCACACAGGTTTAAACAGCAAGCATTGACTATAAAGCTATCGATTCTAATTGATTAGCTGCAGATAGTAATAGAATTCCTTAAAGCGACCCCACTGACTTACCACTAATCAACCAGCTCTGCCTTGGTTGTCACTGAACACCTCGCATCTCTAAATTTTGCTAATATATTGAGCTCAGCAAGTTCCAAATGACTCCCAGAAATGTAAAAATAAAACAATGCTTTGAATCATAAATCTTCATAGTCTACAATTAAATGAGGTGATACTTTATGGTTTGATCAAGAATAGGAAGAACTTCAAGCATATGCAGTGTAACAGGATATATAAATATCAGTACCAGGAGAATTAGAAAGCAGAACATTACTAAGATTAAAGAAGTGTCCCGAGCCATCTGGAAGGGGCTCCACCTTCAAAACCTTCCTTACTTTACCTTCATCACTGCAAAAGTATGACAGCTTCTATCATCTTCACAACACTAAAGTTGAAATTGAAGCCTAAGTTTTTCTCTTTGACCAAAAGCAAAGCCTAAGCATTGCACGATCAACAGAACTCGTAAATAGAAGTGAAGTTGTGCGAAGTGGTTCCTCTTTTCTGCCTTATAGGAAGAGATAAGAAATTAGTTGATGTAGAATTAAATAGTCCATATAACATTTAAATTGCTGAATTCATAATAATCGGATACTGTCTGCCATGCACTATTTCATATGCAATATTAGCATAAAAGATGTCGACGTGATTATATTACTTTCGTATTAAAAGAGTTGCTTCAAGTATCAGGCATGAGCGAGACAGCACACATTATTATAAAAGGAGATCCTTTGAATTTTATAGTATTCTAAAATGCAAATCATATAATCTGACATGCATATCTTAAGTTTTTATAATTTACTCCTGAGGGATTTGACTTTAAAATGAAAATGGTAGACAAATTTGTATTATAAAAGACAAAATACGAATTTTTCAGTAAGATATACCTGGATAAAAAAGATTCTGCACAGCGTAAATAATACCTAGAGAACTTGTGCTGCATCAGCAAAACCTAAAATTTGTCTCTAGATCCTATTGAAAAGTATTTGTCTCTAGATTCTATTGAAATCCATCAATTATCTTACAAGAGCTGACAGCAATTACCAGAGCCAAGGCCCAACTCAAGCAATCACAGCTTAAAACTACTACACACACAAATACATGTTTCTTCCCAAAAAATGAGAAGTAAGCGAGATTATACCTCTTTCCTTTAAAAGGATCGTGAAAAAATTCGCAGGAGTCTCTTGGACCTAGACCAATAAGATTTCCAATTTCTGTCACGGATAATGAGAACACCTAGAGGAAAGCATCCCCAGCCATCAGTAGAACCTCAAAAATCAGAGAAGGATTGAGAATCCACTAAATAACACTAACATTGCTCTATTAAGATCTCTCAAAGTTTACAAAATGAAAGGGGGAAGCAGCATGATTTGTCACAATCAGGTCACTATTTCCTTATTAAAAAGGGTTGCCCGACACCAACCAAAGTTGATTTGGTGGCAGCTAAGTGATAAATCACATGATGATAATTTGCAGCAACAGTTCCATATGCAAGAATACAGTACTTTGCTACCTTCAAAAAGCACTAACTAAACGTAATATAAGGTAACTACAGAAACTATTTAGAGAAAGTGAAACCCATTCAGGAAAAAAGCAGGCCAAAAGAAGAATAGCAGAACGGAAAAGAACTGGGAAGCATAGAATTTGAAGCCCAAACTAAAAAGCTCAGGGCCATAGGCCTTTAATAATACCGATGCCGTATCCCCAAAATGGAAGACACTAATAATAAATAGAAGGAAACATAAAGAGGGAGAGACATTTTACTATGGAAACAATAAAAAACGTAGCAGATCAAGAAACCATATTCCCTGCTATAGAGATGCAATAATGAATAGATCACCTGCTTTCTGCTCCAATCATATACTCGTGTGCCAGCCGCAGGGGCAAATTGAAGCAGCACAAATCCTTCCCTAGATAGTTTATATGCCCCTGACTACACCATTTAACCCAAAACTTCAAAAGGTCAGAAAAAAATATCTGAGGACTTTTTGGACATATAAGAAGAAGAAAGAGTCTCTAACATACATCTAAAGAAGTGAATTCTGGAGCTCTGGGCTCCACTGTCAGTGCTGCCTTTCCTTTGTATATGGAATGACCGACGAAAACCTTTGGAGACATTGTTCCTGCTGCATATAAGAAACCAAAGTAACTCACACAAAAGAACCAGCATTGGCGCTGCTGAAGCATAATTTCAGAAAAGCAAACAAGAATTAACCAAAATATCTTCTCTGTCATGGCTGCATAGAAGCCACACTCTTCCATTGTCAAAGAGATAAAGCAAATGAACGCCTTCGCTGCTGACTTAGCAATTGAATAACCGAGACAGCCAAAAACTTTGAGAAAAACTGTTAACCAGAGTCACTAGGTTAGCCTCATCTATCTGACCGTCCTTAAGAGCGACAAATGAGAACAAGAAAAAATTTACTCTCGACTTGCCAGGATATGCGCAACTCGTAAATCTACCAGCAAAATACATTCAGACAGTAGCACTGCAGCCGAACCCTAGCCTCGAGAATCTGCTCTAGCCTTCATCTACAACCGAAAAACCAAAGAAACTTCTATCCTCCGTCATTCAACACCAACTAACGAAAAGAGACCGCGAATTACCTCCGCCGGAAGGAGAGAAGGAGGTGGAATTGTCCGACGACGTCGAGGAGGCGAACCTCTGTTGCTGGTCGAAGTACTCGGACTGACGGCACTTCAACGAGAAGAGGCCATCGGGAGCTCGGGCCAGAGAGACGCGAGAGGTTTTGCGAGGGTTTAAGGGACTGTGACCGGGGAGCGATTGTGGTGGCGAGGAAGACGAATCGCGGAAGCAGAGGAGTCTAGGGTTCGGGGAGCTAACCGAAGAGGATGGCAGCATGTGTAGCTGAAGCATCGTCGCCTCTTTCTTCTCCTTCCGCGGTGGCGATGCGTTATGCAGAGCAACGATGGCTACAGTGCTTTTATCTCTTCCCATTCCAAGCCAGAGAGGCTGAAAACATTACCTTAATTTTAATTTGGATGTTTGTTATATATTTATTGCTTCCTTTTGGATTATTACCCTTAAAAATAATTGATGCTCCCGTCACATAATTATTTCAAATTAATTTTCGTCTCAGTAAAAATTCGAAATTGATTTCCAAACCCAAATTTATCCTCGGTCGGCATTTTGCTCAACTCAGATCCAACCTGAAAAATTCACGCAAACAATAATGAAGGGTAGATTCGGGCAAGAAACAAAAGTTACAGTAAAAGTACATGCCCAGTAAATTACCGATTGCCAAGTGTATGATCCATTTTCCCTTCCACAAATACAGACACAACGTTCTTCCAAATGAAACGGTCATCTAGTCCCTTTCCACAAACATGATGTAAATGGTCAAAAAAGCAAAATTATAGATTTATATTAGCATATGCTTCCTTCTCTTTTGTTACAATTTCACCATTTGCCCCCATCTCATCTTTCTTGTATATTCTCCCGCAAACAGAAGAAGAAGAAGAAAGAGAGACTCGCATCAGGAGCTCTCGTATCCAACCCCATTGTCAAGCAGAGGATTACAGCACCACAATCGACCTGAGCCTCTGTTTCGCACAAAAAAAAAACACGACAAAAAAATCTTAAGAACTCTCCCTCTCTCTCTCTCTCTAACAGGGCCTGCCAACTCTGCACGCGACCGCGCCGGAGAAGCGAGTCAGCCGCGTCACGTACGTCCCCGGCTTCGCCTTGATCATGTCGCGCTGAGAGAACGGGAGCTGCGCCTTCGGGTTCCCGGAGGTGACGAAGAACGCTCCGTTCATCATCAGGTCTCCCTCCGACTTCCACAGCCAGTTCTTCCACTGGTCTTCCGTTGCATAGTCCCTCTTAGTCACCTTCATCCATTAGAGACCCAAACAGAGAGAAGATCAGTTCACGGGTCAATGAGGTGCGTCCCTAATGATGCCACCAATTTTCTTGCTCGTTGTGCTGGAAAAGTCGCCTAAACTTCGATGATCCCATGGAGAATTTTTGCGTCTTTTGTTTAGGAAGAAGAGAGAAGATGGTTTTTAATCAAGCTTACCTCTTTAGCAGCCACATTTGGAGGAGCAATGAATCTATTGCCCTGGCTTATGATGCTGGGGTGTGAACTGCCGCCAATGGCGTACATGAGCCAGTGAGTGTAGTCATTGTTGACCACATGAAAGAATCCCCACCTGCACCTCGGCATCCTCTGCACCAATCCCCTCCCGAAGTGATTGAATGCCACTGTTATTTGCATTATCTGGTCCTGTGAGTGCCCATCACTTGCCCCAAACAACATCACCTAACACCCAAGATTGAACCACCATCTGTTTGTTAAAATTTCTCCAATTGGCTAAAGGTTTTTCTTTTTTCTTTTTTTTTTGGTCGAATAATTGGCTAAGGGTTTAGCAGATTGAATTCTCTCAGGGGGTGACACAGGTGGGTAATTGTTAGTTACCTCGTTGTGATTGGTGAAATGGCAGTTGGAGATGGTGATGGCGGTCGACCCTTCGATGGCATCGATGAGGCCGTCCGAGCACGCTGACATCGACACATGGTCGATCCACACATTGCTTGCGCCGAAGATGGAGATGCCGTCACCGTCGCTCTCCGTCCTGAGCCCGACGTGGTCAACCGCGTCCCTGATCAGCCCCCCCGAGCCCCTGATGATGTCGTGGATGTGGAGTCCGTGGATGATCACATTCTTGATGAACTGGATGGTGATGCCGGCGCCGTAGGCGATGTGGACATTGGCCCCCCGGGCATCGATGGTCTTGTCGCTCGTCATGATGAGCTCCTGGTTGAGCTTGATTATCATGCTCCGGGAGAAGATGATCCAGAGCCGGCCCTTCTGGATCACAGCGTGGCGTAGGGTTCCAGGCTTAGGGTTGACCATGTCGTTGTCCGACGGGTCGGTCACGATGTAGTACCTCCCATACTTGCCCCCACGGGTCTTCCTGCCGAAGCCAAGGACGCAATCGGCGAGCCTCTGCCTGTTGCGAGCCCAATTCCTGTCGCACCGCCAGCACCTATCGATAGGGTTGGTAGCCAAGCATGGCCCGTTGTACTTTCCTAGCTGCCTTCTTGTGCTGTTGTTGCCCTTCACAGCCCTATACGAAAGTATACCTACCATTAGTTCATCCCTAGACTTCATATGTATGTTCATGCATGTCGTTCATTACACAAATGTCATGTCTATGCTTCTAGATATTCTAAATCACGCGAAAGATTTTTCGGAGACACGACGGTGACAATATACATTGTCCCTGGACGAGCAACATGCATTGTCACATAAAGGTCGAGACTCACTTGTCAACTTTTAAGTTGAAGTAACTGGTGACGGCCTCGGGATGGGGGTCGTACGCATCAACCGCCTCCTTCTGCGCATCCTCTGCGCGCTTTTGCCAGTACTCGTCGAACTCCCCGATGTTCGCTCGGATGGACGGTACGAGGACGGCGAACGACAAGAAGAAGAAGAGGCAAACGTTTCTATTCATATTTTCCATTGTTATACCCTACTAAACAAAGGCACTTTTGAACCTGCCACGAGTTCTGAGAAACTGGGCAGAGTTCATGCGATGTTGGCTCGGCTGGGGGAGAGACCTGTATTTAATGTCAATGCTGGTTTTTTAACTTGGACAGATTCGAGCCTAAAACGAAAGTGACCAAAAATAGTGAACTAAGGCACAATAGGCCGAGGATAGTGCGGAACCACTTTGTGGTCGACGATGTTAATGATATGGAGGGAACAACCTGCCCTTTAGTTTCGAGTCTATTTTTGTCGAGGCATATGGTAAATTTAGCTTCTTTTTGTGTGGTTTTGTAAGGTTTTTTGAATTAGGGAAAAATATCTAATTAGTCCTAAATTTATCGTACCGATGTCAATTTAATTATGGACTTTTCAATTTTTCCATTCTAGTCCTAAACCATTGCGTGCATTTTCAATGTAGTCCTTTTCGGTTAATTTTCGTAGGAAATTGCTGACGTGACGGTCCGGTAATCGGTGACAGTCCTTCACCAACATTAAGCACATGAAGAATGACTGCAATATTACCAAAAATTTCAAATCGATACACCCGCACCACATTTTCTCTGAACTAATATTCGAGTTACAAAAAAGCCTCAAACATGTGCAATCATGCCTCATTAACCCAAGACTCGTTTTTCGTGTCACAAAAAATTCTAAACTACTACACTCCGTAGCAAATCTACCAAATTCTTAGGGCGAAATTGTGGCGAATTTGGGGATTGTAGTGGATTTTCCAAATGTGGGGAGCTCTTAGGCCAAAATTAGCAGAATTTAACGTATTCCTCAATCCCAGTTCAATCTTCTTCTGATCCGCCTCCAAAACGACGTCGTCGAAGAGACCCATTGATGTTGAATTTTCGCGTCGGATCCACGTCACAGTTGACCACTCGAGTTGTTTGCCACCTACGGTTCCATGTCAGCAATTTAGAAGGGATATTGGATGAAAGTCATGGATGTATCAATTTTTTTATCTTTTGCCGTACGAGAATTAGGTTGAGGTAACGTGGCATTGAATATACTAATTTGGGGTTTTGGACGGTATTTGTCCTTTGTTTTTTATATATATGTGATGATAATATTAACTTAAAGTGTCCATTGTGCGTGATAACAGATTCCAGGGCTATCGAAATGAGTTTGCTCCAAATGTAAAATTGGCGGTCTCTAGCACACTCTAAATTTTTTATAAACTAACTTTACTATTAAAGATGGAGTCTCTATATTTGCATATGTACGGTTGGCTATTTGGATTGTATAGACGACTTGATGATGTCGGAAAAAAAAAACATAAGAATAATGATATAAATGGACCCACCTCAACGAACCCCAATCATTATTATAAATATATAATGCGTTTGTTTCACAAAAAAAATCTTCTTTAAAAGAAAATATTTTCTGAGAAACCATTTTTCAGAAAAATAGGTAGCTTTCCTTTGTCTGGTGAAATGTGACCGAAAATATTTTCTGGTACTTTGATCTCAATTGAAAAATGATTTCGATCTCATCACTTTATCTTGCGCAAAAAAAAATTCTTATTTTGGCATAATCTTTTATTATTTTTTCTTTTTTCTTTTCTTTTTTTCTTTTTCTTTTTCCTTTTCTTTTTCCTTCTTTCTCCACCGCGACCGGCCGGCGGCGGCCACTGTCGAGCCTCGGGCAAGCTCAGGCTCGCTGGGATCTAACCTAGCAAGCTCAAGGTCACCGGCCTCAGCCGAGCTCAAGCTCATAGGCTGACCAGTCATCACTGAGGCCCGGCCACCGGCGGACGAAGAAGAAAAAAGAAAAAAGAAAAGGAAAGAAAATAAATAAGAAAGTAAATTAAAAATTAAAAATTAAAAAATTAGAGAGGAGCAATTCTGGGAAGTGCTTTCACTTCTTTAGATTTGGGAATTCACTTTCTTAAATTTGTGCATGAATTTTTCACTTGACCGGAAAGTGTTTTTCGTTAATTAAGTTATTTTCGACGAACCAAACGGGTGAAAGTCCGAAAAACTAATTCTCGAAAAACACTTTCGTTCAAACAAACGCACCCTAAGAATGGAAAAAAAAATTTGAAAAGATCGTCAATTAGTGGCATAGCTTATTTTATGTTAATTTAGCGTTTCCCTTTTTATTTATTCATTTTTGCTTCTTATTTCAATGGAGTTGGAAATCTTAAGAGGAAAAATAGAGCATACATTGTGACGACCTGAATTTTCGCAAGAGTAATTTAACAAGCGGAATAGCCAATGACGGGCGTGGATTATTAGAGATGGTGATTTGGGGTTCTATGATTTTGTGCGATGGATTAAATTGGTTTAATGGTATAGTCGGGCGCGATATTATTAGACGAGCCGTTAATGCTAGATTGCAAAGTTGTGTAATATCGGTCTGAAACGAAATTGGTTCGCGATTTAGAGCGCGAAGCCTTGGACAGCCCTACCCCCACCGACTCCACCATCTATAAAAGGCCCCCATCTTTCTCTCTCTTCTCATTTTTGAGAACCTACAAGAACTTCTTCCTCTCTCTCATCTCTCTTCTCTCTCGGTGAGATCGCCCGAGCCCTCCTCCTCCTCCCGACGATGCCGGCGATTTCATGGTTCGTCAACGGTGAATCCTCGAGCTCCTCCAGTCGTGCTCAGCCCTTGACGCCGCTCGTCTCTTTCCCGATGGTCTCTCTCCCGCCGCGCGACGCGCCAAGGAAGCAAAAGTCGGTTTGAGCTCGTTTTTGCTTCGATTCGAGTCTCGTTTTCTCTAGGCTTCATTCTAAGGCAAGTGGACTCCTAACCCTATGACTAGATTTCCCATTGACAGCTCGATTTGGCATGAATTGATGATTTTGGAAACGGGTATGCTGAGTGAGTTTTTGACTTGCATGGGGGGACAAACGACGATGCATGTTCGATCCGTCGCTCGCGTTAGCCTTTCTAGATCTTGGGTAACCTAAGTATGTGAGTTGATCGTCCCATTTATTGTCGGAATGAAGCGAATTGGATTTGAGATGGCGGGATGGTTCGGCCAAGACTACTAGGGAATGATTGTGGAATTTGATTGACTTGCATGTTAATTCTATTAGTTGAACTATTGTTATCTGACTATGGGTGGATGGAATTTAGATACGAATCAGCTTGTTGGTCGCCAGGTTAACATGGATTGAGGAACTAAGTCCATATGGGTGTTCGGCCGTGAGTAATTGGGGACTACTTTGAAGTTGTGTGTCTTGCCTGCCGATTTCTACTTGATTGAATGGTTAATTGGTGGTGTGGTCATTTGATTAGTAATCTATTTGCTGAGCTTCAGCTCACTCTTTAGTTGTTGAACCCTTTTTAAATACCCAGGTATCGGCGGCTACGAATGATAATAACGAAGTTGGAGCACTCCCATGGAGATCATAGATAGTACTCGGGAGTAGAGTTATTTCCTTTGATTCCTCCCAATGTATTCGCATTTTGTCTTTCTTAAGAGACGATGTATTTGTAAGGACCATGGGTCCCACTTGCACGATATTGTCCGCTTTGGACACACAGTTCTCACGATTTTGTTTTCTTCGAGACATCCTCGAAAAAAGGCCTCATGCAAGTTAAGGGGAACCCAATCCTTTATAAACCAGCCCAGGACTCCCCCCTAAGCGATGTGGGACGGGGATGTCACAGTATTTAACTAACTAGATATATGAAATCAGTTTTTGTGAAACGAGTGTATGAATATGTATCTAAGCAGGTACCAGTAGTAAAATCGAGTAAGACCATACCATGTAGGCGTGCCTGCCATCTCTTTTGATATGCACTTGTTTTTTGTATGGCCGACTGATTAGTGAGTAATTTTTCGCATGCGCCCTCTATTATATATCTAATATCAGATTTAAACAGAGCGTACTTAGTAGGTGGCGTGCCTGGGACGTCACATACACAGTCGGAGTATGAAAAATATGTTTTCCTTTCTGTTGATTTTCCACTAATCTTGCCTCTTTATCCATTGATTTCACAAAAAACGAATGATTTGGAAAATATTTTTCTAAAAATAATCGTTTATATCGCTTGAAATAATTTGCCAATGCAAAATATTTTCATTATCGACAGCAGTTTATGTCTAAATATTTTTTTGTGGATATGAAAATATTTTTCGTTCATTCAATTTTTGCAAGTGATACAAGCGATCGTTTTTAGGAAAATATTTTTTAAATAATTCATTTTTCGCGAAACAAACGGAGCCTTATTCTTCTTCCGAATTACCCGTCTATCTTTGTTTTTCGTGGATTAAGCAATCCACGGATGGCCAAAAACCGATCTATTGTCAAGTAAAAGCATGATTTTCTCTCAAAAAAGGGCAATTTCCATTAGAAAATGCTCTAGAAAAGGTTTGCCCACGCAGAAGACCAAGCCGGCTAATGATGCCCCTACGATTTTCATTTTTCTTTAGTTTACAACGATCGCAAGGAGGATGACATGAATGATCAATATCATCCATGCCCCTCCCTTTTTTCGAGATGGCACTTTTCTTTTTCTATAAAGAGAGGACGTAGGAAAAATTGTTTTAAAAGTTCTAAATTTATAGTACTTTTCTCAATTCAGTCTTAATTTTTTAAATTTTGCCAATTGAATCTATTTGGGCAATTTTTTCATGAAATTATTGACGTGGACATCGGCCGTCTTACATGGCATGTTGGAGCTAATGGGAACAATCTTTAATAATACTTTAATATTTCTTCTGATTCTTTCTTTTTTTTCTTTCCTTTTTCTTTCTTTCTTCTTCCTTTTCCCGGTGGCCAGCTACCGGCCATGGACAGGTGGGCTGGTCTCGCCCGGCCAGGACTCGCTTGTGTCGGGTGACGGTGACCCTCGTCCAGGCGAGACCAGCCCACCCGACCACTGGCAAAAGGAAGAAGAAAGGAAAAAGAAAAAAGAAAAAATAATAAAAATATTAAATATGTAATTAAAAATTATTCACGTCGCCATCAACCGTGCAATGTAGGACAATCGGCGTCCACGTCAGCGAATTTCGGCCAAAATTGCCCAGATGGGCTCAACTGGCAAAATGTAAAAAGGTTTAAGACTTAATTGGCAAAAGTGAAATGTTTAAGACTAAATTGGCAAAAGTGCAATAGATTTAAGACTTCTCCCGAGGACATTAAATTTTTTGCTACGCCTTTTCCCAATCTTATATCTATCATTAGAACAATTCTCATTATAAATCGCTCCTCAAACTATTTATCAGGCTAGATTTCTCAACGAGCTATCACCATCGATTGTGCAAGCTTGCCTAGTTATTACATCTCTACCATGATCATGCTCAGTAGCTATTATCGCCTTCTTCCTGGGAAAAATTATCAAAAAAGTTCTAAACTTATTGCAGTCCTAAACCTTTTTTTTTCTGCCGATTCGGTCATAAACCTTTTGTAATTGTGTCATTTAAGTCCATCCGGTAAATTTTGACCAACCGACGCTGACGTGGATGCCGGCCGGCCGGCGACCTAATATTTTTTGGATTTTTTTGAATTTTTTTATTTTTTTTCTTCCCTTTCCCTTTCCCCTTCCCCTTCCCTGTTCTACCTCCAGTCGTCGTCGGACCTCGGCGACCGGCCAAAGAACGACCGGCGCGGCTCTCGCTAGCCTCGCCTTCCCAAATCTGGTGAGGTCGAGCCTTGCCATGGCTGGGCGAGGACGGCCAAGCCTCATCCAGCGACGGCGAGGTTGAGTCTCGCAATGGCCGGGCGAGGCTGACCTTGCCAGATCTGGGCTAGCGAGGCTCGGCCTCGCCTGGTTATGGTGAGAGCCTCGCCGGTCGTTCTCTAGCTGGTCGCCGAGGTCCGGCGACCGACTGGAGGTAGAACGGGGAAGGGGAAGAGGAAGGGGAAAGGGAAAGGGAAGAAAATAAAAAGAAAATAAAATTTCAAAAAAAAATATTAAAATATTAGGTCTCTCCATTGGCTTACCTCATCGTTTCGTGAGCCCTCTCGTCCGAATCATAGTTTTAGCTTGCCTTGGCAGAGGTTCGAACAATGGGTGTTGCCTTCGCGATCCATTGCAATCCTGAAATCTAATTGGGCTTGGATTCTTTTCGAATATGGGTTTTTTTTTTTATGCCTTTTGGCGTTATATGCTCCTTATTTCTCTTGATTATTTTACATCAAATTGGAACTAAACCTGATCATTACTCTAGCGACTCGGGAGCCCGTTCCCATCACAAGGGCTCGAATCTAGGCAAGGATGGGCAATTGGACCAACTTGATAAGCCCCGCACAGCCCATGGGGTTTTATATCGATGAACCGGTCCGGATAACAAGTTAGGCACGATGCGATGGCCCGACATTGAACCGGACCGGCCACTGATCGCTGTAGTGGTGAAGCCTTGGGTCGCGACCGAGTTGACCCTTTCGACTTACGCAAAGGTTAGTAAGAAGATCTGATTCTTCGCCGCCCAAATCCAGAGAATTGTGCAGTTTCCAGAAAAGAAAGCAAACGAGTCACACGTGATTTTGCTGGGGAGTGACTTCCGACATGTACGGACACGAAACCAGAAGAAGAAAAGTTTTCTTAAGCACTTGCCTTCTATTTGACTTGCTAATGCCTAAAGGGCACGTGTAAAGTTTGGTCGAGCAAATAAATAGGAAAAAAATGAGAAACATTGTTCGCGCTTGGCGTAGATCGTAAATGTTTCCTGATTTCATTGGGAAATTCATTGGGTGTTTTGGAAGAAGCTGTCGCTAATTTAATGATTCATAATTTCATTTAGAAGAAAATGGACGAGAAACGGCGAAAAATAGGGAAGCTAGCGACGGACCAGACCCAAGTTCCTTGGAAGGCGGCACGAGGGAGGGGTGAGAGCCTTGTCGTGTCCGGACCTTGTCACGCCACGAGGCATTATCGACAAGTCAGAGAATTCAGCCCCGATCAAGGGTAAATTCCGCCCAAAGCTAAATATTGGCGGGAGACGATAGTAAAAACGTACCTCGAGGAAAAGACGAAGGCGACTTTGAGAAGAGAGCCAAAAAGTGCTTGAAATTATCAGGAGGGAAGTTGATGGGGGCCGACGCGACAACATTCCTCGATCAAATGTGGAACCGTGACGAGCTGATCTGCCGACTAACTCGAGTTATGGACCGATGCGGATTGTCATGGCCCAGGGCCTAGCCTTTCATATGTCCATGGAAACGTCTCCTCGTCGTTGTGGTCGAGAAATTCAGCCAATAGATTCTCAAGTCCCAATGGGCCTCCTATAACGAGGAAGTTTGACAAGATCACTTTATGAAGCAAATAAAATTTGTGTGCACTTACGATAATTCATGAATAAATTACTATTGATTACTAAGAAATTAATTATCACTTAAAAAGATCATGGACGGCGAGTGCCCTCAAAATTTTGCGCCGCCGTTTCATCCAACTATAAAAGGGAAAATTTCATATAAGGGCTTAAAGTGCTATTATTTTCTCAAATAAGGGCTTGAAGTGGACTTTATATCAAATAAGAGACTGAAGTGCTCTCATTGTTTAAAAAAAAAAAACCTGATTAAGGACGTTTTCGTCATTTCTATTTTTATTTTATTTTTCCTTATTTCCTTTACTTTTTTCCATTTTTTTTAATTTTTCCTTTTCTTTTTTCTATTTTTTCTATTTCATTTTTCCTATTTTTGCTCTAGCTTCTCGCCGGTGGCCGATCGTCGACGAGGGCTGGGTGAGTGAGGCCGACCTAGAGCCCCACAAGGGCTACCCTCATCAACCCCACTTGGACTAGCCCAGGCTAGCCTCGCCATGCCCAGGCAAGGCCCTCACGGGCCTCGAGAGCGCCCTCGGCGGTGGTCGGCCACCGGCAAGAACGAGAAGCTAGAGTAAAAAAGAGAAAAGAAAAAAAAAGAGAAAGGGAAAAAAGAAAGGAGAAAAAGGAAATGACGAAAATGCCATTGGTCAGCCATTTTTCGAAATAATAAAGATATTTGAGGTCTTTATTTGAAATAAAATTCATTTTAAGCTTTTATTTGATAAAAAATAACGACGCTTCAAATCTTTATTTAAAAAAATTTCATTATAAAATGACACGCCTTTAAAATATTTTGGGGGATAAAATGAAAAATAACTCAGATAGCTGTCATACCATGGGATCCCACTTTTCAGAGGGTACGACAAATCAACAACGGCTTGGATAGATTCCGTGCCGCATGCGCCAGGGTCCCTCTTACGTGTTGGAGTTCCCCTGTCCACTCATCGCCCCCCGGTAAATATCGCGGCGAAAAGGCCAAAGAAAAAGGGGAACGCGAATAAAATAATTTTAAAATGACGAATACCAGAACTCGTAATTTGTCGAGCTCGAAAGATATGTCCATCTCACAAACTCCACAAATATCCCGACTCCTAGAGTGATGACTCTCTTCTCCTCCTCCTCCTCCTGTTCCCCGCTCTTCCTCACTCGATCAAGCAATGTCGTCGGCCTTCAGCACGGAGCCTCTGCTTCACCGCAGCTTCCGGGAGATCTCCAGGTCCCGCTTCCGATCGAGGACGCCCAAGCCTCCTCCCGATTCGCTGAGCTGCTCGCCGAAGTCGTCGTTACGCCATGCAAGGAGGTCGTGCGGCTTCGGGCCGCGTCGCGGAGGCGCTCTCCGCCCGCGCGCGAGCTCCTCCGGTGCGGCGGTCGTCGAAGCGTTTGAATCTACCGACGTCCTCTTCAAGGAGGCTTTCCCTCTCCAGAGAACTGAGACGGTGCGGACTTTCGCCTTTATATCGTACCTCGTGCGTTTGTAGTTTGATTGAGTGAGCGTTTGTGATGATCTGCGTAGGATGTTTCAGGTCACGGTGAGCCTCGGTCTGCTTTATCGTGATTTGTGCTTTTTTCGGTGCTGCAGTTGCTGAGGAAGTGCTGAATTTGCATGTGATCGGTTCTCCTTTCCATGTTGGAAATGCGTGTTGTCTGGAATTGGAGCTCCTTTTTCCTTTGGATTGTGTATTTCACGTGCGATTAGAATGAGAGTTGTTGATTAGTTTGGTGTGTGTATCTGTTCAGGTGGAGGGGAAAATATTTGTGAGATTTGATCAGGGGAAGGATGAGCAGAATTGGCAGCTCACCGTTGGTTGTACGCTTGCTGGGAAGTGGATTCTTCACTGGGGAATTTCTCACGAAGACGACGTCGGCAGGTATGGCTACTTTGAAGTAGAAAATGCATCCCCGAGAATTTTAGTTCATCTTCGCGACGAAATAATCAAAACGATGCTAAGTGAAATTTCTGTTATTATTTTTTTTTTTTTGCAGTGAATGGGATCAACCTCCTGCTGAAATGAGGCCTCCTGGATCAATTCCTATCAAGGTTCCCATTGAACTTTTGAGCTCAAGTTCTTGTTTCATTTGCTCTATCACTCGAACATGTAGTGATCTTTTCTTTTACTTTTGAAAGGACTATGCAATCGAGACGCCATTGCAGAAATCATCTACAACGATGGATGGGGACGAATTTTATGAAGTGAATATAAGTATCCAGTCCAACACTAATATTGCTGCGATAAATTTCGTTCTGAAGGTTCTGACCAAATAGCAGTTAGCATCAGCATCTTCCATTCCCCTATATAAGTAAACGTTTGTATATTTTAGCAAACATCCTCGTTGCTCAACTCTGAGTTTGGCTGCAGGATGAAGAATCTGGATCTTGGTATCAGCATAGAGGGAGAGACTTCAAGGTGCCTCTCATGGATTCTCTTCAAGATGATAGCAACATTGTTGGAGCCAAAAGGAGCTTTGATTTATTGCCAGGTTGGAG
Organism: Lenwebbia sp. NSW1173648; assembly: GCA_029784005.1. Taxonomy (NCBI): domain Eukaryota; kingdom Viridiplantae; phylum Streptophyta; class Magnoliopsida; order Myrtales; family Myrtaceae; genus Lenwebbia; species Lenwebbia sp. NSW1173648. Next base: position 6,577,094 of record JARCGZ010000010.1, on the reverse strand, counting down.
AAGTAACTTCATGTTAGGTTAGAATTTAAATTAGTGCTGGGCTGTCCATGTTCTTCTATTTATGGCATAACTTTTTCTTATTCTTCTAACTTTTTGTCAATTACACAGAATTACCGAACACAACTCTATTTATGCTACACAACTATCACCTCACAATTGTTAAAAGGTTATAAATCTTTCGATCTCAAATGATGTAAAATATATAGGACTGTACTCAGATCACCATTTGCACCTGTGCTTGGAACTATGATTGTGGTTTTTCATCGGAGCAGGTGTTCTATAAGCTGCATTCTTGTATGCTTCTTTCCTCCAACGGTGGGGTAGGTCACGGATCAGCAGATAGTTTCAATTTCAATTTGGTGCTGTCAATTCATGCCTTTCTCTCGATTACAATTTTTACCGATCTACGTATACTTCCTTGACTCGGATCCTAGGTGCCCTTGGACAGCTATCTAACATACTCTTTAAAGGAGAAGCGTCAGACTATAAGGATAAAAAGGCCAGCAGTGACTTGGAAATCTCGAAACAAGGAGTGCGGTGCCTTCAGGGATTCTATGAGGAGCTGCCTATTGTTAAAGAAGTTTCCGTTCATAACTCTGTCAACGTTTCTGTTAAGATCTGTCCTAAGACAGCTAAGACTCTTGTATACTTGGAAACTGATCTCCCTGGAGATGTTATTGTGCACTGGGGAGTTTGCAGAGATGATTCTAAAATGTGGGAAATTCCAGCAGCCGCGTATCCACCAGAAACAAAAATCTTCAAGAACAAGGCTTTACGGACATTGTTGCAGGTAAATCACTGGATTTGATAAACTTTCTTCCAACAACACCCTGGAAATTTATAATAGCTCTCCCTTTTACATCTCAAGTGTTTCTTCCAAGGAGGATATCACATTGTTCATAATTACGTTAATCTATTCTTGCAGCCAAGGGGACAGGAAAATGGATTTTGGGGATTATTTGCTTTGGATGAAGAGTTTGTGGGGTTCCTTTTTGTTCTCAAGCTAAAGGAGGATGTTTGGCTGAATTGTATGGGAGAAGATTTTTACATTCCATTATCTAGCATAAGGAGTTCTTCTCTTCTTGGACAAAAGGAATCTAATAGTACGGAGACATCTGGCAAAACCGCAGAAACAAATACCGAAGTCAGTAGCACTGCATACACTGACAAAATTATCAATGAGATACGAAACTTGGTTAGTGATATTTCATCCGAGAAGAATCGCAAGACGAAGACTAAAGAAGCACAAGAAAGCATTCTCCATGAGATTGAAAAGTTGGCTGCTGAAGCCTATAGTATTTTCAGAAGTGCCCTGCCAACTTTTTCGGAGGAAGCTGTTTTGGAACCAGAGGTACTGAAACCTCCAAAGATATCTGCAGGCACGGGAACAGGGTTCGAGATATTGTGCCAAGGTTTTAATTGGGAATCACATAAGTCTGGAAGGTGTTATAATGAACTAAAGGAAAAAGCTTCACAATTAGCTTCTCTGGGTTTCACAGTTGTTTGGTTACCACCACCTACTGATTCTGTGTCACCTGAAGGGTACATGCCAACGGATCTTTACAATTTAAATTCAAGGTACCATCCTTATAAACCCTATGCGCGATGTTTAGATGTGTGTGCATTTTGGTTTGGGCCCACTTAGAGCTGATCTTTTCTACCTGCTTTATCTGTTTTAAGTATAAATCTTGAAACTATAATAGCGGAAGTATCTTGGATTTGATCGACTTATTTTAGCAGTTTGAGTTAGCAATATAGAATTTCCTTTTATACATGTCACGTGGTTTTTGCGTTCCAAAACTTCACTTTGCATTGCCCTCTTAATGAGATTCCTCTTGATGCTTTGGCATGTATGATGTCTATCAGATATGGAACTATTGATGAACTGAAGGACCTCGTGAAGAAGTTCCATGAAGTTAACATAAGAGTTCTTGGAGATGTCGTGCTTAATCATCGTTGTGCACAACACAAGAATCAAAATGGTATATGGAATATTTTCGGCGGTCGTCTAAATTGGGATGATCGAGCTGTAGTTGCTGACGATCCTCATTTTCAGGTAGTTGGCGTTAGTTGATGCCCTATTATCTTTTAATTTTTTTGCTTTCACTCACAATTTGGTCGTTTTCAATCTCTTTAAAAGATTCTTTTATCAATATGATCTTGATCAACGTACAAGAATATCATATTGCACGAGACACAAAAACTCGAAACATGCATACAGTCTTTCTGCATGATTAAACTGTGACAGTGTGGTGTCAGATCTATACTTAGCTATATGATTCTGTGTGACTCCACTCACAGTTTCTTTTAAAAGAATATTGTGCTCCCCGTACTCTTTTGTGACAAATTTTTATCCTTAGTAAGTTTGTTTCTAATATCTTGAGTAGGCACACCGAACTCAGATGATTAGAGTTGCAGGTGTCATCATTTATATCTCATGTGATGATACATTATCAGCTGATTTAGCCAATTTGCAGAAATGTAGAACCTCTTTTAATTGTTAATTCGTGACCGAATGGTGCGTTGGTATGTATCTTAGAAGGTAAAGTGTATACATATAGTAACTGAACCATAAAGAATGCCATATATATAGTATTGGCAGTGCATATTATTCTTCCTTTTCGTGTTTGGCAATTTTTTTAAGGAAAAAGCTGATATTTTGATGCAAATGCAGTGATCTTTTGAGGTATCACCGATCAAGAAAAGATTGTCCCATTATCTTGCGTGCAAGAAACTGAGCGAGGATAATAGAGTGAGAGAATGAAGCTATTTTATGTCTGTGGGGGAAAAACTTAAGTTATATTTTAGAAAGATTACACAGGTATAAAGGCTTAACAAATTCTTTGGACGTGCCATGTGGAATACTTGATACCGTGTTAGTAAGACCAAACCAAGTGCTAAAGTTATTAGATGGGGGCAAGAGCCCTCTATATGAGGCTCAAACAAACCTTGTAGACATGCGATGTTGGATATTTCAACTATGCTAATGATTGACTAACTGCAGACTGAATGCAAGGGCTGCCAAAGTAGCTCAGAAAGAGAGTGCTGCTTTTAGAACTAATGATCTAAGATTTGCAAAATAGCGGCAATTAAGTTAAATTGAAAACAGAGCATTAACTTAGAGAAATTTTTCTGCTCCTTTTCTACTAGAAGTATTCAAGGGTTTTCTCAATATCTTTTTGTAGATGTGGTAGACTTATGAATACGAATGTGTCGATTCGCGAGAAACATTTGTCAATATAAATTCCAAATTTATCATAAATAGTCTGTCTTTGGCAGCGCCAATGTCATCGCAGCAACAGCTAGAGCAGTTCTCGGCACCAACATTCTGTATGAGATATGAACCAGTAAAATACCAGAATTGCTGGTTCGGTTGACCAATTCTAGTGTTGACTTGGCTATCTACATGCAAAACGTGGAACAAGAACCATTGGACTTCCCCTCGGCCAAGTACCTTTAGGAACGTATCCATGTTGTCAGGTCATTCCATGAAAGAGACCAGATATTTAGTGTACCAATAGTGCTATTAATTTTAGTTAAGTGTACAGTCTATGGGCTTGTTTGATGAAGTGCAAATTCAATTTATCTAACTGCATCCCAAGTGTCACCGACTAAGTTTTGGCTTATGAATTTCATATTTCCCTCTGGCACTCTGCCATATCTCGGAGTTATTTTGTTACTGATTTTGCTTTGTTTACTCATGTATGGTGGGGCGGAACTTTTATTTGCATGACCCAGGGTTTTCTTTGTTTCTGTTTGGGTTCATGCTGAGGTTTGAGCATGCTCTTCAAGTCACTAGTGTTTTTCGAACAATGAATTAGATATCGTGTTTTGAACACCATAAGAATTCATATTTGCCCTCATAGACAATTTGGTGACCCTTTTTTTGCTGCAGGGTAGAGGCAACAAGAGTAGTGGAGATAATTTTCATGCTGCCCCAAATATTGATCACTCACAAGATTTTGTGCGGAAAGATCTGAAGGAATGGTTATGTTGGCTGAGGTTAATGCTGAATACCTTCTCTGTTCATCTGAATACCTCTTATAATTCTGACAGCCCATTCCCCTCAAGGGAAACGATGGATCATAGTAATTGTTTTGGGTTTTCATGGAGAAGTTGGCTTGGTGTGTGTAAATAGTCAAATTGGCTTTTCTCCTTACAAATTCAATATTGTACGACTTACTATCTTTAGTGGCAGCTCTACTGGTAAATTTTTTCAGTTACATATATCTGGGTGGCTGTAAGTACATGCTGCTTTATTCTTGGTTGTGAATGCTGGTAGAGCTAAGTTGCAATGAATGACTTCCTCATTTCTTTTCATTTCCTTGAACTATTTAATACTTATGAGGCTTTATTCCCATTGTTTTCTCTTGAATAGGTGTGTATCTGCAAATGTGCTTTCTCTCTTTGTTCTAACCTTCTTTGTGTCAGTTTCCAGATCTGAGTTGACCCGATGCCAATGATTTCTGACTTTTAATTTGGTTGCACTATACCCTCGCTTCTCATGCAAAATTCTGTTTCTGCGAGGATAATCAATTAAAGGTCTTACTATGGCAAGTCTGTTGATGTCATGGCATTTTCAGGAGCGAAATTGGGTATGATGGATGGAGGCTCGATTTTGTTAGAGGCTTTTGGGGTGGCTATGTCAAAGACTACTTGGATGCTAGTGAACCTTATTTTGCTGTCGGTGAGTACTGGGATTCCCTCAGCTATACGTATGGGGAAATGGATCACAATCAAGATGCACACAGGCAGAGAATTATCGACTGGATAAACGCTACAAATGGCACAACTGGAGCATTTGATGTCACCACAAAAGGAGTTCTTCATGCCGTAAGCACTATCACTAATAAGTAGCCACTTTTTAGGTGTTCTGGAAACATAAAGACTCTGATTAAGTGCACTGACTATAGATAGAAGAAATTCATTCGGTGTTTCGTCTTTCTTTTTTGGGATGCGTATGTATACAATGTCAAGTAATTTGTTCATGTTATGCTTCAAATAGAAATGTACAACTATTACACTGCCGGACCCACTGTTATTCAAAGTAGTTATGCTCTTGGATGTTACCGGTGAAGGTGAACTGTAGACTAAAACTCAGGCTTGAATCGTTAACTCTTGTACTGATCTGCACTCGATGAATCTCATTAATTAGATTGCTGAAGAAGGGGCTGTTATAAATTACTTGTATGAGCATTAACTTTACCACTGATTATTTTCAGTAGCAAATTCTCTTGATTCCTGATGCTCTTCGTGTTTTCTAACCAAATTAAAGCATGTAATTCACTTCTTCCTTATCCTCCAGTTGGACATTTCTTAGATGTGTATACTTCCAGTTGTATGTCGACAATTTCTCTTATATAGATTTTCATGCAGACACTGGAAAAATGTGAATATTGGCGACTATCTGATCAGAAGGGAAAACCTCCAGGGGTTGTTGGATGGTGGCCATCTCGAGCTGTAACATTTGTAGAGAATCATGACACTGGCTCTACCCAGGTCAGAAGTTTGTAGATTCTACTTTGTTCACCTTATCTGATCTTAATCCTTTCCAGGACTATGTTTCAAAAGGTACTTTGTGTCGTGCTAAAGCAGGAGTTAGAAGAAACAAAATAAAATACAAAAACACTGTTCTGAGTGCAATTATTCATCTTTAATAAAGAATATTTGGGTTCTAGGTAAACCACGTCTTTAACGTGTTAAATATACATGGCCACAACCCTGACCTGAGAAAAAGATACCCAATGAAATATTCCATGGGCTTCTATGTCCTGTGTCAGCTTGAACATTTTCCTCTTGGTGGCTCTAGAGTATGCATGAGGACAGGAAAAGGTAAAAGCTAGAGATGAGCGATAACACGAGCAGCGTCACTGTTGATCACTGAAAAGAAGGGCCAATTTATGCAAATTGCGCTCGATGTATATTGCCTTTAGTTCATTGTGTTGTGGTCATTTTTACATATATATAAAATGTCAAAATGAAGAGTTGCTGTATGTAGTATCCCGAGTTTATTCCCTGAAGAAAAGGAACTCTTGAAGTCGATACTGGGAGGACAACATCTCATTGCATGTTTTGTTTTGGTACTCTTGAAGGGTCATTGGAGATTTCCAAGTGGGAAGGAAATACAAGGATATGCCTATATCTTGACGCACCCAGGAACTCCAGCAGTGTTCTATGACCACATCTTCTCTCACTACCAATCTGAAATTGCTTCACTTATCTCTCTCAGGAATCGCAACAAGATCCATTGCAGGAGCACTGTAAGTAACGGAGACTGATTGCTAATAACCAGATAATTTTTAGAACCGCCCACCTACTTGTCAGCACTGAATGAGTATTTCAATTTGACATGGTTGGTTGATAAATGCAAAAAAAGGAATCCAGAAAATGTGCTAAAATAGTCAAATGAGTGAGGCGCTTCCAGGACAGATAAGTTGACAGGTGCTTTGCACATGCAGGGCAGGTGTTTTGCACATGCTAGTAGTGGTCCTTAAGATGAAGGAGTTTCGTTCTAAAAGGACCCAAATCCGATCAAAGAAGGACAAAATAGAGAGAAGTATAGATTGAAGGATGGTATAGTACTGTTGAACACTGCTTAATTCCCGACATCATGTAACACAATGAAAACCAGGAAAGGGGTTAAGCTTCTAGGTTCAGCTGTGTCCTCTCGAATTTAAATGTAACTTCACACAGACACTTGAAAGGATTGGGGAGAATGTTTTTCTCCTTTTAGCAAAAGAAAAGAATGAGAAAGCTAAATTAGCTAGGTGAAAGAAATCTTGAATGTGCTGATGGGGAAAAAATATCATATTTATGGTTCTTGAATGTGCTGGTGGGGAAAAAATATCATATTTATGGTTCTCTCCATTCATGTTTCTCAGAATATTAATTCCGTTGGATAATTTCATTTTTTTTTTTTTATTTCGGTACTAATGGGACTATACTGTTTTTAGCTGCACTCGTCAGGACTCCAGACGGGTTAAGTTTTTCTTAGGCAACCAGCTAGCAGGTTGATTTACTGTGAACACTTTCACTGTTGTAGATCAAAATAACCAAGGCTGAGAGGGATGTCTATGCGGCCATTGTGGACGAAAAAGTCGCAATGAAGATTGGACCAGGCTACTATGAACCCCAAAGTGGGCCCCAGAAATGGTCTCCGGTCCTCGAGGGAAGAGATTACAAGGTTTGGGAAGCTTCTTAATGTCCTCATATGCTAGTGTCCAGTCCCGACCCAATGGAATCAGTCGCCAGACTGTTCCTCGATGAAGTTCCCCAGAGTTTATCCTCGAACCAGTTGGAGCAATATAATTATGCACGAATTGTATCGATTTATACCTGGTGTGGTTACCCGGTCCAGCGAAAAAGTAATGCAGGTGTCGGAAGCAGATAGTCCAGTGATTAGCAGGAACTCCATCACTATGGATATAGACTATATATTGAATACGACAATGGCCCGGGCATTGCATACCAGGTAACATCTTTTTTTTTTTTTTTTTTCCCGTTGAAAGCATGTAAGAATAGCCAAGACACTATCGAGCGTTGATTGAACCCGAGGAAATCCTGCAGATTCTGCTGGATAATATTGTTCCACGATTTGTACTCTGCAAAAGAAATTCTGTTGTATAAGATACTTGTATACACGAACGATAAGGAAAAATGAGTTCAATGTCCTATGAAGTTCCCAATAGTACTTGAGATTAAGCTATTCTCGTTTGGCGTCTCCGTTTTTCATTTTCTTTGCTCTCCTCAATTTCTCCTATGTGAACGGCTAGGAAGGAGGAGCGTCGCTAATATTTGACTTAGCCAGTTCACTATAATTTATTATTATTAATATCATCATCATCATCATTATTGCTTTTGGCTGCCGCTATTGACTATAAAAATCATATAATGCATAGTATTAAATAGGGTTAATATTACGAAAAATCTCAAATTGTTACACAAATTTACTCTAAATTATTTTTTCGACCACAAAAAATCATGAACTGGTGCATCTGTGATAAATTTACCATAAATTATTTTTTTTTACCGCCAAAAATCTCGAACGGGTATATATGTGACAAATATATCATCCGTTAATTTTTGTTAAATTGGGTTAATATCAAGAAAAATCTCAAATTGATACAACTGTGACAAATAAAGGGTAAAAATCCCAAACGTGTACACCCGACAATTGACACGTGTTATCCAACTTAGCAATTTGACGAAAAAATTTAACGAAAACTAAAAAAGGGTAAATTTGTCACAAGTGTACCAGTTTGGGGTAAATTTGTCAAAGGTGTGTTAGTTTGAGGTTTTTTGTAGTAAAAAAATAGTTTTGGGTTTTTCATAATATTAATCCTATAAAATATATTAGGACAAATCCACTAAATTAACATACTAATTGCTGAGATGAATTGTGAATCGTCCTTTAAATCCATATCTATATCACGTACTACACGACCTTCTTAAGGACTCGAATCTCATCGCCCCTAACAAAATAACCAAAACCTAATCTCGTCAAGCACGTGGTACTCCAGTACATCATCTCACCGCTGCAGCATTTTCGAACATGGAAGCCACAAGCTGCCCTCTTGGGACTGTCCTGGAAATCTATATGGACACGACACGATACGCCGATACGTGATTTCTCAAAAAATAAAGAATTTCGACACGTTGGGACACGTTGGACATTAAATGTATATTTTTAAAAATTACCATGTATATATAAAAATACCGATGGTGAGTTTCTTTTTTTTTTCTTCTTCTTCTTCTATTAAGGATTCACGATTAGGTTTTTTTTAGGCTAGCTGGGTATATTAATTTTGGCATGACTGGATATGTCCCTTAAATATATATATTTTTAATAGATTTATATTTTGACCCCTAATTTATTGAAAATGCTTAAAATTGACCCTGTGCATGTTGAAATGGCGTCTCGGGATGCTGGACTCGCGTGCCGCTAGCGTGTTTGGAGTAACTACATATCAGTCGTATATCGGAGAGTGTCCGACATGACACGAAAACCTTAGAAGAGTGCCCGTGCTACATAGCTGGAAACTGCGGCAGTCAACCGAACCGGTCCAATCGGATACCATTCTTATCTTTAGTTCGATTTCCCTATTTTCCGTGGTTGTTCTTAAAAGAACAAAAGCTCTCGTGGGCAATATGGATACCGCAAGAATAAGGAAAGAACAGAAGTTCGATGGAGACAAATAACATCATTAATTGATAGATTAATGTTTCTTTTTTCATTTCTTTTTCTTCGATCGTAGCATGAGTAAAAGGAAAAATTCCAAAAAAGGCTCCAAATGTCCTCATTTCTCAAATAAGGGCCTGAAGTGAATTTTGTTTCAAATAAGAGCTTGAAGTGCTATCATTACCTCAAAGAAAAGCCTGAAATGACTATGGTTATTTCAAATAATGACCTAACCTCGTCGGTCGGCCAAATTTTCCTGTCGATCAAGAGAATTTTTGTCAAATGTAAATTTAATCTAATTTTTTTAAATTAAAAAAAACAAAAACAAAACAAAAAAGTAAAAAAAAAAAAAAAAGGAAAAAATCAGGCGAGAGGTAGACCTCTCGCCTATGGCTGCCGCCCCACAGCTGGTGGGGCGGCGACGATGGCCCTCGGGGTCGCCAGTGCCTCTACGAGGGCCTACTAGCCCTCAGCGTTGGCCGGGACCGGGGTAGATGGCGCCCTCCTACCCACCCCGGTCCCGGCTGACGCCGAGGGCCAGAAAGCCCTCGCCTCTGATCGATGGGGTTGCTTGCCCTCTCGCCTGTGTTTTTTTTTTTTTTTTTCAAAATCTCTTAAAAAATAGAATAAAATAGTAAATGACCAAAATACCTCTAACTAAAGTGACTCAAGCCCTTTTTTAGACTAATGTAGTCACTTCATATCCTTATTTGAAATAACATGCACTCCATGCTTTTATTTGAAATAAGATGCATTTCAAACTCTTATTTGAAAAAAAATGAGGACACTTAATACCCTTACTTGGAATTTTCTCGAAAACGCTGTCGAAAGGACGAGAGTAGACTCGGGTGGAGTCGGGGGAGGGCGAATATGCCTCAACACCTGTCTTGATTCCCAAGCCCCTCGACATTCAACAACCCCTGTACTCTCTCTCTCTCGCTCTCCTGCCTCGAATCGACGGCCGCAGATCGCGAATCTCTTCATCCGACGATCCACATCGCACCTCACCGTAAATTCCCGATTTTTTTTTCCATTTGCCGTTAATTTAGGGTTCCTTTCGATAAAACACACGCACCGAACTCGCTTCCCATTTTTTCATTTTCCCTTCCCAACGATAGAGAGAGAGAGAGAGAGAGATTCTTCGTTGAGGCCTCCATTTCCTTGTCAATTTTCTCGGGAAAGAAGAAAAGCACAGCTTAATCATGGCGAAAGGCCCTGGTCTCTACTCCGACATCGGCAAGAAAGCCAGAGGCTCGTTTTCGTCCCTTCGCTTTTGAGCTTTTTTTTTGTTGTAGCTCGGTCGTGTTGTGATGTTGCTGTCGCTGCTCATTTTGGAGTTAATAGCTTGTGTTTGTGTGGGTGCGTGATTTTGTTGAGTACAGATCTTCTCTACAAGGATTATCAGAGCGACCACAAGTTCACCATCACTACCTACACTTCCACCGGAGTTGTGAGTTCCTTTCTTCGTCTGTGAGCCTCTGTTTCTCGAATCGTCGTTTTGTTTCAGCTCTTTTTGAGCTTATTATGACTTGGATATGCTAGATTTGTTTGGGGGAGGAAGTGATTCTTATACTGTATGGATGCTGAACCGAGTAGCTGAATTAAGTATATACTGCGTTCGCTGTCGGTTTTCTATTCGGTTTCGGTTCATGTTCGATTCTTTTGAGGAACTTGTGATCCGATTATCGAGGAGTGTGGTTGCCGGTTGGAATTTAGGTATGTTAGGCAATGGTATCTTCAACTTTTGCTTGATGTTTGATAAGTCTTTGAGAAATGAAATGGTACCTTTGGAGCTGCTACACTATACACAGGATCGTGGCAGATCAATCAATTTCGAATTGATGGTTTGCTTGCTACCAGAAAGACTAACTTGTGTTTGAAAAATTGTAAATGTCTCAGTTGTAGATAATTGATTTGCTATCCATTCGTAGATGGCCTGTGATAATTCGTTAAGCGAGAAGGAGAGGTTCATTTTCAAGTCAGGTTTAGTTACTACTATTGTTTGTCCGATATGAACTCTTAGTTTTTGTGTTTAGCATTGTTGGGTCATTTTCAGAAGTTACCATCACCTTGGCTTTCTGAAGCTGAGAGCAATACTGACTTTTAAACCAAGATATAGAATTGTCACAGCAATACCACAATCTTTCATATTTCATTCGTTTAGAGTCCTTTTGCTGGCTTGAGGGTTGTCCTTGGGGCAAAGCTGCTGTTGTTCCATTCTATTCAAGCCATCAAATGGGGCGACCTTGCACGTTGAGATTCTCTTTTCTCCTGTTGTAACTACCTTTATTGCATTAAGTTTTTGTCTTTGCGTGGCCTATCTTGATGTATCTAGTTTTACCAGCAGATTAAGGCCTTACCGAAAAATACGTATGAGAATATAGATGGCCGAAACATCTAAACTATGTTGGTATTTGTCGATGCCTTGTGTGGGTTTTAAGGTTGATCTTATTCCTGCTGAGGTTGATGGTGTGCCCATTTTGCAAAGTACTAGCTTATTATAAGGCTTCAGCTAAGCTGTACAGGAGTAGTAGTGTGTTTGATTTTTCTCTTGTTATTGTATTTCAGGCAATCACTTCTACGGGAATCAAGAAAGGAGAGTTTTTTTTGGCTGATGTGAGCACTCAACTGAAGAACAAGAACATCACCACTGATGTGAAAGTGGACACCAACTCCAATGTCAGTGTTTAAGCCCTTGAGGGCATTATCAGTTAATTTTCCTACTTTCCATATGGAAAGTCGTTCTCGTATGGATACCAATGTTTGATTATTGTTTTCTCGTGTATAATTATGATCGTTTGGATTGTGAATACTGAACTGTTTCCTGTTCTTGTTTTGTGCATATGTAGCTCCTTACTACCATTACCGTTGACGAACCTGCTCCTGGGCTCAAGACAATATTTAGCTTTATTGTTCCTGACCAGAGATCTGGTAAGGTGAGAACCTGTTCCATGTGCTCAAAAAGTGTGATTTCACTCGATCTCTTTTCAGTATCTTCTGTTTTTCATGTATATTGGATGCTTCTCAATCTGATTTATGGTCATATGGTAATAGGTGGAACTCCAATACCAGCATGAGTACGCTGGGATAAGCACAAGTATAGGGTTGACTGCAAATCCTATTGTTAATTTCTCTGGAGTGGTTGGAACCAACGTTCTTGCTCTTGGAACTGATCTCTCCTTCGACACTGCCACTGGAAACTTTACTAAGTGCAATGCTGGATTTAGTTTCACGAATGCTGATCTTATTGCATCCTTGACTTTGTGAGTTCTTGAATCCAGAAAAAAGGGTTATCTGCTCCCTTCATTCACATTTTATTTTGTGCCCTTGCCACATCCGTTTTCATGTACATACCATATTCATCATGTTTGGGTAAATACATTATACGGTTGCGATCAATGACTTGTAATCTTTCATGGGAATATAGACAAGGTGGATTTTTCTCTTTGTTCTAGTTAACTAACGTATACAGCTGCCTGGAAGTATTAATTGCCTGCTGGCAGTAGAGTGTCAATTAGCATTAGATGTTTAATTTGCTGTCGCTGTTCAATCTGTGTGGGAAGTGTTTAAGGTTTTCTTGCATCACTGATGGCGGTGTTTGGTTTGCATATACAGGAACGATAAGGGCGATACCCTCAGTGCTTCCTACTATCATACGGTCAGCCCGCTAACCAGCACTGCTGTTGGGGCAGAGCTGTCTCACAGCTTTTCGAGCAACGACAACATGCTCACCATCGGGACTCAGCACGCACTTGACCCGTTGACCTCGGTGAAGGCTCGGGTGAACAACTATGGCAGGGCGAGTGCTCTAATCCAGCACGAGTGGCGCCCAAGATCCTTGTTTACTATCTCAGGGGAGGTTGACACGAGAGCCATCGAGAAGAGCGCCAAAATCGGGCTGGCCTTGGCTTTGAAGCCATAGGACTGAAGTCCTGGTCGCTCTCATTTTATGGGTTAAAAACAATTTCTGTTCTTTCACGGAAAAAACAAAAAACAAAAAACAAAAGAGAACGCGGTTTCAGTTCGGTGGAGAGGAAATAAGAGGTAGGGTTAGAACGAGACCTGTGTATCTTGTCTTTCTTGATACAACTTTTGCCATAAGTTTAGTTTCATGTCTGGTGGCCATGGATTGTATAAAATAATTCGAGCTGGCCACACAAATCCTGTGCGGTCATTTTCCTTTCTTCTGTTTTTTTTTTTTTTTTTTTTCCAGTTCTCCCATTTTATCCCTTCCAATGACTCGAATGTTCCAGAGGAGGCTGCACTTCTTATTTGTCTTTGGAATGAACACGTTCGCCCTTCGTTTTTGTCATCCTACTTCTTTGCCTATGAAGTAAAGCTGTCACTGTCGACGCCAAAATATGTGTTCCGAGGGTCGCGGGGATGTGAGGTTACCGGCATGCGACGCTACTCTGGACAAGAGCTGCCGATTTCGTCCACGTTCGGGAGATTTCTGAGTTGTAGTCTGGAAGTGTAATTTCAGTACTTTTAGCTTAAGAGTAACATCGATTCGGTTGACACGGAGCCCAGTTAGTGAGTGAACAAGGCATACTCCACGTTAGCCCACCCTAAAAGAAGGTTCACTTATGCCACGGAGCCCAGTTAGTGAGTGAACAAGGCATACTCCACGTTAGCCCACCCTAAATGAAGGTTCACTTATGCCATTGGCGATGACGTTTTAAGTATAAGAAGTCCGCGTGCTGTGAAGGCAAAATACAAATGAAGAGAACTCCACAGAAGCCCAATCTCACGCGTCCATCGCAGCTGTTATAGATTCATTGCCTCAAGAAACAAACGGGTAGCAATTTTACTGGAGACTCGACAGATCAGGCGGCGTATGGGACGGCAAATCTAATTACGCATCCAGCGATCAGTCGGACATCGTACCTCACCTCGGCTTCAGATTTATCACATCATGATGCCAACAATCCACCAGTCAAATATCAAATAGCATATGAGAAGAGAAGCCTCTGCGACAACATTCTTAATACTTGCACCAATATTATAATAATACTGACAAATACGTAACACAAACCCATCTCCTCCGCAAACTATATGACCAGATAGGGGTAACAGTATCAACATCCTATAACTCCTTAGTTGGACGACACTTCACAATCTTTTCAAGCTTGACAGGTAAAATAAGAAGGCGACCCATGATGAACAAAGTGCAACACAATATACCGCCAACGCACGCATTTACAATCATATTAACAGATAAGTATAAGTGAAACCACAGCCCCATATATGTACTCGACTTATTGCGCGGCATGCGCCTGTAGGAGACCCTCCCTGATCTGGGTCGCAACGTCTCTCACAGCGCCAGGACCATGTGGGATGAAAACAGAGCTGGATTTCGAGGATGCACCGATTTCCTTCATCGTGTCGAAGTATTGGGTGACCAGGACCATATCCATGACATCCTTTGATGATGTTCCTGGAACATTCTCAGAGAAAGCCAGCACACTGTCCCTCAGCCCATCCACGATAGCCTGCCTCTGCCTCGCTATCCCGAGTCCAGCCAAGTATTTGGACTCTGCATCTCCCTCAGCTCGCTTGATCTGCAGAATCTTCTCTGCTTCGGCTTTCTCATTTGCGGCCACCCTCAGCCGCGCAGCTGATAATTAAGTAAAACACGTGAATACCACTAATCTGCTTGTGCCGCAAGATTTTTGTTCAGATAGACATTATTTCACAACCTAACTACAAGGGGAATGTTGGTCAGGATTATAACTTCCTCAACAGAAGCTGGATTTCTAGGATTTTTTCTAATGCGCATTTAGCAGCCAAACCAACAGGATTTGATTTATCTTTGCATTTTGTAGTTCATGTCCATGTGAGGACATCATGTGTAGGCAATTTTGATTGAAAAACGTGGATCAATTAATCCCTGCCTTACAGTGGTCGAGAATCTGACTCTAGCCAAGACTTAACTGATTCTCCAGGAAACGCACAACAGCCACACACCAGGCACTCCTTGTCTGGAAATAAACCAATAGAATTGCCTATCTTGGTGCTCTACTTCAGACTTTTAATTTTGCCGGTTAGGCTAACAAACAAAAACTCTTATTATGCTTAAACATATATCCGACAGGAGCTGTCATGATTCATTGATTCTGCAGGATCTCGTCAACAGGTAAAAACTTTCGTTTTAGTAGGGCTAAAGAAACAATTTAGTGTGGCACACCTTTTGTAAACGAAGTAAAGGAAATGAAACATGCAACATCCTATCATCATAAACGAAATCAGGAATCTACCTGCATTGATCTCATTCATTGCTCGCTTCACATGCTCATCTGGTTCTATATCTACAATGAGAGTCTGAACAATCTCATATCCATAAGCTGACATAGCCTACACATACAGAATAGATAAATAATACAGTCCCCTTCAATGAAATCATCAAGGAGTACCTGAACAATAAGATATACCTTCTCAAGTTCATCCTCTACAGCTTTTGCTATATCATTCTTCTGTTCAAATGTCGAATCAAGTTCCAACTTGGGAACGCATGCGCGAATGACTGAGGCAAAAAAAAGAAAAACGTCATCTCTGCCTCATCTCTGACATTCAAGGATTCCGGCATGAGGAAGCAAAAATTGCTCCAAAGCTAACAATATGGCCAACAATTTAGTGCATTAACAGATTTCATGTACAGATCCCACAACATGCAAATGAATATTCATCTCAAATATGCACTTAAACAATGCTTCATGAAACAGTAAAAATAAACAAATTAGCTCAAACTCTGATTACTTCTGTAGCCTCAACATAAAATGAAAAGGTTGGAATGACCATGGAGAAGAGAGGGAAAGGAAAATCTTTTCGCTAGCATATACCAAAGATATTTATGTCGCATCATGTTGCTAAAGTACTGGAGGAAGAACTTTCAATAATAATTCAGCTCCATATAAGTCTTCCAAAAGTTCACCTCGGAAAAAGGAAGGATTTATATATCGAGGTAATAGTTAGCAACTATAAACGGAGACGTAGCAAAACAGTCCAATTTAGCTTACTATTTAACTACTCTCTTCATGTGTATGAATAACTATTATCCCTCCTCTTTGCAAAAACTTAATGCTACCGTGTCAGAAACAAAGACAAAACTATTCCGACCACGTCTATAAAGAATGGGGGTAGCAACATCCCGAAGAACATTATTGAAGAGATTGCAGATATCAGAAATAGCTCAAGTTAGATGTTCAACTTCAAAGCGGATCATGAAACCAGAGTACCAACGTGACCACTGCCTCTTGAACCAGAGATACATTCCTCTTTGTTAGGGAATTATCTTATGTGCCCATGCTTCATAACGTCAAACTTATACATATATAGCCCATACCATCAAAGACGTAGGCTTGAATCTGCGCCCTGGTGTTGCTGAGCCTATAGAAAGCATCAGATGCCTTTTCTGAGAGTGCACGATATTGGATGGAAGCAACCACAGTGACGAAGACATTATCCTGGAGATAAAGTCGTCTATCAACATATAATGACAGGTCAACATCAAGTGAAAACACTAATAATTCGATGCCAATAAGCTCCTTGTTGGGCTTTGAGCTGTTTCCCTTTCTAATTTGGCACCCCGCTTGATGCTTCTAAAATGAAGCTTACAACAAATGAAAACATAAAAGTGGTGCCAATTCTAAAGCCACAGCTCCCAGGCAATACACATGCTTATGCTAGCAACTACTCAACTTCCACAGAAACCAGGAAAACATGTATCTATGCATTATGAATGAAATCTCATAGCCAGCACTCTTATAAATACCGTAAGTCTATCCTGAAACAACAAAGAGAGGTCATATTGTATTACGAAAAAGAACCTTAAAAGCATACTCGGAAATATAAAGTCATAATTTCGTGCTTCTGTATGCCACAGGTCTGCCAAAACATTAAAATCGAAGCCTAGAATGGTGAAGTTCCCTATGTTGGTTCTTTTAAGTGATGACACAACATTACTTAAAGGACTTCTGAACAGCCAAATCATTTAGAGAAGACTTCAAACATCTTCAACTCATATTCAAAAAACTAGTCCCAACTTCTCAAATGAATACTGATTGAACAAAGGTATATTTTCTTGTACTCAGGATGCGTCAAACAACCATCATACCTTTGTCTTTGTTTCGCACCGGACATCCAGCTGCTGTACACGCAAAGAGAGGTGACCAGCCACCTGGCTCCCCAAGCACCAGGGCATACAGTGGCATCCGGGCTCTAGCACATCATCAAACTTGCCAAAAGTTTCCTTAATAGCTACAGTTGACTGATCCACCTGAATACATCCCAACGCATTTCCCATTTCTCCGTTCTATAATGCAAATTCTCCTGATTAAATGGTTGAGACTCTTAATGAGTAAAAAAACTTATAGAGATATAGACAACTTAAACGAGCACCCACAGCATTTAGCCTCCCAACAGATGGAGTCAAATTGACAAAAGTATTTCACTTGCGACACAAAAGGGAAAGGATGCATGCACAGTGTATACACAAACAGGCACATGCGACTGTCTCTGTGTACATGCACATGTGCATGAGAGAGAGAGAGAGAGAGAGAGATCACTTCCATAATCTAAATCACCGACACTGGTTGCTTGCGCAAGATGCAACTACAAGCTACAAAGCTCAACAGAATTCAGTTATTTGTGCAAAAGTACCTGCAAGACACCACAAACGCTAGCATCTACCCCCCATGAAAAAATCACCTTGTTAAAAGATTACCAGACGACTCTAAGTCCTTACTATTAGAAGGGGTAGCATTTACATATGTATAACATATAATGTAAGCAATTTCTCATATGTGGCTTTCCCATACCAAACCCAAATCTAACTCGATAATAAAACCAACTAGTTCAGATACGGTGGAGTTAAAACTGCTGTATTTTACCCAGTCAATGACATTATATAAAATACAGTTCTATAGACCCTGCATATCGCTCCTCGTTGAAGCTTAAGACAAGTATTTAAATTGTATATGACATATACCTTGGAGCACCTCCAGTAAGAAAAATCACTCACCTCCCATCCTACAATATGGATGCAACAAAGTAACTGGAGGCAAGGCTGGCGGACAACCCACACTCGATCTGACTATAATGCAGGGGAGGCAGTAGAAAATAGTTTCAAAAATTAGATTTTGGTCGTCTATTACTTTTGCGTAAGTCTATAAAGGCTATCGTTGACCATAACTAGGAGATAAGAAATGATTCCATCAAACAATCGTCAATCGCACAACTGAGGACCATTACTAAAGTGATAAGATGCATCGGTCAACAATTCATGGAGTGGAGAAATTCCAATAGCCAACGGATAAGCACCATCCACCTTCCTTGGGTCTATTCACCATTAAATATCTAATTGAGAATAGTATCAATAGAAAATTGCCAATGGACAACTACTGAATAAGACAGCTTGAACCCAAAAAAAAATTAAGACAGCAAAGACTAGAGAACAAATACGTATTATGCGTTTAAAAAAGATATACTAAAATTGCACGCAAATCCATCCGCATAACACGAAATATGATACAGACTACACCACTTGACCGATAAGCATATATTCATTTTCACGAGGAGGAACCACACCGAAGTCACGGAAACAGACAGACGGAAAAACTCACTAGACGCCAGCCAAAACTAAGCGAAATTGTCAAAGCACGTGGAACGGCGAAACCGGTTAACATTCAGTTCCGGCCCACCGGACTCATCTCAACTCATGGAAACCGCGCCATCACAAGCAACGCTACAGTCGCGCTTCAAAACAACCTTCGCCCCCCAAGTAAACCCTAATTCCCCGCGCCATTTCCGGCTATCGACGCAGCCACGGCCATTCGAAGTACCGAGAACTCCAATCGAACCGCAAAACTCCAGCGGAACTCAACCCAACCCATGGAGATGACTGAAGACGCGCTATGCAAAGCCGCAATAGGGGAAAAACACACACGCACGCACGACGAAGCACAGGGAACTAACCGGCAATCACCTCAACGACGACAAGAGTGAGAGAGATGCAAGACAATGAGGATTACTAAGGGAAGCTTTTATAATGGCGTGGACGAACGGAAACGAAAAAAGGAATCGCGAAAAGCGACGTCCGGAAACTGCGAGGAAATCATTTCACGGAAGCGAAGCTACTCGGAAATCGAAGCGACACAAATCCATCGGCGGCCACTTTCATTACAAGATTCCATCGATTCTCGCAGAGGAGAGAGAGAGAGAGAGAGACCTGGTGAGAAATTCTTCACGTTCCTTTGGCTTCTCTTCGGTGGCGAACTTGACCGGAAGATTTTTTCCTTGGTCTCCTTTATATAGAGGGGGGCGGGGGGGCCAACCGTAGAGGATGACGCCGTCTATCCGTGTTAACCCGAACAGAATCGCGGAAAACTTTTAAAAAAAGGGCTCGCGGTTACTATTTACACTATTTTAAGGAAAAAGGAGTTTTTTTCTTTTCTTTTCTTTTTCGTTTGTTTGGGGTTCGAAAAGAAAAAATCAAAAAAAGAGTTGATTTGCTTCGAATCTAGAACCCCCTCTTTTGATCGTCAGTATTAGGGCCGTAAAAAAGGCCCACCCCGACCCAACCCATTGACACCCCTGGTCAGTACATACAAATCTCCTCTGTTCGTTAAAGTCGCGAGCTTAATCGTGTTGCTAACTATGATCATTTGTACCGAATTTGTCCCTTACGAAGAAAAAATTGATCAATAAAGTGCGCAATTTTTTTTTTGGCTTTTGTTTTAGTGAGGCTTAGCTCGGATTAAATCTTGTAAATAGGTATAATTAAATTAATGGTTAATACCACCAAAAATCTCAAACTGGTACACATGTGACAAATTTATCCTAAACTATTTTTTTGACCACCAAAAATCTCAAACTAGTACACGTGTGACAAATTTACCCAAAACTAATACAGTTGTGACAAATTTACCCTCGGTTAGTTTCCGTTATATTTATCGTCAAATTGCTGAGTTGGATGACACGTGGCAATTGTCGGGTGTATACGTTACCCTCTGTTTGTTACAGGTGTATCAATTTGAGGTTTTTCATGGTATTAACTCAATTTAACGAAAACTAACAGAGGGTAAATTTGTCGCGTGTGTACCAGTTTGGGATTTTTTGTAGTTAAAAAAATTAATTTTTGATAAATTTGTCACGGTTGTACCAGTTTAGGGTTTTTGTTGTCAAAAAAATAGTTTGGGGTAAATTTGTCACAAGTGTACCAGTTTGGAGTTTTTTGTGCTCAAAAAATTAATTTGGGGTAAATTTATCACAGATGTATCAGTTTGAGATTTTTCGTGGTATTAACCCTTAAATTAAACATGTTTTCTGTAATAATGTGCCAAAAAAAAATTAAACAATTTAAACCAGTATTAAATATTGGTGGGAGGCTCCCGTGAAGATACGGAGAGAACGTCCGTTTTGGGTACCAACGTCCCAAACAAAATGAGTGGGTCCCGCCCGTTGACGACGCGGAAGTTGGTTTTTCTTCGTTACGCCCGTGCCGGGGCACCTCGTATCGTGCCCACTACCAGACTCTGCAAAAACAACTTTTTCTTCGTTTTCGCGGAGAATTAATATTTTCAATGATCTTTTCTTCAAAATAATCGCTTTTTATTATTTGACATAATTAGTCTATAGGGAAGAACTGTTATCAATAATAATTTTTGCCTGGACGACGTCATTCATTCATTTGTATAACCGATATAAGCAATTGTTTTTAAGAAAACATCTTCCTAATCATTCATTTTTCGCGAAATAAATGATGTCTTATTTTCAAACTCTTTATTCATTGTGCGAACCCCATGTGCTTATATTTTCCTATACATTACCGACATGCAATAAGCTCATGGTGAGTAAATTTTTATTTTTTATTTTTGGTCGAAAGCTCGTGGTGAGTTAGAGCTCCATCTTTCAACGGATTTGTAACTTACACATATGATTTCGACAGATAGCTCATTGCGGATCGAGTTTGAATACGTTTCTTCTGTAGGTAAATGCTCGAGTTTTCTCTTGTCCTAAACAAAATCGAGACAAAGAAACCATCAAATCACATGGTGGGTCACCGGTAGCATAGGTTACGGCTTCCTTCAAGGGCATGCTTCTGGAAAAGGGGTTAATAGCACAAATTGTCCTGAACTTTGGTCCAACGGGGAAAGTCGTCCCTAAATTTTTAGTTTGGGCAATGCGGCTGTCACGCCCCGATCCTCGGGCACGCGACAACCCTTCCGAACGTCTCAGGTCAAAAAGGACGACATCCCAGGCATGTCATCGACCCATTCATTTTATCTTTTTAATTAGCGCACGCGGAACGAATAATCACCCAGACAATCATAAAAACAACAGGGATAGAAAAGCAGGAATTCACATCAATCAACATCAGTAAGCTTAGCAATAAAGGTTTCTTTCAATTATTAATAGATATTCATTAATCCACGAGGGAGCTACAGAATCTACTAGCCCATCTTCAGGGCTGCTCCCTAAGACCGACAAAAAGGTACCGGGTCAGGACAGGATTAACTTCTCAACTACTCCAAAAGAGGGGCTACACCACCCTCGTCCTCAACATCACCTTGGACCTGAAAAAGGGTTAACCACGACGGGGTGAGAAATAAATCTCAGTGAGCTAGCGCCTAAGCCCGGCTAGGGCGTTGACTCGCTCAGGCACCCTACACACACAGTACAACACAATAGTATAACGCCAATCACATGCAAGCTTACCACGCCTTGGATCACACATATGCAAGATTCGACTTGACATGACAGTCAATCAACCAAGGCAAACAACCAGAACACCACAATAACTTGCAAGTACAATGTTTCACACGTATTCCGGTTATTAATGGCCACTCGGACCCGCACACTAGGCAGTTGGTGCGCAGCACACTAGGCAGTTGGTGCTCAGCACACTAGGCAGTTGGTGCTCTACCGGCATGACCGGGCATCGTCCCTTACTTCCGGCGACGGCGTCCGATAGTCCGTGTGATTCCGATCGGCACGGCACGGAACTACCAGGAATCCCTGTAGGGGCTTCGGTCCATCCATACTGCGACCGGCATCCGACCAGCCCGGCGACACGGACTGACGTGCATCCGATAAGTCGTGTTATTCCGATCGACACGGCACGAACATATCAGGCATTCCATTATATGACCATACAATGCACATCAAGCAACCAGCTAGTTTATATCTTTGCATTTAGTTCGATGCTCACACGGTCGTGCTTAAAACTTGGCCCAAGGCCATTTTCATGCTCAAAGATGCAGTTTGATCCCACGCATGATCATGTGATGTACTAATTATCCACCAGACTTTGCATCTAAATGCGGGTGATCAATCCTCATACAGTCAACCACAAACCAATCAGAGCATTCAACAGTTAGGCATTGATCACCACATCAAACAATCGACAACAATTATAACAATGTACTCGATTAACTGAACTAACCACCGACGGCTACTCTGCCTACCAACCAACTAGTCAAACAATTTATCGTTCACTCGGCTCTGGCTAATCGCTCGCTCGCGATTATATAATTGCAGTCAATCCATCAATCTAATCACCAATTAGCCACAGACAACCTAACTAACCAGTCTAATTTATTTAATCGCGGTCATTTAACCTAAACCCGGTCTCTAACTAAACCGACCACAATTAATCTACGTGAACGCCTAATTATACTAATTAATCTAGACCCGAACGCAATTAGCGACCTAACCGAGAGTTAGGGGCTAACTCACTACTAAACGGTTCGGCGGCGACGACAGCGACGGGACAACGACGACAACGGCGGCGGCGGCGAACGGCGGCAGCGAGCTCCGGTGAGCGGCGGCCGGCTCCGGCGAGCGGCGGCGGGCTCCGGCGAGCGGCGGCGGCCTCCGGCGAACAGCGACGGGCGGCCGGCGGCGGCACACGAGCACAACGACGACGAAGCAGCGGGGTGATCGCTGCGACACAAGGCGAACGGCGGCACGACGGTTCTCGGGTGGCACTGTTCACGGGCTGAGGTTGGCGGCGGCTCGGGTGGAGGGGCTGCTGGGCGCTGGTCAGCGGCGGCTCGCGGCTGACCTCGGGCGAGCGGGGGCGACGGGCGGAGGAGGCTGGGCAAAGGGGCGACGGCTCGGCGAGCTGGGGTGGTGCAGAGGGTGGCGGGTGGTGGCTGGACGGAGCTCGGGCGGCGGCGAGCTGCGGCTGAACGACGGAGGGTCGGGTCGACGGTGGCAGAGCTCGACTGAGCTGGGGTGGACGACGACGGCTGGACGGAGGAGGTAGGTGGCTGGCGGTCGGCGTGAGCAGAGGGGGGGGGGAGGAGGAGGCGCGGATCCGCGGGCCTCGGCTCGGGGGTGGCTCGCGGGGCGACGACGGCTGGGCGGGCGACGACCGGAGGGTGGCTGGAGAGGAGTGGCGCGGCGACGGAGGAGGGCGGCGTGGCGGCTGGGCGGTGCTCGGCAGGTGCGGTGAGGAGGAGGAAGAGGAGGCTCGGGTGGGGTCGCGAATCTCGGATGGAGGCTCGAGCCGACGGGGTAGAGGTCGCGGGTCCTCCGGGGGCTGCTCGGCCGGCGCGACGAGGCTGAGCTCGGCTGGTCCTGGGCGGCGCACGGAGCTTGGCCGAGCGACAACAGAGGGCGGAGAGGCGGCTGGTGGCGGCTGCGGCGACGAGCTCGGTTCGGCTGGGTCTCGGGTCGGCAGGCTCGCGGAGCAGCTCGGGCGACGGGGCTCGAGCGAGACGACGGGGCTGCAGCGAGGAGGAGGAAGGCGCGGGTCGGCGGGCTTGCGGCTGAGGGGCGACCGACGGTGGCTGAGGCGGAGGTTGCAGCTCGGCGGAAGAAGCAAGAAGAAGAAGATGAAGCAGAGGAGGTGGGGGGGGTGTCCACGAGCAGAAGAGAGAAGAGAGAAGAGAGAAGAGAGAAGGAATTGACTGATGGGAGGGGGCAGGTGGGGGCAGGTGGCGCGGCAGCCAAGGGAGAGAGAGAGAGAGAGAGAGGAAAAAAAAGGAAGAGAGAGGGAGGGGCCCACGGTCAAATCAAAGGTTTGAATTTCTTTGACTTTGAGCACAAAGGGTTTCAGGCGCGAAAGGAGGGTTTCGGGCGCGAAAGGTCTCTGACCGGCACTTCGGGATTTATTAAATCTATCTTCAGATCAAAATAAATCGCGTCCAATAATTGTCCCTTAGACCACAAAAATTCCAATTTTATTTATTTTGTGGACCTTAGAATTTCAGGACGTCACAACTCTCCCCTCCTTAGGAAATTTCGTCCCCGAAATTACACCACTGTTACAACTCTTCGAACAGAAAAGGGTAACGACTCTACAGAATTTCCTCATTCTCCCGCGTAGCACCTTCTGTGCCATGGTGCTGCCAAGCAACTTTGACCAAAGGGATCGTCTTGTTCCGGATCATTTGTTCTTTCCTATCCACGATCTTCACCGAGCGCTCCACGTATGATGCTCGCTCATCCAACTCGATCTCTTCTTAACTTAACACTTAAGCGGGGTTTGGCTCATACTTCCTCAGCATCGACACGTGAAAGACGTTATGCACCTTAGCAAGTCTCGGCGGCAACGCAAGACGATACACCAAATCCCAATCCTTTCCAGAATCTCAAACGGTCCAACATACTTCTGACTTAACTTCCATTTCTTACCAAAACGAGACGTTCCCCTTATAGGCGACACCTTCCGGAACACATGATCACTCACTTAGAACTTCAAAGGTCTACGCCTCCTGTCGGCGTAACTTTTCTAGCGACTCTGCGCTGTTCTAAGTCTATTTCTGATAACCTTGACAACTTCCATCGATTGCTGTACCAACTCAAGACCAATGATCTTCCTTTCACCAATCTCGTCCTAACAAACAGAAGTCCTACAAGCTCTTGTTGTATGGTAGGGCATTTTGATACTCTGCCGATAGCTGCTGTTGGTAACTATTGTTGTAGGCAAACTCGACTAAATGCAGCTGATCCTCCCAGCTACCCTTGAAATCCAAAACACAAGCTCGTAATATGTCCTCGAGCGTCTGAATTGTCCTTTCAGATTGGCCATCCGTCCGTAGATGAAAGGTCGTACTAAACTGCAGTTTCGTTCCCAATGCAGCCTGCAAACTTTTCCAAAAGGTGGCAGTGAACTTGGGATCACGATCCGATGTGATCGTCACTGGCACTCCATGAAGACGTACTATCTGCCGCACTTACAACTCAGCGTACCTGTCCAAAGCGAAGTCCTTTCGCACTGCGATGAAATGCGCAGGCTCCGTCAGTCTATCGACCCCAATCCAGATCGAATCATACCCTCTCTGACTCCTTGGCAATCCCGTCACGAAATCCATTGTGATATGCTCCCACTTTCATTCTAGGATCTCTAATGGCTATAGCAATCCTCCAGGCTTACAATACTGTGCCTTGACTTGCTGGCACGCTAAACACTTCGCCACGAGCTTGGCTAGGTCGCTTTCATTCCATTCCATCAGTAATACTGCCTCAAGTTCTGATACCTCTTTGTGCTACCCAGATGGATACTGTCGTTACTGCGACGGGCTCCCGATAAGATCTCCTCCTTATCCGAAGTAAGACCCTTACGGTCTTTGTCTTACTCAACTTTGTGGCCTTACTACGCTTCCACTACGCACTCTGATTACTTGTTTTCCTTAATTGCCACAACTCACAGTCATAATTCAAGGTCATCACCGACGCTAACAACTCACAAATTCATCTGGCAAACCCCACTATGCCATCTACTCATAACTTGCCAATGCTAAGTCCACTTGCCATGCCTGTGATTCTGTTGGTTGCTGTCTTACCACGCTACACACCTCACCACGATGCTGTTGGGTCACTGGCCGGCAAGTTCGCGTGGGTCTCAACTCAAAACACGACTTCCCTGATCACTCAGTAAGGCCCTCTCCGACTCCCCTTCGGAGGCACACACAAGCATTGACTTTCACAAACTCTCCACCAAGCACTTCCACATCCTTGTCCATAGTACTTCAATCTACTCATCCTTCTGATACTCACCACTCCGATCTTAAAGATGCAATACTATGCATTTTCAAAAATATTTTTCACCTTGAGAATCAACTTTAATGCAATAAACAAGTGCAATGCATGATCATCCTCACCACTCTTTACACACCACTCGCTTTCACATCGATCTCATCAATCCGAACTTCCTAACTCCACAAGCGGCCATCATATCTCAAAGATCAATCGTCTAAGATCAATCTATAACCTTATGTTTGATCGTCGTCCAGACAAAGCTCATATGCATTCAATCACACTGGCCCTTAGTCCAAATGTCCGTCGTTCACTTTCTTGCGAACCTTTTCTCATTCATATCACCACTCAGGATCATCAATTAAAGTCGATAACCAACACCATTAGAACGCCACACAAGTTCAAACTTACACCCGAGTACATATCCATAATCCAAACCTATCCTTTTCTCGCGACTGTTTAAAACCAAATTACAACCGGAACATCCTACCGCAGACACTACGCTATCCTTTAGCGGGATTGATTCAGGTTGCCATGCGGAGCGTTCCCTCGCAGTTGTCCTCCTTGCGGCACCGGCATCTGTCTTTCCAACTGCCTCTGCGGGCAATCTCTAACTTGATGGCCAAGCTGACCACACCTAAAGCAAACTCCCGTCCTAAAAGGGCACGGGGTTGATCCATGCTTCCGCCTACAGAGCCGGCACGCTTCATTGGGGCGGTACACCGGCTTTCCTACCGCGTTCCTTCGGTTGGGAGGAATGGGGTGCTTTCTTCCTATCATCGGCCTCTTCCCAAACCGTTGGTTATCCCTTGCAGAAGGCGCAAACCGCGATCCAGATGCGGCTGCCCTTTCAGTCATGTTTCTCTCTACCAACTGTGCCTTCTCATACAACTCATTATAATCCTTGAAATTCAGCGGCACCAGCTGATCCTTGATCTCGGGCTTCAATCCCTCACAAAACCTCATTACCCTATTCGCAGGGTCTTCGGTTATCCTTGGTGCATACTTCGACAGCTCGGCGAACTTCACCTCATACTGATCCACAGACATTTGATTCTGTCGAAGACGCAAGAACTCAACCATCTTCTGTTCTCGCGCACGGTCTAAAAAGTACTTTCCATAAAAAGCTTCGGCAAAGGCATCCCACACCGGGACCATACCTTCAGGGAAGATCCTTCTTCGTGTGGCTTCCCACCACATGCTAGCGTTACCTTGCAGTTGGTAGACAGCTAGCATCACCTTGTCCTCCTCAGAGCACCTCAACAAAGCAAAGGCTTTCTCCAACTCCTCGATCCACAAGGTTGCAGCCTCTGGGTCACTTGCTCCTGAAAACTTCGGCGGCTCAAGCTTTAGAAACTGCTCCACCAACTTAAGCATCTGGTGTCCAACATTCTCGTTTCTAGCCAACAGGTCTTCATTCGGAGCGGCGACAGCTTGGTTCCTAACTTGTCGTCCATCTGTATCTTCTAAGGCCTCCAACACCTGCACGATCCCGTCCATTCTAGGATCCTCCTGAGATGCCCTTCCTCTAGGCACACTCGCATTACGGTTGCTCATCCTGCAGGTACCTTACGGGGCCCTGCTTACCCCAAAGCAACGCATAATGAAAACTCAGGCATACAGCCTAAAACTTAAGCAACAAACACATGCATAGGGTTTCCAATCCTACTAACTATCCCAAAACCCAACGCTCCTTATCACTCCAGGCCATGACCAGATGGATCAGGCTGACCTTGCTCTGATACCAAAACGGGGATGTCACGCCCCGATCCTCGGGCACGCGACAACCCTTCCGAACGTCTCAGGTCAAAAAGGACGACATCCCAGGCATGTCATCGACCCATTCATTTTATCTTTTTAATTAGCGCACGCGGAACGAATAATCACCCAGACAATCATAAAAACAACAGGGATAGAAAAGCAGGAATTCACATCAATCAACATCAGTAAGCTTAGCAATAAAGGTTTCTTTCAATTATTAATAGATATTCATTAATCCACGAGGGAGCTACAGAATCTACTAGCCCATCTTCAGGGCTGCTCCCTAAGACCGACAAAAAGGTACCGGGTCAGGACAGGATTAACTTCTCAACTACTCCAAAAGAGGGGCTACACCACCCTCGTCCTCAACATCACCTTGGACCTGAAAAAGGGTTAACCACGACGGGGTGAGAAATAAATCTCAGTGAGCTAGCGCCTAAGCCCGGCTAGGGCGTTGACTCGCTCAGGCACCCTACACACACAGTACAACACAATAGTATAACGCCAATCACATGCAAGCTTACCACGCCTTGGATCACACATATGCAAGATTCGACTTGACATGACAGTCAATCAACCAAGGCAAACAACCAGAACACCACAATAACTTGCAAGTACAATGTTTCACACGTATTCCGGTTATTAATGGCCACTCGGACCCGCACACTAGGCAGTTGGTGCGCAGCACACTAGGCAGTTGGTGCTCAGCACACTAGGCAGTTGGTGCTCTACCGGCATGACCGGGCATCGTCCCTTACTTCCGGCGACGGCGTCCGATAGTCCGTGTGATTCCGATCGGCACGGCACGGAACTACCAGGAATCCCTGTAGGGGCTTCGATCCATCCATACTGCGACCGGCATCCGACCAGCCCGGCGACACGGACTGACGTGCATCCGATAAGTCGTGTTATTCCGATCGACACGGCACGAACATATCAGGCATTCCATTATATGACCATACAATGCACATCAAGCAACCAGCTAGTTTATATCTTTGCATTTAGTTCGATGCTCACACGGTCGTGCTTAAAACTTGGCCCAAGGCCATTTTCATGCTCAAAGATGCAGTTTGATCCCACGCATGATCATGTGATGTACTAATTATCCACCAGACTTTGCATCTAAATGCGGGTGATCAATCCTCATACAGTCAACCACAAACCAATCAGAGCATTCAACAGTTAGGCATTGATCACCACATCAAACAATCGACAACAATTATAACAATGTACTCGATTAACTGAACTAACCACCGACGGCTACTCTGCCTACCAACCAACTAGTCAAACAATTTATCGTTCACTCGGCTCTGGCTAATCGCTCGCTCGCGATTATATAATTGCAGTCAATCCATCAATCTAATCACCAATTAGCCACAGACAACCTAACTAACCAGTCTAATTTATTTAATCGCGGTCATTTAACCTAAACCCGGTCTCTAACTAAACCGACCACAATTAATCTACGTGAACGCCTAATTATACTAATTAATCTAGACCCGAACGCAATTAGCGACCTAACCGAGAGTTAGGGGCTAACTCACTACTAAACGGTTCGGCGGCGACGACAGCGACGGGACAACGACGACAACGGCGGCGGCGGCGAACGGCGGCAGCGAGCTCCTGTGAGCGGCGGCCGGCTCCGGCGAGCGGCGGCGGGCTCCGGCGAGCGGCGGCGGCCTCCGGCGAACAGCGACGGGCGGCCGGCGGCGGCACACGAGCACAACGACGACGAAGCAGCGGGGTGATCGCTGCGACACAAGGCGAACGGCGGCACGACGGTTCTCGGGTGGCACTGTTCACGGGCTGAGGTTGGCGGCGGCTCGGGTGGAGGGGCTGCTGGGCGCTGGTCAGCGGCGGCTCGCGGCTGACCTCGGGCGAGCGGGGGCGACGGGCGGAGGAGGCTGGGCAAAGGGGCGACGGCTCGGCGAGCTGGGGTGGTGCAGAGGGTGGCGGGTGGTGGCTGGACGGAGCTCGGGCGGCGGCGAGCTGCGGCTGAACGACGGAGGGTCGGGTCGACGGTGGCAGAGCTCGACTGAGCTGGGGTGGACGACGACGGCTGGACGGAGGAGGTAGGTGGCTGGCGGTCGGCGTGAGCAGAGGGGGGGGGGGAGGAGGAGGCGCGGATCCGCGGGCCTCGGCTCGGGGGTGGCTCGCGGGGCGACGACGGCTGGGCGGGCGACGACCGGAGGGTGGCTGGAGAGGAGTGGCGCGGCGACGGAGGAGGGCGGCGTGGCGGCTGGGCGGTGCTCGGCAGGTGCGGTGAGGAGGAGGAAGAGGAGGCTCGGGTGGGGTCGCGAATCTCGGATGGAGGCTCGAGCCGACGGGGTAGAGGTCGCGGGTCCTCCGGGGGCTGCTCGGCCGGCGCGACGAGGCTGAGCTCGGCTGGTCCTGGGCGGCGCACGGAGCTTGGCCGAGCGACAACAGAGGGCGGAGAGGCGGCTGGTGGCGGCTGCGGCGACGAGCTCGGTTCGGCTGGGTCTCGGGTCGGCAGGCTCGCGGAGCAGCTCGGGCGACGGGGCTCGAGCGAGACGACGGGGCTGCAGCGAGGAGGAGGAAGGCGCGGGTCGGCGGGCTTGCGGCTGAGGGGCGACCGACGGTGGCTGAGGCGGAGGTTGCAGCTCGGCGGAAGAAGCAAGAAGAAGAAGATGAAGCAGAGGAGGTGGGGGGGGTGTCCACGAGCAGAAGAGAGAAGAGAGAAGAGAGAAGAGAGAAGGAATTGACTGATGGGAGGGGGCAGGTGGGGGCAGGTGGCGCGGCAGCCAAGGGAGAGAGAGAGAGAGAGAGAGGAAAAAAAAGGAAGAGAGAGGGAGGGGCCCACGGTCAAATCAAAGGTTTGAATTTCTTTGACTTTGAGCACAAAGGGTTTCAGGCGCGAAAGGAGGGTTTCGGGCGCGAAAGGTCTCTGACCGGCACTTCGGGATTTATTAAATCTATCTTCAGATCAAAATAAATCGCGTCCAATAATTGTCCCTTAGACCACAAAAATTCCAATTTTATTTATTTTGTGGACCTTAGAATTTCAGGACGTCACAGCGGCTCATGAACTTTGCTCAACGTACAATATCGTTCTTAAACTTTTAATTTGCCTTTGGAAAGCAATCGTGTCCCTAGCATTCAAACTAGGGGGGAATTACCAAAAAAGTCCTAAATCAATTGCAACGTGCCAATTCAGTCCATTTGACTGGCCGACGCTAACGAGAAAATATTTTAATAATATTTTTCTAAATTTTTAATAAGTTTTTTTTATCTTCTTTTCTTTTCTTTTCTTTTTTGTGAGGGCCGGCAGGAGGCCGCCGGCGACCTACACCGGCCACTAGGCGAGGGTCGCGAGCCCTCCCTCGCAGCTGGGTGACGGCTCACAAGCAAAGAAAAAATAGAAAAGAAATATTAAAATACAGAAGATACATTAAAAATCTAAAAAAATATTAAAAATATTATTAAAAATTTATCTCGTCGACTTCGGCCGGCTAAATAGACTAAATTAGCACAATTGCAAAAGGCTTAGAGCTGAATTAACAAAAAAAAAAAGAGCTTTGGACTGAATTTGTATAATTATAATAGGTTTAGGACTTTTTTGGTAAATTTCCCCGAACTAGGTCCCTACGACCAATGTGTCTACTCTCTCTCTCTCTCTCTCTCTCTCTCTCTCTCTCTCTCTCTCTCTCTCTCTCGTGGAGATGGTGCTTGCTTCCTGGATCTTTGATTGGTTTTTGCGGGAATTTAGGGGTTTTGGCGACACTTAAAAGTGATTGGGTGACACGATAAAAATCCTAGGGATATTAAAACTGACGGTGGATGTAGTTGAAGGATTCCGTCGATGGGAGCTGGACTGGAATCCCTTTGGCAAGACGAAATTCCTTTCGGCTGACGTGACAATGCCAAGAAGGTGCCGCTTGTCTTCTCCAACTGGACCACATCCCATCTTTTTTTTCAATGAGAACCAAGTGTTTTTGGCCCCAAGTCACTTTTACTTTTTCAAAGGCTAATCCTAATTTGCAGCCCGGACATTTTGAATCGTCCCAATCTTTCGCAATCGGCACGTAAATTCACATATGCTTAATAATATTTTATATTTCGAGGAATGTCGAGGTATAAATAGATAAAACCGTTACCGATAAAAGAAAAAAAAAACAGATAGACCCTCGATCTTTCCATATAAAAATATGGGAGTTTAGTGCATGCCGACGCATGTCGCGATCGGTATTCATCAGTACTCATATCAAAATAAGTCGATTCGTATCGAAAATTGCCGGCCGGCGTCATTAGCCCTAAATGGGAAGTTTTTGCTAATCGTGGGAAAGCAGCTTCGTGGAACGCATTATATATTGTTGGCCCCTACGTCTTCATTGGATTCACGAGTTGATTGAACTTGAACTTGAACTTGCGATTCGTGTGGATGGTTCGGAGAAAAGCAGAAGATTTCCTAATTCAGCTGAACTGTAGAACCGAGAAAAGGAGGTGGCGGAATGGCGATGTGATTAATGACCGCCATCAATTTGTAACGGTCTTGTAACATTTAATTTGATTTTTTCATTTATTAACCATGTCCTTTATAAAGAGAATCTTCAAATTACAATAAATAAAAAAACTTATGGAAAACGACAAATTCGCTCTTTTCTCTCTATTTATTTGTTGGGTTTTCGTTGTTCTTGTTCTCTCAACTGTAATCGCTTCTGAATGACACACACAGATATATATTACTACTAAATATTGTAGGTTGTATGTCTGAGTTCTTTCATTTAAAAAAAAAAACTATTAGTTTATAACTCTATAAATAGGGATCTCACATTTACCTTTTGTTTACACTAAAAAATGACCAAATTTTTGGCTATTATCTATATATGATAGATTTAGTCGATAAAAGTAGAGTTTGGTCATTTATGAATAGAATTATCGACAATTTGATGAATTGACAGCTTAAAGGAATCAACGAAAAGCGGAGTCGACAATATCGGATGCAACCATCAAAGAAGTAACCCTCAATGTAGTGGAATAAAGGAATTGTCGACATAGTGGAGTCGAAAAAATTGTCAAGATAGTCAAGATAGTGCCATGGATGTAACAGTTCAATATCTGTTTGTAACATTCATCTGTAGTAACTCTAGATTGTAGGCTTAAATAGCCGGTTCTACTATTCGGAGACCCCCTCGCACAAATAAACAAGCATGGCATATTTCAATTATCTTTCAATTTATGCACTGTAGTTACTGTTTTTAGATTTGCGTTGTCGATTAAATTCCGGCGTGTTTTTTAGTTGTAGTTTATAGATCCATGTCGTCGATTATATTCTAACGCGTATCTTTGTAGTTTCTGAATACTTCTCGGTCGATTAAATTTCATCACAATTTGTGTACCGTTTGAAACGAACGTATCGATTCATGTTTTTACCCGTGATATTTTCGGTCCGAAATCGCCGCAAAACTTGTCGTTTCTAATATAAAAAAAAAATGAAGAAGAATTTTCGAAGAAAGATATTTGGTTGCGAAAGCAAATTCCAGGGAAACAACCTTTTTTTTTTTTTTTTTTTTTTAGACATTCTGCTTTGATGCATCCCTCGTTCCTTTTTCTTTCCGTTCCTGAAAGGAGTGACAAATTATATAGTACGACAAAAATAAATGTGGATGACGTGGCAAAATAGAGCCAATCATCCGGAACAGTTGCAGACAATGGGAAAGAAAGACATACGAGGAAGAGAGCTTCACGAAAAGCGGAACGAGTTTCTTCTTCTTCTTCTTCTTCTCTCTCCTTACCAGAAATCGAAAACAGAGGAAAGGCCCAGAGCTATAACGATCGCATCGGCGAGAGCAGTCGATGAAGCTATCCGCCATGTTCTCTCTCTACTCCTCCTCCACCGTCAAGTATGTCTCTCACCCATCGTCAGCTATCCCTCCGTTTCGCTCTCCCCTCCGACCCAAATCGGGGGATTTGGTTTTTTTCCCGAGAGAATCGCCCTTCCCGGGAAAACCTTTCGGTGTTGGAAGGAGGAGCTTTAGCGTCGTTTCCTCATCTGGGTCGGGAAGTGGACCCCGCCAATCCCCTTCTCAGGTGCTTCATCTCTCTCTCTCTCTCTCTCTCCATTTGGGTAGGCGTCTTTTGGTGTCAACTTGGTGTCCGAAACTGAAGATGTGACCTGAAGAGTGATGTTAGCGTACTGTGATAAGATCATTTGGGTTGTAGAGCAGATGTAGTTTGCCTGTAATTGTTGTTTGGCTCTCTATCTGTAACTGTGAAGTCACTAGTGCGTCAAGTTGCTTGCAAAAGATGGTTCCTTACGAGGTCATTTTGAATCTTTTGGGGCTACAGGGAGCTGAATCGTTTCTCAGGAAAGTCTTGGAGAATATGGAATGTGTGTACTTGAACAGGAACCCCACTGCCAAAGCCATCCTGGAGCTCGTTCGGTTGGCCGACGAAGATCAAATATGTTATGATCATCTCGCATTTAGGACTTTCGGGGTATGTTGATTTTAATTTTGGAGAATGATTGGCCATGATATGGATTAAAATATATTGTGGATGCAATGTAGTATTACCTTAAGCAAGTGTTTTATCGTGATTCGGTTAAACTGATAAGAATAGATATCGCACTTGATCTTAGCCAAAGGGCCGAGAAAGGTATGTATTTCTTGGCGATCTCTTTTATCCTTCGTGAGCAAACGGTTAGGAGACTGAATGTTCCTTCAAAGTCCGGGACCCTGGAAAGATGGTTTTGCGAGTCGCTTGCTATTACATAAGACGACATAAGAAAAGCCATCATTTGTGTGTCAAGAACTGCTTTTG
This sequence comes from Lenwebbia sp. NSW1173648, assembly GCA_029784005.1. Classification (NCBI taxonomy): domain Eukaryota; kingdom Viridiplantae; phylum Streptophyta; class Magnoliopsida; order Myrtales; family Myrtaceae; genus Lenwebbia; species Lenwebbia sp. NSW1173648. Next base: position 6,542,392 of record JARCGZ010000010.1, on the reverse strand, counting down.
GCTGCTTAATTAAATCATGTCTCTTTTCATCAGCATGTTTTCCTCATGAGACTTTCTGTTGATTACAGGGCACTGTTTTTGTGAGAGTTTAGTTTGTTGCATCTGTCATTGACTCATATGTTCATCTCTCAACTTTTAAGGTAAATGGTTACGGGATCAACTCGATCGCGGACTTTTTCCTGGATTATGGTTACACCCAGCAAGAGGAGTTGAGGTTTCCTGCAAAAAAGTTGAGAGCCTTGTGGTTTTCGCCTCCAAAAGACTCCCTTTTAGAGGGTGGGACTGGTGTGAATGGGCCTCTACCCAGGATTTTTATTTCTGAACTTCTCGTTGACGAGATGACTCCACAAACACGGGTGTGTATTCTCGAGATTATTCCCGGTGAAGGTGGAGCTGGTTTTTCCTTGCTTTTAGAAACAGGAAGATGGTCATCATGTGCACCGTTTGAGATGCCCTTGTAAGGTCTGTGTGTCTCGGTTAGGATGAGGTTACAGTTTTCTCGCACTTTTGACCCAATGGTGGTCATTCTTTTGGTGCCTTTAATTGGGCATGTCAATGACATACGTTCTCATGAACAACTCGCCTTCTGCCATATCGGTCTGTAATATTTTTCTTCAGTAACAACATGGTTTTTTTGGTTTGAAGGGCGGGCATGCCAAAATAAAAAGGAGTTTGGTCTGGTTTATCAAGTCCAAGTAATTTTCTTCACGCTTGTGTGTCTCAGCTGACACCTTTTATCTTTAGGAAATAATTAGGAAATACGTTGGGATCTCCGGCAATGGTAATAAGCATGCTGCTCTGGCAAGCGCATTGGGAGCTCTGACTTGGGAGAAGCCTCTGAACTCCGAATTTCAACAATTAGCGAGGTATGCACAAATTATTCATCTTTATAACTGATCCGATTCTTGCAAGTAGGATCAGCTTCTACCAACTGAAATGCATATATAAGTAAGAAAGCAATGAAATTCATTCTTAGCTCCTTACTGATGTATTATGTTCTGTGCTGAAGTATTCAGCTTAATTTGTCTCCTGTACTTATATATCCACCAAAAAGGGTAATGCCTAGTTTTCCGGTTATGCAGGGAAAGCGAGTATGCTGCCTGGACCCTTGTCAATGGATATGCGGTGAACCATGTCACTATTTCGACTCATCGGCTAAAATCACACCTGAGGAATATCAAAAGCTTAAATGAATTCATTGAGAAGAACGGATTCAGCTTGAACTCAGAAGGAGGGATCTTGAAAGGTTTGCTTCTAAATTTCACTTATGCGGCTTAGTTTAAGTTTTTGCTATAATTTGTTTGATAATACCTTCATAATATTACTACGAGCTCCGGACAGACAGTTGTTGTGACCTGTTCCAACAAATATGAAGCAGATCATAAGAGCCAAGGGCAATTGGGCATTCTCCTTTTGCCATTTCGCTAACTATTTCGTAGTCTTCAGTAATAGTTGCTTATAGGATTCATGACGAAATAAGCTCTGCTGATTGCTTTGCGAGATAGAAGCTTGGTTTCCAGGAATCAGTGACTGAATTTAAGATTAATGAACTTGTTATTCCCATGGAAATTCTGAGCTCATTAGACGAGTTACACGTATCTGGACTGACGCTTAGTTGTTGTTCACACCAGTTAGCCCCGACGGTCTTCTGCTCCAAAGCTCAACTGTGGCAGACTCAATTCTTTTCCAGTTTTCAGAGGGGGTAAAAGAATCAGTTCCCTGTTCATATATCGAGTTTGCCGAACGCCTTGTACTGCCTCAGTTTCGGAGTCTACCGGAGAAAGAGGTAATCTTCTACTTGTTCTGGTAAATTTCATAGTGTAGTAGTTTGCTAGTTATTTTACTATAATTTGCTAACGTCCTCGCATTGATTAATCAGACCAACGTGTAATTTGCCATCCACTGGTGCTATAGATGATTCTCTAGGGCGTAGCCTTTGAATATTCTTGTCCATTTATCTACTTATGTGATGATAAAGAATCCTTAGCACCCTGTATTAATCCAATGCTCAACTTTCTCAGGTCAAAGAGTTCCACAGGCGAGACGGTTTTGAGGTCGGGAATGCCGACAAGATCTTCGAGAGCACCTCGAAAGAGCAACTCACTAGGAGAGCTGCATGAGCATGGAGGCCAAAGACAGAGCAATGAACACCTGATGAAGGGTTTGGACATCGTCATGCTATATGGAATAAGCATGGTGCCCGTATTAAGTGTCAATTTGTGCAATAAAATACTCATTGGGCGTGTCGGGAAGGAACTGATATTGGCTTGACTTGAAAGCAAAATGGTTCATTTCAGACGTAGTATGCTCCTGTACTTTCCTTCAATCACCAAAACAATTACCATGTATTTGCAGACTTCAACCAGCAAATGGTGATACATTCTGAGAAAACGAATTAATTCACGTAGAAATCGTCTGGCCGGAACAATTCCTAAAACGACGTCTTTGATTAAAATTGTTACAGCCCACAAACATACTTTAGCCCTTATCAATGGAAACTATATCCTGTATCAAGAAGTAAGACCTCTGGCAGAAAGGAATGTAAACAATGGATATGAGCTTTTTGTCTTCTCGCATAAACTATGCCATTGAATTAAGGTCAATATGAGAGTAAAGCTAAAGAGGAAAGAGAACCAAGGGAAATGAGGCAACAAGTTTCAGCATATCTCCAAATAGAGTTTCATATGGGTCAAAATAGACACAGCCAGAAATGCTTCACCTGGCCAGACATCCTCTGCTCAAGGATTGTCATTGTGAAAACACATCACAATTCGAGCACATTTTTCTCCGTCACCGTTTCAGTTATCAAGCGCAAATGTTTGGACGAAATCAACTCCTATACTGAAGAAAGAGAAGAAAAGGAAATAAATTGGGGGAGAGGGGTTAAATAAGGGATGGCTAAGTCTAAACCCATCACTATGGTTTACCATTCGGTTTCGGAGATTGATGAGGATACTGATGGTGGTATGGGGATGCATGCATACCATTGGGTATCGAAAGAGTCCTATTCCTTGCATTCGCTCCTGCTTGCGATTGAATGCCATATCTAGCATTTGGGCTCGACCCTATGCGCTCCGCCCTCATGGTCTGAAAATAGTACGACGAGCTTGCCATATCCTTGAGATTTGGGAGAGGCTTCAAAGCTTCAACAACTTCGCTCATCAGGGGACGAGCTTTCGGATCTCGGCTAAGGCAGTGAGCAGCCAACTGCGCAGCCTTTTGGGCACCTTTTATCGAGAAGTGACCTTCAAGCCGTGGATCTATCAATCTGTAGAATCTTCTTCTCTCCCCAAGATGTGGACGAGCCCATTCAACTAAGTTATGTTCGCCGTTAGGCCGATTTTTGTCCATGGATCTTCTTCCGGTCAGCATTTCCAAAAGCACCACACCAAAACTATAGACATCACTCCTTGAAGTAAGGTGCCCTGCGATAGTGAATGTGAGCTGACTAGACAGAAACCGTTTTCAGGCAAGTATGACCCATGGCAAACCATCAGATGTCTCACCGACATGACATCTAGCCGTGAAAACAAGAATTAATTGAGACTGAGATTAAGACATAAATTAGATTCTCTTTCTTCGTACCCCCCACAAATATAAAAAAAGAGAGAGTAACAGTCGATGTTCGTAAGCCCTTGCCACTACATGTGCATCCCAGAAAAACTAAATACAAAATCACCCAGGAACTCTTAACTCATGACATTCATACTTAGGGCTCACGATAGTCAGCCTTTCTCCACCAGCATGTATTGTTTGCAGGGTCCAAAAATTTATCAAGCTTCCTCCAAACAAAGAAGTGAGAAGACACCATACATTAATGCAGGTAATGAGTACAAGAACTTCACATGCTATGCCGGGGGTAAAATTTCAGAAGTAAGAGGATGCAGAATAATCAATCACATGGAAAGATGACACATGTAGAACTGGAAAAGAAGGGGACTAACATATCAGTGGACTGCATACAAGACCAAACTGAAAAGTCATTGTGCATTCAGTGCAAGAAGGACTATGTTTGTATGTACCATCCCAGCTTGCTGTGACCATTTACAAAGATATAAGACAACAGAATAAATAAAGGGATGGAAAGATGACACATGTAGCACTGGAAAAGAAGGGGACTATCAGTAGACTGCATACAAGACCAAACAGAGAAAAGTCATTTGTGCATTCAGTGCAAGAATGACTATGTTTATATGTACCATCCCAGCACATTGTGACCATTTACAAAGATATAAGACAATAGAATAAATAAAGGTATGTCGGTTGATGACCTTCAATCATTTTCTTCCATCTTTGTTCAGGATGATAGAATCCCCAAATCTATCCGCACCTAATCATTTTTGGTGTACATGTCTTCTTGCCATAAGTTACTATACCAACATGTAACAGCAGAACGACACATACATAAGGTGCATTGATTGGAACCATTCTCTTTTCACTATTCTATCAGACAATTTGACACGTTAGAAACATTTCTCAGCCACTTTTATGCAGGTCAGCCTTACGTTTCTCATTGTCAAATAGCTCATACTGTAAAACAATAACGTACCAGTCATCACATATTCTGGGGCAGCATAGCCGTACGTTCCCATGACACGCGTTGAGACATGAGTCTTATCTCCCTCGGGACCATCTTTTGCAAGCCCAAAATCGGAGAGCTTGGCATTGTAGTCCTGAAAGGAAAATAATTAAAAGAAATGAATAACATGACAGGCTAAAAAACGAAGACAAAATGTTGTCGCAAATTTAGGACATACAGCGTCTAACAGGATATTGGAAGTCTTGAAATCACGATATATCACCGGCCTTTCTGCTTCCTCATGAAGAAAAGCAAGACCCTTCGCAGCACCTAGAGCTATTTTCATCCTGATAGACCAAGGGAGAGGCAGAGCTCCTACATAGCCCGAGTATAAAGAAAAACAAAAGAATTAACTCATAAAGTGTTTGTGACCACAGCGAAATTAAGATTGGATTTCTTAAGTCACCATTGTCATAGATAGCTTAATTAAATACTAACACCAACTTTTCGAATATATATTAGAAACTACAGCATGCCATGATACCAATTTTTACTTGGTTGGATGAGAAATGATGCTACACAAAGGCGAGCTTAGCATCCTAATACTTAATGGCATATAAGTAACCACATCTAGTATATTGTCGAGAGTCAATGAATTACCAATTATGTTTTCCATTTAATTTGATTTCTAAAGTACTAGCAACTTTTTAGCACAATTCATCCTCAATATACTACTGGGGATTTCCTCCAAAAAAAAAAAAGGAGCATTAACTCCATAATTCCTGATGTAGTAACTACAAGTAGACACTACAAGGATGCCTAAGATTATCGGATTGATGAAGTTGCTAAAGAGCGATATTGCATGACCAGTAAAAAGAGCGGCCCTAAATCCCATTCCCTTCTTTTTCCTGGCTTAAAGCATCAATTCCAATTCTAATCTGATTTAGCAGAGGCACGAAGTTGTGTGCATTTTTTGTTCTCAGAGACACTGTCATCCAACAGATAATTCACGCCAAAACTTTTCAGGCAGAAGAACACGTTGAGCATCTAGCAAAAAACAATTCCTACACAAGTCAAACATCATGACAAACTCTTTAGGTAAGATTTTATTCCAAATCTACCTTCTTTTGGAAAGAGAACCATAATGTGGTAATAAATATGATATTCTCTAGAGATTGATATCCATAGTATTAGCAATATAGTAACTTTTTGGTGAGAGAGGACCTCAATATCCAGCTACAGAAAGATCACTTTCACATGAATACAAAATAAAATGTAAAATACGTCATCGAGGGCAGTCAAGCACACAATACGGGACAACCGCATACTTCTAAAGAGGTGGTTCTCCAAGCTCCCCCTTGGCATAAACTCATACACTAGCAGCCTTTGGTCGTCTTCTATGCAATATCCAATCAATTTTACCAGATTAGGATGCACTAGATCACCAAGAAAATTCACTTCAGCCTGCCACATTGAAAGCGCAGCTCATCAAAAGTCATGTTAACAAGCAAATAAGCAATATTTCAGATACAAAAAGGTGAATTGAGTGATAAGTCACCAGCCATTCTTTGTGACCCTGAAGCCCGTCGTGATTGAGAGTTTTAACAGCAACAGTAAGCCCAGTGCCAGGTCTCACGGGAGCAGTCCCATTTTCTTCGATCCAACCCTTGAAGACACAGCCAAAACCACCTTCCCCAAGTAGACTTTCAGGTCTAAAGTTTCTTGTAGCTAACTTAAGATCATTGAATGAGAACTTTCGCAGGCGAGAGGCAACTTTAAGTTCCTCTTCAAGTTTGGAAGTTGAAGAGTTACTTTCTGTATTGCTAGTGGTCGTAGATGAAACCACAGGAGCAGCAGGCTGGTCTCTGCTTGTATCATTTGTAAATTTACTGTCTGCTGCTCCAATAAATAAAAAAGAAACACACCATATTAGACAAGCGAGTAAGTATGGTCAGCGAACAGTTCAATAAAACACTATGCAGCAAGCCAGTTTTCCAAACAGGAGCTTCAAATACTATCCACTGTGGGGACAGGCCAAAGCGTGTTACATGAACAGGTTATCAGAATATGAGCATAAGCATGCGCGTGCAGATGTTTAAGTTAGACTTTGGTATATAGTAAACCACAAAGATACATGGTGCATACAACAGATAACTAGGACAACATAACTCGCAATCAAAGTGTGTTATGCAACTCACAGCACATAGCCTACCTAATTTTCTGATAGGACTTAAATACTTCTATGCAATCACCATCAGCCCCTTCTCAGTAGACAAGAACAACTCATGAACTAGTTTACCATTTTCAGCTTATACCTACTCAGAACTCAATAGGACACTTCAGCTTTTTTCAAAAATAATTCTAAACGAGAACTCGTCCTTCTTCCTTATAAAGAAAGTTGTCAATTTATAAGGCCATCATACTCTAGTTTGGTAAATTCATATTCTCAAGCTACTCTAGAGCTGTCACAAACTAGCATCCTATGACATACACGTGAGCTGTCATTACCTATGACTAGAAGATCCATAACTGCACAACAATCACCCATGGCTTCTCAAACCAACATTCCAATAGATTTTACTGAAATGCACTCACCAGCATTCAGGCAGTGTGGTAACTGACATACTGAAGAAAACCTTAAGTGGGAATAGAAATGATGCATGAGACAGTAAAAGTGAAAAAAAAAAATTGACTATAAATCCTCAGAATCGAGCTACATAAACTAAACATTGGATGAACTAGAATTGACGCCCTATTACACCGCCTTTATGTGCTCATAAACCTTACATGCATTGAAATCCTAGCCTTGCCAATTATTCCTTCATTTTACCAAACAAGAACAAAAGGTCTACTCCTTATTTTGCCCATAAGATGTCTCCAATGCAAACGTGTATGTATCACAAAGACCTCCATAAACCTTAAAAAAGGGCTTTCTGCAAACTGATAAGGGATTCCCATAGTCTAACCAAATTAATATCAACCGTCAATCCAACTTAAGCATTCTGATGGACAAAATTCTCCAACCAAAAGATGGTAAATATACCAGCTACGGTGCGGGAACTGGATTAGGCTGGAAGCAATGTTTACAGTGGCAAGAATAAACCAGCAATTCATACGCATTCATGCTAATGGTGTCGCTGCCGCAGCATTTCAATCTCAAGTCTTAAGTATATTGTCTATGTGCATCAGAAGAGATCATTTGTCGAAGACACCATAATGCTGGTAAGTATAGTTAGTTGTCATTGCCTCATTCTTCTTAAACATTTCAATAGGAATTAATAGAGATTTAATTTTAAAGGAGAAGCTAATAAGAACCACGACGCTCTGTTACGCTCTGTTTTAAGCTGAAACGTCATCGAAAACTCAACGGTTCCCTAAAGCGCTGCTAGTGCTTCCCTTGCTGCAGCCCACCATAACATAGCACAGCAGAAACACTAGATAGGATCGATACGGGTATTTGAAATTCCTGAGATTCCGGGTAGAAAAACGACGGATTACAATCTCTCAAAAGTGGATTCTCTTTACTAGGGCTGTGTCAGGTTTCTATCTATCAAGCTCTGAAGGTGCACTAGCTTGCTCTATCAAATGTCGTTTTTTTTTTGTCCGATTTCCATTATCTTCATTCTCATTAAGGGTGAAACGATATTTGGTCTCATTATCTCTTCATTCCAGCCGAGGAAAAAAAAGGAAGAGGTTCTCCACAGTTCTGATTTCCATCAAGATGACAAAACTCCACAGGTTCACTTCAGCTTCTAAAGAGCCACCCATGGTACAGCAACAACATTGGCAGAACTCACTAGCTCTTTGCACTACATATTTATAACAAAGCCCAGTAAGAATAGAGGCAGAAACTCGTGAAATGCACTAAACAATCCTACAGGTTTCCCCCAAAAGAATGAAAACCTAAGCTCAAACAACATCCCGTAAACCTCAAAACCCACAGCGCTTAGAGACGAAACCACTGAAAGTGAAAAAAAAAAAATTTGAAGCTGAAGAAGCAGACAGTTCGGCCATTCCAGGCCAGTACATACAGAGGCAGAAACCCATGAAATGCACCGAACAACCCTACAGGTCACCCCCAAAAGAATGAAAAACTAAGCTCCGACCAAAAAAAAAAAAAAAAACATCCCGTAAACCTCAAAACCCACTGCGCTTAGGGACAAACGCACTGAAAGTAAAAAAATTAAAGCTGAAGAAGAAACAGTCCGGCCAAAATGAAGGAGAGCATTACCGTAATTAGTACTGGTACCGCTGATGGAGGTATCAACTTTGGATCTTGAGGAGATGCAGCTCCCAATGAACCTCAACCTAATCCAACAACCACTTTCCTTCGCACCCACACTATCATCATCGTCACCACCGAGACCATCTTCACGGCCTTCCACTTTCTTCCTCTCGCCGCCGTCCTTGCTCTTCTTCTTCTTCCTCCCCATCGACTCGCCCGAGTCCCAAGTCTCGACCTTGCCATTGTCGCCCCCACCTCCTCCTCCTCCACCCCCACCACCACCGCCGTTGCCAGTGACGACACTCATCTCTCACGAACCCTAAGCGCGGAAAATCCCCAAATCATCAACACCGAAACCCAAATGACCCCCCACCCCCTCCAATTTGAAACCAGGAGAATCGTAACCGCCGGTCCTCCAAAGCATCGAAACTCGACAACCAAAAAAAACCGGGGGGGAAGCTTCTTGTCGCTTCCGCGGACACCTGGAATCAGCCGATTACGGGTTGCGGTACGAACAGAGAGAGAGAGAGCTGAGATCACGAACGAGTAACAACCCACATCATGCGCTCCGATGCTGCAACCGAAGCAGCTTAAAATCTGGGAAACACAAAGAAAAAAACTTTCACAGTGCTCGACTCGCGAATTGAAGGACCCGACTAATGTGATCACTCCCGAAAAACATTTCAGCTCCGGAACCCCAGAAAAAAAAGAAAAAGGAAGATGAGAGAGAGAGAGGGAGAGAGTAATAATGGTTATGTGGTGAAAAAAATGTGAGGGAGGAAACAAGAAAATCGCAGAAGCAAAGACGCGAAAAGCTGACCGTTTAAAAAGATAAAGCGAGAAGCAAGAAAAATGTGGGATTGATTGAATTATCGCCTCTGTCTCTCTCTCTCTCCTCTTTCTCTCTCTTCTGCATTTTTTTTATAAAAAAAAAAATCTCTTTGTGCAACAATGGAATCGAAGACTCAGAAAAAGCGGAACGGAGCTGCCCGGAGAAGACGGGCAGTCGGGCCGGGTTTCCCCGCGAGAGAGTGTTGCACTGCCCGTTCTGGGCCAACGTTGTACTCCACTCGTGTCGTGTCTCGCCGTCCCATTACGTGGCTTACGCATAATTTTGTACTTGAGGATGAGTTTTTTTTTTTTCATCGAAATAAGCGTTTCATATACTAATTAAGATAGTTCTTACAATAAGCGACCAAAGATGAGGCATCAAAACAGAGTAAGTCCTAAAGAGTTTTGGAGGGATTAACTGTAACACAATTCAAAATGGCATTAGTATAAACATCACGAACAAGATGCAAACAGAAAATAAAAATAGAATCTCAATTAATAGAATTAGAATGAATTCGATACAAATAGATACCGAGGCCTGTGTTTTACACAGTTTCCTTAAAACAGATTCGTCCCCTCTAGTATGTGCTCGAGGTCTCGTGAACATCTGTCTCCCAAGATACAACGGTAGGCAGCAAAGAAGTAAGCACAACACTTCAATGGATTCGGCGAACCTAGACAAGCGGGAACCGAACACTATCGAAAACGATGCAAATGCAGAGAATAGAAAAATTGGGAGAGAGATGTTTTCTGGTCGTAAAAATTAGAATCAGAAGCCATCTATTTTTTAAGGTAATTGGGGGCATTTCGAAAACGGCTGCTGTCATGATAAATTCTGTAACAGCAATCTAGTTCTGTAACGGCAAGCTTTAATGCCATTAATCGAATTGATTCAGCAGCTCTGCCGTTATTCAATTGATTCAGCGGCTATTACAGGAATCTGTAACGGTTTGAGTTCATTAATCGAATTGATTCAGCAGCTCTGCCGTTATTCAATTGATTCAGCAGCTGTTATAGGAATCTGTAACGGTTTGAGTTGGGAAAAATCGAATTGATTCAGCAGCTCTGCCGTTATTCAATTGATTCAGCGGCTGTTATAGGAATCTGTAACGGTTTGAGTTCATTAATCGAATTGATTCAGCAGCTCTGCCGTTATTCAATTGATTTAGCAGCTGTTATAGGAATATGTAACGGGTTTGAGTTGGGAAAACGAAAAAGAAAAAGGGGGCTGTTGCGAGGCCCACTTTCCGGTCCTGCATTCGTGTACACGGGTCGTGCGTTCACGCCCAAGTTTCAGCTCGTTGGGCCTCCGTCGAGACCTGGGATTTGCACCCCCTGCGCCTGCGTACGAGGCATAGTGCTTGTGATATGATAATTACCACTTAAAAAGAGTGTAACTACATATAAAGCACTCTAAAGCCTTCTTTCTATCCAATGTGGGATTAGTGTGTTTCACTTCCCACTTCCAACTCAATGGTGTTAATTGAGTATCAATTTCTCATTCATCCATCAATTCATCACACATTTCCAACATTAACAAACCAATTACTAAGGATAGAATTCAACCAATGTGCTCTGGCAACTCAATCGGCGATAGAATTTGTTGAACGGTTACAATGGGCTAAAGTAATGTTTCTGAATTGGGCCATAAGGGCCCGAATGTTCACCAAGCAAACCTCGGTCTCCCATGATAAAATCTCTTCTTGATGATGAGTTCAAAATTAGATATTAATGGTGTCGAAATTGGATTTCTTTACCCGGTTTGGATATTTCAAAAGAGAGAATCCATAACATGTGGGGTATGGCAAATTAAATTCATGTGGCGCCACCAATTATTACTGTACAAGCAAAGCGAACGGGTCGATTTTCGAGCTTTCTTTCGATATTATTTTCGACGTTTTCGAGCCACGAACTCGCACCTGTCAAGAGTTTTGGGCGCTTTCGATTCTGAATCGAAGTAAAATTTCGATAGTTGGTATTTCATTTGCATTTTCCAGACAATCGATCAAGGCAACTTTATAGTTCCACCGCATTTCGCATTATTATTGTTATTACCAGTGTAAAGATCTTTATAAACGTTCATGTAATCACGCTAATAATAATTTCCGTATCATTATCATTGGTTAATTTTGAAAATCCATAGGCTGACCGAACGGGACAGGGGGGGCTGCCAAAGGTAAGGGGCGGGCAGTTCGGGCAAGAGGGCTGGAGTGTGGGGAGGACGGGCAGGAGAGAGAAAGATTAGGAGCGAGGGCCCACATGACGGTGACGTGTCATTGTTGGGGTAGGCGGACGCACAACGCGCGCGTCAGCTCGATTTTCTCTCTCTCTCTCTCTCTCTCTCTCGCGCTCGCTTGTGGGACGGACACACTGCTCGGCATGCGCCTTCCCTTTTTCGATTTTTCTAGTTGCTCCTTTTGCTTTCTTTATTTCAAACCAAGCCCTTTAGCTATAAGTTAAATGATGCGATGATTAGAGTAATGACAAAGTTTTTTCTCTTATAAAAAAAAAAGGGTTTTCGAAGTTACAATTTTTTTATATTTCGACAAAAAAAGAAGTTACAATTTTTTATACATCTTTCCTGAATTGGAGGGCCGCGAATGCTTTTCTTCATCGAACGAAACGAATATTTGGAGGTATTAGGACACCTAAAACTTTAATTATTTCGAAAACATGCGAGTATTGTCGGATAGGTGTATAATCCTTAGCTTAAATTCGCCTCCGAGAAAATGCTCAATATAATCTTTAATTTCAAAATCTAATAATCGCCGTCCTTAAGCCCGAAGCGGAAGAAAGATGGTATTGTAATCCCATGGACTAATAAGAAGTGATGAAAGAAAATATTTTTCGAAAAATCATCTTCAAGAAAATGATCATTTTCCTAACTCGATTGCTAGTGATTTTTGGTTAACTGATCATTTTTAGCAAACCAAACGCGTGAAAATCTAGAGTATTAATTTGCAAAAAATTCTTTCACTTAATTAAACACACCTTTAAATTTGTTTTCTTGTGTCTATCTCGAAATGAGGTCGAGTTTGATGTATTTTATCTCCTCGTTGTCGTCCTCGAGACGTAAACGAGCTTTGCATATTTTTAAGCGGGTAAATATCTATCATCAACGACCCGATCTCTTAGTCCGCCGAAGAAGCCGATTGAATTTATTGAAAATTTCGAGAGCATAATTCAATGGCGTAATATGATTTATATTGTTTAGTCAATAACGACCTCATTCGAACCTAAACGAATTAACATTCCAAGTTGTCTGCATGTACAAAATCAACATGAGTATTTTCACTACATTGTCCATGCAAGAAAATTTCCAACCTTAACATACAAAGTCAATCAAAATGCTTGACGAAGTTTTCAACTAATTATGCCGAAACATTATAAACTGTTTTTGAAAGAATCCAAGAGAAAGATAATAAAAAAAAAGATGGAATAAGATCGTCTTGCACAACTAGTTAAAAAAACAAAATTCCACGGCTGACGCTAAGTGGATATTCTTGAATAATCCACAACTGGAAAACGTCAAAATTTCAAAGGTGGAATATGCCTAACTTGCTAATTAAACTAATTACTCGCATTGTCACGAAAACCATACAAGAGTAGGCAGACTTTTTTTTTTCCTAACGTATCTACCGCATGATCGGTTTTCAATTACATAACGATAATACTTCATTAGACAATAATCCAAACCTCGTGCGTGTCTTGCAACAAAGGCAACTTACAATTGTCGGAGCGACCCTCCAATTCCCATTTCGATTCCCACGTCTGACCGTGGGATGATTATAGGAATTGATCAAATCCGACGATCCGAGTAGTCGACTAATAAAAGATTTTCCCCCTCCTCTCTCGAGCTAAATTGTAACTTGGCATAAACTCTACGACAAAATTGAAAAGTTTGGGATTGACATCCGTGTAATAAGTTATGATTAATTGGGTAATTATCCCCTAATAACGACGTAATATAATGTTTCATCCGTACAATCCTAGGTTTGTGTCTTTCAATAGGCTAAAGTAAGGAAGGGGCCAATTAATGTTGTCGACATTATTCGATTTCTTTCGAGGTGCATTTCCCGATGCATCCGCATCGCAAAAGCAGCAGCGGCGGGGATTGCAATTATGATGCACGAAAGTTTTGCTCTTTTGCCGTCCCACCGAGCGAAGAATATGCGAATGAAAATGGAACGTACCGTGGGCCCGGTGACATGCACCAGGCCCATATCCCATATGGGCCTGCCCCGACCCGATCCAACCATTCGGGCTTGGAATTCTGGTACGGCCCAGCCCATGCCTGTCATAACCTTCCAAAAAGGATTGTTAAGAACCATGCGGATGATTTTTCTCGCACTTAACAAGAAGAAGGCCAGGACAGTCTGATGCCATTTAGGCTCGTCTACTCTACTAAGATCCGGCCACGTGTCAAATCGACTCGTGCTTCTCTACGCCGGCTCTTTGCATGCTTGCGCGCTTGTTCCTGACCCATTGGAACAGTGTAACTATTCACGTAGCAATTACTATTTTTATTTTGTATTTTAATTTCGAATATAATTTATTTGCTGCCTAACGAATATAAGACACTCTTACAATATTTGGAAGGTTTATGTCTATTCTGACATAACTATCAATTTGGAAGATTTGTGACTATTTGGGCATAACTGCCAAACCGACGCTTTTTTGACCTTTGGAGTGTTTGTGTCTGTTCGGACATAACTACCTTTTTTTTTTTTTGGTCATAACTAAAGGTTCGGACATAAAGAGTTGTGTCCGAATCGACCTATTTTGGAAATGAAGAGTTGTATAGTTTTTTTACAGTTTTCAGACACGAAAGAATGTGTTATTTTTCTCATTATATATTCAACCATCATGTTTATTTTCAGAACTTCAACTTTCCATTTTCGTTTTCTCTCGAAGAAATACAGCTTTCTTCTCTAATTATTTTCCTTGAGAGGTCCTGGATAAATATCAAAATTGATATTTGCTATTCTCGCTTAAGACTCTGTTGTATGCCGAAAGATATTTGCCGAAAATCATTAGCAATGTGAGGGCAAATAAACCCTCTTTTAGAGTTTTATCACGTCTCAATGATTCCATTTCATCGCATTCGGGACGTTGTAAATGTTTTTTTTTTTGTCGAAATTTAAAATACGAGTTCAAGGGGAAGATATGAAGCGGGAGGACGAGAGGGGTGACGTGTATGGATAAGCACCGACGTCGGATATGTTTGTCACTTTGGGGATTCATTTTTCTATTTTCTTTTTTATTTTCTTTTTATATTTTGGGGTTGATTTGTTGTTTGCGGCGGTTCCACGGTCGGCCTCTTCGTCTGTCTTGTCGCTTTCCACCCGAATAAAAAAGTCGTGAAAAGCTTTTCACCCCAATTGGCCTCGCCTTTCTCCGCCGTGGGTCCCCCCACCACCTCCTGGCGCTCGCCGACGGCACGCCCCGACCTGAAAATCTCGCTTACTTAATTAGTTTCTTTTCTTGACCAAAAAAAAAATTGATAGTTTCTTTAGCAGGCCAGCCAACGCAATCCGACGTGGCAAATGAAATTCATAAGTTATTTTCATGTCATGACCCGAACGTGCTCTTGCCACTAGTTTTATCTCCCGGTTAATCAACTCACGTGTTATTCTTCGTACAGCATGCTTTTGAATTTCTTAGAAGAAGAGTTAACAATATAATATGACCTCCGCCAGCGCAAGGCCACCTCAAGGTGCTTGGTCTGGATTCACTTGGAACCGAGGGCTCCCGAACTCCGGTCCTGCGCAACTCGAACTCGAGACACCGTCGCCTGGACCTGGACCGAAAACCCCCAGCACGCAAACCGGGGCATCTCGGAGTTCTTCGAGAACAAAAAAAAATAAAAAAAAATTAACCGCAAAGGATGACCTAACCCGGAAAATATCAAATTATCTTTTCGAAAATGATTCTTTTAAAATATATATTTTTCAATTGAAATTCATTCTTTCGGGGAACAGACAAACAAAAGACAGACGCGTCACATGTTTGCTCCCACCGGGTTAGAGATCCCGGGTTCAATGATTGGGTCGAAACTGGGGTAGAGATAAAGCTTAAGGAGGAGTGGCTGGTGGTGGAAGTGTCCTCTTCCGGGGAAGGTTCTTTCTGGTCCGGTTTTAGTTTAGTTAGGTTTAGAATCCGAGAGCGCGCATGCCGAGGTTGGAACTCTCTTCGTGGACCCCTTGGTTCGTTGTCGGCTTCTTTCGAAGGGCCCCAATCTTCGTCGGCGACGGTGATCGGAGTCTCGGGCACTTCTTCTTCACGTCCAAAATTCATGGACGCTTCGACCCCGTTTTCGACCCGACGCTCGATTTGGCACGAGAAAATCATGCCACGATCCTTTTTCAATGTGGGCATGCGAGTCTACTAACTTTAAAGGATTCGTGTGCCATTGGTACGACTCTAGGGACGATACATCTCGATAAGGAGTGAGATTTTTCGATATCTTTGAGTTTTGTTTAGACACGACCTAGAAAGTTAGGTCAGGAAAAAAGCAGTTGCCGTGACTTTGCTTTTAATCGAACGAGTTAGGTAGGTGGTGAATCCGGGTTGCTACATGAAAGTTAGCCCCGTGACATCTTTCGATCATGTCACCGGAAGAAACGCCGATACAATTTCAATCTCGAGATCAGTTGGTTGACAATAAACTTGACATGGGATGACGGCCTGCGCGGGGCCATTCTAGTAAAACATGCTAAAAATATCAATTTTGACAAATCTCGGCAAGGGCGTTTAGCTATAAAGCTCGAGCAAGGTCCATCTAATCCTGAAAAACTACGATCCCTTTTCAATCGAATGAGTTTCAACTCCGAAACTTGTAGTCACCTGTTCAAACTTTATTAATTGCGTGTAAACTAATCCCAGTCTGAGTCACCTACACATTCAAAGACCCGGACTTAACCGGTTAAGGCGTTTCACGAGCATTTGGGTCACCACACTCGTCTCCTCAAATTATGAAAAACATGCATACTTATTTATTGCAACTTCAAATTTTTTTTTTTTCATCTGATCATGATAAAGACAAGCTCATAGCAAGTAACACTGACCGTTGGAGCAAATGCAAGAGCCTATAAAGAGACAGACAAGTAGCAGTCATCAATTAATGTTTGGACTAAATAATCCCCACTTTCCTGGGTACTTATCCAGCTTGGCCTCTGGTTTTACTCTAACATATGAAAACAAAAAATTAGAATTGAAAGTATAGCTGAACACGCGGAGAACAGGTACTTTCTTTTGGGAAAAAGAAGGGTCAAAAGAGGAAACTCCATGCTCTAAAAAAGAAAAATTCCAAATAAGCACCTTAAATATCCTCATTTTCTCGAGTAAAGATTTGAAGTGCTCTTAATTTTTTCATGTAAGGACTTGAAGCGGACCTTGCTTCAAATAAAGGGCCTAAATTGGACATGTCATTATTAAAGAAGGGTCTGACCTCTGGGTATTTTCGTCCTTTGCTATTTTGATTTTGTTTTTCCTTTTTGGTTCTTTTGTCATTTCTTTTTTTTTTGTTGCGGCCGCCGAGGGCCTGACGACCCTTGCTGGCCACGGGCGAGGGTAGCCCTATTCGGTGGTCAGCCATCGCCTGATACCGGCCATCGGCGATAGGGAGCAAAAAAAATAAAAAAATAATTCAGAAAATATAAAGGACGAAAATGCCATTAATTATATCAAAGAGGTCATGTCATTCTTTGAGGTTGACAAGATCACTTTACGCCTTTATTTAAAATTCACTTTAAATTTTTATTTGAAAAAATAATGACATTCTAAGTTTTTGTTTTGAAATTTTCCTACAAAAAATACGGGATAATATTTTCTTAATATTATTGACAGTGATATTTCTAATAAGGCAATTTTGGTATAAACACCCTGAATTGAGAAGCTGGTAACAACGAAAAAAATAAAAATAAAAATAGAAAATGGAAATCTCATTTTTTGTGACTCTCGTCTCTCGCTTGTTTCTCTGTCACTCGCGTTCTCTCTCTCTCTCTCTCTCGCGCGCGCGCGTCTTCTTCTTCCTTCTTCCTCCTCTCTGCTTTCACGATCTCGATCATCGATCGAATCCGCTCGCTCGACACCACAACTTCACGCCGAGATATTTTCCTTGTGTGGAATCGCCGTCGTCGCTCTGTGAAATCGATATGTGTTGGCGTTGCTCGCCACAGCCGCGAACGAGCTCGCTCGAGCGACGCGAGACCTCCTCCACTTTTTGGCTGCGATAAAATAGCAGTACGATCACTCGCTTCTTTCCCTCTCGTCTTGTCTCTTTACGCGAAGGTTCGCTGCGAAATCTATGGACTTCGGATAGCGAATGGCCTCGTATCATTGCTTCCTTGCGTGCCCTTTTTTTAACTCTCCCTCTCTCCCTCTCTCTCTCTCTCTCTCTCTCTGTTGCGCCCGATTTCGCTCGAATTGAGTGCCGGTCTTCGAGTTTTTCGAGCAATCCGAGGACGCGTACATGGGATTGAGCTCAAACAGCTCAGAAGAAGGCATAGAAGGAGCTGAAGAAGCGTTGGAAGAGTATATACTGTTGAGATGGAGTCGCAATTGGCTCTGATAGAGCAATCGTTCGATGGTCGCTACTCTCGTTTGGTGCGCGAGGCGCTCGATGAATTGCCCCACAACTTCACGATCACCGACCCTTGCATTTGCGGCCACCCGATCGTTTTCGCGAGCCGGGGGTTCCTGAAGATGTCCGGCTACTCGAGGGAAGAAGTTGTCGGCTGCAACGGGAGGATTTTCCAGGGTCCGGCGACGAACCGGCGGTCGGTGATGGAGATTCGGGAGGCGATACGCGAAGAGCGACCGATACAGATCAATCTGCTCAACTATCGCAAGGACGGGACGCCGCTGTGGATGCTGTTCCACATGAGTCCGGTGTTTAATCGGGATGACGGGGCGGTCACGCATTTCGTGGCTGTTCAAGTACCGATATTGAGGAGTTGGAGGCGGTCCTGTTCTGCTAATGGGAGGTATGGAGTGAACTTGTGTGAGGAGGTTGGTGGTGGTTTGAGGGATGTTGTGTTGGGCTCTTGTAGGAGGGAAGTGTGTTCGGACAGTCTGGCGGAATTGGGTCATGTTGCAGCTTTCGGTTCGGTTTTGGATTCAGATAGCAGAGGTGTGTGTTTACTGAGAATTGAATTGTTCTTCTGTGCATTTACTACTAGTGTTGTTATACGTTCTCTTGTAGTTCAGTACTCCAATGTGCTTTGGCCAGGGGGTGGTGATGTTCTGGTTCCAGTCACCCAGATATGCTTTGCTAGTTTCATCACATCGACTAGTTTGTGATGTTATCTTTTTTGGGATATATCCATTTGGCCTCCTCTGTTAGTTGATACTGGGATGGGCTTAAGGGTTTTAGGTGGGTCATTTGTGGTTATGTTTCAATGGCAGCTGTCCCTTGCTGATCGGTAACAACATTTTATGTGTATGCTAGTTTGAATCAGTTGAGTTTATCAGAAATTGAAGTTTATATATGCGTCTAAGTTTAAGCGATTATGTGCACCGTACCATTTCTAGCATCTGGACTTTCTAGATGGTTATCTTGACCATTTGAGTGTTTGAGGGCCGCTTCCTTGTAAAGATATCATCACAGATTCATATGATGGTATTTCCCTACATATCAGAATTTGAGTTTTCATTGAGAAAATTGTGGCTTCAATTTATTTGTGTCTTAATTTCCTAGCAGTTTCTGGCAAGTTTTCATGCACTGCGTCTGAATATGACAGGAGTAGAGGCAGAAGAGCCTTGTGAGGCAAGTGATTCGGAGAAGCGAAGGGCCGCTTCTGCTATCAGCCACATTATGTCGGTGCTTACTCACTACAGTGAATCAACTGGCAGACTGGTTTGTGGGAAAAGATGCTTTTGTCCCGGGTCCAGTCTTCTCAGTTCATCCGTAACTATATCTCTTGGTAGAATCAAACAAAGCTTTGTATTGTGAGTTTTTACAAGTACCTGATTGTCTCAATTTCATTATCGCCTTCTCTTGTATCGACATTACTGATTCTTTTGTTTTGTCTTTGCCGCAACATGGTTGTCTTGCTTTCCAGAACGGATGTGCACTTACCGGACATGCCCATTGTTTATGCAAGCGACGCCTTCTTGAAGTTGACAGGTGATTTAAATTCTTCAACAGATACACTGTTTTTTCAACGTGATCAAGCTTCTGTCTGAATTTTCGTACTCTAATCTCTGTAGGGTACTCTAGGCAGGAAGTGTTGGGGCGAAACTGCAGATTCTTAAATGGGATGGATACGGACTCATCAACTCTATTTCAGGTCTGTTTCTATCTAGTGTGGACGGCATGACCTTTTTCTCTTTTTCTCTATTGAATTTTAAGCAATGTCATGCTTAGTGCTAAAGGATTATAATTCTACTAGATGAAGGAATGCGTTCAGATCAGACAACCATGCACAGTACGTATTTTGAATTACAGGTTGATACTTGCCTATCCTTTCAATATAAGTTCATCAAAATGAACTTAACATATGATCTCAGTTTCTCTTTCCCTTCAGGAAGGATGGAAGTTCGTTCTGGAATCTACTCCACATATCACCCGTTCGTAATGCTTCTGGCAAGGTATTATCATATAAAGAAGCTTCTGAAACTCATCTGCATTGTGGATGTTTAAGTTTGGTTCCTGTCGAGCTTTCAAGACATGGAAGAGCGATGAGTATTTTGTGTTCAGAAGACTCCTTACAAAGAGAGAAAAGTAATTAACTCCCAATAAGTTTTGATGTTTAACACACTCGAGGTTGTGAAGTCAGTCTTCTTGTATGCGTTTTATGCTTAGACAAATAAGGAGTGAACTATGATGTTTTCTAATGACCAGGAGGTAGTGGTGGCCACTGTTCCGGAACCGCCGGTTCCGGTTCCGGTTCGGAATCGACGGTTCGTATATATATATTTTTTATGCTCTTTTTTTTTCACTGTTCGCCGGTTCGGGACCGGCGGTTCCGGGCCGGTTCATGATTTGGGAGAACTGGGCTCGTATGCCATGGGTCGGTTCCTGTTCGGAACCGTTGGCCCGGTGAACGGGCCAGTTCCGGTTTTGACCCGGACCGGTTAAGGGCCCAAACCGGCCCGTGGCCGCCACTACCAAGAGGAGAGATGTTGATAAACTATTCTCACAGGTTCACGTAATACCTATTTCGCGTTGTTTTGTTCGATTAATGATTACTCTGTTAGCAAAACGATATTAGGTTCCTTTTTGGCCATTCAAGAAGCTCCTCCATAGAGGAGACTAACTGATGCCTATATCAACCTATTCATGACATTAGGTTTTATGTAACTGAATTCTTGTACTGATGCTCTCGAATTCAATCGTGTCGTTTAGTTGTCTCTTTTTCCTGATTAGTCTAAATCGGTTATGAGTCCTCATCAAGTTCTCTTACTACTTTGCACTGGAAGTAGTCTTGCAATTTGAATGTGATTAAGTTCATCGCAGAAGAAATCATCTGAGTATTATACCTCCTCCGTGTTCCAAATGGTACTTTGCATGCTAAAATATGTTTTACTTTCATCTTCTTTCTTCTTTTGCCACCATTGTCTTTGCTCTGAAATTCACGTGGAAGCTAGGAAACAACAATTTGTGTCCTTCAGCACTGTGATTAGCAACAATACCCACTTTGTATCATCTTTTCTAGCAGTTCCAATTCAGAAAATGTATTTGCTGTGATACTGAATGCATAAGCAAGTTGATATATTGTTAGTAGCACATTAGCTGGAATCTTATCTCGAAATTCCGGTTTGTTGGTGTCTTGTTGGGTGGTGGCATCTAAATTATATATTCCAGATCGGCTTCTTTCCCGACATCAAATTAATCTGCTTTTCTGATGTTGTCCTCGACAGATTGCATATTTCGTGGGTGTTCAGATTGAAGAGGATTGCGAAAACCAGGGTGGAGATGCACTGAGCCCCGAAATGAGGCAACGTAGCACTGTTGGTGCGGTAAAGGTCGCGTTGAGGACTTTGTCAATGGGTGCTGGCACTTCAAGATCATAGTACAACGAAACGACCCTTCGCCTTTGCATGGTTCAAGTTACGTTCTCTAGCATCCCAATTAGTTGTGACTGAACTTCAAATATCTGTTCTGGGTTTACTGCTAGTGTAGTGGCGAGATCACGTATAAGTGGGATTGTCACGTAAGGGGGCACTTGTCATATGGACATTATTTGATATATGAAAAGGCTTCAATTTACTCTTTGAACGACTTAAGATTTTCATTTCTGCCGAATTTTTCTGCTTGATATGACAGGACTTACTTAATTATGCTCGATGCGAAAAGCGCGGAACAAAACAGTAGCGAGATTGCTGAGAGAAATTAAAATGCACTACGTCATGAATTGGAGACAAAGATTTGGCGCAATCAGCGAATTGTGCAGACATCTGCAAGGGAGAGACAGTAGAGATTAGGGGTGAGCAAATTAGACCGGACCGGACTGGCCGGGCTGGCTGGATTGGTTCGGTCCTCGAGGGGGCGGTTCGGTCCTCGATCCCAATAAATGGGACCGGTGACCGGGCGGTCCGGTCCCCGGTTCCATGGTGGATGGGACTGGATCGGAATGCTCGGACCTAACCGCCCAGAATATATATAAATTTTTGAAGAACTAGTTAACCTAATTTCCTCATCTTCTGCTCAACACTCACTCCTCTCCTCTCGCTCGATACTCGCGTCTCGCCTTCTCAACGCAGCTTTGCTCGGCGTTCGCTCCTCTCGCCTTACCCCTCTTTGTTGATATGCAGTCTCTGATCGTGTTTTGTCTCGACTCAATTTGTGTTTAGTTTTGACTATATTATGCAAACCCATTATTTTGTTCGCATTTGGATTTAGTGAAGTACAAGTGTAATCCCACTTTGAGCCTGATTCTTTCCAACTCGAGGAGAATGATGTAGGAGTATAATCCTGTTCAGTTGTTTTAAGTATTTTTCTTCATAATTTAGTCTTTCTCATTATTTAAGATTATAAGTATTCATGTGATGGTTGTACGATAGTCATGTGTATGTTTTATTAGGTTGGATGGTTGAGATTGGAAACTGTTAGTTTATATCAAAGGGTTAGATTTCTATAAGCAGCGGTCCCACTGGGATCGGACCAACCCGGACCATGCACACCCCTAGTAGAGATGTCTCTCCATTCACTAAAACTTTAGAAGGAGAATATCCTAACTTTTGGTAGATTACTTGCTAGACACTCGAATTTACGCCCTTGATAGCTTACGGTAGAGGAAAATTATCAAAAAAGTCATAACTTATGGCAATTGTCTCAGTTCAGTCTTAGTTATTTTTTGTAAATTCAGTCTTAAACCTTCTTTATTTGTGTCAATTCAGTCTATTTGGTTGGCCGGTGCTGACGTGGATAATTTTTATAATATTATAAGATTGTTTATTTCTTTTTTCTTTTCTTTCTGTCTTTTTTTACCCTGTGGTTGGTAAGGCCACCGCCGGCCGCCTCTCCGGCGAGGGCAGCTTCGTCGGTCGAGGGCTAAGGTGACCATGCCAGCCTGGGTGACGCTAGCTGAGGGCTTCGCGGCGCTCGCCTAGTAGCTGGCGAGCTCCGGCGACCCACATCTAACATAATGGGAAAGAAAAAAAAAAGAAAGAAAAGAAGAAAAAGGCAAAAAAAAAAAGAAAAAAGAAAATGTTAAAATATTATTAAAAACTGTCCATCGCCGGCGAAACTACCCCAACGCAGGCCAGCCAAATGGACTGAATTGGCACAAATGCAAAAGGTTTATGACTGAATTGACAAAACAAAATTTTAAGACTGAATTGACACAATTGTCACATGTTAGTATTTTTTTGGTAATTTTCCCTTTGCGGTAGTATCCAGATGGATAGAGATCGATTCCCTCTTGCACAGACATAAGCCCGCCTCTCGATACGTACATATCTCTGCTCCCTTCACCTGTAAAGCTTGGAGAAGATTTTGCAATGCCCGAATCGCCTTGACTCGATCGCTTAAGTGTTTCTCGAACATCCTTAACGGAAGTACTCTTGAAGTTGTCGCTATTTTCTTTTCTTTTTTTCAGTTCAAGACACTTATTGCGAGTCTCTTGTCTAAGTCGAGTAACTAAAGAAAAATTAAGTATTTATATGAAGTGATTCCTTAATTGGGATATAACTCTTATAAATGGAAGAATAAGAACGAACCTGCTAGTGAACTAATGATTGCTATACCTCGTTAGTCACTTTGCATTGGAAAAGATGTTGACACCTAAAATTTTGACTAATCATTTAGGTATACTGCATAGAAAATTAGAGATCGATCACGACCCCTAGAAAAAAATAACAAACGATCGATTGAATTGCAGATAAGTATTAAGAGCATTTACATATAGTTTGCATATTTGTCGGACCAAGGGGGGTCGGGCTCCTCACGTGTCCAAAAATGGCGTATGCCTGGCTCGTGGGTGTTGTAAAAATCTGAGACCAAGAAAGCAGTTTCTCTGGCAAAGAGAGATTCACGGCTTGGGCACAAACATATTAAAGAGCCGAATATACCTACTTGTCCGGAGGAAGGAAGCAAAGGATCAATTAATAAGATTTTCCCATTATTTCTTTCAGCCGAACATACATACTTGTTGCCCGTATTTCACCCTATTATTTGAGCAATATCTCTTTTGGAGAGAAGAGAAATCCGGTCAATAAAGAAGAGAATATATGATCGACAGACATAATAAGGAAAGAAAATATACACTTTTGTCCAGCGAGGGGGTCGGTGAATGGAGAATTATAAATTGAGATGCGCAAACACAGAACAGGGGGTCCTTCCATTGCAGCTCTCGCCTGATCCAGCTTCGGCGTCCTCGCACGGTGGCTCCGGCAGCTCTTTCCCCTCCGCACAGTCCGGCGGCCCGTGGCCTAGGTTTTGAAGCTAGGATAAGTCCCCGCAAGCACCGCCACCGCCGCCACAGCAACTCCGGCGGTCTTCCTGCAGGTTTTTTTTTTTTTACATGCGTTAGTACTCATTAAAGAAGAGAAAACCCAAAAACAAAATAATGATTCCATGGTCGACGTTGCTTGAATTCATTCTTTTCGCGCACCCGCATGATCAATCCTTGCATGGTTAGTTATAATTAAAGAAATTCTCCAAAAGATTTCGAGTAGCTTAACCGATAAGTGGTTTTCGAGTATACAACAATAATAGTAACGAAAATCCTAAGGCAAAGAAGCCAATACCGCTACTTTTTTCTCGGACTCCCATTAAAAAACGAATTCTGCCAATTTTTGAATGCAGAAAAAGAAACAAAAAGATTAATTTTTGCATTATCCCCTTTCCCATGCATGAGCGTGAACCCTAGCACTTTCCTCTTTCTCCTTGCAAGATTCTTCAACCTCTCTCCCTTCTCTTTCATGCAGAGTCCAAGAAGATCAAGAACCACTTCCAACGAGACCACCCATGGCATCATCGGTCATCAAGAAACCGATGTTCTCGGCTACTTCCGCCGTGACGACCCTGGCATTCCTCTTCTCTCTCTTCGGACTCTCCTCCACGGACTTGGCCCTCCCGACGACCTCCTCCTATGGCGGCGGCCGCTGGTCTCTCCTCCGCCCCAGCATCGGCATCTCGGCCATGCACATGCAGGTCCTCCGCGACGGCACTGTGGTCATCTTCGACCGCACCGACTTCGGCCCTTCCAACCTGTCCCTCCCCCGCGGCAGGTGCCGCCGCGACCCGGCCGACGCCGCCCTCAAGGTCGATTGCACCGCGCACTCCCTCCTCTACAACGTGGAGTCCAACTCCATCCGCCCGCTCAACGTCCAGACCGACACGTGGTGTTCCTCAGGCGCTGTCCGCCCCGACGGGACACTCATACAGACTGGCGGGTACAATGACGGCGAGCGGAAGGTGCGGACGTTCGTGCCGTGCCCTGGCCGCAGAGGAAATTCCTGCGACTGGACAGAGCTCGAGGAAAACCTGGCCGAGAGAAGGTGGTACGCCTCGAACCACATATTGCCCGACGGGCGCGTGATCATCGTCGGAGGGCGGAACGTGTTCACGTACGAGTTCGTCCCCAAGACCTCCGCCATGGAGAAGAGCTTCTACCTCAAGTTCTTGAAAGAGACGAGGGATTCTAGAGAAGAGAACAATCTGTACCCGTTCTTGCACTTGTTGCCCGACGGCAATCTCTTCATCTTCGCCAACAAACGGTCCATCTTGTTCGATTATAAGAAAAACTGGGTCATCAAGGAGTACCGCGTCATACCCGGATTTGATAAGAGGAATTACCCGAGCACCGGGTCGTCGGTGCTGCTCCCGATGCGGCTGGGAGGGGGACCCGAGATGCCAGCGGCGGAGGTGATGATTTGCGGTGGTTCGCCGCCGGGCGCGTT
The DNA here is from genome assembly GCA_029784005.1 of Lenwebbia sp. NSW1173648. Lineage (NCBI taxonomy): Eukaryota > Viridiplantae > Streptophyta > Magnoliopsida > Myrtales > Myrtaceae > Lenwebbia > Lenwebbia sp. NSW1173648. Next base: position 6,516,467 of record JARCGZ010000010.1, on the reverse strand, counting down.
CACCAAGTCCGACAAGCTCCGGGTGTTCGTGGAGGCCTCTCGGTCCTGTGGGCGGCTCCGGGTGTCCGACCCGGACCCGGAGTGGACGATGGAGCAAATGCCGATGCCTCGTGTCATGTCCGACATGCTGCTCCTGCCGAACGGCCACGTGCTGATGATCAACGGAGCGACGAACGGGACTGCCGGGTGGGAGGACGGAAGGAACGCGGTGCACAACCCGGTCCTCTATCTGCCGGATGGCCACGGCCCTGCCTGGAGGTTTGAGGTCCTGACCCCGGCCCGGGTCCCCAGAATGTACCACTCAGCAGCGGTCGTGGTGCCGGATGGGAGAGTCCTAGTGGGCGGGAGCAACCCGCACAGCAAGTACAACTTCACGGCATACCCGTACCCGACCGACCTCAGCCTCGAGGCCTTCTATCCGCCGTACCTCAACCCGCAATTCACCATCTTGAGGCCGTCGATACTGTCCCTCGAGGCCGTGGATCAGACGGTGTCGTACTCACAGCGGTTCTCCGTGAACTTCGTCGTGACCATGTTCCGCCCGAGGCGTGGGCTCTCAGTCGCGCTCCTGGCCCCGCCCTTCACGACCCACTCGTTCGCAATGAACCAACGGCACCTGTGGCTGGGCGTCCTGAGTGTGGTCCGCTTGTCGAGCTTCGCCTATAGGATCACAGTGGCAGCGCCGCCGAGAGCCACAGTGGCGCCGCCGGGGTATTACATGCTGTTTATCGTCCACGCGGAGGTCCCGAGCCGCGGCATTTGGGTGAGGGTCCGGTGAGGGGGTCCGGACTCTATATAATTAGCAGGTGCAGAGCATAGATGATAGCTAGGCAATACTTTTAAATTTCTTCTGTTTTTTGTTTCGCCCTTTTGGGCTATAGAGAATTCAATTCAATTCAATTCCTTGTGATTCACAGGTTCTGAATTTTCTTTTTTTCCCCCATGACGGGTTCAATCTTGTCATGTAATGCAACAAGATTTAGAGGAGCAGTGAATATGTTTATATGTTGATACAATCTTCCTAATGTAATTTACAGTTTTTCCATAACTTAATCGAAGAGGTTGATGTTCAGATTGTTTTCCCTAAAGGCAAAAAAATAAAAATAAAGAAGAAGAAGAGAAAAATGGAGATGCGGGGTATCGATCCCCGTACCTCTCGCATGCTAAGCGAGCGCTCTACCATCTGAGCTACATCCCCTCAATGAATCCATACTGTTTAGATAAATTAGAATTGCCAATACACCAATAGTACATTGCTATAGCATCTTTTTCACCGGGCTTTTCATCAAATGAGTGTCCCTAGGTTTTACAAGAAAAAGCCCATCTGGATCATCTTACAACCAAACTTTACCATTTTACCCCTCTCTCTCTCTCTCTCTCTAAGGTATAACTATACACAGTGGAAATAGTTCTCTGACACATCAAATTGGCAAATATTCTGTCTTTTTTTTTTCTCAAGTGTCCTATGAAATTACTGTCTTTTTTTTAATCAAATTTGCCTCACTTGCTAGACCCTGCGGACCTGTACTTGTACCTAGTGGCCCAATAGAGATAGTGCAGGAAATTCAGCCCGCTGAGCACGCACATGAGCCAGTAGAACCACTCCAGATGATACCCGTTAAAGTTCGCCCCCTTTAGCCACGGCCTGTGCCCGGAATTCCCGGTCACGCCGTTCACGATAGACACGATCACCGTGCTCAGGTAGTACCCCATGGCCAGGGAGGCCCACGAGAGGGCCGTGGCCAGCGACCTCATGCTCGCCGGGGCCTCCGAGAAGAAGAACTCCAGCAGCCCCGCCAGCGTGAACAGGTCCGCCGACCCGAGGAACAGGTACTGGAGCGCGATCCAGAAGAACGTGATGGGCAGCGGGTCGGCCGAGTTGATGAGGCCCGAGTCGGTCGCCACCCGTTTCCTCTTGGCCTCGACGAGGGCGGCCACCGCCATGGCCAGGACGGAGAGGCCTAGCCCGATCCCGATCCTCTGCAGATGGGTCACGCCCGTCTCGGTCTTGGTCGCCCTCCGGGCGAACGGGACGATGAAGTGGTCGTAGACCGGGGCGAGGATCATGATGAAGAGGATGGGGAAGATCGGGAGGGAGGCCGGCGGGACTCTGAGGGAGCCCAACTTGGTGTCCATCGTCGATGCTTGTTGGACAGAGAAGGTGGAGAGTTGGGCCAAACAGCAGTTGAGGATGATGGTGCAAGCGAAGACAGGGAGGAGCTTCAGGACAACCTTGACGTCCTCGACTTGTTGGACGCTGCACTCCAGCGACCTGTGAACGGGCTTGCTGGTCACTGCCCTGTTCAGGAAGCTCAAGCTTCCGTTGGAGGGAAGGGTTACCTCCTTCGATCTCGGGTCATCTTCTTCTCCTCCTGCTTCTGCTTCTGCTTCAAATGCTTCTGGTTTGCGTTGGGTCATGTGGGTCGTTGCATTAGAGGGGCTTGTGTTCATGCTTGCAATGGCATTGCTTGGGTTCCTGGATTTGCAGGGATTGAGGGTAGCAGCAATCAGAACCTGTTTCAAACAAAGCATTTAGGATGAGCTCCTAAGATAGATCCAACATTTAGGGTGATTACTGATCAGACACATGCACATTCTTAAGAACTAAAGTGATCATTGGGCGGGCGCAAGCTGAGCCGACTGCTGAGCTTATTCGGCCAGGGCAGGTCCGTAAACCGTCAGGCTCATGATAAGGTCTATTAATCAACCTTTCAGCAGAGACCCCCCCCAAAAAAAAAAAACCAAATTCAAGAAAATAAAATGCAAACCTTGAAGATGGTCGTGAGTGGACTCCCAGACGGGATCTTGTTCCTGTAACTGGCTGATCCAGCAAGAAAGACTGGGATTGACAAGAGAATTGCAAGTGTGGAGATCCCAAATCCCCATTGCCAACCTTTGTTGTCCTCAACCCATACCACCAACGTGACTGCGATCAGGCCTCCACAGGAAAGGCAAAACACAAAGTAGTTGAAGAAGGTGGACCTCTGCTTCCTCCCCTGCGGCGTGCCGTCGTCGAACTGCTCGGCCCCGTGCGATGGCAGCGAGCCCTTGATCCCCCCGACCCCGAGCGCCACCAGGTAGAGCCCCGTGAACAGCATCGCCGCCTTCCCGCCGCCGACCTCTTGGCATATGGCCGCGGGGTCGGCACGGTGGCAGGGCGGCGGCTTCAGCGAGGCCGACTTGGCCTGCACCGTGAGTATGACCAAGCCCTGTTGCACACATAAAGAGGAGAAGATGAGAGCTCAAGACTTGAGAGAATCCGAAGAGAGTACAAGAACTTGCCCCAATCGACTTCAGGGTCGATCGCATTTCGCCGCCCATCGGTACCCGGCAAAAAGCTAATCGTGGGCGTGACTCGTGACATAATTCATTCGCGAATCATGTCGCCAATCGAAATTAAAGAGATCCCTACACAAATTTCAGCATGTTATCACATGACCATGAATCCAACAAATCACGAGGCCAAATAGATGAATTTGTGATTTGGCCTGCTTGTGTTTCCCATCTTTTGCAGTTACCATAAAAGTCAACCTTCCCTTTTCCCCCCACCACCATTTTCATCTACAAAGCAGGTACAAGTACAACCGCATTGCCAAAGCAAAAAGCTTCATGCAACGGGAGATATCTTTGAACTTTTTTGCTTTTGCTCTTTTTCCCAAAAAAAATACTATTTTTTTAAGAAAAAAAAAATGACACTTTCCCTTGACATTCATGTTTTAAATTTTTATTGACTTAAATATAGAAGCCTTTCGGCCGTAAGTAAATCCTTAAATTATTTCGTCTGAGGCCTCGTCCGGATCTCGAGATTCCTCAGACGTGAAGCACATAAAAAAATACATGATTAGCAACAAGAGATCAATCAATTTAAAATCAAACGGGTCTCTAGGCGCGCAAAGAATTTCCTTATAAGGGGGAGGCATTTGGAATCGGGCCCTTAGGCCACGTGTCATTGGCCCAACACGACAAGTACTTCACATGAAGTGTCAACGTTCGAAACTTTGGCTCCCAAAAGCCGCACAAAGACTCAAATTGCCTCCACTTTATGTACGCTCGGATTAAATCCGATTACGCATTTAATCATCAAAAGGATGTGACTTTATGTACGTGGGAAAACCACATACTTAATAGAAATTAAAATAATGGAATTTTCACTTTCTTTACGGGTTTAAAATGTGCAAGACCAACGATTTTCGAACCAAATCAAAAGAGGTCTCGGACCAAACAAAATGGTCGTGATCATTGCGTTTCTATCCCTCCTCGCCAAGATAAGATTGCTAATCAACTGGGACATCTCACTCACTCGATATCTCGGATAATGACCACACGAGTGGATTCATGCACGCGTGTTTTTCGGGTGCGACGATCAGACACTGAAGGCAACACGTGGCGTTGCCTACATGGGGGTCTACAATTGTCATGGTGGCTCTGCTCTATTGGCCAGGTTTTGCTGCCACGCCGCAGTGTCGATGAGTAGGACAAGAAGTAATGGAGGTTGAGGACAAAATTGGCATTTTTTTTGGATTATATACGATATGGAAGGGAGAGAGAGAGAGAGAAGTTCCTACTTCCTAATGTGTTTGTCCTATGAATGAAACGACACACTTGTTGAGGGAACTCCATGTGATTGGATCCAAAGTTGCCTTGAGGACTAATGCAAAGGGACCCATCACACACAAACACATCAAACTCAACATATGTTGATGTTACATTTTTAGGCCCAAGATGCAACAACCAATTTAAAAATCTCTTTAAAAACAATAAACGATTGGAACATCATTGAACTATTTTAGCTGACGACTTAGGTAGCACAACAATTGCCAAACCTAAAATCAGGATTAGAGACCATGTCAATCTCTTTGCTCTGATGACTTTCTAACGAGAAGGATGCCGACCGTTAGATCGGTGAGGGAGAGATCGATGGCCAGTCGGCTTGAAAAGCAAAAGGACGAGTCTGAGCAAGCCATTCTTTTCTTTGATCCGACCAACCTAACTTGTGTCGCTCTTGTATTGAAAGTATGAATTTTTTTAATATGGTGAGCAAGCCATTCTATACAAGGATTATTAAGTCTAGTCAATTTGTTCATTAGATCTATAATAACATTCGAAAGGCAAAATTGCAACTATCGGACCATGCCGGCCGGCGTCTCTAAGCGACTCAAGAAACATCCATTGTGGAGATGCATCTCTGAACGCAAAAATCAATTTGAAGAACCACCCAGACCTTTAAAAGACCACAACACAAGACAAAAATCTCGTGGCTATCTCGTCATGGATGCATATAACTAACTCAGAGCACTTAGGGCATGCCCATATCCGTGGACTCAAAACAAATCTAAGCCGTTAATCATGTGAATCCAAATGATCAAACGGCCTCGATGGACCCGATTTAGGTGTACTCGAGTCCATACAAGTATTTACCTCGGGTCTGACCGACCTCACAACCACGATGGACAATACGAAGTCGTTTGGGACAGTTTGCTTGTTTTCTCGCATTCAATGACAAAGGAGATGCATTGCAAATGCTTGCAATGCACCTGCTTCGACACCAAGATTTGAGTGAAACATGATCCTGTCCCAACTCTCGGTACCACGGCTTCAATTCCCTGTACATGCTTAAAAAAGCATTTTTCTTTTACTTTATTTAACATATATATATATAGGACAAAGTAAAACAAAAAGACAAAAATGTAAAAAAAAAAAAAAAAAAAGGTAACCTCTCCCCCCCTAATTTCAGGGAATTTTTTTTACTGATTATTCGAAATTAAGGCCAAAATGAAAGGAGGAATAATCAGTGAAAAAATTAACCCAAAAAGTTACTGAACGAGAAGGAATTAATTAACTGCGAGAAAATAGGACAAAGAAAAAAAAGACAGGAAGGAGGTGAAGTTGTACCAGGAATTCAATAGCTGCGCTTATCAGGTAGATGAGATACGTGGTGCAGAAGGCGTCGGAGAGGAAGCCGCCGAGGAGGGCGAGGAGGAAGGCCGTCCCCATGAAGTTGGTCACGTCGTTGGCCGCCCTCGACGGCGACACGTGCATGTACTTCTCCATGTACATCACCAGGTTGCTCGCATTCGCCAGGAACGCCAGGTTCTCCAGCACCTCCACCACTGTGAAAAAAGCAAAAAAAAGAACCATCAGATCACGCCTTTTCTGATCATTTTTTCTTCGAGAAAACAGATTTGATGAATCTGTAGGTCAACACCGATGCTGCTGTTGTTGTTGTTCCAAAGTATGATTACTGGTGTTGTTACTATTGCATGTAGATCGGATGGGAACAAGCGCCTTTACCCAAGACGAAGAATGCGGCGAGCATGCCCCCGTGGCGGCCGACGACGGCGGGGCGGTTCCTCCAGTCGACGTAGCCGTCCCATGTGGTCGCCGCCATCTGTGGATGGCCTCCTTCTTGATCCTGCAAGTACCCAGAAAAAGTAAAAAAAGGGTTAATTGATTGATCACATGATGATGAGCCCTTTTCCTCTCTCTCTCTTTTCCCTTTTCCTTTTCCTCGGTTTTTTCTGTTTTCTGCTAAACAGATGAGCAGTTGTTGTCAGCTATTAAAGCGGAAACATGTATGCTATTGCTGAGTACAGAGGCTGAGAGAGAGAGAGAGAGAGAGAGAGAGAGAGAGAGAGAGAGAGAGAGAGAGAGAGAGAGAGATCAGCAAGAGGAACCCACCATTTCTATCTCTCTCTCTCTGTCCTTCCCCCCTCCACACAGAAACCCTTTTCAACTCGTGCTTGTGATGTGTTGTTGCAGAAGACAGAGAGAGAGAGAGAGAGAGAGAGAGAGAGCGCGCGCTTTGAATAGGAAGAAGAAGAGGGCTGAGGTGATTGGAGATTTATAGAGAGCGAGAGAGAGAGAGAGAGAGAGAGAGCGCTTTGGAGGGTGTGAACTGAGTGTGGAGGTGGAAGAGGAGGTCCAACTTGGGGAGAGAATGATATGGTCTAGACCTCAAAATCACTTTGCCTTCATTTTCCTAATGTTGGACTATATTTTACATTTCTATGTTTGACTATTCTGTAGGGTTTAGCACTCAAACCTACCCGTGCACAACCAATGGAAAGATGAATTTTTTTTCTTTGTTCTTGTGATTGCTTGGTTAAGTGTACCTCTCTATCCCTCCAAAAGAAATGGGGTGGCAGCATCTAACTACTTAGCTTTTCCTTTTTTTTTGCCTACTAGAAGAAAAAGAGAGAAACTTTCTCCTTGTTTGACCACCCACCTTACGATTAAAATAGCAGGGGGATTCTTATTCGACATGCATGATGTTGTAGACAGAATCGATCATGCTGCATATGATTTTGACGGGCCACTTGCTTTTATCGCTATGTGGTTGGTTTGTTAATAAGTTCTTACACCAATAATAGATGTTAAGGCTCAAAAGGACGAGTTATTTTTGTCGAGTTTCTAAAGGGTTGGATTGAATTCGTATTCTCGTTAACCCTCCCTCATGAATCCAATATACTCGTTGAGCACATTATAACCAATGGGTTCGGCTTGCTTGAGAACCATTCGTGCATGCTCGCGCATCTATACGTGCATCCACCGTGTCCTAAGCGCTAGAATCGGACGAAACGACACAAGCCTCACCCAACTCTATATCGTTTGTGTTATTCTATGTACAAAGGTACATATGCACTTGCCTTAGCACTGTCTCTTTAGTCTATGGATTTAAGTGATCGTGTTCATAAATTATGTCGGCAATAATTGGACCACATCTTTCAGCTCAAAACCATGTGTATATGTATCGGCGTCATCATCCCGCTGAAGAATAAGCGATAAGCACGAACCGAAGCTCTCCCTCCCACACCTTGCCAACTGAGTCGAGAACTCCGAATGCAACCGAGGGAGAGGAATCTATCCCTTTTGAAAACACCAGGAACCACACGCGTAACAACGTGATCCTCGGAAGGCGATTGCTTGACTTATCGAGAAGGGAATTCGGCTTAGGTTTGCAGCACACGATGATGAGAAATGCAAGGAACTTTTCCTTCGCGCATTCGCGACCGTACGATGACGATAGATGGTTCACGATCATGTGCGTGTCCCAGGAAAAGAATGGATTTTTTCAAAGATAGATTCGAGTTCTAGGAGATAGTGGGTCTTCGCATATTTTGGCTGAAAACAACTCCTAATTCTCACTTTGATAAGCGAGTCAAGCCGTGGCTTTTTTTAAGGGCGTACCTACCCATCTTCCACCACTTAGTATGGAAAATGTGCAGGTTTTGGTGGAGGGGGGCAAAAGTTGATGGGCTCTTATCTAATCTTTTCTTTGTCTGGTAGGATGAGATTTTTGTTAGCTTAGGGTTAGTGTTTCCGTCGCTGGCTCGGATGGGTTCCGATTCGCAAATCCGTTTTCTCGACGACTTGGAAAGGTCGTCCGCACCTAAAAAGTATTCCACGTATTAACATTACTATTAAGATAAATTTGTGAGTTGGGTTAAAAGAATCTCACATCGGAATTAATATATCCTAGTTGCCCCATAACTCATTGGCTAAAGCTTTTTGAATGAATATGAGTTCAACTAAATATATATGTTGACGGGTTCGAATTTGGATTCCTCTTAGCGATCTCCCTAGGTGCCGGTATCTGACTTCTGTTGCACGCTCCTTAACACCTACGAATCAAGAAAAACGAGCGTCAAAAGCCCGAGTCAGAGGACCCGACATGAGATTATTTGACTTATTTGAATCTATTCAAATCTGTTTCTTCTTCTTCTGAATTTTTTTGCTTGTTTTTTTTTTTTTTTTTGGCGGCTAAGTACTTTTCCTTGGGACATCGTGAATCACGGGACTTGATGAATTCTTTGGCACAACAGGGGTTCCAACATGTGAACCAACACACTCTTGCACTGTCTCCTGAACCGGGTCGGAAGGAAAGCTACAGCTAATATGGCAGTTGTGTAGATCGACCCGATGAGGTCATCTGTTTCATTCGCAACATTAGAAAAATAGGCGCTTTTACTATCTGACCTGTCTCGTAAAATATTGTCGGAATTGTTAATTCTTCACGAAACAAGCACGTTAAAAAAAGTAATAATAATAATAAAGAAAGCAAGGTCAAATATGTGAGAATTCTCCTGAGACTTCATCAAACTTAAAAAATCGATTTTTCCGGTGACTCCGTAGCAATAACATGGCAATTACTTACTCCAAAGCGTTCGGGTTGAAAGGAATATATAATTTAGGGTTATGATGTTTTCCTTCAATGAAAGGAATAACATGTGTTGAGAGCATCCCCAACGAACACTTTGATTTCTATTCATCACCTGCCAACACCTATGATTTATATGCCGACTTATGATAATTTAGGGTTATGATGTTTTCCTTCAATGAAAATACTCATTTATAATTCATGTATGATATATCTAAAAGAATTTGGCTAAAAATTCCTCTCTCTCTCTCTCTCTCTCCACCCGTTGCCAAGCCGCAACACTACCATGCCCATCGCTGCTATCGTCGCTTGTTTACGAAGCTCCAGCCGCGGCAATGCTGTTGCCGACAATGGCGATGGTCAGCCCACGACCTCGCCGGCCACAGTTGTAAAAAAAATGAAAAAAGTAAATAAATTTGAAAAAATATCAAAAAATCATTAAAAATTGTCAACATCAGCGCCGACCATGCTGCGTAGGATGGCCGGTGTCCACATCAGTGCTTTCCGGCCAAAATTTGCCGGATGAACTCAATTGGCAAAGCGCCAAAAATATTTAGGACTCATTTGGCATAATTGAAAGGTTTAGAGTTGAATTAGCAAAAGTGCAATTGATTTAGGACTTTTCGAACAATTTTCCCCACGAGCAACAAGAGACGGGTGCATTATTATCTATAAGTCTTCATTTTTTTCAGTGTCAATGGAAAAAACAATTTCGCTCTTGAAAATTCAACACACCTCCGTGATGACAATCTATGATGAAAGCACACACACACACACACAAAAGAGGGGAAAAAGGACAAATTAAGTGTAGATACGACGAAATTAGGGAATTAATTTCCCTACATCGACCCCATCTTTTTTCCTAAGTTAATTAGAATGACATGAATTCTAAATCAGACGTCAACTTTCGTACTCACATCAACTCCACCACAACGCATCACACATGCCTCATTAGCCGTTACCTGGTCCATCGTCTATAAACAAGGAAGCTTTCACATCCTATTCGAATTTTCGTAGATCATCGCATGCGTCATAAAATAAAATAAAAAAATTGGACACGCCGGAAAGAAATTAAGCACGAATAAATGTGGTTTCAACGAGATGTTCGATGTTCATCGAGTAGAAAGATCTCGGAGCTTCTTTTAGGATCCGTTTGTTCTGTGGAAAATAAATGATTTGAAAGATACTTTCTTAAAAATGACCGTTTATATCACCTATAAAGATGAATAGAAGGAAAATATTTTCACTATCCAAGTTTAGACATAAATTGTTGTCGATGGTGAATTTTTTTTTTCATTGTCTAATTATTTCAAACGATATAAGTGATCATTTTTAGGAAAATATTTATCAAATCGGTATTAAATGCTTCAAATTGGCTTTGATGCCTAGATTTCTTTACTAGTACTTTCCTAAAAGTTAATAACTAGAAATCAAAACTATTGTGGAAAGTTTACAAGGGGATATTCTCGACAGACTTAGGTTGCTGCAAAACAAATCAACTTAAAAACGAGATCGATACATCAATATTGATTCAATTTGAGTGTTCCCGGGAATACCCAGAGAAGATGTACCTTTCCTTTCGCTACCGAACTAATTTCAATACTAAGAGTGGCAATGAAAAGAAGGAAAAAAGATTGAATAGAGAAACTCCCGACAGCCAAGCCACCTCCAGAAGTTATCATGAAGATCTTTCACCCGTGAAGTAATGTTCGATATGAATCATAACTACTCAATTCACCCACAATCCGACGGTCTGAAGGCGACAAGGCTACTGCTACAGTCTATAGGCCCATTGCCACGTCAGAAATCAAAAAATCTCTCCACACAAAGAATCACCATGATCCAAGATATAAGTTGGCTAAAGAATTGTTCGCGAAAAGATTGGAAGTTACAACCTTATGGAAGATGCGACTTTTTCTTTAATCATCGAGTCATTTAAGACTTGTTCGCGAAAAGATTGGAAGTTACAACCTTATGAAAGATGCGACTTTTTCTTTAATCATCGAGTCATTCCACTTGACGTACCATTCAGAAGCTCAAGCCAAAGAGATCGTGTTGAATAGCTTTTTTTTTTTTTTAAAACCCGATATTTGCCTAAATTTAATCCTCCCGTCACTAACTCCTGAGATTAGTAGTTGACAAACTTAGGTATTGTGGCATAGCTTCGAAAAGAAAAATAGCAATAACATGAAGTTTTTATATAGGGTTCAATTTTCACAATTTTTGGCATTTTGCGAGTACCCTTTTTCAGGTGGAACGTGAATGCGAGAGAGGATGATGGGCACTTTTCTTAGACCCTTCAAACATGTGATTCTGCGATTTCCCCCTCCTCCAAGGACCAACCCTAAATTGCTATTGGTCCACATTATGACTTTCATGCCCCACCTCCAATTATTGCTCATCCTTTTTTCTTTTCTTGACAATAGTATTTTAGGGTTTTATTGCGAAAATCGATAAAAATCTCTACGAGTGAAATTCTCGACACAACCCGCTTTCGTCACCGTTGATGCGTTAATTTATCAAATAAGTGAATGATTACACTCGACATAGAAGGGATGGTGGATGCCGCTTGTGAAAAACCGATATTTTTTTGAATTCCCGTGGTAAATACGTGAAGAAGTACTCTCTTCGTTGAGCGAATCTCGCGTTGCATGTATAGATTCAACGAGTGATATCTGAATTTTCCACATATTGATTGTGCACAATACGATAGAGTCATATAGTTTCTTGATTTGATTGCTTGATGAGAGTACTTGTCACAAAGTCTTATTAATTGATGTGCTTTTATTTCGTTCGTGATGTAGATTTACGAAGAGACTTTTTTTTTATAAGAACACTATGTTTTTGCTAGTCTTCATGATGAGATATGAGAAAATATCAAGCTTCAATTGAATTGCATGGGGCCTCCATAGCTCGCATGATGCACGAGATATCACCAGAAAGGACAAGACAAAAAAAAAAAGGAGAAGAAGAAGAAGAAGAAGAAGAAGAAGAAGCAACAGAAGCAGCTAAAAGCCAATGGTCAACTCCCTTCGAGAATGTGACTTTTGGAGGAGGTATCACGTGACTGATCTTGCCCTATTGGCCAATGAGCCTACCGTACACGCCAAGTTCCCCAAAACATTAGTCTTATCTAATTCGATAGATCTGGGTTGTGGACTATACATTCATCCATAGTTATATATGTAGTCTTGGGCTATGTTTGTTTCACGAAAAATGAATGATTTATAAAATATTTTCTTAAAAATAATCGCTCATATCGCATACAAAAATGAACGAACGAAGAACATTTTTGTTGTCCGAGTTAATATCGACACATAAATTGTCATCAACGATAAAAACATTTCTCGTCAAATAATTATTTCAACCGATACAAGAGATTGTTTTTAGAAAAATGTTTTCCAAGTCATTCATTTTTCGTGAAACATACGAAGCCTTATAATAATTCTTTTCTTCCTCTCCATATAGATTCATATATATATTCGACATTTAGGATCCGTTTGGATCGCTTAGGAAAATGAGTCAGCGAAAAAGGTTTTCCTACCAAAGCTTAAACGCAAGAAAGATTTCCTCTTAAAAAATTGAAAATCAATTTTCAAAATATGACTAGGTATTAGTGCTTGGACCAGAAACTTTGCGTTTGGGCACAAAAACCCCAACACTAGTTCTCGGACCCTTGGCAAAGTGGTTGGGTCCTCAGCGCTCGAGTCCATGTCCATCGAGGCCGAGCTCGGGTCCAATTAGACGGCGCCCGAGACCCCGGCCGCCGTGCTTGAGTCCATCGAGCTCGGGCTAGGACATCAGTGCTAGTGCTCGGAAAGGCAAGCCCTGTAATAACAAGGCCGAGCCCGGGTCCATTGAGGCCAAACTTTTTTAAAAGAATCTTTAAAATTTTAATATTTGCAATTTTATTGTAATTTTATCTTTTCCTTTTCTTTTTTTTTTATCTTTTTCTGTTTACTTCTTTCTCCATTGACCACCAGGCCTCGGGCAAGAATCGAGCTCATCGGTCGAGCCTTCCCGAGGCTGGCAAGGCTCGAGCTCGCCAGATTCTGCAAGGCTCGGCCCTCGCCTGTGGCCTTCACTGGCCATCGTCCAAGCCCGGGAAGAAGGAAAAATAAAAAGAAAATAAGAAAACAAGCAACGAAAAAGAAAGAAAAGAAAAAATAGAGTAAAAATAAGAAATTTGATTTTTTTTTAAATACAAAAATTGTCCAAAAGACGGAAAGTATTTTTCAGTTCATTCCAGGTCACAGCCAATCACCGAAAAATACTATCACTTTCCTTGAAAGACTTCCCTCGAAAACATTTTTCAAAAATGTCACATCTTCCGCGAAACAAACGGAGCCTTAGCGTACATTACTACTCATAATGCTCTCATGTTTCGCAATCTTATATAATGAGTTATGCTAATATGTGATAGACACTTGTTAAACATAGTATAACAAGATGGATCCATAGCTCAATGATTGTAGATCGTAATCAACCTATCGTATCCTAAGAGGTTGATAAAATTCAAGCATAGAAAGAAACATTTGTGCCTAACTTCAGTCAAATACGATGCTGTCAATTTGTCTCCAACAGATAGAGTTACTATCTTTGGCTCTTGGCTACATCTACAAGATATTATCTTCACCTAATTTTGACTGACTATGAATGATATTAACGTTTTGGAGTCGAACCTACATTAGAATGGGGACAATCCACACGAGTTGAATGCTTTTACAATATGACAATTAGTCTTAAATTCTTAGATACTAATTGACACAGGTTCACTAAAGAGTGCATAATGGAGTTAACATTATAGATTTGGCAAATTATGTGAATTTCCGTCGTATGGAATTAGAGATATATATAACAGACATATGCATCTTGGTTTTTTGTTTTGTTTTTAATATAGACCTCTATGTATAATGAAACTTGTGAGTTAATATATATGTGGTTTGATTTTACCAGATGTTCTTGTTGAAATCGGGATCACGGTCCAATAATGAAGCTTGAGTACCTTATGTTATCCAAACTGATAGAATTGTTAAACCATTACCAAACGTTGAAGTTGAGGGAAAATTATCAAAAAAAAAGTCATAAATCTATTGTAACTATGCCAATTAAGTCCTAAATCTTTTTTTTTTAACAATTAAGTCCTAAATCGTTTCATATTTTGTCAATTGAATCCTCTTAGCTGGCTGGCGCTGACGTAGATAATTTTTTTAAATAATATTTAGTATTTTTTATTATTTTTTTCCTTCCTTCTTTTCTGTTTTTGTAACTCACCGTGGCCGGCGAGCGAAGGTGGCCTTGCCCGCAGCTGGCAAAGCCATGGCTGCCTTCGCCTGCAGTAGTGAGTGCCTCGCCCACGTTTAGGCGAGGGCTTTGTGGTCCTTGCCAGTGGCCGGCGAGCTCTGCCGGAGCTTGCCGATCACACCTGTTTATCACGTGTCGGTTGCATGGCGGAGCGTGTGTCCGACATGGTGCGGAGGCCCCCGAAGAGTGTTCGTGCTTGATCCATAGAATCACGCCATTTTGTTGGTCTACACTGCACCGCGTATGTTCAGCTCTCCATATCTTCGAGGGTAAGTGATTTCACGAATTTTAAGGCTGGCTTTTTAGCTAATTCATGATAATCAATCGTGCCTTTTATGAACTGAGAATTCATTTAGTTATTTGAGGTTTTATATATAAAACCTTAAATAACAATCAATCGTGCCTTTTATCACAGTGTGTGTGTGTGTACGCATTCTTGCCACTAAGCTGACTTTGCTATTTATTTGGTCCGTTGATGCTAGTCCAGCTTGGCAAACTTATCCAGTTAGAATTTATTTGGATTAGTCTTTGGATTCTACCCACATTTTCTGTTTTTCACACAATAGCAAACCATGATGGTCCCACATTTTGTGTGTTTGCAAGCAATAACATCTACAGATGCTCCATCTTTTAATCTCTTGACATATTTTTTTTCACAGGATTGGAGGGAATTGAAAACTTCTTATCCACATTCAGAAAGTTCCGAACATCATGGGGGCGATGCAAGCAGATGACTTCAGGAGCAAAAAACTTCAGAAAAGAAAAAAAAAAGCCAAGACGACAGTGTTTAAGAAGCGCAAGGTCTCGAGTACGAATCGCGTGCTTCAAAAGAACCCTCCGATATGGTGTGCAGCGAGCCAATGGCGATGCCCGCGTGAGATGATCATGTGAACTCGACCGGAAGTCACGTCTGAATCTTCGGAAAAGGCCCATCTCTTATTCGTTTCATCCGTCCCGCTACCGCGCCGTGAAACCGACGCAGTAAATGCCTGCCTGCTCTTACCAAATTCTCTGGTGTACATCAAGCTTCCAGACTTCGCCATCTGCGGAAGCAAAGAAGCGAAAATGGTATTGATATGCTGAGGCATGCTGATGACAGAGGTGATGTTTAGGTTAACAGAGTTGCTACTCGTGACGAATTTATTAGAGTTGGCCAGCTGTCCTCTGCTGAGCTTATTGCACATATTCTTGATCTAAGTATTCGAAAAATATTGCTTCATTTCAATTCAAGCACAGACATCATCAAGATCTTATGATCTGTAATCTATTTAGTTAACAAAAGATTAGCTTTCAAGAATCCTCGGAGGTCATAGATCTCCGGTCTATCACCCCTTTTCAGACATTATTATAAAGGGTTTCCTATCCGTTACGAAATGTTCCATTTGTGCCGATCATCTGGCACCATACTATATTCGAATTTATAAGGGAAAAAATTACCAAAAAAGTCCTTCACCTATTGTAATTGTGTCAATTCAGACATAATTTTTTTTTTTTTTGCCAATTGAGTCTTAAATTTTTTACAATTGTGCCAATTCAGTCAATTGGACCAGCCATCGCTGACATAGATAATTTTTAATATTATTTCAATATTTGTTGAATTTTTAATTTTTTTTTGTCTTTTTTTTTTTGTTAGGGCCGGCGATCTCCACCAGCCACCGGACTAGGGCTTTGAGCCTTCATCGGCTGGTCGCAGCCCTCGCCCAATGGCCGGCGACCTCCAAAAAAAGAAGAAAAAATAGACAGAAAAATTTATTAATAAATAAATAAATAAATAATTCAATAAATACTAAAGTATAACTAAAAATTGTCCACATAAAAGCGCCGGCGGCGCCACATCAGCGTCGACCGGTCAAATAGACTGAATTTGCATAATTGCAAAAGGTTTAAGACTGAAAACAATTGCAATAGGTTTAGTTCACTTTTTTTTAAAATAATTTTCTCGAATTTATTATGCTGGACAAGCAATGAATGCCGTGTATGACAATTTCAACGTATAGTTACGAACGATAATAACGGACGTCTTCAATAAGAAGATGAACATGACATGAGCATCGAAGTCAAAGGTCGAACAGATAGGCGGGCAAGATTCTGATCCAGATCTCATTCATGTCCTGAAGGGTAACCCTATTTCAAGCGACAAATAACCATTGACTTTCACTATATATTGTCCTAATCTTCTTCCTTTTTTAAATATATTCCTTAGATTTTCGCTAATGGTCCAAAAGACCCCAAAAAAAATAAAATATTAATAATAATAATTGATGTGTGTACAGTAGATCAAGGAGAAGATCTTTGACTTAGAAAAGAAGGGATAAGAACATGACGTTTTCTGTTCAATTTGGCCTTGATGAACATCTGTACCTAATTTTCTGAGATCCTTTTCCTCATAAACAGCATTCCTTGTTCAAACCAATTCGCGCCAAACCGGCGAAAGGCGTGCTCATTCGGGTAACTTTGAGCGACTTTCGCAAGCTGCTTTTCCTGCGAATAGTACAGGTGAAAGATCAATAGACTCACCAAGAAGAAGAAAAGGAAGAATATCGGAGTTACTCTTTCGGCGAAAGAGGGGAATCGTATAATCAACTGCCGTAACTGTCGCGCGTCGCGTACGGTTACATATGATGGCGACATCGATTTTTGGAATCATGAGGACTCGAGGAGCGATCTTTATCAGACCGGGAATTATTCATCTGGGGAGGATTTAGGGCCACAATTTTGAAATGGGCATGTTGGCATGGAGGTATCTTTTATGTTTGTCTGTGACATTACACTTGATTCAGGGGCAAAAAAGAAGGGGGGCAAAAGGGAAGAAGAAGATATATTCTCTAATCCTGTGGCGGTCCTTGCGCTATCTCGAAAGCGGCGAGTTTGCATTTCAAATGTTGTAATCGATGAACAGGTCGATCTTATCCGAATCCGATGATTAAAGCCGATAGAATTTCTTACATCTGAGTTTCTTTGGCAGGGAGATAACTGCAGTACTTGTCTCAACGCCAGCTTCTTGATTGATATCACACATTCTGAGTTGGTTTTTCTTAATGAACTCTCTCGTGCAAGTCGTCGCCTTTAAACTTCGATAATCTCCTAATGGGTTCAGCAGAAAATGCAAAAAAGACAGAATGGGCGAGAGTTTAGTTGGTTTTTCCTCGAAGCGTATATCAGAAAACGCAAGGATTGGATTTTCCTTCGATTGACACAGGAGCAAGTCGTTGTTTTCGGACGCTTGTTGGCCCACACGTGGTCAAAAGGTTGTTAGACATCCGACACGTGGTCAGCGCTTCGAACAAGCCAGCGACACGCGAATCCAGCTTCTCGACGCGCTATTCCTACAAGTATGTGGTCAATTTTAAACATTTTCAATGAATCATTGGTCAAAAAGTAAATCTATCCATATATATACTTAAGTTAATTTTAAGCATTTTCATTTTATGCTCTTTTTTATTATTTATTTATTTATGGATTTGAATCAAATTAATTTGATTGAAATAATCATAAAAACAATAATTTATCATGTATACATTAAAGGCAAAATGACACAAATGGTCCCTGAACTTTGATCCAATGTGCAATGTAGTCTATGAACTTTTAATTTGACTAACATGGTCCCTGAACTTCACCCAATATGCAATGTGGTCCCTGAACTTCTAATTTGACTAATATGGCCTCTGAACTTTCGGAATATGTTCAATTTAGTCCATGAACTTAAATCAATGGAATGATTATATTGAACATCTTCATATAATTCGGGGATTAAGTTGAACATGTTCCAAAAGTTCAAGGACCACATTGGTTAAACTAAAAGTACAGGGACCACATTGCACGTTGGGTTAAAGTTCATGGACCATATTGGTCAAATTAAAAGCTCGGGGATTATAATGCACATTGAGTCAAAGTTCAGGGACTATTTATGTCGTTATCCCTACATTAAAATATACATTTAATATACAACGTGTCTTTATTCACTGTTTTTTTTTTATAAAAATGACGTATTAGCGTATCTTATCATGTCGTGTCGCGTGTCTAAGATTTGAGGCTTCGTTTGATGGCCAGCTTGGCCCAACATATCAACCATGCACGTGTGGTGCTATTCTCCATGATCGAGTCAGATTGCTTCCACCCTTACTCACGCTAGTCCCAACTCCACTGAAACCTCTCAGTACTGTAACCGCAATGAAGGTTGCTTCGATTCGGGATGACCGCGGTCTTTCTTCTCGAGCAAGAAAAGCTCGACCCGCTTCCTACCTGCTCCATCCATGGCTAGCCCCATTCCCGGCACCGACTCCACAACTACACTTCCTTTCATCCTGCAGGAGATCTCCATGCCTTACCCGTATCCCTGCATTTGGCGCACTTAATCGTCACCGTCATCCGAAACCCTTTCCTCTCAATATATGCATGAGCACAACTGAAATGATCCAAGACTTAGTTGACTTTCGCCACCTTCCATTTGCATCTCCGGGAACAAATCCAAGGCCTGCCTTTTGACTCCCCACACTGGGTGTACCCTGCAATCCTTGCATTCCAAGCAATGGGTACTGCTTCGCCATGGCGACATCACGCCATTTCACACGAAAGCTCGCCATCGCCATTTGACACACACCACGTCAGGATCAAGAATCCCTCCAAACACCCTACGACAAGGATCTATACAGTATGAACAACCGAGCTCCAGATACCCCAATAATTAACCGCCGCTTCGAACATGCAGATCACTCTGGAACCCGTGTTTGATGAGCATTTCTATTGACCGATTCCCTTGCCTCACTCTCCAGAAGCTGCTGGCTGGCACAAATGAAGAAAATGGAAGCAACAAAACAGTAAACACCACGCGGAAGCCAGAGGTAAAAGTGAGCCTTTTTTTCAAGGGTTGAGCTCTGGGGAGTGAACTCTGGAATTTAAGCTGAACAGAGTCGGGTTCTCCCATCTATAGAGAACCAGATTGGAATGTCTGAGGTGTTGAGGTCAAAAAGGCAGCAAATATCATTTGCCTAGCATTCGCGGCAAATTATATGCAGAGCGTGTCCTTTTCGAATACAAAATGGACAAAATTGTGCACTTCTTTCTTATACGAAAATTCAATACACAATGATTTGCACATGCAGACATTACATTCAGAAAAGAAAGAATCAGATCAGAGACTAGCATGAACTGTTCTAACAGACGATTAATATACTAGGAGCAATTGAGGGAAAAGGTTAAACTGAAATTCTTATTAATTTTCCTAGCCGTACAGTCATTCACTTTAGCAAACTTTTTCAGTAAATGGGCATGCCAAATGCCTTGAGCATAAGAAAAATCCCATTATCATCAACGGCTTTAAATACAACAAATTAAAAAGGTTTCAAAACAACACAAATGAGGAAAGGAAACTCTTAACATCCATGGTAAATCCATATTAGCTGAACCAACCAATCGCTCAGAAGATTCGGCCTCCCTGCGCTCACGAAAACATGACCCCGACTTTCTTTTCAAAGTCATCCCCGTCTTCATCATCCAGATAGTCCTCCTCTTCCCCTTCCCCTTCCCCTTCAGCATTTTCACCTTCTTCGTAATTATAATCTCCCCCATCGCCTTGCTCATAAGTGTAGTCCCCGTCCCTTTGATCATCAGCTCCGAGCTCAGGGTCTTCCGTTGCATCTTCGACGATCATTCTGTCTTCATTCTCAATCTCCCTACCGTGAACAGCATTGCAAGCTCCTTCAGAGTGATCTTTGTTACCAACAGCATCAGCTGTGCCAGATTTGGTTACTTGGAGATTATGGGAAGATTTATAGCCGTCTTTCTCTTCCTTGGGATGAATTGTGAGATCACCATGCTTCTGGGAGTTCACCTCGTGACCATGCTCTTCCTTGCTTGCAGATGATCTAGACCCAGAACCCGCACCTTCAGGTTCTCTCTTCCTCTTCAAAAGCACACTTAGGGGCTTTGGCCCCTCAAAAGAGACATCTCCCAACGGTTGGTCCAGCGGACAATTCTGCTGCTTTCCAATGGAGGATGATGATTCTTGACCACGTCCCAGGCCTTTCAACTCTGCAAGACTTTTCGGGCCTGCAAAATTGATGCTCTTTTCGTCTCCTGATTCCCTTCTCATCCGAGGGCCTTGAAAATTCCGGGCCTCCACGTTGACATCATCCTGTGCCCTGCCCGTTAGTCTATCTCTAAGCCTATAAACACCTTGATATGATCTCCCCAGGTTCCTTCCCGTCTCCATCTCCCTATCTGAGTGCACATCCCCCCCATTGAGTCTTCCCGGAAACTTTATCCTACCCTTAAGACGGCTGCTACCTTGACTCTCGTGAGAAGATGAGTGCTGTGAATCCCTCCGAGATGACCCGCGATAAGTTCTATCAGCAACGTGGCTGTCAGGGACAAAGTCATGACTAACAACTGACCTCAAACCATTGACCCTCCTTTGCTTTGACAATCGGTGACGCAGATCTGAGTCGTCCGCATGATCGGGGCTCTCACTCTTTGGGTATGCCCTCCTCTCTCTAAGAATGGGCCCACCAAGATTAAGCTCAGATGAATCCTGCCGCTGATCCCAACCATACCTGCGATCAAAAGAGTCATATGCATGTGGATTGCGGAACATCTCATGCTCAATATCTGCACTATAATCTCCAGGGCGATCCAAGTCATAATCAGTCACAGAGCCTATGTTTCTTCCTTCATGGGTTCTTCCTCTTCCAAATTGATCATCGTTGTGATAATAATCAGACTCTCCAAGCTCATCATCCACAAGAACATCAAATCCAGGAGAGGACTCCCTGAGATATTCATCAACCTCTTTCTCTTTGTGTAAGCTAGGGTAGTCGTCTGGAACAACAGGCTGATGCAATCGACTAGTCCTATTCTGTGAGTTTCCATTTACAGTAGGGGTGCTTGGAGGCCTATACCTAGAGGCACCTTCATCAATGGATCTGGGTGGAGGCAGTGATGGTGGTGCACCTTTTGCTATGCTTGCTTCATTTCTCGGTAAAGCGTTTTCAACTTTCGGAAAGGGCTTTGACTCAGATGGTCGAGATGTTAATTTAGAGGCGTTTGGTGGGACCTTCTGCCCCTGAGAACATTTCTCTAGGCTGCCAAAAGGTTTCTTTATGGTAGAAGTATCATCAACAGGCATTGATGCCGGTGCCTGCTGCACTTTGCTAACCACGGTATTTGTTCCGTGCAGGAAGGCACATCTATCGCCTTTCAAGCAAATTCCCTTCTGGAAAAATACGCAGGGTACTGCTTGTTTTCCGGAATTGTAAGAAGCCTGTGCCACAGGTGGCATTGCGGGTGGCATTGCGGGTGGCATTGCCGGTTGCTGTGATGGCAAAGAAGATCCACCTGGCACTACGGCTGGCGCTCCCAATAAGCCATCAAGGGGCTGAGAAATAACAATTGTACGCGCCATTAATGTCACAAGGAACATTCTAAATAGTAAAAGACTACTGTATTTGGAGACTGAGAAACAGTAACTTGAAAGAGAAATCTAAAACTTAAAAAAAAAGCACAAATCAGACAAGGAAGGAAAACTTACAGGATGACGGAAAGCACATTTAGGATTCAAGCAATTGCCATTCAACCAAAACCAGCAATCTCTGGGATTAACCCTGGCATATTCACTGTGGCGGTACTCACATTCGCTTCCCTTTAACAAGGACAATCAGTCAATAAATATACAAGAACTCACATAAATACACAATAGATAAGAGGAAGCCACTAATTACAATATATCATTAATTCCATTCAAGCAAGACGCGCAATCCCTTTGCAAACTCGGGTAAGCCTGCCTAAGCTTCTAATCACAAGAGCAATTACAATCGGCAACACTAGAGTATGACAAACAATACACGTGGCAAGGAAGAGATTCGAAAGTGGAAAACTTATTAAGGGACAGGATCGCGGATTATTTCCGCCCGAAATTCATATCTATCAACCTTAATTGTCAGTGGAGACAGCTGCCATCCATTGAATCATTTACGAGATGTAAGAGTGAAATATATATACCACAGGCGGCAACACAATCATAACTGGTAAGGGAAAATATCACACTGCCAGGTACTCGTAACGTTACAACTAGGCAATTCCAAATCATGCATGGCCAACAGCACCATCTCACCCATGCTTCTCAAGGTCTAAACACGTTTACACTACATAAGAACCTTTATTATTTATTATTGAGCTCATTCCACCACATAAGAACCTTTATTATTTATTCCGATCAAAACACACTGAACTGA
Source organism: Lenwebbia sp. NSW1173648 (assembly GCA_029784005.1). Classification (NCBI taxonomy): domain Eukaryota; kingdom Viridiplantae; phylum Streptophyta; class Magnoliopsida; order Myrtales; family Myrtaceae; genus Lenwebbia; species Lenwebbia sp. NSW1173648. The sequence goes on along the minus strand of JARCGZ010000010.1, from coordinate 6,493,778 downwards.
AACAGATAAACAACAAATTCACTTACAGAACAAGAAAAGTCTGCATATTTATAACCAAAACCCATTGTTTATATCAGTATAGAGATAATTTCCCGCTTGTTTCAAGAAAACGAAGTATCAAAGATTTCACTTGAGCTCACGAAAAGGTGCTCTTACAAACAAAAACCAAGGAAACCCAATTCAACAGTCAGAAACCCTAACAAGATCCCAATTCATAAACCGCCGCAAGGGTTCAGACGACTATCGCCCTACCCCTAACTCCGAGACAAAAGATAAAACAAACCCAAGAACTACAACCCCCGGAGCTATAAAAGAGCATAATCTTTTGTACTTGAACCCTAACGAGAAAACAAAAGAGAAATCTCGATCGAGAGAGAGAGAGAGAGAGAGAGAGAGAGAGAGAGGGAGGGAGGGAACACAAAAGGGCGAACCTTTTTGCAGGTCAAAGGAGAGGCGAGGAAATAGACGCAATCGGTGTTCCTCTTTAAGGCCTCCTCTTCGGGGGACGGCGCTGAAACATGGGATGGTTGGTTCGTCGACTCTCGTGTACCCGCGACCATGGCGGTCCCACCCAAGACCTGCAACCGAAGAATCGATCGAGAACGATCCCTCCCGTTCCAGATCCAACTGATGAACACAGAGGGAGAGAAGGAGAGACAGAGATCTAATCTGAGAGGGAGGGGGGTGAATGCGCAGAGCCGCCTCAGCTAGAGAGAGAGAGAGGGAGAGAAGGGCGAGGGATAGAAGAGGGGCGACGGAGAGGGAGAGAGAGAGAGAGAGAGAAGGAGCGAGAGGGATGAACGAGTGTGTGACCTCTCTCGGCTAAGCCCCAAATCTCCACTCCATAGTTTTCCCCTATTTTTTCCTTTTTCTTGCTCTTTTTTTTTTTGGCTTTTTGTCTACATTATCTGTTTTCTTTTTGGTCGGAGTTTATATTTTCTGTTTTGTAATGTGAATCGAGGATTTGCGTGGATCAATTTTCTATTTTTACCGGCTTAATTAAGGTGGAGCAATTCAAATCATCGTGTGATTCTAGTTAGGGGTATCGATGGGTCGAATCGAATCGGATTTCCATAATGGGTGGGTGAAATCATGAGCAAGTTGAACTTTAATACATGGCGATCGTGAACATTAATTAGCGTCTCGTGTGTTCTGTGTTACCACCGATTTAACTTATGTTCGAATTTATCGATATCTCATTTAGTAATTTAGTAAATTTTTGTCAAAACTTATGTGCGATTGTCAGAGTCTACCCAGGTCACTTATGCAAAGTCATTGTAAATGTTTAAAGAGGTTTTTCTGGCTTACATTAAAATTTACGACTATTTAATTGATCCGAACTCCATGACTTACATCTCTAATAATAGATGAAATGATGGTTTTGGGGTGGAGATGCGTCGCTCGCTCAAACCTCGAGAGAATTATCAAAAAAGTCCTAAACCTATTGTAATTATGCCAATTAAATCTTAAATTTATTTTTTTTGCCGGTCGTTCGGCTTCCACATTATTGCCGGGCAGCCAAAATTAGCCGAATGGACTGAATTAGAACAATTGTAAAAGGTTTAGGACTCAATCGATAAAAAAAAATTTAGAACTAAATTGGCACAATTGCAATAAATTTTTGACATTTTTGGTAATTTTCTCCTTAAACCTCGTATCATTAAAGTTGTCATTTTACTTTCACAATTCATTTAATCTTTTATTTCGTCTATTTTAATTATTTGGTATAACAATTTTGATTGCTTTTATCAACAAAATTGCAAGTTACACTTCGCAATGTCCGTGTCAATATTTATTTTCGTCTTCATTCTGAAATATCCACTTTTCTTTTCCTTAATAATAGAGTTTGCTAGAAAAAACTGTTAAAAGTTATTTCAGTCTTCATGGTTCCTGTAGTTTTTGTGATTCTCTGTATGTATGTTTTCTTAAGTTTATTGCATAAAATAAATCGTATGCTTGGGTTCGCTTAGTGCCTACTATCAACCAAAAAATTACTTACCACAGCGAAAATTTTATGTAAACATTGAAATATTGCAAAATTTTTGAAGTGAGTTTAAATATTAAAAATTATTTACCTTCTAGAATTTGAAATTTTCATACCAAAAAAAATTAGGGAAAATTATAAATAAGGGCATGAAGTGCTCTCATTTTTTAAAGGTTAATACCACGAAAAACCCCAAACTGGTACACCTGTGACAACTTATAGTTGTAACAAATTTACCCTTCGTTAGTTTCCGTTAAATTGAGTTAATACCACGAAAAATCCCAAATTGATACACCTGTGACAAACAAAGGGTAAAATCCTAAATGGGTACACCCGTCAACTGCCACATGCCATCTAACTCAGCAATTTGACGGTAAAATTCGACGAAAACTAGTGGAGGATAAATTTATCACAAGTGTACCAGTTAGGGTTTTTGGTTGTCAAAAAAATAGCTTGGGTGATTTTGTCACAGATGTACAAGTTTGATATTTTTTGTGGTTAAAAAATAGTTTGAGGTAAAGTTATTACAAGTGTACCAGTTTGAGATTTTTCGTGGTGTTAACTCTTTTTTAAAATAACGGCCCGAAATTGATCTTGTTTCAAATAAGGGACTAAAGTGAAAGGAAAAAAAAAGAAATTGGCAAAAGGAAAAAGAAATCGAAAAAGAAAATGACGAAAATGCCATTGATCAGGCCATTCTTTGAAACAAAGAGGGCGCTAGCCCTTATTTGAAATTTTTCCTAAAAATTGAATATCACGCTTTTGATGAATTCACACTTGGAAAAATTACAGGGAAAATTTCAAATAAGAGCCTCAAGTGCTCTCATTTTATCAAATAAGGGCTTAAAGTGATCTTTATTTAAAATAAGGACCTGAAGTGGCCATGACTGTTTCAAATAAGGACCTGATCTCGCAGGCCGGCCGACCGACTAAATATTCAGACCGATCAGGGGTATTTTCGTCAAAATACAACTTTAAACTAATTTTTAGTTAAATTAAATTAAATTTCTTAAAAAATAAAAGTGAAAAAAGAAGATGGACGGCGGGTCGTTGGCGCCTTGGCGAGGGCTGGCGACACCGCCGACCAAAGGCGAGGGCCAGCAAGCGAGAGTCTCCCCCCTGTGTTTCAATTTTTTTTTTTCACTTTTAGTTTTTCTTTAATTTTTGAAAAACTAAAAATAATAATAATAAAAATACTAAATGACCAAAATGCCCCGACTAACCCGTGAGTTATGCCCTTTTTTGAGACTAATAAGGTTACTTCATGCCCTTATTTGAAATAATGTCCACTTCAGATCTTTATTTGAGACAACGAGGGCATTTCAGGCTTTTTATTTGGAACAATGTCAATTTCAGGCCATTATTTGAGAAAATGAAAGCATTTCAAGTCTTTTTTTTGAAAATTTTCCAAAATTAAATCATGTATGACATTTAGAACTTAACTGATAAATAAACTGTTTTTTTTTTCGATCAACTTAGTTTTTCACCGTGTATCCTTCTTTTTTTCATCTAGTTTCCTACACAAACTTCATTTTAGACATAATAAAATGATATCCAAGCCCTAGAAACACCCATGATTCAATTGGCGAACTCAGTGCTATTATCGGCCCATCTCATCGGCCCGACGAATCCGGTGACCTTTTATCCGCGACACTTGATCCTTCCACCTTCATGCGGGTCGGTCCCCGAATTTGGATATTACTTCTACTAATATTATAGGGAGGAGCAAAAAAAAAAAAAACTGAATTGAACCAAGAACGGGACTGAATCAGTCGGTTCTGGGCGATTCCTGTTCCTAAAATTTGGAGCCAGTGAAAATTGGCGTGGTTCCCGATTCCAGGTGTGAACCGAATCCCCCAGTCCGATTCGATAGATTTTTTTTTAATTCCAGTTATTATAAAACTGAAAACTCTAATTATTAATCTCCCATTCTCGTCTCTCATTTGCGATGAAACCCTTAATTACCAACTCTTCACTCTCAGTCACGCTCGCAGAGGGGATCTTGCGACCCTTAATCTTCTTCGACATGAGCGCAGACGATCCCTCGTGGTCATACAAGGCGTCGTGATCAAGCAGACGTCATCAAGTGAGAGGTAGCGAACTGGCGTCACCGCATGCGCGTCGACGTTGGTTTCCTCTTCCGTAGCTTTCGATTGTCTCGTCGAAAAAGCCATGGAAGTGCAACAGCAACAAATAGAAGTGGATTTTCCTATCTCCGTCAAATCCATGTCAATGCGAACTCTCTTACCGATAGAATATTTAAATATTAAATCATACATTTATCTAACAGTTTATGCTTTCAGAATAGTTGATTGTAATCCCACAAAAACTCACAAGATATCAGAGTAGGAGTCTCGTGTCCAAATCTTTTTAGGCCTCTATTTACCTCCTCAATCACATATTTCAACGCTTCAGGAAGCGTTAGAAATAAGACAGACAAAAAAAAATACAATTTGCTAAACACTACTTGCATTCCAAAATACTTCTAAAGATTTTTCACAATAGCCGAACTTAATGCATCCTTAGTATAGCTTGTTTTGAATGATTATGATGCATAAATGGAAAATATCAAATAGGTGTACATTTTTCCACCGATTTTATGTTAGATTTGACACTTGTTTTAACGTAAAATTATTATTTTTAGATCAATTAGTCATAAGTGAACCAGCCAGAAAAGCTTTTTGCTTTGGTTCGTACTTTCTGGCCATGAACCACAAGGTGTGTAAATGGGGAGATTCACCTTGAGAGCCGGTTGAAATCAGCTTGGTCATATCAACTTGATTCTGACTCTTGGGGAAGAGGGGAGTGGATGAAGTTGTTACACAATCATAACGAAGTAAAGCATAAAATCGAGAAAGAGAAATCGAGATACAAGATTTTATCTTGGTTCATCCTTAAACTAGAGCTATGTCCAATACTATAATTAGCACATCGCGTCTCTTTGTTATATCCCTCTTTGGATTTTAATTAAAAGGAAATTGAATTTTTGTGTATAAGTGAGCGAAATTTAATTTTAAATTGTTTTGGATATGAAAATGGGCGTACGTGGAATACAAAAATTCAACTCATAAATCTATTATTCTTATTTTGCCACATAATAATACATAAAGTAACTCTTTACGAGATAATTAAAATTTTATTTTCATTGCTCCCTCTTTACTAATTTCCCAGACAAGTTGCTCTTGGATTCACCATTCCCTAATTGGGCTTTATTCTTTTTAGGGGGATTGTAGCTCATAGGATTAGAGCATGTGACCATGAACCATAGTATGAGGGGTTCGAATCCTACTTACTTGCAACCAACCCAATGGAAGAAGGAACTAGAGGTGTCAAACGGGTGGGTTGGGTTGGGTTGGGTTTGTGTCGAGTCGAATATGGTCCGACCCGTATTGATCCATTTTCATACAGTACAAATCTAACAATCCATACCCAACCAAACTCATACTCAACATATACTCGACCCGACACGTATTACTTTAATGCTTCTATATTTAACTAAAGCATGGTATATTTATTTCTTATAATTTGTTAAAAAATTATATTGCTTAAACATTTTCATGCAATTGATTTTTTTAAAATATTTTTTATTATCAAAAAATTATTATCTATTGTTTTACAAAATTAATTTATTTATGATTAAATTATTATTGTTTATTTTTTAATATTTTAATTTATTACTTTTAATTTTATTTTCTATTTTCTCTGGCGGCGGCGACCCGGTGGCGATTGACGGCTGACGACGGCGGTAGGCGGCGGTTGACATTCCAAAACAGTTTTTATTTTTTATTTCTTTGTTTTACTTAGGGAAAATTTCGTTTAAGGGCCCGAAGTGCCCTCGATTTCTCAAATAAGGGCCCGAAGTGAACCTTGTTTCAAATAAGGGCCTAAAGTGCCCTTTTTGTTTCAAAGAAGGGCCTGAATATGGGTATTTTAGTCGTTTCATTTTTTTTTGAACTTTTTTCCTTTTCTCTTTTTTTTTTCCTTTTTATTTCCGCCCTACCTCACCGATGGTCAGCCACCGGCGAGGGCGGCAGCGACCACACCCGGGTGAGCAGAGGGCGGCCCTCGCCAGCCTCGCCCGGGCCAGGCGACGGCTGCCCTCGAGGCTGGCGAGGGCCTCACCTGGGCGAGCCAAGGGCTAGCCTTGCGAGTCGAGGGCCACCCTCGCCGGATCTGGTGACGGCCACCCTCTGCTCGCCCCAGCAAGGGTGGCCCTCAACTCGCGAGGCTAGCCCTTGGCTCGCCCAGGCTAGGCCCTCGACGGCCTCTCCCAAGCGAGCCGAGGGCGGCTCTCGTCGGGGTGAGCAGAGGGTGGCCCTCGCCGGATCTGGCGAGGGCCGCCCTCTGCTCGCCCTGACGAGGGCTGCCCTCGGCTGGCCCGGGCATGGCCGCTGCCGCCCTCGCCGGTGGCCAGCCAACGGTGAGGTAGGGCAGAAATAAAAAGGAACGAAAAAAAGGAAAAAAAAAAAAGAAAAGGAAAAAAGTTAAAAAAGAAAAAGAAAAAGGAAATGACTAAAATACCCATACTCAGGCCCTTCTTTAAAACGAAAAGGGTACTTCATGCCCTTATTTGAAACAAGGTCCACTTCGGGCCCTTAAACGAAATTTTCCCTTTTACTTATAAAGATTTAAAAAAAAATGCAAACTAATATACTTGAGTTGCGGCTCATTTACAAGTGGGTGCTTGGGAAAGTGCAAGCCACGGGCTGAAAATGAGTCGAAAGTGAGTTGGGTTAAGACCCATATTTGACCCATTTTTTAAATTTGCCGAATCCACATAAGACCCAAGTGAATAAAAATGGGTTAAAAATTAGGTCAAAGACCCACATTAACATCTCTAAAAGGAACTTTCTTTATAAAGGTACGAAAATCTCGTAAATTTATTGTACATAGGCCAATTTAGTCCTAAATTTTTTGACGATTTTACAATATAGCCATTCCGGTCAATTTTTGCCCGAAATCGCTAATATGAATGGCAGTTGTTCTACATGGCACGACCTACGCCAACATATACGATTTTTACGATATTTTAAAATTTTATAAATTTTTTCTTTTTGCCTTTTTCCTCCACCGGTGGCTAGGGGCTCGACGATGTCCGATGGAGGGAAACAGGAAAATAGAAATAAAAATAAAAATAAAAGAAAAGGAAAGGAAAAAATGAAGACATTTTGAAATTTTTAAATGAGCGGCGCCACATCTGCAATTCTTGCTAAAACTTGCCGGAATGACTATATTGAAAAATCGTCAAAAGATTTAAGACTAAATTGATCAAATTATAAATCTTAGGATTGAATTGGCCGCTGTACCATATGCTTAGGACTTTTTGGACAATTTTTCCTCCCCCATTTTAACTAAGGACTTTTATGGTTATGGAGGATCTAGTTACATGAGAACCAGCAGCGCGTTATAACATGGATGGTTTATAAAATTTGCTTCAATATTCTATGTGATCCTTATTTTGTTGGAAAAATATTTGATAACATGAAAAACAAGAATCGTTAGAAATCTATTTAGAAAAGATGAGAAAAGTAAGAATAATTGTCTTAGGCGTGCGAGCACTGTCCTTAAGGATAATTCTGCTCCTCGGAGTACGAAACTCTGTGCGTAAGACTTCTAGCGGCTATACTTCCAAGATACAACAGACCTTCTTCTATATTGCGTACTGAATATTAGAAGGAACAGAAACAACATTATGTGTATAACCTAGCAACAGAAAGAAAGATATGTGGAGGATGTGAAATTCTCTATCTAAATCAAAGATGTAAGGATTGTGGTTTGATGTTCAATTTTATAGGCAAAGCAAGAGAGAGAATCGTTATGAAGTTGTTACAAAACCGTTATAAATCAATTGGTAATAATAGAAGATGGCCGTTATATAGCCGCTATAGAATAATAGAGGGTTTATGAAGAAATCAATCATACGTTATAAAGTCGTTATAAAGCCGTTATATGACAATTGGAAAACCGTTATACGACCTTTAGAAAACTGACTGCTGGAAATAACGATCATTGCGGTCATAATTCTATCAAAACTGATGAAATATCCAACATATTTTTTATTTTGATCTAATTTCAACACTCTTAAAAATAAGCTAAATGTAACCCTTTCGTTAAGGTATTGCCCGTCAAATATATATTTTCTTACGTGGACTGTCATGTCATTGTTTATTGGATCAAAAGGGTGATGTGGACCGGCACTTTGTATTCCTCGGTCTTGAAATCTTTCTATTCTTTTCTTTTCTTTTCTCCTTTTCTTTTAGCCAAAATAACGAGGGAGCTACATATATGATGTAAAGCTACATGTAAGCCACTAGAACAAATTTAATGTCACTTTAGTAGAAACTATGATAATGTCATTTAATGGCCTCAGAATTCAAAACAGAAGAATTATGTGAGGTGGATTTTTAAATGTTCAATGATTAGATTGGACAAAATAAAATTCATGGATCATATTGCACATATAAAAAAATTATTCAGAAAGTATCCATGTCATTATTCTTTTTTTTTAAACAAAACATATATACCAAGCAAAACTCCCATCATTATTAAACTTCAACACGGTGCATAAGGTATGTACCCATATGATAGTAAATTTTCGCGTGTTCTATTTACGAAAACAACTATGTCATATGACACAATCTTCATATTTCTTTACAACTTGGCTCGATCCCTAAATAGATAAGGAATTGGGCGGTTCAATTCCCGGTTTTACTCTGAGAGTGCGCATGATAACACTTTTCTATCAGAAATCAACTTTTGGCAAGAAGTTGATTTTTCTACTTCTGCTTCTGAGCAGAAGTTGATTTTTCTATTTCTGCTATAGAAGTTGATTTCTGATAGAGAAAAGCGTTTGATAATAGGACAAAATTTCTGCTTCTGGAACAGAAATTCGTTTGGTAACGGTTGACAATTTCTACTTCTGGAACATTATTAACACAAAAATCATCTACGAAAAATTATTGATCATAACCTAAAATGCATGTTATTCGAAAAAAAGTGAAATGCAAATACTGACGAATTTATGTATAGTTTGTCATTTAATTATTTTATGCAAATGGAGATCAATTTTATGGGGAAAATTGTATTAATGCGATTTTGAGACCGAAAAATCCGTGGAAGCTTTTGTTAACATCACTAGTCCTTTTCATTTTGAGAGCGTCGGAAAAAGTCAAAAGCCTTCGCCTTTAGGCCTTAGTTTTTTTTCGTCGAACTTTAGGCCTTAGTTTTTTTTTTTTGGTCGAACTTTAGGCCTTAGTTGATTTTTTTTGTTGAAGTTTAGGCCTTAATTTTATTTTTGGGCAAACTTTAGGCCTTAGTTTTTTTTTTGGTCGAAGTTTAGGCCTTAGTTTTTTTTTTTGTTGAAGTTTAGGCCTTAGTTGAGTTTTTTTGTCGAACTAAAGGCAAAACATTGCTCTTTTCTAAGCAAAACATCGTTTTTTTATGTCAAACTTTAGGCCTTAGTTGAGTTGGTCACTAAAGGCAAAATATTGTTCTTTTTTAAGCAAAACATCTTTTTTTTTTTGGTCGAACTTTAGGCCTTAGCCTTTTCTTTTGTCGAAGTTTAGGCCTTAGTTGAGTTTTTTTGTCGAATTAAAGGAAAAACATTATTCTTTTCTAAGCAAAATATTATTTTTTTTTGTCGGACTTTAGGCATTAGTTGAGTTTTTTTGTCGAACTAAAGGCAAAAAACATTGTTCTTTTCTAAGCAAAACATCATTTTTTTTTGTCGAACTTTACGCCTTAGTTGAGTTTTTCTGTCGAACTATAGGCAAAATATTGTTCTTTTCTAAGCAAAATATCATTTTTTTTTGTCGAACTTTAGGCCTTAGTTGAGTTTTTTTGTCGAACTAAAGGTCAAACATTGTTCTTTTCTAAGCAAAACATCATTTTTTTTGTCGAACTTTAGGCCTTAGTTGAGTTTTTTTGTCGAACTAAAGGCAAAACATTGTTCTTTTCTAAGCAAAACATCATTTTTTTTTGTCGAACTTTAGGCCTTAGTTTTTTTTTTGGGTTGTCGAACTTTAGGCCTTTGTTGAGTTGAGTTGGTCACTAAAGGCAAAACATTGTTCTTTTCTAAGCAAAATAATTTTTTTTTTGTCGAACTTTAGGCCTTAATTAAGTTTTTTTTGTCGAACTAAAGGCAAAACAATGTTCTTTTCTAAGCAAAATATCATTTTTTTTTGGGTCGAACTTTAGGCCTTAGTTGAGTTTTTTTGTCCAACTAAAGGCAAAACATTATTCTTTTCTAAGCACAACATCATTGTTTTTTTGTCGAACTTTAGGCCTTAGCTTTTTTTTTTGTCGAACTTTAGACCTTAGTTTTTTTTTTTGTCTAACGTTAGGCCTTAGTTGAGTTTTTTTTGTCGAACTAAAGGCAAAACATTGTTCTTTTCTAAGCAAAATATTTTTTTTTTGCCGAACTTTTGGCCTTAGTTTTTTTTTTTTGTCGAACTTTAGACCTTAGTTTTTTTTTTTGGGAAGTCGAACTTTAGGCCTTAGTTGAGTTGATCACTAAAGGCAAAACATTATTCTTTTCTAAGCAAAACGTCATTTTTTTTTGTCGAACTTTAGGCCTTAGCTTTTTTTTTTGTTGAACTTTATGCCTTAATTGAGTTTTTTTGTAGAACTAAAGGCAAAACATTGTTCTTTTCTAAGCAAAACATCATTTTTTTTTGTCGAACTTTAGGCCTTAGTTTTTTTTTTGGTCGAACTTCAGGCCTCAGTTGAATTTTTTTGGTCGAACTAAAGGCAAAACATTGTTAAATACAACATCTCACATTCCTGCAATAACATATGCAACATCTCGTATCAAAACGCATTATAACCCACATTACAAAGGAAGAGTTACAAAAGTATCATATGCAACCAAGTGTTTTGAACAGTAAAATGGGTATTGTAGCCCCTGCATATCTCAGATTCCTGCAATAACGTATCTTCCAGCAAGAAAACATTTCCCAGAAACGAGCACAAAGCCAGAGAGCTTCACCCCATGCATGCAAGAATTCGACAGATCGAAGGTGGGAGGTATCTCCACAGGTGGATTTACAGCTACAGGAGTCGAGCTTGACACCCCCTGGTAGATCTGAAGGGAGAGATCTCGCGACCCTGCAAAAAAGAATTTACGTCGAATCGGGTTCATCGGACCAAATCAAAACAGGAGATTCCATGATATTCGCGTTCAGCTTTTGATGATGTTCGAGCCTAGTTTGGCTTCGAAGCACAAACAACAACAGAACCCGAACCTGAACCCGAGAAAGAAAGAAGAATGAAACCGCACAATTGCGTCAATGGCTCAGTCCACCCAGCAATCACTGTTTCTTTTTGGGATGCCATTTAATCTAAACTGATGGAGTATAACATGAGTCAAATCATTAAACTGAATTACAACATTCCTCAAATTCAGAAAGAACTTGCTTATACGCATTTCATAATAATTGATCAAAAACACATCTAATCAAACACAACCAAACTTCGGTACATTTAATTTGGAAGCCACATCGCTGTGCATTTAAAAGAACATTTGACCATGGCCTTAGAGGAGCTTGCGCAAAAACATTTCATCAGCAAATGTAAGAATGATAGACACAAAGATCATAAGTTTATTTAACAAGTTAACATCAAGCACATTACTATCAGAGAGAGAGAGAGAGAGAGAGAGAGAGAGAGAGAGATGAGGAAAGGTGTAATGAGTCACCAGAACGAATAAACAATCGCTACAGGTCAGACACAACAAATGCAGCTTTGTTGAACAAAATTCAAGCATAATCTCGCTACTCGCAAGAATTCATCAGTAAACAGTGGTAGGTAGTTAAGCCCCATAATCTCAGGTAACCAGAGTTTTCCTTTTTTATGGCCTCACGTCTCTCCCTTTTTCTTCAGCAAAAACTCACTCGATTCTCTCTTTGCTCTCCATCACCTCCCCTGCTCTTTTCTTTCTCGTTTTCTCTCGCTCACCCCCCACTGAGCCTCTTTTTTTTTCTTGTCCTTCTTTCTTTGGTGTTTTCCTACCTTCCCTTTTTCAAGCAAGAAAACTCTCCCCAAAACATCAGACCTTCTTTCTTTCTTTACTCTGGCTATCTCTCCCCCTCTATGAGAACCCCCCTCCGTGAACTCTCTCCGCTGCCCAACCGAGCTATCTCCTTAAGTCAAGGTTGGGAGTGAGAGAGCTTCGCAATGTCGTCGGCCTCATCAGGAGAGCGAAGAGAGAGAGAGAGAAGAGGGCGTAATGCAACGAAAGGCGAGCCCGTGAAGCACTTTTGATCACGAGAAGTGATATTTTTTCAAATTTGGCAAAAAAACACCATCAGAATTGAATTTTCACTTAAGGAATAAAAAATCAAGTAAAAATTTTTAACAAACGGATTTCAGCTTCGAAAATTATATTACCAAACGGATTTCTACTGCAAATTCGCTTTTGAAGCCGAAATTAATTTCTGAAAGTGTTATCACGTGCACTCTGATCCTCAGACGGAAAAGATAAGGTCCTGTAATTTTTATAAAACAAAAATGAAAAAAGAGAACGGTACACGTGGCGGGGTGGCGACTCGGGGGATGCGAAGAGCGCGTGTAAAAACCGCCACCTCACACCCGCGCGTGAAATCCAAGTCCTCGCAGCGGCCCAGCCCGATTGCTTGGCTGTTAAACATTCGAGAGACACCGAACGATGACAGGACATTAGTAAAAATCGAAAGAACTCCTTTTTTGCTCTTTCAAATTACTGCCCAGGAAAATCCGAATACCAACAAAAAAAAATTAATTTTTTTTTTTAAAAAAAAAGGAGAAAAAGCGAAGAGGATGAGCACTGTGCTCGCTCGCCGCTCAAACCAAGAAAATTCTCGCCGGCCGTGCTCGTCCTCCAATTTCCTCTCATCAATTCGAAGCGATCGATATAAGTGGGGGAGGGAGGGAGAGAGATTTTAGGAATATACGGAAAAGCAAGTCGAGACTCGAAGTTGTTCTTTTGTCGAATTGGTTAATATTTGATTAATCTCCCTTCTCGATTTGCTCAATTTGTGAAGAGATAGAGATAGAGAGAGAGAGAGAGAGAGGACAAGAGCCGGGGATTTGAGAGCTTCGGAGATGGCGTCGTCGGCGGTCGCGGCCTACGAGATGACGGCGGCTTCGAATTGGTGGGACGACGTGAACAAGTCCGCGGTGTGGCAGGATCGCATCTTCCACGTCCTCGCCGCCCTCTACGGTGTCGTCGCGGTTGTCGCTCTGGTAATCCCCTTGTTTTTGTTTTTGAATGAGATTTGTGGGTTCTTTGCGGACTTAATCGCGCTTGTTGCTGGATAGGTTTGACGGTTAGGGCTTGGTCTCTCGTTCTTGTTTCTCGGCAATTGATGTATCAGCTTGTTTTGTTATATGTTGCTCTGTGCTGTTAGTTTGATTGGAATAGGCAAAAGAATTGATGATGCAGCTTGTTTAGTTTACTTATTTAGCCACAAGGAAATTCCCGCATCGAAAAGTTGGATTTTTTACTTTGAATTGTTAGTTCGATTCCTTGTTTTTCCAGTCTGTGCAATTGTGCAAGAGTGGATGAAGGGACTTGTTTTCTCCTTTAGGTTCAACTCGTTCGGATACAATTGAGAGTTCCTGAGTTCGGTTGGACTACGCAGAAAGTGTTCCATTTCCTCAATTTCTTGGTCAATGGCGGTTCGTGCTTTGAACTTTTGCTTTCCACATTCTTCCTTTCAGTTATTGCCATCTGATCCTAGTTTTCTTTCTGAATGTGTGCAGTTAGATGTGTAGTGTTTGTGTTCCGGCGGGATATTCAGAAGTTATCTCCCGAGGTTTCGAATTTCAATCCATCACATATATTTCTGTAAAGCTCTACTCTGGTTTATGATACTTATGCTTTTACTTTGGAATCTCTGTGTCTCTCTCAGATTGTCCAGCATATATTGCTTGACATGCCGAGCCTTGCATTCTTCACGACGTACGCACTTTTGGTTCTCTTCTGGGCCGAGATATATTATCAGGTGAGGTGCCATGTGCACGTGCAGCTTGCTGGTATGTTGAGTTTATAGCGGACATTCGTACTCATTATTATTTGGCATGAATGTGGATCAGGCACGTGCTGTATCTACTGATGGACTCCGGCCTAGTTTTTTTACAATTAACGCTGTGGTCTATGCAGTTCAGGTGAAAACTCTCGTTTGCTGATATGGGACTCCATTTGTTTTTTGTAGCAGCTGTTTATGGTTTTTGCTTAATAATTATGTTAGTGTTTAGGTGCTCCTTTTCCTTCCACATTATCAGATTGAATTTTTTAATTTTTTCTTGTTCCAAAACATGTATGCTTATTCAAAAAGTCAAACTATTTGTGCAGTCGGTGTGATGAGCTGCGGTTACTATCTTGTATATGAGCCAGAAATACCAAGTTTTGGTCCGATGACATCATACCGTTACTTCTTGCAATTGATTTATATATTTTTCAACTCTCTCTCTCTCTCTCTCTCTCTCTCTCTCTCTTTCTCTCTCTCAAGAGGCAAAAAATGATATTTAGAAATATCAGATTTAGGATTTACTTAACAATAATGGAGTGATGGCATTGTGACTTATTCCGAAAACGGAAGAGTGCAAGGTTGTGAACAGTTTAGTAAAGGCTTTGCTGCCTTAGCTTAACTAAAAGTGTGAAGCAATTTTTTTCTTTCCTGCCAAATTTTAATATAACGCCAATTTCAAAATAATGAAATTGTCATATATGGATCCACGCGTCATTATTTGTATTCTGTGAAAGTTTCTAGTGTTTCAAGTATAAAAAAAAAGTAAAAAATTCAAATTGCACAAGCCGCAAGATTTGAATTAAGCAAAATGTAAAATGTAAAAGTTAATCTAGACAATCCCTAGATGATTTTCTCGTGACTAAATTTGGATTTGGTGGGCAATGAAATGTATGGTGAGAGATTGGGACTAGCTTGCAAGAGATCAGTTGCTCAAGTTCCGTTAGTAATGTATTGATTTAAGCATGGGGTTGCGCATACTTATTTCAAGCAACTGACTAACCCACCCAATCAACTAGCATATTTCATAGCACATTTAAGAATTTTTTATTGTATCTGCAAAATGTTTCTTGCTTAAGTTTGAACTTAGAGCTCCATCTAGTAACTTATGATGGCAAAGTAGCTACCTTGAGTTTGAGCATGTCGCAATTCTTTCTTGTTGAGTAAGAACATCAAATTGAGTTTGAATAGGTGATCTTTGAAGTGAGCTAAGTTTTGTTTAGAAAGCAAAGTTTGGCCAAGTTAAAACAAGTTCTTGTCTTCTTTGAATTGCTCCTTATCTAGCGGCATATTGTTTGTAAAATCGTTTTTAAAAGGTTTTCAATGTCCCTAATAAGGTCCTTCTCGAGGCTCTTTTGCCCAAAATTTGGCTTAAAATGAAGTAGATGGATCTCACTATAGTTTGAGATACTTGATTGCAAAAGCCTCCAAGTTGATCCTCCCCTTCATGCTATTTGATTGGTTCCAACAACTGTTAAAAAGTCCAACCCAAAAGTTTAAGCTGATACACGGAGGGAGACCACATGAATATAAAGAGCATTTAGGACCTACTGTCAAGCGATGTGGGATAACAATTTAACACCCCCTTTCATGTGCAAGCCGGATAACGAGCGGCACGTGGAATTTTGCCTACGCACATTCACGTGGAATTTTGACCACACGCATTCGCGGAAGGGATAACACTAGCTTCGATACTATGTTAGAAAGTCCAACCCAAAAGCTTAAGTTGATAGGTGGAGGGAGACTATATGAATATAAAGAGCATTTATGACCTATTATCAAGCGATGTGGGACAATACTTCAACACCAACTGCAAAAAGAAATGCTTGATCCATTGAGTTGGCTTGGCCATGGATGCTTTAAGGACATTGTGTTCTAATGAGAATCCATTCACCGCTCAGTATCTTCTTTGGAGTTTCCATCCGTCTTTTCTCAGTCCTACTCGGCCCTTATAATGTCGCGTCTTCTTACATGAGAGTTTGCAGGATGTCGTTTCACTTGTTGAAGTAATTTTGAATGATGAGGAAGCACATCATAGGTATGTAAACCTAGGCTCCCGAAAAATCCCAGTAATCTCATGGACTAGGTGAGGTACAAGCCAAAGTCTGGGTGGCCACCTCTGGAACGTTTGCACTTGGTTGTTTGGGGAGTGGGACTTGTGATGTGTTTGCAATCCACACATCAAAGTCGGTTCTTAGTTGTGTCGTTTCACTTGTCTATATAGTCTCCCATTGCATCCTAGCGAGTATTTGATTGCCTATGGTTTCTTTCATGTTGTATATGTCCTCATTCTTGGTATCAAAATGCTCTTTACTGTTGTGTAATTAACATTGGCTTCTTGTTATTTCTCTTGGACCTATTTGAATGAAAATATTAAATCTTTTCCAATGGCTTAGTAGATGGAGTGTGAAAGGGGGAATAAAATCGAGATCTCTCGAGTCCGTATGAAGAACCACCAATAGGCTATGTTCTTTAGTGATAAAAGAGTACAAGCTGTCCCTCTGGCAAAGAATAACGGTTTATTACCCGCAATAGGTTTGGCGACTTATGGCTCATCTGCCTACCCTTTTTATTGTCAGCGGTGAGCATTGTTTAGTGCAATCCTTTTTATAGGTCTTGTAAGGAAGTTTATATAGTGGATCCCTTAATATGGGCATCTCCTATACCTCCCAACCAGATATTGGTTCGATACTCTAGTTAGTGCATGTTATCGTCATGCTAGCACCAACCCTGTTGCACGTTTCCTTTACAATTTGGGATTTCCTGTTATAATAATCAACAGTAGCATCAAATGATTTGAGAAAAGCATGAATGGTAGAGAAACACCTTAAATGGGACTCTTATGTTGATTCAGTGTTAGGATAAAGATACGAGGGCTTTAAGCTGGATGTTGATGGGGACCTATTGCCATAAGGATGTCTTTTCTTCTTTGTTTTGGGGAAGTCACAATTTTTTCGTGCATCGCTTCTATAAGGTTTATGTAGGCAACTTTGGAAAATAGTCCAGGGGTGTTTTTTAGAACCTTGGCATGTGCCTTGCACAATTAGTAATAGGGCTTCACAAATGCCTTCCCTATCATCATCTATGTAACCACCAAAAAGAAATATCTGCGCCTGAAGTTGAATTGATTCTTCGGATCTTGAGTCTTTTACTTTAACCTATGTATATCGCCTAGTTTGTTGCCTAATACATCAGTTTGATATTGGTTTAGCTCTCTCCGCTAGCCGTTGACTACCTGTTGCATCCCCTCACCCTATATCCAAGCTTAGGACCGGTTGTGAAGATAAATTTCACATAGGCGGATTTAATAAGGAACAACAATGCTTTAGTATGACACGTAAGACTGTACTGTCAAGTACCAACAATTGCATAGAATGGAGAGTAGCAGAGATGAGAATGTTTCTTTCGACAAATAAATTCACGAGACAAAAGCGGTATCTAGAAATTATTTTTTTGAGGAAAGGTTACGAATTTGATTAAGGACAAGATAAGAAAAGCATGTTTGAGGTGATTTGGGACGTGGTTTGGGAAACACCGGTGAAGAGATGACGTAGATCGTGTGCAACGGTGTAAAAGGATTCATATAGTCAACCGAACCTTAGTGGAATAAGTCAATGCAATGAAAAACTTAGGGTTGCCAAATTACACATGCTACAGTGTCTTGCCCGAGTGAGATATTGTATGTTATTCTCTTGGTGCGAATGATTTTTGGACCTGTAAAAAATGATATTTTATGTTAAATGTTTCCACTTTTGTGCACTTATGTTTTTAATTCTGAAATTTGTTTTTCAGATAGCAATGTGGTTGATCCTGTGGTGGAAACCTATTCCAGTTGTAGTTATCCTTTCGAAGATGTTTTTTGCAGGTTGTTCTGCTCCTTATACCTTGAAGCAGTGGTTTTGGCTCTACAGTGATACTGATCAGTTATGCTTTTGGCTCTACGTCTTGTAGGTGTTTCTTTGTTCGCCGCCCTCGGTTTTCTTCTATATGGCGGAAGGTAACCTAACGATGACCCTGCTTTTTTTCTTTCTTCCCTTTTTCTAGTGAAAAGGATTTAAATTTGTAACTTGCATGGAATAAAATGAGGGACTAAAACCAGCAGCTGTAAGTGTTTCCTGTACAATGCAGCGAGTTAATGCTCAGAAAGTTGGAAATGTGTAATATGTAGATAGTACAGGTTATACTGAATAATTGAATTATTTCATTTACCTATAAAGCTCAATGAATTATCTCTCTGCCGAATATGTAACCATGCACAAAACTTCTGATTATATGAGAAAAAGGGGATTGCGATGATTAAATAGTTGATTGGGAAAAGTGCAATCTTGTCATCTACATGTATGTTGAGAGTGATTTGAGAGGTGGATTTTGACTGTCAAGTGGCGTTAGTCGAGTTAATTCTGTCACCATTCCCTTCTTTTCGTTGATCCTTCCTATCGCTCTGCTGGAAGTTATGTTCTAGCCAGTTGAGCTGTGGCAATCTTGCTCCAGCCCAGAAGCACCAGTTGAATCCCTCCCTCCCTTGTACATTTTCTTTCATTGAAGACTCTTTGCTTAACTCCTTTGGATTGGCTAGCTTCAAAGGAAAACCAGCGGCCATCCAACTCTGACTTCTAGGTTTCTCGATTTCTAGTCTATTCGAAAGACTACTCGCTTAAGTACGTTAGGAAGGCTATGCTATCGTTGAAAGCACCTCTATTGAAATAGGTAGTCAGTATTGGCTTAGTATCTGAGTTAGCCTTCTTATGACACCCCTGAAAACATCCACCTGTCAATTAATTCGGCTATGGGACTTTTCGCTATTGTACTAAGTTTGCGGTGATTTTTTCAAAATGATCAGTTAGTGTCTTTATGAAACCCCAGAGAATGTCCAAATATGAATACCTTCGGATGTGACATGTTTCGCTATCGCATCATAACTCTGTGTTAATATTGGTATTCTTGTGCATTGTGATTCTCCGTAGCTTTGCCGGTTTCGTTGATGCGTCCATGTCATCTTTTGTAGACTCTTCTTGATGCTCCAGCGGTTTCCTGTTGAGTCAAAAGGACGTCGTAAGAAACTGCAGGAGGTATTCTTCACATAACTAAAGTGCATCTGCGTATTTTCAGATGTCAATTGCTTACTGGTTTTACATTCTTTAACTGCTTATATTCTTCGTAGGTTGGCTATGTGACCACCATATGTTTCCTGTGCTTTCTTATCAGATGCATCATGGTGAGTTGTAGTGTACTAAAAGGACCTTTAACCTCTACGAACTTGACTCATTAAGCTTTTTGAGTTCAAGCAAAAAATAATTCTGTATCAGATTTCTCGATCAGTTTCCTTCATAATTAGGGAATACATCTCATTGCTTTATTTTCTCTCTTGCCAATTAATATACAAAGACCTGCTGCAGAGAGACACTATGTCACGTTTACTTTATTACTCAACCCTGCAGACGTGTTTTGATGCATTTGACGAAGCAGCGGACTTGGATGTTTTAGATCACCCAATTCTGAACTTCATCTATTACCTTGTAAGTATACAGTTTTGTTCGATGCTCACTTCTCTCACAAAATGATTCTAAAGATGATTATATTTTTGTATTATGTCCTAATACACACACACGTCATTTGTCCTGGAGTCATCTGTTGTAGATTATTGGTATTTATCATTTTCGAAGTTAGAATATCAAGCAAAACTTTTCAAACTTCAGATCGGAACTATGCTTTAAATACTTAACTCTATGGATATATGATAGAAGACCTTTTCCAACAGCTACTTAAATTCTGACCTTTTTTCCCCGGGCAAAAGAACCTCCACCAGATGTCAAATTGTGTCGATTATGTAAAATAGGTTATACATCTAGTCTAAAGAAATTCTATGTCCGGCGAAATTTCAATTTTATTACCCTAGAAAGGATGGCGTATAATCTTTTTCAGACTGATATCATAATCCTGTTCAATGCTATTCCCACTTTTGAGCATCTACCTGGTAGCTTTTTACTTGTATTTGACACCTCACAAATGCCTTGTTGCAACCGTTGGAGTACCTGGCTGACGATTCTTGGAAAGCTAGTGTTATTATCAAGATTTGTTGAAGATGGGTGGTTGTCAGCAATCATTTTTCTGATATTTCATTCTGATCAAGTGATGCAGTGTGTAAATCCTTGCGTCACTTTAACTGTGATGCCAAATAAGTACGCCTTATCTATCCAAGAAACTCGAGCAATTGGAAAACTATCGAAAGCCCCTGAAGCCAGTTATGCGCAAGTGAAGAATCCTGCACATCAATTCCCCAAAGAAAGGACCCGACCCTATACATATTTTACCAGTAGTGAACTTTAAACAGTACATCAACATCAACATCACCTTTATCCCAAACTAGTTGGGGTCGGCGGTCGATGAACTCCAAAAATAAATAAATATATATATATATATATATATATATATATATATATATATATATATATATATATATATATATATATATATATATATATAAGGGAAAAAGGACTAAAAAGGATAGTCTAGAACATAGGAGATCTACCTCTCCACAATGCTAATAGCTTTCCTCCACTCCGTCCTAAGACAAACCGTACGCCAATCCAATTCTCACTTCATTAAATCTTGTTTTACTACTTTCCCCCAAGTAAGTTTCGGCCGACCCCTTCCTTTCTTCATGTCATGCTTTCGGTAACAAACTTCTGTTCTTACCGGAGCATCTAGGGATCTTCGGAAAATATGAAATTATAGAACATTCAGTGTGATTAACAATGGATTTCTTAGACAATTGGGAAGATAGAGAAGCCTAGAGCACCTTTTGAGCAATCTACTGAAGCAGCCATTGAACAAACTTGTCCTCCACGACAACAATGGATTAAGCTGTGTTCCACCAAGTGGGGATCTTCTTATATCATTGCTCGATTCTAGTCATGTTTTTGTTAAAGATCTAAATGTTTAATATCTTTATTGTCGCCTCCCATGTCTTTTTTAGGTTTTCCCCTACCTCTTTTAACCTGTTCCCTTCCCATGTGTATTGCCTCAAAGCTCTGTTCTAATCAAGATGAATGTGCAATTTCTCTCAACCAAGATATTGGAAATGCTAATCTTATTAAAGCTTCATGTGGGAATTTGATTGATGTCATTGAATCGGTTGTTCAGCATCACGATTTCCTATTGAGTGTAGACCACAATGTCTACGTCAAATCATCTTACTGCCACTATATCTGTCCTCCATCACGGTCTCAGGATATAAGTTCTGAAGTATTTAGCGACTTTCCCCGTGGAGTGTGACATTGTTAATGATGAGCACGCTTTTGAGATTGTTAATATGCTGGTGGTCTATATTCGTATGATCTTTGATTGGAAGCTAAATGGCAATTGTTTGTCATGATCACAATGCTAATATGCTGTGCTTTCAATCTATGAATACTTGTATCTCATCTGTGTCCCTAATGTTTTATTCCCTTCTTATTGAACTTGTATATGTTGCTTTCAATCATGTTTAATCCTTTTCCCTATGCAGTTGGTGGAGATTCTGCCTTCTTCTTTGGTTCTATTCATACTAAGAAAGCTGCCACCGAAACGTGGGATCACGCAATACCACCCTATCCGCTGACGGATGGGGCAACGGATGTGTTGGCCTTAAAAGGTTAGCCTATCATGTAAGAGGAGATGGAAGGTGAAATCGTTATGTGCTCTGGGGTGAATAAAAATCCTAGTGGGTTATGAAGTCGTTCGGTCTCTAAGTGGATTCAAGGTCTGTGAAGAAAACCCAGGATTACTGTTTCTGCTGTCTCTAGATGCTATGGTCTCTGCTTTTGGTGTCATGGATCATATGATTGGTTATCTCGTTCAGTGATGTGAGAAGTATCTGTAATAATTTGTAGAAGTTAAGATTATTATTTGGAAACGGGGAAACAAAAAGAAAGACACAGAGGTAGAAGGTTTCCTTGTATCTTTAGGATAATGTTTTGAGTGCAATATATCTTGGAGTTCAGTTTGTACTGAGTTTTCCTGAAAGACCACAAGCATCAGATTCTTTTCCCAAATGTAATTTAAAGATGTTGGCGGGCTTTAGCACGGGAGCTTCGCAGCGGAAAATCTTAATCGCGCTCGTTACATTTCTCGGGGTTTCTTGACGAAATCTGCGATCTAGTTTCGCTGGCCTCAAGCTGCATCTTAGGAGGGTGTTTCGATGCTTCAGCGTTTACAGATCCCACGTAAATGGGACTTCTACATGAACTTGGCCACACAAAACATATGGAGAAATGTGCTCAAACATGGAACCGAGCAACAGACTCAGCTCCGTAAATGGTTCGATGCCCGTAAACGTACCTGCAATTGCGACCTCGATTCGCCGTCGACGCATGGAGCTAGACCCGGGCTTCTTTGTATCTTCGGCACCTGTTTTGGCAACGTCTCTCTCAATTCCGAAGCTGCGAGACGAGAAGAAGAAAATGGTGAACTGGAAGTTCTTAGATGCAACAAATGAAAAAGGGTATGTAATCTCTGCGTCCGTGAAGAGTTTTGACCGTTTGATGGCCATGGTCACCTGCCTGTCATGGGAGGGAACGCCATACCAGGCCGTTTGAATGGTAGGTTTTACTTCTTCCAGTCCCATCTATAGAAAGTTGGCTCTTCGTTGTTTGACTGAGCTATCAATAGATTTAGCGAAGTTAAGAATTCCGTTGAAGGTTACTAGCATCAAATTAACTTTTGAAAAGTCGCTAATTGCTCGCGGACTTGGAGATTAACCGATCAATATATACTCAGGATGCGTTTATTTGACGGAAAATGAATGGTATGTTTCAAAAAATAATCGCTTGTATTGCTTGCGTAAATATATAAAGGAGAAATATTTGCATTGTCCACGAATATGTCTATATATAAATAGTTGTCGTTAATACAAAACATTTTGACTAATTATTTGAGCGATATAAGCGATTACTTTTAAGAAAAATTATTTTCAAAGTCATTCATTTTTCGCGAAACAAACGGAACCATAATCTTTGATTTGGGTCGGACCCAGAGAATTTTGCCATCCTCAAATTCCTCGAAAACCTTGTGAGCTCTCTAAAGTGAACGAACTCGGGGAAAACGAGGATTGAATTGCAGTTGCCGAAACTTCATGATGCCTTCATCCATGCCTTGGGCGGGCTTGGGAAAAAGCCTTTTGGGCCGGGCCCATCCCAATATGGCCTATGTCTTCTGAGCGAGCCCATCGCGCGTGATTGTTACTGTTAGCAAGAATTGGAATTGACACGTGGAGGAATGTCTCGAAATAGAACGTGCTCTCGTGGCTGCCAAAAATAATAAGCATTTCCAAATTTTTTTACTTTATTTCCCCTTAAAGGAAGCTTGCACTTATTCAAAAAAAGAAATAAATACATTCTTTTTTCTGGCCTAGTGGCGTTATTATTGTCCGAGGTAGTAAATTAGGCAAGTAAATTATAGGCATCCATGTGGACAACGTTGAAGAAGTTGGTCAAATAATAGAATCCTAGTATTGACCCTGTGATGTGTGAAAGAGGAAACTATCATCCGCAATTGCTAAAGGGAATATGCTTATATGTGACGGTTTTTTATTTACTGTGAGATTGACAGCATGTTATGAGCCATAAAAAATGAATAAAAATTATTATGGGGTCCACTTTTTAAAAATTTGTGGCCCACAACATTCTGTTATTTTCACGGTCATCGAAAAATCATTATGCTAGCAAAGTCCATTTCTAAAATAAACACTACTTTTATTTTTTTTGTCATTTTCTTGGTGTTTTTTCGCATGGAAAAGGAGATTCGAATATGTTAGCGTGTACTTAAATCTTATAGGTAGCTATTTCTGTTTATTCTTCTTCCTATTGCTGAAAGGTGCCAATTCTTTTTTGGGATTCAGAATGTACTGAAAAAAGGGCATGAATCGAATTGACGAGGAAGGACGGATTCTCTCCTAGATTCTATAGAGCATTCACTTGGAACTTTACATAAAAATATCCAACGATGTAGGGATTTATGAAATTACAAAAAAAACTGAATAAATTCTTCTAATGATGACCTTGTGTCCAATCATATGAAGTTGGCCTTCTCGGTAAAAAAAAAAAAAAAAAAAGGGGTATGAAGTTAGTTTTTCGATTGCAAATATGCCTTTATCCTGATGTTACATTTAATCACTAGAGTAGAAGTCGTTGCTCAATCTAGATAAAATTTCATACAAAGCTCATAAAATCAAATCGAAGGTCTATTTTAATCCAGTTCAGTCTATAATTCTTGATCGAAAAATGAAAAAAAATTCCGGAGTGAACGAACAAATACTTGGATGTGTTTGTGACAATTATCCTAAGATTTTCCTTGTAAGGCTTTTTCTTTTTCTAGTCAGGATATGACTGATAGGACAAGATAAGAAATCAAAAGATTTTTTTCATATCCTATCTACTATTTGGTGAACTGCAGATTTCAAGTCGGATAAACAGAGGTAAAGCGCGACTGAGATCGACTCTATTTTGTTGAAACATCGTGATACTTTAGAAATTTGAGTTCTGGGAATCGAGTTAGTTGAGCAGAGGTTTGTTTCATCTGAATTCGGGCGTAACATCGATGGAGCGGACCCCGTAGAATTGAGGGTCTTGACTTGGGGTCTAATCATTTGAGAATAACCCACTAGCCTTGCTTGTTGTCTTGTTGAGTGAGTTAACATGTGCTGAACAATCTAATTTTGGCATTTTTTTTACAAGTTGAAGTTGCACTCATGAATGTCGTCCAAGAGAGCTACCTTGAAAGTTGATGATCAACCTTGAGTTCTTCATAACATGT
Organism: Lenwebbia sp. NSW1173648; assembly: GCA_029784005.1. Classification (NCBI taxonomy): domain Eukaryota; kingdom Viridiplantae; phylum Streptophyta; class Magnoliopsida; order Myrtales; family Myrtaceae; genus Lenwebbia; species Lenwebbia sp. NSW1173648. The sequence goes on along the minus strand of JARCGZ010000010.1, from coordinate 6,468,998 downwards.
CGAGATCCATTTTGAATGCGTAAATGTTCTAGCAGTTAAAGAATGAGGGAAATGATCTCTTATTACGCCAAACAGTCGAGAAAAGAACAAGGTCGTGGATATACCCGACTTTGTGATTGGAGATCCCAGCTTGGCATCGCCGGAGAGGCAACCACATCTTGACGGTCACCACCGTCGGAGAGGCGGCTCCTCGCTAGATAGGTGGCCCAGCGCGGTAAAGAGGCAGGCTAATGCGGGAGAGAGGCGATGGTTGTGGGAAAAATCCGATTCTTCTCGTGTCTGCTCTATTGAGAAATCATATCTTGGTTTATCACACCCTCTCATTTAGGATTTTTTTATCCATGCTATATCCCATATATATTCCATTTATCCTATCATGAACAGCTACCAAACGCAAAATAGATAAAACATATTTCATCCTGATTTATACCCTGATTACCAAACGTAACCTTTTTAGAAACAAAATGTGGAATATACCGGCCTGATGTGAAAGAGCTTGCCTTTTAAGATCGTTTAAAGGGGTGCACTAGTTGACGAGTGCTGAAATCAGCATGTACATCATCTTATTACTTTAAATAAAAGAATTTGGACAAATCGCATGATTTATTAGATCTTTAGTCTCGATCAAAATTTAGATAAGCTCAATTATGCAACTCGACGAGTGATTAGATCACAAGGCCAATCCCAATCCCAATCCCAAAACCAGAAACAGAAACAGCAAGTCAATTCCTAAGTACAATCGAAACTCCCAGACAACTCCAAAAAAAGAACTCTCAAAACGACAACCTGACCGAGAGTGGAGACTAGATTCCACGTCACGTGGGCCCACGCCCTCCGAGACTCCCATCTCCGACCGTCAAATCTATCTGACAATCTGACTCAGCGCTGAGAAAACAAGGCCCGACGAAATCTTCGCATGCATCCGGATCCCGTGCGCTTGTTTTGTCTCGACCGTTGGATTAGTGGGCCCCGAACAAGATTCCCCGTGTACTGACGGCTGAGATGGACTTGTGGCCGAAAGAAGGAAACGAGAAAACCCAAGAAAGGACAAAAAGTTTGGTCTTGGACGACAGCTAATCAATCATTGCTCTCTCTCTCTCGCAAAAAATCGAAATCCTTGATTCGGCTTCCGAACCGAGAAAAAGGAGTTGTTGCTTAGGACGGCGCAAATCGAGGAATGCCTTCAACTTGGGTTTTTCTGAGTGATTTTCAGGGAAGGACTCGGTGAGTGAGAAGTTTTCTTTTCATGGGAAGGACTCCAACACTGAGAATTCTCAGGCCAGGACTCTCCGGCCGCTTATAAATTGAGCCCTCCTCGCCTCCTCCAAGATGCGAGCAATTCAAGCTGAAATCAGTCTCTTCTCTCGTGTTCGTGTTCTTGTTCTTGGCCCTGTTCTTGATTTCGTTTGGTTCGAGTTCGATTCAGGATGACGGTCCTCGTTGAGCAGCCTGAGCTTGGTAAATCTTTCTTTCGTTTTCCCTCTTGGTTTTGCTCCCTTCAATCTCATGTTCTCGAGTGATTTTGTGGGTGAAAAATCGCATCTTGATTTACTTTCGATGGTTTTAGTGTTTTGGAGGAAGTAATTAGGCAATAGACAAGAGAATGGTGTTGATGTGCTCAGTGAGATAATTCGTAATGTTGACTCTCTCTCTCTCTCTCTCTCTCCCCCTTCTGCAGAATTGGAGGTTGTGGAGAAGAAGGTTGATGTGGAAGAGAATGAGCTGCTGTTGGATGGTGGGTTTGTGGTGCCTGAGACTAATTCATTCGGCCAAACTTTCAGGTATTCTTCATCATCTTCTTCTTCTTCTTTGCCATCATTTATAGTTCATTTTAAGCATGAACTTATAGAATGCGTCCTATGGTTCTCGCATGGCAGAGAAGAAGTGGGTTATTGGTCATGGATATGGATATCATCTGAGGAACTATGGATATGGGAATAACATAAATAGAACCTCTGGTTTTTATGCAATTTGCATCCATCGAACATTTCCTGGGGAAATTAGAGGAGTGGATGCGGTAGGCTCATGCAATTGATGGAGATGAGTATAGTTTGGCTTAATGGACTGAAGAGGATGGCCTATGAGTGTTGAATTGATCCACAATATGATGTCATTCGAGGACCGATTCCAATTTATGCGACCGTTGAATGAGCGTTCTAATCGATCTTTGAAATGTGACACAGGGACTACAATGCAGAAAGTGAGCGGCAGATGAGCGTGGAGCAGTTTTACCGGACCAATCACATCAACCATACCTATGACTTTGTAAGCAAGCAGTCAAAACTATTTCCGAAATAAAATTGTGTCTATGTCATCCTACTTCACAAGATAAGTCTAATGTGGCCCCATGGTCGTTGCAGGTCAAGAGGATGAGAGAAGAGTATGGCAAACTGAACAGGGTGGAGATGAGCATATGGGAATGTTGTGAACTTCTCAATGAGTTTGTTGACGAGAGCGACCCGGACTTGGACGAACCTCAAATTGAGCATCTGCTGCAGACAGCTGAAGCCATCAGGAAGGATTATCCCAATGAGGATTGGCTTCACCTGACTGGCCTCATTCATGGTATGTTGTCTTATCGAGTACAGGGAATCCAGAATCTGGTTGATTCTAACTTTGGATATGCTGATGTTTTTGGTTCGCAAAGATACGTCTGTTGTAACGTGAGATAATGCCATTCTTGTTTCAGATCTTGGCAAAGTACTTCTTCATCCTAGCTTCGGAGCTCTTCCACAATGGGCGGTTGTAGGTAATTACTATAGCGAATATTCATGAAATGGTTTTACTGATACTGATTATTGGAGTTTCGGACATGCCCTTGATTTTGAATTTTTAACTCATCGACGTATCATTTTAGGCGATACATTCCCTGTCGGGTGCGCTTTTGATGAATCAGTTGTCCATCACAAGGTATATGGATACTCATTTGACGTGCGGCAATACTAGTTTGATCCAAGTATCTTCAAAAATATTAATTCAAAATAAGCTTTTGCTTGCAGTATTTCAAGGAGAACCCTGACTACTACAATTCTGCCTATAACACCCAATACGGAGTATATTCAGAAGGCTGTGGACTCAACAATGTGATGATGTCGTGGGGGCACGATGACTATATGTACTTGGTAGTATATCTGAGACCTTGCATAAAGAAGCTTATCGAATTACATTATATTTGTCCGAGTGTAACTTTCTAGGGTTCTGATCTTATGTACCATCTCGGTTTATAGGTGGCTAAGGAGAACAAGAGTACTCTGCCTTCAGCAGGCCTCTTCATTATCAGATACCACTCGTTTTACGGTGAGACACATAATTCTCGTTCTTGCTTCTTGAAATTTAGAATAAAGGCCCCTGGACTTGATTTCCGACACTTTTCGAACCTGTCGATATTTTCCCAGCTTTACACAGAGCCGGAGCATATGAGCACCTGATGAACGAAGAAGACGTTGAGAATCTGAAGTGGCTCAAGATATTCAAGTAAGGAACCAAATCCGATAACAAAAACATAACTAGTTTCGTGCTCCTACAATATGGTTGATTTGATCATCGCCGCGCAGCAAATACGACCTCTACAGCAAGAGCAAGGTCCGGATCGACGTTGAGAAGGTCAAGCCATACTACCTCTCCTTGATCAAGAAGGCAAGTGTCCCTCAATTCCTTAGAGTTCTTCAAGCACCAAAGCGTCCATGTTTTTCGTTTGATCTTAACATGGGAGTGTTGATTTGCAGTATTTCCCTGAGAAGCTCAAGTGGTGAAGCCTTGATGGGAGCATCAGCATGGAAAGGTCTTGAAAAGAGACAAATTGGGCTTCTAGTGTAGATTTAGCTTTTCCTATTAGGCGTGTAATTGTTGTTTCCAATCATATTTTCCTTGTTAGGTTTTATTTCATGTCATGGGTTGTGTTATGTACTTACTACTTGGTGTTCATGGCAAATAAAGTGTAATATCTCTGCACCTTTTGTCCTGATCTGATTAAACCTCAACATCGTACTTGTCTTTTTTTAATTGATGGATGATTAACTGGAAACAAAACTCAAAAGAATAATTTCCTACAGGGTATATTATAACTGGGCTACTGGTGGCCCAAGAGACCCATGAATCACATTATCATCAGTTGCATAATTTGACAATTGAAAAGCTGTTCTTTCTCAAAACCCATTATTGTCATTTAAAGACAATGCTTCCATTCTGAAAATTTCTCCTGCTGATAATGCTGACAAAATCAATTAATGGTAATATTTAGAGTCCATATTCTATCAAACAAGGAAAAAAAAGATATCTCCCAACTCTATACATCACTTGTTTTAAGTGAAATTAGTTCGACCAATTGCGATGGAATAACAAATATCTAATATCCATTCATTTAGCGACGAGCGGCATTGCCTTCTTTTCATCTATAATATGATATACCACTGCTTCGATCAATTTTATAAAATTGTGATGCATCATTAAAATTGCCACTTGAATGGATCTTAATCTACACTATTGTGTTAAGTAAAGGGAACTTAATACTTTTAAGGGATCTCAATCAATTTTTTGGCCTCGAAACATCCTTAATTATTTATTTCACAAGCATTTCGTCCATAAAAAGATTTGACATCTTGAGATGTTCATGTGCATAACATTTGGCCTACGTGGACACCATCCTCAAAAAGTTTAGTCAATTTGAATAATGTCGGAATATGGCGTGCATATAATTAAGCCAATATGAGCTCTCCCGTCAGCCGAAGGTCATGTTAGCTGAATTTAGTCGGATTTGGTATCGGACGGATTTATTTAAAATTTTCGTTAAATTTTAGAGATTTAATTAGATGAATTAAAATTGAACGTATCAATACACGGGACCAAAGCAGAGTTCATCTTTTTATGGTCTCTGTCCCTCTTTCTCGTCCGTTATTTCTCCTTTGGTTTTTGGCCATCTACATCCTCATTTTTCAACTGCGTGTCTTCGTTGTACATCTCCGGGGAGGCAGATAGTCCACTGTTCCAATCCCAATTGTCAGAAGAACCATCTGAGGAGAGAGAGAGAGAGAGAGAGAGAGAGAGAGCGTCAATGAATTTAGTTGCAAGTTGGGTAGGTGGTGGGTGTGGATTTTTCGCAGTCTTTCCTCGCTTGTTAGGTGTATGAGATTTGACAAAAAGGAAAAAATTATTACTTTTTAGGTCTTGCCCTTCTTGTTCCGTCGTCTCACCATGATTTTGATCCACTTGAAACGTAAAAACATATTTAAAAAAGAGTTCTTTGTCCTCTTCTTCGATTCTCTGTTCACGAAGATGGTAAGAAAGCAACGAGGGGCTTTCTTACAGCTAAGCACCCGTTTTTAAGGTCCGGGGTCGATTCCTATTCCTCCCCTCTTCATTGTTGTTGACCCATAGTCCTTTCAATGTTACAGTTTCCCATTTGCGTGCACATCCAAATAGAAACGGAAGCAACTTGGCAAGTTCTCGTTCTTTGGTAGTTTCAAGGGAAACCCAATTTGTCTTACTGTTCCGTGCTCGATATAAAATCTGCGTCGTGGTTGTCCTTCCTGTCTCCCTCGTTCGTTCTTGTTTCAGTTAAAAAGTCAAACAGGTGGTGGGTTCGTTCGCATTCATTGGTGAAATCCATTTCAACTGCGGGTTCTTTCCTGTCCCTGACCAGTACATCTTTATCTTCTCTTCAATTGGGTCATTCACCTCTTTCTGGTTGCAAGTTAACTACCGGAAAGATTTCGGCTTCTCTCTTTTCGTCCTTTGGTTTCGTACACGATCTTACTTTGCCTGTATTGATTTTGCCGGTCTATGTGATATATCTGGCTCTGGGGGATATTCAGGGTTTCGGAATCTGTCTTTTCTTCTTTTTTCTTTTTGGGTCTATCTGAAAGCTCTGAGGTATGAAAGGGAAAAGCGATTTGACGGCGTGCTCGTTTGTGTTGAACACCGGAGCCAAAATTCCGGCCATTGGATTGGGTACATGGCAGATTGGCGGTGACCTTTGCATCGAAGCCGTAAAGACGGCATTGTCGGTAGGGTACCGGCACATCGATTGTGCTCATCTCTATGGTAATGAGATTGAAGTTGGAGATGCATTGGCTGAAGCTTTTAAAGGCTCATCACTGAAGAGAGAGGATCTTTTCTTAACCTCCAAGCTGTACTGTAGCATGAATTCCACCAATAAGATTGAGAATTATGTTAGAGTATCTCTGAAGAATTTAGGAGTTTCGTACTTAGATCTATATCTTATGCACTGGCCGGAAATCTCAGCATTGGGTGATGCAACCGATCCACCTCTGAAGTTGGGAAGTGAGTATAAGCAGTTTCTCAGTAGGTTGAAGAAATCGTGGAAAGCCATGGAAGGTCTGGTTGAGTTAGGTCTTGTTAGGGCCATCGGTGTCAGCAACTTTAACGTTCAACAGATCAAAGAACTGCTTAAGTTTGCCAAAGTAGTTCCCGCAGTCAATCAGGTTGGCCTCCTTGATCTGATATTCTTGAAGACTTATTGTGCATAACTTGTAGTGATCTTGCTTCACAAAATAATTCTTTGTGGTGTGATGCAGTCCGCCAAGATTTCGTGTTATCAGTAAATTCATCCGATTACGTGCAAAAACAGAACTATAACGCATAGAAGGTTCGTGATCATTGTCAAGGTGTCACAGACATTATACTACCAATTGGGATGGTTTATGGATAGTGTGGGCTTAAAAGCCAGTGAAGCTACATAGACATACGCCATAATTTGGCAGTCGGTAGGATGGAAGAATGAGTTAAATGCATTTATATTCTTCACATCATGCTATAATCTGTCCATTTGCATGATATATACTGTTTCAAGCTCTTACCAGTTTAAGTACCCCATTTAGTCTTCTGCAAAGTTTTGAATGTTGGGAAATACATCATGGTTTTGTACAAAAACTGCACTTGTGTAGGGGGGTACATATTCTGCGCCAAGTTGAACGATATAGAGTTGTAGATGTATTTAGCATCTAAGGACATGTCTGTATTACCGCGGCTGCTGGCACGGCCAAGGGACAGTCTCAGGTAGACAGTTTCTATGGGGCGTAGGCCTCCCAAAAGGTAACGGAGGCGTGCAAATGTTCTGTATGAGTTAAAATGAGACTGCAGACATCGAGGTGGCAACTCTCTGTTTGGTAGCCTCTTTGATGGTAGGCATCCTGGCAATCCTTGTACCATAAAAGCCTCAGAATGTTGGCAAGATCGCTGCGATCTCTGATTTCTGCTTCTTACTGATGGCTGGCCTCATATCTGGAGTTTCTTTTGGTGTCAATGTCCTCAAAAGTCTTCTTCAATTGTTTATTTCCTCTAGCACATTAACTCCCAAGTTTACGTCCAAATATCGTGGCCATAGGGCACTAAAGTGTACTTATCTCTGTGTTTTATAACTGGGGCTGGACAGAGGGCGCAGCTGTCTGTATCCTTAATCCTCCCAAATTCCACTATGAGGCCATAACGCAATTCTAGGTTCCTAGGAGAACCACCAAACTAGGAGGCCCCTTGGCATGGACTTAGAACTGTATATTAAACAGCTGATTTAGTGGGCATTTATGGCTATGAACCAAAACAGTGTGGTTGATTGGCATCGTTCTCTCAATATTGTTCTAAGAGATCTCTTGTGGCTTGATTTGAGGCAAAAACCTGTTTGACCTGTTGTGGTTTCAAATTGTAGTCTCAAAATGGATTTTAAGTGACTAAATTGCCTAGGCCCTTGACGAGTTAGAATGGTTATTCTATTCCATACAGCACTCTACCGCGGGCTTTACCGACTTTAATGCACGAATGAATTCACAAAAGCTAAAAGTTTAAAATTGATGCGTCCCTGGAGAATAATTCCAGAGTTGAATTTGATGAATTAATCCTTAATCTGACAAAAATAAGTTCTCCCTTCCTGCTTTTCAAAACTGAAAATTGGTTCCAGAAATCATTGCCGACAAATCTGAAGTTTATGAATAATTTCTTGGAATCAATTGAAAAGGAGGAAATAAGGGTTGAACAAAATTCTGTATCTAAGATGCGGTTATTTATCCACCTATGCCTTGTTTTACGGTTTTACTCATGTCTAGCACATAAATATGATATGTATTTTCTGTTTTCATTTGAAACATCGAATGATATTTGGCTATGCATCAGTCATAGTAGCCATGATAATGGAGTTTGTTTTGATGGAAGATTGCATTTTTTTAGGTGGAGTTGCATCCATTCTGGAGGCAAGATGAACTTGTAAAGTTTTGTCAGCTGAAAGGCATCCATGTATCTGCTCACACACCTCTTGGTGTACCTAGTTCAAGTCCTGCACCGTTAGATAGCGGATCAGGCGGGGAAGATGAACCTGGAACTCCCCGCATATCATTTAGGAGGTCAAGATCGGTACATGGGCCTATGCTCAAGCTGTCTGTTGTAGCAGATATAGCAAATAGACACCAAAAGACTCCCGAGCAGGTTTTTCTTGTGTACTCTTTATGATTAGATAATGTAAATCATCCTGTTTGCTTGGCTTCGCTCTAGTTAAACCATTTGCTCAATGCATAATCTGAGTCCACTTCCCTTTTCACAGGGGCAGCTTTTTGTGGCCTTCAAGTTACCTCTGATACTCGTCACCTATTTACGACTTTATCCTTGTCAATTTGGTCAAACCTTTTTACCCAGATCTAACCTGAAAAGATTTTGGTTACCATCTCCTCCTTAGTTGTTTATTTAACCAAAACTATTGATCCTGTGGACAATAAGTCGGGCACTATAACATAAGAAGTTTGAGATTCTAACATTTCTTTTTTTTTTTTGGTCAAAAGATTTTAACATTTCATTTAGTGCGGAAAGTTAAATGTTTTTTGGGAGACAGGACGGACTGAAGTATAGATAATCGTCGTGGTTTTGTGATGAAGCACTTTGCAAGAAAAAAAAACCCGAGCACCCCTTGAGGCCCTTGACTTAAAAATGGAGGGAAGACCACGTAGAAGATGGAATCTGGAGGTGTCATTAGTGCTAGGTTTCTGCAATTTCGTTGGCGTTCTCTTGCTAATAGATTGAAAATAAGCTTCATTTTCAGTGTTGTGAAAGGAATCTCCTTTGACCATCGAGGAAATGTTTTGCTCGCTTTATCCCCATCTTCTATCAAGTCCTGAGTGCTGAAGTGGATGATTAATTGGAAGGTTGTTGCTGTATCAGTTTACTCCTTACTTAGACATGATGACATTGTGATCTTTGATGAAGCCGAATCAATAAGAAACAGAAGAGTGTTGTGTGCTGCCTCCCTAGAAATGTTTTCCGTTACCTTTTGCAAGAGGAACATCCCACAACCTTATGTCTGTAGCCCAAGGCTTGTAGTTCAGAAGCCAATACGAAACATAGTTATTACGCGAGATGTTTATGGAGTTGGTTGAATACTGTTATTGTTGCCAAGAAATGTCCATCGAATGAGTACTTCCTATGTTATGATTCCTCACTGAGAAGTTTTGGTGCATTCTGATATTGATTTGCTTCTCTAAAAGGGTTTTAAAGACTTAGGCTAGAGTTAGGCAATTTCTTTCATCACTCCCTTGGTTAAACTTGCATAAATTTTCTTATCGACATTTTGTGGAACTGGCCAATTGCAATATATGGTCACCCTTACTTTTATGAGAAGTCCCTCTCTAATTTAAGAGTGACATGACCCGGCTCAGTTGTTCTTGTGTGGAAAACGGTTAACATGGTCTTGGCCTGAGTTAGGCGCTAAACTTGTGATATTGGTTATATTATTAATCCTCAAGGAGTTCTCAAAGTTTTTTCTGTCTTACGTTAGTAGCTTCTTGTTGCTTTTCGATCATATGGAATTTGATAGCACAAAATGACTTAGTTAACAGTTCATTTGCGATGTTCAGATATATGAAGTAACTAGCTAGTCACAAACTCTGTTGTTGCACAAGACTTAGAAATTTTGTCAAAGTAGTGCACACAGTATGCTTATGAACACTTGCTTTGAATTCTTTGCAGATATTTGTTTAAATTTTTCTAGACTTGTCCGTATCCTTCTAATGGACAATAGAGTGACTGACATGTGTTGACTGCACCTCAACAAGTGAATTGAAAAGTTTTAATCCATTTACTTTCGTTCGATCGATATCTAATCTGGATTGTTTGGTTCAATCACTGAGTCAGGCAATTTTGCGATGGGGACTGCAAAGAGGAACTAGTGTCCTGCCATGTAGCTTGAATGCCGACCGGATAAGGAAGAACATTGAGATCTTCAGTTGGTCACTTTCCGATAACGAGTGGAATCGCCTGAACCAAATCCAACCGCAGGTGTGCTTATTCGGGAACGGACTCACAAACAACCTCTTAGACAGCAGCTTTCTTCCTGGCAGTGTTCCTCTTCAGTCGGTGCGGGAGATGGAAGATGACGTGGAGTCAAATGTTTGATGTAATCGGCGGTTCTTACCGTTCGACTTGTTTATGTCATATAAAAGAGAAAGAATGTTGTTTTCTTATTCTACAGTATTAGATCCTGGATGGCAAATGTTTCAGACTGAGATTTTCTCTGAAAATGGTGTGATACAGGAGGAATTTTCATCTACTCATGGAGCATCTGGAAGACATGCTGGAAACATGTGATGGTAGGACAATCTTTGAAACCTTATTTTTGAACCTTCTGAATTCTCTGCAATTTATAGTTGGGTTTTGCTTGTATGGAGCGAATACTCGAATCTGCAGTAAGCCAGGATTTGTAACATGGCTCAAAAACAGAACAGTTGTGATGCCATTTTTTCAACTGACTACATGTATTTTCCAGCTAAATCGTGGGAAAACTAATGTCGCATTTGGCGTGTCGGACGAAATTGATGAGTGAGGCATGGCAAAAACCGAACTGGAAAAAATGGTGAAACCACAAGCGGAAATTCAGGCTCGCAACATTCAGAAAGATAAGTCATCAAATGACTTGTGATATAAGTTAACAAGTTCCAGAAATGTATTTTGCAAATAATAAATTGATAAGATATAGAAAGGAGGAGGGGGAAATTTTGAATACAATCAAAAGTCTAATATTTTTTATGGCAACATTCATAAGAGCAATTCCACACCTAAAGTTGTGCAATGAAATTTGGAGATAGAATATCATATAAAAGCTACTGTTTATTGCTTTACTTGGTCCTCTGTCTTGGTAAAACCTTGGTCATTCTATGATCCTACATAATTTTGTGAGATTAAATTCCATCATCTTGAATATGAAAACTTTTTTTCTGGCCAACTATCAAATCAAATTTATTGGCTTTCATTCATGAACGGGTTAAATTTAAATGTTTTCAAAAGTAACTTATTATGCATATGCATATATCATGTATTACTAGCAGTTGTGCAAACGCATTTTGTGTAAAAAAATCGACATTTGAAAATTTTTGCATTTGCCTTGTTACAAAATATTTGAATCATCATTTAAGAGGCCGAAATTATTGACAAGATACGTAGAGATTGTATATATTATTTTATTTCGATTTGCTACTTTTACTTCCCTATGGTAAGAGAAAAAAAATTTAAAACATCGAATTTCCGTTGAAAAGTAGAAAAGATTAATTTCTTAACAATTAAAATATAAAAGAGAAAATAGAGTTATTATTTTAAGGATTTGCAAGTTTATCTTTGTAAAATAACCAATATTTTGAGAGAAAGTTAAAAAAAGATTTGTCATAGCTTAATAATAAGGAGGTATAAGATCATCTTAGGAAAAATTTCAAATAAGGGTCTGAAGTGCTCTGATTTTCTCAAATAAGAGTCGCTCTGATTTTCTCAAATAAGGGCCTCAAGTGGACATTGCTTCAAAAAAAGGCCTGGCCGAAGGGTATTTTCGCCTATTCCTGTTTTAATTTTTTTCTTTTCTTCTTTTTTCGTTTTCCTTTCTTTCCTTTTTTCTATTTTTTTTCCTTTTTCCTTTTCCTTTTTCTTTCCCCTTCTCTAGCCAACACCAGCCTCAAGCGAGGGGCCCCCATGCTGTCATTGGGCAGGGGTCGCCCTCGCCTGGGCCGGCGTCGGGCGAGGGTTGCCTCGCTAGATCTGGCGAGGAAAGCCCTCACGACGCCGGCCTCACCAACCCAAGCGAATTGATCAATTTCTTTCTTGATCAGAGGTTTGGTGCTTGCTCTCTTTGAAGATACTATGTGGCGGAAATGTTTGAACTTCTTCAGTTTTTTCCATGTGACCCTCTAAATCGACTTCTCGGGGTTGCAAATTTCTAATCTTTTTTTTTGTCTAAACCGTGAGATAGAACTGAAACTTGTCTTGGCAGAGCTAGGTTAATGGAATCAGTACACACGGACGAAGTTGGGTCATCTTCTCCATCTGCGTCTGGTGTTTCCATAACGCCGGGAGAGAGAGAGTAGATTTATAGGAGGTAACACAAGTGAGAACGTAACAGGATAAGATACTCGTCACCCATAGGAATCCACCTAAGGGATAAGAGTAAAAGGATAGAATACTCGCAACCCGTAGGAATCCACGTGATAAGAGTAAAATAAGAACAACTCATTGTTCTCAAGTCAAAGGCAATGGTTTATCAAATAATCAAGTCTGCTTTTACATTCATCCTAGTATGCTTATATAAGCAAGCATGGAACAACCCTCCGAGCATGAAAATGACTAAACAATTAAGGACATAGGAACTAGAAAAGTAATAAAGTCCTAGAAACTAGAAAATGACATTAAATATTTAGAGACTAGAACTTGGACTCTTTGAGAACTTAAATGACATTTACTAGACCTTGAAAAACATGAAAGATAAGATAGTTGGTTGAAGGTCTTCATTCTTTGAATATTCCCAAGTTGCCGCATGAATGACCTTCAATGAATGTGAACTTTCCTCAATCACGATGTGATTGATTACCGATGGACGCTTGTGAATCGGTATCGAGGAGATTGTCGGCTACGAGGAAATCGTTCTTTAGAATTGGCTGCTCCCACATCTTTAGTTGGATTAACTGATGAGGACTGAGTTGAGCTTACGAGCTGACAGATAGAGCCCGATGCTCCTGCATCATTCCAACTCCCGATTGATCGGCGTCGGGTGAGGGATGCCTCGCCAGATCTGGCTAGGAAAGCCCTCGCCCGACGCCGGCATGGGCGGCCCTCGCCTAAGGCCGGCGTTGGCTGGGGAAGGGGAAAGAAAAAAGAAAAAGAAAAAGAAAAAGGGAAAAAGAAAAGAAAAAAAATGAAAGAAAGGAAAACGAAAAAAGAAGAAAAGGAAAAGCAAAAATGCCCTTCGGCTATGCCTTTGTCTGAAATAAATAGGGCACTTCATGCCCTTTTTTAATATAATGTCCACTTTAATTTCTTATTTGAGAAAATTAGAGCACTTCATACCTTTATTTGAAATTTTCCCACATCTTATTTTTTTTTGGGAAAATTTCAATTAGGGGCTCGAAGTGCTCTCATTTTCTCAAATAAGGACTTGAAGTGGACCTTGTTTCAAATAAGGGTTTGAAGTGCCTTCTTTGTTTCAAAAAAGGGCATGACCAAGGATATTTTCCTCTTTTTTTTTTTCCTTTTTTTCGTTTCTTTTGTTTCTTTGCTTTTATTTTTTATTTTTTTCCTTTAACTCTTCCTCCTCGCCGATGGCCGTGGGCTGGGCGGCCTCCATTTTTCAAGAGCTCGTTTCCCTGCTGCTCCTCTGGTTTGAGCTTCTTGAATTGCGGTTCTTGTTCACACTTTTACAGTCTTGTTGTTAATTTCGCCAGCAAAGAGCACTAGCGCTTTGAAATCTGTTTTTCGGGCAAATTTTTCGATCTTTGGTTTGTTTTCTGGGAAACGAATCCGATCTTTGGCCACCGCGTGACTTCTTCTGCAATTGGGTCGGTGGAAAGATTTGTCATAGCTGGTTTGGATGGTGAGAAAATCATTACAATGCCAATGTCAAGGCGGTCTCACTCTCAGAGCAACAACTGAGAACAGAGCAATCACGGCGACTCATGCACGGGCCCGAGTCAAGACCCACCAAGAGAGGGCGACCAGATGAGCAACCTCAATCTCCCACTGCGAAACCCATGCCATGGGCTCAAAGAGAAGATGAAGGAATTGATCCTCCTCTACGAGCAACAGAAGCAAGCAAGAAACATTCCAAGAACAACAACAGAGGAACAGAGCAGGAATCGAGTCGGCCTCTTGACCCACCCAACTGTAGACCTTTTCGGATCCAACCAGGGGGGAGACAGAGACGCAAAGGAGCCGAACGCTGAAAATCGATCGAAATTGGGTCAGGTCACGAGACAGAACACGATGACCAACTCAACGATCACAAGAATATTCGTCTTGCCCCAGCCTAGGCGAGGGCTGGCCTCGCGGCTGCCGGCAAGGGAGACGGCCGACGGCGAGGCCACCCAGCCCTCGCCGATTGCCTGCCACCAGCGAAAACGAGGAAAAAAAAAGGAAAAAGGAAATAAAAAAAAGGAAAAAAGGCTAGAAAATATAAAAAGACAAAAATACCCTTAATTAGGCCTTTTTTGAAACTAAGAGAGCACTTCGGGCTTTTATTTGAAACAAAGATCACGTTATGTCCTTATTTGGGAAAATGAGAGTACGTTGAGTCCGTAATTGAAATTTTTCCTTTTTTTTTTTTTTTCTTTTCTAATACCTCTTTAAAAAAGTCACCTTTTTTCTTCCTCGTATCATCATAGCACTTCGAAGTATGTCGACGATTGTCTTCGAAAAATCCCGTGTTTACGGATTTCCCTCTGTTCGTCACCGAGACGCTCGTCGATCTCTGCTTTTTGATTCGGCGGTTCGATGATTCATCCTCTTGCAGTTTCGGAAGATTGATTACTGGGTGAGGCCGAATTTCTCCTTCCGGCTTCAGATAATGTCGATTCCATGTGCTTTTCATTATTTGATTTCTTTTATCTTTTTGGGTTGTTGGGATCAGCGTTTCGGTTAGCCGCGGAAGGAAAAATGTCTCCTTTTGATCTTTTTCCCTCTTTTCGATTCAATTAAGGCAATCAGCTGTATCGTCGGTGAGCTTCAATCGCCGTGGTCAGGCCGATATGCACGCAGGGATAGCGGTATAGAGCTAAAGCATTTTTCCGTGATGCATGATTATGTGAAGAGACGGCAGTTTTAAGAAGCCATGAGAAATCCTTTGAATTGCTTGAAGAAAATGTTCGAGATTTGCTTCGGAGATATCCCCAGAGGCCTGCTATGACTTATAAATTTGTCTGGTTTTTAGAGATGTCGCTTCCCTGCAAGTTTGCTTCGCAACTGTTGGTTTTCCATACGGTTTTTTAGTTGCTGTGCCGTGGCATTTTAAACTTAAGTGCGTCTTTCTTGCTCGAAGTTAGTTCACGATTGGTTTAAGCATAAGATTGAGAGGTCCTTTCATTCTTGATAGGAGGCTTGCGAGAATTATCCCGGTGAAGAGTAAAGATGGCTGGAGCTGGTCCGAATGAGGGAACTACGAGGCGGTTGCCGAGGTGGATGGTGGCACCACCTGCGAATGACCAAGCAAGGGAGTCTAGTTGTAGGGACAGTAACACTGATCAAACAAACGAAGGAGTAGTTTCACCTCAAGGGACTAATTCGAAGAGTTCGACAACACGGCCTAGAAGGGCATCCTCGCTTCAGGAAGAGTATTCTTCGAAAGTCGGTGGATTTGATCTCGTGGAATGCAGAAGGAAGAGAAGGAAAAGAAGGGCGAGCGAACAAGAAGACGGGGCTGATGTTAATACGCGTGAAATTGTTGAGGATAAAAAGGAGCGCAGAAGGGGAAGGAGGAAAGCTCAAGATTCAGTTTTTCAAAAAAGCAGGAAAACGAAGAGTCTTGTTGCTGAAGGTGATCAGGAACTTACTACCTTTGCTAGTGATGACGAAGTTGAACTTTCTGTTGAAGATCTTATGAGCATCGCTGAAGAGGTAATTCTCTTCGTTCCTTCCCCGAGAAAAAACTCTTTTGTTCCCATGGTCTAGGATATTTTACTGTGTAGGAAGTTGCTAAACAAGTGAATCGGTCATGCTTCTTTCCATTCTGTTTTTGCAAGGAATTGCATTCCCGACCGTCATACACGCAGAACATAGAATCAAGCATATTTTCTTGCAAAGGAGTCATTCAATGCCCTATACTTTTGTGTGTGTCTGAATGCATAAAGAATAACTGAGAGCATCACCATCAGCAGATGATACCCTTCTTCAGTGTTGTACCTAATTAGCTCCCTATCCTTCGGTAATTCTACAATGTCAAGTGTTCTCCTTTGGTGTCTTTGTCTGTGGGTCCCGGGCCTCTCACAATCCTTTTAATGTTGGCTTTTCAAGTGATGTCTCCTTGACGAGTGAGGGCATAAACTCAAATTTAAACCCGTTGTAGTTCTCCTGATCTTCAGGGTTCGCCAAAACATCTTCATCACCCTTGCAGGACCCATGAATCATAGCCTTCCTCACTGCATTCCAACAGCATAAACTGCAATAAAACAAGAAACAGAAGAATTTTAAACGTCACGTAAATGAATGGATGAAATTTGGAAGGTTAATGAACGAATGCCTCTTTGCAGATCATTGCATCAAATAAGGATGTTGACCTTGGAAGATCAGAGACACCAATGAGACCCTCAGGCAATGTTGAACAATATTCCCTTGATGCCAGTGCTATTCATAATGTCAGTATCAAGAGAACAGGTGATCCTGCTCAGGAAATGCTAGATCTCTTTCTGGGTCCCTGGCTGAGGAAGCCTGTAGAGGAAGAGAAAATGAGTCAGTTTGTTGCAGATGAAGTGATTTCGATGCAGGATCAAAAGAAGCAAAGCCACGGCCTTGTTTCTGCAGAAGCTGCATCCCCATTGAAAAAGAAGAGCAGTCTCAAGGACAAAGTGGCAATGTTCTTCTAATGAAGACGAGTTCTGAAGCTTTAGTGAAGGACGGGGTTATGTAACTCCAATCCCTTAGCTCTGGGGGGTTGCAAAGATCTCATGTTATGTGTACAGTAATGTGTATCTCGAGTTCAAGTATATACCGCTTTTGCAGAAAATGTACATATACTAGCATTGTGGTCTCCGTACATGGAATGAAAGCATTACACAAGAATGTAACTGAGTTAATTTATTGTTACAAGACATGTTTAAAGAACATATACGGTAGATTTAGCGAAACAATATAGTCTGGCATGTCACTGGAAAACTACGTCAGCTGAAAAGACTTACAATGGATGATGGATTGACCCATTTCAGTTATAGCATATGATAGCTGGAAGAACAATTTATGGAATCATACAGCATGTTTACTTGTATGTGTCGGCAATTGAGGAAGATAATAACAAAAATGACACTATATAGTAGGCAAACGCTTGAACCTTTATCAGGGAGCGAGGGGGTGATCATGTTTCCTCACTTTAAAAAGATCAAGCAATGCTTGATCACTGCGATCTCATTATTCATGACAAAACTTGACCACACAAGCGTTCCCCCAGTCCTGCACACAATCAGCCCTTCTCACTTGCAGAGTGCGCTCCCATTGCCATCGGCACAAGTAGTGAAGAAGACAATGGAACGTGCACGGATAAACAAAATTGCACACGCGCATGCATAATCGCTGTCCCACATGCGCATAGGCTATCTCCAGCCAAAGCATCATAACAATAACCAACTTCCAAGTCCGCCTTGGGGGCGCCCTAACTCCAACTGCCTGAAGCAGAAGCTTCCTTCTTCATGCTAACAGCATTGGCATGCAACGCATGTTCGGTCAGTCTGCAATTGCAAAAGCAATCTCCTGTTAGATTCCTGTCCTTGTATCAACAATATGTAAAAAACTACTTGAACGACTCGTTTATCAACCAACCTAGGAAAAGAAGAATGTCGTACTGAAGTTGCCAACTGCTCAGAGGCTGTTCCTTTTACATTTGTCTAGAGTAGGAGAAGACAAAGAATGGATGCGACTGACAAATTGATGTGTCCCACATGCTCATAGGCTATTTCTCCGGTCAAGGCATCGTAACAATAATCCACTTCAAAGTCTGCCTTGGCGTCACCCTAACTCCAACTGCCCAAAGTAGAAGCTTCATTCTTTGTGCTAGCATCATTGGCATGTGACGCATGCTAGCTCGGTCTGCAATTGCATAAGCAATATCCTTAGGGATTCCTGTCCTTGTACCAACAATATGTTAAAAACTACTTGAACGACTTGTTTATCAACCAACCTTGGAAACGAAGAATGGCGTACTGAAGTCGCCAACTATTCCAGGGCTGTTCCTTTTATATTTGTCTAGAGTAGGAGAAGAAAAAGAATCGATCTGACTGAGTGATTTGATCATTGAATAGGATGCAGATGTAGAATCCTCAGTCCAATGTATCCTAGGGGTTCCACATTTCCCGGACAGAGAAATTGAAGAGAGAAATGTATCCGATGTAGTTCCTTCATCAAAGCCAGCTACAATCATGGCAAGACAACAGTAGCTGAAACTGAAAATACTTAGCATCTTCGGCATCAGAGTGACAAGATCCGCATTCAATGATACAAGCAATTCACGAGAACAGTAATCCCATCAACACTGCACAATACATTTTCTAGTCACAAACAGAACAGGAACACATGATACTAAATATAGGTCGTCGGAATTTGAGGAAAATGTGGTCGAAAACCCGGCGTGGTAGGAAAAAACATATCAAGATATAAAAATGAAATTAGCTACCTGTCATGCCAAGTTGAATGGCGTTTAGTGATAGCCGCGGGAGCACAATCTTCTCTCTGAAAGTAGTGAGGTTGTAAGCATAAACAAACAAGTGAGATTCAAGCCATCATCTGCACGAAGTAAACATGGGACATGTCTTACATAACTAGAAACGAAACTTACTTGTACTCTACAATGAAGCCATGCTTCCACAAGAACAGCTTAAATAAAATTTGCCCCATGTTGACAACATCAAGGTCAAATTATCTTCAATAGGTATCATTTCCTGCTTCGACAACCCATATATTTTATCTTTCTCATGGCAATCACCAATTCCTCTCGCCAATGGTTTGCATTTCTGTCCCAAGATGAAAACCCTCTCGATTTTAGATCGACCAAAAGTGTCTCAGCATTAATTGCACTACCATTGGTAGAAATGGCATTTATTAGACTAGTGTATGTTGTACAGTTTGGTAGGAGACCCTGTTTTTTCATCTCCTCATATAACTCAATTGCAGAAATCACATCACCACCAGTGCAGAGGCCTTTAATAAGAACATTGTAGGTGACTACATCAAGCCTTATGCCAGAGCGTTCCATGATACTCCTTAACTCCAAGGCCCCTTCAATATCAAAATTTTCACACGACACGTGCATCAGAGTAGTGAAGGTAGCAGGCGTAGGGATGAGACGCATCCCAATCATGTGATGAAGGACTAGCTTTGCTTCCTCGATCTTCCCACAGCGCGCAAGACCTCTAACTATCGCACTTTCGGCAACATCAGGAGGAACAACACCAAGTTTCTTCATCTCATCCTTTAGCTTGAATGCTGCTCGGATATTCCCTGCTTTACACATGCCACTAACTAAACGTATATATTGCTTGTAAGATGGAAAATACCCTTTTTTCAGCATTTCATGCATAACAGTGTAGGAAGCATTAAAATCTGACTTCTTGTGCAGACCATTGATAATGGATTGGTAAGTATCAAGGTCGTCACACCCAAGAATAATCATCACATCAACCATATCAAGTGCCATTCCCATCTGACCACGTTCACAGCACTTGCTTATAAGCATATTGAACATAAGTCTATCCGGTATGATGCCCTCGACTAACATCTTTTTCAAAACTTTAATTCCAATTTCCAGCAGACCTGACTTGCAAAGACCAAGAATCAGAGAATGCCATGTCCATTTGTCAGGCTGAAAACCTTTCATGGTGATTAATTTGTGTATTCTAAAGCACATCTCCAGGTCTCTTTTCTTTGAGTAGCCATGCAAGAGAATATTGTACGTGGCCAAATTTGGAGACAGATTGTTTCTCCTCATCATTGAAAGACAAGCAATTGCCCTCCCCATTTTTCCCATCCTTGAATATCCATCTAACATCACATTAAAAGCAATTGTGTCAGGGTGGAAACCACTTTTTACTATCTCTTCATAGTAATAGGAAGCCGTTTTTCCTTGCCCTTCCTTGAAAAGAGCATCAATCAGGCACGTATACAGGACCATGTTTGGGAGAGAAATTCCCAGTCTAACAGCTGACTGAAGAAGAAAAATGGCAGCAACTATCCTGCCCTTCCTGCAAAAACCAGCAATAAGACTTGAATATGTGTGATTGTCGGGTAGCACACCGTTCTTCACCATTCCATGATAAAGAGCCAATGCTTCCTGAATATTTCCACCTTCACACAACTCTGCTATTAATGAGTTGTAGACTACAGTATCTGCAGAAGATGGTACAAGTCCGACTTCAGTAAGGAGTTTCTTGGCTTCTTCCACGTGTCCTGCTCTGCACAGTCCTTTGAGGAGACTCGCATAAGTAAAGGGGCTAGGAGGATATCCTGATTTGATCATTTCATCACAAAACAAAAATGCTTTCATCCAATGTCCCCTATTTGCATGTCCATTGATCAGACAATCGAAAGACACGGAATCAGGATCTAGACCGATGCGACACATATGCTGCATGAAGCACTCTGCCTCTTCCATTTTTCCACTTCTGCAGAGAGAAGCAATTAAGGAAGTACATGTTAAATGGTCTGCTTCGTAGCCACAACAGTTCATTACTGCATAAAGTCTCAATGCCTCCATGACATTTCCTTGTTTGCAAAAATAGTGGATAAGTGTTTGTAAAATGACACAATTTGGTAGAATCTTTGATCTATACATCTTAGAGATGATCTCCTTTGTGATCTTTATTCTCCCAACCCGGCATAACCCACTCACGAGCACTGAATACGTAAGCAAATCAGGGGTTAAACCATCTTTTAGCATCTCCTCCAACAATTCAATAGCTTCAGCAAGCAACGCTTTCCTGCAAAATCCATCAATCAACATAGTATATGGAATCTGACCAACAAGAATACCATTCCTCCTCATCCGATCAAGACAACTTCTTGCCATACTGAATTGTGCGTGCTTGGATAAACCATTCAAAAGAGCCCCATAACAAGTTTCATTAGGTGTCAACCCTTCCTTTTCCATCTTCATCAAAACATTCATAGCTTCGTGAAATTTTTCTTCTTGGCAAAGCCCATCAATCAAAGCAGTGTAAGTGATACAATTAGGAGAAAGGTTAGAACTAGACATTTCATCCAGAATTCGAGTAGCAATTGCATTCTTCCCTTCCCGGACAAACCCATGGATAAGAGTATTGTAAGTGACTGCATTAGGGTCTATCAACATCTTCCTCATCTTTTTCAATAGTAAATACCCCTTTGAACTCATATTTTTCCTACACAAACCATTGATAAGTATGTTGAATGTGAAGACATCTGCTTTAATACCTTTGCCATCCATAAATTCAATAAGCTGAAGAGCCGTTCTATACTTTCCCCTTTTGCAATACCAATTGAGTAGAGTGTTGTAAGTAACAAGGGTAGGGTGACAACCACTTTCTTCCATCTTTCTCAATAGAGAACCGGCTTTCTTTAGCTTCCCTTCTGCGCACAGCTCATTGATCAAGATATTAAAAGTAGCAACATCAGGACGAATTTCATTCTCAAGTATATCACTGAAGAATGACCATATTGAACCAGCTGCTTGGTCACTTGCCATTGCAGCCAATACCTTATTACAAGTACCAACTGAAGGCTTAAATCCCCTAGAAATAATCAAATAGAAGACCTGCAGAGCATCTCCAATCATTCCCTTTCCAAGATAAACCCTCATGAGAATGTCAAAAACTGAAGGATTAGAATTACAAAGAGAATATGTGTCCATTAACGTAATAAATACCGAGCTTGGACCCTCACCCATCCGCGTTAACTGCCTCAAAATCGATTTTGCAGAGTCATGCATCCTAGCTCTGACAAGTATATGAGCCGTTACAGACAAAATATGAGTGAGATGGCCAAACTCCAGGCCAGGTTGTTTAATGACCCAGTTGAGGAACCTCAGAGCCAGCCTTCCATGAACCGGTCTAAGCGCGGCCAACCTATATCCCATGTAGTTCAACGATTCCCAACGATCAATAGTTAGAAAATTGTATATACTCTTCTCCATATCTCTTCCTGAATTTTCATTTTCAGTGAGAAAACAATTAGTCATACAACATGAGTCCATGCACAAAATGACAGCAAACCAGTACACTCACCGAAAGCTGATGTTTTGCTGAGGTCCCCGTTCTTGCCATTGTGAGTCCATATCTTTGGGATACATCCGGAGACATCCTGAAAAGAACATGCTCTGAATGTTGCTCCATTAATAAGTAACCCAGAGAACCTTTTGGCAGTTGAACAGCGCGGGCTCGGAGGCAATGGCATCAGTAAACTAAAACTGGAGAACAACCACTGCCATTTTGGGACAAGATTCTATATTGTCGCCATAACAGTCTAGCATAGGAACCCTGCGATACAGAAAACGATCGCTTAGCGCGAAATCAAAAGGGAAACTATGCACAGCCCGGAAGCACCCGGGAGGCTGATGCGTCAAAACCTTCCAGAGGCATTTCGTCAAACACGCGGTCGGAATTCCAGACCTGCGCGATGCACCAACTACGAGAGAGCTAGCTCATTCGGTGTCATGATGCAGCATATAGGGGTGTCAACGGGCCGGGTCGGGCCGAGTCTCATATAGGCCCGACCCGGCCCGAAACCAAACAGTGCCAAGCTTGGCCCAGCCCGGCCCGACCCGATACCCGAATCATATACGTCCAAGATATTCGGGTCGGGTCGGGTCGGGTCGTGGCTTTTTTTTTTGTGAATTGGTTTTTCAGAAGTATCTGTTCTAAAAAATGCAATCCAAATAGTGAAATTTAATTATTTTATGTCTCTCTCCCAAACTGAGTTTTCATAACAAACTTAATTAATCCTAAAGAAGCAACTTTAGTCTTTTAATGTTGTCCGAATTATGACATTCTTGAAAAATCCAGGCCAGCATAATAGCTTTGGTCTAGTAAACCATGTGATCCTCAGCAGGAGCTTCTGCAAAATTATGAAACTATGTCCTTGTCAATTGCTGAACTTTTGGTCCTCAAGACTAAAATAGAGGTCTGCAAGCTTCATTATCATGGATCTTGTTAATGAACTGACATAAAATACGAGCTACCATCAAAATTTTTAAGAAGATTATGTACAATTTGTCCATTGAGAGAGTGAGAGAGAGAGCTCTTCTATTTCTTTTAAGGTCTGGTTTTATTCAACCAACTTCAAGCAAGCTGAGACCTCTCTTTCAAGTTCTGTAGTTTGCCTAAATCATAAATACCACATCTGCTCGTCCCCAAGCTGTTATTTTGGTTCCGACAATATTATATGCTCGAGTAAAAAAACTTACCTTGTTGCCAGTGAACATGAACAAATGCATCCAGTTAACTGTAGAGCTCCTTCAATAGCTTTCTGAAACAGCCCCTGAAACAAACTTCAGAAAACACACCAATTTTCAGCAACAAGCATCAAAATCCCAACACAAACTTCTCCTGCAGAGACCAACTCTTACCCAAGCTCATAATTTCACTTGGTTACAGAAGCGAAAAAGGAAAACAAAGAGTACCCTGAAGCAAAATTTCAAGGGAAAAAAGAAAAGAGAAAAACCCATATGGCTTACCACAATGACGCCCAGAAAAAAAAAATGAAATCTCATCCACACCACACACTTGAAAGCAGCTTCACTATCCTTTTTCCTTCAAACCAGGGTCACGTGATTCTTCCCCCACAGACACAGAGACTGTGTTTTCTTCAGGGTTTCTCAGTGACCCTCTCTCATTACATTGCTTGACAGAAAGACGACACAGCGACACGGGTCTATTCTCTTCTTTTTCCCCAATTTTCTAGGTCATCGTAGTTCATCTCCCTCTTTGAGCGAAACGGAAAGCTTTCAAATTTCAGCCAATACCTTCCATTTCTCGTCGATGACCAACGATTATTAGAAGCGAAAAATCACACTCCACAAGCAGTTTCGCAGAAAAACAAACCAGAATCAACAGTTACTCGAATCAGTAGGCAAAGCAAGCGGCTCGCCTCGGTTCAAGACCCTCGACAATCGGGACCCATCTTGAAGAAATTGCGTTGAAGTAAATAGAATAGATCAAGTCTCGATCGACAAACCTGGTCAATGGTGGGACGAGGATTGTTGCTCGGATCAAGAATGAAGCCGCGGGGAGGGGGGGAGATTGACGCCGACGAGGGAAGATGGGGAGATCGACGCTGCGGGGAGAGGGGGAGAGCGTGCGAACTAGGGGTGAGAAAAAAAAAATCATGATTCAACCAAATTAGACCGGATCGTACTCAACTGGCTGATTTTGAACGGTAATCAGTGAGTACGGTTCGATTTTCAGTTCCAATTTTTTAGAGCCTGTGAGTACCGATCCGATTCCTGATTTCAAATGAAAACCATCAACCGGCCTAACTGAAACGATTCTTTTACATGATATGAATGTACATTCATTTAAATGAAAACATCTCTTCAAAGGCCCAGACCAATTCTTCCACACACAAAAAAAAAAAGCCCGGACCTATCACCTCACTACCCAGACACCCACGCACGAACCAAAATGAAAAAATCCCTACCCTCAATCTCAGCTCTCTTCGCTCCTCTGGTCTCGATCTGCTCTCAGTCTCTCCTCGGCTTCACTCCTCTGGTCTCGATTTGCTCTCAGATCGCAGTCGTCAGCCTCGCCTCCCTCTCTTGTAAGTCCTCGCTGCTTGCTTAGTACTCACTCCCTCTGCTTCGTCTCTCCATCTCTCTGCACGAGTCTCCATCGAGACGCGGCTCTTGCTCTCTCGGTCGCTCTGCCCGATCTAGCGTGCCAGCTCTTGATTCCTAGGTCACTTTGTGTTCGTCTATGTCAAATTTGCTTGCGCTCCAATGATGCGTGAGGAAAAGTCAAAAAGAGTCCACTCCTTCTATGGACTGGCCAACTGCAGTTCATTCGTCGTTCGGTTTTGGCTTTGTTGTGTGTTTGATCCGATGACTTGCTTCGGGCTTGCAAAGCTCACTCGAATCAAGGTTTTCACCGTGAGTCGTGGGCGCTTGATGCGTTCGGGGCCGTGTGTTAGTCCCGGTGAAACGCTGCATTTCTAATTCTCTTTATGCCATAAATCTGCACTTCAGTTTAAATATTTATGTAGAAAGATTTCTCTTGATGGACTCATGACCTGTGTGCTCATGACCGAGTCACTGACCACACCAAGCTCTTGTTTTTTCATTCAGGATCTATTAACATGTCAATGGAAATGGAGAATACCAATAGTGCGATGACTCCAATAATGGAATCAGGAGATGGAGAAGGATTGATGAGTGATCCGACACGAACAAGGTAATTGAATCTGAATCTTGTCCCAGAAAGCGAAAATCGTTAGCTTGGCTTCATTTTCCTGAAGGCGAAAAAAAGACGAACGGAAAAGTTACGATGATATGCAATTATTGTGGGATCCAGTATTCGTACCATATTGATCATGGTACTTCAAATATATTGAAGCATGTGAAAAGGTGCAGAAAGAATCCCACCAATGTAAACACGAAGCAGAAATTGTTTACATCACATGGAGTAGGTGGGACTCAAGCGACAGGGGGAAATACCAGTACTGTTAGTGTCTTAACTACATGGAAGTTTGATCAAGAGTTGTAGGAAAATACTTGTTTAGATGATTATAATCGATGAACAACCTTTTTCGCTGGTTGAACATGTGGGATTTCGAAATTTCATCAATAAGTTACAACCTCTCTTCACGCATTTGTCGCGATTTATTGTGGCTAGAGATTGCATGAAGTAGTATTTCTGTGAAAAAAAAGTGTTGAAGTCTTCCTTTCGTAAGCTCAAGTCTAGGATCGCACTCACGACCAATACATGGAGTTCCATTCAGAATATGAACTATTTGTGTCTAACTGCACATTATATTGATGAAGATTGAAAATTGCACAAAAGAATCATAAATTTTGTAGTGATTTCTAGTCACAAGGGCAACGATATTGGGAAAGCGATTGAGAAATGCATCTATGAGTGGGGTATTGAGAAAAAAAGTGTCCACAGTTACTGTGGATAATGCTAGTGCGAATGATACTGTCCTTGGTTATTTGAAAAGATAATTTTCTGAGGAGAGTTTATTGATCTTAGATGGTGAAGTTTTACACGTGAGGTGCACAGCTCATATATTGAACTTGGCTTTGAAGGATGGCTTGGCTGAGGTACGTGATTCTGTTGCATGTATTCGAAACGTGGTAAGGTATGTGAGGAGTTCCCCTATTAGAGCTAAAACATTTCAAGGTTATATTGAGAATACAAGTACCACTTATAAGGGTTCAGTTTGTGTTGATATTAGCACTAGGTGGAACTCCACTTACCTAATGTTAGACACCGCATTAAAGCTAAGAAAAGCTTTTGAAAGGATGGATGAAGATGATATTTCTTTCTCTTCTTAGCTTAATTTTGACATTCCAACTTGTGTTGATTGAGAAAATGCCATTATTCTTTCCAATTTCTTGGAAACGTTTTATGATGCCACCAAGAGGATGTCTGGGAGTTTGTATATCACTTCTATTGAGTATTTTGACGAGATAGCTTCTTTGTATAATTATTTGAAAGCAGCGTCGAAGGCTATGGATCCTACGGTGAGAGATATGGGTGCAAAAATGAAAGATAAGTTTGACAAATATTATGGGGGTTTTGAAAAAATGAATAAGATGGTGTTGATTGCGGTAGTGTTGGATCCTAGAAAAAAGTTGAAGTATGTGAGGCATTGTTATGGACTTATTTATGAAGATAGTGCGAAAGTCGATGAGATGTTTAATGGGACGAAGTTGACCCTAGAGCGTTTGTTTAAATTCTATGAGAAATCTTCTCTTCGTTATTGTGACAAAAATTTGGGTGATGAACCTGTGATTGGTAGTAGTCGCGATCCTAATTGCAATATGGGTAATCGAAAGAAAGATTTCAATTTCCATGTGAAAAGGGCGTATGATACCTTGATTGACGAGGAGAAAAAAGAGTCCGAGGGTGACTTAACTGAGCTCGATGGGTATTTTAAAGCTGAACGTGAAAAAGCTCACGACCTTAACATTTTGATGTGGTGGAATACTATTGGCCAAAAGTTCAAAATCCTCTCTTTGATGGCTCGGGATATTTTGTCTATTCCCGTAACTACCGTTGCTTCGGAGTCAACTTTTAGTACATTCGGTCGTGTGCTTGATAGCTTTCGAAGTTCTTTGACTCCTAGAGTTGTGGAAGCATAGATTTGCACTCAAGATTAGTTGAAAGCGGTTCTTGAGTCGGGTATTGTTGAAGAGTGCATCGAGAATGCGGAAAAGTTTGAGTTGGGTAAGTCTGTATCTTTTTTATCTTGTATTTTTCGTATATTTAATAAGTGAATGTTTTATCTAATAGCTTCTTTGTGTTAGATATAGATAATGTTAATGCGGAGATTAACAATACAAAGAGTTTGCAAGTTGAAGTGGAAGGAATATATGTGGTGAGATTTTTCATTTTATTTTTTTAGTCACATTTCTAGTAATTCTAATATACAATTGATGTTGAGTAATCATCTATACTAAATGTTGTTTTGTTTTCAGGGGGTTACAACTTGGAGTCTTGGAGCAGTCTTTTCTTTTATGGATAAATTGAAGTTCCATGTTGAAGATGACTTGTGGATCCGTTGTAGACTTGGTTCTAGATTCAAAGCTTGATAAGTTCGTTTATTTCCATTGGCTTATGAGCTTTCAAAGCTTGAGAAGTTGCTTGCTTTTTTATTATTGAGAAAATGAGATTAGTATTCAACTTCATTTATCATCTGTTGAGAAGTTGATTTATGTCATTTGCTTGCTTACTCTTGCGAATTTGTTGTGGCAAACTTATTTTCATGTGTGATATGTGTTGTACATTATGGATGCATCTGAAAAATGAAGCTTCGGAACTTTAGACGCATTTTACGTTATTAGGAACAGAAAGTGGAGAGCAGCAGTTTTGCCTTTTCTTCCCTTTTTAATGCTACGTCAGTTTGGGACTTGTTCAAGCAAGAGGGGGGAAGGGCTGAGATTCTGCTCATGATGCAATGGCTGTAACAGTATTTGTGAGAATTAAGCACCTCTGTCTAGTGTAGATGGATTTGCTTTCTCTCCACTCGATGAGCAGGTGGAATACTACCAAGAGAAGTCAATATTGTCACACATCACCTTTGTGGTGGTGGGTGTCTGTTTCTGTTTTTCCAGAGCATCCACCTCAGTTGTCGGTTCAAGTTGGTCTCATTTAAAGTTAATCGGGAAAGTTCAAGGAAGGCTTTTGTGATATGGAATGAGTGCTGTGTGGGGAATGCAATGCCAAAGTCCCAAGTTGAGCCCTCCTCTTTCAACCGCTAGGGATTGGTTCCCTCGGTAGGACCGTAACCGGGATCCAACCGGGAACTGGACCGGACCGGTGGTTCGGTTCTCGGGTGGATCCATGGAACGAGCAGGTGGTTTACGGTTCGCATTTTGCAGAATCGGTCCTAACGGGCGGTTCTCGATTCTAGGGTGGGAACCACCTATCCTGGAACCGATTACCCCTAGTGTGAATAGGGGAAGAGAGAAGTCCCGAGAGAGGTTTCTTATTTCGGGTCTACCTTTTTCTTTTTGGCCGAGCCTTAAGGGGAACAGTACCGAGACTCGGCCCGAAAATACACCTAATTTTTGGGTCGCGCCGGGTCGCGCCGGCTCGGGATTTTTTGACATCCCTAGCATAGGAGGCGAAAGCTTGATCTTGCTGTTTCGTCGAGATTGATGAATCGATTTTGGTCACGGTAGTGAGTGAGTTCGTAAAAGTGAAGAATTTTGTCTAAGGTCGGAAAATTTCAAAACGAAAATTAAATTGAAAAATATGGGGTATTTTTCGACCTTATCTTTCGTAATTCATTTAATGAAAATGTGGACGAACTTAATAAGGAATAATGACACAAATGGTTCCTGAATTTTGGCATAATATGTAACGTAATTCCTAAATTTTAAATTTATTCAATGTGGCCCATGAACTTTAGTCCAACATGCAATGTCGTCCGTGAACTTTTAAAATGTTTAGCGTGGTCTTTAGACTTTTGGTACATATTCAATTTAGTCTCTGGACTGTATGAAAATACTCAGTGTTATTCTTCCATTAATTCTAGTTCATGGACAATATTGAACATTTTCATTCAATCCAAAGACTAAATTGAACATGTTTCAAAAGTCCAATGACCATGTAGAACAAATTAAAAGTTCGTGGATGATATTGCACGTTGGACTAAAGTTCAAAGACCACACCGAATAAATTTAAAATTCAGGGACTACATTGTACATTACGCCAAAATTCATGAATCATTTGTGTCATTTGCTCATCCAACAAAGTAGATTTTCAGTAAGCCACCTTCATGTACATGATAATCTAGACTCATGATGAAATCACTCGGTCCCTATATAAATTCTGAATTGCATCATAATTCAGAAGATGACCGGAATTAAGTCCGATCGATTTGGTATTTCACGAGCACAAAAATCCCGGTGAGAATGGGGTACTTGGACCTATCAACCAACGTCTGATGCCATCAACATCATTCCCCGATCCATTCGAACTTAATAACCTCCTTTATTTGTTTAATTCTTCAAGCTCAACTTGAAATCGGATACGGACACCATAATACATACATCGCCTCATTCTCGATTTTGCAACTACAAGCTATGCTCAACCTTAGGAATGAGCATGATTTTAGGATAGAACCGGGAACTGAAAAATCGGACCGGTTTCAGACTGTGCATGGTAGGTTTCAGGTTTAAAAAATTAGGAAACCGGTTTCGACGAGTAGATTCCATGTTCCAAGAGATGGAATTTGGAATCTAGAGCAAGTCTTTGTGTTCTTCTTGTTCTATGTCTTCGCGCAATCTTGCAATATCCCATAATGTCCGATGATGGGTGTGTAATCTGGAATCGTTAGTCCGAGCTTCTATTTTCGACATATTTGTGACTGAGACTTTTACTTTGCATATGTTTCATATTTTTCACGTGTTTAAATATAAGTTGTGGGTAGTAGATTGCAACAGCAAATGGTGATCATTAGAGGTGATAATTCAATACAATTGTTCAATTAAGAATACATGTGAAACTGGGTAGACCATGCAACTTGTGACAGAGTAGGTTTTAGGTTTCAGGTTCCAAAAAATGAAGAAATAGATTCTGAAGAGTAGGCCGGGAGGAATCTAGAACCACTTACCCCTACTCAACCTCGTCCTTATTCCTTTTCTTTTTCTTTTGCTTTTCTGAATGGAGAGCGATGAAGTATGTGCGATACCTCAGATGTAAAGTACAACATCGTTACGTGCCGTCGTAATTAAGTACGACAGTACCGTAACATGTAGCACAGTCGATTTACGACATTACTACAAAGCTCGCCGCAATCAATTGATACACCAATGTACCTTAGGATTTCCAAAAGATTAATACTTTAAAAGGGGGTGAGAGATTTACAAAGTCTCCAAGGCAGGCAAATGAAAACAATATGGAGTAAGTTGCAAATTGGTGTGTACTTAGCCAAAATGGTGAAAAGAGCTGTGAGTATTAAAAGAACATAAGCAGAGAGGAAGGAGAGAGAGAGAGAGAGAGAGAGAGAGAGAGAGAGATATTCTGGAGCTGTGTTGCTTAAACCTCGATTCTCGAATCGCACTGTCCAGACTTCATTCTGTACGTATCTCTCCTCCTCATTTTTTCCTTCTTCTGATTGTGGGGTTTCGGCAGTCCGGAACTCGCTGCGAGTCGAGGTTAGGGTTTGCGGCTGTTCTAAACTACTCTCGCCATGAGCGAGAAATTCGAATTTGAATTTGTAGCATTGACTACGTTTTCATGCTTATTGTCGTCGTCTGAAACCAGCCGAGATCAATTCTAGATGGGCTTGTTTTGTTTCTTGAATGCGGTTCCGAATTGTGTAACTAGAACGAGAGAATTTCAGCTTCTTCTGGGTAAATGCCAGAGGAGGAATTTATACGATCTGTTCGGTGAGCATGGTTGTTCTCTCGATATTTTTTAGGTCTTGGGTCTTGCGCCGTTCCATCTGCTTGGGAGAATTGGAGCACAATGACGGGTACCTATCTAGGGAAAGGTGCTCCTTTAAACGGGACTGTCTATGTGTGTAATTTGCCGGAGGGAGCCGATGAGAACATGCTGGCTGAATACTTTGGAACTATCGGGTTGCTTAAGGTATGGAGTCTTATGGGCTGCTGTATCATCTGAATATAAATGGCATGTGTCTCACTTTCGGTGGCTAGAATTTACTGTTAATTTTAGGGTTTGTGCCCATAGCATAATCAACAGACCAGATAACTTGTTTTTATCTCTGTTGCTCATTTTCTCGTTCGCCTTTGTGCCCCATGCTTCATAGAAAGACAAGCGTACAGGTCGTCCAAAGATTTGGTTCTACAGAGACAAGGAGACAAATGAGCCAAAGGGAGATGCTACTGTTACATACGAGGATCCTCATGCCGCTTCAGCTGCCGTTGAATGGTTCAACAACAAGGAGTTCCATGGAAGTATTATCGGAGTTCATATAGCAGATACCAAAAACAAAGATAGTAATGATGCTGGTAATTTTGGTGACACAGAGGATATCACCAAGGATGCAAATGGCGATGTGGGAACGGGTAGAGGTCGGGGAGATGTTGCAGGGAAGGCATGGACACAAGAGGGAGATTGGTTGTGCCCGAATACAAGGTCTGTGATGTGACATTGGTGAGCAACCCTTGCTTTTTGAACCGTTTTGCTGTTTCTTTTACCGGTATGATCAGGTTGGAATGGAAAAGCTCCTAATATTTCGTTCTGCTAGCAGCTGTTCCAATGTAAATTTTGCATTTCGTGGTGTCTGCAACCGATGTGGAAGTGCTCGGCCTGCTGGTGCCTCAGGTGGTGCTTCACGGGGTGCAGGTCGTGGAAAAGGGCGTGGCGCCAATGATTCTGCGGGCACTGGTCGTCCAGTTGGTGCTCCTGCTGGACTTTTTGGTCCAAATGATTGGCCCTGTCCAATGTAAGATCATACATCATATCCGTAAGTTTCCACATAATTTCAGTTCTTATATTTAGTGAGCTTTTTTAAATCTGCCATAGGACATAAGCTTTTTCTCACATCTTAGTCCCCATCCTTGAACTCTATTTCTCATAGTAACCAGAAAAGTTTCACTGGGTGACAGACTGGGTGGAAAGAGAGAATGAATCTGGTGGTTAGTAGTACTTTTGGGTTGACAGGAAGGAAGCTGGAAAAGTTATTGGGTTGGCCCGGCCATGTTAATATAGCTTGGTCCCTTGGAGCTATTTAAAGTTTACTATTAGTCACCCGTACATCTGAAAAACGGGTTTGATTCTGTAAAGTCTGCTAGATCAATAGGCATTGGCTGGATTTCTAATGGCAGTCGATCATGCGTAACATTGGAGTATAACATGGCTTTTACTGGTACTGGATGTCTGTAATTCTTATCACTTGTGGATATGACAGTTGAAATTTGTCTTATCCAAATAATGCCATGCTAAAATAAACGTGGATGATATTTCTCTTTATTTTGCCTGCAAATAATTGTAATAGTATGTGGCAAAGCTGACAGCCAGTCTCTTCATCACTTCATATGTCATGTTATGCCTTAGCCAAAATGTGCTCTTAGAGTCCTTCAGGAATCCGCGGAACAACTTAAATTGGTGCATACTGATTTCAGATTTAATGAACCGATGTTGTAGCTGCTGCATTTTATTTCACTTCTGGTATATTAAGATAACTGGTTGGATACGGTATGCAGGTCTTTTATATTTCTCCCTTCTTTTTCTTTTTCCAGGTGTGGCAATATAAACTGGGCAAAGCGTACGAAATGCAACATTTGCAACACCAATAAACCTGGTACTAGCGAGGGCGGTGTAAGGTACCTGAGAATTGATCTTTTGGATTTGCGAAACTATCTACAATTTTGCTGATGGATTAGGTATTTTGAAGCCAAAGTATTCATATAAGGGCTATGAT
The DNA here is from genome assembly GCA_029784005.1 of Lenwebbia sp. NSW1173648. Classification (NCBI taxonomy): domain Eukaryota; kingdom Viridiplantae; phylum Streptophyta; class Magnoliopsida; order Myrtales; family Myrtaceae; genus Lenwebbia; species Lenwebbia sp. NSW1173648. The sequence continues at coordinate 6,435,977 of JARCGZ010000010.1, read as the reverse complement.
ATTTCCTGAGTGATCCTTTGTGCATTCTAGAGAGCTGCTTGTGCAATGATAGATGGTTTAAGTAAATCTTTGAGAGCTTTTACTAAGGTGTTATCTCGTGCTGCCATTTGGCTGAATGTATACATGTATGCTGGAGTGCTTACCATGTGTACACATTACATGAATCGGGACTAATAAGCATGATGATGAACTCTAGTAGAATATGAGATAGCACAATAGAGAGGATATTTCGAATTTTCTGTCTCAATTATATGTTTTGCAAAATAAAGAAAATTCAAAAGCTCGTCTTTTTAACAAATATTCTCGGAAAATTAATTATCCAGATGACTTTGATAGGAGAAAAAGGCCTATGAACAGCATTGTATAGAGAAACCGTACTTTTAATATTAGGCTTATGAACACCATTGGATAGAGAAACCTTTCTTTTAATGTTAGCTTTTGTTGTCAACTCTCCATTCCCTCTCTCTCTCCCTTCCTCCCTCTCTCTCTGGGCGATGCAAGTGCGTTGAAGTGCTTGTAGAATTTGATACTTTGAAAGTCATTCTTGTGTTTTCCCGTAGTATTGCTTTTACATTTCTGTTGTTTTTTTTGGTATATTTATATAGAGGTGGACGTGGGGGAGGTTACAAGGAACTTGATGAAGAGGAACTCGAGGAAACAAAGCGAAGGCGGAAGGAGGCCGAAGAGGTTATACTCATTTCAAGTCTCTTTAGTAGAAATTGCATAGAGCAGTGCTGAAAAAGGTCTCTGCTTAAAATAATGTCAGGATGACGGTGAGATGTATGATGAGTTTGGCAATCTCAAGAAGAAGTTTCGTGCTAAAACACAACAAGCAGAAGCTGCACGAGGGATTCCTGGTGCTGGGCGTGCAGGTTGGGAGGTCGAAGAGCTAGGTATTATGATCCTTAACTTGAAAGGTCTTTAACTTTAGGAATGCCTAATGTGCATCTGTTCTGCTGTTTTCTGTAATAGAATACCTTACACGCATGTTACAGGTAGATCAAGACTCCCTGTAACCAAATGAACTACCCTTCTTTTAATTGTTCACTGGTCATTTTCATCTTTTCTCGTGACTGATTTATATGTTCCCCATCCTGGATCCAGTTACTTCTTATCCCCCCCTTGCACTTTCCTTTGCTGGTTCAGGCTATATGTTTAAATTGTGATTTTGGGTGTTTTTAATCATTTGCAGAGGATCTTTAGGAGCCTATTGTCTTTTGTAATCACCACATAGCTCCCTGAAATGTTGAGATGCTAGGTTAATTGATGAGGATCAAATCATTAAACATCGAGTCCCTTGTTTATTTGTAATTTGGGCATATTCTCTCTCTTCTTTAAAGTTAAATTTGAGATGTTATGTTGCAGTTGTGGCTGATAGAGATGGAAGAGAGAGGAGCAGAGATAGAGGAAGGGAATGGGATGACCGGGACAGCGGCAAGAAAAGAGAACGTGATCATAGGGACAGACCGCGTAGCCGTAGTAGAGAGAGGGATCGTGCAAGAGACAGAGACTATGATCCCTACGATAGAGAGAGAGAATATGGGCGGGACAGGGATCGGGATAGGGATCGTGACAGGGATCGAAGCAGATACCACCGCCACTGAGTGCAGAGATGAAGTTTCTGGGCAATTTTTGCTAGAGAATTGATTGTCTTAACTGGGGTTTTATTTCAAACTTAGAACGTAAACTAGCTGGATCGTCCTTTTTTCCTTTTGTTTTCCTTTCCTCTTATTTAATTTCTAGAGGGTCTTTTTATAGGAAGATTCGACTCTTCTTCACCGTGGAGGAATTCAGTTCGCAAACTATTCTACAGTTCGTTCTTCTTCTCCAAGTCAGATATTCATTTGTCCGGAGATCTCATGAAACTTGGGTGGCTTGGTTTTGAACTGTCTCATACCAAACGGACTTTCATTGAAAATCGTGATTAACATGCCTTCTATTAGTTCAATTCTTTGCAACATCCTTAATTATAGCATGTTTGCCGTTCCTCTGTCAATCCCTTAATCTCCATTCATCTAACAGTGCACAACTTTGTAATCCACATTGTGTTGATGGGCGCTTTGATGTTTGCGAATCATGTGTCCAACCACCTGACCCATCCAATAAACTTGCTCTTCATGGTTTGGCAACTTATGGAGGGAAGAGAAAACGAAAGGAAGTTGCAACTTCTCTCGGTAGTTTGGATATGCAATGAGTATACATAGAACGGAAATGATAATGAAGGAAAATAAGTTTACCGTGATCTGCAATTTGTGGGTTGAACTACTAGTTGTAGCTGTTGTTACTAGCTAAACAAGAAAGTTAATTACTAACTACAGATATATTGATATCGACTTTCCGTTGTCAAAAGGTTTCTATTATGCATAAATGCTGAATTTGTATCTGAATGTTTATTAAGTCTCTGGAAAGTTTAGTTTTTACACGCGTACCATTAACGGTAGATAAAACGTAGGGATCTATCTCGTCGCCTCACTCGAGTCACGCATGCAGCATTTGGCGACAAGGAACCAATTGGAATCCAGAGCAGGCAAAATTCTCTTTGAAAACTGCACAATTGCTTATTCATACACATGAAGATTTGTCGGGTCATTACCACTTCAGAACTACAATGCCTACACTGTCCCCAACAGCACGTTTTCTATAATTCGATGATATGTGATAATGCTAAAGAAAGAACAACATAAAGATCAGGTTCTTGACCCGCTGAACTTTTTTCTAACCCACATAGCCTACTTATAAACACTAGGGGTCAAAACACCTAAAAGCAGGGTGTTGACTAATCCCAGAAGTAGTTAGAGTATAAGCTAAACTAAGGGGAGGGAAAACTCCAATGTGTACAAAAATTAGGAGGTTCGCTCTACAATGGAAACGGAAAATTTCGTTAAAGCACAGTTGATCTCTCACCATAGAGAAGCTATCTCCGATCATTAGCTTTCCTCAATCCAGATGGTAACCTGCCAGAATTAGCAGCACTTCGACCTTTTGCATCCACGTTTTTCTCCTCCTCTCGTCGTTGCCCGACTTCTCTGCTTTCGCTGCAGAAAAGAGAAGCTATCTCTGATCATGAGCTCTCCTCGATCCAGTTGGTAACCTGCCAGAATTAGTTAACCTGCCAGAATTAGCAGCACTTCGACCTTTTGCGTCCACGTTTTTCTCTTCTCTCTCATCGTCACCTGACTTCTGCTTTCGCTGCATCTCCTCCACATACCGCCGCCACAATGCTTCTCTCTCTTTTCTTGGCATCTTATTGTACCTTGGCTCAGGCTTTAGAAGCCGCTTAGCTGTTGACCACGAGTTAAGCATTGTTTTCCCATCTTCCATTTCCCGTGAAGCTGCCTCCAAAGTAATTACTTCCGAGAGGAGAGCTCTGAACTCATTGGAACATCGCTGTGAAAAAATCAAAGTTGCCGGAGGAAATGAAAATCAGCTCATGCATATAAAGAATCTAAGGACTTCCTGGTCGAATAACTGCAGTATGACCAAGAAACATTTCTAGTGGCCAGACCTACCAATAGCAGCTGGATGCCGACCAATACCAGATCATAAATGGTGACTAATCTTATCAACGCAGATCCCAAGGGAGTTCAGCAATTTGATTTTAGTGTGTAAACAAGCTAGAATATCAAGAAGAAGATTTTCCCCCTATCAAGTGTTAAAAATCCATAACTAAACCCACCGACCGGTGGCCGAGTTGGTTTGAGTTCAGTTCCTTTCACGAGAGGTCTTGAGTTCGAAACTCCTCGACGCAGGTGTCTTAAGTGGGGGGTCGTGGTGGTGGGCTCCTGCGCTAGCGCCCCCCCCCCCCCCCCCGAGGACTAGTCGTGCTCCACCGCTGTGTTGAGCGAAGCTCGCCGGCCGCACGGAACCTCGGTCAAAAAAAAAAAAAAAAAAAAAAAAAAAATCTCCATGACTAACCATCTAATTGCACCTTCCTTTCTTCATGAGTTCTTTCCAGTTTTGTTTCGTGTGGATGATATTTCTGCCCCTTGGGTCATTAGTTTTTGTCGCCTCTTGATAAGTACTGAATATACTTCCAGCAGACTCCAACAATGCATATGAGATTTGTGAACGATCATTGACAGACACTAGCCAACGAAGGATATAGGATGGAGGGTCAAACTTAATTGCTCCTAGAAATTCTACACAAGAGAATTGCAAAATTACCTCATGAAGGACCTTGATGTGCTCCCTGAAGAGTTTCTCTGTATCAGCTGGATCCAAATCAGGATTACTAGCACGTCCTTGAGGATCTTTTTCAAGTTTAACTTTTGACTCCGTCCAGGAAGCCTATTTACATGATCAAAACATGATAGAAGTCAATAACAAATCACAAAATTATGTAGTTTTCCTAGACATAGCTACGTCTTAATCCTAATAGGAAGAGTGAGATGCGTGATACCCCTTGTTAATAACAATGAAACAGGAAGAAAGAGGCTCAAATCCCAGATGCAAGTAATGCGCATAACTGCCTACCTGCTAGCTTGAGTTGGGCAAGCATGGAAACCTGCTGTCGACTCTCTCTCTCCCCATCCCCCACCTCCATAACTATACATGCAGTTATTTTAGGTAAGCCGCCATATGCAAGATTGCCATTTACACATATAGACAGGCAAAGAAATTCGGTCGTAGAGTTGAAGTTCACTGCATTAAGTAGACTTACTTTTACAGACTACGCAAATAAGTCTAGGATGGAATTGTACTTTTGCAATTCCTCAAAGGAAGAAATGCTATTTTGCTCATAAATTGGTATTCGTAAAGTCTGCCATCATGAGTAATCATTAATCATATTATTAAATGTTAAGTGAGACGCCATGCATACAAATAGGGTAGATCAACTAACTAAGACTTTCTCAACAAGATGCATCAAGTCCTAGGCTAATACAACAAATATTACGTGGACATCCAATATTAACAAAGCTTTCCTCCATTCATGGTTAGAGTTCCAACCCCCCAAGCACACATGAAGGTCTAACAACATTTCTCCTTAATAACTAAAAGGAAAGACTGAAGCTCCAAAGTGTTCACAACCACGGGATCAGGCCCTACATCTGTCGAACTCCAGTATACCCGTGAAAACGTGTCATCAATTTCTCTTAAGAAAAAGGAAGGCCTTATCCCATTTCAAGTTGACTTTTCTCAACGCTTATCATGGGTAGATTGTCAAGACATCCAGTCAACACTCTAGAAGGGAACTGTTAGTATTTACCAACCTGAGGGTCCTTGATTGTTTCAACAAGCAATGCTTGAAAAGAAGAAATTGCCTCTTTCCTACGTATTTTCAACCGTACCCTCTCCATTTCTTGTTCTTCTCTTTCCTTCCGTTTTCGCAATTCTCTTTCCCTTTCCTTCAGCTTCTCCTGCAAAGAAGTATGCACGGAAAAGCTTAAACCTTGATGTGCAAATATTTGAGGTACCAATGTCTCGAGCAAATGTGAGAATCCAAGCATGCACGGAATTCAGGAGAGAGAGAGAGAGAGAGAGAGAGAGAGATGTTAAAAGATTACTAGCATCAAAATTTTCTCCCTACAAGAACTCTGAAATTGCAATATCCCCTTATGTAATTGAATTAGAGGGGCACCAAGAAGATGCCACCCTGTGTATAAAACAAGCCAAAGACAATAGGCTCAAATACATGACATTTATTCTATTATGTTAACAAGCATTTCTACAGAGAAGAAGAAGCAACTACAATGATTATCAATCATTTGCAGATCAACTACAAAGGGGAGGAATAGCTTAATGGTATTTTTTTTTTGTTTCTTTTGTTTCCTCTTTAGTTACGATGTGTGGAAATAGGATTTCATCAAATTTTCAACTTTACAAATATGACCTTCTCTGAGCAATTATGATATCAACTGCCATTCCTATTTTGGCAAAGTAATTTTCCAGGATTTTAGCCTCAGTTAGGAACTCACAACTGCCGATGATATAAGTGCAACCGGTAGTCCATAATGCTAAATGTTATCTTATCTACACCTCGGAAATCAACCAGAAAATCCCCTGAATTCTTGAAAAAGAAAAGTGAACATCTAGCAATGCAGGATTTTGAGTATGTATATCCTGAAAAGAAAATTGCATTCAGAGAGAAAGAGGTCTTTCTAAAACAACATTAAAATATATACCTGCTCTTCCCTCTTGGCTTTTGCCTCTTTTTCTTCTCTGTCTTCCACAGCCTTCAATTCAGCTATATACTCATTGAACAAGGCCTCCCTGTCTTCATGCTTCACTGACTTGTATCTTGGGTCATCCCTGATACTATCCTTTACCTTCAACAAGAAAGAGAAGTACATAGAAATTTTAAGCTTAAGCTAGAATAGAATTATGACAAATAATTAAAGAAACTGCAAGATTATTGATAATGCAGTCACATCATTACACCAACTACTGCATGGTTCTTGCCATTTAACAAACCACGAAGAGAAGCTCATTGATTATACAGCTATATTATTACCTCAGATATTGTCCAGTTCTAACTCAGCGAAGGAGAAACAAAGAAGTAAAAGAAAAAAAGAAAAGAAAATTAAAATTAAAATAACTGCAAATAGCATGCTGAATAATTTCCTTTTCAATTTTTTTTTTCCAGAATAGTGGAGAAATGAATATAATGCAAGGTGCAAAAGCATTTTCAGAAATCTGACAGAGCTGAGTCAAGGGCCACCCAGTAGAGAGAAGGATCGTGTGATGTGGACTATTGTTAGTAATGAGGTACATCATTCATGCAGGATGGGCATCTTTATATGTTTGTTCCAGTCCGATATAAAACATGAAAAAAAAAAAACAAAACAGGCATGTAGCCACTGATAACTCCACAGAATGATTATAACTCATTTATCTCAAGTCTGCAAGTCTGAGTTAGTTCAGGGAAGAATCTTGAACTGGAAAGATGTTAAAGTTTAGTGTTGCCTCTACCCTGGACCAACGGGAATTGACAGTTATATCTCCTTTATCTCGAAGCAAGGATTTAAAACTAGAAGTGGCAGCAGTGCGCATTGCTTGAGCCTTTTCTTCAGCAGCCTTCTTTAAAGGGAGGACCCTACAAGTCAAGCAAAACTTTTTGCAATCAGATATCATATATATGAGACAAGAATTTAGGAACATTTATTTTGCAAACCAGAAAGCTTGGAGAGCTAAAGAACACGCCAAAGGAAACTGGGAATCTGGTCACTAGCCTACTACTTGCTGAGTCATTTGGCTTTCAATGGTTATCATAAAAGTGGGTTGCTCTCTAAAAAAAGTACAACATGAATTTGCATAAGCATAATTTTTGAAGGAAATTATATGTTACAATATCTCACAGACTCTATTAAAAACTACAACATTGTAATCTCTCAAACATCCAAACAGACAAAACTGGCAACTTTCACACGAATGCATCAGCAGCCACCATCAACTTAGTTTTGTTATGAGAATGATAAAGCATTCTTTGACAACAGTGAAGGATACAATTGCAAAGACGACAAAAAAATAAAATAAAATAAACCCCGTAATAAACCTGATGAGAGAATGATCTAACTATAGAATTTGTATGTTTCCTCTTATGAGTATCCATAGCCCAAAAGTGTCTGTAATGACCTCAACCGGGTGTATTTGAGTACGGACTGATACCAACGAGCTACTTTCTCATGACCCAAGGACACAAGCAACTAATCTTAGGAATACAAGTTTTCCTCCCAGCCAACTTAACGAGAAGACACCCAAAAAATGAAAACAGCAACAGACGAACAAAATATCAAATTAATAAAACAGTTCAGAGAAGGAAAAGACCCAAACAAAGACTACAGCTCACTAAAAGCAAATTTTTTTCTACTCCCAGGCTCCTTCTATTCTCCATTCATTTGGCTTTGCAATAAATTGACTTCTAAAATTGATTAACATGGGACCTCTAATATAGTTACTTATTCTTGAAAGAGGCATCTTCCGGAATGAAACATCTAGAACAAGAAACTATAGCGTGGAAAATTTATCAGTAACCATGTTAGATTTCTCTAAATGAGCATAAATGATTAAAAATGATAACTGCTTCTGGTTGGCCCTATTCTCCACATGTTCAGTGTGTTGAAGATGAAATATTACACTGAATTGTGCCATGTGAGACAGAACTGGCACCTCCCGCAAAATACAGTCACTGACTGAACTATAAAGGATTTGGAGATCTTCAAGCAAGATCATAAATAATCTTGCAGACCAGACAACACATCAACTACAAGTACGTTTTTTATCTCTCAATCAGAATTATTCACCACTAAGCAACTTCAACCTGCTGCAAGGCCAAGTAAGTTTTACAGTATCATCAACGAGACAAGGCCAACTTTCTACTGAATCGATGACCATGAGATAAGTTGATGGATCATAACAAGATAATGTAGATCGAGTGACCAGCATCCAAAAATATAGTGACTTGCAAAGAAACGATTATTGTCGCATTGATGAGAACCTCAAGCAATTTTCTCTGAGCAAGAGGTACCTTTCATTCAACAAATTCTCTCGATCTTTCCGTTCCAAGGCCTCAAACCGTGGATCATTTCCCCATTTCTTTCTAAAAGTGTAATAATCAGTTGTGTGATCAATATCCTGCATGACAAAAAGGTATTTGTTAAGCGGTTCCCAGAACCCACAGAACCTAAAGGATGAATAACCCACTGTTATGTTGAAGGTATATATGGAACCTGCGATGCCTCCTCCAGTAGCTGTTTAAATCCCTCTATAGCAGCCTTCTGTGCTGCTCGCTTTTCCTTGCGTTCCTCCTCAGCACGTGTCTTTACATAGTGTTCGAATAATGATCTTCTAGCAGAGTAACTTGGTATAGCCTGCAACATGAATTCCATCAACAATATGAATGAGTGAGTACAATGATGAGCCTTTTCAAAAAGGTAAAGAGGTGGATTATGCCAATAAACATTGAGCATGCCATATTGCCAGTTGACGTGACAGATTCTTTAAGCATGAAAATAACACAATGGCTAGTAATCAGCCAGTTGATGTGTCACATTCTTTAAGCATAAACATTACACGATGGCTAATAATCATGTGAAATGATAAAAGCCCAAGTAGGATACTTACTTTTCTAGACAAGTATAATTGCTGTAATTCGGTTGTAAACCCCTTGATTTTACTTGGAAATTAATCATAATCATGACAACCTTAAAACATTGATAAAATACGATCTTTGGAAGTTCCTTCTCCCACTTTTAGTACTATGACGACCCCTCGATTTTACTTGGAAATTAATCATAATCACGACAACAAACCTTAAAACGTTGATCAAATAAAATCTTTGGAAGTTCCTTCTCCCACTTTGAGAAAGGAGCTACACCTCGTTCCTTAAGCATCTCCTGCAAATTAGCAAGCCCAAATTAATATCTCTTATAGGTATGTTTAGATTACTTCATAAAGAACGAAATCATGCACTTTGTGCAAGAAAGCAAGCAGTTATGTGGCTTCTGCCTTTAATTGCAATCAACATTGTGGCAACCATTAAAAGCTCAAGCCAAGCAAAAGGCTGAAGCCAGCTGCCTTCCCATCATCTATGCGTCAGAATAAAATTCTGAATCACCATTAGAATAGAAAATGCAGTATTAAAGACTCTTTGTTTCATTGAGAAATGTACTTGTGAGTTGTGACAAAATTTTCCTAAGACCTGATAGATGTCAGCTGTACATGATCTTGTTTGGGATAGCACCACCTTGCTATCTTCCCATAAATAGGTATTATACTTGACGTACAAGATCACAATACATGATCTTGAAGAACATGTACACTAAAGTTGGTCTATCCTCCTTCCAGATCAAACCAAACAATGCTCATCTAAATCAAACAATGAATGCACAAAAGAAGTCCAAATTAGGCAGCCCTTATTCTTCTACAATACAAAGATTTGGAAAGCAGCTTCCTACCGCTCAAGATGCTACAATTTGTCATTATTAATGACAACTTAATTATATAGACAACAAGCAGTAGTTAGAATTCTTGATGGAATCAGGCTGGAACATCCTATTCTTCTTGAAAACCCTGATTCAGTGCTAAAGAATTTCCTGCCACTACCATTATAGTATACATCTCTACTTGGTGATAAATAAAGCATCCGCGTTTTCTAATTTTTCAATTTTGATCTCTCAGAGAATTCGTGAAATGGACTTTCTAGAGACGCGAATTTGAGTCCTCATCGTGGATAAGAAACCAAAAGTATTGCAAAAGTCCAACTCATTAATCCTGTAGGACTAGCAGCGAATATACCTTAAATTGCCAAATACGCTCCTCCTTCGTTGGTCCACTGTCTGCATCCTCCGAATCAGAAGAAGAATCAGACATATTACCATCTCCGTTATCTTTTACTTTGTCTTTGCTGCCATCACTTTGGAGGACCTTGCTTGTTCCCTCTGCTGATTTTGACCCATTGAGTTCTGATATTGCTGCTCCAGATGCAGCTGGAACTGGCAAAGAATTACCAGGAGTTCCAGATTCTTGTAACTTTTTCTTAATCAAATCCAGCGCTGATGAAGAGGAGGAGCCCAGTACACTAGAGATCCTAAGAGCTGTGGCGTCACGGCCACCTGTGTTAATAGCAGGGGCGCTCAAACTGACAGGAGCAGATCCTTTTTCATTTGGACTAGCACTTGCCATTGATAGATTTTCTTTTGATGAGTTATCATCCTGCTTCTTCCTTAATTCGCTAACCTCAATTGGGATTTGCCAGCTGCTCAACTGATGAAGCAAACATAAAACTGATTAAAAACTTCAAAAAAAAAAAAATCAAAATTCAACAGCCAATGCCAACGAGGACATCAAGATGAGAAGCGACTATAAACTTCTACAATCACGATAAGCCAGTTCAATACACATCCAGAGATGACTAACCATATCTCTCAAAATGCAGAAACAATTGTGTACGCCAGCAAACAATCTAATTCAAGAAACCCTTTAGGAAAAAAACCACAGCCTCTTATACCAAGCACATCAGACGTTATGAAGACCAAGCCTATTTGGACATATCATTGACAGGATAAATTTTCAGCGAATACCAAAATGCATTAGGTAGAAATGGAAGAGAACTTAGATATAATTACCTTGGTTTTGTGATTGTAATAATATTTCCTTCCATCATTCATGGTAACTATCTCCCAATCTGTGCCAGCCAATTTCTCCCTAAATGCAATCAAAACATAATAGCAAAGTCATCAAAAGAGCCAAAGCAGAGAGATTTGCTTCCCCTACTCAGCTGAACTATATTCCCACTCATTTATTAGTGTGTCCAATGTCCCCAACTATAGCCCTACTCAACGGAATTAAAGGCAATGATCGCTGGATAATGATAGGAAAGACATCTAGATAACGCCACAATCTCTGGCAACATTAATTACCTTCTGTTAATCATTGACAGTACACAACTATTGCCCCACCTTGTTTGAAAAAATATACACGCCATTTATGTTGGTGAGTCTGATGTCCTTAAAGCAGCCAAGAAACTCAATCTGGAGCACATTCTTGACTCTAAACAATTTTGAGCTTTTAACAGCTCAAATGACAGGAAAATATTCAACATACAATACCTCCATGAGGCATTTGGTAGTAAATCTTCGTTAAGGAGAAAACCATCTGAAGAGCAGATTCTACTTAATTGCCATTACCGGACAATATCAAATGACAGCAAGATATAAGTTACAATCCAATAAACTGTTAATATACATTGTAAAAAAGACTAAAGTAAAAACAAATTCTAAAAGAAAATTCATGGTTTCTATAGGAAAGAGGATATCTGTTGAAGTATGTCCCACAATGCTTAACAACGGATTCTAAATGCTCTTTATATTCATGTGGTCTCCCTCCATCTATTAGCTTAAGCTTTTGGGTTGGACTTTCTAACATGATATCAGAGCCAGTGCTATCCCTTTCGCGAATGTGCGTGGTAAAAAATTCCTCAAAAACTCCACGTGAATGTGCGTAGTCAAAATTTCACGTGCCGCTTGTAATCCGACTTGCACGTGAGTGGGGGTGTTGAAGTATGTCCCACATTGCTTGACAACGGGTTCTAAACGCTCTTTATATTCATGTGGTCTCCCTCCACCTATTAGCTTAAGCTTTTGGGTTGGACTTTCTAACAATATCAGTGAAACAAAAGCCTCTCTAGCGCATAGGACTTACATTGATATTGGAGCGGCTTTCGAGGCGACATTATCAAGCTGCATTGACAATACAAGGAAGAAAGTTAAAATAACAACAAGTGAAAAGGTTTAAAGGGAAGCAAGGGTGAAATCACAACCAGATCACGGGTTGATACCCAAATTAGATGAAAGATCAAGTAAAGTAGCTTAAACCCAGTAAAAACAAGATCAGACTAAACCAAATAGTGAGACAATGGGTAAAGCAAGTGAAATGGGACATGCCAATGGACGAAAGATCCTGCATATGACCACTAGTAACAATGTCAAGGTGAAAGGTGTTGTCTCGAGAAAAGTAGAAAGAAAAGAGATCAATAATCCCTATCGACACATCCTGTATCAGTTCAAGTAGAATTATACTATCTAACATTTAATGAACACATGTCAGCACAAAATAGTACCTCCACCATCTCCGATTTGTTATCATGATCTTCGTTGTGAGAAAGATATCACAAGTCTGATACAATGAATGTGCTTCAATGTGCAATGCAATTTATGGTTTAGATACTATCCAAGTCAGTAGGCTTGATGATCTCATGATTTTTCCCAAAAATAAAATTTTGCTACGAGAGAGAAGACTTAACCAGATAACAAAGTATGATTTGAAACATAAGTTTGGTAGTTTCATATTCAAGCTTCCAAATTTACTTAATGTGGTAGTGGTTCACATAAAGGCAGGAAAATGTGCTTATAAAGGAGATTTTGCTTACCTTGAAAATCTGTCAATGCATGATCTTTGAAGTGCAATAATAAATTAAACTTACAGAGACATAAAAATATGCAAATGGTAACTACCTCCCCCTTAAAGCAAGCAGGTTTTTCATATGTAGATTCTCCAGTCAAAGCATTATAGTAGTAAACCACTCCAGATTCTGCTTTGTGGGCAGTCCAAGCGTTCAATTGTTCATTTGCTGCAGCTTCATTCCTCCCATTAACATGTTTACTAGTATCTGCAGAAAGTAAATGTGTAATGTTAATGCAACTGTTCTTCTTATTGCAAAAACCATCTCGAGCACTATGCTTTTGTTAACAATCTTTGCAACAAGGAGTAGATTCTAGGACTCACCGTCTGCAAGAGGCTGTACTTCTGTTTGAGTAGCTGAATTGCCAGCCACCAGCCGGCCAGGCACAGAGGACGACGACATGCCCCCTGCAGATCCTTCAGGAGTAACACCAGGAGGTTGAGGGTCTGGTGATGGCATAGATGAAATAGGCATGCCATGTGCTGGGAAAGGAAAGGGGCCAGGCAGTACAGCAGGATATGCCACAAATGGAGGCCGAGCCATGCCACTCATCTGTGGAGGTTGTAACCAGAGTGCCTGAGGATTTGCAGCCATAGGAGGGATAGATGGATAGGCAGAGTATACTTGCGGCTGAACTCCTGGATTGGTGGCTACAGGGCCACCGACAATATTGGGTCTCAGGGAAGAGGGGGAAGGATCAGATGTGAGGGATAGAATCACAGGATGGGAGGATACCGGTGCAGGCAGGGTTAATCCTGGCGGACCAGGTAAACCAGGTGTTCCTGGTAATCCAGTAGAAAGAGAAAACGGCCCCAGAGATGATGTCCATGCACTTGCAGGACCAATGTTAGACACCACATCCTTTTGAGGTAGCTGACCAGGCAATCGATCTAGCTGAGAAGTAGTAGAAGCGGATGACGAGACACCAGCATCTGGTGCAACATTTCCTGAAGTATTCTGCATCTAGTTTTAAGGTTATATGCTTAGGTCAGATGCACGCTAATTTATCCAAATTGGAAAATCAAGCATAGACCAATTACAAAAGATTCGAGAAGCACACAACTTGGCATAGACCAATTACACAAGATTCGAGAAGCACACAACTTGGCATATTCTAAAGTCGAATCTAATCTTTGTCCCAAAGAGGTGTCATCTTATCTCGAGATCATGTAAAATTTCTTTATAACCCTTCTTCAAAAAGTAAATCCTTTTGTGTATCATAATGAACACGGGGCTTCCTCGGCATTTGCACAGTGTATATAGGCTGTGTGCTCTATGCTTTCTATGTTTTCCCCCAGAGTCAAATTAATAATTTAAGTTGATAAATGCCAACCGTGCCTTTCTAAACAGTCTAATAATAAGCAAGGAAAACTTATTGATACTGGAGATAGAAAAAAAAAAAAAAAGGACCCTTACTGTGCTAGTTTGCTGCATATGTTTGCCATGAATGCTGGCAACATTTTGGGAAACATTGAATGAAAAGGACGGGCCGGTAGGAGGTGATATCCCAGGAACCGGAGGTTGGACGATGGAGGGAGAGTTTGGCGGATTCATGTTCATAATCTGCACGGAATAAACAACAGTAAGTACGCACTGGAAACGCAGCGGAGAGAAAAAAAACTCTATAAAGAGACGTCGTCCATGCCTTATTAGGAGCAGCAGGTCCCGCGCTTGCGTTAGAAAGCACTGTATAGGAGAACGAAGGTGCCGGAACCACAAAGCCCGGTGCATTGGCAAATTTTGCTTGGGTGGGTTCGGGCTTCGAACTATTCGTGCAAGCACTCGCATCCATCGACGCAGGAGCCGTGGCTGCTGGCGAAGGAGCGCTCACGGACACTGTGGCAGGAGGCGTGGCGGGTTTCACATCCTGCTGTAACCAGGCCGGGGTGGCCATTGACCGAACCAAACGACACAATCTCCGAGCTGCTAATGAAGAAGACCGATTCGCGTGTACTTTGAGCTTCAATGCGGAGTTTCTACTATCCCCCAAAAGCACAATTCAGTAATCAGAGAAATGCCATGTCGAGTATCCACCATCTCAGGTCCTTCTCTTGGGGATTCAGCATCAATCGACCACGATTCCAGAGAAACGAAAAGCAAAACCCAAAAGCCTGCATCAACTTCAAGCATGAGGCCAGGAACAGGGAAAAGTTGAGGGAAGCTAGAGAGAGAGAAAGCGACAGCCAAAGCTTTGCGATACCTGGTTTTCGTCAATGGCGATGTCAATCGGATCAAAGAAGCCGCTGTTCGCCTCTTGTCTGACCGACGTACGCCTCGAGCAACAGAACCCTAACGCTCAAGACCAGCAACGATAAACCCAGAACCAGAAAGACGATGGAACGAGGGCGCAGCCCATTTCGTGTCGGAGGGATGGCTATTGCTTGCGCAGTTATGACCCGACCCGACCTAAACGGGTCATGCACACACGTTTGTCTTACTCTACATTAAATCAACCGGGCCTTTTTTTTCTATGCGACCGAAGGCACTCTTACGCTGCTTTTGGTAGGATTTTGAAAATGAGCTCCCAAACAATGTAAATGCTTTTAATCCGAGGAGTGAGCTTTAGGGAAATGCAAATGATCTTTTGGCCAAAAACCAAAAATCCTTAGAAAAGAAACTTTTGATTAAATATTATTTGGCAAAAAAAAATTACAAGGGCTTTGGTATTTTTTTTTTTTTTTACTAAAACAAGGAAATCAAACCCTTTGCCAGCCGTCGGCAAGCTAGATCTGGCGCCACGGCCATCGGTTGAGGTCGTATGACCCTTTATAAGGGCTGCCTAAGGTTGCTCGACCCAAGCGACAATTGCCTGGGTTGCGCGACCTAGTCAGCCCTTCGCCCTCCCTTCACTGGGCAAATTTGACCTCATCAGCCCTCATCAACTGCTTTCACTCAAGAAGATGAACAGTAAACTAGAATTTTATGATCAAATTTTTAGGGCAAAATATGCAACTAACTATTTTTCATTAATAGGGCATTCAACATTTCGAAAATGCTGAAAAATCAATATTGGTCCTAATGCGAGCTTTCACCCTCAAGCTCCTTGGCAATGGTTGCTACCAAGCATCTCAAATTTTTCCCAAGAAGCTTTGGAGCCCCAAGAGGCTTTCAAAATGCTGAACCAAACACTTCTTTAGTGTATCGAGTAGTTAAAACCAATTTTTTAGTGACTTAATTGTAAAAGTCTATCAAATTTAGTACCAGTGACGCAAACAATTTATCTCGAGAAATCTGCATCTTCTTTTGTAAAGAAAAGAAATATGAGGACAATTTCCAAAACTTATTAAGATAATACACTTAAGTTTTAAAAATCTTCATTTGGTATATTGAAGTCTCAAAACTTGTAATCCGATGCATTTGCTCTCGTATCGTTTAAGTGGATCGTGATATTTCCAATCTATGAAATGAAACTTTTAGAGATTGTTTATGTTATTTTAGAGTTTTAGAATTTTTATTATAATTATCTCCAAATCCGTGGGCCGGGCCCGCCGGGGGCACGAGAACAATTTTCTATCCTTGATTTTATTCTTTGTGATTTTTCTTCCGGCAGGAGCAGCTAAGACCCGAGGCTCCCTGTTTTCTGGCCTGCTCGCTGCTCAACACTCCGCTGCCTCTTTCGTCGTCCTCTCTCGATCTCCCGCCGTCGCCTCCGCTCCCGTCGGCCATTTCCGCCGCCGCCGCCGCCGCTACTTTCTTTACTCCGCCTTGCTTCTTCAAAGGATTTAAGGTACTCCGTTGCTGCAAAATCACACAATCCTTTTCGTGCAGCTTCATTTGTTTCTCTTGTAACCCAGTAACCTGTAAATCAAGAGCTTGGTGCTCTTTCGCGTGATTCACTCTACCGCAAGATGCCTATCGGCTTCATTGTTCCATGTGGGTCCTGCTACTTGGGTTTTGATAGTAACTGAAAGTTTCGATGGAAAATACTCTGTTCTTTGCGTGATGATGTTCTCTCAGCTGGTATGTGAAATTGACTCGGATGTTTTCCGTTATTGCCTTCCTTGTTGAATTGGGCTTTGCTGCGAATTTAACGTTTTGGGAGAAGCGAGTTTACTATGCCAAGTGTTTGTGAAAATGTTAAAATCAGACAGAGTCGGACCTTGTATGTGTAATTATGCGTAAATCAGCATTATGTGCTGTTGATATCAGGAACTGTGTCGTTAAAATGAAGTGGCATTATGTGGGACTTCGAAATTTCGTTTCTTGCAGTTACTCGCCTCTACTTCGTTTCTACATTTCTTTTTTCGGTGTATGTTTAATAACTGTCGTCTGAAGGCTCATTTTTTCTCTTTGCAGAACCACCCCTTTATGATATAGTTGGTTGCGGGCGTGCAATCTAGTTTGGCGGTCCAGAATGTTGTCTCCTGCTCGTTCATCATCCTAGGCTTTTCAGTCTAATTCTGAACTAGTTCTTCTCTGTCTTTGCCAATTTTGGGACTTCTAAAATGCCTCCTTTGACCTCGTCGTTAGTAACAGTTCCCTCCTGTTCTAGCATATATAAATTTTATAGCTCGAAACCTCATAAGAATAGTTCTTCCGTCGTAAGAGTTCCTGCTTGTTGTCAAGCTTCATGTGGTGTTACCGGGCGTATGCACACAGTTTTCATGTGCCAACCTTCAGACAGTTCAAAGCGTGCTCCAAGAGATTGCGGTTCTCAGTCCTTCACTAGTGATGATACTTCATTTTTTGATTGGGGCGACCAAGAGCTGGACGGCGATGAGGATGTGGACTCTCCATGGGAAGGTGCTGTTGTTTATAAGAGAAATTCTTCAGTTTCACATGTAGAATACTGTACCACCTTAGAGAGGCTTGGGTTAGAGAAGCTTTCGACGGAGTTATCCAAATCTAGGGCCTCAGCGATGGGAATACGTGTGACCAAAGCCGTGAAGGATTATCCTCATGGAACACCCGTACAGGTATCCATTGATGTCAGCAGGAAGAAGCAAAAGTTGAGGCTTGACGGGATTCTAAGAACTGTCATTACTCTTGGTTGTAACAGGTACTTTTGTTTTTATTTTCTTACTTGACCATTGTTAGTCCTCTCTTGCATTTCGTATGCAATATCCTCATTTCTTCAAGCAATCCACATCCTAAGTATAATTAATCATTGGAATTGATTTTTTTTTTTGGAGTAAATCCAAGGTTTGAGACAGTACCATTTAGCATTTGTCGTAATCCTGTCCCAGTCAGTCTATTATCTTAAGATGTTTTTGGTGGAGAAAATAGATAAATAAACACTTGCTCTTTTATCTAAGTTAAGGAAGTCTATCCCTACTGTGCTCTTCCTATTTTTGTTCCATAGTGGAAGCTTTGCGGCGTTGCATACGGCCTTTGTTCATCCCTTTTCTTCAAGCATGGCCATTTGCAACTTGCTCTGAGCTTCTGTCTTGTGGATGGAGGAAGCTTCAACGTGGCTCTCAAAATGAATGGATCTCTTTTCTTGAGCATGCTTAGTCCAGAACACTCATTTCTTCCGTTGCCAGTAACTTTAGATTTAGAATCAAGTTGTGCTTGATTCTCCTTTCAATATCCTCATTTTGTGCATCTGTTGTGATCTTGGGATTGAAATCTTGGAAGTACCTTCCAGATTTGGCCGACTTCTTGAGACTGGATAAGTACATTGATTTTGTCAGCAAGGAAGAAATTTTAGTCGGTCTCGTTAATCATTTCTCAGTTTGCTTTGGAACTTTTGAGGTTATATGGAACTGTCAAAGAGTCTTGTTCATTTGAAGATGTGCCTGTTGTCCTTAGCTGCTGACACTCTTATTCAACATGCTTTCTAGAAGATAATGATCCTACCCATGATATGAATAACTTTAGTGCTCAGTGGGAGCATTTTACAAACCAAATAACCTGGCTCATAGAGTAAGTACAGTTTCATAACTTGCACAGTCAAGGACACCAAAATATACAAGAAAAGAAAAATTGCAAGGTGAAACTGCTTTCAAGATCATCCATACACGAACTCATGTGCAGGTGTGTGATATTTTTGCATTCTCCCATCCGTTTTGTTCACATTGATTGTATGTGCTCCAACACAGCCTCATATTGGCTATGGAGAAGACCCTGTGACATGTAATCAACATTGTTTTCCCTGTAATGTTGCAGATTCTTCAAGTGATTTTAGGAAAAAAGAAAAAGAAAGATAAATGATGTTCTTTCACTTGTGTCGGTTACTGCAGAGCCTAATTATGTTTTTCCATTACCTTTAAACCCTTTGCATATGGGCTCTATAGGTGTGGCGAGCCTGCCGCTGACTGCATATACTCCAATTTCTCACTTTTGTTGACCGAAGATCCCATTGAAGAGCCTGAACTTATCGACATGGGGGTCATCTTTGGAGAAGATAAGTCCAAACCATCCCCAGCTGATGAGGAAGGAGACGAAGAGGACGAGGCTTCTATCGACCTGGATGACCGGCTGTATTTTCCTCCCGAAGAGAAGGAAATCGACATCTCGAAGCACCTAAGGGACTTGGTGCACCTGGAGATCACCATAAACGCGGTGTGCGATCCTAATTGCAAGGGCATGTGCCTCAAATGCGGGACAAACCTTAACACCAGCAGTTGCAGTTGCAGGGAAGAGCAGGTGGAAAAGAAAGTTCAAGGCCCTCTCGGAAACCTTAGAAAGCAAATGCAGCGGAATTGATATTTAACCGGTGTAACCGTAGCTTTTTGTTGGATACATGTTTGTTGATCAATCGACATTTTTGCTCTCGGTTATGCAAGTGCTACAAAATGAAGCATTGAGATTCTCCAAGCTGGCTTGAAGGTGAAGAATATGAAGTGCTAATTGGTGACACCAGTGAAGTCATCAAGCTCGTTGCACTGAATAGGCCAAATGCAATGCAATGGCATTACTCTGGACAAGCTTAAAACTTGTCAGCATTTCACTCATCACTGCATATCATTCGCGGGCGAAAAAAATTCAAGTCATCTCGAGCATTCTTCGACCCACTCCCTGCAGTAGCAACAGTAAACCAGCTGAACTAGAAGGGCATATACTGTGGAAATTGAGTTCCGAACCCCATTGCCGACAAACTCGGGTCTATACGGAGTGAAGCGCATCCTCCGAGCTACTTCGATGCGACGCACATCTGCCGGAAATATGCGCATGGTGCGTATGGCTACTGTAATAGGGAAAGAGGATGTAAAAGCAGCAGGAAACCTGGGAGTGAGTTAAGAGTTTGCCTAAAGGCCTGATCTAATCGCAACTGGTGGTCAACGTACCAGCACAAAGTCAACTACTCATCCTTCACGAAACTTGACACAAATACGGTAATGGAAGGAGAGGTGAGGTTTAGGACCAATGATTTGAAAAATATTTTTATCGTTCGCGAAATTATTTAGATATATTATTATCGATGATCTTCAATTGATTAAATAGTTTAAATAACATAAATAAATAATTTTAAAATAATTTTATTTTTCGTGAAATGAAAAGAGAAATGAACCGAAGACGTTGACTATTGACGCGGAATCGAGTTTTGGGTTAAAGTGTAATTTTGATGAGTTGACGTGAAAAAAATTCGAAATTGCTTGGAAATTAGCGCCTTAGAAAGAGAAATTCCCGGATATCTGAGGCCGAGTCCGGTTCGACCGAGCGGCACCAGCCAATTCGTTGCCGGCTTTCGCAGACTCGCACTCGCACTCGCAGTCTCGCACCTTCATCAACTTCCTCTCTCTCTCTCTCTCTCTCTCTCTCTCTCTCTCTCGGAGACGTTGCTGCGGAGGGGGCGAAGACGGAGTCGTCGAGATTGATTCCCGACGGCCCTCGCCATTCGGACCACGAAGTCGGAAACGCGAAGCTCCTGCTTCGTTCTTCGTTCGGCGAGGTGGTTGCGCAACATGATTGACTTGGCCGTGGTGTGTATTTGCCACTTCGGCTATGTTTCGCTTCGTCGTCGTTCGGTTTTCGTTCCTCACTAGTAATAGCTCCTCTGGTTGTGAGTTTTTCAGTTTTTCGAGCCGTGCTATGTAGAGTTTGAACCGTGGGTTCTTTGGTTGTGTGTTCGTTTTCGTTGCTCATCGCTCGTGCGAGGACTATGCGATGGTGAGGAACGAGCTTAATGATGTTCCTTTTAGCTGTAATCTTTTGCCCTAGTTTGTTTGGGGTTTGTTTTGAGCTCTTAAGAAGAGGATATCCTTTTATGATATCGATCTGCGATTTGAGTGGCATCGGTAGGCGTTTCTTGAAGATTGATTCCGGTAGTGAATTCAATGGAGGATGATCAAACTATGTAGGATGATCATGTTTGGAGTGCATTTACTTTAAGTTATGGTGGAGAGAGAAGCCATTGAGGAAGTGGCTCAGAAAGAAGGTGGAGGCTCAAATCAGAGCTTATTGGTTTTTCTGCTTGCACTAGTTACTTTTGCCATTTATTGATTGCAGAAGAATGCGATTTACATGAAATCTGGACATCAATGCTTTTTTTATATGAATCTACAAATGAGATTGTTTTATTGGGATGAGACAAGATTCAAGTCACAGACATTTTTTCCCCAATTAATGGAAGAGTCAAAGCAACCCTGTATTTGATACAGAGATTCAACGTGTCACTCAGCGAGTGGACTTGACAGTTTAGTCAAATGAGTAGTTATTCTGATGTATTAGGATGACAAAATGAGAACATCATGAGCCATTTAAGATTTTGTTCTCGTCTGTGAAGCAAGAATTCCATTGGTGTTGTCAATGATCATGTTCCCTTGTGTTATATGCTCTTCACCTTAAAGTGGGTATGCACATGTTGGATTCATGTCCTGCCTTTTTGTAAAGGAGCATGTTGAAGCAACAGTCAGGGAGGAAAATGAGAGAACATGCTGGGGTTGTGGACTTCGCCTTCTTTTACCATCCAACGCACCTATTTTCAAGTGTGGTTGGTGTGGAGCCATAACAAATCAGCGCGCACGGAAACAAAAAGATAAGTTCCTGTGGTGGAGACGCTGGCGTGACCGGTGCTTTGTTAGTGTTGTGTCTTTGTTTATGCTATTCATTTTGGGTAAGTTGCTGAACCAGCTTTCTCTTGCTAGTAGATAGTCTTCCCTTTTTGTGTTGCTCTATACAGCTAGTAGTCATGCTCCACTTTTGTCTGCAAAATGCAAGTATGCACTCAAACTCCAAGGACTATTTTCTGGTAGAAGGATAAAAAGTGTTCAGGCTCTATTTAATGTACAAAGAATGCCTTATCAGTTAGCTAATGATCCTTTTTGTACTTGAAAATTTGAAGAGAAAGCAAGATGGTGATTGAAACCATCTTGTTGCTAGAAATTTGTGCTTAGAGGTGGAATCTGTATCTTGACAGACTATAATTAGTTAGGCTTAGTGGACCATGTTCAGATTTGTTTGCAGTGTGGAGATAGACAGAGCAGAACAATCAGTATCTGAGCTTTTCATTGTGGCCATAATAACAGAATGAAATGAGATATGCTTCCAACATGTTATGTTATTGTTTTGTTTTTTTTTTTTTTTTTGGTCTTGTTTACTCGTGTACAAGACATCCAGGTCCTTTTAGCTCATGTTATTGTTGAAAACGACCACACATAGTCTGATAACTCTTGGCTCTTGTTATGTTACTTGTCTTTTTCTTTTTCTATTTTATTCAAAATGTTACTTGTCTTTCAGGTGGTGGAGTTTGGGTAGTTTACCCTGTTGTTTTCTCCATCAGCTATTTCTGTGGCATCTTCCACTCCCTTGTAACTGCAATATTGGCAGTAAGTACCTTTACAACCTTCGGCCTTGCTGCATTTCGCTGTGCGGGCAGGCCTCCAAATATACCGTGGGGCAGCTATCCAGTGGTGGGGAAAGGGGACCTTGAGGATTATACCTTCTGTCTTTATTGTTGTAAGCCAAAGTCGCCGAGAACTCATCATTGTCGTTCATGTGGAATGTGTATAGAGGACATGGATCATCACTGCCCATTTGTAAGTTTCCAGCATCTTTTGCTTTCTCGAAAGTACTGCTTTGAATACACCATATCAGTTTTAATTTGATTAATGCGAATAGCGGAGCAGTGAGATAAAATTAACTATTTAAATCTTCACATCTGCCTGAAGCAGCCCCTGTAGCCTCACCAAAAAAGAATATCGGTTTTCTTGATTTCTTTTCTTCTTTTTTGTACTTCACGTGGGGGAAGAATTGGTAATTTTCACTTTGTGATTATACTTTTTCTTGCCTGCAGTAATAATTTCTTCTCTAGCATATCCTGTGAGTCTGTGAGGTCAATCACTTATTTCTCAAGAGTAGATAAAAACTAGTTATGCTTATGATTTTCCTTCCCTTTTCTTCTTTCCCTTTTTTTTTTTTTTGCATTTGTAGCTGATGCCTTTATTTACTCTGTGTTGCAGATAGGGAATTGTGTTGGAGCCACAAACCATCGGCACTTTATTATCTTCCTTATCTCAGCTCTAGTCAGCACCATGTACGTCACGATCATATGTTCTTATGCAGGGTGGCATATCTGGCCACCACTGAGGTTTACATCTCTTGCTCGTCCATACGCATTTGGCAAAGGTTCCGTTTTAAGAGTGGTCAGAGAACTATCTCTTGCTTTGTTAAGTTCTGCTACGCTATTATCAACAAGGGGCATTATTCTTGTGTACTTAATTGTCTCTAGTGTCTCTGTTCAGATAGGCCTCACTGTCCTTTTATGGCAACAACTATGTTATATCTGTGAAGGGGAAACTTATTTAAGCCATCTAAGTTCAGGGGCAGGTGGTCAGTCTGGGGAGAGAGATTGTCAGAATCTCGTGCGTTTTTTCGGTTGTCCCTATTCTTTCTCGAGATATTTGCCTATTAACCGGAGTTCTCGGAAGAGACATAGAAAATGAGACGGGACGTGAAAAAAAAAAAAAAAAAACCTCACTCTCTTGTGTCTTGATCGATTCTTCTCGATCTTTTTCTCCCATGTTCCACTGCTGAAGTTGTCTATTTCGGAATCATCTTGCAATGAATGCCTTTGTTTCCTATCTCTCCTTTCAGTTTCCATTAATTTGAGATTTATGACCAGTGATGCTGTTTGTCAGCTGCTATTTCTATTTCATTGTTCTTCAGAGCTGAAATTGAACGTACGAAGACCGAATGATTATATTTGTCCTAAGTACCTTTCGCAGGAGGCCATTGTTCGATTCGACTATAAAGAGTCGGCGAAGGTTTGCAATTGCTTTCCCACGAGTTTCCTGAGCTTTGCACTGATACGAACTATAGACCTTTTGTAAGATAATTAGTATCTGTTCGTACTTTCCAAAAGCCCACTCGTCACTGCTGCACTTGTGCACTGGTAAGTCATTTTTAGCTGGCAGTTCTTTTAATTATGGATCGACATTACGGATGTGCTTATTTCATTGAAAATTTTATGATAACGGAGAATGTTTTTCCATAAAAACCATTTTCCTTAAAAATGGTTAGTTTTAATCTGTTTGGTAGTGTATGGAAAATAAATTCATTCCTTGTAAAAGGGGAAGTCGTTTTCCCTTAATCTAAGCTTGTTGCTTTCAATTTAAAGTCGTTTTTCCTCGATCTAGGCTTGTTGCTTTCAGTTTATGGGAAACAGTCTTTTAGAAATCGATTATTTTTTCAGTCATCCAAACTGTAAAAAGCCGGAAAACAATTTCTGGAAAGTAGTGTTTCTTTAAACAGACGAATCTCTATTATGTTTGATAATGGAAAGCACGTAAATTCAATTTCAATCGTTAAATCGATGAAATGGTATCCCGAAACATCAACTGGCGTAGCTAATTACCCTGCTATAGGAGTCCCGCACAAAGAGGATAAATAGATACAGTTGAAGTTGGGAAAAGCATTGCTTGAAGATTTGGATATCCGTCCGAATGGAGAACAATCATTAAGCAAAAGAACCACCCAAAAACACCAGTGAACCAAGCACGTTTCCTAAAACCACCGGAAGCACGACCACAACGTAGTTTAATTTTCGCGAAGCATGTCAAAGAATTCCCGCATACAAGTCTAGTTAAAATGAGCGAAAACATCAGAGGTATTTACAGGCTTGCTTGTAATCGAGCTGAGTGTGAATAATTACGACCCGTCCAAGAAGCTGTCGACTTTCTGGTTGACGGCGGCGGACAGGAACTTCATGCACATAGGGGCTTGAACTCCGGCGAGGGAGAGGATCGCGGCCGGAACCCCCCACAATGAGTCGCCACAAATCAAGCCAGATGCGACCGCGGGCCCAAAGTCCCTGGCCTTCTGCTTGTTGCTCCTCTCCCAGAGGAAGAGTATCAAGCTACCCACGCACATGTCGATCGCGAAGTAACTGCCGAGGTAGAACGGAATCGCCATGCACATGGCGCTCGGGATGAATCTGTAGAGCCGGTGCTTCGTCTCGAAATGTTGCAAGAGCTCTTTAATCAGGTTCAGGAGGATCGCGACGACGAAGCAGAGTATGGCGAGGTTGAGGCAGTTCTTGGGGAGGGAAGATACACCCTCCACACCCAAGAGCGCAATGCCTCTGTACATTAGGGCATACGGCGCGGGGAACGAGCCTGTGGGATCGCCAACCGGATAGGCCTTGTAGAAGAACCAGAACACCAGGGGTGACATCACGCAGCTGATCGCGGTCCCGTACACCTGACTGAAGAACATCGAGCGCGGCGACGACAGGGTCAGGTACCCGGTCTTGAAGTCTTGCATGAGATCAGCAGCTGTGGAAACAATGTTCATCATGACACCGCATGACACGAGGCCCGCGATCACTCCCCCGTTCTCCATCCCGACCCAAGCGCTGAAGATGATGATTGCAAACTTGCCGTAGTTCGAGGCCAGGGACCAGTCAGTGAGGCCGCAACCGTAGGCGTTGCAGAAGGCCAGGAGGGGTGCAATGGCATAAGCGACCATAAGATGGTAGAACTTTATCTGGGGGAAGATGAAGGGAAGGACAATGATGGATATGACTGCGAGGCCAATGTATCCGCCAAAGGCGACCCAGTTCGGTATCTGGTCCTTCAGGAAGTAGAGGTTTCGCCGCTCATCATTGTAGTTGGTTTCATCAGGCGTGTCGGAGGATGATTCCTTCTTAGAGTTTGCAATGAGACTGCTTGTGGTTTTGATCAGCATGAGCACCACATGGAAGAGGCCATCCCCGAGCATCATCGCAATGGCTAGAAAAACCTATGAAGATCAACCCATGCACAGTAAGAGAATTTCCAGTAAGTTTGGTTAAGAACTCAGCGATGTTGCAAGTTAATTTTCATATAGAACCATCCCTAGTTGTTTGGTTTATTTGAGGTGGACAAAAATCACAAACCTAGTTTCATGAGTGGTCTGTACAACTTCTTTTCAAGCTTAGTTTAGAGGTTCAGATGTCTTTAGGAAATTCAAATTTGTAATGGAGGGCAGGGAAAGTTACCCTATATCCCTGAATGCCATGGAGGCTGCTCGGGGAGAGATCGGCGCTGTACCAATCGCCTTTCTTCGTCTCGATGAGAGGCCACATGATTCCCCACGATAGGACGGCGCCGATGAGCAGAGATATGTTTACCATGTAAGGGCATATCATTCCCACGCCGACGTAGGTGGCCGAAAAATCAAAGTAAAACCTAGGGAGAGAAAGGCACCGGTAAAGCTCGAGTCGCGCGAAAGTCATCCATTGAAGGAAAAATTCCTCTCATTACATATTAATAGGAACGTAATGATGAATTATGATGTTAGAAACCTTTGCTTATAAGCTTGGAGGCCGAAAGTCGGGAAGCTGCTGAATCCGCATCCGTCGGCGACGGCGAAGAACCACTGGAAGCATGCCCAGAAAAAGCTCAGACAGAAGGTCTTGAAGAGCACAACTACTTGCTTCCTGCGTTTCAGAGCAGTATGAACCAGATTAAATCACAATTTAGACTTAGAATTAGGAAGGGGTGAATTCAATACTGTGCATATTCATTCATTGGCTAAACATGGTAATGGAAAAAGTTCTAAGTTGAGAGAGAGTACTTGGCCAACTTGGCCCCTTTAGGGGTGTGGAAGCTGTTGATGAGGAAAGCAGTGGCAGTTCCACTGGGGTACGTCAGCTTGTACCTCAGGATCATCATCTGTTTTGTTGGCAAAACGAATCCATGAATCTCAAAGAGAGACAAGACGAATGAACAACCCGTTTACATAGTCCGCGACGAGGGTTAAAATGTACTAAACTCGAGATTATAAGCACGTGATTCTCAAACTTGAGATTATAAGCACGTGATTCTCAATGCCGCGGCGACGGCGACAACAATACCTTTCTTAGGGGGACGATGGAGAACAAGCCGACGAAGCTGACGACGAAGAGGAAGCCTATTATCCAACCGAGCGAGAGCTTCTTCACGTTGGCCGGAGTGTTCCCTCCCTCTGCTTGCGCCGCTATGTGCGCGCTCATTCCCAACAGATAGGTCGCCGTCCCACCTGTTATTGGTACTTCTTAGAAAGAGGGCAATGCCACTGATATTAAAAAGACCAAAGTTTGCGAAATCGGGGTTCGATAAACATTCTATTTGCCACATGATCATGTAGGAAAACAATTTTCTAGATCGGTTTCAGGTTCGCGACATTGCTGGAAACCATTTGAATATTTCTCTTCTTTGTATTGTATGGAAAGATTTGTAGTTGAAGAAGTATGATGTTTGAATACCATAAAACGAAAATATAATCTTAGTGCAATGAGAAAACAAGTTAAAGATGGAGATGCGCATTGCGTTTGTTTGAATCTATGTACATAATACGTCTAGCGTAGGATTGAATAAAACGTACTGCTAAATGCGATCCCGGAGGAGGCCACGACGCACGTCTGGATCACGGTAGTCTCCTGCCGCGTGAAGGGCTGCTTCAGGAGCCCGCACCCCTCGAGGAGGCTAGTCCAGGACTTGACCATGGCGAACCCGAGCAGGCCGGCGGCCACGTTCAGCGACGGGATGACCCCGGTGCTGAGGTTGAGCTTGCACACGATGAAGTTGAAGACTAGGCTGAGGAGGAGACCCGTGACCAAGGCCCTCACCGTCAGCTGCTGCCTCCACGGCGGCACCTCCGTGTCCTTGAAAGCCTCCTCCACCACAATCTTGTCGCCGGCTCTATCCGCCGTCGTCTCCAGGGCCTCCCAGCTCCGGTCGCCGCTCTCCTCCTCGTGTCGCCCCGGCCTCCTCTCCATGATGGCCCCAAAGAAAGCAAGCAAGGCTCCTCCCAAAAACCCTAACCCCCCCTCTCTCTCTCTCTCTCTCTCTCTCTCTCTCCCTTCTATATACCTGGGCGTGAGATTCTCTCTACTGCTATTGGTGGTCTTTTATAGACTTCTGTTGCACAGACTGTGGAGAGAGAAACCCTAGAATTAGAAGGTGAGAGAGATTGAGTTGGAATGGGAATTCAAAAGAGAAAGGGGTGCTGGAAACATGGTGGGATTCAATTCCAGCCAGCCAATCAAACCAAAGTAGAGAGAGAAGGAAGCAGCAAGGGTTCCTGGACGAGAGTGCTTTTAGGGCAAACGCAACAGTGACCAGAGGCCATCCGCCAACCGGTCGCGGACACGTGGCACGGAATCGACATGGGATATCCCGCTAGATCTGACTTGCGGAGCCAGAGAGATAGAATCTACGCTGCATCTGCATCTTGACTCGCCATGCATCTAAGAGAATCTAGATCGTCCATTATGTCTGGCTCATTGCATTTTTTTTGGTTCTACAGATATGCATTGTTCAATTCATAAATTTTTTGTTACTTCACGATAAAGAGTGAATAGCAAGCAACTTTGAAATGATGGGTCGGGGAGTAATTTCCGTTTATTCCGACAACTTTGATGGCATAGGTAATTTAAGGCGATCACGATGTATCTCGAATAACCTCCTTTTGTTTGATGATCTAGGGACACGAGCATGGAAGCTCGATTATTACCCCATGAATCGGTTGGCTTCAAAAATTTCGGTCTATCCACGTGGCGGCTTGCACGAGGTTGATATGATTCAAATGGATGATCTCCGATTGTCGAGCTTGAAATCTCCCGATGCCTCAAATCAAGTGCACCAAGCCTGGGTTGTCGAATGACCTTTCTTTGTCCCCATAGTTTCTTTTAAGTGTGAGCATATCGGACCGACCGGGCTGGGACCACTCGGACCTGGACTGGGATCGATGGCCCGGTTCCCTATTCTAGAGGGGTCCGGTCCAGTTCCCGGTTCCTAAAATTGAAACCGGTGACTGGGCGGTCCGGTTCTGGTCCAGGGACATAGGATGGGACCAGATTGGTCGAATTTTTTTTTTAAAGTAGCCCTAATGTTTATTTGTTTAGGGTTTGCTTCACTTCGCACCCTCTTTTCTTGCCTCTTCACTTCTATTAGCAAAATGGAACACTCTTGTGGATGTGCATAAAGTGGAGGAAACAATTTTTGCACAAACGTGGAAAGAGAATGATCGATGAGCAGGAAATTATGGTGCATGTTTTTTTTTTGTCATGTTACCGGTCCAATGGAACCGCCCGAGAACTAGACCGGATTGGTTGGTCCGATTCCCGGGACCGTCGGTCCAGTTCCCTGTTCCGGCAAATTGGGAACCGGGACCACAAGTCCGGTTCCCGTGTCCCGATTCTTGAGGGGAACCGGACCGGACCGGAAACCGATCACCCCTAGTTTCTTTGAAATAAATGCACTTCACACTAAATTTTGACTGAAACATATAAATAGTAAGGTTATCGGTGAAAATAATACCTACTGGACTTCCATGGTCATTGGATATCAATTCTAAGTGGGTCATGAAGTTATAAAAAAAAAACGGTCATTTACCAAAAAAGTCTTAAACCTATTATACGACATTCAATTTAGTTTTAAACTTTTTTATCATTTGCCAACGTAGTCCTTCCGGCCAGTTTGAAAATTGCTGACGTGGACGTCAGTCGTTCTACTTGACACCCTGATGCTAACGCGAACGAATTTTGTAATTTGTTTTGAAAAATTTTAGAAATTTTTTTCCTTTGTGGTCTTTCTTTTCTTTCCTTTTTCTTTTATTCCTTCCCTGGGCACCTTGCCCGCTGGAAATCCAAAAGATAAAAGAAAAAGAATAGAAAAAGGGAAAAATCAGAAGAAATTAAAAATTAAAAACGTAAAAAAAGTTGCAAAAATCGTCTACGTTAGCTATTTCGGATTAAAATTGGCCAGAAGAACTATATTGGCAAATTGTCAAAAGATTCAAGATTAAATTAGTCAAATTAAAAATTTAGGACTGAATCCGACTAAATTTTTTTTTTTTGTAATTATCCCGTCATATGTGGATGGATGTCAAGACATGGCTAAAGATTGTTTGTCATTTGCTTTGAAAACTAGCATCCCTTTTTTACCCATTTTAATTAGGGGCATATACACTTCATATGCAGCTCGCATTTCCCCACGCATGCAAATTGCATGTAAAGCCTTTGACTTTTGACGACTGTATTGCTTGCTTCCATCGTAAACTGTTTTAAAAATTTAAGCTGTTAGAAAAAGACATGATTTAATATTTAATATTCTAACACTCCCCATCATACTTAGTCTGGTCTTGTTGCTTAATAGTAAGTGTGAAAATATGTAATTGGGAAAGCAAATAGGGGATTGGAAAGATTCAAATTCAAAGCCTCTAACTCTGATACCATGTGAGATTTGGTGGGATTATTGTCAACTGTTTTAAAAGTTTAAGCTATTAGATAAATACGTGATTCAATATCTAATCAAAGGACGGAATTCATTAGTTGCATCTAGTGCAATATTTGGTAAGTCAATTGCATAGATGGTTATTAAAGATACCAAGCCATCACTTCTTCTGTACTCTTTCAATTAATTTGTTTGGATAAAGCTTATTTTGGCTAAAAATTTATTCATTTACAAACAACAAAATATTTTATTCCCAGAAAATCGTTCATGGAGATTATCTTTTGCATTTCTTCTAAAGGATCGACCAGGCCGGTCCGATTTTCAGGCTCACAATTCCTTCTCGTGACAACCTACGACAATAGAGCGGAAGTGACCTAAAAATAATTAATAGTCTTACCGAATATTGGAAAAATTGCCGAAAATTCTAAAACATATTGCAATTGTACCAATTCAGTCCTAAACCTTTGTTTTGCCAATTCAGTACTAAAAATTTGTATTTGTGCCAATTCAGTCCATCCAGCCAATTTTGACCGGAAATCACTAACGTGGAAATTATTAATAATATTATAATATTTTACTCAAATTTTTTATATTTTTGTTTATTTTCTCTTTTTCTTTTTCTTTTTCTTTTCTTAGTTTTCTTCTGTATCTTCTTCTTCCTCTGGCCGATTAGTCGCTGGCCCTCCGCGATCGGATGGAGGAAGAAGATAAAAAGGAAAGGAAAAGATAAAAAGTTGAACAAATATTAAAATATCGTTAAAAGTTGTCACGTCAGCGATTTCCGACTAAAATTGGCTGAATGAACTAAATTGGCACAAATGCAAAATGATTATGATTATGAGTGAATTGGCCAAAAAAAAAATTAGGACTGAATCAACACAATTGCAATAGATTTGTGACTTTTTTGGTACTATCAACTTTGCATTGAGCACATAAATATTTTTTTTCTTCACGAATCCTTACAAATTGTATCGAAAACTTGTATATAAGATTTCTCTTTTGTGGACTAGCAACCATGCCTTGTTCATTGCTTCTTATAGAGACACTAATTCTGAATCATCATTTCATTTTGTTTTCCCATTCCTAATTTTCACGTTCTAGTTCATCCTATCTGTATAAACAGAGCTAGCCACTAGTGAATAATAGGATTCAACCCCTTTTGACGAAGCCATTTAACGCAGGTCGAAGCATATGGTCGCTGCTATTAACGAGAATAGTAATTTACTATTCTTAACAATTGGTCCTAGAGATTTCTTGGTTCATCATGCGATTACTCTAAAGCCTAGTAGGGTGTAGATGACAGATGTTATCACCAGCAAGCAACCATTAGTGGCGCAAGTCCACCGCGGAAACCATCATAAACTGCTCTACCGTAGTTCTTAGTGCAATGATACAACTTGGATTGGACGATTGCTTTTATCAATCTTCGGGGTTGCCCGTTTCAAATCCGAGAACAATGCTGCTCATCGTCAGTCCAAATCAATTGGCCTCTTCGATCTTTCTAACATTCCGAATACACAATATCACACCCACACCCGAGAAACTATCTTATGCATCAACGGACGACAGATATGTTTCGATGGCCCGGCCAGAGATGCATAGATCCAAAGAGATGAACACATGGAAAAGGCGATACCATATCGAAGACGCAAGAGAAGGATGAAGAATGGAAACCATTTAGAGGACAATTCCTTTTTGAAAGGCTCCGTGCATCAAAACGCTCCTCAAAATCTGTGTTCTTATTATCTATATCGGTAAAGATTGCTAACGACTAAAAAGTAGAAATGATTTAATGTACATGCCCTAATTCCAGTTCTAACAAAGAAAAAGAACTACAGCTACAAAACACAAAAGCTTCTCCGTTCACCATCTTAGAAGGGATTTAATTCTGAGGTCTCTTGAGATTGGAAGCTACCCTGTAACCGGGAGGACACTTCCAACGAAAAAGGGCAAAAAATCAAGAAAATCGAATTAGTGACCTGCTCTGTTGTTCTTCCTAGAAACCAAAGGGTGATTTTCTCCGGCTTCCCCCTTCTCCGTACTGTTCGTTCCACTTCCTGAGCTCGTTCATGCTCGCAGCATCATAAGCAACCGATGGAGCCACCTGCATAACCAGCAAGATTTCGACTTTTTTAGACCAGTTCAAAGAAAAAGCTCAATCTGCAGGAAATAAAGAAAGGCATGCAAATACAACAGTTGCATATTTTGATTACCAAGTGTAACTAAAAATGGGATGGGCGAGATCAAATTGTCTACCTTGCTTTTTGACTGTAGGAAATCATCCAAATGAAGTGGCCTTGGTGTTGGAGATGAATTTTTGCTTCCCTGGTGAAAAATACGTGACGTTAAATAGAGAAGCAGAGACGAATGGAAATTACAGAGTGCTAAAGCAACGAAGTATGCATATGGACCATATGATACAGTTTCAGGTGCTCCAACAAGAGAAATGACAAGCAGACACATTGTTCATGAACAAATATTGGCTCTCACCATTCTCTTCGTTACTAAATAGACATTGATACAGGAGAATTATTAATAATCATGTAGTTCCCACTCTATTGCAAGTGGTGTCATTGTTAAGTTCCATCCTACCATCAAGCCATATGCCAAAATAGAGTATATCATATAATCACTCCAATAAAAGGCTGATTTCTCTTCCCTCTGTAGATCAGGGCACTATGATATTGCATGTGCAGCGCCTGTAAGTGTGTGTGAGAGATAAAGAAAGAAATAGATATACTTGCAAGAATGAGAAACTTAGAGCATCTGCACACAACGTCAGCCATCGGGCAGAGTTTTCAAGATCGCAAAAAAAAAGGATGCACTCATTTGAAGTGTTGCAAAAACAACATTATGCACATGAACCATCCCAAGATAGAGAATGTAGGTTGTAACCACAGAGCAGTATTACCTTTTTTTCTTCCTCTAAAAGTTCTTGAACGGGCCTATACGCAGCAGCAATACAAAGGTTCTGCAAAGAAGATGTATTAGATACGTAAGAAATACAACCACCTATTAGAAGGCGAGAACAGAACATTACCTTTAAATCACTCCCAGAGTATCCCTCAGTCATGCTTGCGAGCTTGTCAATCTCAAAACCATGTTCTAGATTCTCTTGCCCAAGAATTATCTTCAAAATCTTCTTACGGTTTTCAGCATCAGGTAGATCTACGTATAATCTGAGAGAAACCAACATAAACTTGTCAGACATGTCCTTTTGACTTCCTCCACCGCATTAACTGAGTTCATCAATCACCAAATACTTGGATATAGGTAATATCAGCTGTCAAAAGATTGGAGCATGAACCGGCATTGGGTGATAAATGATAATCGCTCTGGCCTTATTCATGGAATAGGTACTTCTTCTCACGTATGGCAAACAAAGAACTTCATAATTTACCAACGAAAAGCATATGATAAGATGTGGCCAAGACAAAAGCACATGGTCAGATCCTGCTTATGCTGGAAGGAGACTTGAAATGTGAAATCGTAAGCCATGTGTAACTCAGAGGTCAAAAGGAGAAATTAATTGGACTTGCAAACAACCAAGCTATCGAATAAATGGTCCACGACTATTTTGCGAGTAAATCTACCTTCTTGGTAATCGCCTGATAACAGCATCATCAAGGTCAAAGGGCCGATTTGTTGCCCCAAGGATGAGGATTCTTTCGCTGTCTTTAGACCTCAATCCATCCCAAGCTGCCATGAATTCATTTCTCATTCTTCTAGTAGCTTCGTGTTCATAGGAACCACCACGAGCACCAAGCAAACTGTCCACCTATATGACAGAATAACACATTCAATGGAAGAAAGACCGCTATAGATTGGAAATTGATATATCACCGAAAGCGTGAGTAGAAACAGCTAACACGGTGACAATTGTGCCGCAAACACAAACTAAGCCCTTTATCCACGAAGTGAGGTTCGCTATACAGATCATTTTTATGTCGTAGAGTTCTATCTAGTCCTTATATGCTATCTAGTCCCATCCTCAACAACACCCACATTCGTAATGTCCTTCCTTAGGTTAAACATCCTACTGCCCTCCCATTTCTCCTTCAGACACGATACTATATCTTAGTGGGTTTAAAAATCAGGATTAGCGAACTATACTTCATATATGAAAAGTGCAAGTTGCAAACAACACTGAAAACAACAATTTGAAGATTCTTCAACAAAAGAAAACTTTACTCAGTTGACTGGAATCTCAAAGCCTCAATTGCAAAATGCATATGAACATCGAATTGACTTATGTTGAAATATCATAAGACCACAACACTAATGATCTAAAGTAAAATAGCAGTAACATCATTTCCTGTATTTCATCCATCACTTCGTATAAGAAACAAAGGTGGGGCTTCAGAGAGTGATATCATTATTCCACGTGCATTATACAAACAAGTTACAAAAGAGAGCAAATGGACACAACTTTTTTGACCTTTGGAGAAAGATATCACACTATGATGGTTTTTGTTTGACCTCAAAAAGGAGATGAAGAGCAGTTCAGAAATAAACCTCAGAAATTCAGGCAGTTCCATTATGCAGAAACAGATCTGACTAACATACTATATCATAGTTCACAATACGGAGAATCCTTCATATTCAGAGAGTTACTCACCTACTTAGCTACAGAAAGCTTATTCCTAAAACTTCCAATAGACAGTAATTTTCTTCTTGCATCGGAAATTGAATGGTTTTATTTTCATATGGAAACCCTAGAGTTCATCAGTAGTTCCTAGCATGTAAAATAGCATCATGAGGACATTCACGGCCAAATCACCCAATCAAGTTTTCCTCAGTAGAAGATTATCTACGATTAACAAATGGTTCCCTGTTACAGGACAATAATCCCATGCTATGAAACTATGATTAGCATGATAGGGAGCATTGCCAGATAAACACGAGAGAAAATTTCGGTTCAGCAAGGACAACTTCAGCATCACTATCACAAGAGACTCACCTCATCAACAAATATAACGACAGGTGCGAGCCTGCTAGCAAATGAAAAAAGAGCCTTTGTTAGCTTCTCAGCATCTCCGAACCACTGTAACAACAAAAGGTCAGGTTAACCAAAAGAAAATCACGGACCACAAGACACTACAAGTGGAGGAGGAGATTTGAAAAGGACAGGAAATATAATTGCAGGATCATGAACTATCAAATTCTACTAAGACCGAGAAAAAAGGGGGGTGGAGGGAGGAGAAAGACAATAAGGAAAGAAAAGAAAAGAAGACATTTTCCTCATCTCCACAAGGAGCACTACTAAAAACAGTCAGAGAGGCAAATGGATGAGGCACATAAACATCAAGTCGCAAGGAGAATTGACATGCAGATCACGTGAGATAGGACAAATGTCGGAACACTATAAAAGACTATTAGAGAGGAAAACAATGAGGCAACGCCATAAACCTCAACTGGCAATAAAATTTCTAAAGACATGAGAATCATGCAAAGTACAATACTGCCCAATGTTTTACACTCAACCATCGGTGAAATGAGCAATGTAATTGACTAACAGTAAACCTCCAGTTACAAAATGTAAGAATAAGAATAACTCATTAGCCTGTACAGAATATTTATCAATACTTATAGCTTCCACACCTTTGATGTCATCGTTGAACCTGTTATACTTATAAAATTCGCCCCTGCTTCTGTTGCCAGTGCCTTGGCAAGAAGTGTCTTCCCAGTTCCAGGAGGCCCAAAAAGTAAAATTCCTTTGCACGGCTGACAATGATCACACAGTCATTTGCCAAAAACACCCAGAAAAAAGAAGCGTAAAAACTTGAAAGATGTCATCAATATGACAGCAACAGTACATGCTTACCCTCAACAGATTTCCACGAGAGAAAAGCTCTGGCCTCCGCATGGGGAGAATAACAAGTTCATTAAGTGCATCTTTCACATCTTCAAGAGCACCTACATCATCAAACCTAACACCAACTTCGCCAGGAGGCACCACTGCCGAAACAAAGTTTCTCTCATAGTCATCTTTCGCAAGGTTCTGCAATAGTAACTGATAGAAGTCAGAGAGGACACATATCCAACCAAACAGTTTGAGGACTATTGGACAGAAATAATAGCATATTCGTAAGAAAACAGATCAAAGAGAGTACATGCCTTAAAATTTAGGGAGGTTTCCCGAGATACTGCCTCCTGCTCTTTCAATCTGACAATTGCAACTTCAAGGCTAAAAGAAAAGAGAGGCATGTCAATCAACCGGAAGACGAGTGACTTTGACTTTTAGCATGATAATTCGTCAAATACCTTTCACGTGGCAGGGAAAGTCTGTCTCCTTTAATGGCAGGATGCACACAAGATGATAAATAATGATTTTTAGCCCAGCCAACAACTTTCTCAGCCTCTGCACAGGAAACAGATGAGACAGTTTAATTACTTAATAATGAACTGAAGACAGGTAAAACAAGTCATGATAAGATTGCAACAGAAAACGATTCTACTTCTAGGCTATGTCAGACAATCCAAACTCCTGATTAGAAAAGGACTAGTATTAAAACATCAAAGACATCCTTTAAAAAGATTGCTAGAATGAGAAAAATGTGGATAACTCGGTAGTAAGGTCCTTTAATGATGTGATAATTGAGGGAGGAGAAATCTGGAAGACTGTTACTTGTTCCTATTTCCCATCTAGCAATAGATCCCAAAAGATGAAGCATTCCCATTGATGTAGATGAAATGAGAGAACCCCAGCTTAAAAATTCAAAGCACTGGGACAGAGAAAAGAATCGCAAATTCAGTTTCCTGAATAACGTTTACTGCCAAATGCATTCCACATAATTAAGGCTCCTCCGCAAACTTTTACAGGACAGAGTCGGGGAATCAACGCATGAAAGTTGTCCCAAGAAAGGATCGATGGAAAGTGATGGTTGCACCATCTTATCACCGAACGGAGTGTATGTAATCAGATAGCACATATTCGGAACAGGGGACCCATTACCGCTTATTTAGCCAAATGTAATAATTACAGCAACTGTGGAAATTGCACAGAATTCCACAGCTGACGAATATATTGCACACTGTTATATGAAGCGCAAGCGTCCATGTGATATTTAGAACTCTCTACCTTACAAGCTTGAGATTTCAGGTTTGGTTCCAATGCAGTGTGGATCCTCTTCAGGTCAGACCATAATGAGGTATTTCCTTACATATCCCCTATAGCAGGCCAGATACCTGGCCAGGATGGCCTGCTTTTGACCAGATTAAAGAGGACAAATGGTTTGATGTGTACAAACTAGCATAGGAAAACATCCAACCTTAACACCAAATAGGAGAAGAATTACTCGTGTGCATAAACATAAAAATGAGTCCGACAGAACTTAACGTCCTTTACCGTCATCCTCTTGAACAATTATGCCAATTAAGATTTTGTGAACCTCCCAAATCAGGCACTCTCTTTTTTCTTTAGTTGAATTATCAAGGCCCACAATCAATGAAGTATGCATTAAATGAACATCCTCTCAAAATCAGAATGCACGCCTTGTCCTTCAAATCACATCCATGTTCAAATCCATATTTAGAATCATGCAAACTGCGGAACATTCATTACAATCTTTTCAGTTTCAAATATGAGCACAAGTCTTTGATAAGAACATAAATCTAAGCTGGCAGTGTTGATTATAGTTGCTTACTCCGTCCTGTCAGTATCACGCCTTCGGTGTTCACATATAGGAGGTCCATACATGATAGTTCATGTTCCTCAAGAACCTGGAAAAGGATTACCTCTTTAAAAAGGAATATCCAACCAAAAATTCACCAAGAACTCAACCAGCCATCGAAATTCCCTCCTCCCTCCCTGAATTATTAACCACTCAATGAAACCAACCGTGCATATGCTGTACCTGATTTAGTTCGTTTATATTACTCCTCGATATGATTATCTTCCTATCTTCTTCAACCTGCTTATCGAACGTGCTGAGGAGATGTTCCTCCTGCAAAGAGTCCAAAATCACAAGAGGGGGGAGAGAAATAAATTAATGATTGTATCCATGCTTCGGAACAAAACAATTAGAATTACGCTCGGTCAACTAGAATGTGTTTTATCCATATAAGGGATCTTCCAATCGAAAAAAGGTGGAACTAATGAACAACATAAGATGTTGCAATTACACCAAAAATGTGTAACTAAAGCAACATCCATATCATTGTTTTTCAAGCCAATGAAATTAACCATAACCAGTGTCGTCAAAAGCTATCCCCTGTCACACACACACACATTCTCATTAAAAGAGAGCGGTCATTCAGGCAATATAAAATAGATACCGCGTTCACATTCTCCGCAAATGTCAAATAGATCTCTAGTAGGCAAACTTTGTGTTAGAAAGTCCAACCCAAAAGCTTAAGCTAATAGGTAGAGGGAGACCACAT
Organism: Lenwebbia sp. NSW1173648; assembly: GCA_029784005.1. Taxonomy (NCBI): domain Eukaryota; kingdom Viridiplantae; phylum Streptophyta; class Magnoliopsida; order Myrtales; family Myrtaceae; genus Lenwebbia; species Lenwebbia sp. NSW1173648. Next base: position 6,397,118 of record JARCGZ010000010.1, on the reverse strand, counting down.
GTATATAAAGAGCATTTAGAACCCGTTGTCAAGCAATGTTGGACATACTTCAACACCCTCACTCGCGTGCAAGCTGGATTACGAGCAGCACGTGAAATTTTGACTACGCACATTCACATGGAAATTTTGACTACGCACATGCACGTGGAGTTTTTGAGGAATTTGTTACCACGCACATTCGCGAAAGGGATAGCACTGGCTCTGATACCATGTTAAAAAGTCCAACCCAAAAGCTTAAACTAATAGGTGGAGGGAGACCACATGAATATAAAGCGTATTTAGAACCCGTTGTCAAGCAATGTGGGACATACTTCAACACTTTGGAAGTGATAAACTATCAATAACTTTAGTAAAAGAAAGGATTGAACTATCAATCTAGATTTGATTATCTTTCGCTCTCTATTCGAGGTTTCAACTTTAAGGGTTTTCTCAATTATCCTTAGTTCTTCAAGTTTGCTTCATTGGATTCTCTAATTACATTGATGATATTGGTGAACATTTGGTTATCTCAAGAATAAGGATTTCACATGATACAAGTTAAGCTTTCTTTGTTTCATTTACTAAGGTTGATAAGCATAGGATATAATCTTACAACTGCAGATTTAATAAGTGTTTTTTTTTTACAAGTGCCCCAACCGTACATAATAAAGAAATATTTTTATTTACAATGCATTGATTGCGCACCAAGAGAAACACAATGCATTGGAAATGACAAAGTTTCTTTATTTAATCGTCAACAAAAACCAATTTGAAAAGCATGCCTAGGATTCTTATAAGACCTGCATGAGCAGGTTGATACTGAGTGTTAGCCAATTAGGCTAAATCATCTCAAGACCTAATAACTTGGTTGCTAATCAAATAATCCTGCATATATTCGCTCAGGCAAGCACCTCAAACTTAAGGCATTATGGGGGTCCAAGGCCTCGCTCTTTTAAGACCATAATCTGAAACAAACATAAACCAACAGACAATGCTTGCCTACATACTTCAATCGATATTGCAATTTATACACTGGCTTGGTGAGTCCTTAGCTGATATTTACTATCTACTGAAGTCTATTTTTCTGTCTTGCTTTGGAGTGCCGGATGGAGTAGAAAATCCCACTTAACCATCATCATATGTATGGTTTGTAGCCCAGCACCAGAAAACTGCTTCGTGAGAAAGCCACTCATACATGCATGGACATTCACAAGCCTTATCACGACGTAAATAATCTTTGGCACATTAAGCACCTTATTGACGAGACTTTTGTGCAAGTAAAATGAGCTCAATAATTCAAGCAGGTTGTTCAAGAGATAAGGTTACTGCAGAAAAAAATCCCAAATAGAGTACAGCTGCGGAAGCACCATTGATCCAACTTCAGACACTACCCAGAAGAAGAGAACACTAACTCTTAAACCTCACAATAAATTTTAAGAAATTACACATTAGACAAGGCAGGAAATGGGAATGTGAAATTGACAACTGGAGAGATGTTAAAAAAAGTAGAATCATCGCTACAAGCTTTTACCTGGGGAGGATATACACGAAGGATGTTGTTGAAGAGCTTGTGGATAGAGTCAACATCAGATCTCCGGTTTGCCTTAAGACCCTCAGTGAGACTCTTCAGTGAAAGAGGCTGTGAGCACAATACAAACCTCAGTTAGCTGAATCATACCAATGTAGAAGGAAGCAGTCATCATAAACAAGCCATTAAGGAACTGGCGCTGAACTTACAATTACAGAGAACTAATAAAATAGTTTGAAGAACATAATATTTTGGAAGGCAGTCACTTTCATTGCTCACTATTCCTATTCCTCTACCAAATGAAGACCACCTTTCACATTGCCGTTCTTAAAACATTTGACATGAAAGCGGATATCAAATATATAACAGTTTCAAAAAGACTTGCTCGACTTCCCAATAGAACACTACATCATCCTTTCTGTGAGATGGTTCTTCCTGGGGCACTTGACATGCAATACTGAAATCATTTCACGTTTGCTACAAGCTTCAGGTATGAGATGGAACACGGTGCATGGAATAACACTAAACTTACATGAGAAAACCAATCCATCTGATCTTATGCCAAATTGACATGATATTATCATAACCCAGGTAATATGATAACCTATAGATGACAAATATCCTGATGTCCACAAAGGAAATAAGGATTGTTGCCAAGCCTCGCTTCTAAGCTTATGAACCTCCACAGGTTGGCAAAATGAATATGCAAATTTCTCCACGAGAACATCAAAATCTCCTTGAAGAGAGCCCAACGACATTGAGACTCATGGAGAATGCAGATCGCAGAACTCAATAGAATTGTAAAAAATCCACAAAATGAGCACCACAAACAAGCACCTCCAGCTAAGAGATGCAACAAGTGCACCAGTAAAATAAAGTCCCGATAGCAGTAACTTTTCTGTATCAGAGTAACAACCAAACAATAATGCCTACCACAAATTGCAATTCAATATAAACTATCTTGTTCAAGTATTTAACATCACAAAATAACTTTTATTAAAAAGATCCGACACAATGTTCTTTAATTCCTAGTCAAGATCAAAATCAGGCAAAACCAGAGATAAAGCATAATTTTCTCAGGCATTATGAGATTATTAGTACCAAAGCCCGGCTTAGCAAAATATATTATTGCTTTCATAACAAGCACTGATTCCAAAACAATATCTGTTCAGGTGAACTGCCAAGGCAAAATCAAAAGTGAAAAAATAAATCTGGAAAGTGCTTAAGATCAGTGTTCTAAGGTGAGAAAACATTACCAGCTTCGCAAGGCGACCAATGTTTGGGAGTATCATTGTCTGTCAACACAATTAAAAGACAGAAATTAGTCCAAAGCCAGACACGGAGTCAAAGTAGTATTGGGATCAACAGCTATTGAGTACGAGCACACCAGAAACTTACAAATTTCTCTCTCTCTTTCGAGCCTGTTTCAACTTTGTTCTGACCGCATATTAAAACAACAGGGCCTTGTAATTGATCAAACATTTCATGCACTTTGTTGACAAACTTTGAGTGGTTCGCCTTGGTAACAGCCCTAGACAACCATTGTGAAGAGTCTGGAAAATACACAACAAGAGGCTGCTGGGAACGCAAGACCTAAGGGCAGAAAAGAAAAGGTAAATAGAAAGTCCGAGGAAGAAGCACCCCAGTCATTTACAATTATGTCAACTTAGAAAAGTGATGAAGCAGAATAAGCGGAAGGGAAGTTTTTAGCGCTCTTCCTACAGGAAGGAGGTAAAGCGGAGGAAGCCACAGAAATATCCTGTGCTACTTGCTCCTTTGTATGAGAAGATGATAAGACAAACCAGGCTATAACAATAACTAATTTTTCAGACTACATCCAACTACTTGCTTATTCCTGGCAAGTATGCTAAAGATAATAGTTATTTTTATCTTTAGCAATAATTAAGAATAGCAATTACCAGTGTTAAAAATGACGATCATGTCATTGCTCTTTGAATAAGATGCACATGAGGACGCCCTTAATTTAAAGATAAAACTAACTTTTTAGTGATAAAACAACTCAAAAATGGAAAGGAAAAATTAACTGGGTGTTTTGCAGTGATTTTGGAGCACATTGAATCAGTATAGCTGATCCAACCTAAAAAGAACATCCAGAAGTTGCATTAATTGAAAGCCGATTTATAAAAAGCAAATCAAGAGTTCTTTTTTGGCTTCTTCAATGCTTGTATATTCAAGGGTTTCTGTCCAGCTCAACAATTTTTATATACAACCTTATCAAAAGAAGTCCATTTTCACCGAGTAATTTACTACATCGTCTGTTTGACCAGAAGAATACTCCCTCTCTTGCATTTAGGGGATACCTTTTGAGATGTATGCCCATCCACCATTCCTTTGCCATTCTACTTCCATAGTTTCAAGTGCTTTTTTTCACTTATATCTTTCCTATTATTTAATTCAGAGATAGCTGTCACATTAGTCTTCATGATTTACTCATTCTGTTTCACTCATCCCCTGATTTCATTCCCCCACTAATTTCATCCCCTCGTACCAAATGCAATCATCAGGAGAAACACCACTAAATTTATTAAATACTAATAGCATCAAGAAGCACTAGCAGAAGAATACCCCATACAATACTTTCCAATATGCGCAGTACATTGCCTGAAGCACAATTCTAGCTGCAACATGGCCAAACAATAAATGCAACACCCAAGCTTACAGCAAAGAGCTCTAATCTAACATTAACATCATCGAATTATACTCGAACACTAAATAATAACCACATAGTGGATTATCCTCTTGGTCATAATTCAACAAATTAGCATGTGCTTATTATTCAAAACTTTGACAAGAAGAGATATGATCTGTTGATCTAGATCCCTTATACCTCGCAAAGTGCCTCCATTGCTATGTAACAATCTTCAGCTTGACTGTCCAAATCAGGCTCAATGTCGTTAACTATGATTCACGAAAAATCAATTAGCTTATCTTAATAAAACCGAGTTAATTGAGTTATAAAATAGAAGCTAATTAGAACTTTCACAGCCAAATAACATGGTTAGATATATAATTTACCACTCCAAACTCCAGCAATGTACCTAATTCCCCATAAAATGAAAATTAATGTATGCAGCTCCCCCTATACACAAAAATTTTGGTCCAACTTGGCAAAGCAAACATGAAAATCAGGAAAAAAGTGAAGCTACAACATGACAGGAGCAGCCGACATATAGTTCCTGTCAATTCAAAAGGTTTCCAAATACCTAAACTGTTATCATCTTACTGCACTACCGCATCTCCATATCTCAGCCAAGGGACTAAGGGCGAAAATGAGTAAACGCTCAGACAGCAAGCTGCAGCAGATGTGCGGCAAACTGCAACCTTTCAATCAGATCTAGATGAATATGCTGACAATATATTCTTCCTCAAAATCTAAAACTACGAGGTGATGAAAAGCCACTTTGAAAGGTTATTACTTTGATAAGATAGATTTAGGGTTTAGGTTCCAAATATCATATCCCTTTATCTAATAAGCAAAAAGATCTAGTTTACTTTCTTCCCATAATTTAAAGAATACCCCTCATCCGCCTAGACAAGAAAAAATGTACCAATTTATAGATTTGGCAAAGACTTTCTATTCAGTTATATCAACTATATGTATCAAATTAACATGTCACTTGGACCTAGAAAATATTCGGTAAAAAATTGCCTAAAAGCTGTACTACAACACACACAGCCAACCGGAGACATAAGTCGGTGCTCAACGAACATACAGAGATAGAGGAAAAATTACCGCAAAAAAAAATAAAAAAATAAAAAATTGTTCTAAGGATCTGGCAAAATGAATTAAGACTACCAAACATGGACAATCAAGTGAAAGGTGATCGGAACCTCAACCAATGAAAAAAAGGATGGTGCTCCAAAGATATCAAGATGCTCTGATCAACTCTGGCAGTTTGTAATATTAAATTCTTAGATCTAACACTAATTCATGAAAAATCTTAATGGAGAGAAATTCTTCTGCAGATGAGGGATGTACCACTTATCCAACATATTGGCGGAGTAGATTGCTCAGTGGATGTCTCAGCTGCCTCATCTCCACTAGCTTTATTTTCATTTGTATCCAAAATAACAGCTACCCTATCTAATTCCACCTCAGACACCACCCCACGCTGGCCTGTAGATAAAGGCCTGATACATGCCCATATGAAGTTAAGTCATGCAACAAGATAGGTGCCAGTAATTATGACGAGCAAGAAAAATCTTGTGCAAGAATTACATACTGTAACAAGCACGTCAGCAACGAAAAAATACAATGAATTCAATAATTCACAAACAACATGCAATTTTTTTCAGGGCCTCTCCAATTTACTCATATAACCAGAACACTTTAAAATTGCAATTCCTCCATTAACTGGAGACTGCAGAAATTTCGCTACTGACAGCCATAAGTCAGCACAACAACAATACCAAAGAAATAGACTAAAAAAAATGTGGCAGTCTCATACTTGCATATAGGAGATCCATAAAGGGATGATACATTAATGTAAGAACTGCATACTGATAGAGTTAATTAAAAAAGTTAACCCACCCAATAAAACAGCAAAATACGAAGCACAGTATGAGACTATAAAAATATTCTTCGAGTTAGGTAAACGCTTTTGCTCACTCAAACCCACTCAGTTGTTGGATAAATTGCATTCAATTTTCACTGTCAAGTAATGTTCACGAAAAGCATTCTTATCCAATCGATCTTTTGCTTCTTTTCCCATGAGACTGAAAGGAGCATGTTGCCATGTACTGTGAGTTTATCTATATATAAAGGTCTGGGAATCTACTCCAAAGCACTTTGATTGACAAAATCAACCAGCTACACCATATCCTTTATTTCCTTTTCCGTAATTTAACCCTTAGCTTCCAAAATGATAGAAGAATAAAGCAATTGGATCTCCATTTTGGTTACTTCTAGAAGGGCTAATCATTTTTTTGCATCAACAATTTGCATATAGATGCATGTTCAATATAGAGAAGGGAAGTAAACTTGAAACTTAAGTAAGAAAAAAATTCCTCGCTATACATTTATACAAATGAGGAAAAGCCAAAGGTTCAGCGATTTTGATGCTTACATAGCAGCACGCTAAATACCTAGCAGCCGGGGGCTGACAGCACCCTCCAGCCCCACTGGTTCCACCTCTTTAAATCCTTAAAAGCAGAGAACAGAAGCAATTCCACATGTGTTTCACCATTCTTTCCAGGTTTCATGACCAAAACTTGTAATACTGGATCTAATTTTTTTAACTGAAGCAAGTTAGAAGCTAAAGCTACAACCTAGGATCAACTTCAGCTTTTCTTCTAAATATTTTCAACACCAGCACATTTTGTGGGACTTTTCCAGTGTTGCGGAAACAATTGAGGGAGGTTTGAGGGAGACAACTAGCCATTTCAGAGAGTAAAACAGATTTCACGGCCGACCTCGTTGACCAGTACATCCTGATTAGTTTAGCTTATCTACTTAATTACAGTGACTCATCTTCCTTGCATTTCTGCGGACACTAAATTCGAAGTAAACTGTTTATTATCAGAAAATGAAAAGGCTGCTTAACTAGAATTTGAAAACTTCGAGGACAAAACTATTTTTTACCTTGAATTGGTCAAAATATGCGGAATTTCTTACTTTTTGTGGAGGAGTGCGATACAGTCAAAACAAGGTATTTTAGTAAGAAAAGAATGGATACCTCGGAGACAGGTAGACTATAAAGCAATTTGAATTATTGCAAAATTACTACTGTAGGAAAAGAACAAAGCATGGTTGCATCAAATTAATTCTGGAAAAGTCTACATAACTGATTTTGGAAGAACTCTCGAACTCAAGGTCACATCATTTGCTAGCCCAATGTCAAATGTAGTGAAACCTGATAAGACATGAACCTACTAATCTCACTAACAAAACAGAAGCGGCTTTAACCATAAGGCTGATAAAGTTTCCCAGTTTTCCAGAGAAAAGATTGACACTACTGCTCCTCATTAGCCACTAAGAATCTCCATATCAGTTTGAAAAGTCGTGCAAATCTAACTACTCTAAATCCATGCAAAGGGTTCTGCTCCATGATGGACCAATCACAGCTTCTTAACTATTCTCACTGCTAATTCTTCTGATATGAGTGTACTAATTATCATCTGACCCTACAACTTGGGATGCTCATAATCCTTCTCTGGAAAATAGACCTATGCCTTTGCATCTCCTCCTACCATAAGTTACCAACAAAAGCTAAAACTTCTCACCATATGGTAAAATTCCTGTTTGAACCGTAAAGTGTTCTTGTAATTCATTTTTTATGCCCTATTGTAATTTCTTCATTTACCTAATAAAAAAAAATGGAATTTTCTATCACCACAGTAAGCATTCAATCAAGTGCTATACCATTTCCAGCTCAATTAAATTGACGGTGCTGTAGGAAGATGGGTACAATCCAACTTCCAAGTGATAGCAATCAAGATGGTACTGTCAACCCGAAGATGGTTTTACATAACACAAATTACTTCACAAATGGACAACAAGGGGGTATATAACCCATCATATGAAGGCCTAAAGGACGAACTCGAAAGTATATTCCAAGTGATAGCAATCAAGATGGCACTGTCAACACGAAGATGGTTTTCCATAACACAAATTGCTTCGCAAATGGACAACAAGAGGGTATATAACCCATCATGTGAAGGCCTAAAGGACGAATTCGAAGGTATACTCCTATGATAAAGTTGGGATACTTCCTCAGAGTCAGACAAATAAGAACCAGGGAGACCACTGACACTTTTGAAGGTCCATTAGCAATGATGATTCAGAGATGTGAGGAATTTCCGATCATCAAAAGGAAGGATGGTAAATAATAATATGAACAAAATTCCAATGCCTTATATCTTATGGAAAAGTTCAGCTTGGGGCAGTACCTGTCTAGCTAATTCTTCAGTGATAATCCCCCCAAGGGTACGAAAAAAATGAGGCTGAAATTATGTGTCCATAACCTCTAGGATGACCACTTAATAGTTCAATGCGAAATGACAAACCAAATCTCAGAATTTTATTCGTATATGAAATGTAGCCGGAGAGGGCCACTGCCGTGAAGTGTCTATATCAAACCTCAGATCTCTAGAGGAGGAGGAGGGGAAATATGGGCCAACAATAGGAGATCAATAGATGGAAGAAGGGAGTGGTCACTTCTTAATGAAATAAAGCAAAGCTAGTGAATCTTAAAGCTCTTTAGTTTCTGAGGCCTTGAAGAGCCTCATTTGCTTTTCCCCATCTTGAAATCAAGAAACCGACTTACCAACCCACCTGCCACGTATTACTGTATAAGCATTTATGGGGCCCTCAGAAGTTGGTATCTTCCCCAATACAATCCTGTGATTCATTACGTGAGGATGAAGTCAAAGCTCAATAGAAGGTGAAGCAACGCCAAACATATGAACCTCCTAATAAAATGCACTTGCCAAGATCTCAAACACCCCGAGACATCACCGGAAAGGGAAAGTACAAGGAAAAAGTCTGCCCAGCGACTAGATCATTCCATCAAGAAATGGATTACAGGTCCTACTCCATATTCAAAGCTATGCATGTGGGAAACAGGGAAAGCCAAAGGGAACAAGACCGAACGTGTTGGCTAAGCATCATAAGAACAAAGAACCTTTCTGAGACTTGTCATATATCAGCATTCAATTCATTAGCAGACAAATAATCAATCCTTGACCATAACACTCAGGCAAAAGTGGGTTTCTTTGCAAATAATCAATCCACGACCATAACACTTACATTCTCTCATACTTAATAAGACTTGAGATTTCCATCCAACACCTTAGACAACAAATACCCGACATGCAGACAAAATTCTAATCGAATAGCCCAGATCTAACCCAAACAAGAAAATTCCAAACCAAGGTTTCAGAGAAGAAGAGTACTTGAGATAGCTATTAAATATGCAGTTACTTTTGGAGGAAAAAAAGTCACGTATAAGCACAAGCATTCCTATAAGTTTGATACAGGTATCGAATCATCGTCATAACTATCCAACACCCTGCTTTCTTATAGCAGGGCGCAAACTTTATCATGTGGTCACCCAAACAAAAAAGGTTTCTTCGTATAATATTGACTTAAAAATTAAGTCAATAAGTAAGGTTGATAATTCAAATAAGCTTCCCCTAGACATTAGGATAGGAAGACTCTTTTGAAATGGGGAAATGAATAAGAGTTGTGTCACTCTAGATTCCAGCTTCCAGGTCCAAACAGCAGGTCAACAATGCATAGCACATCGGAAAGTCGATACAGCATGCTACACAAGACTAAGCTCCTGTCTCCTTAACAAAGAGTACCACAATAAGTATTAGTCTTCCTAAAGACAATATGAACTAAGCCAGAACCATCGCAGATCTTTCTTATCATGGAAAAACTACAAAAGGAGCCATTAACATAGTTCGTCAACATATGCTAGCCACTATAATCTTTTCATCTCTACAAGTTCTCCATAATCAATCTTATAACATCACTATCAACTTGGCAACGTATCACAGCAAGGTTATAGATAATAAAGATCAGAAGAAAAAAGCATCCGACATCGTAATAGAGAAGAGAGACGCCATTGAATATAATAAAGAGGCAAGTAAGCAGGAATATGGCTTTCAGAAAAGGAATAAGTTGAGGCCATGAAAAAAGGAAGTTGAGTGTTGGGGCGAAGTACCAAATTTTAGTCCAAGATTCAAAATGTTAAAGTGACACTAAGAGGGCGAGCATGGTGAACTGATTCCTTTCAATTCAGCCAAAGCCACATAAGCAAAACTATCACATTAGAAAACGCTCCTAAACTGACGTTGTAGTAACACACTTCATCTAGAGTTCGATATAATAGTTCCAGCATCAGGGTTAGTCACTGCCTAAGTATCCTTCTTTCCTTGAATACAAACAAATCAATAAAATCTACACATACAAATTGCCTCTCCAGCTGATCAAATAGATTTTGATCCCTTTCCAGCTCAAATGCAAAACACCTTGATGCAGCATCATCCAATTAAGTGAAAATAAGACATCAAAATTTTCCAATCACCAATCTCATATCAAAACATAACCAACAAAACATACTGTAGAAAGCTATTAAGCTCCAGAAAATTCCTCTCTGCTTTACAACGTTAGCAGGCAGCAATTAAATGAAGCCAATAAATGCAGGAAAAACAAAGAACGATGATGACCTGTTATCAGCTGAAGCCTTTCGAGAAGGTCCGACGTATTTTACTCGATCCCCTAGAAAGAAGAGGCACGGACGATGTAATACACAACATATGAAAAAAAAACTAAATGGCATCGAAAAAGCTATAGTAAATTTTAAGACCATTTCTGACACACACAAAAAACGATACATCAACCCATATGTCACCTCTCTTAAGTTGCTGCTTCGGTTGTTCTGAATTTGCAACATCTTCAGGCTTTGATGACTCAGATGAACTCTCTGATTCTCCTGAAACCCTCTGAGAGATGAGCAAATCCAGAATCAGGGTATAAAACACATATTAATGACTCGAAACCCTCCAAGCTTGTGCAAATAATCATTACACATCCAGCTCCGACCTAAAATCATGGATGTAGCCAACTTTATTTTCCCTGCTAAATTACAGATTCCACCCATGTCAGATAGCAGACATTCTACCCCCTAAACTCCCATGCCCTCAACTGGCAAGAATTTCAATGATGATTTTATGATCTTTGTCCGACAAAAATAGGTCAACATATAATGTACACCTCGTCTTTCATTTATACTTTGACTTCATGCGTTTAATGATATCGAAACATATAGTTTGGAAAGTAAAGCATTGGACTGGCAGGAAACATCATCTAGAAGTAGTCATCAGTGCCACCATTTCAAAAAAATTCATTGACCCAAAAGGAGTGTATCTAGCTAGGCTCTTGCTTCTAGAAAGAACATTCACTCTCCGAATCGAGACTCTAGAAGCAAAGGCCATATAGCTGTGACCGATTATTTTCTCTCAAAAAGTCAACAAAGCTTGTTTCCTCACACAAGGATACTCTCACAAATTCAAAATCGGGACTTCTTCGTCAAAAAAAAACAATCAACCTTTTGTTGGTTCATATACATGAATACGTCCATTGCTTGGCAATAACATGAAACAGAGAATGTCAAAACAAAAGGTAACAAATAACAAGTAGAAGAATCTTAATTGGAGCGGAACAGAAAAAGAAAACAATTATTACTTTATACGCATGGACTGGAGGAGTAAAATTTGGCAACCTTGAGACCTAATGCATGAGGTCCATAAACATGAATGCGTCCAACACAGCTTATCCATGCTGCTTTTGTTGGTTCTGTAGGTGGAGCTGCCATTACAGACTTTACAGACATCTCAAGCAACATTTAATGCAATGAATGTTTGCATTGCATACATGAATTCATACTCCTAGTTGCTAATTAACTTGTTTGTAACTCAAACTATTGTGCATGAAGTAATGGTCAATTCGACCATTCACTTGCACTTCGTCTATAAGATTCTCCACTAACTTGAGGAGCCAACTCTTCTGAACATTTCATATTCAGACCTAGTTTTCAGCAAAAGTGAGTATGGAGTAATAAGGGCGTCTATTTAGGTCGAAGAAAAGAGTTCTTTCAATTCAATAAATTAAATCTTTTAATCGATCATTTGGATAACTTTGAACCAAATGGACATGCTTCCGCCTAGTGGCAATACAAAGTAAAAGATAGATTGCATCTACATTAACAGTAGAAGGTTCAAAGTCACCTAGGGTTTGTCCTTTCTGTTTTCTTTCTGTTCTCCCTAACAGTGTTACGTTTAAATTGACCTTAGCCCTGCATGAAACCCACATCAAGGCTACTGCTATTTGCCCAACAATCAACGTCCTTGACCTTCCAAAGGTTATCTTGCACAAAACTATACATTTATAGATTTCAAAGCAGACAGTATCAGCTTGCCAGGGATTCAAGGAGCCAAAAAACTATTTATCACCTCATATATGTTAACTTCAGCTCAATCTTGACTCAAAAAATGTAAAATATGAGGTAATTTCACTTTACACTCAGCTGTACGTGAAGTAATCTCTTCTATGAGATATGTGCACCATAAACTACAAATTCCTCAGATATTTTCTATTCTAGACATTGTCAAAATACAATACTTAAGTCCAATTCGGTGAGAGGATGGATATATCTGATGTGGCATTCACCGACAGGGAATAAAGTATCTTAACCGCCATTCATCAATTCTGAGATCAGAGCCAGCACAAGCTCTTGCGAAATAATTTCTATCTACAATCACCGGAAAATAAAATAAGTTAAATGTGACAACCTGTAATCTCCCTGTTGACTCATTATAAGAGACGAAAACTGGAGACTTCCAACATGGGGAAATCGAGAGGTCAAGGTAACAATAACTGAAATGGGTATATCTCGTGAATACAATCCAGTGCAACCCATGCGATTTTCATTGGAGAGGCAATTTGGTATTTTCTGACCTTAAACTTTATGTGGATTACCCATCATGATGACTATTGTCGTAGTATCTGTTAGAAGACAGTAGTGTCCTGAATATGCTCGCATGTGAGTATACATAAAATTCAGTATATTACATAGAACATGCTTTTCATGATCATGCTTATCCACGGACATTACCTTTGCGAAGTCTTCAAGGTTGAATGGGACAAGCTTCTTAAGGGCTGCTTCTGCAGTTGCCTGCACATCTACTTCATCGTCACTACCATCAGATCTTGCTTCAGCGCTGCTGTTCCATTCTTCTTCATTACTTGCTTCATTCTCATCCTCAGTCTCTGACTCAGAAGCACAATCCTCTGCAGATTCAGCACGGTCATCATCTGATTCTGATGAGCAATCCTCACCAAAGTCCTGCATTGAGGTCACACAGAGTATGAACATTATCATTTAACAGAAGGTAAAACATTTCACGCTTTTGAGGACATTCCGATCTTACATATGGAGCAAGTACACTGCTGTCGAGCACCAGCAAAGGAACTTGTAGATCCCGAGCAAGTGCTCTAACTAGCCTCTCTCTAAAAAGTTCGGTCCCTACATTAGTCAGGGTATCAGTTGCTTCTTTCCCTTCCCAGAGAAATCCACAGAAATTGTTGCCTCATAAATAACAACAACAAAAAAAAAAGAATCTCAAAAGTCCACCTGGAACACTCTGAAGCAGTATTCTCCCACTGGAAGAATTTAAACGAGCACCATAAGATGAATTGATCTTCTTATGTTTCATATGAGACGCCACACATTCTACCAAGGTATTTTTGGTGTGTTCACTGAATAACAGAAGATGCAAAATTAAGACTTTAGTAACAGCAGGATCAGTTCATATGAGAGATCTATAGAGCAGTGCCTGTATTATCAGTAAAATAGAGCAATTATGTATTGAATATACAAAGAGTAGTAATTACTTAATGTAATAAGGGAATGTCTCCCAGGAAACACTTATTTTCTCCCAAGGAACAATCCTTCGCAAAAACTCGTTCTTGAATTTTTCACGCCTACTAAGGAAAGGCGGGTCTTTCTTTTTACTGTCAATTGCCAGTTTCTCATTGTGAAGCCATTCCTTTTGGTCCTGTTCGCCCAGTCTTGCATGCGAATCGCGACCAGTGACAACATCAGTGGCCGTTTCTTTGTCCCGCATGGATTTTCCGCTATCAATGCTAGACCCATCTTTAGTGGGTTCTTGTTTATCCTCACTTGCATTTCTTCCATCACCTTCAGAACTGTACGCACGTAACTGACCACCATTCAGACTAGAATTATGCCACGGATACAAGCCCTTAACGTAAGTTCCTGCTGCAGCACCACGAGATGAAGGCAACTCTGACAGGTATCTTCTGATTGAACTGAACTGCAGATGGTGGATTTCCAAGACTGCTATGCAGCTCAAAGGCCGAGAAGGAGCACGCTCTTGAAAGTGAGACCTAAGTGATTTGGATGATTGAACCATAACACTCCATCTTTGCTTTTTGCACTTCAATCTACTTGCATACATGGCAACTAATCTTCAATTTCTTCCCACTGCAAACTCTATCTGTATAAGTTTTTTTATTAAAATTTCAGTCAGGCAGAGACATCCCAAGCAATAACATAAACTCCACTAACATAAGAAGTAATGAAAAATTGAAACTAAGAGGGACAAAGGAAGAAAGCAAAAAGTGAAAACAACATAAACTCTAATAACTGGATCTTGCTTTAGTTTCAAACTATCTACAGCACCAGATTTTGTTCAATTATGGATAGGATTTAGGGCTCTTTCGAACAAAATGCTTAGAAGTCATGAACCTAGCCTAGCAACCGATATCGTTCAACTGATAATAGTAGAGCCAGTGCAAATGAACTTAAGGAACAATACATCTTTTACACTTTTTCACGTGACAAACTTTTAAGTGAATTTTCTTTACCAAAAAAAAAAATACTTTTAAGTGAATTTTCCACAGAGTTTCGAGTTATTGGAGTTGGTTCTACCACAGAAGAAGGAATGAAATTGCACCAACCAAAATGGGTTTTACCATCGATCACGCAAAAATAAGCGATAATGCCTACCATATTCAAAGAAAAAGGGGACAATTTCACCGCCCCACAAATCGTGAAAGGTTGAAACTCATGGCTATTCTACGAGGGGGAGCAGATAGTCCAAACAAACCTCTAAAAACTAGCTAAAGGATTATTCACACGCAAAAGCTTGAAGCTTTAATCAATACATCAATCTACACAAGGCTCTGACTTACACAATCCAATACACTTCTTGAAGTGCCGAAAGGGAATCCCAGTTATCCCCACATATCTCAGACACTACACTGAAAAGCACCCAACATTTATTCTGCTACTTCCCCGCATTTCCAACACCAAACGGTGAACCGAATACGAATATAACAATCTTCCCACCACGAAAACAATCCAAAAGGAGGCGATTGTATCCCTTGCGTTCCCAAATGCACTGCAAGCAATCACAACAACGCACGCCAATGCAAGAGAGCACAAACAAGAACCCAACAAAGAGACAGGAAAAACAGCATCAAATCGTACCTACGGTGTGTTCGAGACCTAGGAGCGGCGCATGGCCGTTTCACAGACGACCCACAGCGAGAGGCCTGAGAAATTCAGCCGCTTCAATCAATGGGCAGCTCAAAGATGACGAAAACTTTCAAGGGTAAAGAGCTGAACGGGGAGAGAGCGGTAAAAGAGGAAGCGGGAGAAGCTGCGAGAAGAACGTTCAGAGAGTGATAAGATCTGGTCTGGGTCACTGCTCTCTCTTTTTTTACCTTTTTTTCCTCGTTTTTCCTTCTTATGGCTGTATTGGTTTAGCGTCTTGAGTTCGGGCGTCTCCCACGTTGTAGCTCTTGCCCGGGGGATGCGCCTGAGGTAGGGAAAGGAGTGTGTTACTGGCGTGGCGTGTCTTCATGCGAAGAAGACATAAACATCGGAAGTCCTTCCGAGGAAAGTCTGGTGATGGGACTGGTTCGCGCCGTGTGGCCCAGCAGCTTCGGCCCATTTTCAATTGCTTTTCGGGTAAACGTGTTTGATCGCGAGTCTCTCCCTTTTTGGGTTTTGCAGTTTCGGCCCTTCTATGATCCCTCGAGGTAAGGGGTGTGCAGGGGACTTGGACCGGTGCGGAAATCGGACCGGACCTAATCGAACCGGCCGATTCCCATCAGAACCGATCCAGTGCTCAATTCCAGGTGCAGAACTGAACCGCCTGGATTGGACCGATATGTTTTTTTTTTCCCTTTTCTTTTAAAGAGTAAAGATAAGGAAATTGTCAAAATCCTAATCCGGACCGGTCCAACCCGAGAACCGATCACCCCTATCGCGAGGGTGGTCTATTGCTAGAAGATCATCATCTCAGCAACAAACTAATTATTTACTTAATCGCTAAGTTAGATATTGACTTTATTTTTGTCTCTCCTATTAAATCTAATCATCAAGGTGTTAAACTTTGTCGGCCGAAGAGTTTGTTTCGTTCCTTGCGATCTCGGATGTGAGTCTTGTCGGAAGCCTCCGTGATAGAATCCTAAATGTACCAAACCGATGTAAAAGAGTGTGCCATTAAGATTGTTCGAGGAGACGGATCAGTGGAGGTGCACGAAAACTAGTACACTGCACAAGAAAATTGACAATTAAAAGTTAATCGGCATTTAACAAATTATTTATATTTATGATACGTCTATAAATTCATTATGAACATATATAGTTAAAATGCATTTAGACCTCCAAACCATTTCAAAACAGATTGAATAAGTTTTCTTAAAGTGTCGTGTGGGATTTTTGCACAGTATATGCATATCGTATGTTTTTATCCCTTACGGAGTTAGTTAATTTGTAGACTTAAATGACATAGTTCAGTTTTTTTGTTAGTTCTGAAGACAACTCCTTATTCAATTTCTATAGATATTTCATACATTAAAGAATTCCCACGGATTTTCAATAGTTTTTCTTTTGTTAGTTTGATTTATTTTTCTTATTTTTTTTTAAATGTTGAAAAATTTCACTTTGATTGCAAGATAATTGCATCAATGTCAATTCAGTACTAAACTTTTAACCTAATTTAGATCTAAATATTTTTACAATTTGCCAATGTAGTCCTTCCAATCAATTTTAACCGAAAACTGATGACGTGAACGTATGTCGCCTTACGTAGCACGGCCGGCGGGGTCACCGAACCTTGACTAGTGGCCGGCGTCCCCTGTCAGCCCTTGACAATAAAAATAAAATAAAATAAGAAAAGAAAAGAAAAGAATAAATTCAAGAAAAGTTACAAAATTTGTCCTTCAGTGCTTGCCGTGTCACATAGGTCGACCGGCATCCAAGTCATCAATTTTCGCCAAAACTTAGTCGGAATGACTACATTGGCAAATTACCAAAATATTTAGGACTAAATCGACACAATTAAAAAATTTACGACTGAATTGACTACCGTACAATAGATTTTGGACTATTCTCATAATCTTCTTCTTTGTTTGCTAATTTTCCATCTGAACTTTCTAATATTGACGCATCAACAAGTTGTTTCCAATCCAACAGGAAAAATTAATAATAACAATGATAATATAATGATGAAAATAATAATAATAATAAACCTTCTATGTAGACATCGAAGTCTCGTGAATCGACACCATAGAAGCAAACCTAACTTCAACGAAACATAAAAGACAGAAGACGAGAGACAATTCCTTCCTTTATTTATGACGACATAATCAAGAAAATATATTTTTCTCCGGTTTCGAAATCCTTAAGGTTTCCAGAGAATGGTGGTCTCGGCGATCATGGAGGTGACAACGTACGGGTCCATGTTTGAAGCAGGCCTTCTGTCTTCAAAATAGCCTGTGCGTATACAAGAGAGAAAAGAGACGTAAATAAATCATAGAGCTTAGAGCAAAAGGGCGTATGGATCTGTCTACTATCGAAAGGTCCAAGAGATCGCGAAAAAAGAAAAAAAAAAACAGTCACCTTTTCCGGCCTTCTCGGTATCGCGGCCCACGCGAATGGATGCCCCTCGGTTCGCTACTCCCTGAGCATCGTCCGAGCCGATAAAAGAGGTTAATTAATTTGCTTTCACTGTTAACCGAGACGGATCGCGGCGACGGGGACAACATGAATTGAGAAGGAAGGGGGGGGACGATGTGGTTTTGCCTTTTGCCGGTAGGCCCTAACTTACCCAAGAGAACGTGTTGATGTCCGCGGTCTCGTGATGGCCGGTCAGCCTCCTCTCGTTACCCTCTCCGTAAGCGGCAATGTGGTGCTTGTGGCGCAATCCCAGCTTCTCAATCGCCTTCTTGATCACGCCGAGGCCGCCGTCCTCCCTCATGGACTTGGTGCTAAACAAAAGAATCGGACACGGTGCTTTAAGCAACTAAACACCCACAGTTCTGTGGCTTCACTGTTACACGATTTGTCGTCTTCTTTTTCACTCTCGAAGAGGAACAAGAAAATCACCTGTAGTTCGTGTGGGCACCGGCACCGTTCCAATTACCCTGCATACCATACCAAAAGATTAAGGCAAGAAAACGGGGCTTCAAAGGGACGGAAGGCAAAGTCAAGTCGACCCATTTTTTAACGGACCTTGATCGGTTTCGGGTCGAAAGAAAGGACCACCCCGGCAATTTCTGTGATCCTCTGTTAGGGTCGATCAAATAATAGATATCGTCAGTCAACGACAACTATGAAACACCATAGTAGGAAAAAAACACACACGAATACAAATTAGAAGAAAATTGTTTGATCAAATAGTGTTTGATCCAACCTCGAGAATGTAACGGGCGACCCATATTTGGTCTCCGGCGGAAATTCCGACCGAAGGGCCCACTTGGAACTCCCACTGTTCATGATCCGAATCATAAATTAGCACAAAACAGAAAAACTGATCAAGTGCGGGAGTGCACGATTTATCAGTCGGTTTGAGGATGTGTTGAATTGATAAACTTCGGGCATACCTGGCCCGGCATGACTTCGCCGTTGATCCCACTGATGTTGATGCCGGCATACAAGCAGGCCTTGTAGTGAGAGTCCACTATGTCTCGGCCGAACGCCTTGTCCGCTCCCACTCCACAGTAGTACGGTCCCTACAGACCAAGATGTCACGAACTCAGTACAGCTCGGCATGAATCAACTCTAAGCACCAAAAAATTGTGAGATAGACAACATTGAATGGCGCCTAAGAGCTAGAGCTTGTCGAATTTTAAGTTCGATTCTAGGCGTCGATCACCTGAGGGCCGGGGAAACCGCCCACCGGCCATCCAACAGGCCAGTGGACATCCTTCTGAAGGACGGTGTACTCCTGCTCGATGCCATACCTGATCACAACACCAAAAATTTGTCAATCTCTAGTGACCACATTTGTGTTAATTCACCCACGTGTTTTTCTGGTTTCGTCCTATACTTTTTCATCGTACCAATGTTCACATATGCATTCTCAATGTGGGTATTCCAAGGTACCCAACTCACCAAAAAATCTAACTACCCTTCAAAGGCATGATTCCACCCACTTAGTCATGGCCACGGGCCGGGTCAAATCCAGAACCGGCCCGTGGACCAGGCCGGCGGTTCCAACCCGGAACCGACCCGTGGCATAAGGGCCCGGTTACGGTTTATTCAAACTTGAACCGCGCCCGGAATTGGCGGTTCCGGGCCGGTTCCGAACCGTGAAAAAAAAAATTAAAAATAAATAAATAAATAAAGAGAAAGAGCAGTTGCCAAGGCAATGGTTCTTTCTCTTTGGTGATCGTTGGCATCAAAAAATATTTGTTTTTCTTTCTTAATTAATTTCTAACCTATAATATAAATACCCCTTAATTAATTTCTAAACATTATTTTTTTATTTCATAATTCATTATTTGATAATTTGATTACAATTTTATTACAAATTCATTACAATTTAATTTTTAAACTCAAAAATCGTAACCTAAATCAAAGGTTCCATTTTCGATTTTGAACCGGAATAGGGCTCGAAACTAGCCGATTTTGAATCGTCACTTAAGGGCTCGGCTCCGGTTCCCCCTAAATTGGAACCGGAACAAGCGGATCTCGGCCTGTGGCCATGACTACACCAACCCCCCAATTTCATTTTATTTTTCAATTTATTATAGGTCGAATAAATTATAAATTTAATGTACCTAGAAAAAAAAAACTACATTGTAACTTTTGGGCGCGCATGATAACACTTCTGGAATAGCTTCTTTGCTCCAGAAGTCATTCTGGTAGAGAAATCTGTTTGGTAAACTAACTTCTGAAGCAGAAATTCATTTGATAAATTTTTTTATTTCTAATACGATTTTTTACTTCTGGTAGGATTTTCACTTCTGGTAACATTTTTTGCCTAATTTGAGAAGTAAAAAAAAAGTAGATTCTCCAAGTCAAGAAGCACTTCTTGGACCAAAAAAACAAAAAAAAAAAAAACTCAAGACCGCCGCCGTCGACCCCCACCGCCGACCACCCGCCGCCGGCCATCGCCGTAGACCATCGGCCGCCGCCGGAGTAAAAAATAAATAATATTTATAATAAAAAATTAATTTTTTTAAAAAATAAAATATTGAAAAATGAAGTAGAAATTTTGTCCAGTTATCAAACGCATTTCTCTATCAGAAATCAACTTCTGGATCAGAAGTTGAAAAATCAACTTCTTGCCGGAAGTTAATTTATGATAGAGAAGTGTTACCATGCGCGCCCATCACTAGCCAAACTCGCACTTGCACCCCATCCACTGATTCATGTCGTTTCCATTTGTACTTTGTAATGCAAAGCCACTCATAGAGTGTGACCTCGGCAATTATGACGACATCAAACGACAGGCGGAACACATAACGTAGAAAATATAAGATAAAGCAATTTATTTATTTTTTGTCAAAAGGATAAAATGTCGGCCTCATTCATGTTTTTTTTCTAAAAAAGAACTGAAGATTATGATTTACCAGGGCTCTTCGGCGACCACGTCAGGGTGACTGAAGACCTTGGCGGCGGCGAACCTCTTGTTGGTCAGGATCGGCTCGCCGGCGGGCGTGTAGGAATCGCACATGACCTAGGATAATCGATTAATGACGTTATTGCCATTTTAGTTATATCCAAAAATAAAAAATCTAATCCCTCCCCTAAGTCACACTAAAATCGCGGATCGGAAAGAGAAAAAAATATTAATTACCAAGATGTTGTTTCCTCTTCTGAAGGGATCCTTGAAGACCGCCTGTGGGCTGTCCCAAAAAAAAAGAAAAAAGGACAAGTCATTAAAGATTCCCCAATATGCCCGGAATCTCGAATCTCCACCGTCTGATCTTCTCGGAAACTCCGAGGATTCGGGGGATCACAGTCGTTGGTCAACTCCGATTATTTTAGCCGGAAACAAAAGATCCCATCCTTTTTTACCAAAAGAGAACAATTTCTTACGACCCGCGATTTGGAACGAGATACGTACTACAGGATGACTTCGCTGTCGTGGCCAGGGGCCTGGTCCGTGCTTGAACCGTCGTAGTTCCACTTCGGCAGCTTGGCCGGGTCGGTCACCGGTCCCGCCAGCGTCTGAAAGAACACAAAACATTTACCGACGAATGAGAAAGAACTGACCATGGAGCTGGAAAAAACAGAGGGACGTCGGAGCAAGTCGAAGAGGAAGGGGGGAGGAGGATGAGGAGCGAAGACTTGCCCTGGCCTTGCTTCGCAAGTCGATGCCCGAACCGCCGATCCTGCGGAGAGAAGAGACGACGTATCATCACGTAGATGAATTTTCACAGAGGAGATAGAGAGAGAGGAGAGAGAGGACCGACCATATGTACTCGGCGATGATCTTGTCGGTGGTCTCGGAGGGGTTGAGGTTGATGATATCGTTGAGAGCAGACATGGCGATTCAAAGCGAGTTGGTATTGGTTGAGAACGTCGTCGATGACGGAGAAACCAGGGAGAAATGGAAGGAGTACAGAGAGAGACGCAGAGAGAGAGAGAGAGGAAGCGTTTGTTTGGTTGCTTGGGAATCTCTTCTTTTTCGAATTTAAAGAGTGAGTAATTGCAAGAGATTTGTCAGCTAATCACCGGCACATAAAAGGAAGGAGTATCTCCGAGTTATTTTATGGCAAGAGTTGGTGAAGTTCAATAAATCGAGTGGTGGTCTAGATTTCTTGTCAAATAATGAAAACCGGATTTTGTCATTATTAAGTAGGAACTTCATATCATTGCAAATGCACCGGTAAATGCAGAAACCAAAATGGTAAGAATCCCTTGCGATTCGCTGCTAGAAAAACCACAAAATGCACAAATGGAGACAACCTTGGTTTAAGCAGGCTACAACAATATGTAGTGAATGCCAAATCTATTACGAGTGAGAAACGATATTCTGAAAAGTATAGTATTTAAACACTCTGATCTCTTTCGTGGGGCTTTAACATGAATCAAATAACTACTCAGGAAAATGAGCTTTGACTCCCTCGATTTTCGTGGAGTTTTGACTTGAAATAAAGAGTTACGAAGAAGTCAATGAAATTTCAGTGTGAAACATAACTAAGTAGGAGAATGAGAAGGAGAGGGTATGGATTTTTCAAAAATTTACTCGCCCCTCGAGAATTGGAAAGATCTTTCCAAATTTGAATTTCTTTTTGTTTGTATCTCTAACTCTCCTCTCTCTCACTTTTACTTTGCCTTTTTGTAGAGCGCGGGAGTCAAACCCTACACCTATAATACTAGCGTCTCTACCCCCAATCCTTTTACCGGCCGAATGCCTATTGGCTCAAATTGAAATTTGTTCATTAAAAATATGGCTTCTATAATTCGTCTTTACTTGTTTTTTTATATTTTCCCCCTCTCTTTTAATTTCTTTTATTTTCAATCTTTCTTTTTCTGTTCGATCATTCCTATTTTAAAGTGGTATATGATAGTAAACCGTACTGATATGCCTAAAATATGTGACAAATATAAGCATTGAATATCCTACAGAGAGAAGCACAATTATATAAACTAAAATAAAAAAATTAAAACAAAATTTAATTTTGAAAAAAAACAATATAAAAAATATCATTTTAATTTTACTAATTTAAGAATTTTATTATTCAAGAAAAATAGATTTTACGTTATAAACATAAGAAAACCTATTCACTTTTATCCCACCTCTACATTGGATATTTTTATTCGAGCCGTATGGTTCTTTTATCCAATGTTTACCCGTCTTGGACAAGAATCAAACATAGGATTTGACAATTTTTGTCATGTCCTGCCTTTTATCCCGGTTACGAAATATAGCCACACGGTTTTTTTTTTTTAACAGTTGGCGGAACAATCAAAGAATGATTTACGCGCGATAGATTCTGTACTCAAATCACGGCATTTCGAATTTGGACCAATATCTTATGTCTCCACACAGCATGTCTCCATGTCGTACCGATTATTGAGTGATATATGGACATAATACCACGTGCCGGTAAAAATGCATGTTAAATTCCAAAATTCCCTTTAAGTCCATTGGACTTTTGCTGACTTTTGTTTCACGGCCCTCAAGGTCGTGCCACTGGCTAGGGCTGGGCATAATAGACCGCCCATACCGGACCGAACCGGCCGGGTTGATCAGGTTCCTAAAGACTTCGGTTCGATTCTTAGTTTCATAAAATTGGAACCGGTTACGATTGGTCCGGTTCTCGATTCTAAGAGAGAACCGGATATATCTTAAATTTAAACGTAAACTTAATACAGCATCCTTCGTTTATCCTAAATTAGTAAAATTTAATTACCGCATGCATCTTTTTTGTTGAAATTCAATCACAAATATCCACAATAAATACAAAGTTCAAAACTCTCGCATTTTTTTTTTCTCTCTTCTCCATCCTCCATCAACAGCCATCTGCAGTCACGGGCAGAGTCGCCGGAGCCACATCCAGGCCGACCGTCCATGATCAAGCCACACCCTTCGTCTTCGCCTCACATTCGTTGCCCATCCATGGCCGAGCTAGCCACCCACCTCGTCGTCCCTCACGCCCACCAAAACCCCACAATAACTTGCAGCTTGTCCATTTGCTTCCCCAGGCGGTCAAAGTAAAGGCAGAAATTTTCAAGTCAATCTAACTTGTGACTATCAATGGCCTAGCCATTGAAGCATACCACGCTGGAGAGAAGGTCCATCAAGTGAAAAAACAAAGTTGAGATCTTTCAGGGCCATCATACATGTCTCGGTACATATCTAAATGCGGGCATTGCACCAAATCTGTCCAACAACTCTTTTTATGATTAGATGACACGAGCAGGCGATGCCGACCCTCGTCTATGGCCATGGTTGGTGTCGTTCGGCCAGAACTGGAAATTTGGACGCTTGTGAAAATCTGAAATTCCTGGTCGCCGGAGGACAAATATGGAAACTTGGGAATCCGAGATCTATGGCCACCGAACCGACGGAAGTCATCGGAGCTCGCGAAAATCTAGAAATCTAAGGTCCATGGCTGCGGATGGGTGAGAACAGAGTCGAAGAGAGAGAAAGAGAAAAAGAAATTGAGATTAATTTTTTTCATTTATGCCCATATTATTGGCACATGCTAATTAATGATTGGACTTCAACGAAAAATGCACACGTTAGCCTATGACATGGTACATTGTAATCACTAGATGCTTTCTCCTCAAATTCACAATAGTTTTGAGCACTGCTGCTCCTGTGGGTCCAACGGCCCATTAGTCTCCTCGAGGCTTGCTTGGGCCAACAAGACTCTAAGCACAAACTGGGCGAGCGTGGCACAACAACCCAGCCACCTAGGTAGGCTTGCTTGAGCCTCGAATGATCCAAAACCTTCATATAGAGAAATTAATTTTTCTTTGTAAGGATTTTGCCGTCGCTTGTATTGCTTACAAAGATAAATAAATAAAAATACTTTTATCGCCCACAAAAACAAGTTAGACATGAATTGTTGTCGACGATGAGAACACTTTCTGTTTGCTAATTTTTATAAGCAATACGATAAATTATTTTTTGAAAATTTATCCGTAACTCTTGAATTATCCGTGAAATAAACGCTGCCTTAGGCTGCGTTTGTTTCACGGAAAAGGTTTTTC
This sequence comes from Lenwebbia sp. NSW1173648, assembly GCA_029784005.1. NCBI lineage: Eukaryota > Viridiplantae > Streptophyta > Magnoliopsida > Myrtales > Myrtaceae > Lenwebbia > Lenwebbia sp. NSW1173648. Next base: position 6,372,092 of record JARCGZ010000010.1, on the reverse strand, counting down.
TGGAAAAATTTTCCCCGATTTTTGGTATTCGGGGGCGGAAAATACGTGGTCAAAGAAAATATTTTCCGATTAATGAAAAAACTCTTTCTAAAACTGTGGAAAATGATTTCCATTTATAAAAGGAAGGAAATCATTTTCCAATCTTCTCGTGCCCTCTCCCCCTCACGCCATTTTCCAATCCTCCTTTTCCATATCCGCTTCTGTTCCCCCATCTTCCTCACGCAACCAAGCCGCTCCTCCTCTCGTGCTGCCTCGCTTTTCCCTCCAAGTCGTCGGTCTCCCAGAGATCGCCGACATCGTCTCCTTCATCTACCTTGGCTTCTTCAGCGAGCTCGATGCCTCGTCAGAGATCTGTGAGTCACGAAGAACTCAAGGCCTCACGAGTCACCGCGAACTCACCAGATCTGGAGCTCGAGGCCTCGCGAGTCGGCCACGAGTGACTTGCCAAATCTAGCGAACAATGCCGATGACGGCCGAGGATGAGGGACAGCTTTACTCTTGAGCTTGGCTCGTCCATGGTTGACCTGTGATGCTACTATCCACAGTTAATTGGTGACACTACTGTCTAGGGGTGAGAAAAAAACCACGATCCACCCAAACCGAACTGGACCGTACCCAACCAGTTGATTTTGGATGGAACCTGCGGGTACCGGTCCGGTTCTCGGTTCAATTTTCTGGAACTGGCGGGTATCGGTTCGGTTCACGGTTTCGAATGGGAACCACCCAACCGGCCCAACCGAATCGATCCCTTTATATAATACAAATGTATATTCCTTTAATTGAAGCCATCTCCCTCAAAGGCTCAGAGTCCAGACCCATCCATAAAAAATAAAAATAAAGTCTAGACCCAACTTATTTTCATGTGTGATATGTGTTGTACACTATGGATGCATTTGAAAACTTGCGTTAATTAGTTGATCAGTTGCTATTGCATTTCCTACGATGCTCGACTCCATTGCTGACAATAATACTGCCGCTTGCAAAGACATTATCCTTAAGTTTTTAATGTGAAAAGAATACTGAACGCAAACGTGGGGAATGCATTGCCAAAGTCCCAAGTTGAGCCCTCGTCCTTCAATCGCTAGGGATTGGTTGCATTTTTCTTTTTTAATTGATGTTGGTGCTCGGTAGGAACGTAACCAATATCCAACCGGGAACCGGAACGAACCGGTGGTTCGATTCTAGGGTGGATCCATGGAACGAGCGGGTAGTTCACAGTTCGCATTTTGCGGAATCAGTCCCTGGCGGGCGGTTCTCGGTTCTAGGGTGGGAACCACCCATCTTGGAACCGATCACCCCTACTACTATCCATGGTCTGCTCATCCATGGCCGCAAGCCCCATCGGCCGAGCCTCGAGCTTGCCGGCCGATCGCTGTGGCCACGCACCAGCCGAAGAAGAAAGGGAAAAAAAAGATAAAAGAAAATAATTAAGAAATCAATTTTTTAAAATAACAAAATTATTAAAAGACGTATACAGTGAAAGTTGATTTTTTTTACCAAACGACGGAAAATATTTTCCGGTTCGTTTTCAGATTTCAGTCAAACACCGAAAAATATCGTTATTTTCCTGAAAAAAGATTTTCTAGAAAAGATTTTCCATAAATGTCACATTTTTCGCGAAACAAAAGGAGCCTTAGATTACACTCACGGTTAGGCCCATTATTGATCATTGAGTGCCAGCCATTTTGTGCATGGTTTTTACTTGATATAAACGAACAAGATAATTTGTGTATAAGGTTGCGTTTGTTTCCAGGAAAGTCAATATTTTTGAAAAAAAATTTCTTAACTTAAATATTTTATATCGTCTACTAAAATGAATTAATCTTTAAGACACTAACATAATTCCAAACACTTTTATTGAGAATGAAAATATTTTTTGCAACACATTTGTCTAAGTAATATAAACAATTGAAATTTTCCATATTGTTGATTGTACTTGAAAGAAACACATACTCGGCCAAGCTGAAATTTCATATTTCATACTTATCTTCCAAAGGACTACAGTGATGCGAAGAGGATGTAAAGCTTGTTCTTTCGATTACGATGTAATGTGGAATAAGTTTCACTGGCAAAGTAAAACAATCGTTTCGTTGCCTCATAAGAATATAATTTATTTGTTTATCTACTCGTTAATGTGTTTTTTTTTTCAATCACCTTTCTCACACGACTCTTAAGTTAGCAAAGTGAATTTGTTCGGGTTAAACTTGGAGCTCCATCTTTTATCGGGTAAAAAAAAAAACTATACAAGGAAGGATGGGCCCGAAAAATGGGCTTGGGCCGTGAAAACCAGTTCTCAGAGACCCAAGAACGAACGGTGGAGATGATAGCGCCGAGGCGCCCACCCCCCCACGCTCGTCAGTCAATACGGCGCGCAGAGGCACTTCGATTCACACGCGCAGAACTTCCGCAGCTTCCCCCACTCGCGAATGCACTCCATAAACCCTAGCCTCTCTCCTCCCCACGTCCTTCGCCACTGAAATCTATTTAATAGAGAAGCCACCACCGCGAGATATTCCCAAAAACCCTAACGAATTATCTTCCTCTCCTTTCCACAACTAGGGTTTTTACCGAAACCTCTAGTTGTCGGCTCCGCCTGTCCCCGACCTCGAAGCCCTCCGTCCTCTCTCCGTTCCTCCTCCGATGGGCAAGTCGAGCAAGAAATCAGCTGCCATGGTACGCTCTCTATCTCGTTCTGTTGATTTAACGTAAGTTTCTCTGTCGATTTCGATTCGGCGTTTCTCATAGGTTGAGTCTTTGTTCCTAGGTCGCAGCTCCTGCTGCTGTACCGGCGACGAAGTCTGCCAAGAAAGGTAACCGCTTCATTAGTCACGACGAGACGATGAGTAGAAAGGTCTTAGGGCAGGTGTTCAGTGTTCTGGCGAACATGCATTTGGTGGCGTCGATTTGTTCGCTTTTTCTCTGTTTATTGGTTGTCTGGTTCCTCTGTTTTTCTGTCCGTGCGTCAAGCTTGCGCTCTCGCGTGCTCTGTTTGTGTATGTGCGTCAAATGGTGGTTTGGTTTTATGTGCCTCCTCGTTCGAGTTTACTTGCAATCTTTGCAATGTTCTGTGTGCCCAATTTCATACTCTTTGGCGTTGCGTAGATAAAAGGGAAGTTGAAGTAGCACTGGAGAAGAAGGTGACTGCCAAGAAGCAGAAGAGTGATGAAGGGATAGAGCAGGCTATTCAGAAGAAGAAAGCTGAAGCCAAAACAGTGATAAAAAAGAAAGTGGACAGTAGTAGCTCTGATGACTCTGATTCGGAGGAAGATAAGAAGGTCTGTTATAGTTTATTTATGCCTTAACTAATGTATTTGGTGATTTCTTGACGGAGATTTGAACTTTTTGTCTTCGTTTGCATTAGGCTGCTCAGAAGAAGCAGAAAGTTGAAATGACGGAGCCACTGAAAAAGAAGGAAGAAACTAGCAGTTCAGAGGATTCATCCTCAGATTCGGAGGAAGAAAAGAAAGTACGTTTTTTACTTGCTTTCTTTGCAAAAATGGCTGTTGTGCTTTTTGTTGCCAGTGCTTTTTAGTCCGGCAGTGTTGGTTGGCCCTTTTGTCTGTGAATACGTATATTATACTGCGCATCAGTAACTGTCCCCTTTTGGCTCTTAGGAACCTGCTCCGAAGAAGCAACCGTCTAAAAATGGCACAGTTGCTAGTTCTGATGATTCTGAGTCTTCAGACGATGAATCCGACGAGGATGAAGTCAGTATACATAGTCATTTTATTTATGTCATGGCAAATGTCTGAATTCTTTCTGCATAACCTGTGACATTTTGTTGATATCAACATGGCTATCGGCTAATGTAGAAAGTTGCTGTCAAGCCTGCACAACAGAAGAAAGCTGTTGCAAAGGAATCGTCAATTGATGAATCAGAATCCGATAGCTCTTCGGATGAGGAAACTGTGAGGACAGCTAGTACTAATTGCTCTAATATTTCGATTTTAATGAAATAGAACAAATTGTAATATATTTTGATTATAATTTTTCAGGAAAAAAGTAAAGGAAAAGTCCAGCAAAAGCAGCCTGTGGCGGGAGCAAAGAATGGTTCACTCACTCTTCCAAAGAAGGATGAATCTACCGATAGTTCCGATGAGGAAAACACCGATTCAGATGAGGAAGACAAGGAAGACGTAAGTAGGCTAGACTTTATTGTTGTATTGAATTTTAACCAGCTATTTTATTCTGGGTTGTGTGCCGAGAGTACACTTTTGGTGCTCTAGAACCATAATTCCAGATCGATTATTAGATTATTAGCACTCTTTGCCGGTGATCGTGTTTACTCTTATAAACATGTGCCTTGCACACAGGATGAAAGTGCTAAGAAACCAATTTCTGCACTTCCTAAAAAGAAAGTAGAATCCTTGGATAGTGAATCAGAGGAAGAGAGTGAATCAGAGGAAGAGGTAGAGGTCTGTTCTCTGTCCGCTCTCAATCTTACCATGGCCTTATATGTTGTGTATTTAAGGGCATTCTTGTGCAAATGACAATTTTGCGGTTATACAGGAAGTTGTTGCTAAGAACAGTGTTAAAAAACCAGCTAGCAGTGTAGCAAAAACGGAATCAAGTGAGAGCGGTTCTGGAGATGAGTCAGACAGCAGTTCAGATGATGATGTGAGTGGCTTGTATTTATTCAGTGCAGATGATTTGCAAATCTCCTTAGATTTCAATTGTTTGTCCCCAAATTTTGGTTTGTGCAATGACCTTGAATGTCATTTTACTAATTTGATGTCTCATATTTTAGTGATTTCGTGTATCCTTACTGATATTGCATGCATGCATGTAGATTTTCAACAGATTGCTCTTCAGATTTGATTTTGTATTGGCTTGTATTGCACCTAATCAGTTGTTTGTCGTGTTTTGGACGCACAATTTTACTTTTATTTCTTCCCTTTTGCTGATAATTGATTTGTGATAAATATTGACAATCGAGTTTGATTAGCGATGGTTGCCACTATTTTTTCTCTTATGGAGTATGCATCGAGTTCGATTAGCGATGGTTGCCACTATTTTTCTCTTATGGAGTATGCATCAGTTTGTTTTCTGTAGATGCTTGCAAACTTCTGTGTGTTGTGCAACTTCTATCTATTTTAGTGTGGTCTTTTGCAATTGGATCCCTTCTCTGAACTTGTTCGTATTTGCCCTTATTCCTTTCCTTTTTTCATATTTTACAGGGTCCACCTAAGAACGCTATGGATGTTTCAGCTAAGAGGCCACGTGCGACAGCTCAAACAAAGCAGACCCAGCAGGTTTATTTTGTTTGTCTTCACATTGCATGATATACAATTGGGTTACAATGTTAGACCTAAAGTTTTGCTTTATATTTATCTCTCTTCTGTCTTTCACTTGTGCTTCTTTGTTTATTGTTCTTTTCTTTTGGTTTTGGGGTGGGTTTTCTTTTCTTGAAGAGGAATTGGTTTTTCTTTTAGGGTGGGGGGTGGACTGGTTTAAAATTGTTACCATCAATGGTGGTGTGATGGAGTTTCAATGAAATAATCATGTTCCATCCATGGTGGAAGGTAGTTGTCTATGTTATGAAATTATCAATTGCGGGTCGATAAGTTCTTAGAGTTCTCTTATTGTGATGCTGATATCGAGCTGGTCGGAAAGGGTGTTACTATGTCGATGCTCTTTAAATCTACAAGAATAAGAAAAGCAAAAATTAACGAACTGATTGTGTGTTGTCACCTAAAGAGTTGATTGATGTCACTGCGCTACCACTGAGGCTGTGCGGTTGGTGTTTGGTGCTGTAGGTAAAGATGGATGTCGATGAAAGCGACAGTGAGGAGGATGATAGTTCAGAGGAGAGCGATGAAGAGCCACAAAAGAAAAAGGTTGGCACATAGCATTTCCATTTCTCCCTTGTGTGTGTTGCTTGGATGTCCCTTTATCATATTGGTCAATGCCATTTGTTCTTTCCTTTTTTTGTTTTCAGCCCAAGACTCCTGTGAACAAGTCGAACGGAAAAGTTAGTAAAAAAGAAAGCAGCAGTGACGAAGAAACCACTGATGACAGCTCAGATGATGAGCCCAAGAAGACATTAAAGAAGGTAAATTTTATGGGACATGCATGTTTAATGATCATTGATTCATTGTGGGTCAGTGGATTCTGTGGAAAGCATATCTTAAATGGCCACTCTTACCACTTTTCTTCTTGTTCCCTGAGTTCGGTTAGTTTGCTGGATGAATGCATATAGGAAAGTTAGGAAAGGATGGTGTTGAGAACAGTAATATTTGGTCATTTGTCTACTCCTGAGTTTTCATCATGGGATGCATGGACTCTGAGGCCATCCATAGGGGAATGATTACTTGCTTGCTTTATTGGATATTTCAACCTTTTGGGGGGGGGGGGGGGGGAGCGAGCGAGCTTATCGGCTTGTCCCGAAGAGAGCAAATTGGCTTGTGTGCTGGTGTGGTTGGCTATGATGCATTTCCATCGTGAGAGAGTTAGATAATTCTCGTGCTAATTTCTGAATGTAGTATCATTTAAATTTTCTCACTTCAGTGTAAATGGGAATCTTCTAATATGAGGTCGTTTTGCACTTCAAATATATTTTTACAGGATGCTGATGCAGATATGGTAGATGCTTCTCCTTCAGCAAAAGAAGTTCCAATGTCAGAGAAAAAAGCCGTATGACTCCTCATGTCGTTGCTTGTCCTGTCCTTAGATCCTGTTTGTCGACTACCTGTCATCAGCTTTTTAATAATGTATAGTCATGTTAATTCTCGCTGCAGCCTAAAACGCCCGTTACACCTCAAAGTATGGGCTCAAAGACTGTCTTTGTTGGTAACCTGCCATACTCAGTTGAAAAAGCTGATGTGTAAGTGTTACTTCTTTGACTATGAAGCTTGGTCATGTATTATCAACTGACAAATTTCATTTTGCAGAGAGAATTTCTTCCAAGCTGCTGGTGAAATTCAGGATGTACGCTTGGCTGTTGATGCTGATGATAGGTTTAAGGGGTTTTGTCATGTTGAGTTTACCACAGCTGAAGCAGCACAAAAGGTAATCTGTCGTTTTGATAGGCCTAATAACTAATAAAATCAGCCAGCTTGCGGCTTGAGTAAAATATTAGTTGAATCTGGTGGTGCTTTACTCCTATATCATGTACTTAGGTGTTGAAGCTTTTCCTGTAATCGTTGTAGCTGCTCACGAATGGCGAAATGAATGATGAATTTCATTGGCGTACCTGTGTGTCTAGGTGTTTTGGTAGTTTGGGTTCTATAGATTCAAATAATTGACTTCCATTGCAGGCTGTTGAATACAATGGAGAGTCTCTTGGTGATCGTCAGTTGAGAATAAGTTTGGCACAAGAAAGGGGAGCTTATACTCCACATAGCGGGTAAGTTTCTAATTTAACTTCGAATAAATATTCCGTAGCAGTAAACCACTAGGTCTTATGATAATTTAATTTGCAGCAAAGGCAACTTCTCATCGCAAAAGGGAGGAAGGGGTGAGGCCCAAACTGCTTTTGTGAAGGGTCTTGACAAGTCCCTTGGAGAGGACCAGGTACTAAAATTGTTCTCCCTTCTGATGAATAGGGTGATTGTTTGATTCTGGGTTCTAAAAATGTTGTCCCTTCTGAATGTCAGTTAAGAAGCACCTTAAGTGAGCATTTTGGGACCTGTGGCGACATTTCAAGAATCTCAATTCCTAGGGATTATGATTCCGGCGAACCCAAAGGGTATGTATCCTTAAATTGATTACAAAGAGGAAAATGTTCTTAGGGTGCGTTTGTTTCGCGAAAAATAAATGAGTTAAATAACATTTCCTAAAATTGTGATTGGTTTTGTTTTGGGTCAGAAAAATGATTTCTTGTAATGCTTGTAAAAATGAATGAACAAAAAGTATTTTCATCATACAGCATATTTAGGGTGTGTTTGTTTCACGGAAAATCAAAGATTTGGAAAATATTTTTCAAAAAATAAACATTTGTATCACTCATAAAAATGAATGAATGCAAAATATTTTCATCATCGTGAAAATAGTTAGGCATAAAGTGTTATTGATAATGAAAATATTTTCCGTTAACTAATTTTTCTAAAAGATACGAGCGTTTATTTTTTGGAATTTTTTTTTCCAAATCTTTGATTTTCTGGGAAACAAACACACCCTTAGACATAAATTATTGTCCACAATGAAAAAAAATTTCATTAACTAATAATTTAAAGCGATACAGGCAACCATTTTTAGAAAAATATTTTTCAAATTGTTCATTTTTCGCAAAACAAATGGAGCCTTAGTTTATAGACATGCTTAATTCTTGTTTGATAAAAAATTCAAAAACCCAATGGTTTGTCTTTAATGTTCGAATAATGATTTTTACGTGATCTTTTGCAGGTTTGCTTACATTGACTTTACAGATAGCAACAGTTTCAACAAGGCGTTAGAGCTTGATGGGACTGAGCTAGGTGGATATCCACTCTCGGTGGAGGAGGCAAGACCGAGAGGTGACAGTGGTGGTGGCTTTGATGGTGGCAGAGGAGGTGGAAGGAGTGGTGGAAGGAGTGGTGGTGGAAGAGGTGGTGGAGGTCGCTTTGCTGGTAGACGTGGTGGCCGTTTTGATGGTGGCGGCAGAGGTGGCCGTTTTGATGGTGGTGGCAGAGGAGGTGGCCGTTTTGATGGCGGCAGAGGAGGTGGCCGCTTTGGTGGCAGAGGGCGTGGGACACCTAATAGGCAAAGCATGGCAGCATCTGGCACAGGTATGTCATTATGATTATTTCGTAGAACTATAAGTTTTTACCAGTCAAAAATGTAGTTCACTCACTTAAAATGGTCCCAACCCAAGAATATTGACGTTACATTTGTGTTCTGTTGTATATTTCGTAATAAGCTTTGCTTTTCCGTCTAATAAAAGTTGTTTTCCGGCAACGTTGCAGGGAAGAAAACGACCTTCAATGATGACGAGTGAGGCATTAGGAAACTCCCTGTGGGTACTGGACAGGTTTTTAATGATGCTATATTTATGAATGAAGCAGCAGGACACAGACATACCTAAAGATTTTGTATTTTGGAGACCAGCGTGTCCATTTTATTTGCAATTTTGAAATATTTTTTTTTAAAATTATTTATGAGTGAAAGTTAGTTCTGTTTTATCTTTAGCCTGGTACATGGTGCTCGAATAAAGTGCATGCATGGTCCGCGTCCAGTGATTAGATCAAAGGATGAGAGATATATCGGTGACATCTCTGCTTAAGATGAATCTTGTTCATTATGGCACTGGTTAAAACCTCTTAATTGTGATGATTACGAGATGATCCCCCCAATTAAGTTGCACTTTCTAACAGGTGATCGATCGGCTTATTAGATGCCCTCTGAAATTTTCCTGTGAGCACGAAGTTAATTTTTTGTTCCGATGGATTTTCGGAGCATAGCTGTGGAAGTGTTCTCCGTGATCAAGTCGTAGAAACAAAAGGGGACCCGGATGATGAACGTTGCGTATCGGATTGTAGCAAGATGACACGCTTAATTTCTAGGCCATTCTCGGTCGACTCTCGGCCTTTGCTTGTATCATGGCGGGTCAAGAGTGTCTGGGTTTTACTTAGTGGTGGGTGTTTTGCCACTATCTTAAACTTAACCTTCTCTCGTGGGTAATCTAGACACCTTTTTAGTTTTTATATGTCGAAACAACTTTTTTTCTCGATAGTTCACGGGATTTGCCCGCACCACGGAACACAGAGTTATCTTGAACGACTTCTCTGTCATTTACGTAAGTCTGATTCGCGGTTTTGAATGATTCAAGACCACCAGTATGAGTTGAAGTTTCATTCCTAAACAGATCCTTGTTTGTCAACCACACATTCTCTATAATGTAAAGGGAATTATTTCCAATTCAACGATCTCGAGTTCAACTGGCATTTCACCAAAAAAAAAAAAAGCTTTGAGCTCATATTGGTTTAAATCGAATGTTGCAACGGGAAGACCTAGCATATCATTTCATCACTAAGGCATCTAGAAAGTGAGCTCGGCGTGCGCCTGGAAGCACAAAAGAACGTTCTTGAACCCCACCTTGACAGCTCCAATTTGAGAGTCACTGATAAAAGAGCAACCCCTCTAAGACAAAACTGTAGCAGGCAAGAAAGGAAATTCGTATCGCCATATTTTAATTCCACAGTTTCTTCGGTGGGAAAATAAAAATTATTTCAAACCCTTTTGAGTTCAAAACTATGTTGGACCTCCAATCTCAAGATATATCAAGACATCAATGCTGATTTTATCAAATATTTTGTGGACTAGACCACATTATTTATGTCTCGTAACAAAACTCAGTTATATCGTAGCACCGATGTACCATACATAAAAATTTCAAATAAATGTTTAAAGTGCTTTCATTTTCTCAAATAAGAATTTGAAATGAATCTTATTTTAAATATGGGCTCGAAGTGCCTTCATTAATTCAAAGAAGTGCATAACCAAAAGTATTTTCGTCATTTATACTTTTTGATTTTTTATTTATTGTTTTCCTTTCTTTTCACCAATGGCCGGTCTCATGTAATGGCCGACCACCAACGATGGCTGGGTGGCCTCGCCTCACTCGATTTGGCAAGGTCGGCCCTCGCCTATCGTCCTATGGGTCACCTCGCCCGATCTGGTGAGAGCTGCCCTCGCCGGTCTCGCCTGTTATTGGCGAGGCCACCCAACCATCGCCTAAGGCTAGCCACCGGCAAAAAAAAAAGGGAAAAAAAGAAAGAAAAAGAAGTCAAAAAGTATAAATAACAAGCATATTTTTTATCAGGCCTTTTTTTTTTTAAGTAACGAGGTCAATTCAAATTTTTATTTGAAATAAAATCCACCCTCTTAGGGCGTGTTTGGTTTAGTATTTGGTCAACGGACTTTGGAAAAATGCAAATACTTTTGAGCTAAAGGGGTTTGGTGAAATGCAAGTGCCGTTTAGTAAACTGTAATTGAAAAGTGCATTTTAATGCAACTTTGGGGAAAATGTTGTTTGGTAAACTTTTAATATTTGGTGTCCCAATTTAAAATTTGCAAACTTTAATTTGTTTAAAATTAGGAAAAAAAAACAATCTCCGGCGGCGGCGGCTGGCGACATGCTGTGGCGGTTGCTGCAGGCGAAGGAAGAAGGAAGAGAAAAAAAAAAATTGCAATTGCATTTTCGAAATGCGACTTCCCAAAGTACTTCCGAAGGTATTTTGGGCTAAAGGCCTTTGGAGAGGATTTGAGATGCAATTGCATTTCCCCAAATGAGCCAAAAAAGTAATCAAATAATATTTGAATTTGTTCAAAGAACTTTAGAGTTCCAAAGCTCATTTGGAATGCTGGACCAAACAGGCCTTGTACCTCACGCCCTATTTGAAATATTCCCTGCAATTTTTGGAGGCGAAATGCCAACGAAACAGCCAGAGGAGAGTGAAGCCATCTTATGTTTGTCGAGGCCTTCGTCTCCTTCGTTCGATCAGCGATCCGTCAGCGTCAAGAGCCTGGGTCATGATCCTCGTCGATGGCGTTCCGGTCCTTCCCGAATCCGATTCGTCTTCGCCGTCTCAGGTACTTCTCTTCTGTAATCCCCCTCCGTGTTGGCTGCTTCCGATCGCCGTCGTCGAACGAGGCCCCAACTTTATCCAAAAGCTAGTGAAGTCAATGGTACCTCTCATGTGCTTGAATATGGTAGCGACAGAGGGCGATTCTTCTCTGATTTCGCGGGTTCGGTCAACAATTGGAGTAGATAAATGACTACAAATCATGACATGACGATGGCAGTGACTGGAGGAGTCGTTCGCCTTTTTATGCTTGTGAAGCTTTTGACCTCGGCTTTGCATATGCGATCGCGACGTGTTTAGGAGCTGTCTCGGTCCTTCTTCGAGAATCTAGCGGTAATGAGATTGAATAGCGATTGACAGAGAAGAATGTGAACAAAGAAAAGTTGAGTGTTTTAAGCGCTGCCGTGTTCGGGCACCTCTTGTTCTTGATCTCGGAAATGGCAGTTGGTCGTTAGCAAACATAAGATGAGAAACTCATGAATCTTCTTTCGTGTTCGGCTGCGAAACCAATCGCCAAGGAGATTTGCTGCGAATTTTAAGTAAACAAAGATAACTTACGACCTATGGCTTTGACGGAGTCCTTTGATCTGATTTATTTGTAGAAGACATGCATTGGAAGATCGGCTCGGCAAAAGTTGTTTGAACCTAAGGTGTGCAATATAGTTATTGGCATGGTTCATTCAACGCGGCCCATGATTTGAGCACTCACCTTGAGTCCAAATCCTTTTGCTTTATTTGTTGTTCTTCCACTATACTTCTTCCAGATGATAAACATCTTGAGATGGAAAAAGAATCCATCCAGCTGTGCGCCACGCCCATAGGATTAGCAATGGTCTTTGACATAATCTTGCAGGCAGACACTTGATTGAAAAGCAGCCCAACTAGTGAAAACTTCGTTCCCTAACAGAAGACTGAGTAAGCAAACGAAGTTCCCAGCTTGAATTGACAGAACCATACCCTTTGTTTGAACTTGGAATCACACAATATGGGCGTCCCACTTGTGCTTTTCACTACTATTAGCATGTAACCGATTGAATTGAATTGCTGTGGGAATCGAGAATTAGGCAAAGAAACTTGCTGGTAAAAAAATTCTTCATGTCATCTCTTTTGCAGTTTAAGCTTGTTTCGTTCGCTGCATATCTATCTCTCTTGTGACGACTTCTTCTTTCTTACTTTTCAACAGGTTGTGGAAATCTTAGCTGCTTTAATGGACCACCCATCTTTATTATCTGCCTCTCATTTATTCAAAAGTACCCCAGAGAGGAGGTTTTCCATTTCAGAGGAGTCTGGTTTGGGGAGCATTACACAGCCTAAATGTGTCTATGTATTCCAAAGTGAATATGCAACTGTTGACCCTGCTTTTGTGGATGTATGGTTGTTCCCCTTTCATCATTCAGACTAATCTTATTTTTGAAGTGCTTGTTTATACTCGTGAAACTACTGGTGACTGTTTTTCCATTCTACATGACAGGTTGCCGGGACTGATGAAGCAACTACATGTGTGGGGCTTGTCATTCGGAATCGGTCCAATGGAAAGTACGAAGCAAATGCGACAGAATTAAGAGAGGCTTGGAAACGATAAACCTGTTCCATTTGACATAAATCCTTAAATCTGCATGCTCAATTTTTTCCCCGTTGAATCTCAGGATTTCTATTGCCCATTTGGATTCTCCAGCTATTGTGGAAATGGGTCTTGCTCAGATGTTATCACAAACTTTTGATCCCGACTTGCAGGATGAGATGGATGTACTGGTTTTGTATCTTTTATCAATAAAAGCAAAGCTGTGAGGTTTAATGTTTGATTATTTTCACTTTCTTATGCAAAGTCTTGTTAAATGCTGAAATGCAGGTTCATCTTATTGGTGGTTTTGAGGATGCTTCTCTTAAAGTCTGACCTGAGATTCCCTTCTTAGTAATTATCAGCGGATGTAATATCCACTCCAAGGCAAATAAATGGGTTGATGTATTAATTGTTGGACTTTGTATGCAGAGAATCAACCGTAGTGATGGAGAAATCCATGGGAAAATGGATGGTTATTCCCTACCACTGTGTATCAAATTGATCGAAATATTGCAGAGGAGAAGAGAAAAATTTCATATCCAGACATTCTTTGTGCTTGGCCACAATACCAGACAGGATGCTGATGGACATGCTTACCCTATTATTACTGGGTTCCTGGTTAGTGTCCGTTTCAGAAGTGCTTTGTTGCATTGGTACCTTGTTTTAAATAATATTTAACATAGTAATGGAAACATAAAAGTAGAGTAATGGAAATGTGGACAATTTTCTGTCATTATGGGAGTAAATTAAAGTGATAGAATCTTCTCTCATGATACATAGCAGTAGTCTAGTCTGCATTGCCGCCTGAGAGACGTACTACATCTATTGACAAGTTGGCCTATTTCGAGTCCAAGACTGGCTTCTCATTACAGAACCCAAGTAATGTAATCCAAGCAAACTTGTAATAAAGGAAGCTATTCTATTAATTTCTTGACTGTCCCTTGAAGGTCATGATATTAGCACATTTTTCTGAACTTCGGCAATTACAGTTTCTTTACTTGTCAATTTTCTGTGTTCCAATAATTTACTAACATGGTGTTGTTATGGGCTGCGCATCAAATGTATTATTATTTGCATTTCTTCTGCCGACAATTTGATGTAAACTCTTGTTCATTGAGCGCTCGTCAGGTAGAGACATCCAATGGGTCTGTATTTCCAGCCTGTTTTGATAGAACTTCCAGATGTCCTGATGAAGTTGTCCGGCGAATTCGTATAACTGCATGCAGTGATGACCCCACTTGGACAGGAGAGTTGTTGGAAACCTATCATACTCAAGACGATAAATTTATAATTGCACCTTTTTATTGGTAAGAACATTGCTGGCAAATTTATAGTCATTATGCATTGCCAATATACAAAATACGCAGACATTGTCCTTTTTTGCTTCTCAAATTATTCAAGTTTCAGTCACGCTTTCTGTATGTTGCTGACACGATGTAGGTCTCGCCATCAGTTGCACATTGCTTCGACACTGCAGCACCTTTCTGACTCCCAATTACTTCTCGAGTGTTCGACTTCACCTTATGCTGAAGGACCAGATTTTGTTGATAATTTACGGAGGTAAGTTCAAAATAAAGAGTTTGAGTTTTATCTCAGCAATAGTTGCTGAACTCTCTACTCTTCTTTCTGAGTTAGTCAGTATACTTTTCATGCCTAAATACAACTGTAACCAGACTTAGAAGGGTATTCTGCTGATTAGCTTTTTTCTTTAGCAAAAGAGTCACTCTTCAAAGTAAAGATATTCTGCTAGTTGCTTCCACATTGGAGGGATATAACTCCTTGAAATCCCTGTGGTTTATATTCGGGTGAATTCTCGGTGGCATAAATGGGTGATTGTTGTAGGGTGATCGCTTGCCGTTGTTCTCAATGTGCGGCATATACAGTTCTTGCAATTTTCCCAGAATTCAAAGTGTGTACATGCACATTACTTAGTTCTTGCGAAAAAACTGATTGCTTATGTCATTATATATTGATCAGGCAGTTCGATTACATAATCAAACACCCAGATTGGAGCGAGACTTTCCCGCAGAGGCAACCGCGCGTATTCGAGAGGAATGGTCAAGGAGGTTGGAGAAGATGCCGTGATTGACATGAAGTTCCCTGGACAATCGTGAACGAGAGACTCCACCTATTTAGTGAACTATTAACTTACCTGAAGTTCCCCATGGAGTACGGCCTTGAAAATGTTTACCCCAGAAACTTTCACCTGGGCATAGCAAAGCTCTCTCCCAATTGTGTCCACTTCTCAGCAAACAGCGTACTACTGGGTTGGGACATGAGGATGATGCTTACATTGAACTAAGTTGCCAGCACTCCGTTCAGCTGTTTGAGAAACATGTTTGGTTAGATTGTTCATGGAGTCCTATTTGATCTCGGAGGTAATCTGGCTATGTTAGAATTGTCTGGCGTTCACCAATCTAACCAATACAAACTTAGGGAAAATTCCAATTAAGGGCCTCAAGTGCTCTTAATTTCTCAAATAAGGGTTTGAAGTTGACTTTGTTTCAAAGAAGGGCATGGAGTTTCCTTATTGTCTCAAATAAGGGCCTGAAGTGGTCATAACTGTTTCAGATAAGGGCCTGACCTCGCCGGCCGGCCGACCAAGTACTCCGGCCGATCAAGGGCTTTTTTGTCAAAAATACAATTTAACTTAATTTTTAATTAAATTAAATAAAAAAACTCAAAGTAAAAAAATAAAAATAAAAACTATACCAGCCCTGCCCTCCTGCTTGTGTTTCTCTCATTTTTTGTTTTACTTGTAGTTTTTTTTTTAAAATTTTGAAAACAGAAAAAAAGAAAGAAACAAATAAAAAATAAAAAAGAATTAAATTACAAAAATGCCCCTACCAACAGGTGTGTCAAGCCCTTTTTTGAGATTATAAGATCACTTCAGGTCTTAATTTGAAACAATATCCACTTCAAGCCCTTTTTTGAGACAATGAGGGCATTTCAGGCATTTTTTTGAAACAATGTCAACTTCAAGTCCTTATTTGAAAAAATATAAGCAATTGGGACCCTTTTTTTAAATTTTCCCACAAACTTATTTTAAGAATCACATGCATTTTCCGTATATATTTCAATGGAAGGACCAATTTGAACAAAATTCTTTTTATAATTTGAGGATTCAAGTGGGCAAATCAAAAGGTGACGGATCTATTTGAAACTTTACAAAAATCCAGGGACTAAATAAAATATCTTCTCTTTCTGACCACGGCCTTCCTCTCGGTTTCTAACTCTCTTTTCTCTCCTCTCTCTCGCCGAGCCGTAACCTCGCCGCCGTCGTCGGACCTTTTTCGGTCTCTACTTCCGCTCGCTCCTGCGCTACCCAGCCCGCAGCAACCCAGCTCCGCCTCGCTCGTTTCTTCTTCAGCTCGCCGATTCAGAGTCGCCGCCACTCTCTTCCGTGTCCACGCCTAGCTCGCCGACTCGCTATCGAAATCAAGGTGAGTACGTGATAGACATGGTCGCTTTTGACTATGCACTCAAATTCAGTAATTGATTTTACATTAGGTTAGAAATCACAGAAGTCTGAACTTTTCCATCAAATTTTGATAGTTGTGAGAGCGTATAGAACCTATGTAAAACTGGTCATTGCTCAGAGAAACGCGTTGGCACGATCTTTTTGGAAGTTGCTTCTCTATCGACCACGAGAGAGGAGTGTCCTTAGGGAATAGCTAGGAATCATAAAGGACTATAGATACTTAATCAGACATCTGAAAAATCATAACCAACTTTTTGATGTTGTGTCATGGAAACTGCATCCATGTCCTCTTAGTTGACGAGCTTCAAGGTCGGGACATCGTCCCAACCTTCTTCGATCAACTTGGGTAGTAGCTCTTTTAGAGCTCCATTTCTAACAAAATCCTCCATGGAGAAAGATGCATTTTTTTCTGCTATTTCTGTCCGAAGTCAGACTTTTGATTTAAATGATCCATGTGCTGTTGTCTGCGAGCTTTGTTCGAATCGAAGCTTGTGTATCGCCTTTTTTTTTTTTTTTTGGACTTTGCGTGGCAGATGGAAACTTTAAGGTTAATATATAATCGTAATTGATATCCAGCCGGTCACATCTGTGTCAATGACCTACCTGTTCGGTTATATTCTCTCCTCACTCAAGCTTTCAATAGAAAAAAATTGACGGGGTTTGTCTCATATATTAATGAAGTTCTGCTCACAGGAACCTCATCTTCATTTTCAGAGCAGTTAATGATCTGTGATTGCTCTGTCTTCCTCAAGACCATACTGACATTGGTTAGATTAAGCGCCCTTTGAACCTAGCCTGTGCAGTTCAAAAAATGTACAAATTGTCGCTTGTTTATGAAAGAGATAAGGTCAACAAAAAAGAGTTCGATGAACCAGTCCGTTTAATATTTTCCTTAGAGGCATAGTAAAGCGCTGTAATAAGTTCATGCTTAAAGATGCTGGAATATTGATTAGTGAAAACACAGAATCGCCAAAAGAACGACATAGTTTGAACCCTTCATTTAGAATTGGTTAAGAGTCACCAATCTGGATTGATTTCTTTGAACGAAAATGTACAGGCATCCAACTATAAGAAGATTGCATAAAATAAGAGGCATTCACCGCAATGTTGAGGTGGGATAGATTCATTGGCATCAAGGTTGATTATGATGTGCTCGATTTTAACTCTTTTCTTCTTGTGGTGATGTCGATACCTTCTGTGGACTCTTTTCATGATATTTGAATCAATTGCTGCGACATTTTCATCTTCATGGAAACTGATGGACTTGTTTGGATGGATAAAACGATTATGTCCTTCTTGGCAACAATTATAACTGTTGCAGCTCTTGATAGTGACAGCTGTTGCATGTTGCACAGTTTTGTATGCGATCTTTACCTTAGAACTAGTGGTTAAGGTTTGAGTATTTGGAAGCAGGCGAAACTTGTTTTCTTTGACCATCATATGTGTTGCTTCTTGTGTTCCAGTATTAAGACAATAATCAGAGTTTTCTTCTTCTTATGCAGGATGAATGGGTTATCTCTTGGAGAAAAGCTATTCATACAAGGAGGCATTGCTCAAGACTCGCTCTGATGGCCGTAAACGACTAACTTACCGACCCATATATGTCGAAACCGGCGTTATTCCGCAGGTACTTTATAATTGCTGGCAGTACTTAAAAATGCCATGCTTGATAGTTTATGTGGTGAGATTTGACTAATGCCAATTTTGTTTTGCACATGTGACAGGCCAATGGCTCGGCCAGAGTTAGAATGGGTGGAACTGATGTCATTGCCAGTGTGAAGGTAGTTTAAAGCATGATTTTTTCTTTTTCCTTTTTCTTGGACTTGGCAGTTTGGTGTTGCAGAGTTTTCTTTCTGTTTCTACTCAATCTGCAGATGGATCCTGGGGTTTGTGGTTAATAGTGTGGTTCTCATTATTCCCTCCTAATGTTTTCCAGTGCAGGCCGAAATTGGAAGACCAAGTCCACTACAACCACCCAACAAAGGGAAGGTTTCCATATATGTTGATTGCAGCCCAACTGCCGCTCCAATGTTTGAGGTCCTATACTTTTAATTCTGCTGCTTCCCAACATATCTATTCTAGTAATTTTTGTTTGCATGGATCTGCTAGTTCTAATTTTTCTCCCCTTCATTTCTTTTGAATGTCCCTGACTTGGAATTAGCGGAATATGTGGATTGTTACTGTTTGAGATTGAAAGGGTTGGTTTGAAGCCAAATACTGACATTTTGAAACTTTGTTCGTATAAGCTGCACCATGTTTGGTACAGTATGCTTCCAGTTCACAATTAGAGGATAGATAGGTATATCAGTTTTAAATAACTGATAGCTGGCTGATTGCTGCCCTCAAACTGAACCTTGACTCGGTTAGTATGGGGTTGTTTCATGCTAGGCATCTGGTCTCTGATTTAGCTTCTTGATATTTTAAATTTTCTCCCCTTGAGCAAGATAAATAGAAACCTAAAAAATACTGACATTCTAAATCTTTGTTCGTATAGATTGCGCTACGTCTGCTACAGTATGCTTCCACTACACAGCTAGAGAATAGATACTCACATCACTTTCAAATTGACTGATAGCTGATTGCCTTCAAACTGAAGTTTGACTCGGTTATTAACTTATTATAGAGTGGCTCAATGTTCTAGATAGCATCTGGTCTCTGATTTACTTTCTGGATATTCTCAATTTTCCCCCCTTGAGCAAATCAACAGAACCTAAATCTTTCATCTATATACAATCAGTTGCAAATTGGATGTTTCACTGTCACTATCCTTCGCCATATTGTTTTAACTTCTGTTAGTTTCATCAATTTAACACCGTGCTGCAATTTTATGCAGGGTAGAGGGGCTGAGGAGTTGTCAACAGAACTGTCAGTTGCTCTCCAGTGATGTCTTTTGGGTGGGAAAAGTGGAGCAGGTTTGGAATTTTCCGTACGTAGTTTAAAATGCTAGATATCCTCTATACATTCTCCCTCTGCATTTTCTTTGTGAAAACATAGTCTTCTTTTTTTCTTTTGGCCACAGGTTATCAAACGTGTTTTAGTACCTCATTTAAATCAGAAGGTGTGATTGTTTATTTCACAGGTGCTGGAATTGATTTGTCATCTCTGATAGTTATGGAAGGAAAATTCTGTTGGGATCTGTATATCGATGGTCTTGTCGTCAGTTCAGATGGGAATCTCTTAGATGCTCTTAGTGCTGCCATCAAGGTATACCTTTCTCGAGAATTCTGTCATGTCAAACATTCTTAAAATGGTTTTGTGCTATTCGGTACCTTCAGCATCGTAATTAATTGTGTCCTGATCACAAGGTCCTTAGTTAATATGCTCTTAAAACTTTTTCTGACATCCCTTGCATTGTTCCTTCTGGAGTGGAGGCTGCTCTGAGCAACACAGGCATCCCCAGAGTTCACGTCGCATCGGAAACATCCGGTGAGGATCAACCAGAACTTGACATCAGCGACGAAGAATTCTTACAATTCGACACATCTGGAGTTCCTGTTATTGTTACATTAACAAAGGTATAGAAATTTCAGGCTTTCCCCACTTCCAGAATCGTTTCGTTTGATGTCACCGTTGAATTCTCATCTTCTTCCTTGTCCAGGTGGGCAGGCATTTTATTATAGATGCGACTTCGGAGGAAGAATCAGAGATGAGCTCTGCTGTTTCTGTTTCCATCAACAGGAAAGGATTAATATGTGGTCTTACCAAGCGGGGAGATGCGGGTTTGGATCCAAGTGTCATACTCGATATGATATCTGTGGCTAAGCATGTAAGCGAACAGCTAATGGATCGGTTAGATTCCGAGATATCCGCCGCCGAAGCTGTTGAAGAAGAATGATACTCGTCTAAGTGTTTACCTTCTTTCGGTAATTTAGTCAACGGCTAATCAATCGGTTAGATTCCGAGATGCTATGCTGCACATTCTTCTTTTGCTAATTTAATCCACAGTTACCTGTAGCATAATTCAGTGTCATGTGTGGCTGGGAAATGTCTTCAAATTGTTGTCCTCACCGGCTACTCAGATTGAAGAAGGCATGTGATTCTATCAATTTTGGGGAGAATGAGGTAGTATACAAGTCAGAGGATTCAAAATTTCTGTCGGGGAAAGCTTGGGACTTTATTCTCCCGTTGTTATCCATGTAAGTTATTTTTTTGCCATTCAGTTCAACAGTTGATGCTCTTGGTGCACCCTCTTTTTTTGGTTTAAATTTTTGGGTTGCCAACAAAACTAATCGGCCCAAAAAAAAAAAAACTAAATGCCAGATAAAAAATGCACAATTTCTTCTTAGACTGGCTTAAGGTAATCTCCGTTCAGATTGCTTAAGAGCTGTGGATAAAACGGGTCAGATTATCTAATTAAATTTCAATAGGAGACTGCAGAAGGGATGAGGTCTCAGTGAAAGCAGTGAATGCAACACGAAGAGAGTATCTCCATGGCGAAGGGACTTGAGTTTTCTCTGGCCCCCAAAATGGAAAAAGACACTCATCATTTGTTTGTAAACTGGAAGACTGATTTGCCCCGCTGTCAACAAGAACAAAGAATCAAAAGTATGTACACTTTCAAGAACAAATCGAAACAATCTTCACATTTCATGTGCTGTTATCAAGTTTCCATCACTCAGTCCTACAGATTTTACCAAAACCTACTGGAGTTAGGAGTCCAAGCTTCCAACTCACTGCACAGTTCCATTGCCAACTGATCTTTCCCACAATGGTGAAGTTCATGGCAAACCTCGGACAACCTATTTGGATCGGGAAGCATCGACCTATCGACCATTTCTGTGAGGATCTGGACTGCTCCATCGAGATCAATGCACTTAACAAAAGTACACATCACCATAGTAAGAGTTTCACTATTTGGACGGCGCCCACTCCTGATCATGCTTTTGTACAGCTGAAATGCGACATCGGGGTTTCATAAAACTTCAACGTGAACCGTAGAGTTACGGAGGATGAACTTCCACTCTCCCGCTGTTTTTGTGAGGTTTTGATGTGAACCAAAGAACCATGAAGTAGTGAAGTTTTTCAAGAAATCTCAGTGCCTCTCGTTCTTCGGATATTGCGAAAGTAACTGTCAACATGAGGAAAGTGATAAAGGCCATAATATGCTTTCTTTGTAAATGTTGTTAACCGTCATTAATAGTTATGAGTACTAGAATTGTAAAGTGAGCAAACCAATCAGATTTCTTTGCAACTGTTGTTCATTAATAGCTCTAAGTACTAGAATTGTAATTTGAACAAACCACGTCCAATCAATCAATGAACACCAGTTGTTCAATTTTATCTTCCTGTTTCGTCAACCAACCTTTGGTTTCATGTTCTAGCATGCGCACCGTCTTGTCAATGTTGAGTATATTACAGTTCAGAAGGACGTATTCGAAAAAGAACATGATATAAAACTTGGAATAGCCATATACTGCTACATTGAAATCCCACACCTCTACGATCCAAGTCCTGTACCTTTTGATTCCGATCATGACTGTTTTGAAGTGAAATAGCTGCCAAGAAAGCATTTCAAGCTATGAAATTCTCTTCAAGGAAGATGGCGGAAAAGATGTCTGCACATACGGAGAAAGATCGTGTTCATGCATCGATTGACCTGCTCACCGTCTATAGATCTCAGAAACAAAACCATATCATGTCATCTAGGGTAAAAACAAGAATTCTACTGTGAGCATAATAAAACCGTTCAAAAAGTGAATCAACTTAAGTAAGATCCTAGCTTGAGACTTTATCTTTGTCTTTGCCCTCATGGCCAACAGCATCAGTCACCAAAGCAATTGGTCTCTGATCAATAACTTCATCAATGATCCCGAACTCCTTTGCCTCTTCTGGGGTCATAAAATAATCTCTGTCCATATTCTTCTGAATAATATCTACTGATTGTCCAGTATGTTTAGCATACAGCGCATTTAGCGAGTCCCAAACCCGAATTATTTGTTTTGTGTGAATAGTCATATCCTTAGCCTGACCACTATAGCCACCAGAAGGCTGATGAATCATAACAGTCGCATTTGGCAGAGCCCGTCTCTCGCCCTTGGCACCAGCAGCTAGGAGGAGAGATGCCATGGATGCAGCTTGACCCAAACAAATTGTATTGATAGGAGACTTAATATACTGCATGGTATCATAAATTGCAAGACCTGCAACAAAGCTACTAATCAACAATTCAAATATTTATCCAGAACGGGAATTGAAATGTTTCACAGAATCCAAGCTTCCCAAGTTGATTTACGAGTATTAGCATTCTGCCCCACTAATTGCTCTAAAGTTTAGCACGCGGCCATACATTGCACTTGACATGCTGTTCCATACACAAACAAATACATGTGTAAACATCTAGACTGTTACACTACAAGTAACTTCACTCCAAGCAAACTTTATTTATTATCTGAACGGACTCGGTGAATGCAAGTTAGAACCGATCGCTTACACATAGAGAAACTTAAAGAACCCCACATTCCTACGAGGCCAGACAGATCAGTTGTACAGTGCTTAAGTTCAAAAACTCTAGCTTGAAGGAATATTTTCCGAAAGCATGTATGACAATCTTATCTTGAACCTCGTGACAGAAGAAAGGGGCTCATCGTTCATGTTACATTAGGCCATTAGAATCCTGAATCAAAGAGGGTAAAGTACAAAGTAGCCGCTGTTTTTGAAGAATAACAGAATAAGTGGTCGGTTGGATATTCAGTATCAGGTCGTGTCTATTGTCTATAATCTGGTAACAGCAAAGCATGACCGAATATGGTCCAATCCTTTCATATAACTTCCCTTTTTTCTTGTCCTGTCCACCTTAGCCACATCTAAGATATGCCCCTCATCTTTCTCTTTCTCATGATATATCCAATCCAACTGGAAAAATCAATCTAATATCCTAACACAAAATGCACTTTTACAAGATTCTCAAAGAAAACGGATATCTGTTTAAAGCAACAACAGGAAGCTAACCTATGTACAGACATGTGATCTACTAAGAGTCTAGGCGGAAAAAATTCAATAGAACAATAACTTGAAAGCGAAGATGACCCGCACAGAAAACAATTTTTATGAGACTCGGCTCACCTCTTGACTTACACTGGTTCACATATTCAGTATTATTTCCATCAAAAAGTTGAACACTGGAAAGACGCAAGTCTTTCGCCAAAAGCGCATCAATAGTAGCTACGTTGATAACAAGGGCTGCTCACAAGGCTATCGACTGCAGACACCAAGGAAAAAATCTAAGGGCTCTGATCAGTGAATTTGAATAGAGAATGATGGACCGAGAGAGAAGCCAGGAATTGCAGTTACGGATCGCTTAACTAATAAAATCTTTTCTTTTGGCCAATTAATTGATAAAACTTAAGGTTTTGCCTTCTTTTTTATGGTCCAACAATTACTTTCGCTTCTCCTCATGTCAACCTCTTCTTCCAATTCACAGGAGCATCCAGAAAGATCATTCTACTGATTACACCAAAGTAAAAAGATTCTTCCCCTGACTACCTACAGATCAAACAGCAGCCCCAAGTGCCAAATGCATTTGCCAGTCCACCGTTAATTCGCTGATTCAACCATCACTAAGAAGTGTCTGTCCATCACGCCGCATCAAGTTAAACCTATTTAGTATCCTCAA
Source organism: Lenwebbia sp. NSW1173648 (assembly GCA_029784005.1). Taxonomy (NCBI): domain Eukaryota; kingdom Viridiplantae; phylum Streptophyta; class Magnoliopsida; order Myrtales; family Myrtaceae; genus Lenwebbia; species Lenwebbia sp. NSW1173648. The sequence goes on along the minus strand of JARCGZ010000010.1, from coordinate 6,347,937 downwards.
GCCGGCACAATAGGGAGTCAGTTCTTAATTATTGCAAAACCCATAACGCCACAAACAAAGCACCGAGTAACTACGACACGAGAAACGAATCAGGCTAACCCTGACGGTCCTTGTTCGCCCGCAGACTTGAGCGGATTCGCCAATCGGAGGTCAAGCAGCTCGAAGCAAATGGGGGGAAAAGAAGAGGAGGGGTGACCTGCGGTGACGGCGCCGCCGGGGGAGTTGAGGTACATGTGGATGGGCTTGGAAGGGTTCTCGGATTCGAGGAAGAGGAGCTGGGCGACGACGACGTGGGCCGTGTCGTCGGAGATGGGGCCGTTGATGCAGACGATGCGCTCCTTGAGGAGGCGGGAGAAGATGTCGTAGGCTCGCTCGCCCCGCGAGGAGTGCTCGATCACCATGGGTATCAAGCTGTAGCTCCTGCGAACCACGCCTCCTAGGGTTGTCGCCGGGGGGGCGGCGGGAACTCTCGCGGCGGAGCGGAGCTTCGAGGTCGAGATTAAGCCCCGCTTCAGCATCGCCATTGCCATGGTCAGCTTCTGGAGATGCGAGAGCGAGACGAAGTAGATGGAAGCGAAGAAGAAATGGGAGTTGAAGAGGACTGAGAGAGTAGTGTGCATTTGGGGGGGTGTTTTTGGTTTCCTGCATCGGTCATTATTGCGTCATAAATTGAGAAATTACACCTTAATACATTCGCTAAAATCAAATTCAAAAATTTAATAATCATTATTATACTCGCATAGTAAGTAATCTCTGATAAATGTATATTATATACTTGATTAGGTAGGTAGGATCACCATCATTTGTCTCGTAAACAACTTTTAATTACAATTCAATTTAAAGCCAAGAGAGGGTCGCCTGGACCTCAGCCGACGGCGGCAACCCTCGCCCTGGTCCGACCGAGGGACGCTAATTCAAAAAGAGAGAATACTTTTCGAAAAAACATTTTTGAATTTTCTTTGACCGTCTATTGACCGATCATTTTCAATAAACCAAATGCGTAAGTTCAAAAAGCCAATTCGCAAAAAATTCGTTTCCAGATGGACACACACGGACCCAGGTAAAGATCCGTTTTTCTCATCAACATGTTTTGGCTCAAGCCAAGGTAATGTTCCTACGAGCCGGAGCAACACACTATTTAGTCGAATGACACGAGCACAGTAATTAAAAGAACTTGATTATTTCATCGAACTCAAAAGACATACCACCGATGGATTATCATTGGGTAATTTGTAACACTGAAGCGTCTTTTCCATGAAATACATAACAAAAATAAGGTGGAACAACATAATCCAACACGACGGATAAGCTAAGCAGCTCAAAAGTTCTATCGACTTAGAACAGAGAAGTTCCCTTCCCTTTCTTGTCTCCACCAATCTCAAAATGCTTGCACCTCTGTACAAAAACCAATACAACAAATCAGAATATGGCAAAGAACTCATCGAACATGGAACAAGAGAAGCATCGCTTGACCGACCTTGATGGGGTGCTGCGAGACGTGTTTGCAACCCTGGCACTGAAGCCTCAGCACAATCTTCTTGGTAGTTTTTGCCTGTGGACCACGAGGCGTCAATACCATAGTGTCAACAACTTGAAATGCCAGTAAAAACATCGAATTGAAAATCACGCGATCTTTCCAATAAAACTCTTTTTCATGGAACTCGATGTCTAAGTCGGGTTGGTACATCCTTACCTTTTTGTGGAACACGGGCTTGGTTTGGCCACCATACCCTGATTGTTTGCGATCATAACGCCGCTTGCCCTGGACAGCAAGGCTGTCCTTCCCTTTCTTGTATTGGGTAACCTTATGCAAGGTGTGCTTCCTGCACTCCTTGCTCTTGCAGTATGTCTTCTTTGTCTTAGGAACGTTCACCTGTGTTCACCGGTCAAAGATATTCTAATCACTTGTCTAGGATAACATATGGCGGAAATAAGACTCTGGTGTGAGAGGGTTACATATGTACTTGCGATGGTGAGTGCAAAGAGTAGCCAAAATAACAATTAAATATGCATTCTGAGTTTGTCTCGACAGTCATTAGCACTCCCAGAGCTTTGCACACTACCAACTAAGTCAATACAAAATCCTCCCTAGTCCCTAGGGGCCAAAATAACTACGACCCCAGCATTTCTATCAAATAGCTCCTCGAGTAATTCAACGAAAAAGCTCGAAAAGTAAAACTAATCTGAGAAAAATTATAATGCACAAAGTTCTCTCTAAGCATAAATCCCACGCAACTGTCAGCAGATTAAGTTCCTTCCAACGCAATAATACTTAGATAATGACCGATTGATATCGTTGTTTACTTCTTCTCTATCTCTCTGGACTGACCAACAAATTTGACCCTATACCACCGTAGCTTTAGCACTGCATAAAATCTACCAATACATCACCTGACGAGCATAGGTATTACATTAAAGCAAGTCACAAGATGAAGAGATTCACAACGAGCAACATCTTCAGTTCTGAGGAAGCCAAGTCCAGCAACCAATTTAATCCAATTTTTCATTTGAATTGCCTCCTTCCACAATCTCATCTATGTACAAATTCCCATTGCAATTCCATCATCTAGTACAAATCGAAAACCGACATCCAAACGAGCAGACACCAATAGGAGTGAGCCAATCCAACAGCAAAGATCTAAAGCAAAGCTATCATTGCAAGGCAGTCATGTTCAGCAGAAAATAGCTCATTTTGGGAACATGCCCTCTTCCTTCTAGCAGCAACTAAAACTCACTAGTACTATAACACCACAAATCCCCAAAATCCCCGTAAAAGCATCAAATGCAAAACCCTTCGCTCTTCCAGAACTCATTCACTCAAGGCCAAGCACTGGAGTTACGAAGAGCACCAAATCCACAGTGATATCAACACAAGGCCATAGTGATGGAAACGACAACACGACAGTTCCTAAATGTGTGACGATCACGAGTCCCTTTCATCGTCATCTTCATTTCTGAACCGACGAACACTAGTTCTCGACCATGAAGTCAAAACACACGTCGCCTAATTTACGAGCATCGGAACTGCGAAACAACGGCGAGAAGCAGATATTCACTTACCATGATGACCGATCTCTCCTATCTTTTGCTCAAGCCGCGGAGCAGAAAAACCCTAGCTAGTCGGAGAAGCAAGACGGTGCTTTAGGGTTCTCTAGCCACTTTATAGTTTACGAGCTGAGCTAGGCCCAACATTGAGATTTAAAATGGGCCGGTTCGTGCATTTGCATTCGGCCCACGAGTGATGACATATGTACAGACAAAACAAGGCCCACCATGGAGATTTAGAATGGGCCGGGTCGGGCATTTTCATTCGGCCCACAAGTGATGACATGTGCCCAGACAATACAATAACGTTAAATTGGGGCCGTCGAGTGAGTAACGATGTATCAAAATTCAACATTACTTACATTTGGTAATGCACATTCTTTCTCGAGAACACAAAGGATGTATAAACAAATATTTGAGAATGTTAAGCATCGAAATATACACATGGCTTTAGCGTGTGTACTAGCAAAAAATAACAAATCCTATGCCTAGTTAGGTCAAAACCCGATTGTAGGGCGGGCCGAGTTATCGCCGAAATCGGCGGGCTGATGAAAGTCTTCACCCACTCATGGTCAGTCGATGTTCGACCGAACATCGAATTGGAAACTTTGGTCCTCCTAACCTGAAAAACCAAATATCGCTTTTCCGGGTTCGTGTTCGTCGTCGAGCTAGCCTCAAGCCTAGACAAGAGAAACATTAATGGCAGAAATAGTTCTCTACAATATTATTTCTTATTAGGGCTTAGTCTGAGTTAGCTGTGTACTAGGAAAGGAAATCCAATCTAATTATCCTCCCTAGTGATTATGCCCCTCAATGAAATTAACTAATCCTCATTAATTAAATATTATCCCCATTAGCTTGAGTATTTTCCAAAGTGCTCCTCCTTTTCCCTTTCACTTCCACGACCTTTTATTTCGTAATTAGGGAGAACCGACTCACACGACTCCATATCAGCTTCTTTGGAACGGAGATTATGTTAACTCATCAGGGTTAACACCTCGAAAAACCCAGAACCGGTACATACGTGACAAATCTACATCGTTAGTTTTCGTTGAATTTTACCATCAAATTGTCGAGTTAGATAATACGTGGCATTTGACAGGTGTATCGGTTTGAAATTTTTACCATTCGTTTGTCACGAGTGTACTAGTTTGAGATTTTTCATTTGTATTAACCACTTTAACAGAAACTAATATATGGTAAATTTGCCACAAGTGTGTCATTTTGGGGTTTTTTGTGGTTAGAAAATTAGTTTTGGATAAAATTATCACAGGTGTAACAGTTTGGGACTCTTTGTGGCCGAAAAATTAGTTTGAGGTAAATTTGCCACAAGTGTAACAGTTTGAAGTTTTTCGTGGCATTAACCCAACTTTTAAATAGGGAGATTAAATAGTAATCTCATGCCCGATACTCTTTTTCGAAAGTTCTTATGCCAATAATTGAAACATAGAATTCAATGACTTCATGTTAGCCTTCTAACGATGGATCACAAGAATGACAAAAGGAAACTTCAGTATCTACACGTACATAACTCTTTCATGCAGCAAAAATGATGAGTCTCTAGCTAACCTATTTCCCCTCATACAAGGAATATTAACTTATCCATATTAGAGGTAAAATAATTTTTATAACATCCTGGATTAACTCACTTGAGGTACTATCCATTTTGGCCATCTCATACCGAGCCTCGCGATTTTATCCTTTCGTGTACAAGTGGGCGCTTTTCCAGTAGGCCACCCATCTTGGTAGTGCTCGCATCTGAGCACATTTAACTTTGAAGTTTCGAAGCAAAGCTTTCCGTTACATCAAAAGTCGCCTCCGTTAATTAATTCTAATTTTCACATATGTATTATCCAAGGCACGCTCTCTCCAGGTTCGGTCGGCAATTCGGTCCATTCCTTTCCCATTTGACTTTTATCTATCGATCTCGTAGTCATTACATGTCGTAAGGAAGTACTAAAATACGCAAATCCGGGAGTATAGAGCTAAACTATTCGGATCACGTCGATATGATCTTTACCATTTCTTTCTATTCCTAGAAACTTAGGTCCAAGAGTCGCCCAACTGCCGAAACATCCACCGTCCACACTTCGCTATTTTTTCTCCTCCCGACGGCATTTTCGCTTCATCTGATGATGATTCGACGGTAGAGATCGCACGACGTGTGGGGCAAACAAATCTCCGAGGAGTCGCTGTCTCCGTCTTAATTGGTCGAAAACACACCCCGGGTTTGATGGGGCTCGAGAGCTTGGTCCCACTGCCGGTCGTAGCCAATAGCCGCGATGCAACCCGAAATCCAAAAATCACAGCTAATCGCGATTCATTAATCATAGACCACGTCCTAATTGGATCTTCGATTGCATCGTCAAATCGCCCGATCCTCGCCTATGTCACCATCCAGACCTCTTCCTAATACTCAAAGTCGATTGTCATTTGCTGTTCACTTATTATATGCCACGAATTTTTGTCGTGGTACGAGTTCTACCAACTCCCAAGACCTAACTCTCCCAAGTATCGAGTTTCCGGTGAGTAATCTTGTCCACACGCCCTTTTTTTGAACAGTCTTATCCGTTTTGTTGCTCACTGACTCCTCGAAGCTAAATTTATGGAGGATATGAATGGATCGCGTTGGCCTTTTGCGCGCGAGGGGGCATGTTGCATATCGATCCGTAAAAGGATGTCGAACAAGTGAGTTCTCGTTCGGTAACGAACGGCAGTTAATCATTATCGCTTAGTATACCGATTTTGTGAATTGGTCTAATCAAATTATCGTGAGAAACACGACGGCACACGGTATACATTGGCTCCTGTGTCATACTTCGGGGTGCCCATTTGCAGGTATCATACATCGAGTCCTCAGCTCATGTTAGAACTTATTAGTCCACCTTGAATTTCGATTTTAATACTTCGATTCCTTTGGAACTTTTTGGACAACTAAAATCCGGAACATAACTTTCAAAATTAATAAGAAAACGGTCGTTCTTATGATAGAAGATCAAACTTTTCCCATCTGCATGAGGCTAAATACAGGTAAAAATATTCAACAGAATCAATGAGATGATCGTAGCCATTATAGCCGCCGCCGTTGACATCATAAGATCCCCTCTCTCCTAGCGTCGCGGCAAAGGTAGACACATAGAGAGAGAGAGAGAGAGAAGAAAGAAAATATCGCGGGTGCATTTCTTGGCCCACTTAAAAATTAGATGCTCGAACTTTTCACCGCCATCATAAAATTTGACGAGGCCTTTCAAACTTGCAAAAGAAATGCCCAATTTCTTATCACAAAGACAAATTCAACACGGCCTTATAGGCGTGTCGAAAAAAGTCCGGCCGGCCTTTTGTCCCGATGCGGCGCATGCGACACGGGCACGAGCGGGGGTAGAGCCCTTAGGTCGGATTGGTAAACTTAGACCGTCGGTGGTTCGACGGTTGCAATCCATGGTTTTGTGTACGTTAGAATGATGACCACAGAAGAAGAGACGCGATACAGTAACAAACTAAAATGAAACGATTAATCATTAATCAAATCCAAGAATTAAAAATTATTTAATAAAAAAAAAGAGGAGAAAAATTCGAAACAATTCTACAATTTTGTCTCTCTCCATCCAGAGACCGCCAAAACTGACCGCCACCCAATGGGCCACGACCGCCAGCGCGAGGGAGGCCCAGGGTCAATCTCGTCGCGCCACCCCCCCTCGCACGTGCGTCCCCACCAACATCACGTGACTCCCCCAAGCGCCCAATTAAAAACGAAAGAGAGCAAAAAGCGAGAAGGAGAAGCGCCAGATAGAAATGCTTCTAGAAGATCCGATACCCCCCACTTTTCTTTCTTTTCACAAATATGACCCTGCATCTACAGTTGAATTTACACAAAATGCCATCTGCCGCCGCCGGCAACGCGGTCTTAGTGTCCCCGTGTTATTGTCATATTTTTACGGATACCTGTATTGAGCTGACGGAAAGGAAAAACTCACGGCAGACTCCGGCGGTTTCTCTCGAGCAGCCCCTCCAGCACCACCCTCTTCTTGTACTCCTCCGAGTTTAAGTCCGGCCCGTTCGGGTTCGGGCCGTCGCTGCTGACCGGCCTCTCCGTCGCCGACCTCAGCCGGGGGATGAAGTAGAACCACACCGCCGTGCACAGGATCGCGCAGAGCCGCCCCCACAGGATCATGATCACCAGGGTCACCATGATTATGGACATCCCCACTACCGGGTCGACCCGCTTTTCATCGCCGGACGGCCCGCTCGCTGGTCGGGTTTTGCGATTCTTCTGCGGCTGGGCGGGGCGGGGCGGCGCCGGCCGGGGTTCCGGGTCGAGGATCGGGAGGGAGGCCGAGTGCGGGATCGCCGCGGCGGCGGCGGAGGAGCGGGAGGGCTTCGCCGGCTTGACCTCGGGCGAGCCGGTCTGGCTCGACCCCGCCCGGATCGCGTCGATCCTCCGGCAGAAGGACAGTCGCTTCTGGTTATGCCACGTGTTGTTCTCTCGTGTGTCGTTTCGATGACCTTCAGCTTCGCGCTCGGATGTCTGAAAACAAGATGAAGCGAATCAGAAAAAGGACGATTCTGTCTGCGACTTACATGTTTATGTCCGATCGCAATCGAATTCAACAATCCATGAAAAACCATATCACTTGCCCCGGGATTTACATGACAACACTCGAATCAAATCAAGACTTGTTATTTCGATCCTTTTCTTCTTTTTCTTTCTTTCTTTCACGTGAATTCCATCTATTTGACTTGTGGAAAGTGGTGTTTCCCGTGCCAAGAACACGACCGGTCACGTACCTCTCGACCCCCCTCGCTCTCCGGCGGCTGAGCCGGATGCACCGTCTCCGTCGCCGTCGCCTGCTTGGCCGGCCTGCTCTTGGAGCTGATCCTATCCGGCTTCGACTTTGACTTTGACTTGGCCTCGGAGTTGTTGAAGTTGTCGTTGGCCGCTTTCTTCTCGGCCTCGACGGTGGAATTAACGAGGGCGGCACTGGACTCCACGGGGACGGTCTTGGCGGCGGACTTCTTGAAGCGGAGGCGGGACCAGTAGAACCAGCTGATCTTCAGCTTCTCGCCGCCGTTGGGCCCGGTCTTCGACGGGCTCACCTCATCGGAGTGGCGCGGCCCGAAGCAACCCGAGAAGCAGGTGGTTCTCGTTCTCGTCCTTCTCGGTTTCTTCGGAGGACTCTGAGCCATGAGAGGGATGGGTAGAAGAAGAAGAAGAAGAAGAAGAAGAGGAGGAGGAGGAGGAGGAGGAGGAGGAGGAGGAGGAGGACGGCATATGGGGAGGGGATCTTCTCGCGAGACCCGAGAGCGGTTCGGTGGTGAGGAGGCCCTTTGGAAATGAATGTTCGTATATATGTAGCCGGTTGAAAATGATGTAATTTGTTTAGCATTAAGAATTGGAAATTGAAAAGTCCAATGTTTAGCTCCTAAGTATGATCAATTCGATGAGACAATAAGAGGGATTTTGCTAATCAGCCTCCATTCCATGAGACACTAAGATGATGAACCACCGTAATAAACACGACGCTATCGAGACATCAAAATCGAGAAAAGCCTATAGTTCAGAATTCGCCCTTTTTTCTTTACCTCACCAAAGCATATTGTTGGAGCTAAGAATGTTCTTAAACTATTTTATCTAAACTCTGGGCCGTAAAAATTCGAGGGTATTATCTGGGATGAGGGGAAGAAAAATATTCTCTCTCAACTTAAGGGGGTGGCGGTGGAAAAGGTAAATTCCACGTCAACTTCGGTTGGCTACCGCCAGGTAGGCAGATATAGTAGCCTCCCACATTTGGGATGAGTCATCGGAGTTTCGACTCCTGCGTTGTCGACCCGTGCTTCGCACAGCATCTGTAGCAAGTAACGTTGAGTATTCACCTTAGCATTTCTAATTATGGGGCGAACATTTTTCCATTCATATAAAAGTGTTTGCAAAGACCGGTGTGTGAAATTCCACATATAAGAAAAACGAGTTGATTAATGAGCAAATTAGGATTTTTTCTTTCTTTTTCTTTTTTCTTTCTAATTCCGGTTTTGATAACGCACGGTGTTACTTTCACTCGTCCGTATTAATTATTTAGTTTTTTATTTTATTTTTTTGGGTTGGGACTTGAGGGGATGCCTTTGGACTTTCGTGGCCAAGGCCTCGTCATTACACGTTTTGCCTTGACCGTCGTCTGCCGTGCTCAGCGCTTTACGAAAATGACGTTTAATGTTAAAACAAAGTCTTCTTGCTTTTTTGGCAACTGTCTAATTTCGAGCAAGACGCACATGATAACCATTCTATTTCTCTATTTCTATTCCAAGTCTGTTTCTGGAATATGTTTGGAATAGAAATTCTTTTGGTAATGCAATTATATTTTCCTTTTAGAAACAAATTTTTGTTCTAGAAATAAATTTGAAAGAGAAATGAGAAGCTAAAAATTGTAGCTTCTCTATTCCAGAAACAGAAATGAGAAATAACCTATCAAATCCCTTCGTTTTTTTTTTCAAGTCCTCGTTGCACTCTCTCTGTCACCATTCCTTTGTCGATCACCGCCAACCGCCATGGCCCGCGAACCTCCTCCGGCTGCCCCTGCCCACCGCCTGCCGTTGCCGACCCTTGCCGCCAACTGCCGCCCCCTGCCTACCTCCTCCCGCCGCCCCTGCCCACCGTCGACCGTCGCCGACCCTCGCTGCCAGCCGCCGACCGCCGCAGCAACTGCCGCTCGCCGCCTCCCACCATCGCCGCCAACCACTTCCCTCCGCCGCCGGCTGTCGCCCCTCGCCACACCGCCTGCCGCCGCTACCACCCACCTCCGGAGTAAAAAATAAATAATATTTTATTATTATTTTTTAATAGTAAATAATATTTTCTAATAATAAATATTATTTTAAAAATAAATTTAAAAATTTAAAAATGAAGTTGAAATTTTCGTAGAAGATTTTATGTTAATAATATTCCAGAAGTAGAAATTTTCAATCCTTATCAAACGAACTTCGATTCCAATAACAGAAATTTTATGTCGTATCAAACACGTTTTTTTGCTCAAAAGCTCATCCAGAAACTAGAAATAGAAAAATCTATTTCTAGCCGGAAATTGATTCCAGAAATAGAATGTTTATCACGTGCGCCCTTAGCTTCACTCCATGTTCGCTAAAAACTTTCTTAAAATTGTATATTAATTCGCCGGTCTTAACTAGACCGGTCAAATAGGCGAACCGGGTTAAATTTATGACGGGTTATAAATTATCCAACCCAAATTAAGAGAGTTTTATCAGTCTCGAATCACTATCGCGTAGCTCGAGTGGAGCAACCATGGCGTGCTGGATTCTGAGTATCATGATTTATCTCCACGAGTAATATGCAAAGTAATTAAAGAAAAGTAAAGTATAATCATAATTAGTTCCGAGCATAGTCGCTATTAACCATTCCATCACATAAATTACCTAAAGTCTCTCTTTTTTCCCCTTAGTCTTTTTATAGTTTTGGTGTGACATTTGAGACTACACGATGGCTTCCAATTGACGACATTGGAGTCACACCCAGCTCACATTAATTCCCGGAAACAATAATTTAATTATCTTTGATTAGAAGAAGCAAACGAATGATGCCGGTGAACAAAACCAAGAAATCGCCAGAGACACGACACCAACTGTCAATGGTTCTTTTCTTGGAGATCATCGTGGATTAGCCCACGAAAGTCCAAAAAAAAAAAAAAGGAAAAAAATGATGAAAAAGAAAGAGAGAACATGAGCTCGAAATTTCCAACGTAATTTCAGTTGACCTCGTTGCATGGTCAAGGACGAAATTAGAAAAAAAATTTAAAAAGTTGGGCATGATTTTGTCATTTTCTGTTTCTTTTTTCCTTTTGAGGAGAATGGAATGGGAATGTTTCGAATTCTTTGAACGACACTTTGCATTGGAAAACGCGTATCTCCATGTCTAGCTAGAATCGAAGTTTCGCGGCTCGTTTTATTCCCTTGACTAGAAAGTCAAAAAAATGATAATTCCTCTTTTTATAGGGCATCGAGTCAAAAATATATAATGCGCCCGGTCTTTTTTCCTCCCGTGGATGGGCTTCGTTCAATCCGAAAGACTCTATAACATTCAAGGTCAACAAGTTTAGTTTGAAAATATTAATAGTGAGTCCATAAAGGGTGATATTTTGATATTTGTCGCCAAACTAATGGCATAAACACGTTTATCTTTAAGCCGTAACTCATATGGAATATATGAAATTTTCTATCGTCGTGCATCGGAAATTCATTTAGTATCCAATAAGGCGTGCTTGTTTCAATACCCATTTAGGGTTTCGAAACGCATGGACCCGTAAACTTTTCATAAACCGGTTTTTGTGCTCTCCGAATGTACTGTCGTGTTGTTCTCGGATGACTAAAATTTTATCGACTTTACTCATATTGGGTAAGAAGAAGATTTCGAAAGTCCAAGAATTACATCCACTTAAGGATGATTTACTTCCATGAATCCGAAATGCTTGAGAATTGAAAGGTAATAGTCCTGCGAGGACAGGTAATATTCAACATACCCACATTATTAAACTTTCTGTTGTCACCTGCTCCAAAATTCAACCAAGCTCAGCCAATCAATCCAAGGTGGGGGGATAGGCTTGGAGGTCAAAGAGCTTAAAATAAGATAAAACTGAATTTCTTATTAGTTGCTTCTTGAATTCTTCAAGTAGCCGTCAATAATCAATTATCCACCAATTCAGTCATAAACCTTTTTGCATTTATACTAATTCAGTCATTCCGGTCAATTTTGGGGGGGAAATGCTGACATGGCGTGGCCAATTTTAAATAATATTTTTAATATTTTTTGAATTTTGAATTTTCTTTTTTTATTTTCTTTCTCTCTCTTTTTTTATCTTCTTTTTCTTCCTCCAGCTGGCCGCTGAGCCCGGCGACCGCCTAGAGGCGAGGGCGAGGCATATAGAAATGAATTATAATTCGAGCATTACCTATGAAATGTGTCGTGTAAATGTAACCAGATCAAACACGCGTTCTATATATAGAAAGAGTAGTGCAAATTAAGAAAAATATAAACAGCTGTCGAGTATGCTATTGTATAGGTACGCGGCAGGTAATAGTGGGTAGTTATTAGACATGTATGAAATGGTATAAGTCTAGCTAGCGAATAGCAAGTGGTAATATTGACACGTGCGAGACAAAGACAACTTTTGACTTGATTATAAAGAAGACCGGCGTTAAGCTAGGGACACGTGCGAGCGCAAGATGGAATAGATATATGAAAACCAAATAAAAGAAGCATTTGAGTTTCCGTTAATTCGTTGGTAATTTATGGACATCATGAAATTAACAACTTTTTTTCATAGTGTGTAAATTATCAATTTATTTATTTATTTTTTTACCAACCTTTTGTTTGTCATTTGACCGCCTCAAAAGCACCACATCTAGTATGATAGTGCCTATCTTTATTTGTGCAACTTGTCAATTACTAATTTTGGATCATCAACTTATTGATGTTTATATATTTTTGTTAAATGAATCGACATTTCTTGTTGTTTACCAACTTTTATTATGTTTTCTATGAGCACCCTGAATTTATTGACTCTTATAACTTACACCATCTTTTTTGTCGTTACATTACTAGATGATTCTGCATTATCAATTCTCATTTGAGCTGTTACCAACATTTATTTGCTTTTGTTTCTATATTTAGCAATTTTTCTATGAAGTTACCAACTTTTATTTGCATTGCTTACTAAGCCATTTAACTTGTCATCTCTTATATGAAAATGCTAACTTTAATTTAAGTGATTTAGCAAAAATTTTCCCTATAAGTTGTCAACTAATTTAGTTCCTTACAACTTATCAACAAATTCAAATCGGAGTTGGTAGCCCTAAATTAGTTGATAACTTATAAGGAGAAAATTTGCTAAATCACTTAAATTAAAGTTAGCATTTTCATATAAGAGTCGGTAATCTAAGACATAGTTAAGAAAGATGGATTAAAGTTTGTAACGATAAGATAGTTTGTAATTAGAAATATATAAATTCAGTAAGTAACTCAAATAGAAGATGCACTAAGAAATGTTGGCAATTTCTAGAAGGCATCGATAAATTCAAAGCATTTCTAAAGAAATCAAATAAAAGTTTGCAACCAATAAAAAAGTTGGCCATTAAAAAAAATTGAACTTCGGTAAGTAAATTAGAAGAGAATTGGAACCTAACACTGGGTAGTACCTCAAGGGCAGAAAAGATGGTGAGGCGTGTTAATTTAGGTTGTTAATCTCTGAAAAAGAGTAAGTTAATTTAAGGGTTGATATCCAACACATATAAATGTTGATAACTCGATAGAAAAATCGGTAAAAGTCAAGATAAAATAATAATTAAAAATTGATAATTATCTCAAATGAGAGTTGACAATCCTAAATAGTAACCGATAAATCACTCTAGTTTAGGGGCAAATCGTTCTAGCGCCCCTCTGATTGAGACTAGTCCACTTGCTTGTTACAACATAGTATATAACTTACTATTTATCGGGGAAAAAATAACGACAGGTGACATTTAGAGCAGACAAATAAAAGTTGCCAACTCAATAGAAAAATCCGTACAAAATTAAAAAAAAAATATTGATAAGTAACTCAAATGAAAATCGACAACATAAAAAATAAATTTGATAAATCACTCTAATTTTTTGGGGGTGAACCGTTTTTGGTTTAGACCAGTCCTCCCACCATTAATTGGTCACACCATGGCATATAACTTATTTATTTATCGGGGAGAAAAACAACAACTCCAGACATTTGGAGCAGACAAACGGCCTAATCTTTTCTATCCTGACGTGGCAAAAATCTGTCCTAAAATCTAGTGACGCACCATACGTCACAAGCAGATAACGAAAGACAATGTCGTCCCTCGTGTCCAAATAGCAGGAGTTGTCGGTAATAATACATGTGTATCTCGCGACTTTGACTGTTCCATTCAATTTGGATTAAAGTTACTGTCGTTATAACAATTAATAAAAACAAAAACAAATGATACCGTATAAATCCGATGACGCAACAGATTAATTGTCCAGAAAATTAATAATTTTTTATATTTATTTTTCCGTAAGGAAGAGAGCTTGACCGAGTCCAGCCTTCTTTTACTACATTCTTTATTTATCTATAAATGTTATAAGAATGGAAAAAGAAATATCGACTTTGCGAAGCTTAAACCAAATCGAATTGTAATTTTTTTTTTTTTAGTTTGTATTATCTCTAACTCCCATCTCTCTAACTTTTATTCTGCCTCTTTGCAAAGCGCGGGAATCGAACCCTGCACCTATGATATTAGCGTCTCCACCCCCCTGAATCCCTTTACAAGCAGGGCCGTGTGCCTATTGGCAAACCGAATCGTGTTTGACAGCCTGGCTAGTAAACCGGTCGTGATTTCCAATCTCTCTCTTTTCTTGAACGTGGCTCCCATGCATATGAACATATACATCACGCACATAATTATTAAATTATGTTACATTATATCATTTTATATTATTTAATCCAAATTCCTTTTTTCTTTTCTAAATCAATACTTATTTAATTTTCTTCTTTTGTGGGTTTGTTTACCAAGTTTCGTTGCCTGATATTATTCTCTCTCTCTTCCAGCTCTAATGCATCGTTAAAATAATTAACCAATTATTGCTAAAGTTAGGGTTTTGATGATGATGTGCATGCAGAATTGACCTTGGATTTTTTTGGTTTGTTTCGCTGTGTGACGTGTGGACGTGGTTTTGCTTGCGCCTTGTGCCATTGCGTTCAGTGGGAAGTTACTTTCAGATTGTATTTAATTCAGTTTATTATTTAAACTATAACAACATTTTGAAAAAGTTTATAATTTTAATCACAGTTTGCAATAAATAAATAAACTTGCTTGGGAGCACGACGAAGTGGGTGGCGTGATGAGTAATGTCCAAAAGCTACCGGCCGATATGGAGGCTAGCGGCGGTGTCGCGCGACAGGCGTGGAGGTCGGTGGCGCGGCGGACCGATGGTGCGGTCGAGGAGGAGAGGGGCTAAATGGGATAGAAGAAAAGGAAATAGAAAAAATGGGAGGAGAATAGACTCAGATAACCATATTTATTTGAAGATGTCACTTTATCCCGAATAGAGAGCATTCCCGGGTAATGTCTTAAAGAGCCATTATACGCGAGTTTCGCTCTTATATTACCGGAATTTGTTTGACTGGTGCAGATTATTGCATTAATATGGCATTATTTATAACATAATGTAGGTTAAAAGTCGCCGGAGAAAATGGAAAAAATGAAGCAAAATGAAAATACATAAGTCGTATTCATGTCCTTTATGCATAGTCTTTAATGAGAAGCCCAACTGTATATTTTCATGGACAGATCGATCGAACCTGTCGTCTTCACGTCGCAAAGGACATGTGCTCGATCAACTTAGGATTTCTTCGTATGGCTATCACCAACATAACATCAAATGCCAAGACATTTCGCCCATATTTATCTACAACGTGCAAGTTGCAAACCCAAAATGAGTTTTTTCATTATCGTCAGGTTTTTGGTACCGTCGACGCATTTCAGTTTATGACCGTGGATGCGTCGTAAAGACCATTCGAATGGGTAGGTCGGGTCATAAATGTCCGACCCAAATAGACCAATTTAACATGTTTAAAATTCGTTTATTGTAATACAAATCTAGTGACGGATACCCGACTAGGCGCATACCCGGTCCGATCCATATTCCTAAAACACTTCCATAATTAATCCAATTTAGGAAAACTCATGTCCGAACTAAAGCGAGAGTGGGAAGTGGTTCAAGATAAGGTCGAGCGAGGGCGAGAGAGAATAAAGATAGGCGGGTTAGGTCTAAGCAAGTTGTAAACCCGTTATGACCCATATAACACTCGTATTGTGCTTAAACTCATTTATTGAGTACAACTAATCCATATAACAACTCAACTCGTCACACATAAGTTAAGAAATTGGTTTATAACTCATTTTGACATATCTAGTCGTGCATCAAAAACATGTTTTGTAAAAACCTTTATATTTCGCCGCCTGTGTACCGTGTGTACCTATGTGAATAATATGAACTTATCGCACATTTGGCACGTATTTGTCGTGGGGGAATTTGTGGAGATATTATTTAAATTAAATAACAATGACGTCATTTATGGCATTCGTGTTTCATAACGTTTAGACACTTCTGCCATTTTTCTTACGTCACCCACTTGAATTTAGCCACACACACAAAAAAAAGAGAGGAAAAAACTCATCATCCACTTGACATATTTATCAAGAAAAGGAAAAGTATCCACTCCACCAATTGCATTACACTACACTTATTAAATGGTATTGATGACTTCAAGCTCACATAGCTTTTGGAGGATTAAATATTGAAAAGGATATTTGCCTAAACGAGCGGTTCCTGAATATTCGCTCGTGTCGCAGAAGATAAATAATTCGGTAAATATTTTTCCTGAAAATGATCGCTTGCGTCGCATAAAAAATGTACGAATGAAAAATAGCATTTCTCGTCGATTGATTATTTCAACCGATACAAGAGATCTCGTTTAGAAAAAATTTCTCCGAATCATTTATTTTTCGGGAAATGAGCGAAGACTGAATTCTGACTCGATGACTAAACAGCGAATTTGGGTTGTTATGGATCTAAATCCTTCGACAGGTTTCGACGAGGGATCCGGATCCCCTGCCATAAAGGCAGGGGTGACTTTGAGGGATCCGGGCCGTCCATTTCAAAATGGACGGTCCGGATTGAGCCACATCATCATTTTAGGGGGGTGGGGATTTTTTGGCGGGAAATTTCAAAATTTTTAAAAAAATGATGTGGATCAATCCGGGCAGTCCATTTTTGATTTGGACGGCCCGGATCGATCATGTCACCCCTGACACTGACATTGCAATGTCAGGGGATCCATTTCCTTCGACGAGGACGTGAGAGGCTGTCTGAAAAATATCGAAGTTTAATGTTGCCATCGATGGAGGACGACAAAGGAGCAAAAAGCCCACGTAAAAAAAAAAAAAGGTTAGACAATGACTCCGGCATGATTTGCTCCAAAGCTTAGTTACGAGTGAATGGGGTGTTCCTACGTGTTGCCAAAAGAGGCGAAAAGAACAACATTTAGTGGTGGGGTTGGAAAAAAGTGGAGGCGGCCCTTTTTGCACAATCGAATCAAATTGCAGCACCAAAGGACATGGCCATGCGCACCTCACTCATTGATGCGAGGCGAGGATCGAGTCAAAACGTAATTCAAATCGCATTCGTAAGATGAAGATCTCGACATACAATCTCTTCGTATATTTGCTTCTAAAAGTGCTCGAGGTAAACAAAATATGTGCGACAGGTGAAGTTCAGTTGATTTTGGCAATCGGGTCGTTGAACTTTGATGTCAATCATTTATATACATTAAAACTTTCGATTTTTTTTTTTTTTTTTTGGGCAGTTGATGCAATTTGACAGGGATTCGACGAATTATCCAATGACAAATTGGTGTGTGACGAATTACCTAGCGGCAACATTCATCCCCAATTATCTGTCTCGACCCACCGGCATCCTAGTCTCGTGAGAGAACTTTTTATATATTCACGCACATCATGTGTAACCACCGAAAAAGATAAAGGACTCGTTATTCGTTTATTTTACGAAAATTTAATGAGTCATAAAATATTACTCTGAAAATGATTATTTGTATTGCATAGTTAAAAAAACAGCCAGCAGAAGATGCTTTCCATTGCCAATAATAATTCGTACCTAAACATTTACGTAATGTTCGTCGATGATAAAAATATTATTCGCTGATCCATTTTTGATCTTTTCAAAAATGAAACGATTTCCGCATAATTGATTTTCTCGCGAAACAAACAAATTCGGTTTGGCTTTACGTTAGGACTCTCATTAATGGTGTGTTTGTTTCAGGGAAAGTGTTTTCCTGGAATTAGTTTTCTGGACTTTCATCTGTTTGGTTCATCGGAAAATGATTCGGTCAACGGAAAACACTTTCCGATCAATGGAAATTTCTTGTACAAAATCAGGAAAGTGAATTTCCCAATCTGAAAAGGTGAAAACGCTTTCCGAAATTGCTCCTCTTTATTTTTTAATATTTTTAATATTTTGATATTGTATTTTAATTTTTTAATATTATATATTAATATTATTTTCTATTCACTTTCTCTTTTTTTTTTCTTTTTCATTTTCTTTTCTTCCCTCGCGACTGGTTGGCGGCAGCCATTGCCGAACCTCGGGGCCGTCGGCTGAGCTCGGCCAGTCCCAAGGAGCCTCACCCGAGGCTGTCGGTCGAGCTCGCCCGTCCCGGCCAGCCTCGAGGCCGTCGGATCTGGCGGCCTCGGCGAGCTTGAGGCTTCCCTAGTCTCGGTGAGTCTCGAGGCTGTCGAGCTGGCGGCCTCGAGCTCGCTAGATCTGGCGGCCTCGAGGCTCGCCGGCTGCCTCGGTCAGATCTGGCAAGCCTCGAGCTCGCCTTCCACCAGTGAGCTCGAGCTCGCCCATGGCCGCTGGCATCACAGAAGGAAGAAGGAAGAAGAAGTCGCAAAGTTCCAGAAGGAAGAAAAAGTCACTGAAGGCATAAGGAAGAAGAAGAAGAAAAAAAGAAAGAAAGAAAAAATAGAATATAATTTAAAAATTCGGATTTCTTTTTCTTAAAATAAAGTGAAATCATTTTCTAAGTGCAAATCAAACACCAGAAAATGTTTTTCACCAAACAAGGGAAAACAAACCGTTTTTCGGAAAAATGATTTCCTGGAAATCATTTTTCGGAAAGTGAATTCCGAAAAAATGTTTTCAGTGAAACAAACGCACCCTAAGATATTTTACGCAAAAGCCTAGCATCACATGGAGTTGGCTATTTGGACCCAAAAACATATCATATAATAATTAGACCATTTGGATTTGACTTATGATCCAACCTGCAAATTATCCATAATCACCAGCTCCACCATCACACAAAGTAAATTAATGGGTTTATAGCACAGAAAACGCTAAACCGGTATATTTGTAATAAATTTATCCTAAATTATTCTTTGACCACAAAAAACTCCAATTTGGTACACATGTGACAAATTTAACCATAACTATTTTTTTACCATAGTAAATCTCAAACTAATACACCTGTGACAATTTTACCCCAAACTAATTTTTCGACCACCAAAAACTCCAAACTGGTACACTTGTGACAAATTAACCCTCCGTCAGTTTTCGTTAAATCGGGTAAATACCACAAAGAATCCTAAACTAATACACCCGTGACAAATAGAGGGTAAAAACTCTAAACTGGTACATCTGTCAACTGCCACGGGTTATTCAACTCAGTAATTTGACGGTAAAATTTAAACGAAAACTAACGGATAGTAAATTTGTCACGGGTATACCGGTTTGGGATTTATTATGGTAAAAAAATTAGTTCGGGAAAAATTTATCACAGATATACCAGTTTGGGAGTTTTTGGTGGTAAAAAAAAATTAATTTTGGATAAATTTGTCACGGGTGTACCGATTTGAGATTTTTTATAGTTAAAAGTAATAATTTTTAGGTAAATTTATTATAAATATACCAGTTTGAAGTTTTTTGTAGTATTAATCCTAAATTAAATCACTGCACAAAAAGTGACGTCGCAATATGCGAATCACCTTCTTCTTCTTTTCAAAACCCGAAGTCCCCCATCATTTGGGGGTTGCTCATGAGCTCTATGAGCCTTTGTGCTCTCCAAACGGAGGGAGAGATTTCTGCTTCGGGAAAGAGACGGCAAATACATAATTATGGGGGCAAATACACAAGCAGACGCAGATGACGTCATTATTAGTTTCTGTTGTTTTAGCATTGGACTTAGAAACGACACGGAATTACAACAACAACAAAAAAGGACATTTTGGGGGATTTGGTCCTCGGGCGGCTCTTAATTAGCGTATTTAATTGGTCAAATGTTCAACATGTTACACATTGTCGTGTGACGTATGCGATGACGAACCACTCCCCAGATTTGAAAGATGTAATTGCGGGTCGATAATCGGTATATTATTTTTTTATTTTTGTTTTGTTTAAATATTCTCACGTCGAATGAAAATGAATCCCGAGTATCTTGCAGATTGGTCCAATTCGTCATTTCTCAAATCTGTTCTTTTTTTGCTCTTTTCTTTTTAGGTTTTGCCCCCAAAATCTAGCCCTTTTCATATGAGTAGCGAATTCGGTAGTAGTCTCTCTCACAGGCATTATTATCAGGATCTGGACACGTGTCCGCACTTTAAAATCTCAACCATTCTTGTAAAGGTTATATATATATATATATTTGGGGTCAGAAAAAGCGATTCGATTCAATTCAATTAACTTCACGAAAGAGAGAAGACATATGAATTTATGAACATAAGAGATTCCATTGAGGTGAAGGTGGATTGGATAACCAATTGGACGGTAGGACTTTTTGGCGTTAGGCCTTTGCAATCCAATCAGCACACATTAGCTTCTCTCGGACAATGGGCCACTTCAATTAACTTTATAACGACTTGGGCCCATCACTCGTAAGATATTATCTGCTTTAGACACACAGTCCTTACGATTTTGTTCCTCCGAGGGTCGCCCATACAACCCCCAGAAAACGCATTTTGCAAGTTAAGGGGGACCCGGCACCATATAAGCCAGCCCAAGACTCCCCCATAAGCGATGTGGGATGAAGAGTTGTGCACACCCCCTCAGCGGGATGTCACGAACTTGAACCGGGCTAGGCTTTGCTTGCAGTCTTCGATTACCCCCCTAAGCTCCCATGGGCTCAGATTTGAGCCCAAGATAAGCAGCTGAACTGATAAAGGTTATATTTGAATTGCGCAAATAGTGTGATCTCAGCTTCAAACAAGGGCAGCAAGTTTTAGGGGAAAATTGTCCAAATAGGGCTAAACACGTTGCACTTTTGCCAATTGAGTCACAAATATTTTCATGTTTTGCCAATTTTGGATAGAAATAACTGACGTGGACGTCATCCGTTCTACGTGGCACGACTAACTTTGAGGTGGATATTTTTTTCTTTTTTTCTTTTCTCTTTCTTTTGGCCGTGGGCGAGGGTCCATCGACCCTTGTTGGCCACAATTAGAAAAAAAATGAAAAATGAAAAGGAAAAAAAAGTAAAAACCTTGATAAAAATTTGAATTTTTTTAAAATATAATTAAAAATTCTCAACGTCAGCGTCGACCATGTCACCAAAGACGATTGGTGTCCACGTCAGTGACATATCAATTAGCAAAACATGGAAAAGGTTTAGGTTTCAATTGGCAAAATTAAAAGGTTCGGGACTGAATTGGCAAAAGTGTAACGGGTTTAGAACTTCCCGAACAATTTCCCTCAAATATTAGTATTCTAATTTAGTAGCAAGACAGAATTCAAGTTCTTTCGCAAGGTACGAACCTAAATTCATTTACGAATGAAACCTACAGAGTTTCTGTAGCGCCGTTCCGACCCAGCCTGATATTCAAACCGTAAGTTCGAATTTTGAACATGTAATGGTATCTCCGAGAGTGATATTTGGCTTTGCCTATTGCGCATCTTTTTTTTTTTTTGATCGATTCACTTCTCGCTTACTTGTAGTATTAACAAGATTACTTATTGTGCAATTATTATTTTTTGTGCCAACAAAAATTTCATATGCGTCTAGTTGGTGAAGCCGCCCAATAATTTCTTAACTTGCATAAAAATAGGGTTAATTACGGGTTTCCGGTACCTAGCCGGCCCATCTTATAAGCTCTTCGAATTGCTTAAGAAGGCTTGATGGGGTGGGCTGGATTTGTGAGAGATTTCAGGCCTAAATGTCATTTGATCCTGGGCAATCTAATATGACCTTTCATGGGTTGGGCTTACCTCGGTTTCTCTTCTCCTTTCTGTACGAAATCCCGACGCGACACGGGTTTGCATTTCGCCCTTTTATATCGAAAGCGCTCTGTAATCAAGTTGAAATATCTATGTAGTGAACGAAATGATGCGAATAGCCGACACGAATATCACACGAAAGGAGGAATCATCTCCCCTTTCTCTTACGTGGTTCAAGGACAGAAAAGGAGGGAGATAAGAGAAATCCTGGGAGAGAGGGAAATTTTTTTATACTGAGAATAGACCTAATATATGAGAAAATGATCATGCGACTGTCCTTAATCCTGTGAGATTAACGGTATTTTTTGGGCCACAAAAAAAGAAAAAATAAATAGTAAAAAATTATTGTGGGTCCACTCATTCAAGAATTGATGGCTCACAACGTGCTGTTCCTCTTACAATCGCTAAAAAATTGTTGTACTAGCAATACCCTGATACATGCCCCCTAAACCCTAATGTTTGAGTATTACTAAAATCGGTTTTTTTTTAACTGATTTATTAAGCGACGCGACACGGTTCTATTAGATATCGAAAGCGGCCCTCTTTTTTTTTTTTTTTTTCGCAAGCCGACGAAACTAGTTCTTTAAATGGCCCACTTCGGACGCCCAATTGCAACCTGACACGCCATTTTGACAGACTAGTTTATCGGATCGACCTAAAACCGCTCGAAAAATTAGTAGGAGACGACGCATTAATTGAAATCAAACCCAACCAAAATGACCCACGCCACGTAGAGACGTTAGATGCATATTTACCAACATGTAGAATTTGGGACACTTAAGGTAGGATGGACCAACCTTGACTCATTTGTTTCAGGCATAATCCACGCTCAACACGCTTAACTCCACGCTCTAATGCAACAAGGGGACGGAAGTTTGTACGGTTGAACAACTACCACATCAACCAAAAGTCCAACCAAACCGAATTAAATTAGCTCTTTCTAGTCGGAAAAGCAGATACCGAAACCTAGTCACTGGTTACTGCCCAAAGACTCCATCAATATGCTACAAAACACTTTAGCTTCGAAACATAATTTTTCGTTTTATATTTTCGATCAAAAAAAAAAAAAAAGAACCATAATTTTTCGTGCGTACCTTATTTGCAACGAAATTAAGGACCCATGGTACATTCTTTCTTATCAACTGAACAATTCGTTTTCCCTAATAGGTATGCGACCCTGCTGGTAAAGGGATTAAAGAGGTGGGAATGCTAGTATCATAGGTGCGAGATTCGACAAAGTCAAAAAGAAGAGTTAGAGATATGACAGATAAAAAATAATAATAATTCATTTATCCACGTTGAAATTGTTGTTCCTTCTTGGATTTCAGGGCACGCTAAGGTAAAAATGATATATGGGAATTCGAGATACAAGTGGAATTACAACAAACCAATGAAGATATATGTAAATATCAACCCCACATTTATTGGAAATAAAGCCAGCTTTCCTAGTACATCTATCTCCAGTCCCTCTCTCTAAATGGTCCTTTTTTTTTTCTTTCCAATCACTAATTTCTAATGCACACAATCATAGTCCGACAACCATCTTCACACCAAAAAAAAAAAAATTCATCGAAAAAGAAAAAGACACAATTAGCCAATCGCCACCATTTTATTCGAGGCCGCCGCTTCTCCTTCAACCGTAGTACTTGGCGAGGCACTTCCGGCGGTCGGCCTCGTCGCGCCGGAGGAGGTTGACCTTGAGCCCGTGCCTCATGTACATCGTGAGCGCCAGCTTCGGGGCCACGGGGTGGCCCTCGGCCACCCGGACGTGGTAGCGGTACAGGATGGAGGCGGCGGCGAACTTCATCTGGTAGTAGGCGAAGTCCTTGCCGAGGCACAGCCGGGGCCCGCCGTTGAACGCGGTGAACTTGTAGGCCGACTCGCTCGCGAACCGGCCGTCGTCCCGCAGCCACCGCTCCGGCCTGAACTCGCGGCAGTCCTTCCCCCAGATCGCCTCCATCCTCCCCATGGCGTAGATCACGTAGAGGACCTTGGTGCCTTTCTTGAGCACCGTCCCGTCCGGGAACACGTCGTCTTCGATAACCTAAAAAAGTTAACACAAATATAATAACTGAAGTCAAAAGAAGTCTTCATCGCATTGATTGACCTAGTCAACCCTCCATTCCCAAGCACTTAGGTGAACGGGAAATTAACTCATAACCCAATAAATAAACGCACTCGAAATAAATGAAAAAAAATTATTAATAAGTAATTGAGAAAAAAAATTAATCATTTTTTGCATAATCAAGCTTTTGGAAATCGTAGTATCTTCTGGTTCGCTGCAGAAGAACGAGGGAGTGGTTTTACCTCTTTGTGATCGACGGGGACGGAGGGGTAGAGCCTGAGAGCCTCGGTAATGGCCGCCTGCAAGTACTCCATCTTCTTTATCTCCTCCGGCTTGAACACCAACCCTTCGCCGTCGCTCGCTCCTCCTCGTTCGCTCACCACCTTGCAGAGCTCGGCCACGATCCTCTCCTCGGCGTCCGGGTTGTTGTGGAGCAGCCAGAAGAACCAGCTCAGCGCCACCGACGATGTGTCCCTCCCGGCGAGTATGAAGTTCACGCATATGTCCCGCAGGAACTTGTCCGAGAACGGCCTCCCTTCCTCGTCCCTCAGCCTCGCGAACACCGTCAGTATGTCCGACCTCTGGCACTCATCGTCGGCGGCGAGCTCCTTCTTCCGGGTCCGGATCACCTCGTTCGCGAACTCGTCGACGCCCTCGATCGACTTCCTCAGCGTCCTCTCGGGGCCGACGCCGAGGAACCTCATGAGCTTCCACACGCACGTCGGCGTCACGAAGCGGAGCACCGTCGCCTCGGTCGCGTCCTCGAACGCCCTCGCGAAGGGGATCTCGGGGAGCCCCGGACGGAGGCAACCCGGGTCGACCCCAAAGGCGATCATGCACACGTTGTCGAAGGTCAGCCGGAGAAGCACGTCCTGCAGGTCGACGGTGGCGGAGGCGCGGAGGCTCTCCTCGAGAACGGGGAGGAGCCGGGCGTGGACGAGCTCGAGGAGGGACTCCGTGGTGAGCCTCCGGAACTTGGCGGAGTGGAACTCGATGCTGGCCGTCTTCCTCTGGCGCTGCCACGTGTCGTCGTCGGCGTTGAATATGCCGTCGCCTAGGAGGTCTCGGACGGTGTCGCGGAAGTAGGGGCCCTTGGGGAAGTTGGAGAACCGGGTCTTGAGGAGGTGCTCGAGGTTGCGGGGGTCCGCGGTGACCACGCAGTTGAGGCTGGTGAGCCAGGGGCCTCTGAACCAGAACGTCCCGTTCTGGCGGCACACCACGCCGGAGATGAACTCGTACATGTCGCCCCGGAGCCCGGCGACCAGGGAGGGCGCCATCCCAAGGACCGGCCACACCGCCAGCCCGTGGCGCTTCCCCTGCCGGACGGCATGGATGGCCACGAACACAAAGAGAGCGAGGAGAAGCTCGAGGATCTGGACGTGCTCGACGAGGTGGAGCCAGCGGGAGAAAGAGGTCCCGGCGGCGGAAGGCGAGGAGGCGGAGGTGTGGTTGCTGGGGTTCATGGCGTTGGAGTGAGGGGGACTAGAGTGGTGGTGGTGGTGCGTGAATTGGTCGTTTTAGTTATGGTGAAGCTGTGAATCATGGTCACGAGTTATATATTTCGGGTGCGCTTCTTGGCGTGCATGATTTTGC
Source organism: Lenwebbia sp. NSW1173648 (assembly GCA_029784005.1). Taxonomy (NCBI): domain Eukaryota; kingdom Viridiplantae; phylum Streptophyta; class Magnoliopsida; order Myrtales; family Myrtaceae; genus Lenwebbia; species Lenwebbia sp. NSW1173648. Next base: position 6,322,396 of record JARCGZ010000010.1, on the reverse strand, counting down.
ACAAATCGGTTTCGATTTGGTGAGCCGAAAGTTTTCTGCGCTTCCGAAAAACAAAAAAGAATTCCCATTTTTTTTAATCTTTTGCCAGCTCGGCAAAACGTGCGAATTGGGACAAAATAAAATAAAATATTCATGGACATTTGCGAATTCATGTTCTTTTGGTGGAATAGTTTTGTATTTTCGGACAGACTTAAGGGGGAATGTCGGAGGATTCGTTACCAATATGTAAGATTTTATGTTTGAGGGGTGGCGTGGGGTGATGAGAAGTGGTTAAGGCGGATGACCTAAGTGCGACGATTTTCTACAGCTTCCTTCCTAAAAAGCTGATTTAAGGTTGGCATAAATTGGTAAAAAAAAAAAAAATTGGGAAAATTCATGGGGCGGGGCAATGTGGTTAATTAACGAAGTAAAATTGGGTTTAAATTGGGATCATTACCTGTGACGACACGTGGCGATGGTTCAGCCAGGTGTCCAGCTATTTTGACCATGCGTTGGCTGATTTGGATTGGAGTTTCACCTCTGATTTGCAATTGCGAAGTGCATGGAACTTGATCGTTGCGTACTCATGATAAAATAATGCTTTGCCAAAACTTAAATTGGAATTTCGCCTTTCGATCGAATTTACTCGATTTTGATATTATTATTATTATTTTGGGCTTTTCTTTGCCAAGAAAATTAACATGATCTCGTTCGATTCAAGGAATGACTTCACGCAAGCAAATGTTGTTGGCTGCTGAAACGTTTGCTAGTCAAAAGACATTGACCTTGCTTAGAATTATTGATGGATCAAGAGAATGCTCTAGAAAACTTATCGTAATAAGCTATCTCCCCTACGAGGCTACGATGTATCGTCATCGACTAATCGGTGAAGTATGAATAGGTAACGTACCAGCAATGAGAATAGCTAAACCCTTTACTTTAGTCTTTTAGTATCATTAGATAGATATAGATTTAGTGTCTCAATTTGTGACATTCACCATATATTTGGATAACTCGGCGAAATAGATTTATCGATAGATTCTTGTCGTCAGGGAAAGTTGACCTCCACAATTTGATTGGGTGCTTATTGTCCGCTCTTCCTTTGATTTGACGGGACAAAACAAGAAAATCCATCTTGTGGCAATCATGTTGGAATCGGATTTTTGTTTTTTTTCTTGATCTACGAATTTGATGTTAAGGGTTGGTGTGTTGTCCATAGGTCACATTACTCATTAGATTATGGCATTTAGTTGCCGAATCAACATCGATGGAAACTTATCTTTGATTTATGCCATTCCTTTGATTTGACGGGGCAAAACAAGAAAATCCATCTTGTGGCAATCATGTTGGAATAGGATTTTTTTTTTCTTGATCCACGAAGTTGATGTTAAGGGTTGGTGTGTTGTCCATAGGTCACATTTCTCATTAGATTATGGCATTTAGTTGCCGAATCAACATCGATGAAAACTCATCTTTGATTTATGCCATTCTTTTCACGTCTCTTCAACCCACAAGAATCAGATATTTTCCCACATATCAGGCACTCGAACGTCCGGTAGCCAAGCAATATCTGAGTTACAGTTCATCGTCAATGGTAGATGTAGAAAGATCGATTTAAACAATTATAATATTCGATGATGTCGAGGAAATTCGAGCGAGAACTCATATGCAAGTGGGTCATGTTGAGCACCCATTTAAAATATGTTGCATCAAATAATACTTCAATTCGATAGAATGTGTGATGATATACCTATGACTGTCCATCTTCTTTTCCGGCTCTAACCTTAATGAGACACGTCAAATTCGATTCTTGGTACCTAGTTTTAAACCATGGGGAGATGACATGGTGGTTGGCTTTAGATGATCAGAGTTAGTGGTTCTACCCAACAGTCATCAAACTATAATTGTATTGTATTCTATCGACTTAGGTTCTGAACAAGGTCAATCAATGACAGAAAATACACGAACGTACGTAGAAATTCAAACCCACCACCACCTTCTCTATACTAAATTATTAAATAATACTTTCACAAAAAAATATTTTCATACGAGTGAAAGTGCCCAACAGAAATACAATGTTTATTTCCACGTACAAACTCTGAGTATCTGATGGAATTTGAGATTTTTCCATGTTGGATGACCCTCGACCGTCGTCGGTCGACATAATCATTAGAAAATCGTGGCTGAGATTGGACCAATCCCTTTGCTTTTTAGCTTCTTGGTTGGAGAATTTTGCTGGAAAAGAACATTAAAACAAAATGTGACCCAAAAAGATATTTGAGGAGTCAATTTGATGCGGCCTTGCAGATGTTGTGATCCGAGTAGTTGGAATTGGATGCGCCTCGTGCTCGATTAAGGCCGAATTCGTCCATATCCAACGAGGCGATCGGTTGAGCCGAGCAAGACCTACTTCCACGTGATTTCGATCCCTCTTCGCCGTCAGGGTTAGAATCTCCCGATTGCTCGTCGAGATCAAGAAAACCCAATTTCGCTCGCGTCGCTGTTTTGTCTTCTCCATGGTGTAGGGATAATTCTACTTTTACTCCAACTAGCATTCAAAGGTGCAGCGACGACAAACTCGCTCAAAATTAACAGTAGATGTGATACGAACCGAGCATACGGATCAAGGATGTGAAATTCCTATGATAAAGTTGAGGGAGACCGTAGAAAGTTCGCCCGTTCCAATTTTTTGCCATTTATTAAAAATATGACAAATTTCAAATAAAGGCTTATAGTGGAGCTTGCTTTAAATAAGAGTTTGAAGTGCCTTAATTGTTTCAAAGAAGGGCCTGACTAAGGTCATTTTCGTTATTTGCTCTCTCTTTTTGGCCTTTTTCCCTTTCTTTTCTTTCTTTTTTCTTTTTCTTCCCCTTCTTGCTGGTGGCTGGCTGGCTAACGGCGAGCGCCTTGCCTGGGCATGGCGAGGGCAGCCCTTGCCCTCGCCCGGGTGAGGCAACCCTCGCCCACCACCGGCGAGCAGGAAAGGAAAAAAAAACGAAAAAAGAAAAAAGAATGGAAAAACAAAATAGAAAAAGGGAAAAATAAATGATGGAAATGTCATTGGTCAGGCTCTTCTTTGGAATAATGAAAACTCTTCATACCTTTCTTTGAAATAAGGTCCATTTCAGGCCCTTATTTGAGAAAATGATGGCATTTCAGGCCTTTATTTGAAAAAAAAAATTATAAAAGAAGGCGAAATTTGTCCACAATTTTGAAAAATTAGAAGAAAAAAAAAGCAACTGCCTAAATAAAAGGAGAGGACGATTTGTTGGGCAAATCGATTGGATCCTGAACACCTGGCCTGGAAAAGTGACGTCGAGCGATTGGAGTTGAATGAGGACGTGCTCTTGTTAACATTCAAAAATACCAAAAGAAGAAGAAGAAGATGTTTTGCACTATTCTAGGCTCAGGCCCCATTTAATTCGGGAAACATTATGCAGACTCCATTACTTGAGTCTCCGTCGCTTAACAATGAAAACCGATATGGATTGAGCTCACATGCAACGAATTCACCTAAGACTTTTTTTATTTGACTAATGCAGTAACCTAGGAAGCACCAATACTCTTCGAGGTTCTTTGTATCGTGTCGTGTCCGACACTCTTCGACACTCTTCGACATGAACCCACACGTGGTCAGCGTTCCACACACACCGGTGACACCCGAATCCAGCATTTCGACATCTCATTTCGACTCGCACGGGATCAATTTTAAGCCTTTTCAATAAATTATGGGTTAAAATGAAAATATATCAAAAACATATTTACTTAAGTCATATAACCAGCCACCCAAAAATTAATATATTCAGTCAGCCCAAAAAAAAAAAAAAACTCAAGCATGAATCCTTAATAGAAGAAGAAGAAGAAGAAACTCACCGCTGATATTTTTATTGGCGGCGCTTTTTCCACTCCTCATATGGCTCAAACACTCTCTTTTATAATGTACTGACCATATTATCCCTTGATTTTCCTCCTTTGAATGCTATATCTCATATAGTCAAATGTGGGACCCATTTGAGGTATTTTTCTTTATTTGTTTCTTTTTTTCTTCCACTTTCCTTCTTCTTATTCTCACTTGTATTGAAGCGTATCGCTGGCTCTTCTTCATCTTTCTCCTTCGAGCTTCCTTAAGTTGGATGGCTTGATCTCGTCCCTCAGCTTCGCACTCGGACGGTCCACGACATCCGCTTCCGCCTTCTGGTACTCTTCCTCGAACGCTGCGTTGAACCTCTGGAGACACGCTCTTGTCGCCTCCGGCGATCGTCATATTCATCAAACTTCAGTTCAGAAAAAGCCATTAGCAAAGTCGATGGCCTTCTGCATAACCCAATGATGATGCAATAATAGGCCTCGAGATGTGAAAACATTCGTAAGAACCCCATCTCTGGAAACTATCAACAATCACATGCCATTTTCAAGCATCACACGCGATCAACACCATATTCACCAAAACGCTCAACATCGAACGGTACATAGGTGAATTTTCAGGTCCTACACAACAAAATCCCACCACATAGGTAGGAGAGCGAGACACTTCCTTGTAGAGCTTGGCCTTAGTGTTGAGCCTCCATAGCAAGATGATGATTAACCAGGCTAATCAGACCGAGACCAAATACATCGAGAGATCGCTAGAGTTTGGGATTTCAAAGTACAATTCAGGTATATTCATATTTCCTGGTCGTGGATGATTCATCAAGACGTCAGAGAGAGTCGCGTTGTAAATGGTGAGGAAAGTCTGAATTCCATCACCAATTGAGTGAGCGAGTGGATTTCGCCACCTTCAGAAGAATTTTGGAAGAGTGCTTTTGAGAATTGTGGCTTTGTAGTTCGACAGGATCATTCCGAGCTTTACCAATGAAGAGAGGGCTTGTAATTCTTTTGGGCGATCCTTTGACTCTCGCAATGATTTTCGAGAATCGAAAAAAATTGATCGAGGTGCTTGAGCTCACGGGCAACACGAGCAAAGACTGGAACGTGAAGAGGACAACCCCGATGCATTTGTAACTGGACATCCGGGACAATAAGGAGCTCGAAACTCTCATCAATAAACCATCGTTGGAGGCGAGGCAACATCCTCAGTCAACAAAAAACAAAGAAAGAAAAGGAAAGTAGAAGAGAAAGAAGAAACAAATAAAAAGAAAAGACCCCAAATATGCCTCACATTTGATTCTTTGAGGGTACAGCATTATAAAGGAGAAAAAAGCCAAGGGTAATATAGTCAGTGCGCGGTAAAATGGAGTATTTAAGCCAAATAAGGAGTGAAAAAAGCGCGAGCCATTTTTATATACATGATAATTTATCATGTATATATACAAATATACATTTAATATATAACGTGTTCCAATGTGTTGGAATTCTCTATTTTTTTAGAAATGAAGTGTCGGCGTGTCGTGTCGCGTGACGGTGTCGGTGCTACTTAAGCAGTAATCTCATGAAGTGCAGTTTAACGACGAGCATCTCGTCTCGTTGAGGTGGAAGACTTTGATTTCGATAAGTCGCTCGCTCGCACTTCAGCGATGAGGGCAAGGGACTAAATGACTTTCCCTTCTTAATGCTGAATGCGAAAAGTTTGGACTGAGTTTTAGACAATTTCCAAGTTCAGTTGGATATTGGAGTGAGGGGATCACGATTGAGCGCAAATTATTCGTGGACACCTTCGTGGTCTCTTTTTAAGTCTCGACGCTCGAATTGAGGCATGTAACGAAGCCACTACGAAGAAGTTCAGGGAGTATCCTCATCCCCGACGGTTGGGAGGGTATGCTCCTCGGCCTCGGGAAGTGGAACTCCCATGGGGTGCTGCGGGCGTAACAACAATCACATAATATTCGATATTTGACTCTTAAAGAGTAGAGAAGGTAATTCAAAAAGAAAACTCACTCGGCCGGCAAATATGCACTTTCTATCCAAGCGGCTGGAGCTGTAGGGAGCCGAGGAGCAAGGCAGTAGAATGTGATTGGTGATGTATGGTGGTTATGAAATCGGTTCGGGATCATTTCCCATTCATTCCAATTTTCGTATTAATTGGAAGAAAATGGCTATTTTTTAAAATTTTAATGAAAATGTTAGTGAAATTAAAAACATCACTTGAAAGCTGAAATCTGCAAGAACCATTAAATATCCACTTTGAATTCCAAATCAAAATCCAGTCAGAGAGCAAAAGACTGGAAGAGAGTAGTTGAGCTTGAACTAGCACTTGCAACTATTCACTCAGCAGACGATTAGGCAAGATGCTTATTGGAGAAGGACCGATCGGACCTGCCTTCTCCCCGGGGAGTTAAGGCTGCGTATGGTAACCATTCTGTTCCGGAAAACTGATTCTGATTAAAATGACTTTTTCTGATTCTGTCCCTGGATGAGTTTTAGAGAATCAGAACGCGTTTGATAACTGCCCAAAATTTCTGTTCTTGGGATAGAAACACGTTTGATAACTGCACAAAATTTTTATTTCAAAAAACTGTTTCTCTTCCTAATTTTTTTTCATTTAAGTCAAATAATTATGTAGTTACTTTGTAAAACTTCATCCTAAATTGAAGACTAATTTCCAATGCACACTAAAATAATTTAAAATACATTATTTTTTTTAGCATGTCATAAATGAAACACAAATTTTAATACATGACGTTTAAAGTTCGATTGAAGCATGGGATAGTTCCCATATTAAGAACTCATTTTTTCTTTAAATGTTGCTTTGTCCAAAATACATACAAACATAGCAGCTGAATAACCAAATTATCCACTGAAAAAAAAAAACAAATTATCCTTCTTGATACGAAGTACAAGTCCTTCACTATCATTTTGCAGCTTCTGTCCTAAATCCAAGTGGGTGTTTGGCTCCAGCTCCACACGTAGATGGTCACATTTTGTGACGCACGGTTACGAGTATATATGTTATCATCCGCATGTTGGATGTCCTCATCTTCCGCGACATTTTTTTGCATAAGAGTGAAATCTATGAAATCTAGGAAATTTAGGCCCAAAATTATGAAAATGAGGTCAACCTAGCCTAATCTAAGATTCTTCTATTTTTAGGGATTTTCTAAAAAAATTATGATTTTTAAAAAAAAATTCCAATTTATTTCGATTTTTTTTTATTAGGTTGAGAGAAAAATGACGAGAGAACTGAAAGGGAAACGTAAGAGATGTGAAACTTCATTCTGTTTTGTGATTCTCAAAAGTGATTCTTTTTTCCAGAACCAAATTTTTTTTTGTTCTGGATTTTGCTTTAAAACTGATTCTGATTTTCTAAAACTGATTCTGGGAACGGAATCAGAATCAGAATTATTTGCGTTACCGAACATGATTCTCATTCTTTACTGTTCCGGGGAACAGAATCAGAGAATGAGAATGGTTACCATACATGCCCTAAGTTAGCATAGAGGGAAGGGGAAGACCACCCGAAGAATGAAAGGGAAGGCGGCTAGGTATATTAGTATAGCTTATACTATAGTGTATTATTTAATATGTAATAAAAGGGGCTTCTACATTCGCCGCAAAGGGAGCTTTTGAGTCAACGCTGTGAATCGAAATGTGAATAGGTGTCCTATTAAGTACAATCGTCGTGACTCTAGTTTTCTAGATCCGAGTCCCATGTGAGTCCGCTCCATTTCATTCAGATCCTCGTGAGCGAGCATCGATCTCGTCGAGGTGGGAGTTTTCGTTATACGATGTGTAACTCTTCATTTCCTTTTTAGCACGAGACATACCCGGGCTCATATAAATGATTCAAGAGAATTGGTCGAGAGCGATTCTTGCAAGCTCCCAACTCATGTATATTTGGTTTACTTTAATCATAAAATGAAAGGGAAAAGGATACGACAAGTGTCATAATTTTTGTATGGCGCTTACTTTGGTGCCAATTTTTTTTTTGCGGATCAATTAAGTGCCAAATTGGAGAAAAAATGATTATTTAAGTGCCTTCGACGATGATTTATGGCAAAAAGTCCTATGTGTTTTTCTTAATAAAATGTTAATTCATACGTGATTATTTTATATAAAAAGAAGTCCAACGTGGACTATGAGGTTGCCTTTCTAAACCTAAACATGATGCCGCATCCCCTTCAAATTGAATCTCTTGCTCAAAATAGACATCTCTCTGTTCACACTTGCTCGGATCAAAGTGCCTTTCGGATTACAATTTGAAGAATTTGGCAAATTAAAGTTCGTACATAAGGAAAAAAATGTTGAGCCAGGTCGTTTAGGGCTTTACTAAGGAGTAAGGACTAAGACTGAACAAGCTGAGTTGCATCGGGATGTACGAGAACATTTCATCTATCGGAGAGAGCTCGGAGGACCGAGGCTGTCAAATCAGCGCGTGCTTGGAAAAACTCCAAATTTCATCAGAGCAAACCGACAAGGTCGTCCCATGAAAAAAGGGACAGGACAAATGACCAATATTTGGCATTTTCCAGGAACCTCCTCCATAAGAAAACTGGCATCTCTCTCTCTCTCTTCTCTCATTTTCACATTCAGTAGTAAAGCCCGAACAGTCCCTCTCCCAAAAGATCGGTCCGACGATCCCCATTTAGCAATCTGAAATGGGAAGTACGTGGATGCACATGCTCTTCCTCTTCCTAGCCACCTCCGCTGTTCCCACAGCCGCCTCCAGGGACGAATCGTGGCGGCGAGAGGCGGACAGGGTGAGGGGATTGCCGGGGCAGCCGGCGGCGGGGGCGAGGTTCAGGCACTACGCGGGGTACGTGGAGCTCCAGCACCCCAATGAGCACAAGGCGCTCTTCTACTGGTTCTTCGAAGCTCAAGCCGATGCTCCTCGCAAGCCCCTCGTCCTCTGGCTCAATGGAGGTCTCTCTCTCTCTCTCTCTCTCTCTCTCTCTGACAATCACTCATAGCAAATGGGATAGAATTCTTCTTTGTACAGTCTTGGATTCACTTCACTAGGAAATAAGGTTAAGAGTGCATCATTATGTGTACAGCGAGATATGGCTAAGTACATAATCTTCTGGTAACATACTAAAGACATGGACATCCGCCATTGCCTGAACCACCAGAACATCAGAAGAGCAGAGCCATCACCACGAACTTTTGTCTGCATGTATTTGGGGTATCTAGCTTTACATTATACTAGCTGTAAAAATGTCTTCTTTTCTTTCTCAAGATCAGAAAGAGAATGGACCCATTCTTAGTAACTGAAGCAGAGTGTGCTACCGAAGCATGGGCACGCATGCAATGCGATTCGGAATTCTGATCATGAAGCCTGTCTGTAGGCAACACACACAGAGAGAGAGAAGTGTAAAAATACGTTTTTTTCCGCAGTTTTTAGCTGTCAATAGGGAGAGACTTTTCTTCGGGAGACAGCTTTTTGGCACCAAAAAGAAAAAGTTGGGGAGCATCTTCCTCTTGCTTTTCAATAAAGTTCAGAACATTATTCAAATTAAAGATGATGGGTGTTTGAAATCGAAACAGGACCAGGATGCTCGTCTGTGGCCTATGGAGCTGCGCAAGAACTGGGTCCATTCCTGGTCAGGAAGGACCTCCACAATGGAACCCATCTCGCTCTCAACAGATTCTCCTGGAACAGAGGTACCTTCAGTAAACGTGTTTCCACTGTTGAATCTGCTCATTGAATTTCTATTGTGAAGAAGGAGGAGGAGGACCGTCCATTGATTTACTGAGAGCATTTTGAATCTGCGAATGTATGTAGTGGCGAATCTGCTCTTCTTGGAGGCGCCGGTGGGGGTCGGGTTCTCGTACACCAACAAGTCGGAGGATTTGAGCAGGCTCGGAGATCAGGTCACCGCCGACGACTCTCATTCGTTCTTGATGGGTTGGTTCAACAGGTTCCCAAGTTTCAGATCCCATGACTTCTACATTGCCGGAGAGAGCTATGCAGGTACTCTAGCTATAGAGAGAGACGGGGGGTAAGTATGGCAGAAGTCCTGAACGTTTTACCTGTCGATCAATTGAGTCCTAAATGTCCAAAAGAATTACAATTTGAGTCGTTCAATAGTCCGACGTGACTTATTTTGATGCCCGCAAATTTCGACGGATAAATGTGCTATGAATTCAATTACACGATTTTACAACGTTTTATGACTCAATTGACCGACAGGTGAAATGTTTATAGTTTCTGCCGTGCTTGTCCGATTATGTGCCATATTATATAGCTTTCATACATGGGGCTTAAGTTTCCCTGTGTTCCAGGGCATTACGTACCTCAACTCGCAGAAGTCATTTATGAGAGAAACAAGAGAGGACGGGGGGGCTCCTTCATGAATCTGAAAGGTTTCATGGTAATTTTATCCTTCACTGATCGATTTTTACGCCATTGTAAAAATCCCAGTTCGAGTCGCGCTGTTCACTACATGTAACATTGCCGAAACACAGATCGGGAACGCGGTGATCAACGATCCGACGGACACCAAGGGACTAATCGATTACGGGTGGAGCCACGCCATAATCTCGGACCAGCTCCGCAACGGCATCTACAAGGAATGCAATTTCAGCTCGAGCAACCAGACCGTAACCCTGCTCTGCTCTTCCCTCTTCAGGGACTTCTTGGTAGCTTACTCCGACATCGACATTTACAGCATCTACACTCCAGTTTGCGACCTTCCCGACTCGTCTCCCTCCCAAAGGCTCGTCGTCACGCCTCGACTTCTCGCCGACCACGTGAGAGTCTATCCTAATCTGTTCTGTTTTCTTCTCTGATTTGACCACATACGCTCACCTCCTACACTGTCCTTGACAAACATATATTTGTCGCGGCGTTTGATCGATCAGGAGTCGTGGCGGGAGTTCCCGTCGGGTTACGACCCGTGCACGGAGGAGTACGTCGAGGAATATTTCAACAGGAAGGATGTTCAGATCGCCCTCCATGCCAATCTCACCGGACTCCCTTATCCCTATACAACTTGCAGGTACCCCTTACTCTCGAGATCAGATCGTTTTAAGACTCAGATTGATCAGTAAAAAAGGATCAAAATCAAAGGGAGATACAGGTGCCATGATCTTGATTCACTTCGAGCCCTCGATCTTTTTGAATGAATTTGCCCTTTCCCTCGTACTGAAAGTAGCTGCACAGATCGCCATTGATGCCCTTCGAATGTTCAATTAACGCCGTAGTTATGTGGTGATCATGTGCAGTCGCGTGATTAAGGGTTGGAAGGAATCTGCAGAAACCATATTGCCCATCATCCGCAAGCTCTTGGAAGCGGGTCTTCGGATTTGGATATACAGGTACTCTCGCCATGCGAATATCTCTCCCTCTCTTCAGTATCGGAACGAGGTAAATTCTTTATGGGATTTTCGCAATGCAGCGGCGACACCGACGGGAGGGTTCCGGTGACGTCGACGAGGTACAGCGTGAACGAGATGAAGCTGAAGATAAAGGAGGAATGGAGGGCGTGGTTCCACAGGCGGCAGGTGGCCGGCTGGGTGGAGAGCTACGAGGGTGGGCTCACGTTGGCGACGGTGAGGGGCGCCGGCCACCAGGTCCCCGTCTTCGCGCCCGATCAGTCCCTCTCTCTCTTCGCCCATTTCCTCGCTACCGACGCCTTGCCATCTTCCCGTCGCTAAGCGAGCTGATCCAAAAGTTCGCGCATTGCTTCTGTGTTTTTAAGGGCTTTGATTTGATAAGCTGAATAATCGATGATTCAAAGCCAATGCGAAACCGTTGACATTTCCACGATACATGATCCAATTCTCCATCGTTCGTTTACAGACATCTTATCTTGTAATTCGAGAAACGCACCAGAGCAAGAAGAAGAAGAGGAGAAGAGAGGAAGAGTTAAATTTACCCAAGTAGACCCTTTTCGAGGGATTCACAGTCCACAAGGTAAGCGAACCCATAGGCCATGTTCTTGAGCGTCGCCTCGTGCAGCTCCTCGGTCGACGTCGCCGTCGCGTCGGTCGAGAAGAACACCCTGAACCCCCTCACGAACGCTTCGCGCGCCGTCGTCTCGCAGCACAGGTTCGTCATGACCCCGGCCACGATCACCTCGCTCACGCCCATCCCCGCCAGCCGCTCCTCCAGGCCCGTGCCCCGGAACGCGCTGTACGTGTGCTTCCTCACCACCGGGTCGCCCGCCCCCCGGTCGAGCCCCGGCATCAGCTCCACCTCTCCGGTGCCGTCGAGGATGCGGGAGTCGCGGCCCCACCACTCGGCAAGCATGGGGTAGTCGGACGGGTCGGCGTCGCAGTGGCGCGTGAAGAGGACGGGGATGGAGGAGCGCCGGCAGAGGCGGATGGTGGCGTTGAGCGCGGGGAGGATCGGATCGGCCATGGAGGCGAAGTAGTTCTGGACGTCGATCACGAGGAGAGCGCAGGCTTTCGGGTCGGGTTTCCGGGTCCGGATGTTGTATTTGGTGTAGGACGATGAAGGTTTGGGAGATATGGCGGCCATTGATTTTGTGGGCGGTGGAACGAGAGCGAGAGGAGCGAAGGCTTTCAGAATGCTTTGTCAGAATGCTTTGTTCTAGCTGAGTGGGGGCGAGTGTGATGGAGAAGAATCCGTCGCTGATGTTCGAGGATGTTCTTTTGGGGAGTCGAAATTACTAGTTTATCCTCCGAGTAGGTGATCAATTATTGCTTCTAAATTTCATTTTTGGTTCTGACCAAAAAAAAAAAAAAAAAAAATCATTTTTGGCCCTTCAAATCACAACGTCTCTTATCGTATTGGATCCGACATTATGATAGGAGTGTTTTCTTACTGGTGCGGTGGTGCTGTACGCGGATACTGTCATCTCATCACCCCGCCGCTTGCCATTGCCTACCCCGACTCACCTCATCAAAGCAGCCCCGCCTTTGTCCGAGCCACGCAGCGTCGCTAGCGACCCAGTACCTGCCCTCCAAGCACGAAGATGCCAAGGATGAATTGCGACGGCTCTAGCGGAAGTTGAAGGGGACGGTGTCGACCGAGAGCAGAGGTGTTGGTGATATAAAGATCCGCAGAGCTCCTGAGGTGGTGGTTGAGGGCGGAGGCAACGATGGCTAGTTGTGGTGGCAGGGCGGCACGATTGGCCATTGGATCCGGGCTGCAAGCTGGAACAATATCCTTTCGTCGCCGGCCACATGCAATGGAGCTCGAATAGTTTCTGCATTGTAGAAGTATCGCTGTTACTTAGGCACTTCTCACATTAAGTTACTAATCTAGAGCTAAAACGGTAAATACCAAAATCGGCAACCGATCACTTAATCCGTCTTCAGTAATAAACACACACAAAAAAAAAATTGAACAAACATAGATATATCACTTGTGAGAATGAGCATGGATATGTCACTTGTGGGAGTTCAATTGAGTTTGCAGAGATTTGAAGTTCCTAGGTCGGTAGTCGATTTTGGATTTCTTTGTAACTTTTTTGAGGGGGGTTGAAGATGACGTGGAGCAATGCCATCGCTCAGTCAAGCTCGTATTCTCCGAATTCACCAATCGCCCCCTCACATTTGCCCGCCGGAGCGAGACCGAGAGAGAGAGAGAGAGAGAGATATGTCGTACTTGTTGCCGCACCTGCACTCGGGATGGGCGGTGGATCATCAGGCCATCCTCACCGAGGAAGAGCGCATCGTCGTCATCCGCTTCGGCCACGACTGGGACGACACCTGCACGCAGTGCAGGTTGGTGACAAAACCGCACTCTCTCCCCCATCGTGAAATCACAATCCCTTCGCGATCGACTCTGCGTGCAAATGCGCTCTAACTTCGTTGTGCTACCGTCCTCGTCTGCTATGGTTGAATGCGTCGATCGCGTCCATTTGAATTTGCTCACGTCTGTTCATCGGATCGGGTCAAATTCCCTACTTCTGTTTCCGTTCCTTAGATTTCGGTGATGCGGACTGCGAGGGACGAAGCTTTTCTGATTAGGAATCGAGAGGAGGTAGATTTTCACGCCAATTTTGAATCGTCTTCACCATTTTCTTTGCAGCAGTAGCAGCAGCAGTTCATGTTAATTCGCATGTTTTCTTGTTCTTCATCGCCTTCGGAGTTTATATATATATATATATATATATATATTTTGTTTCCTGAATTTCCCGTGTATATCCGACGGATATATTGCGTCATATTTCGGAATAAGGGACTGACTGGCTGACTGGTGGAGAAAATAAAATAGAAAAATAGGGTAAATATAATCACGCAGCAGACCGCCTCAAACGCAGTGCGAAGCGCGTGGGTCGCACGCGCGAGGATAGGAAGAATCTCTAGATACAAAACACGGGCATCCCTGCTTGCGGGCGGCGCATTTTTCAGACGCTCGTCTTCAAGTTCGTCGCTTCGTCCTTCGCTAGGGCTCTGAAAAAGGGAGCGAGCGAAGCGCGATCCAATCGTTCGATTGATCGGGTGGAGCCATGTCGTATCTGCTGCCCCACTTGCACTCCGGATGGGCCGTCGACCAGGCCATCCTGGCCGAGGAAGAGCGGCTCGTCGTCATCCGCTTCGGCCATGATTGGGACGAGACCTGCATGCAGGTTCTCCCGCGCTCTCGACTCTCTCTCTTTCATTTGCGATGGCTAGGTTCTACTCTATTTGGGGTTCTGGGTTCGTATGGCATTAGCTTGTCTGCGGATTTTTAGGGTTTTGAGAATCTAGAACCACTGCTCTAAGACGCCGGTGTGAATATGTGTGTGTTAGCCTGATGGTTTTCTGTTTCGTTGTCTTGATCGTGCTATTTGTGAGCTCACCTTGGGAATTTGTCCTTCGGAGCTGATTAGAGCTCGGCTTGACTTTCTTTTGCTTGCTCTGATCGGTGCTGATTTCTTCTCAGATCATGCTATCAATTAGATGGATTAGCTTTATGAGAATCTTGGATCTATACGAGAGACGCATCGAGCGTTGTTGGGAGCCCTCTCTGTTCTTCTTCTGGTGGTTTAGATGGTTTTACTTGAAAATTCTTCTTCATTCTTTGGTTGTGGTGTGGTATGTAGCAACCTCTCTTGGCATTTTGCTTTGGTTCCCAGAGTTTGAAACAAAGTTGCTGATGCTCCTCGTCGTTGGTCTCGTGAGGGAATTGATCAATCAGTGGTTTTCTTTGGGGTAGTTTACTATTGAAGTTAAGAAGCTCTGTTGTCTTGATGATACGAGTTTTAGCTTTTCATCAATCTGTACCAAGGCTTCATTTGTGACCAAGCATGTCTATCAATGAATGCACTCGTCTTCTAGCATAAACAAAAAAGAAAAGCTACTTGTGACCTGAGCGCTTTCATTTTGTCCTAATTTTGTGACGAATATGCTGGCATACACATTTAGTTGCTTACTGCTTTAGTTGTAAGCAGTAACCAATCTTTCTACTTTCTTTTTGTTGACCATCACTTTGGGTTTAATTAACCTGGGGATGGCGAGAAATTTCTCAAGGCCAAATCATCAGCGATACTAGCTTTTTGTTTCTAAAATGCTCAGGAACTGATCGCGCAGCATGTGGAAAACAATTAATTCTGGTGGACGAGTGTTTAAATGCTCTGTGTAGCCACTGGATCCATATGGTACTTTTGATTGTCATCGAGCTACGTCAATGGTATGAAACAATGTGCAGTCTTGTGAAGGATACCTAGCTTTTGGCCTTAAACATCTCCGTTAATCATTTTACCAAAGTACAAGGAAAACAGCGTCATTTCTATGCTGATTATGCCTTTGCTTCCCATATGGATCGTGAGGTGTCATGTCATTGTCAATTTCATTTCTGTAGTTTCAAGTACTGATGGCCTTCTTTTGGGTAATAATTCGTATTAATTTGGGTTTTGCAGATGGATGAAGTGCTCGCATCAGTTGCGGAGACCATAAAGAACTTTGCTGTCATATACCTTGTGGACATAACCGAGGTGCCCGATTTCAACACCATGTATGAGCTTTATGACCCGTCCACAGTCATGTTCTTCTTCAGGAACAAGCACATCATGATAGATCTCGGAACTGGAAACAATAACAAGATCAACTGGGCTCTCAAGGATAAGCAGGAATTCATCGATATTGTCGAGACGGTATATCGGGGTGCTAGGAAGGGTCGTGGTCTGGTCATTGCTCCCAAGGACTACTCCACTAAGTACCGCTATTAATTCTCTGTGCCAAACTGTAGTTATTGGGTGCATGTAAGTCTTCAGAAACCCATTGCGACCTTTGTCTCCTCAATTTGGCTACGCCTAAACTGTCATTCAATACTCCATGCGAACTTGTCCGCATGGAGCTTTTCTGACTCGGCATAGCGTATTGGATTAATGTGATAAAGTTATGAACTGCTCCCTTATTGTGTTGTGCGGCTGATATGATGTTTCTTTTCTTTTGTGTACGAATTACGTCATTGAATTGATCAGAGCAAGAAGGGATAGCTCCTAGAGTTTCGAAAAGACGTGGCCAAGTTCAGCCAAAAATAGCCATGAGATCATTAGTGCATTGCGAAATCTTGAAAAGGTAATCAAGTTTGTTACATGACATGATTTTTAGAATGTTGACGCCAAGGTAGAGCTTGTCGGTCGGTGCGATAATAGTTAAACTTCTGGTCAGACTGTTTTTCCTGTATCATTAAGAAGGAGAAGTCATGCTTTTCAAGTTTTTTTCTTTTGGACAAAATGCTTGCCAAGTTCAATAGCCAGGGTAGAGGCAAGTTCTTTTGTGCTCAGATGTTTACGAGAAACTTTATCGTCAATAGTTCAATGGCAGAGATTCCCGCCCCGCCCTGAATGTTTTGTTTCCACTTCTGTTGGGACGATGCTATGAAGTTTAAAATGTTAGCAGACGAAATGATGGAAACATTCATGGCATTAATCGTCTATTATAGGCAATTCAATGATTGCACCGAGCATCTGTATCAGATATTCCTCCGACTTCGGGGGGGGGGGGGGGGGGGGGGGGGGCGGGGGGGTATATTCTAACCATACAATGGCGATTCACACTTTCTTTTGTTCTTTATCTGATCCCACTTTGCTTAGAGCGGCCTCTACTAGCTCTACGACCACCACACCCATGAAATACCATGTCACCCCTGCCAACAGTACCTGCATCCAGGAGCTGTTAACGATCTCCAGCGCTAGAGATCCGCCGACATGTTGTCTCAACTCGCCAGCCATTCCATCCCCAACCCGTGACCTCACAATTGCAGCGGCGACCGAGGCTGCAGAGACTGGAAACGCCCACCATAGTGGGTTCTTTGAAGTATTCCTCCTTGTGCTCCGACCAAGATCCCGTCTCTTTTGCTTTTTGTTATATGAGGACTCCTTGGAAACTCTTGGGGCAGATTCCTCCTTAGTTGCACTTGCAGGCGGAAGCGAATGGAGGGCGGGAACCCAATACTCATCGCAGTATAAGCGGTTTGCGGCGGTCCGTCTGGCACTCGCAGATTTGACACCTGCCCATTTCCTAGAAGCCGCAGCATCCCGGAGTTTCTTGATGTTTGGTTCGCTTGAATCTCCAGTTCTGCGTATCAGGGCCTTGCTCCCTGCATCGGGCGATTGCCAGTATATCCAGTTCGAGATTGACCTGATTGCCTGGATAGCTGAAACTCGAGCCTTTCTTTGCAGATCAGCCTGCTGGAAATGAACTTCCCATAATCACATATCTTGGCATAACAGCATGAACATAGAACAGAATGCAAATGGAAAGAACAGGTTATACATATTTTTGTCTCCTGAGTTTTGTTATGAGAGGCAACTAAATCACGAGGCAGAGAAGTATATTCGATAGATGCAAATCTGAACTAAAGCCGCCTCGTACTATAATCATAATGATGAAGCAACCAAAAAAATCTGCAAGCCTAGCTTTTAATCTGGATTAGGAGCATAATCCGTTGGACGAGCAGTTCTACAAGGCAGAGCACCTCTTTTGTTCAAAAAGTTTGACCAGTCATAAGGCAAAGTAACTAGATCGGTTGGGTGAGAGAGGTCATGACATTTTAGCCTTCCTAAATGTCTCCATTCAAAAGAAATATTTATACCGATAATTGTCAAGGCCAATTCCAAAATGGCAATGGAATGGCCAGTGTAAGTGGAAAAAAAAAATTTGACATGTAAACTAGCCTCATCATCCTTTGTTGCCGCTTTGCTCTTCGCATCGGTAACCCTGGTTTGAAACTTCTTCACATCAACGAATATGTTTGAGACGCGGGAACCGACCGAGTTGCCGGCACCAATTCTTACGTTGCCCCTTGGTTGCTTAGACATCAGAAATTCAAGAGCTGCCAGGTCCGATCTCTCAACAATACTGTGTATTCGAGAAAGATAAAAGAGTAGTAAGTATGATTCAATTTCTATGAAAGTTAAAATCTGAGGCTAGGCACACTAAGACGACACCGCATTTTGGTCACTACCGCTACCACTCCCACAAATCGAAACCATCGTCTAAGATGCCTTTAGATTGAAGAGGCAGTTCCCAGAAACAGAGAACATAAAGAGCTATACTTGATTTTGAAGCTTCAAGCTATACTCCCAGTTTCACTTTTGGCTTCTAACACGTATCTTTCTCATTTTTTGAATTTATGTCATGTACAACTTTCTTTGAGCATCCAAATAGCCACACAGTTGTCAACATGCCTTTGTCTTTAACATCGGCAGGGCTTAACTAACTAACTAACTAACTAAGTGCATTGATGAGAAATGAGATGAGGAGATCTTACGAGATGCAATCCACGGGACAAGCTTCTATTGCTTCTTGAATTTTATGGTCAGGGTCAGCCCACTGTGCAACGACCCGTGCTCTCCCGTGAGCCGACTCGATCGCGAACGTCCTTTTCGCACACAACGCGCATTTCAAGCAGCCAACGCACTTGACCTCGTCCACGAATACCGCTCTCTGTTCGCTGTCGGAACCTAGCCATACCGAGTAGATAGGCTCCCCCGTGTAACCTCGAAGTTCGGAGGTCTTTGCCTGTTCCTGTACAGTTGCATCACACTTTTGATGAACATCAAGCTTTCCAGTTTCGCCTTCATGACTAAAAAACGACATCAAGCATCGAGTTTGCTGAAGAACAAAGACTCCTCCACATTACAGAGTACAAAACCAAATGTATTATTACCAGCGTAGTGAGTCCTAATTACAGTTTAGGCAATAGCGCAACCAATTCCTACCACAAACTGATCGTTTACGAATTACTTGTACTCGCAGAACTGAGCCGTGCCGCGTCTGTCACGAGATTTCTCAAGTCAATCCGGCTTCAGTAGCGAGCAATTACTCTGATTTTCCCTCCTACTGAATCAGAAATCGATTTACGAAGAGCATAATCTCGAAACGAAAAGGCGCTACGGAATCGAGCTGAAGATTTCCAGCCAAAAAGAAGGGTGCTATTGACGAACGATTTCTCGCTCTCCCCGTCTCACTCCCTCCGTTCCGAGCAGCAACAAACAACAACTAGTCAATCAATCCGAAACTGGAATCCAACATAACGCGCGAACGAGGAACCGAGGGCTAACCTTATCGTAGGCGGAGCGGGAGGCGGGATCGGAGAGCACGGCGTAGGCATCGTTGAGGATGATGGACATGTCGTGGCCGTCCGGGCCGGCGATGTCGGGGTGGCACCTCTTCTGGAGGGAGCGGTAGGCGAGCTTGATCTGGGAGGGGGAGGAAGAGCTGTCGATGCCGAGGAGGTCGTAGAGGTCGAAGTCCGTCATCATCCACGACGAAGACGACGGAGAAGACGCTCTGCAGGATGCGGAAGCGGAGCGATGCTTCCTTGCGTCGAGGTCGAACCCGAACCGATTGGGTTTCGAGATCGTCGTCGCGAATGAAGCTGTGGGAGAGATTAGACACGGGCTCGACGAAGCGCGCATGGTTTCTGAGCGAGAGAGAACACGAGAGCCGAGTCCAAGGGAGAGGAACAAATAAGATGAGATTTTTTCAGATATTTTTGGTGCTTTTGGCGCCACTGGTGAGATATTTGTTTAACTTTTTTTTTTTTTTTTTTTATCAATCGTTGTCAAGCTTGTCAAGGACAAAACATAAACATCAGAGTTCAAATGAACCTCTGTCGTTATGGCGACATTTACCGAACTACCGTGACTCGTTTTTGTCGAGCGAAAGTTCGTGTCAAAGTTCAGTAGAGATTAGGCATATACGTACATTTACTCAGAAAAACAAGGGTATATTTCGCTTGATGTGAAGGCTTGTTCATCTTTTGACTTTAAGGGATGACGAGGGGGCGGGTTAATAGAATTCTCTCGAATGAAAAGGAGAACAAAACGGTTCGGGTAAGATTCTTTTCACACAGCCATTTTGTTTTTGTTGAGGTCCTCCTCAACACCACCATAAAGGAGGAAGTTACTCGTGACTTATCAAAATGCTCTCGTAAGAAGTCTACTTCGCCACACCAATTTCCCTAAATGTCTTGACATCAATTTACTTTTCGTAAAATGCCACCTAGCAAAATTAATCAATGAAACAAAAAAAAAAAATTTACAATCTATGCCTAAATATTTGCGATGATTATAAAAATATCTTTCGTCCCATTCATTTCTATAAAAACGACACGAGCAAATAATTTTGAGAAATAATTTTCGTGAAAAAAACACAATGCGTGCATGAAGATTGTGACTTATGTCGACCCAATACAAACTCTGATACAACACCACAACCCACAGAATTTTTGACGATCAAGAATCAGAGCTTTTGACTGCAATTCGCTCGTTAGTTGCTGTTACGGCCACAGAAAGCCAACTGTGCCTTCGGTCTACCCGCCTACTCAGACATGACCCTAAAAGAGTCCTTTGAACTCCCAACACTTGCAAATAACGAGGATGGCTTCGATGCGATGACGCGAGGCAGCCTGAACCAATGTTCTATCATGCGCCGGAACGGGCACGACATTTCACGTATCGACTTCCCATGAATTCCATCTTTAAAGTACTCTCTGCAGGAGGTGGTTTCATGATCCAAAACTTCCACAGAACAAAAGGAGGAGGGGGGTACAGAACTTTCGAATCCTTTCATACATCATATAACCATAAGAGAACGATCAAGTCCATGCCATGGATTAGAAGGATGCAAAGACAATATAGTCTTTCTTGCAGAAGGTGCATGAGTATGAAATGGGTCGTTAGCCATTATAAAGAACTAAACTTCTACATCTGTTATTTGAACTTAGCATGTAGCCTCCTCGACAATCCATCACTAGCTGTTCACAGATCCAGAGACTTCGGCGCTGCAAACAGGACAGGCCTGCCAAGTAAAGGAAACACCATAGACAATTTTAACCGTTTTCCGTACAAGCATGGATGTTCAGAAATGCAGAAGGCCTGCTGGGCCTTGTCTTCCATAAGCAAATATTATGCCAATACAGTCATTGGTTAAATTCACAATACACCAATTGTATGTTTATGACCACTTTATTCATGACTAAGTATAAGGATGTGCCACCTATCAAAAACGAATTGCTCTTTGTCAGATAAAGAAAACAAACAACCCATGAATCGTTTTGATAAAATCCATATCTTTTTCACTTAAATATAAGTTTCCAAGAGAAACAGGTTCGAGCTGATGGAATTCATTCTGCATGAATGGACATAACAACATTACAAACTAGAGAGCCATGACCTAAGATGAGTCGAGAAATAAACATACCCTGTTTATTTTCAGCCAATTGTTTATGCATTCTGAATGATATGAATGTTTGCAAGATAGCACAGTTAGCATCTCACCATCCTCATAATCCAACCGGCAAATGACACACCTGAACATACAAAAAATTTCATTGAGCTATCACAGTACCCAAAACTATATGTTTGACGATGTGGAATTGAAAAGCAAAACTAGACACCTACGAATCATTGGTGCCATGCTGACTGCTGCCTGTCTTATAGCTAACAGAAGACAGAGAAGCAATTGTGTCAGCAGAAAGCCCTCTACTCTCAGTTCCAACTACGTCACCTAGCGCAAGCAACTCCTGCAAAATGAGATCAATTATTAACATGATGAAAGCAGGAGATCCACCAAAAAGAAGGATACCAACCTATCGTGAATTCTTACCTCATACAAAAGTTCATCTGGATCGACGTCCTCCCACGTGTCCTGCAATCCATCCACACATTAGAAGAGAGAATTCAGTCTTTTCACTTCAAGAAAAGGCCACAGCCATCTGCAAGAAAGTGCCTATAAAAGACCTCAATTATCTGTCCTAGCCTACTAGGCTACTATGGACAGACGGCTTACTAACTGCTTAAGTATTGTTGATTAACTCTTATTAGTTTTCAAAGAAAGAAGAATGACGATTCATGCATGTGCAGATGCATGAATGCACACGCATGGCACCTAATACTTTCAAGCTTTGATTATTCCTGGGGCCTCAGAACACTATCAGATACGAAAAATCAAAGCATGCTATGCATTTCTACTGGGTAACATGTTCACTTCACTGTCAAAATAATAATTGCACTCCAAACAATGGTCGGATTCTAACACCATTATCAGCTCTTGCCTCCCAGAGCTTAAATTCTTTGATTTTATTGTGCAACACGTTTTCTACTTAATCATAATGGTTAGGCTTTTAAAAAATTCTTCCCAAGTTTAATGTATGCTACATAAAATGGTAGAAAGTAAAGTTCTAGGTAGAGTTACATTATCATGAACAACTTCCAAAAACCTATTGAAAAGACAATAAGACCTCCCCTTCTTTAATTAAATGACCATACCCTGCACATTTGTTATATCAACGGCGCACATCCTATTAGTGATTGCTTGTCCCACCAGAATCATAAGCACGAAGAGGTGGCATAAATTGCCCTTTTTTCTGTCTAAGTAGGTCTAGATTGAGAACTTGATCGCCAATAACTACACTAACCCGCTTCCCCGCCGACAAGGGACTCCACATTTATCAGGCTCTCGACTGTTAAAGCTGATATAATGATTACCCAACTTAAACAGAAAAGGCAACAGTTAAAGTAGGCTCAACTTTCAATCGATAATTTAGTAGGGCTGACTGATAGGAATGCAGCATCTCTCAAGTTATAGGGGATTCTCAACAAGTTGGCCAGGATAAAGGAGGCATTACAACATTCTACCGCATGAAGAACCAGCTAAAATATTCAGAAGTCCAACTATTATTGCAACTCAAAAGAATAAGAAAAGCTTTAATACCGCACGTATGTTAAAATATTACCCTGCTAGCACTCCACACAACTTCCTAGTGAGGCAAGGCAGCATTAGTCATCCACCAAGTTGAAGAGGGTTAGCACATCTTTTTCTATATGTTCTAACCGTCACATTTCTCTATATCCAACATCAAACATACCGGTATCATGCATGGCATCCATCATTTATGTTTTACTTGAACTCATTCATCTTTAAAGACTACTCTTGATGTTATTTATCTCCTGTCAACCAATCCCATCTTGTCCCCTTTTCCTCGGCACATTACGCATAAAAACTCCATAATTGTTCCCGTCAAGAAACCCTGAGGATAATACAGACAGGAAGGCAAAGCCTCTCTAGCCTGATCATAGTATAGTAACTGAGAAAGAGAAGAAGACACGGTAAATTGCAGACTACCGGCCAATTAATGCAAGAGCTGCCTAAGCAACTCAAACGTAGTCACAGGATTATTAACCACAAGATAGAGAGAGCTCCCGTGAGACATTCATCCCATTACTAAAATCATAGCACATCGCCAGAATTGAGTATGCTTGTACTCTAGAAAGGACTCAATGAAATTCAAACCAATCCAGCCTCTTATGGCTGAGGAAGAGACACAGAGAGAGACATAAGAGATACCTGATTATCATGATGATCCTCTGCTTCTTCAACAACCCCTGCAAACACAAACAGTTTTCGAAATTTCAGCACTGTCAAAGCAGTAATGTACAGATAGATAACCGTATCATGAGAAACACTCACGATCATTTAGCCCCGCAAGGGCCAACATTCGAGCTGCCATTTCTCTCTCCTCAGCATCCTGTAAAGCTCTGGCATAAGCCTCATCACTTGAGAAGTTCTCTGTCTCAAGCTCAACAGCTTGGTTGCTATCTCCATTAGCGTCCTCAGCAGCATGCACATCAAAGGCATCTTCATCATCCATATCAGTGCCATCATACGAGCCCACAACATCATCGTCCTCATCATCAGTTTCATCGTCAGGATCCTCAAAATCATCATCTTCGTCCGGTATGTAGCTCCCACCTTCCCAACTTCCGTAATCACTGCCGTCGGTATTCAGTCTAAGCATCATGTAGGCCCTTTCCTATTCCGGAAACATATATTGTCAGTTGTTGTAAGCAGACAAAAATAAAGGGCTCTTTCGGATCAGAAATTTGCAGTTTGAAAATGAATCAGCACAGCTAAAAATTCATCGATGAGTAAATTTATTTGAATCAAGCAATTCGACTTGGATAAAACCCTACGTCCAGAAGAGGGAAGCAGCAAAATCTAAAAGCACAACACCAAGTATAGGGACTTTAAGGTCCAAGCTAAACAGCCATTCTAGTAAACCGAAGTACGAAAACTTGAACGTAAGTCGTTGACAAGGGACAATTCCACGTTCAGCAATAACAAGACGAGATCAGGGCTTCAAAGTCTCAATTTGAACGACACGGGCTCGAGAAGAACAAAACAGTGCGACCATCCACTGTCCTCCAAAAACGCAATCGCAACTAGCTTTGAGAATTACCAAGTAGCTGAATTTCAACCATCGGAACAATGAAACACAACCTTAAGGCAAACGGATGGAGAGAGACAGAGAACCTGTTCCTGCAGCGTACGGGCGAGAGCCCAGTCGGCATCGACCTGACTCAAGCCGGTGAACGGGGTTCTGCTGGAGGACCGCGGATTCGCCTGCGGCAGCTCCTGCGCCGCCGCCGCCTCCTCCCCATCGCTTCCCTCCCGCGATCCCCCGGAGCCATCGCCGCCCTCGGCGCCGCAGCCATCGGATGCGACGGGGGCGGCTCCGTCATCGGCGGTCACGTGGTTCTCCTGCCGCTCTTCGCGGGCTTCGTCCCCGTTGATTTTGGTCCCTTGCTTACCGTCTTCCGCCATCAAAAACAATTCCAGAAATCGGGAAGAAGGAGAGAACTCGGAACAGAGGTTAGAGGTACGGAGCCGGTTGAACGATCGGAGAATCGGGAGGTGTACGAGAGATTGAAGAAGATGATGTTCAAGTACGATTCTGATTAGAGAGAGAGAGAGAGGGGGGGAGGTTTTGAACTTGGGTAGACGCAGAAAGCTTTCGTAGGTGTTTGATTTAGTGAATACGGAATTGGGGGCTTCAAAAAAGTGGGGAGAGAGAGAGAGTGTGTGTGTGGAGATATTGTGTGCGTGTTCCCTGACCATGTAAGTCCGATAAATCCCTCGCATTGAGTTGCGTAGACCCTACGTGGGACCAATACGATCCAACGACGGAGATGGAGTGGGCTAACACATGTACGGAGGCGTGTGAGAGACGGTGCGAGGATTCGGTGAGCGAAGTTCCAGAGTAATTTCTAATTGGGCCAAAGCCCAGAGAATACGGGCACCTGTCCCCGGAGTTACGTTGGAGCGATTTGACCTTGACGGACCGGCCCAACCATTGTTCGTCAAACCCGACCCGATCGATTCAGCCCAGAAGGAGTGGAGCCCGTCACGTTTGCGCGTCGCATTCCCTGTAAATCAAATGAAAGCTCTTTAATTAATCTTTCCTCGACCGTCAGGATTTTAGTCAAGACTGGAAAAATAGATCATACGATTTTATCGGCTCGGACACATACTTACACCATAGGGCGGGCCTGCCTTTATAGATTCCATTTTGATCATGCTAAAGAAATGAGTTTAAAGTAATTCCCGTTTAAAACCTGGCCAGCCAGTCTCGAGTCACCCAAACGGTCTAGCACGCCCAATTTCACAAGAGAACTTAATTTCTTGCATTTGTGGCCAAGTTTGCGAAAGGATTTTCGGATCCACGAGGTCCGCTCACTAGCCGCTAGATCTGTCAAAATGGGTTATAAACCCATTTCTTTATCCATATATAAAGGACTGAATTGTTATGTAGATTGGTTATTAACATAATACGAGTGTTAAACAGGTCATAAAATGGATTTACAACTTACTTTGACCCAACCCCATCTCTATGACTCTATTTTGATTCTCTATTGGTCTCGCGCTCACTCGCTCCGCATTCTCACTTCAGTTTGGGTGTGAGTTTTTATAGATTGGATGAAATAAGTGTTTCGAGAATATGGGTCGCTGTATCCGGATTACAATAAATGGATCATAATCGGGTTTAAATTGTCTATGCAGGTCGGACCGTTTATGACTCGATCTACCTATTTGACGGATCTACTTGCCGCACCACGTCTCTCCATAAGAGTGCATTCTATAGCTACTTCCCGCTCGCTACGGTTCCTTCGATCGGGCGTTTCACTGGCCACCTTGAAGTGCAAGGCAAGTGAGAAGCTGGAAATAGTTGCGATCGACTTCTCAAGAACCGAACATTCTCTTTTTCTTTTATCCAAGTAGCGGTGACATTAAGCAAACCCTAATCCACGAGCGCGCTGTGCCCAAGCGATATCCTGTGTTCGTCAACATTTAAAAAAAAAAAAAAAAGGAGGAGAAAATTCAGGTGTGGAAACGTCGCATGAAATGTTTCCGGTTTCACATTGTGTCGAACAAGACATTCCAAGATCTCACGACAAACAAATAATTTATAAAAAGGAAAAATAATTGAGCTTGAGTTGAATAATAGAGCAGAGGATGCACAATAAATGATTTTATTTTATTTTATTTTACTTTATTTTGGGGTCGAGTCGTTTTCTTACAATAACTCCAAAAACTGGGAGAGATGGGCTCCAGCTGTAATGACAAGTTGACAATTGTAGTTACGGTCTCGGCGAATTTGTTTGATCGCATCACCAACCCCCATCTTGCTATCCATATTTTCGGTCACATAATAATCCAATCCTGTCGGCTCCGGGTCGGATTCGGATTACAGGCTCAGCCCACCGTTGGCCTTTCCGCGTGCAGTCGGACGAGAGCGGGCAAGCCCTCACCGCTCGCGCCTAGACCTCGGCCAGAGTCGCCGGCCAGCCCCGTCCATCGGTTGGTATCGATTCTTAATCTCCATTAAGAGAGGTTTAGAAGCACGATCACAAGATTAAAGGCGCACCAAAACGAAACTCAGTAACTCATTTCTTTCTGATTCCCTTATTTTTTTGTGGTCGGAATGACGTGGCACGTGATGCGCATGGTAATCTCCCATGCACAGAAGAGGACGTGATGTCTATAAATGGACCCAACACTGATTACCACGTGCGGATGATAAAAAGCACTCGGCCCATCCCATTTTACGTTTGTATTACTAACCTAGTTTTCTTGGAATGTAAATTTCTCCATTTATATACAAATCAAAAAAAGCAAACCCAACTTCAATAGGCATGCGCGGCCTTGCTGGTAAAAAAATTGAGAGGGTGGGGACGCTAGTATAACAGGTGCAAAAATTGACTCCCGGGCTCTGCATAGAGGCAGGGCAAAAGTCTCAGAGAGAGAGGATAGTTAAAGATTCGTCTCGTAAAAAATTCTAAACTTTTAGTTCAGTCTCAAATTCTACCGTAAACTTTCTTTCTCTCGAAAAAAAATCACCAACTTTAGGTCCAATCTAATCTCTATTGTGAACTTTTTTTGTCTCCACCTCTGTTAACCCTTCATCCAAAGGCGCCCTCAGTGACGTGGCATTTCCATGTCATAGCTCTATTTTTTCCCAAATTTCAAATCCAATACGACTTTTGGAGATAAATTTCCATATCTACCCAAACGATGTCTTGTTAAATTTGGGTAAAAACGGTAACAATTAGAGTTGACTTTCTTTAATCACTCTTATTCTTAAGAGAGTTTTCTTTCTATCTTGCTTGGAGATCTTCGATTATATGCTCAATCTTCAATCTCTTGTGCTCAAGAGTCTTCCATCTCTCGCGCTCAATACACTTTGCTTGGGACGCTCGAACAGCCCGCACTCGAGAGTTTTCCATCTCTCGATTGTCAAGAGAAATTTTGGACAGATGGTTAATGAGGCAGATTTGGAATTCAAGTAAAAGTTTGTGATTTTTTATGAGATAGAAAAAAATTAGGGTATAATTCAGATTAGACTTAAAGTTAGGAGTTTTTTATGCGATAAAAAAGAATATAGGATAAAACTGAGACTGAACCAAAACTTGGAATTTTTTTTTAGGGTATTAGGCCTTAAGAAACGTGGGATTCGAAATTATAATTAAAAAAACTATTAGAAAACATAAAGATGACTATAAACAACATATTTGTTTTTTTTTAATTGTTCTTTTTCTGTCGGAGTTTTTTTTTTGTTTTTTTGTTTTCGAGGCGCTGGATATTAAGTAAAAATCGTATTCCAATCTTTCGAAGGTTCGGGAACAACGGCATCACACCGAAGGATCACGTCCTCGGACTTAAGTGAATTCGACAACAACATTATCAGATTAACCCATCGAAAATTCAAAATACCGTGGCGGAACTTTGTTTCCCGTCGGAAAATCTCCGAAAACTGCTCTTGTTCTCTTCTTTTAAAAGATCCTGTTTGATAGAAGTGATTTTATGCCTTTCTCCCTGTGCCCTACAATATTGAAAACCGCACAAAAGTTCATACCAAATCCAGAAAACCTTTCGTTGTGAGCCAAAGCCGTACGTAAACGAAGCGACCATCCATGCCCCAAACCGCACACGCCACGATCCGAGGAATCCTTGTCGTGAGAGACCCTTCTTCCGGAGGAACCCATTCGGGTCGGACCTATAATCATCACCAAACCCATAAATTAAAGACAAAAATTAGATTACGATCGGAAAACTTGATTATTTTAATGGGTGCGCAACATGGAATGTTCCACCACGTAGTCTAATCGCTTATACGAATCGGACCCGATCGAGTATTATAAGCGCATCAAATCCGTGGCGCAATTATGCACTGCCGTTCGTTGAGTAATAGCTCTTATTATAATCCTACGGTAGTGGTTAGGGCAAGGACATAACCCACGATAATTATTCATTAAATTAAATCAACGGTTTAACAAGTCGCGGCAGCCTAACACGTGCCCTCGTGTGCTCATACTATCTCCTTCCAGCGACATATAATTTGTCCCTTACGTTGCGAAAACCGCGTTTTCCGAGCTGCCCTATCAAGAAGATAATCCGCGTGGGTCAAGAATTAATTGATTATTTTATAAAGGTATGGTGGGATTAGCTTACACATCTTTGGTATCGAGGAAATTAGAAAAGTGAACATGATTTTCGCGCCATTAATAACCTCAGTGGAATGTTGGACCTGAGCGGGTCCTTAAACTACTTCATCTGAAATTTGGGATGTAAAACTTCGAAGGTATTCCCTGAGATGAAGGGAATAAAAATAAATTCTCTCGACTTTAGGGATGGCAGTGGGAAAAGTATACTCAACGTCATTTTTGGATGGCTATCAAAGTAGGCTCGTATAGTAGGAACCCGTGCTTGGGGTGAGTCATCGGAGTTTCGCCTCCTGCGTTGCTGGCCTGTGCTTCGCATAGTGCCTGTTAACCAGCTTGATGGCAACGTACCCCCGGTTAACAAGCACTGTGCTGTCCGATTAAGAAGATAATTCGCGTGGGTCGAGAATTAATTGATTCTTTTGTATAAAGATGTGGTGGGATTAGCTTTACACATCTTTGATATCGAGGAAATTAGAAAAGCGAACATGATTTTATCTCCGTTAATGACCTCGGTGGGATGCGTCACGGTGAGGTAACCCCTGCTTTTTTGGCCGGATAATTAATTAGTGATTTTTCGGGGGACCCTACCCGGAGCAACTTTGAGATTTTGGAGGCCCACGTTGCAAAAAAGAATTCCCAGCGAGGACTTTTATGCAGTTTTTTTTTTTTGGGGGGGTGTCGGAAATGTCTACCGGTAAAATCCGGATTTGGGCCCCGAAAATTGACTCCCCGGCCAGTATTTCTTCACGTGTTGACCGTTGCCTGATAAAGTCCAGAGCTTTAAATGATTAAAAAACAGATAATTAGCTGGTTGATTAGAATAATTGCGGGCTACGTGTCAAAATTTTAGATGACCTGATTGGATAACGTAGAAAAAAAGAATTCCAAACTTCCTAGCTACGTCATTAAATGATTCAATTATGCCCATTTATTTTATTCAGCACTTATTGTTTTTATTGTATCCTCTAAGGCAATGCTGAAATATGTAGAATAGATTTATTCCTAAGATGCACTCGAGTTTATTAAGCTCCGTTTAACGAAAAACGAATAATCTGAAAAATATTCTCTTCCATCAATAAAAGACATTTTCATTATCGACAGAAATACTTGTCTAAATATTTTCGTGGACATCGAGAATATTTTACGCCCGTTCAATTATGTGAGTGACACATGCGACCATTTTTGAAGAAATGATTTTCGAATCCTTCATTTTTCGTTAGACAAACAGAGCCTAAATTAGCTCGAAGATCCGTATTGGAATAGTCTGCTTTGACATAACGTCACTTTCTTAAGTGAAAATGTCTTCATCCGAATTATGACGACCCTTGGGCTTTTCTAATTGCATTTCAACTAATCGTCACTTGACGAGCAATCAATGCACGTCAGCGGGTAACTAATTTTTACGTTCACTTGTCATTCATTTTATGATCGCGGTATAATCTTTGTTTCAATTTTTGGTAAGAAATTCGAACACAAATAAGACTCTATTTATTTCGCGAAAAGTGAATCGTCGAAAAAATAGTTTCTTAATAACAATAATTTTTATTATTAAGAAAGATAAATTAATTAAAAAAATATTTTTGTTGTTCATGAAACTGTTTAGATATGAATTATCGTCGGTAATGAAAATAGTTTTTTTCGCTAATTATTTTTCAGCAAGATAAAAGATTCTTTATTAAAAAAATAATATATCGTTTATTATTTATTTTCGCGAAAAAAAGAAAGCAGAATTTCGAGCGACAAACCAACGATCATCAAACGCACTTCTACGCACGCGTCTATGCGCTCGCAACGGGAACCGCACCGTGCACCGTCCGATCAGTCGGAATGGCCATGGGATCTGGCGACGCGTGGCTGATCGGACGTTGCCCGTATCCCGGAAACAACGGCCCGACTGTTACTAAAATGGATATCCAGCTGGGAGAAAAGGAGCAACCGAGCGCTCGACTCAAAGTGGCAGTTTCGTAAATAATGGCTGGGTGGACGTCGATTTGGGCTCACTGACAAAAATCACTGACTTGACTTCTTTAATGCCAAGACCGGTCGCCCCACGCGATGCACGAGCGCGTGCATGCAACGTTCGTTTTGTGCTCCGACCGGGAGCTCCGTCCTCTTTCCCAGTATTGTCCGTCCTTTTTTTGTTCTTGTTTTGGTAAACATTGGTCGCGAGATCAAACCGGTATCTTTTGTTATACTTTTATTTATCTATTTTTAATTTGGTTTTCCGCATTTATGTTACATTGATAAATAAATAGCTAAGCAATACGTAAAATTTCAGACGAACACCAAACAACAAATTAAGCAAAAAATGTTTCGTGCAACTCTAAGTTGTTACGGGCAGGCTGATTTGGCCACGGAATTAGCACATGTGATGCATGGTCAGCTTTCCTTCTCTTGTTGTCCCATAGAACAGTAAGACGAATAGCTTTCCTGTATCGGATCGTACAATGCCCATTGAAGCTCGAACATCAATCCATCGAGCGAGACAAGCAGAACGCTTTAGGCACCACATCTGATTTCAGCCTGCCACACCTCATCAAGAGAGTGGCATTAGCTCCCAACCAATTTGTACATAGGAGGCCAACCTCACCTTCAGAGCTCATTCTAACCTAGAACTTTTAGTACAAACCACCCTTACGCCAATCCCATGACCCAGCTGCATTATCCCCTTTGCATCGCTCACTCACCACGATGACATCATCAAGTTTCACTCACAAAAGAATGCGAGTAAGGGAGGATCCCATCCGTTGAGTCACGGAACCTCTGGTTCGAGATACAATGCTCTCACTTTAAAGGTGCAAAAGATAATTACCAATATCCGAATTATACAAACATATGAATTATTATTTCCAATAAGTGTCGCTTTTTTTAGAGAAACAACAAGGGCAGAAGAACACCAGAAGTATCAAAGTTTGTGTACGACGCTCACTTTGATGCAAAATTTTTTCGCCGACTCACTTAAGTGTCAAATCGAAGAAAAAACAATCACTTAAGTGCCAACGGCAAAAGACTCCAGCCAAAAATATAAGTGGCATTTATAAATAAAATATTTTAGTGACACGTAATTTATATTTGAAAAATCAGTCCATGTGGCAACTTAAAAAAAAAAAAACCAGTCCACATGGAAATTCTTTAAAAAATTCATTCTCAAACTTAAAAAATAAGCTCATAAACAAATAAAAGAAGTTCAGAAAAAAAGAAAAAGAAAATGGGTTGCAACGGTAAGGGTTGCGCAAGCCCTCACTGCCGTTACCCCACTATCGCCGATGGGTGGGGGCTGGTCAGCGAGGCTTGCCGAGCCCCGTCCAGGGGCTCAGCGACCCTCGCCGACCGCTGGTGGGGGTCATCGACATCGGGATGCGGATGTGGTCGTGGATGAGGGAGTGGAGGGAGGAGGACATGAGCCGAAGGTGGGGCTTGGAGGTTTGGGCCTAGTCGAGGTCAAAGCCATTGGAGAAGAACTTGCCGTGGTTGATGGTGATCAAAGCGGAGGAGGAGGTAGAAGGGTTGGATTGAAGACGGAAGAGGGCGGATTGGAGGGAGGAGATGAGGTTGGGGTTGAGACGGTGCTCGCCAACGCCGATGAGAGTGAGGATGAAGAGGTTGTAGTGCTTCTTGACGGTGTATAGCTGCTCCTTGCCGTCCTTGTTGTTGTGCAAGCCCTTGCGAAACTTCATTTAAAAAAAAATTAGCTTTTTTTTTACTTTTTAATATATTTTTATACTTGTAGCTTTTTTTTATCGCTGACTATAGCCTCCGACGAGCCATGTGGGATTAGGTTATTAATTAAAAATGCCGTGTAAGATTTCTGGCAAAGCTCACAGGACTTGGCACTCAAATAAGCATTTTTCAAATAAACTGGCATTAAGTGATCGAAAAAAAAAGCACCAAAGTGAGCGTTGTGAACAAATTTTAGCACTTCTGATGTCCTTCTGCCAAACAATAAATATTAGTTAATTTTCATATTCAAGCTTCGTTTGTTTCACGCAAAATGTTATTTTAAGAAATATTTTTCGTAAAGTTGATAACTCGTATCGCTTGGAATAATTAACCAACAAAAAATTGCTTCTATTGTCGACATCAATTTATGTCTTAACACTTTCATGGATAATGAAAATAGTTTTTCTTTATTCATCTTTATAAGCGACATTAGTGATCATTTTGAAAAAAAAATTCAAATCATTTATATTTCGCAAAACGAATAGATACTTAATTATTCTCTTGCTTATGTGCAAGCACGCAACCATCGGATTTTTGTAAAATGTGACATCTTTTTTAAGGCGTGAATCGAGATAATCTGTGTTAACACGTGGTGAGTTTTGGTTATCTGATCCTATCATTTCCATTGACATTGCCGGTGCATCTTATTTTGTTGGTAGATTTGTTGTGGCGTGGTTCATACTCTTCATTGATAGAAAAGCACGAGGTCCCGCTTTTATAGCTCGAACCCATATTTTATTGGTAGAATTGGGCTTGTGCCCATGAGTAATGTAAGAGAGAGGCGAGAGGTGTTAGTTATAGTAGAATCCATACTAGATGTAGCTATAATTTAAGGATGAACCTCGATAACCCTCATTCTTTTTTATTTCTCTTTCTCGCTTTTTCTCTTTAGTTGACCGTGATTAGTGCGCCGAATCCTAACTAGATTTGCAATAATGTTGTGTACTATGCATGGGGCAACGATCTGCAAGTGTAGCCAATTATTATTTTCCGATTCTATTATACGGACGACATGGCTCATGAAGACCCTTGGTCCTGCGGGTCGGTTTCGATCTTCACCGGCCGGCTCCATCCGGATTTATCATTTGTTATTTCCAGCAATTTTGTTAAACTCTTTAATAGCTCGATCTGTCTTTGACTTCTTATCTATCATCTATGACAAATAGCTGAAACAGGAGTGCGGGCATAGATGGCCGCCGTGACCGCACTCGGGTGTTATTATTGGGATTCCTCACACGTGACAGGAATATTCTTTTTGAGCCTTAACTATTGCTCATTTAAAGAAGCTTGTAATCGTTGCTACAACGTGGTACTCATGATATTAGAGCCGAAATGATCCTAGGTCGCGGCACGATCAAACATCGTAGAAAAAATCGAGGCTTCCTGAAACCAACGAGTGATCGGGGAGTTTTTGAATCGGTGATTAGGGAGCCGCCAACCACGTGGGTGCAACCGTCGTAGTGACAAGAGAACGCATGTCCGTATGTTTAATTGGCGCATCGATTAAGAAAAGGCGTCGAGTCACCCTATCGAGCACATCTCGGACGAAGATCTCGTGTGGAAGAAGAGTGTCATCACGACGCTGACGACGCGACCCGCCACATCATTACTTTAATATTCCTACATTCGAATCCGCCTTCGGGTTCTTATTTGTCGAATCTCGCTCATACATATTTATGCTACATCTATGGGGGAGGGACTCGGGAGGAGAAAACCGAAGCGGTAGCAGTCTTGAAAATTTCGAAATTTCCCTCTTCTCTCCTTCCGTGAATTTTTTTGAAAAACCTTGCGGACCTCCTTCTGCGGCGTTACGTTGTAAGTAAAGTACGACGAGGACGACGAACGATGTCGCGCATCTGAATTATCTAAATCGAGTTCATGGGCGGCGAACGTGAAGCCGCGGCGAGGTTTCCGTTTCGCTCTGCTGGGATTCACCCCGAACCTTCGGTTCGGTGTCGCTTTCATTTCATTACCAGAGGAGAGAGAGAGAGAGAGAGTGGGGCCCATTCTCTGACAAGTCATCCGGACTCTTATTAAATTCCCCTCTCTCTCTCTCTCTCTATCTCTATCTGTGCTTGGCTTGCGGCACGTGCGAGGCGCGTGGGGGAGGGGGTGGCGGGGGCGCGTGGGTTGGGGAGGGGGAGATTTTTACCCGCCCAAGGGGCGTGAGCTGTGGGGGATGTTCCCGATGGGCCCCACTCCCCATGTGCCCTCCTTCCTGTCTCCACCAGCTCCTGCCTCTCAATCATTAGCTTCTCCCTCCCCTCCCTCCAAACCCTAAAAACCTCCTCACTCTCTCTCCTCTCTCTCTCTCTGAGCTCGCGGACGACGACGAGCCACGCCCACACAGAAACCACTCAACCACTTTCCTCAGCTCATCTCAGCTCCAGCTCAGCTCAGCTCGAAGCTCGCAATAGCGAAGTGCCTTCCCGCTCTTCAAGCTGCGGAGCGTTGCCGAAGAGAGAGAAAACGAACCTCACGACGGAGGCGGAGTTTAGAGAGAGAGCTCGAGGGTTTGGTTTCGACAGCGCCATGTCGAATTCTGACGGAGGAAGCAACGCCGTCGCCAACGGGGCGATCATCGATCCGCAGAGGCAGCCGCACCAGCAGGGGGCCAACGGCGCCCTCGCCGTTAAGAAGCCCCCGTCCAAGGACCGACACAGCAAGGTCGACGGCCGCGGCCGCCGGATACGGATGCCGATCATATGCGCCGCCCGCGTCTTCCAGCTCACCCGCGAGCTCGGCCACAAGTCCGACGGCCAGACCATCGAGTGGCTCCTCCGCCAGGCCGAGCCCTCCATCATCGCCGCCACCGGGACCGGGACCACCCCCGCGAACTTCTCCACCGTCTCCGCCTCCGTCCGCGGCGGCGGCGGCGGCTCCAGCTCGGGCAGCCTTTCCTGCTCGATTTCTATGTCCCCCAACGCCTCGTCCTTGGAGCACAAGCCCTTGCTCGGGCCCACGCCGTTCATCCTCGGGAAGCGCGTGAGGGCGGATGACGACGGCGGAAACGGCAAGGACGAGGTCTCCGTCGTGGGCCAAACCGTGGAGGCGATGGTCGGTGCCGGCGGGGCGCCGGGTGGTTTCTGGGCGCTGCCGGCGCGGCCCGACTTCTGGAGCTTCGCGGCAGCGGCGGCTGCCGCAGCGGCGCCGCCGGATATGGTGGTGCAGCAGGGCGGGGCGGTGTCGGTGTCGCAGCAGGCGCCATCATTCTTCTTGCATCAGCAGCAGCAGGGGATCGGGGAGGCGTCGGCAGCTCGGGTGGGGAATTACATCCCGGGCCACCTGAATTTGCTCGCGTCCTTGTCAGGCGGGTCCGGAAATTCGGGCCGGAGGGACGATGACCACCGCTGATTCAGTGGGGGCTCCGGTGGTGGACGCACCCAGCAGTTGCTGCGTCGGTATATATATAAGTATGTGCAAGTCCTGTTGTTTCTCAGTCAGTTCAGTGTGTGTGCGCGTGTTGTGTGAAGATGGACAAGAAGGAATTTAGGTGAAGCTTTTAGGGGTTTAGGCTATTAGTTCTTTGGGTGGAGGAACAAGAAGTAGGAGTCCGCTCAATGCAAGATTCAATTTAGGGGTTTCTTTAGCTCTTTCTGGTGTAGCGTTTCTTAGGGTCATTCTTAGGTTCTTCCTGGTGGGATGTTTTCTTCGACAAGACACAGGACTTCCACGGAAATTCGGGCTCTTGTTTGGAACTTCAAGGGTCTGTCGTTCGAGGAAAAAAATGGGGGGGTTTTGTGCAAAATCCTATGAAGTGTCTTGTGATGATGTGCCCATAAAGGACATCAGTTTGGTTAATTCAACGTACTTTGCGCGAGGATTAAGGCGGATTCTTGCGCAAGTAGACACTGTTCTGTCACATGTCGTGAAGACTATGGCATTGCATGCCCATGGCGGGGTATGTTCACTTTTTTCTAGTCTAAACTCCTCGATTTGCTGCTCGTGTGGGGGGACCCATTGCTTCATAATTCAGTGAGAAAGCTTCAATTTGTTGCATCTTCGCCTCAAATTGCCGTGCTGAGTGAGCTGAGTTCTTGAAGTTCCTCGCGACATTGTCCAGCTGTCTCTTTGAACCGTGAAGATGAATGTGGGTGCTTTGGCTTCCAATTCAGGCGAATTCAGGAGGTTTCTGCTGGTCCAGCTTTGTGGTTGCTCTCTCGTCCCAATGCGCCTCGGAGAGGTGATGGTACGAAACGAAGGTGTGAAATAGGAGACTATTATCTCTCCGTAAGGCCTCTCTGCTTTCTCCGCTTTTGATAATTTTGTCTGTAATTCTTAAGCATCTCTGTATTAGATTCATCAGCGTGGAAAATAATGTGCTTTTCATGTATGTAACTGGATTGTTCCTTCTGGGTGCTGCTTGTGTGAATAAAAAGAAAAAAAATGAAAAAGACCCAATAATCTTTCTCAGTTCATCATCTGTTTCGTTGCTCTTTTGGCTCAACTCTTTGCCTCACTGCTCTCTATGCGCATGAATCATGCTCATGCGAGTATCGGTCTTCTTCGCCTGCCCCAGCGCCCTTCGCGGAGCGAGAGCCGCGAATTCTTGTCCGAATTTCGGGATCAGGGTCTACTTCATTTTAGCCACTCAATGACCCAGTGGGTGTTTTTGGCTTTTACAGATTTCCGTGTCCGCAATGTGATTTTGTCATTCGTGATTTGGAGAAGAGAATTGAAGGAGGCCTCAAACTCTCAATTCAAACGACTAATTTTGATATGCACATTGAAAGATCCAACTGTACCGTGTACCATGTGCAGCCTGTTATCACGCCTAGTTAATGGACCCCCTGCAGACTCTCTGTCTCTCTGTCTCTGTCGCTCTGTCTCTCTCTCTCTCTCTTGTCTCTTTTGAGTCTTTTGCTGAGACTTTCCAGATTGCAGAAAGAAAGGGGGGGTACGGCTAGTCCCAGTTGCAGGAGACCTCTCGATTTCCACATCGGGCTAGTTGCAGATGAAGGTGGTGATCTGATGAGGCAGAGTCCCTCCCTCCCCACCCTAAATCAATTTGCCCACAATTGTCACTTTCCTCAGATTCAGCAGGGGTAATTGTGTGGTTAAGTGAGGTCCTTTCTTATCGGGGTTTTAATGAACTCCTGTTAAGGGCTTGTTCTAGAATTTCTCTGGCAACCGTTTCTTCTTCGATCGATTGGATTGCGGAACAATAGATCTACGAGGAAATGTGCATGATTACTTGGAATGGTCGTTCGATCTTACTCTAATGCCTAATGACTCGAATCTAGATGGATTGGGTTTGGGTCAAGTGAAAAATGGTTTGACTCAAATTGATCAATTTAACCTGTTTTTACCTTTTTTTTATGCTATGCAAATTTAATAACTCATACCCAATTTGACTCATACTCAACATATACCCGATCTGATCCATATTTTTAAAACGCTTTCATATTTAATTCAATTTAGAAAAAGTTTTACTCAAACTGAGTTAAAAGTGCGGAGTGAGTGAGGACGAGAGAGAACAAAGAGAGAATCATATATGCGAGTTGGGTATAGATAAGTTGTAAACCTGCTTATGATCCATTTAAATACTAATATTATGTTTAAATCCATTTATTAAATATAATTAACCCATATAACAATTTAGCCAATTATATATGAGTTAAGAAATGAGTTTATGACCCATTTTGGCAAGTCTACTTGTTTTATAAAGCTACTGACACATATAACAAATTACCATTGCCTCTCGTAATGGCTCACGCTACTTCCACTTTATAATGGTGCGTATGGTAATCATTCTATTTCGGAAAACTGATTCTGATTAAAATGACTTTTTCTGATTCTGTTCCTGGATGAGTTTTAGAGAATCAGAACGAGTTTGATAACTGCCCAAAATTGCTGTTCCTGGAATAGAAACGCGTTTGATAACTGCACAAAATTTCTGTTTCAAAAAATCGTTTCTCTTCCTAATTTTTTTCATTTAGGTCAAATAATTATGTAGTTACTTTATAAAATTTCATCATAAATTGAAGATTAATTTCCAATACACACTACAATAATTTAAAATACATTTTTTTTAGCATGTCATAAATGAAACACAAATTTTAATACATGACGTTTGAAGTTCAATTGAAGCATGGGATAGTGCCCATATTAAGAACTCATTTTTTTCTTTAAATGTTGCTTTGTCCAAAATACATACAAACATAGCAGTTGAATAACCAAATTATCCACTAACAAAAAAAAAAAACTAAATTATCCTCCTTGATACGAAGTACAAGTTCTTCACTATCATTTTGCAGCTTGTCCTAAATCCAAGTGGGTGTTTGGCTCCAGCTCCACATGCAGATGGTCACATTTTGTGACGCACAGCTACGAGTATATATGTTATCATCCGCATGTTGGATGCTCTCATCTTCCGCGACATTTTTTTGCAAAAGAGTGAAATCTATGAAATCTAGGAAATTTAGGCCCAAATTTATGAAAATGAGATCAAACCAGCCTAATCTAAGCTTCTTCTATTTTTAGGGATTTTCTAAAATTTTTATGATTTTTTTTTAAAATTCCAATTTTTTCGAATTATTTTTATTTTATTATTTTTATTAGGTTGAAAGAAAAGTGACGAGAGAGCTGAAAGGGAAAAGTGAGAAATGTGAGACTTCATTCTTTTTTGTGATTCTCAAAAGTGATTCTTTTTTTTAGAACCAACTTTTTTTTGGTTCTGAATTTTGCTATAAAACTGATTCTGATTCCCTAAAATTGATTCTGAGAACAGAATCAGAATCAAAATTATTTGCGTTACCAAACATGATTCTCGTTCTTTACTGTTCAAGGGAACAGAAACAAAGAATGAAAATGGTTACCATACAGGCCATAAATGGCTGTAACACTTCTTAACTTATTGAGTTGACAAAAATAACCTCAAGTGAACTAATTAATCAAAAGCGCGGATGAAAAGGGTGAAAGTCGCTATTGATTGGAAATGCAAAAGCCACGCGTTGTTGCGAAATACACGACCGTCCGGGTATTAGAAACAATGGTGTTTTAATCACCACCTTATGCTATTTTCCATTTGCTGTTATGCAAACTTCATTTTCTCTCTTCTACCTATAAAGGATTTTTTTTTATAATGCGTTTGAACCTTCCTTGATTAACATATTTTAAATACAAATTATAGTCATAAAGACATCAAACTTTAACCAAAGAATTCTGTTAAGAAGACCTAAAGATTTGTATGCCACAAGGAGTTATTCTGATTGAGAGACATCGTAAATAAATATACTTTATTATTGTTTTTTGAAGTTACAATCTCGATCGTTAAGTCTATTAAAATACTTTAACTTTAGACGATTCTCGTAAAAAGGCAAAGAGCGGGTAAGCTCCTCCAATTTGAAGGGCGGAAGAAAATGAAACGATTTGGAAAATATTGATAAAAATCGTTAGATCAATCGATCTATGTTTAAGTATATTTCCTCTTTCATCAATCTTGCCGCTTGTCATGAGACCTCTGTGAGGGTTATTTTAAACTATTTAAATTATATAATGTACCTGCTGAAATTAGTTGAGGTGAAAATAGCGCGGGCTCTTTAAATTTTACCTATCAAATTCGAGGTCTGCGACTTCTTCGAGAGGAATGCATCAAAACATCATCAAGGAGAAGAAAAGTGAAGATTTAAGTTTGCCCTGGGCCTTTTCAAATGAAACGCAAAGGAGATGGAAATTACAAATTTCTTCGTTACATCGAAGAGAAAAAGTTCGCGACTGTTCTCCATTTCCGGACATTGATGCCCATGTATATGCCACGCGTACGGTGGTCAATCAATCATGTCACTTCGTCTATGAATCTTGAGAAGCAATTCTTCCGATTTTTCAGTAATTTGTACGTAAGGCTGGAATTTATGAACTATATAACTTGCGATAAATGCATTGGAAATTTTAAAAGTTATCAAGAAAGTACAATTGAGTCTTGCAACTTTAATAAAAGGTACAATCAAGTATTTTCGTTAACTCTGTCTAATGATAACAACTCTTGGGGAGCGTTAAAAACCTCGCCTTTATTTTCAAAAAAAGGAAAAGAAAATCGAGAAAAACGCTCCCTCCCTTTTTCGCTCTTTCCCTTGCCATTTGAAAGAAAGTGGCTGCGCAACTTCTTCTCTGTCACCGTTACCATTTATGGTGCTGCATTAAATGTTTTGCTCTGCATTCTCTGATTTTTCAGAGTACTCACTAAAAATGGGTCCAAAAAGTTGAAGTGAAATTAAATAGATAAAAAATGGGTCATATATGAAACCCATTTTGACCCATGACTCCCACAAATTACAAATGGGTCAGGGCCTCAAAGGCTTAACTTTATTATTATTATTTTTAATTTTCTATTTTTATAAGTGAATGAAAGAAATCAGAAAAGAAAAATAAAATTAAAAAAATATGAAAACCGTTGCCGACCGCCCAAGGTCGCTGCTGTCGGTGGCCGGAGAAAAATGAAAGAAAAAATAAAAGCAAAATAAAATAAAAAATACTTTTTAAAAAAATTAAAAAATATTTTTAATAATAAAATATTTTTAAAAAAAATCTAAAAAAATCAGAAAAAATTAAAAAAATTCACTAGATTTTTTATTGCATGAAAGTATTTTAGTAATATCATTTTTTATTTTATTTACTAATTTTTTATTGTTTAATTTACTTTTTTATTTGATGTAGAGTTTTTATCTGGTAACATATACATGTGAAGAGCTTAAAATATGTTAAATGAGTTATATAAGTTTTCTTAGAATATTGGTGTGATTTGGTAAAATGGGTCAAAAAGGGTCGGGTATATGTCATTGAATATAAGTCAAAACGGGTTAGACGGGTCAATATGGGTCGGATCATATTTGACCCGACCCAAACCCGACCCGACCCACCCATTTAACATCTTTACTTATAGCACGCTGCAGGCAGGCCCTTGCCCTCTCTGCCTCCTTAAAAATAAAAATAGTTTATTTTTTTAATCTAAGTGAAATACAAAATCAGATTCAAATTTGAACTAAAACGACGTCATTTTGGACTAGTTCTTCGTGTTTTAACCACATCAGCACCACGTGAGAGAGATAAAATAATATAAAGAAGTCACTTTAGCGTTTTCCGTTAGTCAAGTTGGATGGAATTAACGGAAGGACTTGATTGCACCAATTTGACAAGTTTTAAGATTTGATTGTACTTTTTGAAAGTTACAGGATTCAACTGCACTTTTGTGACAAGTTTTAAGACTTCCAATGTACTTATTCTCTATAACTTTATATCCCCAATAAAGAAAAAACCGCGACTTTATAATGAAAATTCCATCCAACATAATTTCAATGGACCTCGTAACTTTTATGCTATGTTTGGGAGAGTATGTAGGTCAGCAAAATAATGGTCGCCGCAAGAAGAAATACAAGCGATACGGGTGATCGGTTGACTCGATCCAAATCCGATTTCGGTGCTACTTAAAACGTTGAAAACAGGACAATTACAAATGTAGAGAAAGTCGAAAACAGGACAATTACAGATGTAGAGAAATTTGTACATACTCATAGCTGATTCGCTATATAAGCACGGCTACTTCTCGATAAGCTAAGGCATGATCAAGCCTTTCTCAGCAGAACAAAGATTCATCCCATCAAGAACATTCAACCAAGACTCGTGAATCTCACAACAAGGTAGAAACTAGAACAACGACACGAAGTTCGCCCTCGAACAGTCGTTCCCATCGAAGGAAAATGTATTCTTTCAAGTGACGGAGATAAGACTCCGCAGAGTCGGGACCAGAACAATGACGAAATGAAGAAGAAGATATCATAGGCAGTTGAAGCGAAAAATCTCGTGACCGCTCCTGGTCGAATTCAATCTAAGCACTTCTGAGTCACTACAAACTGCAAAATGGCCTTTCTAATCAGTGTGAAGAACCACTTCGCCCACGTCTCGTAAGCGTGGGCAATGGCCCGTGTAACCTTCGTTACCGGGCGAACTCGTCACTAGCTGAAGCATTCAACAGAAACGGAATCAACAAAAATCACAGGTCATACACATCGATAACTCGGCAGACAAAAAGTTAATGTCACAAGCAGTCTCGGTGAACTGCATCTCACAATGCTCAAAGCTTCCCGTCAAACATCCGTCCATTTGCACTCAAAAAAGAAGAAAGAATGACCAAGAGAAAGTAAGAGCACCTTTTCTTTGTTTCCAAAGCATCAGCCACCAGTGACTAGTTCTGATATAGTGAGTCGAGCGCTCGACCTGGATTTGATCGAGGCTCGGGCAGCATTAGCTTGCAGAAAGCGCAGCTACTTATGGCTCACCAGTGTGGCTGCAACTCCCATGAGAGACAGATGATTGTCTAAACCACAACTTTCTAGGCAAAATCCAAGTTACTCCAGACGCTCTACATCAGGACACAGCAATGCACACTACCTTTTACCAAACAGAGCAGCACAAATAATTAGCTACAGCGGTGCTCCCGATTGAACTCGTCAATTTGTCCAAA
The DNA here is from genome assembly GCA_029784005.1 of Lenwebbia sp. NSW1173648. Taxonomy (NCBI): domain Eukaryota; kingdom Viridiplantae; phylum Streptophyta; class Magnoliopsida; order Myrtales; family Myrtaceae; genus Lenwebbia; species Lenwebbia sp. NSW1173648. The sequence continues at coordinate 6,279,178 of JARCGZ010000010.1, read as the reverse complement.
GCTACCAAGCGACACTTAAACGACGCCTATGGGAGGGGCAAAAAACCCAACAGGCGTCATGACTCATCACTCGCTTGAGCTGTGCAGCCCTCACTTTCCCCGCACAGCATTGCAAACAGGAATGTTGCTATTGAGACTGTACTATCAAATAAGCTAGCTAGTTCAGCAAGAATTCTGCCAACCAATAAGTCGGCAAAGAGATTTTCTTTCTTTTCTCTCCCTGAAATGAGTATGGTAGCAGCGCCTTAGTTTCGGATTTTCCGAAGGAAAAAAAGAGTTCACAAGGAATCCACCATTGGCTGCCGAATAAATGTGCAGGACTCAGAGTAGCCCTTACTTGGTTCCTGGATGTGCTGGATAGCGGTGCCACGGGTGGTGAATTGAGTGCCTAGATCGGTGCAAGCTGCTCACATTGGCCACCAGGAAAAACAGGCATCATTATTCCTGGATTGTACTTCCAGTTACAGCAACAAGTAGCTTGAGGCAACAAGACACCAGTTCTCCCTTCGATTGAATATGGACGGGATTTCACAAACAGGAATTTCAGCAAGTAAAAACAGTCTTATCAGCAAAAACAATGTTCTCCTATCTCCTGAATCCACGGCATCCTCGTTTACAAATTGATCACGAAGCAGCAGAGAAAAAGTCGATAAATCCAACCGGCAACTTTAAGATTTGAATTGTCGCCACGCCGTCTCAAACGCTCCTTAACAAAATTCGCACTGACCCTATCGAGCTGCGGTCGGCTCGGACTACCACCGATCGGAAATCGGTGGACGAGAGAGAGAGAGACTACCGAAGAGGGTCTGTGTAGGAAGAATCATCGTCCTCTTCGCGCCTCTCCTCGCAACAAAGAAGGCACCGCGACAATTCAAGAAGCGCATCAAGAAGCGCAGATATCATCTCCTACGCGATTTTCTTCTTCTTCTGCGCCGGGCAATAAATCAAACGCTTGCAAGCCCAGATTAACCAAGCCCAACATCCAACAGATTCTAGAAATCGAATTCGGCGAACTGGGTCGGTGCCGTCCGGATTGGAGTCCTCTCTTCCCTCCTCGAGGACTCAAATATGAGAAATAAAACTGCAAATTTCAGCATATGGAAGACCGCCTTCGTGTCGCCGATCGGACAGTGACGATAATTACTGTATCGGACGGTACGAGCGAAATTGGAAATGAGAAATGGGGACTTACTTGATTGATGTTCTTGAGCGAAGGACTCCGACAATGCTTCCTTCTGGAGAGAAGAAGAAGAAGATACGAAGAGCTACGGGTCTGCCAGATTCTTGCCGCTAAGTCAAAGCCAAATTACATATACTTGGAGCATATGCTTCAGCGACGAGCCTGGGACTGGCTGTTGGAGTTCGTTGGCCACGTCTCCTAGCCTTTTATTTTATATATTTTTAGTTTTTTTTTCCTAAACATTTTATGACTGTGTCGGCTATCGGAAAAATCAAGTGCTCGGCAGCCGACGAAAATTTGATCAGCCGACCGGCATACTCATATCCTTATTTGAGAGGTTTAACTTGATTAGTTGAGGTTTTTATTTGAAACAAGATCCGCTTTACACATTTTTTTTTTATGAGAGGGTGACCTTATTTTCCGTTCTTATTTATAATTTTCCCAGAAAAATAAAAATAAAATTATTAAGAGACGATACATGAGAAAATATTTTGAATTGAGTACAAACCAATATTTTAAATTAACGAATTGATAAACGAATTAATATTGTGTAGTACATTAAATTTTAAAATGACGAGTTTTCTGCTGTTAAAGATATAATCTTTACGTGATTGACGAGCTCATGCTTATAAATTGTTCTAACTAGTGAGACACTCGTTAGTATGATTCGTCCTGAATGAATTGCATGTGGTAATTACACGCCCCATTCGATGTATTGATTGTCCCAAATCCATTTAGCAAAAGATAGAGAGATACAGTCGACTCATCATAAGTTCTCTTGCCTCTTCAAACCAACGAGTTCGCTGCCCCCTTATCCACTGGCACTGGACTAACTTTTGCGTCAGTCGCCTCTTCATACCCAGCTTCGAACATCTTCCCCGCAAAGCTCGAATATTTCAAGGTTGAATTTGTTGTCCCTCTTCTTTTTCTTAATTTTTTTTTTGCCCGTTTGAGATTTCCCGTGTTCTCCGCACCCGCGTGTTTTGGCTGCAGTAGCAGAATCATTTGCGCTCATTTGTGTAGGGAAAAAAGCGACCCATCTGTGTTCTTCCCTCGAAATCGGTTGCTCTCGAACGAGAAGTTAATGGGTGTCTTCGTTTTCGCTTGCTTTCAGCAAAGTGGGTGGCTTTTCTTGTTGCAGATGGTGGCAGGTTGAGGACAGTGGCTTGTAAAGATGGGGTCTTTTTCTCTTCACGCTCTTTGCCTGGCAAAGCCTAAGCTCCCATGGAGTAATGACTGCTCTCAGAACCTGAACAGCCTCAAGCTTCCTGCTCTGGTACAGTTTTTAGCTCTTACAGTAATTTTTTTTTTTTTTGGCTCATTGGCGTCTTCTTTTCTTCCTGTTGGCTATCATAGTGGAATAGCAACATAATGTTGCAATTGTTGGGGGAATCTGAAAAGGCTCGTGTGTGTGAGTTGATGAGGGTATAGTCTACTGTCACGGCTGGTTGATTGATCGAGCTTGCCCTATACCCGGCCTGCGACCTAGGATTCTAGAGAGAAATTAGAGAGAAACTCGTAAAGAGAAGTTCTAGATTCTATTGCTTGTGAGATGATACCATTCTGGATCGCTATTACTTGAGAGATCATACAAACGAGGGGAGGGCACCCTATTTAGACAAGAACCCCTTTGATTACAACGGTAGATTCCCTCTTGATCTATCGGTGGTGATTCCATCTTACCATGTACAAGGGACACTCTAGAAGAAATCCTAGGCCCTCAGAAGCTTCAGGGCTAGATCATTTGGGTCACTTCCTCTGGACTGTGATACTCTAGGCTCAATATCTATATAGAGTGAAGATTTTGGGATTTGGTTTGGGTTTTGAACAGGCCTATCTCTAGGTGGAAACGCAGTATTTGAAGAGAGTCTCTGTTAGTTCTAGGTTGCAAAACTAACAGTTCTTGTGCTTTTGGAGTTCTGGTCTAATATTATTTGCTTCACTTTTCTTGTGAGCTGTGCTTTGAGCATAACGACGAAAAACCTGTTCAAGTTCAATTAAATTTTTGTCATGGATAAGCTTCCTCTGATCACCTGTGACAATACTTTAGAAGTGTGATACATGGGAGAAATGTTATGCCAAAGTGACAGGAAAGGTCTATTTGCTTCTTGTGCTGCAAGAATAGGATAGGCATCATCATGCAAATAATTCAGTTCACGAAAATATGTTTTTCACCAATTCCATTGTCAGAATTGTGTTACTGTTCTACATTGATTTCTACCAGTGTTCTACATATGCTTTCTCATTTAATGCTTACATCTTAGTCGAATTGTTATTTTAAAGCAGCAGCGAGGACCCGATTTTCATTCACGCAAGGCTTCAAAAGTTCTTGCTTTCTATGGGTTGAAGAGTCCTCCATATGAACTTGTAAGTTGTTAGTTGATAGTTTTCTGCACAAGTTTTCAATCTGAGAATTTTATCCAAAAAGAGTAAGACATGCACTGATAATGGTACGTGTAATTATCATTGCCATGGCCTGCATAATTAATTCAGCTAAGCTAGTTTTTTTTCAGTCGCTTATGCTTATCACTCGAACGAGAGATAAGCATAGTGGCATAAAGTTGAGGTTCTTCCAATTGGGCTTTGAAGTTACTTCAACTGTATGAAGTTTCCTCCCACGAACGTCCATGACAAATGAAAGTTTTAAAGTGGCCCATGCTTTTAATTGAGTGTTTGGCTTAAGCCATGGAGCGGCTTTATGGCACGATCCAAGCTTGTTCAAGACTCGAATATGTAGTTGGCATCTGCTCTATTTCACAAGCATGTGATACAGGTGTTCCGAAAAATCATTAGAGGAATTAAGTTTGGTATTTTGCCGGCAAACCATAAAAAAGTGAGGCTTTCTGATCGATTATGTAAAATTTAGGCTTTCTTACCAATTATGCAAAATAAGAAACTATCTCGTCGTCTATCCATGACTATAAGTTTTGTACGTAATTGTCTGAGGTCTATTGATAAAAAAACTATCTCGTCGTCTATTCATGAGTTTTCGCCACTCCTGAAATTTTCGACGCCAGTTATTTCAACGTTAGAAAATTTGTACTGGCATTTGAAGTGTTCCTATTCTTCCTAGTGACTGTGTCCCAATGTGTAGGATGCTCTTGAACCATACATGAGCAAGAGGCTTCTGGAAACACACTGGGGAGAACATCATCATGGTTATGTGGAAGGCTTGAACAAACAACTTGAGAAGAACGACATATTATATGGCTACACTCTTGACGAACTTGTCAAAGTAACTTTCAACAATGGGAACCCACTACCGGAGTTCAATAATGCTGCACAGGCATGTCCTCTTTTCTTCAGCAATTTCACTTACTAGTTGTGCTGTATTCTCTTAGGGAACTTGCTTTCTCATTCTAAGGACAAGTTTGGCTGTGTAATTATCTCCACGGCTTATGCAGCTGATGAAAGCTCTTTTCTCAGGAAATTTGTACATAACCCTTTCTCTCAGAGCAGCCATGAGCACATTCAGTTTGTGATGCTTCGTCGATTGACCCTTTTGCTTTACTCGCACATCCTTTAGTTCATTTCCAATTGCTGTGTACGAGGGATCTAATTAAAGGAGCCTGTTATTCAAAATTATAGTGCTTATCATACAAAAAGAGAGCTTGGAATTTCAGCGGACCTTGTTAAGTACTTGTGGATATTCAGCTGCTTAACAGCTTGCAAGGAGTTCACCAAAAATGTGGGCAAGCGTGAGGATCTAACATGTTCTTATGCATAGCTTGTCGCCTGACCCTGCGTAATCGGTTAATCGGCTAAGAAATATCATGTGCATATCTTAGCAGTTCAGAGGATAAGGGTTCTATGTATTCATCTTGTATCTGACATTCAGGTAATGCACATGCATGTGCTTGTGAGGAACTTTCTGGACTATAAGAGAGAACTTTTCATTATTCCAATTCGTCTTCGGCAGATAAATAGGAATTACATGCTTGGAAAATATTAAAGTAGTATTTCGACTACTGATTAACATTTCTAGTGACCATTTGCTATAATCATTTGATGGAGAGCCTCTTTTAGGCCATACAATCGCAGCTAAAAGCGCATTGTTGGTAGTATGTGTGTGGGCAAGAGACCATTTACACATACCAGAAAAGCTATTTATCATCTTAGTGAGATCCCTCAATCTTCTACACTAGTTCCAAATTGTGATGCACCTAGACAAGATTGCAGGTTGGCAACTTTGTAATCATCATTTAGACAAACCTTTTACCTTACCTTTTTTTGCTTTTAGGGCCAGTCTTTGTACCCAAAAGGGTTCAAACTGCTAGAGCCTTGGGCAGAGTCATGGAAATGTTAGTCACCTTGCTTGATGCAAGCATTGCTTGTATAAGATATTGATGTGAATACACGAAGAAATATCCAAAAGAATTGGAATATTAGGCAGGATTGAGCATGTGTAGCCAAACCTAACCAATTGCTGACCGTAAACATCTAACACTAGCCCAGCACTTTTAGTGGGAGGAGGAGAGGCAAGTACCTGGATCTGATCCAAGTTATGTTTACACAAAGTTTAGCATGTTACCGTTATACAGAGAAGAATATCCTAGTTTTGCTCGTGTTATGTGCAATATGAGCATTTCACCATACCTTAGGATGCCCCTGTGCGCTGCATTGAATTATTTTGCGAACTCTTATCCAAATAAAAATTTCCAGGTTTGGAATCACGACTTTTTTTGGGAATCAATGCAACCTGGAGGTGGAGGCATGCCAGAACTGGGTCTTCTTCAGCAAATTGAAAAGGACTTTGGTTCATTTACCAATTTCAAGGAGAAGTTCATTGAAGCTGCTCTGTCGCTGTTTGGATCAGGCTGGGTTTGGCTTGTCTGTAAGTTAATTTCTAAGATTAAGCCTGCTTCTTTTCCCATTTGATGCTCGTTCAATTTGTTGCTTTAACATCCATCTAGTAATATTCCGACTGCAGACAACCAAGAAGTCAACCATTCTCTTACTCCAAAATCCAATTTTGATTACAGAATAGTAACTCCATAATGCCAACGAGCACATGAGTACCAAATGTACCAAGTGCATTCTGCAAAGTTGATTGTTGATTTACCCTTTTCCTGATGGTTCTGTTCTAAAGAGTTTGAAACTGTCATCAAAGCATAAAAGTTGACGGGTTGTAATCTTCTGGTGATATATTTATTCGTTTTCTTTTCTGTTTAGTGAAGAGACGAGAAAAGCGACTTGAAGTAGTGAAGACATCAAATGCTGTCAACCCGATCGCATGGGATGACATTGTAAGTCAGCATTTCCCGTTTGTTTTCTGAGACATTCTTCTTCTTAGATGTTGTTAATCCACATCCTCCTCCTCCTGCAGCCCTTAATCAGCTTGGATACGTGGGAAGTAAGCACTCTCTCTCTCTCTCTCTCTCTCTCGTGTATGTGTGTGTGTGTGTGGATATTGATTTTCCTAACTTCTTTATTTTCCTTTGCAGCATGCTTATTACCAAGATTACAAGGTACAAAACCATTCCAAGTATCTTTTCTCATCATTGACATGTGTGTACTGAAATTGGATTCTGCCGTACAGCATGATCGAGGGAAATACGTTAATGCATTCATGAATCACCTCGTGTCTTGGCATGTCGTGACAGCCCGGATTATCCGTGCGGAGGCCTTTGTTAACTTAGGCGAACCCAAGATCCCCGTTGCATGATATGCTTCAACTTCAAGAAGCTGCTGTTTTTGTAGTCTTGCGGGATATACACGTAGATCATGGATGAGTTATATATTTAAGTACGTAGAACATGATTTAGTCAAACTCTTTTCCCCCAAATTTTCCTCTTTTTTCTTTTCTATATAATATGTGCAAGTAGAAAATTTAGATGCTCTTGGCTTCTCAATGCATAATCTTGTGTATCTGATGAACACGCGAGTGACTCTGCTGTACCAATTCATGATCATAGCTGAGGCAGAGATTAGAAACCAGAAACTTGCCACCCCAGTTTTCGCTGTTCTGCATTTGTGTGCGCGCTTGTTTTTGGTTAATGCTCATAGCCAGACCTGATTGAGCTCAGTCATGGGCCCGTCCGTTCATTAAGATGATGCGGTATATCAGTATAGTGAAGTAGATGAGTTTCGCAAGAGAGAGAGAAGCCCGCACGCAGAGCCCAACATGCCAGCTCCAAAATTTCTCGGCGCGTAACCCGGAACGCCGGCTCCAAAAGGCCTCGGACACGTGCACCGCGTTTATACCATCACATGCCCTGTTTTGTCATGGAGGATACACCCCATGTAGGAAAGAACAAGCATAGCTGACCAAAACCTCTGCAATTAAACTATACTGGGGTGGACATGGGTCAGCCTTGAGGAAAGATCCCATTGTAGGAAAAGGGCAGTTAACAGCAAACAAAGTCTAGGGCTTCAGAATAGACACATTCTCTGGATCTTTTCTTTCTTTTTTTCCAAATCAGGGTAATCATATGCAAAGTGATTGCCTCTTGCTTAGGAATGAGATATAAAATGTTGGGACAAAAAATTAGAATACATTGAGAGTCAACACATAGAAATTATTATCACTCAATTCAACAGTGGCCAACTCATGGTGATGTATTCAATCTGTTCATTGATATGCAAGAGCAGGCTCAACCTAAAAAATCTAGTGAATTTGGTTGGGGGGGTCAGCTGGAGATCAATAATGCAACAGATGTTGTGCACATGGGCCATCACTGAAAAGGCATTAAACCTAAAGCCAACTCCTTTTTGGCTCACAAGCTTAGGTCAGAAGCCTGTGGGGTTGTGATCATGTCTCTTGCCCATGAAATCCCACTACTCTTCTTTTTTAAGTTTCTTCTAAGTGGCCTCCTTGTGAAGGTTTTCAAAATATTAGGCTACTCTTGTTTCGCCGTAAATTTGATAATAGTGGAAAATATTTTTCAAGAAAAATATTTAGTTTTCTTTTGTTTGGTGGTTCAGGGAAAGTGGTTTCTTTTTTTCCTGAATGAGGAGTCGTTTTCCCTGACGTAAGCTTGTTGTTTTCAGTCCATGGAAAACGCTTTCTGCCGTCCAAAAAATGGCAAATCGAAAAATAATCTCCTGATAGCAGTTTTCCTTCAAAACAAACGGACCCTTATTACATGAAAAATAAAATCCAGGAGTGGCAATGTTCCATTTACAACTAGGATAGACACAACAAAAATCTCAATCGGCATACTATGCATTAACAAGATGCAATGTATTTTGCATGATTAAAACCCGTTCTGTACTAATTGACGAGAGGGCAAATTTCGAGTTCCTGATTATTGGAAGGAGAACGTTGTTCCCTCCGAGTTAGCTCGAATGCATGTGTATGAACTAGAGATGGAAAAATGGCAAGAACCATGTGCAAGGTTTTCAATGAAATTGAAATCCCCCTCAAAAAGGAAAGGCAAATGAGGATTTGAAGTGATCATGAGTGAAGAAAGCTTTAATGATTGAGGGTTGGGGGGAGGTTGGGTCTACCAGACTACCATCACCACCATCTCTCTCTCTCTTTTAGCTGTTGCTTTTTCATGTGCCATTGGAACTGCACCTTCCACATTCACATGTAGGCACCTCTCCAGCTGACTCCTCCTCTGTATCTGCTCCATGCATTTAAATTCTTCTAGTTGCAATCTAATGGAACACCCTCTGTTATCCAAACTCTCTCTCTCTCTCTCTCTCTCTCTCTCTCTCTCTCTCTCTCTCTCTCTACTAAGATCTGGACCTCTGAATTGTCATCATCAAGCCTCCCAAATTGGTAATTCGACTCCAGCACTGGCCACGCGAAACACGATCCGGTTCTTCTGTGTCGCGATCCGGAAGTGTTGCAAGCGGTTCTTTGGAATGATTTTTGGCTTTCGGGATTTCGACTTTCGGGCTTTTAACTTTCACAATTAAAGTCTAGAATCAACCTTTCATTTTTAAATGCTTTGTGACGCAGAGAAATCAGATGGCCTAAGTTCTTCACTTTTTATGAGTGAAATTTGAAGGTGAGGCGCCAAAAAGGAACTCAAATTAACCCTCTCTTTTTTTTTTTTTTTGCCGTGTGCGGAATAAAGAACAGCTTGAATGTGAGTGAAACTGTAAACAAAAACACAGGCCAGCAAAAGCAACGTTAGGAATCACCTAAAAAAAAAAGGGAAATAAATATGAGTTTATCACATGCATGATAAAATATAAATTGAGAGAGATATAAAAAAAAAGGTAAATAAATATAAACTTATCAATGTTGGTCATTCAAATCTTGTTATCCTATAGTTTTTTTTTTCCCTTTGATTTTCCGAGCCAGCGGCACTCGAGTTTCGCTCGTTTCCTTTTCTTTTTTTTTTTCCCCTTTTTATGCCGTCGAACCATCCTGAGGTTGACCCGATCGCCTCCGGCTCCCGAAAACGATGATTGTGGGCTCGATTCCTACTTTGGGGAACTCGGATTCAGGTGGGAGGTCGTAGTAATCGGTGGCGGTGCCGGTGCTCCTTTGGGTAATATGCTAATTACGATCGTGTCCCCGAGTCATTATGAACATGAAAAATTCGTATGTTTTGATTTGACGACGACAGACGACGACGACACCCTCGTATCCGGCCCTTTTCCAAAGGGGCGTGCCCAAAAAGAGAATGGGAAAGCTTCCTCCCAGAGCCCTCATGGTTGGGACCCATTGTCCTTAAATTGTCTTCACACGTTTGACCAATTTGATAACGAACTTCATTTATTCTCATAGCAAAAAAAATAAAAATTCTACATGTAGAAAAAAAAAAAAGGACAAGAAAAAAAGGAAAGAAAAGTTCTATCATTCAAGGGCGGGGTCCAATAAGCATGCCACTGCTGATAAGGGATTGGAGGGTGGGAACGTTAGTATCATAAGTGCGAGATTTGACTTCCGCGCTCTATAAAGAGGTAGAGCAAAAGTCAAAGAGATGAGAGTTAAAACTATGACAGACCATGAAAAAAAGGAGGCGAGGACTATGTAATGGATGATCCGATTTTCTCTTTCTATCGATAAAGCTAATTGATTAAGCATACGCCAAAAGCTAAGGAGCAACGCTCGCGAGCGCAAATTACTGTACTTCGAACTCAAAATTCATAATATAGCTTTTCTCTTTTTACGATAGATATTTATGCAGAGACTATAATTTTTAGATAAAGAGAATTAGTATTACGTGGCTTTTCTAGGTTGAATTTACTTTCGATTTTTTGTTCATATATATATTTTTTGCTTTTCGGTTTCTGAGAAAATAAGGAAAACAAAAAAGCCCGGCGCCTAATTTTGCTAGACATATCACGTCGTGGGAAGAGAGATGCTTTAGACGAGGAGTCGCTATAGAGGTCCAAATGAACAGCCGTCAATTCGCATGATCAGTCCCCGTCGTTTCGATGATGCGTGGTCGTTTTGATTGAACTTGTCGTGGTGCCATATCTAATTTTGGTTGGAACGGGTGCCCAACATTTTGCTTTTAGGCTTTAAAATTTCTGTTGGGGGGACACCTTTTCTTGGTCGTACAAATTTAGGAAAAGTAAAGAAAAGGAAAGGAAATCTCGGACAATAATGATGTTGCAAGTTTAACTATCTTATGATCAGAGCTTGAGCTTACTCTGTATTGGGTAAAGTTATAGTTTTGCTGATAAATTTGGTATGTGAAGTGAATTTTGGAAAAATGTCAAAATAGTCCTAAATCTTTCACATATTTGTCAATTCAGTCCTAACCGTTTTAAGTTTGCCGATTCGGTCATAAACCTTTTCACTTTTTGCCAATTTAATCTTATTGGCCGGAAATCGCTGACGTGGACGTTGAACATCCCACGCGACACTGCTGGTAGTGACATATTATTTTCAATATATATTTTAATTTTTTAAAATTATTTTATTTTATCCTCACTCTTTTCTAGCTTTAGAGGCCGGCGGGGGTGGGTGCAAGGACCGCGGGGGTCGTGACTCTCGCCGCCCTCGTTGTGATCAGATTTGGTCAATAAGACTGAATTGGCAAAAAGTGAAAATGTTTAGAATTTATGACTTTTTCGATAAATTTTTCCGTTAATTTTTATTCGGTCGAGATTGAAGTGGATAGCATATTGCTGCCACCGTATCAACGCCTCACTCGAAAACTCGACGGTTTCAGCTCAATTCTACGAGATGTCCAGGTATTGTCAAAACTAATTGCTAAACTAATTGTTATAAACATTAAAATTAGTGAACGCACTTATGTCCATCCCATTCTAAATCGAATCGAATGACGTGTTTATTTCGCGAAAGATGAATGATTCGGAAAATATTTTCTTGAAAACGATCGCTCGTATCGCTTACAAAAATGAATAAATGAAAAATATTTTCATCATCTATAAAAAATATTTGAATGTAAATTATTATCGACAACGAAAATAATCTTTATTGGCTAATTATTTCAATAAATATAAGCGATTATTTTTAAGAAAATATTTTTTCGAATAATTTATTTTTACGAAGGAAACAAAGTTGGAGTGAGTCTTGGAATTCCTAAACGTGACTCCACTATGGATTCACGTTACACGGAGCTGAGAGAATAGCGCTTCGTGATTGGCCATCCATACGAGTAGAGGTGAGAATGGTTTCAGGGTAGAACACCGGACCGGTGGGAATCGAACGATTCGAGGTTCCAGGGTATAGATGGTAGGTTCCAGGTTCTAAAAATCAAGGGACCTGTTCTGACGGGTAGGTTCCAGGTTCCAGGTAGGTGGAACCTAGAACTGGAACCTAGAACCTGGAGCAAGTATTTATATTTTTTTTTGGTATATGTCTTCACGTCATCCTATGGTATTCCTTGGTGTCCGATGATAAGTATGTAATCCGGAACCACTTTATCATTGAGACTTTTGCTTTGTTAATGTTTCGTATTTTTGCGCGTGTCTAAATATGAATTGTGGTCAGTGAATTTTAGCGGCAGGTAGTGGTAATTAAATGTGATTATTCACTACAATCATTCAACTAAGAATGCATGTGGAACCTGGGTGGAACTTGTGACAAGGTAAGTTATAGGTTCTAAAGTATGCATGGCAGGTTTCAAGTTCCAAAAAATGAGGAACCTGTATAGACGGATAGGTTCCAGGTGAAATCTGTATGATAGGTTCCAGGTGAAATCTGTATGGAACCTGAAATCGCTCACGCCTACATACGAGTTGCCGTTGGTGCGAAGCAGTAGATTCTTCGGCCCGATCGGCTACGATCGCGACAGCAATTCGAATCGCGCAACTCACGCTTTGCGGTTTGCTGGCTTTTTGGAACGCTTCGTTGTGGAGTGCCGTAATCACATGGTCTTGCCTCCATGTGCGCGCCGTAGATTGACCGCACGATCTCCCATCCGGTTCGGACTAAGTTCCGCCACGTCCGCAATATCTCTAACTTTTTGACTTAGACCTCCGCCCCTCCCACAAAATTTCAGCAGACCGGGTTTTTCATCTCGCGTCACGCTCACATTCTCTGTCGTATCGGCATAGGATGATGGATTGACGACAACGCCCTTTTCCTCTTTTTTCGCTCGCGCATTTATTAAGGACGATCTTTTTTATTTATGAGCTTTAATTGGTGAGATAATCCTTATCCACGGATTCAAACAAAAATAGCCTTAAAATAATCACGAGTTATTCCTAATTAATATTAATTTCACATGACATTTGAAAATATTCTTTCTATATTCAACCGATCACGCCGACGTAGCTCGACATGATAAGGCACGCTAGCTCTCTGCGCATTAAATAGAGATTACGCATATGCATCACGAATGCACTTTTTGGAAAAGATATGTTTTTTTTCCTCTCTTTTTGTGCTTGTAAAATGATTCATATTGAACATGTTTGCTACTAGAAGAAGTTAACCCATTTTTTGGTCGGCATCAAATATCTGATAAAACTATCATTTTTTAGGATAAATTATATGTACTTATGTGCTCATTTATGGTGCACAAATTACGCCCCGCGTATTCGGAAAGACTCCCGCCGTTAATTTCCAGAAAAGGCAGGGCCAAAACCGTCACACCGCTAAAAGTTGGCGAAACGTTAAAGAGACTTTCAAATTTGGTTGGTCCATTGCAGACCACGAAAATTTTTTTAAAAAAAGGAAAAATGACAGATAACCACATTTTAAAATCAAATTAAATTCGAAAAAAGAAGCAGAGAAAATAAGAAAAAAGAAAAGAAACGAAGAAAGGAAAAAAGCAGAAGAACAGGAGCCAAAAAAAAGGGTGGTTTCTTCTTCTCTACACGCCTCGGATTTTCCCCCATCCATTCCCGACGATCTCGTTTTCTCGGATTTTTCTCTCTCTCGTTCTTCTGAGGAGCCAAGCGCTCCGACCCTCGTCAGCAGTTGCTTTCGGAGATTTTCTGGTTCGCGCGATTCTCGCTTGTTGTTTTTTTTGGTGTTTGTGGGTCGACTTTTTCTTTTTCTGGCGGAGCTCAGTCTGGACTCTGGACTGATTTGATATCTGGAGGCGATTTCGGGACGCAGATCGAAGCTGTGTGTGGTGCGTCGAGTGTTGCCTCTCGCGAGCGTGTTTGGTCTCTCTGGAGGTACGCGAAGAGCTTTCGCATTTTCTCGTTCTTCCCCTTTTGCTTTCTTCTTTCTCTTTCCCCGTTTGCACATTTGCCGATTTTGGCCTGATTACGAGCTAGCGATGACCCGTGGCGCTAGCGGATCGGGCCGAGATTCGTTGCCGCAGTGGATTGTGCCCGCACGGGACTTGTTCGGCGAGTGAACGGATGGAAAAAAATTGCAAGTGAAGAACGGGGAGTTTTGTCCGATACTGTTTAACACGTCCTTCTCGTCTTACTAATGTTACTCGGGAACGGTGCTTGTGGGTGTTAGCTTGCGTTTTAGTTTGCTGGAGTCGCTGTAGTTTGGTCCGTGTGAAGAATTCCAGGGTCGGTTGATTTGGAAACTTACATTCTCATGTGAACCGTTTATGGGATGCTGAATTAGTTAGCGAGTCCAGCATTTTGGTTGTTTTGCTTTCAGGGTCTATTGGAGCTTTAGGTTGAAGAGCATTGAGCTCTCTCTGTCGGATTATGGTCCCCACCAATACCAACTTGATAAGCCATCGAGCGGGCCCTTTTTAAAGTTTGTTAAAATGTCTTGGCGTGTCTTGGTGTAAAGCGAGCTTTCTGATTTCAGTCTTTATCCTCTGTATCAGCTTGTTGGCGATTCTGGACAAAGCTGGAGTGAAAAATGTCAGGGAGGTCCCAAGTCTCGCCTTCCCTTCAGTCAATCAAATCCTTGCCTGGTCAGTTTAGGTTCATGGATTCGCAAGCATCTGATGGCCTTGCAATGAGTGAGAAGCTTGTTAGCGGCGATGTGATGTCATCCCTTACTCTAGGAAATGGGACTCTTGGGGACGGGGTAGCTGGAGGTGCTGAAAGGAGTAATTCTAACGTGGACCTAGCCAATGAGGATTCTCCCTATGGTGGAAGTCCTGTATCAGCTGAAGAAAGGCCCTCTATTGGTGATGAAGACTCCGAGGCAGTGGCTCTGCCCTTGCCCTCAACCTCGACTTCTCGTAGTGACAGGATATGGGGTGACATGACTCCTTATGCCTCCAAGAAGGTACACATTAATTTTGCTGCTTTCCACCAGATTTGAACTTGACACTTTAATTGGTGAAGTTAGTTATTTTCTCAAACATCACTTTTTGACAGAATGTCCTGCATTTTCGAGTAAATTTTTGTAAATCTTTTAGCTATAGGCTTCTTTTTTTTTTTTTGTCTTTCTTTATCTCTATTTCTGTTTGGTTAGCAAGCATACGATACAATTACATGCTACCTCTCCGTGTGTTTATTCTTGTGTAACAAATAATATCAGCTTTACTTCTACGGTGGATATGAACTACTCTCGAATCTTGGATGTGATTGGTAAACAATCGTGCTGTTGAAACTGTTGCATCGGGAATCTTAGTTCAGCACATTCCCCTTCCCTGAGAAAAGGATAAATCTAAGGTCTTGTTTATGTGCATGCCCGCATTCGTCTGCACTGTGAGAACTCTGTTAGTAATTGCGAGAAAGTTCATTTTTCTTTATTCATTTTCCTAGCAATTGTTTCAGAAAGCTGTAAATAAAACGCGGTTCAGATCACATACTAAAGCGCGTTTTTAATCATCCTATCCCTCATCCTCGCGTTTAGAAGATACAACTCCCTTGCTTAAGCTATCGAGTCGTTGTTTCTTTGACTAAGTTTTAGTAACTCAGGAAGGGATTGAGTGACAATAAAAATTACGCGCTATTTAATTAATCACAATTATGTTGTAACTTTTTTTGTTCCAGAAACTTCAATCTTGGTTTCAAACTCCAAATGGGGATTGGGAGCTGGTGAAGATATTATCAACTTCAGGGGTGGAGGCCCTTGTTTCACTTCCTGAGGGGAAAGTGAGTCACTAAGGAAACTCTAAACCACTGCATTAGTGTTTGAAGATTGATGTTTATTTATTTATGGTTAAGTTGCATCCTAAGTGTAGATTTTTAAAGTAAAAGAGGAAAGTTTGCTCCCAGCAAATCCCGATATCCTGGATGGAGTGGATGATCTCATGCAGTTAAGTTATTTGAGTGAACCCTCAGTATTGTACAATCTTCAGTATCGGTACAATCAAGACATGATCTATGTAAGTATCTTCTAATGTTTCAATTTGCAGTTTTCTTTTGGAGGATTCTGTTCTTGCTGACTCCATTTTCCCTATAAAATTATGCATTTAAGACCAAAGCAGGGCCAGTATTGGTAGCAATAAATCCCTTCAAGAAAGTTCCTTTATATGGCAATAATTACGTCGAGGCATATAAGAATAAGCATATGGAGAGTCCTCATGTCTATGCTATCACGGATACGGCAATAAGGGAAATGATACGAGGTGTTTTTCGGTTTTAGTCAATTTTTTACTTGAATGCAACCTCTGGGAGTTGTGAACAAGTTCTTATATAAGTTTTCTTTCTTTCAGATGAAGTTAACCAGTCCATCATCATAAGGTTAGCATCATAGCATCGTCTTCTTTCACTTTTCTTTGATTTACAGTGTGTATAGTAGACTCGAATACTACGCATCAAGATACCAATCATGCCTGTGCAGCTTCTTGGGTTGAATTTGGGGAACCTTTATTTTGCATCTTTCTTTTAGATTGTTGAACTTGTATTATTATGTAATGCGTTGATTTATGGTGATGATCTCATCCTAGGTATCTGAGGTATAGGTTTCTTGTGACAACCTTTTGGTTAATAATGATGGACCGTCCTTTGGTCGAGCACCCGCCTTTGTACTTTTCATTGTCACGGATTGGTGTTGCATCGGGGGAATCTGTTGATCATTTCTTTATTCATTGTGACTTTGCTCTTAAGCTTTACATATTCTTAGTTCATCTTAGGTGGCATGGGTTATGCCAAGTCATGCCATCCAGCTTTTTACCTGTTGGAATGCTTATGGAAGTGGCTCAATTCTTTAGAAGTCTTGGAGTGCTGCACCCCTTTGTCTCGTGCGGTGCACTTGGAAGGAACACAACAAGAGACTGTTTGGGGGTTTGAAATTGTCGGTTGCTTTCGCATTGTGCTCTTTTATTTGGCTGTGGACATTTTGTTTGACTTCACATAGTTTTGTGATGTTTTCTTTCGATTATTTTGATTTTTTTTTCTTTTTTCTTTCCTTGCATATTTCTGATGTACTTGAATTGTTTATTACCTATAATGACATAGTTCTATACTGTTAAACGATGAGCTAGAGTAGGACAGAGTGGATTTGTTTTTCTCTTTTATGAGAAATAAATGAGTTTCTTTATCTCTGTTCTGGCAACTAAGAACTTACCACTCTAAGTACTAGTTTACATTGTGGTTTAATGTTAGCTAACTCGAATATATTTCCAAGGACCTTAGGATTCTTAAATCTCTTTGAAGTATTATTGTTGTTTTCATCCGAGAGGGGATTGTGCAATTGTTATCTGTTGGTTTGTCTCTTCATGTCCATGATTATGGAACGCGCGCTAGAAACAATGGTGGAATGAGCGCACTGCACAATATTGAGGCAGTCAGAGCATCGGCTGTATAGTGATAAAGAGGGAGAAAGGACCTTGACGATTAAATTAAGATCCCTTTTAAAATCTGTGTGCATTATTTTCTGTTGAACAGCTTTAGTACTAGGCCTTTCAGATAGCAGTCATTGGCTCACATGTCATTTGTTGAATCCTGTAGTTATGGTTTCATCTCTTTATTCCTCCAGCGGTGAAAGTGGAGCAGGCAAAACTGAGACTGCAAAGATAGCAATGCAATATTTGGCTGCCCTTGGTGGTGGGAGTGGAATTGAATATGAAATACTGAAGACTAATCCAATATTGGAAGCCTTTGGTAATGCAAAAACCTTAAGAAATGACAACTCAAGCCGCTTTGTAAGCTTTCTTGCCTCCATTTGTTTGACATGCTTGGGTTGCTTGGAAGCAGTTTCACATTCTTTAGAGGACATCTTTTGCATTTCATGTTGGGTTAACTTGAGTTATTCATGTGACAGGGGAAGTTGATTGAAATACAGTTCAGTGAAACTGGAAAAATCTCCGGAGCCAAGATTCAGACCTGTAAGATGATTCTATTTGTTTTCTCATTTCTGTTTCCTTTAGATTCTCTGTAGGTCACACCCAACTAATGTTTTGTTTCTCTTTCTTGTTTTTCTTCTGTTATGATGAAGTTCTACTTGAGAAGGTAAGATTTTCGCTCATCTGTTTGTAATTGTTGCCAGTTTTTTGTTTTGATTGAATACTCATTCTATGAACAGTCTAGAGTAGTCCAATGTGCAGAAGGAGAAAGGTCTTACCATATTTTCTATCAGCTCTGCGCTGGAGCTCCTCGCTCCCTGAGAGGTATATATTTTATTTGAATCCTTCATTTAGCATATTCTCGGATACTGATGGATCAACATTGAAGCTTTACTTGAAAGTATATCGTGATGACAATGGTAACCTATAAAAGAGTACAGGCATGCTATATTGCCATGTCCACCTTAGAAGAGAATACTCTAGAAAGCATCCTTGACCCATTGCACAAATGGACTGGGATATACTATACTTGACATCTCCATTTTCTCAATTTCTTGTGCTGAAGAAACTTAATTTTTGCTATATACAAGATCGTTTACAGGAAAAAGAGTCCAGAAGGTCTAGAATGACATTACAACAAGACTTGCTGAAAGAGTATTAAAAAGATTCAGAGTAAAATGCCAATAAATCCCAATTTTTGCAAAATGGCTATTTGGAACATAGAAATTGTCCTGTTACTTTCCCTCCAAAACAGCCGAAGCCTTTAGGAGGATTGTCTGAAATGTCCTTTTCTTGGCATGGCGCTTGAATTTGATCCATGTGTTGATTAATTTCTGGGATATTGGCCTGAAATCAATCTATCGTTGAAATACCAGGCTAATTTAAAGTATATGCTATGACAGTAATGTGGGATCTAGTTACTCGGAATCATAGAAAGTGTTAATATTTGATCTTGAAAAATGTTTAGGGAATTGCCTTTTTATGAACAGAAGCCGAGGCAATCCATGTACGATATCCAGAAAGACTAAATAAGACAAAATTAAGGATACTGTATTACTGTAGTACATAGCCCTTAGTGTACCTTTTTCTTGTCCCCTTTCCCCTGACCTAAGATTTATCTGTTATAATACATTTTGGTATTCACTAATTATCTTTCAAAGCAGTTCTGGCCTCCTGACAATTTGTGGCATAGCAAAAAATCATACAGCGATGCTGATGCCTTATTATTATATAGATTTACACTGAGAATTGACCTGATCATTTGCTTTTTAATTCTTGTGGCATAGAAAAATTAAATCTTAGAAGTGTCGATGAATATAACTATTTGAAGCAGAGCAACTGCTTTTCGATCCCTGGAGTTGATGATGCCGAACAGTTCCGCATTGTTATGGTATGTCTTCTTCCCTCTTGCACAGGCATTCGTATACCCTTTCTGTCATTACGATGACCTTGCGCAGTAGTAAGTGGGTCACATAAACCTAACTGTCACTGCTACTGAGGCAGGAAGCTCTGGATGTTGTCCATATAAGCAAGGAAGACCAAGAGAGTGTATTTGCAATGCTTGCTGCAGTATTGTGGCTGGGAGATGTTGCATTTACAGTGATTGACAATGAAAACCATGCGGAGGCCGTGGAAGATGAGGGTAAGACATCTCCAGATGTTTAAGTCAAACATTTTTTTTAGATTTCTTTTAGTATTCTTTTTCCCAGAGAAAAGCTGCATTTTATGAAGAGTTAATAGAATTGAACACTTTAATTAATTAACCTGTTTTATTAACTTCCATGGGAAGATTAACTGCGTAGGATGTTAGCAACGTAATCATCGACTTGCTTCAACATACAGCAAATTCATATATGGTAGGACTTAACCTTGTTTTTTGTAAACAACCTTTTTTTAGTTATGCTGTGTTTTCTATTCCTCTAATTTAGCGGTAGATAGGACAGGTTCGTACTTATTGAAACAAATGTTAACTTCCTGAAATTTCTCTGTATCTGCATTTTCCCGAACAGCTTCCACATAGCCATGATCCTTTCTAATGTTAGGTGACATGGGTTATATAAGTATTTCTATCCGTCCCAATTCATAGTATTTGCGAACAGATTTTTTGATTTGGCTTTCTTCTCTGTCATACTGCAGGTCTTAGTACTGTAGCTAAGTTGATGGGATGTAGTTGTGGAGAACTCAATTTAGCCCTGTCGACTCGGAAAATGAGAGTTGGGAATGATACAATTGTCCAAAAACTCACACTCTCACAGGTGAGAAGTCCCTAGGTGGTTACTAAGTTAAGTACACGTGAATTCTTTGATGTAGGAACAGTCTTATGTTCTTATCTGTTGATATATAGTTAGCACTCTTTCTTCCACTCCTTGGTATTGCTCGGTATCTTATTTCATCAGTTAAAGAATGTTCAAATATCATACTTCAATCAATAGAGTTTGTCCAAAAGAAAGAATAAAATGAAGACAGGCAACTACCATACCGATATCATAGGTCACTAGGTAATGAGAAGTCTGGTTAACCAGTTTTCTTATCATAATGATCATTTGAGTTTGTTGTTTCCCTCACCCTACAACTTGAGATCCCTTTATGACCAGTAAGAGTGGTAGAATTTTTTCACTGCTCTGTAATGGCTTTCTTCTTTCAGGCTATTGTGACAAGAGATGCCCTGGCCAAATCAGTTTATTCTTGTTTGTTTGACTGGCTGGTGGAACAAATTAACAAGTCCCTTGCATTTGGCAAACGGCGTTCAGGGAGATCCATCAGTATTCTCGATATCTATGGTTTTGAATCATTTGATGTATGTATTGAACTTTCTCTTTGATTAATTATCAGTTCTATTTGGTATTTCTGTCTCTTATGCTATATTATTTGTTGTTGCAGAAAAATAGTTTTGAGCAGTTTTGTATAAATTATGCAAATGAAAGGCTGCAGCAACATTTCAATCGGCATTTATTCAAGCTAGAGCAGGAGGTGAGTTGTATATTCTGTTTCCTCAATATGGGCAAGATGCTAACTTGAAATATGCTATCAATTTTCACACATCCATTCATGCCCTCTCATTGCAAATGAACGAGGTTCTAGCTACAGAAATCATTGACGGTCTTTCAAAATATCACGTTAACTATCACCTGATATGTTTAATTGTTCCATATTGTTGAGAGAGTAATAAGTTGAAGGGTACTTCTGCAACATGTTGTTATTTGTTAATAAAAGATGTTACCTATCTAGGGTAAGACCAACAGATCATTCTTCTCAGTGCTCTGTTCTTCAACACTTCTCTTTACCTCACTCTCACTATACAAACCCAAACAAATACAGTGACTTCAATAGGATCATTAATCATATGCAATTATTTGTGTATCTCGAGGACTTTTGCAATGCAGTCAATATTGCTAAGAGAATATTCACTTGCGGTCACTGTAAATTGTATCTCCATTGTAGTAAGAAAAAATATCCTTTGGTTGCTTTAATTGGAAAAATGGTTGAATGTTTATGTGAACTTACCATGAAGTGAACTCATTGTTGGGTAACGAAAAAAAGCTCTTCTTGATAATAGTCCTGATTTCATCTTGCTAGCTAGAAAAAGCTCTGGGTTTGTAATAGCTGTTCAAGAAGATACACTTATTTTGGAATGCAGTAGAAGACTGAATTATGCTTGTTGTGTATGCACTAAAGCAGTTTGAAATCTACAATTCTTCTTTTACTTCTGAACATAAGCGCTTGCCCATCAACTTCTTGACCGCGGATTCATATTTTTGTCTTGCCTTTACCAGGAGTATATTCAAGATGGCATTGACTGGGCGAAAGTTGACTTTGAAGATAACCAAGATTGCCTTAATCTTTTCGAGAAGGTTTGTAGTAATATGTTTTTTCATCTAACTATGTGGGATTGGCAATAAAATAAGCCATTTCTATACTCTGGTGAGTTATCTTGCAATTGTCAACTGTAAATTACAGTATATTGGGTTCAGAAGAGCAGTCATAGCTTTTTTTTTGGTTGGAAGAACTATACCCACTACACTTAATGATGAATAATGCTAGGTATACTGAAAACCGTCTACTAAATTGGTTTACAATGAGATATAGCAAAGTTTTACTGGATATTGAATGTGAACCACTTGCTCAAAGGCCCAATTACTGTCTACCAAAGTTTTACTGGATATTGAATGTGAACCACTTGCTCAAATACCCAATTACTGTCTACTACATCACTTAGTAAACAAATTTAGTAAACTAGGCTCTGTCTTAGTACTCGTAGCATTACTCTAAGCGGAAATCCCCAACAGTTGCTATTGTCCATCTTAATTTTAAAGCTGTTTTGTCCATTCAATGCCAAGACAGCATTGTAATTGATTCTTGATATGGCACTATGTCTAAAAGTACTCATCACGTCTCACATTACCTTTTTGTTTGAAAAGCATGATCATTTATATCTCACTTAGGCTATTTTCTTCTTACTAAATATATGAATGTCTCTTAAATGTGGTTTCTTTATTGTTTATGCAGAAGCCATTAGGTTTGTTGTCCCTTCTAGATGAGGAGTCCACCTTTCCAAATGGGACGGATTTGACATTTGCCAATAAACTGAAGCAGCATCTGCATTCTAATTCGTGTTTCAGAGGGGACAGAGGCAAAGCATTTACTGTCTGTCATTATGCTGGGGAGGTAACATCTTACAAACTGATCCTCTCTGGTATTCCCATGGATATTACTTTGAGCATTAAATGAGAACATGGGCCGAACACAATTCTCTCAATGATAGCTTTGTTACTGTTGTTGACATACTGAAATGCCCGGTAAAAAAAAAATCATCCTCTGGCATTGGTCAAGATCACTCTATTAATTGCTGCTTATAGTTATCTTTGTTATTGGTTTTAACTATTACAACCTAAGGTGTATGATGGGGATTAAACGAGGTAATGTCTGATCATTAAGTCTTAAAAGAGTTAGTAAGGTTTTTTGTGTGTTTGAGAATCTGAAGGCAGCAATTTTCTCAGGTTCATTTCTGAAAGCTGCTGACCAGCTAATAGATTTATCATCCTTCTTCAAATCTCAGGTTACATATGAAACCACAGGATTCCTAGAAAAAAACAGGGATTTGCTACACTTGGACTCCATCCAACTTCTTTCTTCATGCTCTTGTCAACTACCTCAGGTATTTGCGTCAAATATGTTGACTCAATCTGAGAAGAACGTCACTGGCCCCCTGTTTAAAGCAGGGGGTGCAGAATTTCAGAAGCTGAGTGTTGCAACGAAATTTAAGGTATGCAATTGACTGGTTCTTGAAAATTTCTTTAGCTTGGATTTTGACTGGAAACTGCATCTTGTCATGTGGGCTCCAGCGTATGGTAGGCCATTGCCTTGTGTGTGTTGACTTTGAAATATAATCTACACTTACTATATGTTTGGCGAGGAAAAAGCTCTTCTTCTAGATGTGGTGTTATGAGTGCATATGCTGTTAATAACTGGTCAAGGCAAGTGACCTGTGTAAAGATTCTTGCATTTTTGAAGTCATTTAATTGTTCTGATTGCCCGCTCGAGGTATCTTTTGGAACTCTGATATGGCTTTTAACTGTGTAACTTATGGCTAGCCATGAACAAAAAAATAACACTCTACAAATTATGCTATGCCTATCAAGGATTCATCGAGTGCGTTTCTTTGTTTTCTATGGAGAAATTTTGAAGGGATGCATTTTGTATCTGGCTTAGCATTCCTTGTCAAACTTCATCAAAACTTCAACTTTCTTTGCCATTCTATGCTTTGTTGCGACTGAAACAAGATAAATTATTGTGCGGAGCTTCACAAGCTTATACAAGAAAATCCTAGACAAGTGGAAATCATATAGGCAATGTTGATCTCTCAAAGTGCATTTGTAGATTCAGGCAGATAAGTGCAGTAAGCTCCTGAAGCACTCTCAATTCTTTGAGAATCAATTTGCTTTCCTAGCTTATTCCCAAGACCTTATGCCTTTCCACTGCTAAGCATGGACAAAATAGTTTGTTGATAAGTCATAACTGATTAATTATAGGCAAGCTTAAGTCTTTCAATAGCTAATTCAGCTGTAATAGTTGGAAAGTTATGCTTCACAAAATAATTGCTTCAGATAGGAAATAACGGACTGCAGTTGTTAAAGCTGTGAAAATTGCGAAACATCTCTGATTCTTTCCAGTTCGGACGAGAACGTATGATAGGGTCAAAGTGCGTCTTTGAGGCTTGAGCTTCAATAGAATTTTCAGGAGAAAAAACCGAGCCATCGTTGAAGTAAACTATAGCTCAAGTTATTCCATTTCTGTTTTCCCTATTCAGCTGTGTTTTATGCTCCGTTTTTCTCTGTTAAAGTCTGTATTATTCATTCTTTTATATGATTTGTACTAATTAAAAGGAAAAATTGGACAATGTGACATGGAAAGAAGGATGTTTCGACTTCTACGTACGAGTCATTAGAGTTACTTCATGCTTACAGATTGGTGATCTAAGCATTTATGACTAGGTTCATCCATTTGAGATAATTAAATGTGCTGACCCCTTGTTCACAGGGTCAACTTTTTCAATTAATGAAACGCCTCGAGAGTACCACTCCACACTTCATACGTTGTATTAAGCCCAATAATTTCCAGTCTCCTGGAAAATACGAACAAGGTCTGGTACTGCAGCAGTTAAGATGTTGTGGAGTCCTAGAAGTTGTTCGAATTTCCAGGTCTGGCTTTCCTACCAGAATGTCTCACCAAAAATTTGCAAGGAGGTAATTTTTTTTTGGGTTGATGCACACCGAACTCGTTAACAATTCTCATCTGCCTATCATCTTTGTTTTGCATTTTTCATCAGTATTTTTAGCATCTGATGGTTTTGGTTATCTTTCTGCAGATATGGTTTCCTTCTTTTGGATGATGTGGCTTCTCAGGATTCACTCAGTGTTTCAGTTGCCATTCTTCATCAATTCAACATTTTACCTGAGATGTACCAAGTTGGCTATACGAAATTATTTTTCCGAACCGGCCAGGTCAGAAGAGTACTCTTCCCTCAGTCTCTCAGTTTGATTTTTCTCTATCTCGATTACAGTACAATGGGCAGATAAATTTGCTTCTGCAGGCTCTTCAGTTTATCTCAAATGTATATATACTGAACATGCAATAATATGCTGTTAAAATCCAGATCTTTTAGAGTGACCATTTAACGCCAAGATCTTTTAGAGTGACCATTTAACGCCAAGATCTGGGCTTGGATAGCTTGTTACTATCCTCTGGAGATGTTCTTCGGTCTATTTCACGCCAAGATCTTTTAGAGTGACTTCCCTATTGATTCATAACAATGCTTATTGCTTTATGTCATACAAGTTCTGAAATGTGAAATTGTTAGGGCCTGTTTGACAACGATTCTGATTCTCTGATTTTGTTCTTTGAAACAAAAAAAGATGAGAAACTTATTTGGTAAGTAAATGATTATGATTTTCAAATTCTCTGATTCTGTTTTCGGGAACAAATTTGGAGCAGAAACAAGAATCAATAAAAAGTTGATTCTTTGTTTCATAATTATTTTTGAGAAACAAGGAGAGAATTACCAAAAAAGTTGTTAACTTATTGTAATTGTGCCAATTCAGTTCATTTAGCTGGCCAGTGCTAACATGGCGCCGCTGGCGCCGACATGGCAAATTTTTAATATTTAATATTTTTATTTTATTTTTAATCATTCTTTTATTTTTTAAATAATGTTTTATGTCTTGCGTCAATTCAGTCCATTTGACCTGCCGATGCTATATATGTTGATTTTATACTGACAATACGTAATTATTTGACTTAAATGAAAAAGATTGGGAAGAGAAATTGTTCTTGGAAACAGAAATGTTGTGCAGTTACCAAATGCATTTCTGTTCCGAGAATAGAAATTTTGTGCAGTTAACAAACGCGTTCTGATTCTCTAAAACTCATCCAGGGAACAGAATTAGAAAAAATCAATTCTGTTCGGAATTGATTTTTTAAACGCACCCTTAGCCTCTATTCCTCAATCTTTTCAGTCGCGTGTGTTTTAAGTGCTAATGACTTGTAATATGGGTAATCACTCATTTATAGAATTCATGTTTCTCTTGAACTGTACACATAGGGGATGTTTGATGAAGTGGAAATCTTGATATCTCAATTGAAGTCTCTTGATCTAGTACTTGAATAGACATCTATGTAACATGACCAATGAGTTTGGACTTTGCATCTCCTCCTAGCTTCCCCTATTTCTCATCTTCATACATATCTCCCATACTTTCATGTACATTCTATCTTAACATTGGTGGAGATTCCATAACTGTCCAATATATGCTTTGGCTGGTTTCAGCAGCTCTGCAATGTTTCTGCATCTCAATGACTTGGTATTAACACGTTAAGTACGAATTGTTGACACAGATTGGGGTGCTTGAGGATACAAGAAACCGTACCCTCCATGGAATTTTACGTGTTCAGAGTTGCTTTAGAGGGCATCAAGCTCGTCTTCACCTGGGGAAGCTTAAGAAGGGGATTGTGACTCTTCAATCATGTATTACTCCCTCCTTTTCTCAAATACTAGATTGCGTTTGTTTTATTTTTTTGCATAAAGTCACTAGTGTTACTGCGCTTGGTGTCTGATTTGCACTGTTAATGCAGTTGCTCGTGGGCAGAAAGTCCGGAAGGAATATGCTGTCTTAATAAAGAGGCATAGAGCTGCAGTTATTATACAAAAAAGGGTTAAAGCGAGGATGGCCATGAAAAAATACCATAAACTTTGTGATGCATCGGTCATGATACAATCAGGTAGAATCCAAACACCTGCTTTGGGTTTGAATATGCATCTTTCTCTTGGCTGGATGGGGGAAATAACTTGAGCTTGGTCATGTCTATCCCAGTTTTTTGACCTTTTCTTTCTTTTCTTCTCATTTTCTATTGTTTCTCTGTCTGTTGCATCGTCTTTTTGTTTTGTTTTTTTATTTTTGGGCCCCCCCCCCCCCCCCCGGGGGGGGGACTAATCGATTTACGGAAAGCATTTTCCATGGACTGAAAACAAGAAGCTTAGATTGGGGGAGAACGACTTCCCCCTTCTTGCAAGAAAGAAATCACTTTCCTTGAAAATGATTTCTATTCAATGAACAAATGCACCCTTATCATCTACCTATCTTGTTTCTATAGGTATCCGTGGCTGGTTGGTCAGAAGATGCTCAGGAGACATAGGATTCCTGAAATCTGGGATGAAGGTATTTCGTGATTTGATTTTGTTTTTGGTCATCACGATTGATTCACAATGTTATGAGATTTTTTGCGCGATACTATTTTGTCTGGTTGAACATAATTAGCCTTTATGCACAGTTTAGTGATCCTGAGTTGCTCTTCTGATTTGGCCAGTTAAGTGATTTGCCAAGTCCTTTTGCATGTCCCTTTCACGGTGCAGCTCTCTTTCTGCAGTGTTCTGTCCTAAGTATTTATCCTCAATTTCTCATGGATGCGAATATGAGGAAAGTGTCCAAGTATACATACAAAACAAAAGTGTTTCAAAGTAGGAAAAATTATAGGTACTCTTTGCCTATGTTGCTCACTTTACATGAGCCGTTAGATCATTGTCGGGTAACGTAGGCCGGAAGTACCAAAAAAGCTTCTCAAGTAGAGCGGATTAAAATCCTTGATTTGTACTTTTCTTGATTGCTGCATCTGAAGTATATTTACTCTCATATTTGCTTTTTTTCTCGTTTAGCTCTCGAAAAGTTATTTTTTCAGCTTTTAGTTAACCCCAAGCTTTTAAACAGGGTGGTGAACCAGAAGAGGTGCTTGTGAAGGCATCTTACCTTGCTGAGTTACAGCGTCGTGTCCTTAGAGCTGAGGCTGCTCTGAGAGAAAAGGAGGAAGAAAACGACATCCTTCACCAACGTCTACAGCAATATGAAAGCCGCTGGTCTGAATACGAGTTGAAAATGAAGTCCATGGAAGAAGTGTGGCAGAAACAAATGCGATCTCTGCAATCCAGCCTTTCAATTGCTAAGAAAAGCCTGGCCATTGATGATTCTGCGAGAAACTCCGATGCTTCAGTCAATAATAGTGACGATAGAGACTTCAATTGGGATGCAGGAAGTAGTTACAAGGGCCAAGACAGTAACGGCATGAGACCGATGAATGCTGGCCTTAGTGTCATAAGCCGGTTGGCTGAAGAATTTGAGCAGCGGAGTCAAGTTTTTGGTGACGATGCGAAGTTCCTTGTGGAGGTAAAGTCAGGTCAAGTCGACGCGAGTTTGAACCCCGACAGGGAGCTCAGAAGGCTTAAGCAGATGTTTGAAGCTTGGAAGAAGGATTACGGGGCGAGATTGCGGGAAGTAAAGGTGGTTTTGCATAAGCTTGGAAGCGACGAAGGTGCTGCCGACGGAGTAAAGAAGAAATGGTGGGGAAGAAGAAACAGTTCCAGAATCAACTAATATCTTTTTGTTCACTTATTAGTCCCTTATATATGTGAATCGAGATCAGATCGATGCATAGAGATTGTGAGAATGTTTTCACTGAGCTACTTTGGAGAGCGCGGTGAAACTAAGATGTATATCATTTCCAGAGATCAAATTTGGTAGATGTGAGGAAATTAGTTTCGACCGCAGATCAAGCGAGTTTGTTATTGTAAATCAGTCTCTCTTGAGATAATTCGACGGGGAAACTGTCGAGGTTTGATGTGCAATGACCACGAATCATTCTGATTTTGTCAAGACTGCCTTATTGGAAGTAGTGGAGTTGAAGCTTCAGCTACGGCTGTGATTCAGTCAATTAATGCTGAATGCATACTGAGCTTCTCATGATGTTTGAATAATGCTGCTCTTTTAACGCTGCTTTTAGCATTGATGTGATCTGGCGATCTTGAAAACTAGCATTTCAGCTGTTGTGATACTTGGATTGGATGATGGCTGATGATGATTTTCGAGAAATGAGAGAACAAACTCAAGATGGTTAAAAGCACAAGCAAACGGGATGGGGACGTCTCCGCCACCGGCACTCCTTTTCGACTAGCCTAAGCCGATCCATAAGTACAGCTTAACAAGACCGAGATCGTGATCTGAGTAAACCCGCGAATCTTAATCTGAAGTAGCTTGTTCAATGAATCGACTGGGGTTGGATCTTGAGGCCAAAGAAACACAGTTGCAAATCAATTCTCATTCCATTGTCACATCCGTGAGATAGGAAAGTTGAACATTGGAGTAAATAGAGCTAAGGGGGCGACACTTCAACTTCTGCCCAGAAGTTGAATTCCCTATTTTGAAGAAAAATATTTTTTTTTTACTTTTTTTTTTTACTTTTTCAAATGACTCCAAAATTACATTAGAAGTAAAAAAAAAAAAAAAACCTCCAGGTAGAAAAATGAAGTTGCGTTACTGAATGGATTTCTGTTTCAGAAGTTGTATTACCAAATGAATTTTTGGAAATATTCTCACGCGCGCCCTAATTAAAAATAAAAATAAAAAAATTCACGAGCAGCCTCAGCGATGACGTGGCTCAAAAGTGCCCGGAGCCAAGGATTAGCCCAAAACGAAAACGGCCAACAGAAAAAGCGGAAGCGCATCCCCTTGACTCTGAGTTATGAAAGGCGCTCGTCCTTCCCTCCCGTGCTTTGCTTCTTAGCGCCGCGCCGACCATGCTGGCGAGCGGCTATCGCATCTCGCACCACCTTCGAGAATGCGATCCCCACCATCGCCGCTTGGGATTGGCGCTCGGGCAAGGGCTCGATGGCGCCAGTATCGTTCAGCTCTCGTCCCTGATGCTTAAACCTCTCGCCGCTGCCTCCGGAGACGGCGCCACCGGAGACGGCGGCCGTCGGTCGCGGCACCGGTTGAGCTCTTCCTGCTCCAGCGTCCCCTCCCAATCGCGTGGCGGAGTCCCCATTCTGTCCGATTGTTTCAGGTTTGAAGCTCACTCAATCGCATCCCGTATAGAGTGGCATTTTGCTCTTGATTCGGTTTTCTTTTTTCTTTTTCTTTTCTGCTTCACTTGCTCTGGGTTGTTGTTATTCGGGTAATTTTGAGCTTGTTTTGAGCTGAATCCGCCATTTTTTACGAATCGCGTAATTTTTCCTGCTTTCTGTCTTCACCTGCGGGCGCGTGTCTTTGCTTGTTGGCTGAGGTTGGAATTTTCTTTCTTTTGCCTCTTCTTGCGTAGCCAACAGGAAAATGCTCGCGAGCCTGTCTCTGAAGGGTCGTCCTTGGTGGCAGGTTTCCTTTTTTGCTCCCAGCAATTTCTTACTGTTCATGCGTTTCGGTTGTTCATTTCAATGAGTAGTCCTGTATTTTGTTTCTGCACACTGCTTGGATGTGGAATCCGTTTAGTGAAGAACATCACTATTAGTATGTCTTCGCCAGCCAGGTTTTTTCGATTCTGCCCTTTGTATATCTCTATTGTGTCTGCGGTTAGACCAATATCATTAGGACAATGTTCATTTTCTTTGTATTTCTGTTGGGCTGCCAGATTAAAAGACGACAACAACTAATACTGGTTAATGTCCGGGGTGGTCATAAAAATATGAAAACCGAGCCGAACCAAACCGATAAGTTCAGTTCATTGACTTTTTGTTATTGGTTTGGTTTTGGTTTATACCTTCGGAAACCGAAAAACTGGACCAAACCTATAAATTTGACGAATAAATTTATTTCCCTTTTGACTTATAAAATATGTAGTTTAGCCTTCCTGTCTAAGATCCACTATACTATCAAATGAAAGATTTCTACTGTGTTCATCCTTTTAGTTAAACAATATTTGTTAGTGTTTTGATAATTTAATCTGATTTAATTGTGAAAATAATCTTGTTTTTAATAAGTTTGTGGAAAGAAGTGCTTTCTAATTAATTTCCATGGCATGTTGAAGTTAGATAGTATTAAGATTTATTAAGCTTCTTACTTCTAAATCACCTTGATGGTAACGGTTTGAAACGGAACCAAATTGAGATGAAGTTATTAGTTTGGTTTGAGATGTAATTTTATTGGTTTGGTTTGGGTTTGGGTTGAGATTCCCAAACTGATAAGTTCGGTTCAGCCAAACCAAACCACGAACACTCTAGTTAATGTATTTTATCTGCTGATTCATCTACTTCCCTTTTTCTAGTAAAAGGAAGGAGGAGGAATGGTTTTATCCAATCTATTTCTTTGCCTGAAGTACCATAAAGACTGCACGACCACATCTGCTTCTTGTTCATCGATGTTGATGAATTGCCATTGGCATTCTACTTTCGACGTTTTCGTTATAACTTCATGTGGATATCACAGCAAATGTTGCTGGACTGAGTGTACAATTCGAACTTCAAACTGAGAAATTCTTCAACTGCACTCGGAGAGTATGCTTTATGTGTTCTTATATCTGTCAAACTTTCACCTCTTCGTGCAACATGATTAATATTCCACAGAAATGTATGGTGAATTAGACTTCTAGCTGAAATGCTGGTTAAAGGAAAAACGTTATTATTAGCTCATTGTTTGGTGAGCATTATGTATGTTGCTCCTTATCCTCATGCTATATCAGAAAGTTATCAAGGACTAGCTTTCTTGATATTTTGCAATCATAAATATTTGCAAGTCCCATCTTCGTTTTGCTTGTCGCTTACCTTTTCCATGGGGATATTTAATTTCTTATTTATTTCTTCTGGCTTTATACACTTGGAGTTCATATAGTGCATTAATTTTGTTTTCTATCATTTTAAAAGGAGGTATTGTGGCTCTTGGAAAGTTTGATGCACTTCACATCGGTCATCGAGAACTTGCTATTCAAGCATCGAAAGTTGGAATGCCATTCCTTTTGTCCTTTGTAGGAATGGCTGAGGTACTCGGTTGGGAACCTAGGTGGGAAACTATGCACGTCCAAATTTTCTGTGGTCTCTCCTCTTCATAACATCTTGCATTAAATTTTTTATTGGCCTATCTTGTCTCAGCTTATTTCAATTATGGTACTTGGAATGTTCGCACGTACCCGATAAAGGAAAATTTTACGGAAATATGGCTTGATGTGATTATTTTCTTCTTCTTCTTCTTCACTTGTTAATTTTTCACTGAACTATTTTTCTTTTTCTTAAGAACCACTTTGTCCACTTATTGGGAAGTCATCAGTTTACTACATGATTAATGTATGCTTGATCTTATAGAGTCCTCTTTTACAATTTACACTTGAGCATTTATGTTAAAGACATTTGTATAAGTCCAAGGGTAGCTGTCACTGCCACGAAATGAAAACAGACACTTTATGGGCTTTGGTCATCTGAATAGCCAAACCTGGCACTTGTGCTGTAGGAGGTATTTTGCAGTTTAGGAATGGCACGGAAATTCTTAGCCATAGACCATGCCATTTTCTGGTGAATTATGTGAACCATCATCATTACAGATGAAGTAAGAGGAGGCTCTCTGAATTGCTAATTGTAAATGGATTTTGAACTATCGTGGCTAATAGTCATAATTGGTTCCTTGACTTCTACTTTCCGCTTGAATTGTCATCTTGATTTATTTCTAGCATTTTTTGAGCTTTGCATTTATATTATCTTTGCATGTTCATTTCGTTTTGATTTCTCATCGCTCCTGATCAACACATTCGAAGGCTAGTGATACCTTGTAGATGAAATGTTTTTAGTGCCCGCTCACTGTTTATATGGTTATAAATACAAATGCAACTTCTGAATGAAGATTTGACATTAAATAAATGTTTCTCCAACAGGATACCTATAGTTGCCAAGTCTGATCGGCAGCGGGTTTTGTCCTCATGGGCATCATACTGTGGAAATGTCATTCCTATAGAGTTTCAAATAGAATTTGCAACTGTTCGGTATCTCAGCCCTGAACAGTTTGTTGAGAAGCTATCTAAGGAGCTAGGCGTGCGAGGAGTCGTAGCAGGTACTATTTATTTTACGACTACAGAGTATAGCCTCTATCTCTTTTTTTGACCTTTTGGTGTCAAGGTCATGTTAGGTCTATTCTCTCTTCATTTTCAGTTGCTTTTGCTTTGGTGCTTATGCCAGGTGAAAATTACCGGTTTGGATATAAAGCTGCTGGTGATGCATTGGAATTATCAAGGCTGTGTCGGGAATGTGGTATGGGTTCTTATATTATAAAGTCTGTAATGGACAAGAACCAAGAATTTTGCCATATGGATGCCAGCGATTTAAATGAGAGAGGACAAGTCTCATCCACCCGTGTACGGCATGCACTTGCTGCGGGAGATATGAACTATGTGTCTGAGCTCTTGGGTCGCCGTCATCGCCTTGTTATAAAGACCAAGGGTCGAGAAGTAATTAGTGGCCCAAAACATAGTTTTTCGGCTCCCAAATCCTGTTTATTGAATCTTGCCCCAAAGGATGGAGTATATGATAATTGTTATATTGTCAATGGTCAGGAAAACTTAGTACCATGTAGAGTAGTAATAGACACGACAGCTATCCATGTGCAAATGGATGAAACAGGTGTATGTGACGATTTTGGTACTCGCGACTTTCAGCTCTTGCATATTGAATTTGGCGATTCAAGAGTCTGACTATGCGTATAATAAATGTCTGGTGATTTCCCCTTTATAGTGAGGTTTAAGTGTTTCATTCATGTCCGGTGGTTCTTTCTTTGTAGACAGCTGTCAAGGTCTGCTCGTGGTTCAAGGGGCAAATATTGTCTCTTTACTACACTATTCTGACTTGACAAATATGAAACTTCATCATCAGATCGGACGTTTGCCGTTTGATGGAATAGTATCTCCTTCAATCTGCACGCGTCAGGATTCAGGAAAAAAGCCAATGGTGGATATGACCCTCAAGAGAATTGGTGAGTAATCTACAGTTTGCTTGTTTTCAGTCGATATCCATTTAAATTTGTCCTCTAAGCTTAGTGTTTGATGATTTTACCTGGTAGCTTTGGTCTGGTTCTGCCGCTAAACTTGCTCATCGTTCTGTATTTCATTTCTCATTCAGTCATTTGAGTAGACCTGCCTCTGAGTTAGCGAATGTGCTTTTATCACATTTTTCTCTGTAGATGCGTTGCCGTCCTGTAAGACATTACTGTTGATTGCACTTTTCTTAACTTCACTCTCTTTCCTTGCAACAGATCAATTATTTTTAACTAGTGTTACGCGGTTATGGGCTCTTAATGTTAGCTTGATGAACTTATTGTGCAGTCTAAAATAGGCGGATTGTCTTTTTGAGAACACACCATGTAGAGTGAAGGCATCTTTTTAAGTGGAAGCTAGAGTCTAACATATTTAGCTTCAAAGGGTGCTTTTTGGTGTGTCAAGCTACGTGAGCCTGATTATTTCGTCCTTTAGATTCCAAAAAAGAGTATGTTGGATTTGCCGGAACTTTGCAAATTCTTTTTCCTTTTGCAACCATATCATGTTATCACTCCAAGAACGCTAACATTCTTGTTTTTCTTTTTGAACCCGATGAAGTCATGTAAGTCAAGAAACTACGGGTTCTCTTTTGTTTTTCTTTCTTCTATTTGCCTGGCAAGATTATCGAAACACAACTTCTCTGCTCTCTCTCTCTCTCTCTCTCTCTCTCTCTCTCTCTCTCATGTTTTCTGAATGCCGTGTGCATTGCAAGCATGAAATTAATCTGCGCGGCAGCGCGGCGACATTGAACCCCCAGAATTCTCATATTAAAGATGCCGACAAAGGAAGTACCTGAGGATGAGATGTGATCTCTTTGGGGGCACTTCTGCGCGAATGTCCTTTACTGCGAATTAGGAAAAGCTCGGTTTCGGGTTCTCGTCTGTTTTCCATAGTCAACTGAAGAGATTTCCCCTTTTCCCACCCAAGTTTAGAAGCAGCCCTTCCGGCCATCTGGGCTGGTTCGACAATCAATACTAATCCAGAAATTACTCTCGAGATCAAGCCTCCAAACCTATTTTCCTAGATCGACTAAGTTGCGGGAGGACAAGTTCGGTAATTGTGAGCAGCTTTTAACTGTCATGTCATCAAACGAGTTCATTACTTTCAATCTTCCTAGAGTTACTTCAAGAGGAGGGGTTAAAAGAGTTTGCTTGGTTTTCGCAATTATCATATCCCATATTAGCAAGTAAGTATGATTTCATGATTCTCAATTGAAGAGGAAAGATGAGGACAAGCTGTGTGTGGGCATTGATGCGCGGGTGTATTCTTCAAACTGTTGCGAGCGCTTTGACTGGAAGCTGGATGATGGCCACAAATTCGTTTGCTACCAGATTCTTTGGCAATTTGGGAAAGCGACGTGTAGAATCATGGGCAATTGCTCCGCAGCATGGAAGCGCTCAGGGACGGTGCCCCAACTACCTTTTGGATTTTAAATATGTCGTTATTCCCAAATTTTTTTTTTTTTCGGGGAACTTGCGTCTGTCGTTTCAACGTCACGCGAGGAAGACGAGTTAAAAGCTCTTCGAAACGTCAACACATTACTATTGATTCTTGCGTTCCGTCTTGGTACTCGTTTATGTCATTTTGCAATGCTTAAAAAGAAAAAAAGGCGATTATATCATCCACATCCACCCATTCGAGTGGTGTACGGTGAGGATTCATAAAGCTTTCTACACCTAACTTTAAAAGAGAGAACTATGCTCACTTGCCAGATCAATGATAATGGTAGAGATTTTAAGAGATTGGAAGAACTACGAGGAGCAAGCTTTATTTCTGAATTCGCCATGCGGTGAATATTGTTCGTATCGTATTGTGATTTGCGTTTTTTTAGTATTTTTGTTCCATTGTTAACCTATAAATGTGTATCGTAGTGTCCATGTAGATCGGCTAAAAAAAAAAAATTCCTCTACAAAGTCTTATTTCCAACAATTAGTCTGAAATTTAAGCTATCTTTTGCGTATCCTTTTGATATATTCGGATGGGGCGCATAAATGCACATCCCATCTCACAAAAGGGACCAGTTAGAATTTTTTTCTTTCTTTCAAAAAGACTTGTCCTTTAACAGAATAAAAAGAGAAGGGGAAAATGACATAAATATGTAATGTGATTCATGAATTTTTAATTTGATCAATATGATCCTTGAACTTTAGCCCAATATGTAACGTGATCTCTGAACTTTCAATTTGTTTAATATAGTCCCCGAACTTTTGGAACATGTTCAACTTAGTCCCTGAACTATAAAAAAAATATTCAAAGTCGTCTTTGAACTTGAATTAATGGAAGGACTACGTTGAACATATTCTTAGAATTCACGGATCACGTTGAACTTGTTTCAAAAATTCAGAGATCATATCGGTCAAATTAAAAGTTCAGGGACCACATTATGTATTGGGCTAAAGTTCAGGGGTTATTTTGGTCAAATTAAAAGTTCAAAGACCACGTTATATATTAGAGCAAATTACAAGTTCGGAAATCATTTATGTAATTACGCATGGAGGGGGGGAAATTAGGGAATTAGCGCAAATCAATGTCAGGCGAGGATTTCGCGCGAATATTCAGGGGTTCGCATAAAAGGCACGCGAAGCAGGAAAGGCACGCGAAGCAGGCAGGCTGCAGCCTTCCCTTCACCTCGGAAAAAGAAAACTCCCCCCCCAAAAAAAAAAAAAAACAGAAAAACAGAAACATCAATTTAAACGCGCCGAGCGATTTCGGACCCCATACACAAAGTAGAAGAAAAACCCAAAGTTCCTCTCTCCCGAAACCAAGGAGATTCCCTCCCTCTCTCTCCTCCGTCCGCCGTCGTTCTTGGACCGAAGAACGAAACCCGCCGGAAGCCCCCTCTCCGCCCTCCCCTTCATTCAGGTGCGTTCTGTTTGGTTTCGTGTTTCGCCATTACACAAATGCCGAATGCTTTTTCTGCCGTCCTTCTTCTTTGGAGCGGGCTGCGTCTGTCTTCGCTTGTTTAAAAAAAAAGGGATTTTGACGAGCTTCGATTTGTGGGCAATGGCCGCTCGATGACCCAAAAAGTACTCTCTTTCTTTATCTTCCCTTGCTACGTGATGATTTCGAGCTTCCCGTAGAAAAATTTCCCAATAAATTCGATTGCAAAAGATGTGTTTTGTTTTGTTTTTGTTTGCGATTGGGAAATTCGCGACGGGTGAGGCCTCGAAAGCTGAAATGCGGTTCTCTAGATTTGCTTAATGCCGCACTTTTGGACTCTGGTGGGGGCAGAGAGGCGGGCCTGTGATCTGAGTATTTTTGCGACTTGTACGACTCGTTTGGACTCCGGTGGGGGCAGAGAGGTAATTTGGATTCGCTTCCCCCATCAATTCAGCGGTTGACGTGACGTATTCTTCCCGCTTTGGTCACGGGTCACCGACTCGTCCATCCCCTTTTCCCGTTTTACCCTTTTCGACCTTTGACAAGGTCGTAATTGTCTTCTTTTTCATTATGGTCGTCGGTTCTGATGTGTATGGGCTCCTGTATTACCGGAGCGTGATTACTCATCAATCGCTTTCTTGTCCTTTATGGCTCTCAATGGTAATGCTCGCGTATCCTATTTGATCTTTTCTAGGCCTCTGTTTTATTGGTGAGTCCCATTTAGTTGGCTTTCTCGTTTTGATGGGTACTTTATTCTTCTTAAATCTTTCTTGAACTGAATCAAATTGACCTTCTCTTTTTGTTTGGTTAATCTTGCCGTGTTCTTGTTCGTGGCAGCTACCTTTCTCTAATCAGGAGAGGCTTTGACCGTCAAAGAAGCTTCCTGGTCGGTGGGGTCTTGCTAGTCGATGATCGGGCTGTCGAACCACATTTGACAGCCCGGTTTTCTTGAACAGAACCTAGAGCATACATATTATAAGCAGGCGAGAATTTGAATTGTTGCCAGGTCAAATAAAAAGCTCCCATTTTGTATCTTGATTTGTTGCCGGGTTCTCTTCCTTGGATTCGGGACCCTTTATTCCTGTAACAACGGTGATCTGTCGTCTGGTGGATTCTTAAACCCTTTTGCTTCAATTCCTTCAGGTGAATCTTAATTCTGGGCTTTCTTGGTTCAGAGCAACCTGACTGTCTTAGCGTTATTAGTATAATTCTTTTCCTTGTGTGAAGAGGGTGCCTCTGGATTGGCATAACAGAATTTGAGCTACATTTACGTGATGGGTTCGTTGTCCGGTATCTTTCAACGCCCTCTTGTGGCAGCCGCTGCAGTTGCCGCAGCATCCGTCACAGCTGACCTACCCGACAAATTAGCTCCTTCGAAATCATCAGTCACTTGCTCCAATCCGGAACAGCTCGACTCTTCATGTACATCTAACGCAACGCACGACTCAGATTCATCATGGGTTTCGCAGATATCAGTCTCGAAGCTTTCGACTGTGTCATTTCTGAGCAGAATCCGAACACCTCTTCCCAACACTAAGGATCGATTTCCTCATTTGGGTCACAATCTCAATTCAAATTTCTCGAGCTCTTTTGTTGCGGCTTCTCCGACCTTAGTAAATTTATATCAATCTGCGGAGTTGGTGAAAGGACCGAAGCCTAACACATCTGCGAGTGCACTCCCTACCTTGGCTTCGGCTTCGGCTTCTGATGTTCTGTACAGATGGCATTTACCTGAACTGCATTCTCTAGACATTTCGGGGTACTCAGATTGTTCTTCAGAAAAGCAAAGGACGGTTGTGGTGTTATTGGGCTGGTTGGGAGCGAAGCAGAAGCATTTGAAGAAATATGCGGAGTGGTACACTTCAATGGGATTTCATGCTATAACTTTCACCTTTCCCATGGCCAAGATTATGACTTACCAGGTTGGAGGCAAAGCAGAGCAGGATATAGAGTCACTTGTGAAGCATCTGGCTGATTGGTTGGAGGATGAGCATGGAAAGAATATTGTTTTTCACACTTTTAGCAATACTGGATGGTTAACGTAAGTGCTCATTCTCTCTCTCTCTCTCTCTCTTTCTGAGTTAATCTATTAATTACCTTGTCTGAGTAAATGTACGTCTTTTTTTTTTTTTTGGTTTGTAAAAGTGGCCTGACATGTTAGCTGATCCGTTTTACTACAGATATGGAGCTATTTTGGAGAAGTTTCAGGAGCAGGATCCTTCTCTGATGGGAAAAATAAGGGGTTGCATCGTAGATTCTGCTCCGGTGGCGGCACCAGATGCTCAGGTAATTGACTCTTGTGCTTTAGTAATAGCATGGTGTTAGAACATTATCATCTGGACGTCACTTGCAAGACATACAATTATATTTCGCCATAGATATCCAAGTCGTCTCAGTTTGATGACTTATATTCTTCCAGTGAATGATTCTTCAAAGCTTGCCTCACCTTGTCTCTTTGTTAGTGCTCTACTGTGATATGCTGGTCAATAGGTTCTAAATCTTTTATCATTATTTCTACTACTAGTAGTACTTTGCGTGGCATATTTGCACTTTCTGATGATTATGATGAGCATTTGCAAGGTGAAAATCTGTTGGGAACTAGGCGTTTCTGTTGAGTGATCTTTGGTTCCTTTATCACTACTATAATTCTTCCTTTCTTTTGGGTGTTTAGGTGTGGGCATCTGGTTTCTCTGCGGCATTCCTGAAAAAGCATAGTGTGGCAACAAAAGGATCCTTAAGCTCGAATGAGTTGGCTACGGGGGTGGTGGGCAGCCATGTAGTGGCCTCGGACCCAAAGCCTGCAGTAAGTGAAGCAGCTTTGCTGTTGATTCTGGAGAAGTTCTTCCAGGTTGTTTTGAATCTTCCTTCTGTGAACAGGTATGTTGCACCCATTGTACATATCTCACATCAACAATGTATCATGAAATTTCGTAATTGTTTCTAGTGTTCTCCCTGCAATTATTAATGTCCGCAACGTGCCATACATAGGCACGTGCTCAGAAACATAGAGATCATACTCTGGTTGTGCTCTGAAAAGCGGCAAAAATCGTGTACTTCAATTGATGTCGTTCTTATCTTATTGTCTACTAATGCAGGAGGCTTAACAATGTCCTGGACGTATTGTCGTCTCGACCGCCGAGCTGTCCACAGCTATACATTTATAGCTCAGCAGACCGAGTCATTCCTTCAGGGTCCGTGGAGTTGTTCATAGAGGAGCAGCGGAGGATGGGCCTCGAGGTCAGATCCTGCGATTTTGTCTCGACGCCTCACGTCGATCATTTTAGAAGTAACCCGCAATTGTATACCACCCAGCTTACCCATTTTTTGGAGGACTGCGTCCTTACTTGCTGCAGAAGACTTTCATGAGTACTAACCACAGAAAGGGACATAGTATAAACTGGTTTTTGTCTCTATTCTTTTCCTCTTTCTTGACATAATTCTCATCTACAAATGGGTAAATGATTCTTTCTCTTTGAAAATTCGTTAGTTTGAGAGGTGAGCAATCACCATGCTGGGAAGAGACACAGAGATATGAACATATTGTAAATGTTACTAGACTGCAATACAAAGAAAAAAAAAAATCCAATCTTTTCTTATACGTGAGATTCAGTACCGTTATTTTGAATTGCCTTAAAGTGTGTGCTTGCATATTTCTTTATCTGTTCACAAGATACCCTCTTGCGGCCACCCATCTGTTATCTGA
Organism: Lenwebbia sp. NSW1173648; assembly: GCA_029784005.1. Classification (NCBI taxonomy): domain Eukaryota; kingdom Viridiplantae; phylum Streptophyta; class Magnoliopsida; order Myrtales; family Myrtaceae; genus Lenwebbia; species Lenwebbia sp. NSW1173648. The sequence goes on along the minus strand of JARCGZ010000010.1, from coordinate 6,239,112 downwards.
AATCTATCTACAAAGCTTGAATCTATCTGCTATGGAGTGATGATGAAACAGAGCTATTATGAGGAATTGTTATTTCGAAGCGAAAGTGAGAAAAGTTTCATGATTTCCATTGTGTGAGAAGCCTGTGAGAAGCCTGTGAGAAGCGAATTCAGCTGATTTAGATTCAAATTTCAACGGCATATACGGCAACATCTGCGACTGTCTGTCTGAATAAGCTAATTACACAGGTTAAATATGCTGAAAGATGACAAAACTATTTGGTCATCCACCTATCTATCACTTCTATTCAGTTCTTACAATCAATCCTCAATCGTTCAATTAAGTGATAAAGTCGGCCAATGACAATTAGTCAAAACTCGAGTTTCAGTTAATTACACCACACTTTCCCTTTCCAGGGAAAGTTCTTGGGGGCTGATAAAAGGTTCAGAAGGTACAATTCTCAACCACTCATTTTTTAGCTTCAATTCAATAATGGGAGTGTTCGTTCGTATGTCATCCAATCGCACTATCTTCTCAAACTGAAGCATAGCATCATGAACGACCTTTTATATACTCTATTCTGTCAGTTAGAGGGACAATTCATTCAGCACGGCTATAAAATCTAAAAACTAATAGGGGCTCATTATTTCTTTTGTTGTAACTGTGTGGTTCTTATAGCGTTTGGCGTGTAGTATGAATTTTCGAGATCTACATCCTCTTTTGAGATGAATTTGATAGCTCAATAATGGGTGGTAATCTGACGGAAAGAAAAATTAGTGGATCACACTAATTTATGTTGATAACCTCCAAAAGGAGTTAAAAATTTAAGAGGTTACTAATTAAGATAAATAAAAGTTTTCAAAAATAAACTATACATAAATAAACGTCGATAAATTAAACAAACAAAAGCGCATTATTGGGCCGCAATCTAATGGGTGAAAAGTTAGCGAATCATGCTAATTTACATTAATGTTCTGTAAAAATGGTTAGTAATCCAGGAGTTGACCAAGGCAAACAAGAGGTTTTTTTTTTTTTTTTGGGGTCCAAAGGCAAACAAGAGTTGATATTTGACCAAAAAAAAAATAAAAAAATAGAGTTGATAACTCAATCGAACAAGCTAATAAGTAAAAAAAATAATTGAAAAATGAAAATTGAAAAAATGGCCGTCGTCCACCAAGAGTGAAACAGGCCGCGCAGCAACAACAGTACAACAACCTCTGACCCAAGAGTCGACATCAGAAGCCACTGGCACTGGTACTGGTTGTTCTGTTTCTCTCAAAGGTTGCATTTTTATGCACTTTGCTTGCTTCTCCCGTCACCAACTCTCTCTCTCTCACCAACAACCCTCAATCGTCGACCATCTGAAGTGACGAGATTATATTCTCTGATTCGCCCTGATCCCCCAAATCTCTTCCGATCCCATCTCCAATCAACCCGTCTTCTCTATTCCCCGTTTAGTGTCGTGGGTTTGCGATCGCCTCCCTCGCCCAATTCCCGACCCATGTCTACTCCGATCCGCGGCGAGGCCGGTCCGGCCGAGGTCTGCATAAACGACATCCTCACCGACGACGAGCTTAGGTCGGTCCTGGCGAAGCTGGACTCCGAGAAGGACAAGGAGATCTTCGGTCTGGTGTGCAAGAGGTGGCTCACTCTCCAGAGCTCCGAGCGCCGGAAGCTCGCCGCCCGCGCGGGTCCTCACATGCTTGTCATGCTCGCCGCCCGGTTCGGCCGAGTCGTCGAGCTGGACCTCTCGCAGTCCGTCTCGCGCTCCTTCTACCCAGGCGTCACTGACACCGACCTCGCCGTCGTCGCCAACAAGTTCAAGCGCTTGAAGGTGCTCAATCTGAGCAACTGTAAAGGTACAATTTTTTTCCTAAGCTGTTTTATTTCTTAATCTTTCGGGGAATGAGACGAGTCTCGTTTGGGATGGAATTGACTTTTCTTTTTTGGTTACTGTGTGTTCTTTGTTCGGCCCGGATTGATTCGTTTCTTTTCTTGTGCTAACGCCGAAACTGTTTTGCGCAAGAGCTACGTTGGCCTCTCTCTTATTCTACTGTGGTATTGAAATTAATCACTTTAGCAGATACATTATATATTACCTTTTCATGGAGGATGTTCTTTTTTCCCTGAGTTGCAGGTATAACTGATAAAGGAATGCTGGAACTTGGAGATGGTCTTTCGTCCTTGCAGTCATTAGATGTATCCAATTGCAGAAAGCTGACAGACCGGGGATTGGAGGCGGTTGCTAAGGGTTGTCATGATATGCGTACAATGCATCTTGCCGGTTGCAGATTTGTCAGCGATGTATTGTTAACGGGTCTTTCGCGGAATTGTCCCCACTTAGAAGGATTGGTGCTTGAAGGATGCACCAATATAACTGATCAAGGAATCACGGACCTTGTTGGTGGGTGTCAACAAATCAAGCTGTTAGATGTTAGTAAATGTAGCAATGTAGGAGACTTCGGGATCTCCAATGTCGCAAAGTCTTGTGCTTCTTCTCTAAGGACCCTTAAGTTGTTTTATTGCTGTAAAGTGGGAGATCAGTCCATATTATCCTTGGCCAGCTTTTGCACGGGTCTTGAAACCCTTGTCGTTAGCGGTTGCCGTGATATTTCTGACGAGTCTCTAAAATCTCTGGCTGCTGCATGTGGAAATAGTCTCAAGATCTTGGGAATGAATTGGTGTTTGAACATATCCGACTTGTCTCTGAGCAGCATCCTTGCTCGATGCAGATATCTGGAGGCTCTTGACATTGGGTGTTGTGAAGAGGTGACTGATGCCGCCTTCCAAGGTCTGGCTAGTGTGGAAGATGAATTGAGTTTGAAGGTTTTAAAAGTCAGCAACTGTCCCAATATAACAGTGACAGGATTGGGCATTATTTTGGACAAATGCCGCTCCCTGGAATATCTTGACGTGAGATCATGTCCCCATATTTCAAAGGCAGCTTGTGATGAGGCCGGGTTACAGTTTCCTGACTGTTGCAAGGTCAACTATGTCGGCAGGTTGTCCGAGCCTGACATGTTACTTTAGCCGCTTGAATGGGTACATTGAGCATCGTCGCCCAATTTTCTAGTGGAAAAAGAAACTGATGAAGTTTCAGCTATGGATTTTCCTTGCAAGACTTACTGTGTACATCTGTCCGGGGTGCTATACCACAACTCGAAGGGGTATTCTTCTGTTCCTAGTGCACAGCATTTTGTGATGGATATGGGATGGAGAGTCATTTGCTTTGAGTTATATGTAACCAGAAATTTATCTATGTAAATTGCAGCAAACTTGCTTTCTTCCTGACATTCATACAATTGTATTGCTCTTCAATGCTCCTTCCCTATCTGCAGCATGTTGGCATACTAATGCAGTGCTTTATCTGTATATTTTCCACAAGTTCTCCTCAAGAGATTATGGATAGGATAGAGAATTACGCGGAAGAAGATGTTGGTATAAGTTGCACTTAGATAAACACGAGTATTCTCCGTTTTGGTCTGTGGCTGGAAGTTCGATTCCGGCGAACACTCCAGGAGCAAGTTACCTTACAAAATTTGTGAAAATCCTCGTAGTGTCTTGTTTGCGCTATCTTGAGAGAGTTTAATTGACCTATCAGAAGAAGCGATGGCCTTTTCGGTTGTTGTGAAAAGTGGCGTTGTGAATACTTTCTATTCTGCTACTGCCTGGACATGCTCAAGCTTGTTTGACTAATCCAAGTTCGTTAGCTTGAAGGATCATTGGAACCTGTCTTGACTTAAATTTTTCGTTCCCCTGAAGATTTAGAAGAAAGGATGCGGATGCTACACATTGTAGGGCTTGAGGGACTTAGAGGGAACGAGAGTATTTTAAAGGTAACATGTTATATGTGATGACATGTTACTTAAAAGGGTCATTTTTTGTGTGCAAATAGCTCCATTCCTCGATTTTAAGCATCCTTACTTCTACTATTTGCATTTGTGGAATGTCATGCTCTTCTAGCTCCATTTCTTGTACTCTGGAAGGTCCCGAAGAAGGATAAACACTGGAGAGAAAATTCTCTCTGTGCTCAATACATGTCCTTATGGATAGTTTCCTTCCGTTAAGAGGATGAACATGTCTCATATCTTGAAACCGGGCTCGTAATGAGCAAGCCAAGAGGCTCATAGGCTGGAGTTAATTTGTTGTTCAGGAAGCACAATTCGGGATAACTCGAATTTTAGTAGGGCTGCATTACTCACAAAATTCTATACAATTTCTACGACCAGTGTAGTTTCCACAATTCAAGTAACACAATTGTCCAAGTGGGCTGTTGAGCGAGCAGCTCTTTTGTGAATTCCGAGTGACCAACTTGCTGTTCTTGCTATGCTTGAGAGATTGCCCGTTGAAGGTGCTTCAAAGTCTTGTGATGATTCAAGAACCCCATGAACCAGAAATCAAAACTGTCGACCGTGACTATCTGTATGTACTTCTCCGACGGCCTCTCAACATTTTCACTTTGGTTTCCCTCCTCTATCTTGGAAAGTGGGATCGACACCTGCAGATAAGCAAGAAAGGTCGTCATAAATCTTCATCTTTTGAGGAAACAGAGAGGAAAAGGGTATAAAGCAGCATAGGGCAGAAGAGTTTCATGTACGCTTTAGCCAATTACCTTGTAATGGATTCGGGCAGATTCTCCATTTGGGGATGGCAATTTGATCGACCTCTCGCTGCAGAAGGCAACTTTTTCCGTGGAGATGAAGAGGAGACCTGCTATAGGGCCCGCTGTTGTTGACAGATAACACTGTGAAGCCTTTGTGAGTCTCTCCCCTTCTCTGACACTGAACAGATGCCTGAAAACTTTCTCCATCCCTCCTACTTGGAGAATTCTTGCCCCCAAACTCAACTTCCCTTTAACAGTTTCAGAGATCTTCGGACTTAATCTCACTGCACAGTCACAACAATAGAATTGTTAGTTGATTTCAAGATGGAATAACAGATCGGTCACCGAATCACAAAGATAGAGAACTTCACAAAAATTATGGCGCTACCCTCGTTTTTCTTTAGATTGCATGGCTTATTTGATGTTTAAAATACAAGTCTTTGATGCTAATTCAGTCCATCTAACTGATAAAATGAGTTAAAATGGCTATAAAAAGCTGGTTGGACTGAATCTAAAAGTAGTAAACTATCAAAAGATGGGAGTTCTTCCTTCCTTTTCTTTTTTTTGTTCTAAAGGGAAGGCTGAAGGATTTGTGAAAAGTGGGTTGTTCTATTGATTTGACTTTCCCTACAAAGGGTGCACTATACATCTCCCACAAACTGCAAATAATCAACTCTTCATTGGATTCGCAATCTTTTCAGACGCATAGAAGTGTAATTACCATGCTCTCGGATGCCGTGTGCGAAACCATCAGCTTTCTTCCCTAACTTATTCATTCTTTTAAGCACCGAATTGCGCTTGGCAGACACATTTGCTGGAGAACGTATGTAAGATTGACTGCTGTTGTATGGCTTGGAAGAAATAGCCCTTGACGACTTCCGAACTGCATATGTCGCAGCAATGACCGGAATTCCCATAATGTGATCGCGAAGCTTGGTTGCCATCTTCGACGGGAAGTCTTTACGCTTCTATCTCTCAAAAGTACTGCCTAGGAGCTTCGGAACTGTCAAGGAAGGAGAAAGTTTTGCTTGCTGAAGTTGGTTATCTTGAGGTCTATATAAAGAGGTGATAAAATGGCAGGTGACTCCCAACTTTTGGTTGCATGACTCATCTGTTGATCATCAGAAGCATAAAGGCACAGACAAACACTTTGTTGGAAGTTTTTTTTTTTAAAGTAGGATGATGTGTGACCCCCCATAATGCTTTCACAAAAGAGGGTTGTGGCATTGAATGTCACTAAGTCATTGTAAAAGATAGTGGATCTCTTTTCCGCTTCTGTACTTATTTTCCCAGTAGATGAGACAAGATTGCTTCTTCTCATTGAATTACACCATGGAATTTAGGTCTCTACAAGCAATTATGAGAAAGATGATAACTTTTTTTTTGTTGATAAAGGGTGAACAAAACATGCTGATTGGGTGATGATCTATCCCTTTGTCTAACCACTGTTTGGATGCGTCAACGTATTTTGCTTTTGAGCTGGAATTGCAACTTTCTGACGCCAGTCCTTATTTGGATTGCACGAGAAAGGTCTTTAAAGAATTCCAACATTATCTTATCAACCGGGGAGGCGACTATGTTGGCCCAAAAAAGTTATGTAAGACCGTGTATGATCATCTTCCCCATGTTCTGCAGACATGAGTATGACCCACGTCACCATGTTTAGAATTCCCATTTTTTTTCGCGATTTTGTGCAGTTTTTGCAGTGTTACAGTTAGGCGATATCTGAGGATATGTCGACTAAACACGTTCCGAAGTATCTGTGCTGTGGTGAACGGTTGGAAAATGAACTCGAAAGGCTTTCTGCTGGCGGCGAAGCGATAGCTCGTCGATCCGAACGAGCAATGAAGCAGCAGTAAGCTCAATCTCATTACTCTCAAGAGAAGTTGGGGATATGTTCATATCCCACCTCTGTTCTCGTTATGCAGAGTTCATAGGCAGAAACCAGATAACAGAAAAGAAAGAAAAGGGAAAGATAAAGAAGAAAAAGACGGAAGAGACGACACAAAGCCACAAGTTATAGGAGCCCATGTGCATGTTTTTGCATGAATCTCTTTCACATGACTTGCTCCTTTCTTTTTCTTTGTCAAACCCTCGGTGCTGAGGTGTGGTTGAATGGGCAGTAGGCCATGCTGAGCTACACATGCCTCCTAACTGCTGTCCTTGCCCATCTCAGCATACCACTCGGTTGAGGCCGGACGGATGAAAGTAGAGCCGCGGCGAGAGCCGAGCACTTTCTTTACTTTCTCTTCTGAGGAGGAGGATTGCCATGTCACGGCCACATCAGCCTTGTCGCCCACATGAGCCGATTGGTCATTTATGGTCTTTAGGCTTTAAGGTTTGAAAAGGCAGCGCGCGAAAGATGGAGAAAAAAGGCGGGGGAAGCGAAAAGAGCTCATTCCCCACCTAGAGTTTCCAGCAGCTGATAAAGTGTGATGGTCTCTGTCTCCATCTCATACAATACCTTGGCTCATAAGGTAGTTGCCAATACTGGCGATTTCCGGCCGACTGTCGATTTATCCGGCTTCCCAAGAAATGATAAGATAAGCAGATGATGAGGAATCTAGGAATTGCTATTCCTTTTACTTGTCTTGTCTGCATCTTTTCCCGAAGTGGCATGATCAGGATGATGTAACATCGGATGGTTTACGACATCACCACGCCGCCGAGGACTCTTTCTTTTAAAGAAGAACAACGGATTGACTGATAGAAAAGATATGCAAAAAGGCAATCATCTTCTAATCAAGCAAAGAGCAGCAACCCCGCAAAATCTCATGACCTTATCCAAGCAATCCATTGGCATAGTCGAGTATCGGATTGACAAGCACCCAGAAGTCGAAAGAGCGGAATAGGAGTAAAATGATATAGACGCAATATTCATGTTACAGGTATGTGCTTCAATATGACAAATCGTTGGATTCTGGGAGAGGAAATCACAATGCGGGTAGTTAGGAGATAAACCTAAACCTCAGAATAGTACGAGAGAACTCGGCAGTGAAACTTTGGAGAGGCGAACTCCTTGCTCTAGCCTCTCATCGCGTAATTTTGGTGCGTCGACGGGACAGACTAACATAATCTGTTGACACGTCCATCTTAATACTTGAATCTCATGTCGATTTTAGTTTAATATCAAGCTCTACTGTTTCAGATATCTTGAAATTGAGAACGCAAGAAATTTCGAGTTCAAATGCTTAACGAGCCTAATTTGCAATGGCTTTCTGGGTCTTCAGCAATATGTACCCTACACCATCCTAAGTTCAATAAGATTGAAAATTTACTGAGCCATCCTTGAACTCAAGTATTTGGTCTTTTTCATTTAGGCAAAAATGAGTTCGAATGGCATATTGACCAACCAAGTGTGTAGGCCAGAAATTGTGCTCTTGATTAGTCCTCAAAATTTCCAATCATCAACATGCTCCAAAGTTGGGTTCTCAAACTAGTTCACTGGAATTGGAGGATAAGTTGAATCAAGCTTAGTCTTGTTTAACTGGCTAACCTCCCCCACTGGCCTCCATAGAAAAGGTTTTCTCATAGTTGCAGACTGACATAGCCAAAGTGGTCATATTGGAATCACATGAGATTGGCACTAGAATTTCAAGTAAGAATTATCACTATAATCTTTGTGAAATCATTCCCAAGATCCGCTAACAATCGGAAAACTCGAACTGGTTTGAATTTCTAAGCATAATATATTCTCATCTCACAAGCACTACTCTTAAGCAGAGAGAAGAAACTATCAAGAAAATAGATGCAAGGCCAAAAGAAGGCCACCAAAAAATCGAGACAATAGACCTCACAGAACAGGACTCCATGTAGATAACCTCGCTATATCACAGAGCACAACCAATGTACCTTTGAGTCTTTCATTTACATCTCATATGCAGATTACCTCTGAGCTGATGCACGCGGCATCGGATATGTTATGTGACCTACGCTCATGGGTGCACCAGGAACCATGGCCCCTGGCATCGGGGCTCTAACACCATATGCCATATGCGAGGGACCAGGGAGGTTCAGCGGAGTCCCGACAGCAGAAACAAGCGGCCTGCCTATCGGTTGCCCAATCGTTGGAGCACCGTACATACTGACACTGGCGGGGCCAGTTGGTGGTTGAGAGGGCTGTTTACTAGGTTTGCTGGACGAAACTCCTGCCGCAGGACTGTTTGTTTGACCAGTGATTGGTCCTTGGGGAATCGAGAGCTCTCCGTTGTTAACGCTAGTAATATCGTGAATGCTAGAACGTCTCCTTTCTTTGTTCATCGAGTTCAACCTGATGAAGTACTTCTGGGCATGGCTAGCCACTTGTGTAGGTGTTCTTGTCTCCACAAAGTTTCGGGAAATGCTTCGCCAATCTCCCTTCCCATATTTATCTAAGCCAAGAAGGAATAATCTGCTTTCCAGATACAAGAAATCAATCAAAAAGCTAAGAACACATCGACGTAATCATGCTAGTATGAAAACCAAAGAGCTGAAGGGGATATCAATCCAGAAACGAATGATGTAGGACATTCACGATCAAGTCTACACATGATCCCCTCATCTGTTGTTCAGAAAGCTTGATTTCTTAAGCAAAAGACTCCATGCCATTTCAGACTTACGTGCACAATGAAGCTTTTGCTCATAGTCGCACCAATTTATACCGAGGCTATTGATTCGTCATATTCCACGTTTCCTTTTTCTTCAGCTGATTGATGCAAATCAGACTGGCTAACCTAGCGATGTCCATGTTGAGGCCAAGGGTTCTATTATTTTCATTTTATACATAAGCAAGGTTTCTACGAATTTATTTGGAGTTTGGACTGATCACGGGTCTTCAGTTTTCCTATTTACAGCCTTGAGTCCTCCTGAGACTAGTAATACCAAAATCCAAAGAGCAACATAATCTCTTTCAATTAATAAGAAAACTATTAATTCAGAGATTACGAAGTGCTCTGTTTTTGGTTTCATGTATCAATTAAAACTTGGATTTCAACTTCCCCTCAACCTTTTATTTCTCCTTCCCGGTTTTTCTCTTACACTAAAAGATTGAGCTGACCATTGTCAGCTCTGCAGACCACAGGAACTCTTGTCACAGTGGCTATACTAGAGGCCTGGCAAGGTGGCAACTCCATTTATTGAAACTTTGATCTGCTTGCCTCAACCAAATACAATGCTGAGTTCTCTAGAAGTATTAACTCTCCTCTCTATCTCCTACTCCCCAAATAAGCTATAGGGTTTACAGTTTGTTTTGGACCGTTGAAACTTCAATGGACAGTCTGTTGGAAAGTTGTATTGTACTTATCTACTTTGTGAGAGAGAGAGAGAGAGAGAGAGAGAGAGAGAGTTCATATAATGCTAATAGTGAGGAAATTAGTTTAATGGAAAACCTAGTCAAAACCAAAAGGGAAATCAATCACGTTCTCCACCTACATCAGATGCGATAGAAAGTAGGGAGTCTCCGAGCAATGCCCAAGCAAGCTCTTACATGAAAAAAATCTAAGTCGGATAGGCCTCAAACTTGCTAAACAAAATGGTGCGCGATCTTAGAAAGGAAAATGTCTTGAGCATCAGTGATAATTTCAATGCTGAATAGCCAAACAAGGCCAACTTCCCCATCCAGCAAAATGGAAATATATGTTACCTTCTTCATCTTTTTTTGAATACAATAGATGAGAAAACTCAAGGGAACAGGCATGCAATCCATGCTCTTGGTTACTTCTTCCTAGATTCTAGATCTATACTTTGCATCACCATTGGGAGACTCGAGTATCAGCCAACCAACTATATAATCTAACCAACCATAAGGGAAAAATAAATCTTAAGAAACCACCTGCAGATCTATCACCTGAAATCTGTCTTAAATTAAGGATGGTGACAGAATGCCCTAAAATGAAAGCTTAATCTGACACAATTGAAAAAAATATAAGCAACATCAGGTAGAATAAGCCAAAGTAGAAGATATGCATATAAGCACACAGCAAGAATGCACATAGGCAAGCATCATAGTAGTACGTATATGATGGTTCGAAAGCCGCAAAAGTGTCATGGTTGTGTACTCTGTGAAATTTTGTCCAGTAGGTTCCTCCTACTTTTAACAATTGTTTAATTTACCATAAATCTGTTGATTTTGAATATCTCATGACTGGATATCGATATTGTCATGAAGATTTGTGCTAGATTTTGTTTAAACTAGTTGATGTCGGTTACTTGAGTCGTTTGAGAAAGATAGAGAAAACAAAATCACCTGTGTTCTTCTTCCGTCCAAGCAATTCCCTTCCGACGTTCTTGGTCCAACCTCGATGCCTTCCCCCCGTGATTGGACTTGCCATTGAGATTCCCAACATGACTGCCCTTCTTACTACTTGTCTCATCGCTGCCATGGCTCGTTGAACCCTCTGAAGAACAACTGTAAGGAGGCAGTGCCACACAACCCGACTCTATCCTATCGACATCATCGACCAGAATTTCATAGTGACGCTTAATCTCTTCTACAGTTTTCCCGGGTACATCGGCGGCTATCTTCTCCCATAGATCAGCCGAGTTTTCCGGGTAAGTCGCCAGTCCATTCTCAAACGCTTTATCCTGCTCTCTACTCCAGGAGCAGTCGGTTGTCGTTTCATCCACAGTCATAGAGCTAAAGCTACGTCAGCTACCAGAACAGATTGTTGATTGACGGACTACAATTAGTCCAAAACAGCCTGTGGGATTCACTCAGACGGGTATGTATTTGGTTTCAGGAGCCAATAACAACTGTAGGTTAAGTTCATATAACAAAAAAAAATGACTCCCAAACAGCCTGGCCTAAGCTTAGAGTTGAGCCTGGAGAGAAACAGACAGGGACCGATAATGCCAAGAAAGCTGTAACTCGAGATCACCCCCAAGAAATATCCGAAAACCCCAGTGAGGATTGTGTGAACAAATGGATTGTATCTAGCCCCCCCTATATGGAAACTTGAATCCTGTGAATTGATGACCTGTTGAATGAACGAAAAGGCAACTGCCTTATGAGTCAATTTCACCAATGAGAAATATCTGACTACCAAACACGTAATAAGTATAGTCATCATTGTCAAGGTGAATTCTGGAGAATGGTAAGTTGGGTTCTTTTGATTGTGAGTCTTGAAAGTGACCAAGAAAAAGACAAACAGAAAAAAACAAAGCCAGGAATCTTTAGTGGATTTACACATTTTCATCTGTTGCTTCAAACTTTTCTCACAAATCAGGGGAAACAAAATTACGGCCAACCACTTGCCCACTGATAAGAACAATTCTAACAGCACAGGCCCACAACAATTTACACCTTTTGCACTGCAACACCAACAACTGGTCCACAGCACATGCTTGTGCCTCCTTATTGGTCTGCAAGTGGCGAAATTTTCCAATTAACGTGGCACTTAAATGCTAGAATGACAAGTAAGGCCCTAAAAAGCAATTGAAACCTTTGAACAAACAAAAAACCCAAGATCCTATTGAGAGATATGGGAATAGAAGAGTACAAGATATGAGATTGCATCGCATCAATGCAGATGCACTTAATTAAAGCTTGTTAAAATGACTTTCAAACATAATTGAGAGAATGATGAGTCAATAAATCTGCCAGATTGAGAGGGGGTGAGGGGGATGAAAACCGGTTTGAAAATCATGCTCTCGATGATAAATTAGCCATCCTATTATTGATAAGCAGTTCTGCACAATCAACGCAGGGAACAAGAATCATAGATGAATCCCCAGTGGTAATTTTTTGAAAGACAAAACACCAGAAACAACGGAATTCATTTAATTTAACCAATGAGCTTTGTGTCTAGACAAGAAAGCAGGATCCTCCTGAGGTTCTTCCTTTTCCTCAAATTCAGAACAACGATTATTGCAAGTACCGCAACAAATTGGATATCACCTAAAACAGCTCAGAACTACCACTTCTAAGCACCGAGATTCTGACAGTTCAACACTAAAAAATCTCACTCACGGAGCATTAAGAAACAGCTCAATTAACCGAGCAATGCGAAAAATCTAACCCGTGCCAGGGACCAAATCTTACTCAGACACATCTCAGAGTCGGACAGTTACAGAAGCAATAAAAGAAGATAGCTCAAAACTTCCAAAAACAGTATAGGCATTTCACAACAAACCAGTGATTCAAAATTCCAGATAAATCCAGCACACATCATTGAAAGACTAACAAAAACGTGGTCGAGAAATTGTCCTCAAAAGGAGTAAACTATGCAACAAACACAGGACGAGGATGGGTACCACTTACACAGCAGTACAAACAAATAAGAGCAGAGCACGACGATGGGACGACATTGGTCCCATGCCCGAAAAAAACTGCTTGCTATTAATACGATAACTCCGAACCAGAAAGCCTCAACCAAACACAAATCGCTAAAATCTGGAATCTACCAACACCCATTAATATCTTCTCTTCGTAAGAAACGAGAAACAGAAGAAAACCCATTAATATCTGGAAAATACAGAGCATCAGAGAAATCGACCGACCGACCAACCAACACAGAGGCAGCGGATTTCCCAGTAATTTTCTTCCCATCCAAACCAGCAAAACGATCTGATAAATCGTTTGGGTCTGTGAAAATCACCTTCCTCCGCCTCCTCCTCCTCCTTCTTCTCGGTTGGTGAAGCCCAAGAAGATCGGTCAAAGTTGCAAACTTTCTGTTCTTGGTGAAGTCCAATACCGCAGTCAAAGGAGATGGGCCAATCTGAAGAACAGACAGAAATAAACCAGTAATAAAAAGAACGGATTTAAGTGTCTTTCTATCTTGTCTCTTGGTACACTTCAATCATGGCGGGCTTAATCCCTTATCCAAAGTCCAATCATGAAAAGCTTCCTATTTTTATATTCATCCGCCGTCATCGGCGTTCTCTTTTGGGTAAAGAAAGAGACTTTGAATGGATAATGCAAGCTGTCTTCTTCTTCTCTGAATATAAAGGGAAGGTCGATTGCTCGGTCAATTTCGGCGTTCTGGTGAGCGTTCACGAGACCACTTGAGGAGGACTTTTCGTATAATTCCATACATAGAAAAGAGTATATTATTATTAACTGTCTAATTATAGATTTTATTAGAGGACTATTTAAGGAAATCAAATAAGGTATGCATAATCAAAATAAATATGAAAAATCATTACAAAATATCCTAAATATCTATAGAACATATCTAAATATCTCTAACAAGACCCAAGCACATTGACGCTCACAATTATGAATCATGATGACAATTTCTTTTTAGACTTCATTTATTTTGTGAAAAACGAATTCTTTGAAAAGAATTTTCCTAAAAATTATTAATTAGCCAATGAGAATATTTTTATTGTTTACAATAATTTTTACGTGTAAATATTTTCATTAATGATGAAAATATTTTTCGTTCATTTATTTTCGTGAGCGATACAAGCGATCGTTTTCGGGAAAATATTTTTCAAATTACATATTTTCCACGTAATAAACAGGGCCTTAATTCTTCCTTCTTTTCTGGCCATTATAATTTCTATGAGGAGACTATCACCGAAACCCTGCGATAATAGCAAGTGTCCTCGATAGTATTTGTCGAAAATGCTTGTTTGGTGTATAGAGGAAAGAGTTTCTTGAATTCTTTGAATGTTATGATGATTTTTTTGACAAGAAATTGGAAAATAAGTGAATATGTCCCTTAAATTAAGCAACTCTCAAAAGTAGTAGGACTTGGTAGTTTTATACTCAAGTTCTTTCAAGGAGATTGTTTCCAAAAAGCAAGGTCTTTCATGGAGTTTTTCTCCAATCATGTGATCAATCGCTTTGCTTAGATTGCAAGTACATTGGTGCGTTAAAGAACATTGGCTTCAATTCTCCGCATAAAAACTCTCAAGTTACAATCTTTCAAGGATGATCCTATAATTTGGGGTCTTGTTGTAAGGACTCCTGTACATGAGTTTTGTCTCTCAATCCACCCCTCCAAATTGCGCGAGAAAAGATGCCGTCGTGTTTTTTCACACGTACAAATTGATTAAAGACGGGTGATCCCCGTGCATAAGCGCTGACATTAGTCACCGCGCATCGGCTAACTCACATGTCCTTGTCAGCCACGCAAGTTTTCATAGAAATGCGCTGTGCTCTTCGCCTCCGATATGATATGAAGGGTGATCGTTTTTATCATCGAGGAAGGCTAAAATGCAAAGTAAAAGAGCAAAATTTGTGGACATGAATACAGACGAATCATCGAATTGATGTCACCAAAATCTCCATGGATCTTTATATGGAGGGACATAATTCTCCGTTGGCAGTAGGAGACGAAACGACGACACAGTTTTTTCGAGGAATGGTCCCATCTGCGTCGAGATGATGAAGATCTCAAGTTAGGTTCAATCAATACACTATTTACACTTTCCAAAGCGGAATTGCTACGAACTAATTGTGTGTGCGTGTGTGAGAGAGAGAACCTTTGTCCACTGCTTGCCGAGCGTCGAAGCATTCAGTGTGTATAGATAACCTGAAAGCAGAAGTTAGATGAGATCTCTGAAAGAGCAATTGAGTAACACCAAATGTAGCAGATGAGTTGGAGCAAAAAGTTTCCACAACATGGATATTGAGAAGTTTCAACCCTCACTAAAAACACAAGAAAAGAAAGAAAACACAGAGGCTTCTGCCTCATCAACACAAAAGCAGAGAGGATATGGAAGTTCAAAGACAAATACAGATGGAATGCAGTAAGGCCTAAGGTTTCATATGATATAACTTTTGAAAGACGTGGAAGAAATTTTGAGAGAATATATGTTTTTGTTCCTACCATCTCGCTCTGCTGTTGAGGCTACATAATGTCTGTAAAGATTTGATTCTTGAGCCTGCAGTATTCCATGAGGCACGTAAGCAGTTGCCTCACTGGCACGTGCCCCATACTAAGTAATCAATTTTCACAAAGAAATGACCTACAGTTTTCGTTGGAGATTTGCGAACAAGGTATTCATAAAACCAGTACGGCTCGCCATTAATCTGAAAATGAAAGGGTGAGATGGAAACAGAATCCATGTTCATATGAACAAACATCATGTAGAAAAGTTGTTTAATTAGCAGCAAAGAGAATGGAATTTAGATCAAGAAGTACACAGGTATGGGAGCATACATCACTAGAATGAGCATCGAGGATCGAACTCTCAGCTAAGCGCTGGGTTGAAGTGACTCGCTGCATAAACAAATTGCACATTTTAGTACTGCATTATACACTGAGGAAAAGAGCTGGCCACATTTATTTGGATGTTAAGATTCCTGGAAGCATCATATTGAGATAAAATTTTGCATTTACGCAACTGTTACATTATTTACCAGTCGCATTACAATTTTAGCCTGGAAATTAAAAGGATAAGTTGATAGATTGTCTATAAGACAGCCCATCAGATGACCATCGCTTTACCATTTATAAGCAGTTAAAGCTCATTCATGGAAGGGAGTCACCTTACCAGGGCAGATTTATCTGATAAAACTGAATCAGCAACATCTTTTGCTGACCATGAACTCTTTTCCTTTGATTTTAAAATCTGAAAATTTGGAGGACCTATCTGCAATAGAGGGACAACATAAAAAGTGTAGAAAATTGTGCATCGTGTAAAAGGATATGGTAGTGATTGGGCGTTACCGAGACAGAGATGATGAGGTTATCAATAATGTCAACTCGCTCGGACACAATGCGTAAACGTGCATCAGCTGAATTACAACCAAACAGAAACCCATTCAATACAAGTTCAATTGCATGTCACCGTTTGCATATAATTGCTCAAAGCAGTTGTATAATTTCGACTGATGCTGTAAAAAAATCATAAGGCCCGGTAATTTTCTTTCCTTTTTAAAGAAGAATATATTTATCAAGAGAGCATATCGGCAAAATTTGAAATGCATAATTTGAGGCATCCAGCAGTCTCACTATCTAAATACAATTATTGTGAGCTTAAAACCCATGATTTACACCTCTTGAAGGATAAGGGGTAAACTATGCTAAAGAGAGGTGTTGTATTTCTGTCTTTGCAATGCTGAAGGGGGAGATAGACTAACTTACGGGACAGTGGTGCAGCTGAAGAATAGCGCTCAGGCTTTCTGGATTCCACCCTTCAAATAAATAAAGTTAGTGACATGCCAATACAAAAACTCCAATACTATAGATGTAAGCTTTCTTTAGGTTTGCAAATCACTCAAGATGAGTATGTCTCATGCAATTTGGCCACCAAAAGCCCAAATATTCCACAAACTAGAAGGACCCAGGGAAATGCATAACGAGGTTTTGGTGATTGGCAGTCTAATGTATCCAGGATTTCGCAAAATCACGAGATATGACAAATCATGGTTATGGAGCTTATACTGCCCATTCAAGAAATTTCATGGCAAAACAGCAAGAGAAATATTTTTGATTAATTACGAAAAACAACCAGTACCTATGAGTATTGGCAAAACCCCCTAAAAAGACACAAGATTATCAGGCAATGAAATTCAGTAAGGACCAATCTTAGCAACTGTGGAATCAGAAATGAGGCTTATGAATCGCACAATCCTCACATCTGTTCTCAAAAACGAACTTCTTCATGCGCTCCAGTGGCGGAGGCCTGAGGTACCAAACCCTCAAAGACACTGCACAACATTTATATGTTTTATCGCAGTTGAGAATTCAAATCATCGCGATAATTATGTCTTCAAAATGTTGTTTTAGAGTCAAATATAGGCCAGCAAGCAATGAGACAATGTCAATGCTGTCCTCTATACTTAGTAACAGATAGACACATCCATTCTCATACATCTGGCATTGACCCCTTATTCAAGCATATACTTTGGTAGTAATATATAAACTTCTTGTTCAAGATGAAAACTTAAATGGAAATTAACATACCATTTAAACATGAAATTCTTTGATGGAAGGCCCAATGGATACAAGTAGGAATAAGCATTTATGTGATCAACTACTGAAGCCATTTTCAACTCTTCCTCGGCTAACGACCCTGCAAAAAAGGGTAATATAACTAATCCCGAATCATGGCCTGAACACTAATTCCAAATGGCATAGCTCAAACAAGGAACATAACCGATTCATCACTTCTTTCACTGCCAGTTACTAGACCTTTTGCATTCCTTCTTAGGCCCCCCATTCAGCTGAGGACTCCATACGAATGAGGACACGCTGTACGTTTATACAGTACCATTTTCAGTCTTTCTAAACACTAGAGCTGGTGCATACAAGCACGAGCTCGCTAGTCAAATAATCTAATACTTCTCCTCACAAGCAGACCGTGGCGTTCATCCTAAACATAAAGCATGAACTTGTGCTAAACGGGGTCCTCCGCACGAGAGAACACGGGCTTCTTGCACTAACACTGTACGAGAAAATGTACGCAGGGACCCGGATAGGCGGAGAAATCTTTTAGGTGCTTCAGGAACACGAAGTCCCTGCACACCTGAAAAACCCGTATTGTGTCCCGAGTGTTGTGCATATCCTAATTTTTCTTTCGAAATGATATCTAGTCGTGCGGTATTTGCCTCGGAATGGCGGGCTCAGGAAGTAGCTAAAAGTTCCCTCCTAGATGCAAAGCTCAATGTACAAATACTGTAACACCCGTACGCAGCACTTCTACATCCGGTTCCGTTCCACAAATAAAAGAGTGAAATTTGGGAAGCTGAAGAAATTTACCGGAAGAAGGAGCGACGACAAATAAGGAAGAAGAAAGGCCAAACAGCACCAAATCCCTTCTTCCAAAACCATTAAAGAAGGCGGGTTCGGTTCTGGCACTCGAATTCGCCATGGCTTTCGGAATTAACCCGCATTCCTTCCGTACAAGCACGGCTCTGTTTTGGCGTCTGAAGCCGAACCCATATAAGGAAAACGCATATCACCATCGACAAGCTAAGTACTGAGAGAGAGAGAGAGAGAGAGAGAGAGAGAGAGAACCTGAAGCAGAGTGGATTGGAAAGCGAAGGAGAGAGAGGAAGCATCGTGAGTGAACAATTCTGGAGCTGGTGAGTGGGTGGGGTGGGTTTGCTCTCAGAGAAGAACCATGGAAATGAAAAGGAAGGAGCTTGCGCACTTTCCACCTTCAGCTCATCCACTCGGACACAAGATTACACTATCGCTTCTTCTTCAGCTATATGCTGAAAAAGAGAGTAATAGCTGTACTTTTTTTCTTCCTAATTTTTTTTTTGGCATATTCTTTCTAATTAAATAATAAATTAATACTACGAAAAACTCAAACAGATATATTTATAATAAATTTACCCAAAATATTTTTTTACCACAAAAATATTAAACTGGTAAACGCGTGATAAATTTACCATAAACTATTTTTTTTGACAACTAAAATCCCAAACTGATACACTTGTGATAAATTTACCTAAATTAATTTTTTTTATCACAAAAAACCCTCAAACTAGTACACTTGCTACAAATTTACCTTATGTTAGTTTCGATTGTCGTGTAACTAAGAGTTCTGATGAAGCTGATGATCTCTAGGTCGTGAATTTTTTAAAAAAAGAATTGGCATTTGTTAATTAAGGTTTTGTTTGTTTCGTGATAAATGGATGATTTGGAAAATATTTTTCTAAAAATGATCGTTTGTATCACTTACAAAAACGAGTGGACAAAGGATTATAAAAATATTTATACATGAATCGTTGTCGCATTAAAAATATCTTTCATTGACTAATTATTTCAAGCGATATAAATAATTAATTTTTAGAAAGATATTTTTCGAATAATTTATTTTTTGCTTAAACAAACGGGCCTGCGGGCCTATGTTGCTTTTGTTAGGTTGGAAAAAGAATAGGTTGTTGATTTTTGTTTAGCTTCAGTGGACCGAGATCATAAGCAGTACGGCACGTGACGCCGTGGAGTGATGCTCCTCTTTGATTGTGCCTTTCGGATGTGGTACGTAAGGTCTAATATCCTAAAAAACCTCAAACTTTAACTTTTGCCCTAATTTTATCTTTTGTCTCATAAAAAACCTCAAATTTTAGGTTCAATCCCAATTTTACCTTAATCTTTTTTTTTATCCCATAAAAAATCCTTAACTTTAAGTCATGTCCTAATTCTACCATAAACTTTTTCTTGTCCTATGAAAAACCCAAACTTTAGTTCTTGTCCCAATTTTTCCCTAAAATTTTTGCAAACTCAGAAAAACCCACAAATTAACTCTTCATCCGAAATTTCTTGTTGACAATCGAGAAATAAAAAACTCCTAAGCACGAGCTATTCGAGCATCCTGAGCGCGAGCTCTCCAAGTGGGAGAGATGGAACATTCCTAACCATGAACGATCGAAGACCGAGCATAAAATCTCTATGGGCGATTTTGGCGAAGGGTTAAATAGAGTCAGATTTAGGACTCAAGTAAAAATTGGCGATCTTTTATGAGACAAAAAAAATGAGAGTAAAATTAAAATTGGACCTAAATCTGGGATTTTTTTAGTCAAAAAAATTACGGTAGGATTGGTACTTGACCTAAAAGTGAGGATTTTTTTATGAGACAAAAAAAAAAGATTTGTGGTAGAATTTGGACTAAACCTAAAGTCGGGGGTTTTTTATGGGACAAAAAAAGTATAAGGTAGAATTGAGACTGCATCTACAGTTGGAGATTTTTTATGAGATAAAAGTAGAATTGGGACAAGAGTTGGAGTTTGAGATTTTTAGGATATTAAACCGATTCGGATGTTGGTGTGCTAAAGCGGGCATGGGGTTGTTCGCTTTAGCTGTTGGTATCCTCCCCCTCGAACCTGTTCAAATTGAATTACTAACGGCTTGGCTTTCGGTAACCCGGGTTTGGATCCACCTGGGCGGGTGGGTCAAGGGATTCTCTTTTCATACGAGCCATTGAACGTGGGCTTCTTCTTCTATACGAAATTAGACATGAAAGGCAAGACGGGGATCGAACTGCCCACGAGCTGATCGAACGTATCGGATGCCTCGACCCGGTTCTAGCTATGTGACCCGAATGTCCTTGGGTCCTATCAACAGTTCACCACTGCAAGCTCACCCTGTCGCACCACCGACGGAGACGAAGACGACGACAACGAACGTAAAAGCATTGCATGCATATGGATGTGAGAGAGAGAGAGAGAGAGAGAGAGAGAGAGAGAGATCCGATCAAGAGGAAGAGCTCGCCGTAAGAAATTCCGAGCATTTCGCAATCAATTGTCGAGGTGTTGTTAGCTCCGGTCCCTGTGAGTCTGCGACTAAGAACTTCTGGAGAAGAAGAGGAAGAGGGAGGGAGGGGGGTTGTTTCTGATGGGCACTTGTCGGATATATTTACCGGGTCGGTCAATTGTGCTGCATCGGTTCAACCCACGGGCCTGCTTTTTTTCTTTCTCTTTTTCCTTTTGTTTTTTTTCTCTTCATTTTCCTTTTACTTCCCCCTGTTGCCGAGCCTCCTCGATGGCGGACAACTGGCCACAAGCGAGGCCTGGCCTCGCTTGTCGAGCGAAGGAAAGTAAAAAATAAATAATTTTTTTTACTACTATTAAAATAATAATAAGAATTGTTCACGTTAATGTCGGCCGTGTCACATAGGATGGTCGGTGTCCACGTTAGTGATTTTCGGCCGAAGTTGTCCGAAAGGACTTAATTGAAAAAACGTGAAATGTTTAGAACCTTAGGCTCAAAACTTTTCAGATAATTTTCCCGACAAAGCTCTATTCAAGCCTGGCGGAGGTAAATTTTAAATTTTTAAGAGCCACAAGGACATTTTTTCTTTTGGTAGCGTTCATGTGATGGATGGTGATCTCTTGAATGGTAATTAACGTTGTCTGCGGCTCTTCTTTCCAGTGCAGACAAAGATCTGAACTAATCCATATTATATATAAGAAGCCGCTAACCCGACAGCTTGACAGTATTGACAGTTATTTCTGACTACACAATCTCCCAATTTAATGAGTGTTTTATGCAAAACACGCGGTGATAATGTGTAGATCTATGATTGAAATTGTATCGTTCCTGGCCCCTTGCCTAGGCGGCCAAGGGCAGCCCTCGCCAATCTGACTTGGGCGTTCCTTGCCGGTGTCGGGCGAGGGATTCCGCGCACTTGGCCAATGTTAAGCCAACCACTCGTCAAACCCACACACACAATCTTAGTCCTTTGGTCTTCTTCTTCTTCTCTCTGCTTGGTTGCTCGAGTTGGGGATCCAAATGGAGGACACGCTCTTAGAAGTAATGACCCTCCAGGATTCAGATTCCATGCTACTGATGAGGAGCTTCTGATTTGTCACTTGAAGCCCAAGATTGGCCGGCGTCCTGCGAGGGCGGCTATCGCCCGATGCCGATGATGGCAGGAGAGGGTATAGGTAAAAGAAAAAAGAAAAAAAAAGAAAAAAGGGAAACAGAAAAAGAAAAAAGGAAAAAATTGAAAAAAGTAAAAAGACGAAAATGCCCTTTGACAAGGATTTTCTTTGAAATAATGATGGCACTTCATATCCTTATTTGAAATAAGGTCCACTTCAAGCATTTATTTTAAAAAAATAAAAGCATTTCAAATTCTTATTTGGAATTTTCCCAATCTAGTCATTGGACTCTTTCCTTTTCGCATCCATGCAGCAGCCCTGCGGATCACTATTATCTTTTGCTTTGATATTAATGCGAGGGGATGCCCATCACATGTGCTGGATGTAGTCTGGAATTGACTGGACGAACGGGAGTGTCGCAGCAGCAACATGGATTCCCTGTCGCCCGAGCACGAGCATTGCCAACTGTAGTGAGTTGTATTCTTCTCCTCCAAGCATGTAAGAGTCTTGTCTGACGTGTCGATAAGAATTTTTGTCAGATCCGGCGAGTGGCGACCTCTGTTGAGCCTTGCCAGAGGCCGTAAGAGGGCCGGTGAGGTCCGACCAACTCTGTTTATCAAACAAGCAAAACGTGTTTGGCACAAGGGGGCCCAAAAGATTCACATGCACCCACTAAATCCCATGAAAAAATTATGCGGTCCGACCAACTCTGGCTATCAAACAGGCAAAACGTGTTTGGCACGAGGGCGCCCAAAAGATTCACATGCACCCACTAAATCCCATGAAAAAATTAAGGAAAATGCTTCTCCGACAGTACTGTTAGAGACTGTACAATCTCAACCGTAGACCTACATACCATCATCGCGTGTTTTGCATAAATCACTAATTGATTGTGAGATCGCGTGATAAAAAATAACTGACAGTACTGTCAGACTGTTAGGCTAGCATCTTCCAAAAATTAATTCTAGAAAGAACAAACATGTCAAAACCCCATGCTTTTACTTTCTGGATTTTGTTTTATTTTGTGGTTCTTGGAAATTTGCTTGCTTGAAAGCATTCTATGTTCTTTCGACTAAAAAAAAAGTGTCACCTACCCAAAATAGCATAGGAGAGACAAACTGTATCACCGATGAAAGTAAAAAAGTGGCAAATAGAACCTGAGGCTAAGGGTGCGCATAACAACGCATCAGGAGCAGAAATTCGTTTGGTAATGCAACTTTTGGAGTAGAAATCTATTTGGTTACGCAACTTTATTTTGCTACTTCTGGAGCATTTTCTTGCTCCATAAGTAGTTTTGGAGCCATTTGAAGAAGTAATAAGAAAAATCAACTTCTCTCCAGAAGTTGATTTCTAGAGTAGGAACCCGAGCTTTTGTCATCATGTGTTCTTGGAGCCACAACTCGTAAGTATTTGTCTGCTTCAAGCTTTTGAGAATCAAATATACGAGCCACAAGAAATTGCAATTAGTCCCTGACGATTGGATAGCCCATGGAGCTCAGGAGCTTCAGACGGTCACTGAAGGGGCTTTTCAAATGAGCTTCCACCAAATGGCATTTTTCTTAAAGTTGCTTCTCCAAGCACAATTTTACCAAATAGTTTTTGCATTTCCTAACCTTTAGGTTAAACTCCTTTGTATTTCCCCAAAGCCCATTGGAAAAGACAAACCAAATGCAGCTTTTGCGCCTATTTGGTTCGGCTTTGGGGGAATGTCTTTGGGAAAATGTGAGGGGTTTTCTGAAATGCAATAGTGTTTGGTAAAAGTGTATTTCAAAAACACATTGGGATACAACTTTGGTTAAAATGGTGTTTGAAAAAATCACACTTTGCGAAGCCCGTTTACTTTTATTTAGAAAAAAACTCAAAATTGGCGAAATATTGGCCGCCGGTGGGCCTCCAGCCGCCCATCGATGGCTGAGGCCTTCCCCGGAATTAGGGTTTCCAAGGACATTTTTGTAATTATGATAGTATAGTGAGGGTAAAATTGAAAGAAAAAAAATAGTCTATTTGCATTCTAGAAATGCAACATTTCAAAATACTTTTGGACCTATTTTGGGCTAAGGTCTTTTAGGGTGGGTTTGGTTCACCTTTCCCAAAATCTCTTGGGGCCCCAAAACCCCTTGGAGAAAATGTGGGGCGTTCGGTATCCATTTTCAAGGGGCTTTGGGATGAAAGCTAGCCTTGGGAAAGCCCAGCATTGAGCTTTCCAGTATTGAGCTTTCAACATTTGGCCAAATGCAGGACTAGGTTTTTTTCATCCAAAACTACAATCACTTATTCTTTTAAATTTTGATTTTGCCCCTCATCTTTTTTGTTATATTATTTTTTATTAAAAAAATTAAAAAAGAAAATAAAACCCTAGGGCTTCGACCGCCGGCGAGCTAGATCTGGTGCTGGCGGCCGTCGACTGAGGCTGCCTGGGGTGGAACGACTCCCGGCGGTCACCTGGGGTCGGGTGACCCTCGGCAGCTGTCGCCTGGACCCCGGCGAAGCCCAAGAGAGGGTCGCATGACCCCAGGCCCTCGCCGGGGTTTGCTCGACCCTTGGAGGACTCGGCCCACGGCCGTCGGCGCCAGATTTGGCTCACCGGCAACTGTAACCCTAGGGTTTGGATTTTATTTTTATTTTTAATTATTTTTTTATTTAAAAAATAAATATGGTAGAAAGTCTCTTTGCAATTTGTTTTGCCAAACACTAGTTAGCCTAAAGCTATTTTTCAAAGCTATTTTTCACAAAACGCCATTTGCATTTCCCAAAGCCTATTAGGCTAAAGGTATTTGCATTCCCCCGAAGCGCATTTCTAAAGTTGAACCAAACCCACCCTTAGAGGCCTTTGGAGATGCAATTGCATTTCCCCAAAGTTGAGCAAAAACTGAACCAATCGCCGTTTGCATTTGGGTAAGGGACTTTAGATCCCCTAAGCCCATTTGCAATGCTGAACCAAATGGGCCAAACTTAAGCGATTGAACGAATATAGGGCTTAATTTGTATCGCAAAAAATGAATGATCTAAAAAATAATTTTTTAAAATACGATCACATATACAGTACACGATAATGAATGAACAAAAAAAATTCATCATTAATGAGATATTGAGATATAAGTTGTTGTCCATAATAAAAATATTTTTATTCACTATTTATTTCAAGCCAAAAAAGCAATCATTTTTAGAAAAATATTTTTCAAATCATTCATTTTTCGTAAAACAAACGGAGCCTACATTTGCAATGATTCAATCTGCTGCCGCGATACTCGCGATCTTCAATTCAAATCCACACTTCATCTAGAATTGCATTTAAAGTTGACCATTAGGTTTCGTTTGTTTTGTGAAAAATAAATTATTTTGAGATCATTTTCCCTTAAAGTAATCATTTATATGGCTAGAAATAATCAACCAATTAAAAACATTTTCATTATCGACAATAGTTTATATCTAAACATTTTTCGTGTACGATGAAAATGCTTTTCGTTCATTCATTTTTGTAAGCATACAAGCGATCATTTTTAGATTTTTATTTCAAACTATTCATTATCCGTAAAACAAAAGCATCTTGTGATAGCCGAAATTTCGTTAATGTTTTTATTTTAAGTAAAGTGGATTATGTAACGAAGTTTATATTGGAAATACAAGGCTAATGATGTTGAGTGAGATATGGTTTCAATGACTGATGCTTGAGTTGATATGTGGACGTTGATGTAAGTTTGATCCGGTTGAGTAGTCTCGGAATTTTGAGTGCGAATAAACCCCTATGCACCCCTAGCTGACCGACCTAGCCATTCTCTCTCTCTCTCTCCCTCATTTCCCCCCTCCCCACTTCGCGGGCACACCTTTTCTCCTCACCCCTCGTTCACTCCCCCACTCACCTCCCGACCCACGCCGCCGCTTCTTTGGCCACCTCGGCTCCACGACACCACTAGCTCGGTATCGGCGATGGCCCCAGCTCCCCCACGAGCTTAGCCGCTCTGCCGATCGCCCATTTGCCTTGCCGTTTGCTCTTGGACCTACGACACCGAGAAGGAAGAAAGGGCAAGTTCGAGCTCGTTTCTTCGCCGTTTTTATTCCCGTTTCTTCGTGGATTCTCTAAGGCAAGTAAAGCCTCTAAATTTACTGCTGGGTTGATGATTTGTCGCTTGGTTGGCTACAACACGACGAATTGATTGTGGGTATGGTCGAACGAAGGTTGGCTTGCATGTGTTAGGAATTGGGTTTGCATGTTAGATCTATTACTTGATTTGGAGTCCCTTGAGCTTGGGTTAGCTGAATCGGTGGGCTGATCGTGTTGCTTTTCGTCGAAAGGATATGAACCTGACGTTGCTTGTTGTGGATATTTGGTCGTGCGTCTTGAATTGTGCGTGAAAGGTGAGGAAATGGGTTCGGCTATGTACCTTGTAGGGCGTGTGAGGTGTGCTTGATTGTGTGTGAGTGACGTTGGTCGCCCGCTTGATTTGTACGAGAAAATGGAGGAAGTGAGTCTTGGCCGTGAACCTTGAATTGTGCATGAGGGTTGTAGAATTGGTCTTTGGCCATGAGCATTGAGTTGGCATGGGAATCGTGGTGTCTCGTGGTCATGTACGTTCTTTGGAGGTGTCGAGTTGCATGGCATCTAAGAATCCAAGCATGAGTTGTGTTTTTGCATTGAGAATGTGGACGGATGTGTACGTGTGATTAAGTTGTCTTGCTTGTTGTGTCTGAGTTAGATAGTCAGTGGTTTGTGTCATGGTTGCATTTGTGTTTGAGAATATGTGAATGAACCGAGGATCCCGTCGGCCTGTGTCCCGACGAGGACGTTTGATATCTGCATGTGTCAGGATGATACCCCGTGGGAGCCGGAGAGAAATCGGGAAGTCCACGGCCCGTGTCCCATTGGAATACCTGAGGCCCGTGTCCCTCAGAAGCCCCAGAGCAAGGGAGAATTGAGGCCTGTGTCCCTTATGTTACCCATGGTCGGTGTCCCATGGACGAAAAGCTGAGGTGTTTATTCATCAGAATCGAGGCTTGTATCCCTCAGAGACGAAATTGAGGCCTGTGTCCCTCAAGAAACCATGGCCTGTGTCCTATGGAAAACTGGTAGAGAAGTGAAAACTAAATGATTGGCATGTGGTCGTCTGTTTGCTCATGCGCTTGTGAGATCGAAATATGTTATGTGTGCATTTGTTAAAGAGTCTCGTGTCTGCATGTCTTTGATGTCGGGTCCTTCTTGATTGAGTGATGGATTGATGGTTAGTTGTTGAGTTAGTTGATTATTGGTTGAGCTATTAGCTCACTCTTGTTGCTAAACTGTTTTTCAGACTAGCTAGACATGTCGATTCCTCCCACTGTACCCACCCTTCATTATGGTGCACTAGTTGACTTTAGTCGTTCGTGGGAAGACTATCATGACCCTGAGCTTCCGTTGGAGCGTTTTCGTGTGTTGGTTTATTTTGTGTGGATAGATGTAGGTTTACCGGAGATGCTGATTCCGCTACGTTTTGTGTCGCTATTCAAGAGAGATGAAACTGGCCAACTGACAGGATCGTTGCCTTTTATGCCTTCGGATGATGACAGCGACGACGATACTAGTGCGATGTAATATCGGTGTTTAAGGGTTGCCGGTGACTAGTGTGCAGGCAGGATTTTGAGAAGGAAGTACGGCTTTCACTTTTTGGGGAAGTGCCGTAGTAGCGTTGTGTTCGGACGAGGGTGGTAGCGATGGAGGATAGTAAGATCGTAGTATGGTGGAGTAGCTAAGTTGACTCTCATTCCCAGCTGTTTGTCTAAAACCTAATGTATGAACTCTTGTGTTAATATGTATATGTATATATAAGTGTGTGGAAACTGGTGTTATTTAATGTGCCTGCTAGGTCATCTCTTTTGATTTATTATTTGGTGAAGTATCCATTGCGCTTCCTACATGTGCCTCTGATTTATAATATTAATATCATATAAAAATAGGGCTCGTAGTAAAGTGGAGTGCCCGGGTCTTCACAGCTCTATATTGGATTGATATCAGAGCCTAGGTTTTATCTAGAGTGATAAGGTGTGCTAGTGGCTGAAGTGTTTGTTAGGTGCGCGTTTGAAACCTTATAAGCACATGTGTTTGTGATTGTTTCTGATTGGCAGTAATGTGTGTTACTTATTAGTTAGGAAGAATATTGGCCACCAGCTGCTAACACACGATGTGTTGGCCAATGTGCAGAAGGCCCTGATTCAAGATGAGAAGATCAGGTGAACACGTAGGAGCAGCCCCACGGGCAACTAATGAGAACGATCCCCGACTTGATGGATTGTTGGAAGCTATGGTTCATGTGAGAGCTATCTTTGAGGGACAAGCTCAACAATAGGAAGCTGCAAATGTAGCGGGTGGAGAACACTGTATCCAAGGTTTGGTTGAACAATTCTTGAAACTACAACCACCTAAGTTTACGGGAAATGGAAGCCCTGAGGAGGTTGTGAAATGGATCAAAGGATTAGAAAAGGTATTTGGGTTGCTCTGTTGTATTGATACATATAAGGTTCTGTTGGCTGAATACCAACTTGAAGGGAATGCGGAGCGTTGGTGGAGAGCCTCAAGGGATGTGGTGTTCCCGCTTGATGCGGTGGTTACCTGGGAGAATTTTGTTTAAGCTTTCAATGATAAGTATTTCTCTGACTGTGCTAGAGATAAGAAAATAGCGGAGTTCATGCAACTGACTCAAGGTAACATGACAGTGGAATATTTTGAGGCAAAGTTTGCCGAACTATCTAGGTTTGCTCCTAGATTGGTGGAAAACTGTGGTGATAGGGCTAAATGTTTCCTGAATGGATTAAGGACGGATATCCGAAAGCAACTGGTGCCCTTAGATATATGAGATTATAATGCCCTCTATAGGTGAGCCCAATTGATGGAACATGAATTGATCAAAGAAAGGAAAGAAATGATAACGTAGGGAAGACCTGCCATCCATCAGGAGAGAAGCAAAAGGCCAATGTCATGGGGACGATCGCCGTTCATTGAGAAAAGGCGTGACTTCGAACGAGATGGAAGGGTAGGAAATCACTAGGGAATTGAGCGGATGCCTTATCGGAAGGATATACCGAACTATGAGAACCGAAGATGCTTTGGATGTGGACAACAGGAACACTTAAGCAAGAACTGCCCTTGGTTTGGACAACTGCAACCGCCAGTAACTAGCAATGCTCTGGAGCAGCAGGAGCGACAAGAACGTCAAGAGCGGCCAGAAAATCCACGAAGACCGCCAGCGCAAGGAAGAATTTATGTGATTATTCAAGAGGAAGCGGAGGCTTCCAAGACCACTATAACAGGTACGCTTTCCTTGTGCGATCGAAAGGCCTATGCTTTATTTGATACGGGTGCAACTCATTCCTTTGTGTTTGCACGATTTGCACAGTCCGGTGGAATTGAGTCTAAATTATTAGAGGTACCACTTAGCGTCTCGACTCCATCAAAAGACCAGATCGTATCCACTTTGGTATGTTTGGATTGTTAGATTGTGATAGGAGAGCAGAGTCGGACAATAAATTTGATAATAATGGATCTGTATGACTTTGATGTCATTATTGGAATGGATTAGCTTCGTAAGGTACAAGCCCATGCGGATTGTTATCGGAAAATAATCTAATTTTACCCATTAGACGGACCTAGTTTTGAATTCGTGGGAAGTGGAGTGACATCGTCATTGCCATTGATCTCGGCAATCGAGGCGCATTAACTATTGGACAAAGGATGTCAAGGATACTTAGCAGCAATACAAGATATCACTAAGGCTGCGTTTGGTCATCTGGATTTCTGGTCATGATAGGACTGGATAGGATAGGATAGGATAAGAAATCCAAGGATTTGATCATATCTTCTCTGTCGTTTGGTGAACTGCGGATTTAAATTGGATATTTTTATATTTGATCAATACAATGATTCTTGACTTGTGTCATTCGGAGGCTCTTTTCCGGAGTTAACGCTGCAGATCTCCGACCGCTCGCCGGGGCCATCGGGTTAGAGCTCAAGAGGACGGCCGCAGGAATTGCCGTGACGGGGACGAGAGGCGGCGGCAGGTCGACGAGCCATTGAAATTAAAGTTTGGATTTTTTAAGGAATTAGGAAAAATTATGATATTTATCTTGCCTTGATTGTTCATCTGCGAAAAGATTCGAATGGTTGAAGGGTCTTGTCGCTAATAAGCAGACTGACCCATAAAATAGACACAAATGCATCCCTCCAGTAATAAAAATGAAAGAATAGAAAGTGCTTCTTTCTTGTGATCAAATTTGAGAAACATGTCCAAGAACACTCAAAACAACAGATTTTGATCTATTTTTGCCCTTGCACTTAATGTAATCACAATCAGTCAAACACAAAAGAAATTGCCACATGATTCTGCAATGATGTTCACACCAATTGCATCCGTTTTACGAAGAATTCATTCCTACTGCAGCAAGAAGCTTTCTTTAATCTCTCTGAACAATTTTCTTTTTCCTGAGTAAATAGCAGCTAAACATATGCTCATTGCTGGGTTCATAGTTGAAATCCGCCTTCGCCGGTGAAGCAGCCTGCTGCCGCTGGAGAGGTGGTCCACCACCGGAGATGCTGCCGGCTGCAACCAGAGAGGTGGCTGGCCGTGGCGGATGGGGCATTGCGAAAAGGGGGTGGCTTGATCGTGCTGGTGTTATGGACAAGAAAAATCCTATCTGCCTCTATCCCACCCCCTCCCCTAGGATAATTTTATCCCCATATATCCCCTCTATATCCCCTTTATCATGTCCTAGGCAACTACCAAACATAGGATAGGATAAAACATATCATATCCTGAATTTTATCTGGACGACCAAACGCAGCCTAAGGGTGAAAGAAAATGACTTGAGGATATCTTGGTGGTTCAGGATTTTTCAGATGTGTTTCCCGAGGAACTACCAGGACTACCGCCAGAACGAGAAGTAGAGTTTGTGATTGAAGTGGCCCCTGGTACAGAACCTATATCAAAGACCCCTATCGAATGGCGTTGACAAAATTAAAGGAGTTAAAGGTGCAATTACAAGAATTGCTTGATAGAGGATTTATCAGACCAAGTGCGTCACCATGGGGTGCGCTAGTGTTATTCATGAGAAAGAAGGATGGGTCTCTACTGATAGAAAGTCCAACCAAAAAACTTAAGTTAATAGGTGGAGGGAGACCACATGAATATAAAGAGCACACACGACCCATTCTTAAGCGATGTGGGACAACAACATCAACACCCCCTCTCACGTGCAAGCTGGATTAAGAGCGGCACGTGGAATTTGGGCAAACGCACATTCACGAAAGGGACAACACTGGCTTTGATATCATGATAGAAAGTCCAACCCAAAAACTTAAGTTTATAGGTTGATGGAGACCACATGAATATAAAGAGCACACACGACCCATTCTTAAGCGATGTGGGACGACAACATCAACATCTACGTCTCTATATTGACTATAGACAATTGAACCAAGTAACAATAAAGAATAAATACCCATTGCCCAGAATTGATGATTTGTTTGATCAGTTACAAGGGGCAACAGTATTCTCGAAGATTGATATGAGCTCGGGATATCATCAAGTAAGAATCAAGGAGGAGGATATTCCTAAGACGGCGTTCCGAACTCGCTATGGGAACTATGAGTTTCTAGCCATGCCGTTTGGTTTAACTAATGCGCATGCAACCTTTATGGACCTAATGAATAGAGTGTTCAAACCGTACTTAGATCAGGTCGTTATAGTTTTTGTTGATGATATCCTGATATATTCAAAAGGGCCAGAAGAACA
Organism: Lenwebbia sp. NSW1173648; assembly: GCA_029784005.1. Classification (NCBI taxonomy): domain Eukaryota; kingdom Viridiplantae; phylum Streptophyta; class Magnoliopsida; order Myrtales; family Myrtaceae; genus Lenwebbia; species Lenwebbia sp. NSW1173648. The sequence goes on along the minus strand of JARCGZ010000010.1, from coordinate 6,207,572 downwards.
TGAGTGTCATATGAGAAAAGTACTCCAGACTTTAAGGGAGCACAGTTTGTATGCCAAGTTCAGTAAGTGCGAATTTTGGTTAGATCAAGTGGTATATCTGGGTCATGTAGTGACGGGTGAAGGAATATCAGTGGACCCAGATAAGTTAAAAGCTATGTTGGAATGGCCAAGACCAATGATGGTGACAGAAATTCGAAGTTTCCTAGGACTTGCGGGGTATTATCGGAGGTTTGTCGAGGGTTAGCTATGCCGTTAACAAAGTTAACTAGAAAGGGTGCGAAGTTTGAATGGACAGAAGAGTGTGAAAGTAGCTTTCAAGAGTTTAAAAAGAAGTTAACTACATCAACGGTGTTAATGATACCATTGGGATCTAGAGGGTTTGTGGTATATAGTGATGCCTCTCATAAAGGATTGGGTTGCGTACTGATGCAACATGGAAAGGTAGTTGCTTATGCCTCCAGACAACTAAAGCCGTATGAGTTAAATTATCCAACGCATGACTTGGAGTTAGTGACAATCGTCTTTGCATTGAAAATTTGGAGATATCACTTATATGGAGAAAAGTTTGAGATTTTCACTGACCATCAGAGTCTGAAATATTTGTTCTCTCAGAAGGAATTAAACATGCGGCAAAGACGGTGGATGGAGTTATTGAAAGATACGACCGTGAAATTTTATACCACCCAGGAAAAGCGACAAGGTAGGTGATGCCCTCAGTCGAAAGTTCGCCATGATAGCAAGTATGATGGTTCGGGAATGGAATTTGTTAGAAGAAGTGTCTCGCTTGGACTTTAGACTTGAAATAGATGGTGTCACTGGTATCCTAGCTAGTTTGAAAATCGAACCAGAAGTTGTCCGAAGGGCTAAAGAGTTACAACAATCGAACCCTAAATTCTCGAAGATTTGAGAAGGAATACTTGAAGGGAAGAAGCCAGACTTCCAGCTAACGGGTGATGGAGTAATACTTTTTCAGGGACGACTATGTGTACCTAAGGACGAGGAGTTAAGAAAAGAGATATTGGCAGAAGTGCACTGGAGTAGCTATAGTATCCATCCTAGAAATACAAAGATGTACCAGAACCTCCTTCAGCATTTTTGGTGGGATGGAATGAAAAGTGACATCGCAGAACACGTATCGAAGTGCATGAGATGTCAACTGGTAAAGGCAGAACATTGTAAGCCAGCATGAATGCTAAAGACGTTGAAAATACCTGAATAGAAATGGGAGCATATAACCATGGATTTTGTGTAGGGACTACCAAGGACACCTAGAGGACATGTCTCTATTTGGGTGATAGTTAATCGATTGACTAAATCGGCACATTTTTTGCCAGTGCGAGTAGATTACTCCCTTAATAAGTATGCAGAATTGTATATGAAGGAAATAGTGCAACTACATGGAGTGCCAGTTACTATAATGTCAGATCGAGACTCGAGATTCACGGCGAATTTTTGGAAAAGCGTTCAAGTTGCTTTGGGGATGAAGTTGCAGTATAGTACTTCTTTCCATCCACAAACTGATGGACAATCGAAGAGAGTTATTCAAATATTGGAAGATATGTTGCGGGCTTGCTTGATTGATTTCAAGGGCAGTTGGGATGAGAATTTGCCCGTCGTAGAGTTTGCCTATAGCAATAGTTTCCAACTTCTGAGGCATTATATGGTTGAGCCTATAGAACTCCTACCTGTTGGGATGAAGTTGGCGAACGAAAATTGACAGGACCGAAACTGGTACAAATTATAACCGATGTGGTGAAAGTAGTGAGGGAATGACTTAAAATGGTACAAAGCCGACAGAAGAGCTACGCGGATAAACACCGACGTCCTTTGGAATTTGAGGTGGGTGAACATATTTTTCTAAAGATATCACCTATGAGAGGAGTCTCGAGATTCGAAAAGAAAGGAAAACTAAGTCCGAGGTTTATTGGACCTTTTGAGATTCTTGAACGGATTGGAGAGTTGGCGTATCGATTGGCTTTACCGCCAAAATTGTCTAACGTACATGACGTCTGTCATATATCCATGTTGAGGAAGTATCAACCTGACCCGTCCCACGTTTTGGACTTTGAAACGATTGAAGTGGATGAGAGGATTAAGTATATAAAGGAACCGATGAAGATTTTGGATCAGAAGGAGCAAGTTCTCCGGAATAAGACCATCCCTATTGTCAAAGTGTTGTGGTGAAATCATGGCATGTAAGAAGTAACGTCGGAGAGCGAGGAAACGATAAAACTCATGTATCCTCACTTGTTTGAAGGAGGGAATAAATTCTAAATTTCGGGGACGAAATTTCTTAAGGAGGGGAGAATTGTGATAGTCAGAATTCTGTTAATGTTTTTATTTTAAGTAAAGTGGATTATGTAACGAATTTTATATTAGAAATACAAGGCTAATGATGTTGAGTGAGATATGGTTTAAATGACTAATGCTCGAGTTGATATGTGGACGTTGATGTAAGTTTGATCCGGTTGAGTAGTCCCAAAATTTTGAGCGCGAATGAACCCCTAAGTCCCCCCTAGCCGACCGACCTAGCCCTTCTCTCTCTATATAAACTCTCTCTCTCTCTCTCTCATTTTCCCTCTCCCCTCTTCGCAGACACACCCTTTCCCACCGCCCGACCCACACCGCCACCCCGACGCCACTAGGACGGTGTAGGCGACGGCCCCAACTCCCCCACGAGCTTAGCCCCTTCGCCGATTGCCCATTAGCCTTGCCGTTTGCTCTTGGAACTGCGACACCAAGAAGGAAGAAAGGGCAAGTTCGAGCTCGTTTCTTCGCCGTTTTCACTCCCATTTCTTTGTGGATGCTCTAAGTCAAGTAAAAATTCTAACGTTACCACTGGCTTGATGATTTGTCGCTTGATTGGCTACGACGCGACGAATTGATTGTGGGTATGGTCGAACAAAGGTTGGCCTGCATGTGTTAGGAAACGGGTTTGCATGTTATATTTATTACTTGATTTGGAGTCCCTTGAGCTTGGGTTAGCTCATTGTGTTACTTTTCGTCGAAAGGATATGAATCTGACGTTGCTTGTTGTGGATATTTGGTCGTGCATCTTGAATTGTGCGTGAAAGGTGAGGAAATGGGTTCGGCTGTGTACCTTGTAAGGTGTGTGAGCTGTGCTTGATTGTGTGTGAGTGAGCTTGGTCGTCCGCTTGATTTGTGCGAGAAAATACAGGAAGTGAGTTGTGGCCGTTAACCTTGAATTGCCCGTGAGGGTTGTAGAATTGGTCTTTGGCCGTGAGCATTGAGTTGGCATGGAATCGTGGAGTCTCGTGGTCGTGTACGTTCTTTGGAGGTGTCGAGTTGCACGGCATCTAAGAATCCAAGCATGAGTTGTGTTTTTGCATTGAGAATGTGGACGGATCTGTACGTGCGATTAAGTTGTCTTGCTTGTTGTGTCTGAGTTGGATAGTCAGTGGTTTGTGTCATGGTTGCATTTGTGTTTGAGAATATGTGAATGAACCGAGGATCCCGTCGGCTTGTGTCCCGACGAGGACATTTGATATCTGCCTATGTCAGGATGATACCCCGTGGGAGCCGTAGAGAAATTGGGAAGTCCATGGCCTGTGTCCCATTGGAATACCTGAGGCCTGTATCCCTTGGAAGCCCTGGAGCAAGGGAGAATTGAGGCCTGTGTCCCTCATGTTACCCATGGCCAATTTCCCATGTACGAAAAGCTGAGGTGTTTATCCATCAGAATCGAGGTCTGTGTCCCTCGGAGACGAAATTGAGGCATGTGTCCCTCAAGAAACCATGTCCTGTGTCCCATAGAAAATTGGTAAAGAAGTGAATACTGAATGATTGGTATGTGGTCGTCTGTTTGCTCATACGCTTGTGAGATCGAAATATGTTATGTGTGCATTTGTTAAAGAATCTCATGCCTGCTTGTCTTTGATGTCGGGTCCTTCTTGATTGAGTATTGGATTGATGGTTAGTTGTTGAGTTAGTTGATTTACTGGCTGAGCTATTAGCTCACTCCTGTTGTTAAACTGTTTTTCAGACTAGCTAGACATGTCGATTCCTCTCGCTGTACCCGCCCTTCGTTATGGTGTGCCAGTTGACTTTAGTCATTCGTGGGAAGACTATCATGACCCTGAGCTTCTGTTGGAGCATTTTCGTGTGTTGGTTTATGTTGTGTGGATAGATGTAGGTTTACCGGAGATGCTGATTCCGCTACGTTTTGTGTCGCTATTCAAGAGAGATGAAACTGGCCAACTGACAGGACCGTTGCCTTTTATGCCTTCGGATGATGACAGCGACGACGATACTAGTACGATGTAATATCGGTGTTTAAGGGTTGCTGGTGACTAATGTGCGGGCAGGATTTTGAGGAGGAAGTACGGCTGTCACTTTTGGGAGAAGTGCCGTAGTAGTGTTGTGTTCGAATGAGGGTGGTAGCGTTGGAGGATAGTAAGATCGTAGTATGGTGGAGTAGCTAAGTTGACTCTCATTCCCAGCTATTTGTCTAAAACTAATGTATGAACTCTTGTGTTAATATGTATATGTATATATAAGTGTGTGGAAACTAGTGTTATTTAACGTGCGTACTAGGCCGTCTCTATTGATTTATTGTCTGGTGAAGTTTGCATTTTGCTTCCTGCATGTGCCTCTGGTTTATAATATTAATATCATATAAAAATAGAGTTCGTAGTAAAGTGGCGTGCCTGGGTCGTCACACATCTGCGGTAACTTTATTCTTCTCCTCCAAGCATATAAGAATCTTCCCTGATGGGTCAAAGTGAAGTTCATGCTCACTTGCTCAGAAGTGTAACGGTCTTTTTTGTAACGATTCTGATTCTCTAATTCTGACCCCGGAACAGAAAAAGATGAGAAACATGGTTGGTAACGTAAACGATTTTGATCCTCAAATTCTCTGATTCTTTTCCCGAAAATAGTTTTAAAGCATAATCAAGAATAAAAAAAAGTTGATTTTTTGTTGCAAAATCACTTTTGAGAAATAAGACCAACAAAGTGAAAAGGCTCAGGGAATGCTCTCACTTTGTTTCCTCGATCCAAAAAAAAAAAAAAAGAACGAAACCTCAGGAAAGAACGCTTGATCCGTCAGGTCTCCTCTCTCGTTCGCTGCTCTCGTTGCTCGACCAGCTAGCTCCACCACCACCGTACGTCGCCGTCCATTGCCGTTGTCTTCCGCAGCCGCCAGTCTCCGTTTCTAGCCACCGAAGAAAAAGGAAAATAGAAAATAAAATTAACAAACTATAAGAAACACATATTCCATGATGGTTAAATATAGAAGGGCAAAAGGACACCTAGAGTGCCAATATTTGTGTATGGAGTGTACTTTGGTGCCAATATGTTTTTTTGGATCACTTCAATGCCAAATCATAGAAAAACCGATCAGTTTAGTGCCGCCGACGAGAAAATTCGGCCAAAATATATATGTGGGTTTTTTTATTTAAAACAAATTGGTGACATGGTAGTTTAAATTAAAAAATTTAGTGACATGGCATATGTAATAAAAAAAATACATGTGTGTAAGTCAAATGGTGTCGCTCGACTTACACTCCTAAACATGAGAAAAATGACGTCGCTTTTGCAAATGCAAAAGGGACGTCGTTCAAAGGAGGCCCAAAAAGGACAGAATCTTCCTCTTCGTGAACACTTCCCTTTCCCATCGCTCTCCTTCTCGATGTCACTATGCCCATCGCTGTCCGTCGCTTGGCCCGTCGCTCATCGTCGCTTGGTGGCCGTGGATCGCTCACTGGCTGTCGCTCTCCTCGCATGCTTGCTGTAAGTTTCTCTTCCCGTCGCTCGATCGTCGCGATATTAGGGCTTGGATTTGGGGTTGTTGCTATGAGTCGCGCAAAATTAGGGCTCCAACAGAAACTTGGGATTGTCGGCATAGGGGGTGAGTTGCGCGAAACTAGGTTTCGAAAGTGCTCATGGGGTCGCTGGGGCAGGGCTTGCTGATTTGGTTCGAAAAGGGCAGTCCAAGATTCTTTGTCCGTGCCTTTGTCTTTGTGTTGTCATTGTTGTGGTTCATGTGGGTTGTAGTCTATGTGGGGACCTCCATTCTTGTTGTGCAAGTGTTGCTTCTATTGTATTAAAAAAATTAGCTGAGTGTGATTAGCGTGCATGTGGGGGTTTGTCCACTAGAAAAAAATTGTCTGAGTCTAGATTGTCCTTCATGTGGTCCCCACCCATGTGAAGTTATTGTGGATGTAGGTTGCCAAATTTACTGAGTCAATATTGTCGTGCATGTGGTCCTAGAAACTAATAATATTTTCTTTCCTTGGCTGCAGTGTCGGCATGGCGGATGAGGACAGAACTTTAGACATAATTGTAAACTATGGTGGGGAATTTGTCATAGGACTTGATGAGTGAGAATATGTGGGTGGGAATGAAGGAACTGTGTATATGGATGCAAGTAGGCCATCTTATATTATTTTATTTAGGGAGATAGTGCAATAGTTACGTTGCAAAATAGCGAGATTGCATTATTGTGTTCTTGGCAAGGACTTGAAGGATGGTTTGAGATATTTCCATGATGATAATAGTGTTAAAGACATCTTTTACCATTATCTTCATGGCGAGGAAGCTCAAGTGTACGTCAAGTATATTGATGGCGTTGATGATGATGACAGCACTAAAGTAGGAGATGGTGTACAACATAGTACTCAGGTTGGTGATGGTTCTATTATAGGCGAGGCCTGGGAAGTTGCTAGATCTACTTCATCAGATGATGAATGTTTGGCAAATGTTAATTTTTCAAGTGACTATGATGATGAGGAACTTGCACAGTTGAGGCAAAAATAGCGATATTTTCGGGAAAAAAGATTTTTCGTATTTGGAGAGTCGCATGATGCTGAACCATTAAATAAGGGTGCGCGAGCTCCAACTGATGGTGAAGAGATTGAATATGAAGAAAGCGGGGGTGACGATTTTGAGATTAATAGTTCGGGAACTGAGCTTGAAGATGAACAAGCTGTGCGTACAAGGAAAAGTAAGTTTCCTTCATACTATCCAAGTGCTACTTCTATTGTTTTGAGTGTTGAAATGAAATTTGGTGATGCCAAAGAGTTTAAATAAGCTATTATCAAGTACTCCATTGCTGAACAAATGAGTGTTAAGTTCACTAGAAATATGAAGAAATTTGTGAGAGCTATATGTTCTCAATCGAACTATTCATGGAAGATCTACGATGCATTGATTAGAAAGAGTGGGTCGTTCTAGGTTAGGTCATTCGAGGAGGAGCATACTTGTTCGGTGGTATTTGACAATAGAAGGGTAACGAGTGCTTGGTTGTCGAAGCATTTCTTCAACACAATCAAGGCGATGCCTGATATAAAGAGTCCTCAATTGAAGATTTTGGTGAAGGAGCAGGCAGGGATAAATGTTTCGAGGAATCAATGCAAACGAGTTAAGCAAAAGGTGATGAGGACACTCCTGGGAAGGTACTAGGAAGAGTATGGTCAGGTTTGGGATTATGCAAGGGAATGTAATCTTCATAACCCATCTAGTAGAGTGTATGCAGAGGTTGTGGAGAGGCCCCTACCTGATATTGGGACCAAGTTTGATAGGATGTATGTTTACTTCAGTGCATGCAAAAGGGGTTTTTTGGTTGGTTGTAGAAGGATCATTGGGTTGGATGGCTATTTTTTAAAGGGTTTACTTAAGGGAGAGTTGTTGGCTGCCATTGGGAGGGATGCCAATAACCAGATGTTTTTCATTGCTTGGGTTGTTGTGAAAGTAGAAAACAAGGACACTTGGTCCTAGTTTCTAAAAAACTTAATTGCAAACCTTGACATTGATAATGGAGGAGGTTGGGCATTCATGAGTGACCAACAGAAAGTAATTATTATGTTGTATTTTCTTTTTTTTGGGGGGGGGGGGGGAAATAAGAGCTGGTGCAAGTGTTACAGCTGTAACGCAATAGCTGGTAAACTGCTGCTGCTGCTGCTCGCTACTCCAACACACTAGGTGGGAATTGTGCATCGTTATTAATACTGTCTTTGTCGTGTCTTGTTTTGTAGGGACTTGTTCCAGCATTGGTTGAGTTGATGCCATATGCTGAACATAGGATGTGTGCAAGGCACATTGATGCAAACTGGGCAAAGAAGTACAAAAGGGACAAACTACAGAAGCGGTTTTGGCTGATAGCTAGGAGTTCAAACATGGATGATTTTAGGGTTCACAAACAGGCCTTGTATGACTTGACGAAGGAGGGTTTTGATGCACTATTCCAGACCGAAGCAAAGCATTGGTGTATGGCCTTCTTCAGCGAAGAGTTCAAGTGCGACATCATTGACAATAATTTGAGTGAAGCATTCAATGGTAGAATCTTAGAGGTTAGGTGCAAACCTATCATAAGCATGCTCGAGGATGTTCGAGTGATAGTTATGAGTAGGCTGCAAAAATAGAGAGACGTGGCTGGGAAGTGGACTGCAGATTGTGGTCCTAGGATTGTGAGGAGATTGAGTGAGAACATGGCCAAGGTAAGGTCCTGTCATCCTATTTGGAATGGCGATGATGGATATGAGATCATGCAAAAGGATGATAAATACATAGTCGAACTGGATACTAGAAAGTGCTCCTGTTGAGATTGGCAACTTACTGGGATTCCCTATGAACACGCCATTTGTGCAATCCACAATAACCACGAAAATACGGAGGATTACCTGGACACTTGGTACAGGAAAAGCACATACCTTGCTTCCTACCAGTTCATGATGCAGCCTACTCGTAGTAGCAAATTCTGGGAGCCATCAAATCATGAAGCCCCTCACCCTTTGCCATTGAAGAAGCAATTAGGAAGGCTAAAAAGGAGACAGATAATGCATGATGGTGAGACCAGAACTAAGAAGATGAGTAAATGGGGTGTAAAGAAAACTTGCTCGCTTTGCCGAAAGGAAGGCCACAATAAAGCTGGTTGTGTATTGAAGAATCAGGCTGGACATGAACAGCCAAGTTTAGGGTCAGCCAAAGGCACAAGTGAAGGCCCTGCTATAGGGTCAAGTCTCGGTGAAAATGCAGCGGCAACTCCATCCTTGACTATTGCACATACTAGGGAAAAAATACAAGTAAGATGTGTTTTGTTTCATTTGTGTTGGTGTTTGTTTGGTTTTGTGGCTGATTTTGTCAAAGTTAACCTCACTTTATCTTAATCTGATCGGTTCAAAAGAAGACCAACTCGTGTGGTTGCTGAAGGACCTACACAGATTACGAAAAATGCAAGGCCAAGCCCCTCCTCGACAGCTGAAAAGACTAGGCAAAAAGTACAAGTAAGTTGTGTTTTGTTTATGTTTGTGTCTATGTTGTTTTGTGAACTGAATTAGCCTAAGATTGACCTCATTTTGTCTTAATCCGATGGGAAGAAGACCAACTATAGAGGTTACTGAGGTTGCGGGAAGTCAGCCACCACACCGAACAAGAGGGGCTATTGGGAAAAGGATAAGACAATGTGGTTATATCCTTTCCACAGACGAACATACCGGAATGTTGAATGTGAGTTTTGTATTACTCATGCATTTATATCGTATATGATTTTGTTGACAATAACTTACTATGGGTTTCTTGTTGTAGCCTGGGTTTCCTACAGAGGTGCTTATCACTGAAGGTGTCGCAACTCAAGAGTCGACGGCTGTGCCAAAGAAGACTGCTCCTAAGAAGAAAACAGTGGGTGCAGTGTGAAGACTTCGATTTCCGTCGGAATAATTCGACAAGTGAAGTGATTAATATTGGATGTTAATGAATGAAGGGAATGTCTTTGAGGATTGACTTGGCATCTCAACAAGAAGATTGCAAAGCATCCGTCAATGATTGCTCAATTACTCATGCAAGTCAGCTTTCTAATCCATGTCTTGGTTAGCCACTCGAATTTGGGAAGTGTGGATTATATGGCACGTTCGACTCGGACAAATGTGAAGGTCATTTTGGATATATTGAATTACCAATTCCAATATATCATCCGTGCTTTGTTGGTAAACTGAAGCGAATGTTAAGCGTGGCTTAAGGAAAGGCGGACGTTGTTATCAGAAAAGGTCAGCGTTTATAACATGAACTATTTACAAAGTCTAGTGGATAAGAAGTTTTGTCTGGCATACAAAGATGGTCCTCTGTGACACTTGGCCAAGTTGACTATCGCGGGGTTATGAACGTGGGATGAAGTTTTGACCTGGTTGAGTTCGTCTCGGAAATGGAGCGCGATTGGAACCCCCTTGACCTAATTGCCCCTCTATCACCGACCTACCCCCTATGTAAGCCCCTTTTCTCTCTCTTCCCCTCTCATTTTCCCCTCTTGCGTGCACACCCCCTCCTCCTTCTCCTCGTTCACTCCACCCTCCCCCTCTCTTCGTTCTCTCCACTGCGACGCCTTGCCCGTTGTCCTTGCTCGATTGAGCTTGCCCCAGCGGCGATGGTGGTGACGCAACCCTCTCGGCCTCATCCTCTACCCTAGCTCAGCCCTCCACCGCTTGAAGCCCGCCCCCTTTATCCCTCGGCTGCGCGACTCCAAGCAAGAAAGAAGGAGCTTGAGCTCATTTTGGGTGGCGATTTGACTCCATTTTCTCGAGCATAGAACCTCGAGCAAGTAGACTCCTAATCTTGTGACTGAGTTGTCCTTTTTGCCGATTGATTTAATACAAATGGTCGATCTTGGAAATGGGTATGATGAAGGGAAGTTTGGCTTGCATGTTGGGGAAATCGGCTTGCATGTCCGATCCATTGATTAATCTAGTATCCTTGAGTTATGGGTAGTTAGAATATGAGAGCTAATCGCTTTGTTTATCGTCAATTTGAGGTGAATTGGAGTTGGATGGCGAATGGATGTTTGGACGTGAGCCGTGGGAGGAATTGACGACCAAGGCTTGTTTTAACAATGATTCGGAGTTTCGTCTCCTCGAGTTCTGGACCAAAGGCAAGTAGAACCTCTAGCCCTTTTCACTAGATTATCTATTAGTTCACTGATTTGGCGCCCCGTCTATGTTTGTTCCCATGGATGTTGAAATGAGGGGCGGGTTTTGGGTGTGCCGAGTTAAAGAATCGGCAAGCGTGTGTGGGAAACTTAATCGTGCTTTGAAACTGATGCTTGAGCTCGTGTCATTTGGTCCTAGATAAGCTAACTCTTTAGGCGAGTTATTTTGCGTGTCCTCATTATGGTAGGAAGGGTCATTGTTTCGTCTATGTGTGTTCGACCTTGTGGCCGTGTATGTGTAAGACATGTTTGGGTTCTGCTTGTCGGAGATGGCTAAGAAAGTGAGGTCTTGTGGCACCAGACGGTCGAGTCATGTGGTCAGTTGCATTGCACGTAAGTATCAAAGCATGTGCATGGTTGAATGTCTTGCTTGATGAGTTTCAAGGTTGATTGTGTATGTAGGTGGTGTGTGAGGTCGATGGTTGCTCTGCATTGAATAAATGAGATGAATGAACCGAGGATCCCGTCTGCCTATGTCACGACGATGACGAATGATATCCGCCTGTGTTCGGATGAAACCCCGTGGGAGCTAGAGGGAAATCGGGAAGTCCACGGCCTATGTCTCGTTAGAATGGAATGCCTGAGGCCTGTGTCCCTCGGAAGCCCTGGAGTAAGGGAGAATTGAGGCATGTGTCCCTCATGATTCCCATGGCCGGTGTCCCATGGACGAAAAGATGAGGTGTTTATCCCTCAGAATCGAGGCCTGTGTCCCTCGGAGACAAAATTGAGGCCTGTGTCCCTCAAGAAACCATGGCTAGTGTCCCATGGAAAATTGGTAACGAAGTCGAAACTAAATGGTCAACATGTGGTCGTCTGTTTGCTCATGCGCATGTAAGGTCGAAATGTGTTACGTGTGGAGCTATTAAGAGTCCCATACTTGCCTGTCTTTGGTGTCCTGTGTGTGGTTTACGAGTTAAGTCTTACTTGGTATGTGAACTTGGGTTTTGCTTGATCGAGTGATGAATAGGCGGTTTAGTCGATTGGCTTAGAAAGCCCCACTCGCTGAGCTTCGGCTCACTCCCGTTGATTAACCATTTTTCAGATGACCTAGCCATTTGAGAAATGGTGGACATGGACAGTGACGTGGGAGTGCGCCGATGGTGATGGCGGATAATACGCCGAAGTAAATGTTAACCCTCGAATCTTCCCAATGTAATCTATGGCTTTGTTTAAGGGATATATATATATATATATATATATATATATATATATATATATATATATATATATATATATATGAACTTAGATATTCTGGTTGCATGCGAATATTTGTGATTGTATGGTGGATACAGATTAGTGAACCCTATGAGTAAGGCCATACCCTTAAGATCTTATGCCTACATCTTTTGGAGTGCGCTTGTAAGTGATTGTATGGCAGCTGATTATTTTTAGTTTATCAAGCTTCCGCATGCGCCCTTTATTATATATACGTATTAACAGATTAAAGTAGAGAGCGTAATTAGTAAGCAGGTGGCGAGCTTGGGTCGTCACATGCTGCTCTAAGGAAGCCAACTCCATTAAAGAAAAGTGATCCTCACACCACCAATGAGCCGACTAAGAAGAAAGTACATGCGACAAGAAGCCAAGCTGAAGAACCTGTACCGCCAATTAGAAAGAGTGCGAGGATAATGAATCAAGACAGACCATCAAAATGAGGAAAATGAACTGGGGGGCTTGTGAAAATTGATTGATGGGAGGCTGCTAGTTTTAGTTTTTTGTTATTGTTTTTTGGCTGGGAGGTTGTGCACCAATGTGGATGTGGATTTGCTTTTGGATGTAATGACTGAGTTCTAGACTTGTATGCGGATGTGGATTTACTTTTGGTCGTGCACCTATGTGGATGTAATGACTGAGTTCTAGATTTCAATATCAATTTGCTTTTGCCATTTCAATAGTTAGCTTTGTGGTTGTGGTTGTGGTTGTGGTTGTTTTGCTGGTTATGGCTGAGTTTGTGCCGGGTACATCAGCAAACTGGTGCTGGGTGTAGTTGTGGTGCCGCAAGCTGGTGTGTAGAAGCTGCTGGTGCAGTAGCTGCATTATCTACTTGCTGCTGCGCTAGTAGCTGCACCATAGCAGCTTCGCTAGTGCTACAACAGTTGAACCAGCAGCTTTGCTGGCGCTGGTGCTGCAGCAGCTGAACTAGCAGCTTCATGGTGCAGTGGTGTAGCACCAACAGCAGCTGGTGTAGCACCAGCAGCAGCTCTTGTAGTAGCTTCCTCAAGCTGAAAACAAAAATCTTTTCAAACCAAAATTGCCTTTTTTGAAGAAAAAAATCGACCACGACTGATCACTTTTTAAAACTTATAGCACTTAAGTGATCACATTTTATAACTTATGAACTTAAGTGATCACTTTTAGAAAATACTGGCACTGCAACGATCATAATTTACAACTTATGGCACTGATAGTTATTCCACGAAATTCTTAGAAGTCGTTCATTTGGTAATGGTTTGTAGTAAAATTTGCAGCAAACCAGTACCATCAAACCAGCAAACATTGCAGGAAACCAAACTTCTTAAACAAGAACTAAAACTAAGCAAACCAAGATTCACAATACACAACTAAGCAAAATAACTTGTGAGTGCTCAAAACCAATGACTCCAACCTTTCATTTCCAACCATACATTGCAACAACCCTCTTGTTCCATTCAAATTTTGCAGTAAACCAACAACAGAACGATAGTTACTTCACGATATACAAGTACATATTTCACAAAACGTCTACTACGGTAGACTGAGAAACTTTTTCTCATCGCAAACATTATATTTGACCATAAAATAGGCTACACAAAACAACAACATCACAATGACCGCTCGATAAAACTTTCTTTCAAAGTTCATTCTTGAAACTTCATTCTTCAACTGGTTGGCTAGAAAAGCTAAACCTTTCATTTCAGCTTGCATTGAGTCCACATCCTCCAACTCGTCCATTAACGTAGGTGGATGTTGATGTCGTCCTTCAAGTAGTTCCAATATCACATCTCTCGCTCGACCGGAGATTTTTGCATCGACCCATTTGAAATAGTTACACTTCAAGCCTTCTCTATAATGGCTGCATCCATGGAATCTTCTACCGGGATTCAATCGAGTCCAAGATGTTCTTCTTGGACTCGGGAACCCACAAAAATAGTAACACTCAACTTCTTCTTCGCTTCGTCGGAATGAATTAGAGCCACTGTTGAAGCTCCTGCACTCCATCAAAAAGAAAAGAATGCAGCAGCAAAAATGAAGATAAAGATTAAGCTTGAGAAATAGAATTCAAGTACCTCAAACCTCTCGTCAGTGATTGCGTCCTTGATTAACCTTCGCAGGCATACAACCGGCTCCTCTTCCTCAAACAACTTCAAGGAATCATGAATTCAAGCAGCCTCCTTTAATATATCACAAGCATCCCAAAAGAGACCAACATCATTAAAATGGAAGCAAATTTATGGCGAAGCACACAACCATCCCGAATTCACTGACTCCATCAATCGTACCCAGAAACAAGGCTACCAACTATACAAATTCATACATTGAGCAAACCAACGAAGAGAGGATTGAACCATCACCTCGGATTTGGCAACGACATCCCTATGATTTTGGGGGCAAGCCGAATTAGGGCTCCAATCGCCGGTAGGGTTTCCAATTGGGGCTTTTGCTACCAATTGAACGATTTTAGGTCTTTTAAGGTTCTTATTTGGGGCCAAGTGGGTAAACCACGTCGTTTCTGCCTATGGAAGCTGGCGTGGATCTCCGGCGATCCACATAGGACTACTTAAATAATAAACAATTGCCACGTATGATTTCTGGCGAGCCTCGCCGGACTTGGCACCAAAATAACCTTTTTTTAAAAAAATTGGCACTGAAGTGATCCAAAAAATAATATTGACACCAAAGTGAGCACCTTACACAAATATTGACACTCCATGTGTCCTTTTGCCAATATAGAAGTGTCTAAGTAATACGGGTCGGGTTGGGTATGGGTCGTTAGATTTGTACTGCATGAAAATTGGTCAAAACGGATTAAATAAGTCAATATAGGTCGGACCATATTCAACCCGACCCAACCCACCCTTTTGACACATCTACTCGTCGTTCAATTATATGACTTTGTGTTTCCAACTTTTGTAATCTTATTTTTTAAATACCTTACGACATTTATGTTTATCGTAGCAAGCAATTTAAGTGCAAACTTCGTGGAGCAGTACCATTGAGCTTATGTTTAATCCGTCTCTACATGATCGGCACCATCATTGAGCAGTCTAGGGGTTATTCGAACTTCTTTCTTAAGCTAATTTAAGTGCAAATTCGTGATAAAAATTTAAGTGCAAAATGCCTATTGAGCTTATGTTATTTCTTAAGGATTTTGCATATGTCTTCATGCTCCACGAAATAAATAGACTAATTAAGGATTATACACGATCTATATTCATTTTACCAGTGATGCTATATAGCTTGACTTTATAGTGACAAGACGTAATTATTTGACTCACATGAAAAAAAAATGGGAAGAGAAATTGTTCCCGAGAATAGAAATTTTATGCAGTTACCAAACGCATTTTTGTTTCGGAAAATAAAAATTTTGTGCAGTTACCAAACGCGTTCTGATTCTTTAAAACTCATCCAGGGAGCAGAATCAGAAAAAATCAATTCTGAACAGAATTGATTTTTTAGATCAGAATCGTTGTCAAATGCACCCTAAGTGGGCCAATTCTCGAGGGGTCTTCAAATAGACCGAGCCTTATCCTTAGGTCCGAGCATCATTATACGGGCAGGACAAAATTGAATCGGTTTGGGTCCTAGCTGGGCTGAAATGGATCAGACAAAATTAAATCGATTTGGGTCAGTGCTGGGCCGAAATGGACCGAAGCCCAATATTTAAATTGGAAAAAAAAAAAAAATCAAAAGTTGAACTATCAAATTCCAAACTCATAAGTTTCACCCGAACACAGATCACGAATATGTGGAAGTTGAGATGGATGCCGCAGATATAGGGACAATTTACGCATCACTAAGCGAACCACATATTCCTCGAGGTGAACCAAAGCGCAAGCTATCTCGCTAAGATAAGAAGAAGCCGATTGAATTTTCAGCCGACAATTAAGAATCCATCTCTCTTGAAATTATTATACTCTTTATCTCTGATTGCTCGATATCGATCGTCACGGTTTCTCTACTAGAAACCCTTAGAAGATGCATGGGCCTATACGTGCTTTGTAATCTTGTTTTGCTTTCCTACGCAAAAGAGCAGAGGCAAAGGAACCATTTTTATAATAATTTACTCACATAAATACATTCTTGCTCTACAAAATATTTTTTCAATTAACTATATATATTCTTTGGAAAATTTTAAATAAAAATCTGAAATACCCTCATTTTCTTAAATAAAAACGCCCTCATTGTTTCGAATAAGGGCCTGATCAATGGCATTTTTGTTATTTACTTTTTGGATTTTTTTTTCTTTTTTACTTTCATTTTTCCCATTTCATTTTTGTTCTTTGTTGCGGCGTCGCACCGGTGAAAAAGAAGGAAAAAAGAAATACAAAGAGAAAAAAAATTAGAAAATACAAATGACGGATATACCCTTGGTCAGATCATTCTTTAAAATAATAAAGACAGCTTATTTAAAATAAGTTCTATTTCATGCACTTATTTAAAAAATAAGGCGAGTCATATTTTATTTAGAATTTTCCCCAATTCTTTTGCATATTTTTTATAGCATAAGAAGAAGAAAAGAAAATTCCGATGAAACCCCTCCCCAAACAAAAACCCCAAGTTCAGTCAACTTTCTTGAACTCCACTTTCTCTCTCAATCCATCCTCTGTCGATCTCTCCTCTCACTCATTCTTCCATCCGATGGCTACACAGCACGCCATCCGCCGCGCGGCCACCGCTTCCTACGTCAATTCCCTCCGCCGCTTCTGCTCCTCCACCGCCCCCGCCGCTGCCGCCACTCGCCACCGGCAAGCACCGCAGGACCACAAGTTCCTGTCCCCGAGCCCGTACGTTGGGAGCTGGGAGACGCCGAAGGATCCGAAGGAGGCAGAGGCGAAGCTGGCGGGGCTGAGAAGGGAGTACGCGAAGCAGGTGAAGGAGCTGAGGAAGGAGTACATCCGGGAGGTGGAGGTAATGAGGCTGGAGCAGCAGAGGAAGGACGAGGCCAAGAGAGAGGCGATTAGGGTTGCGAGGGAGGAGCGGAACAAGGTGAAGGCCGCCGAGGCGAAGGTCAGGGCAGAGGAGAGGATGGTCGCCGAGGAAGAATTTCGGCGGATGCTCGTGAGTCCCCAGTCTCTCTCTCTTTGTTTATTGAATGGCTTACGAAACTATTTAGCTAGATGCTGGATCACCTACGTGCTTGACTGAGTATATCATGAATAGCACGGTGTGTAATTTGCAAGTGTTGAATGCAGAAAAGTGTTCTCTGCCACTTGGCAATGCAAAATGAAGCAAATGATATCCTTTTGCTGATCACTAGCTCAAAAAATGATCTTTATCAACTAGTTTCAGATTTGTTTTTGTGATTTCGGAGAGAAAGGATTCAAGGATTCAAACCTTGCTAAAAGCTGGACTAAGAAGAAAAAGATGTGGTGGGAGGAGTGAAATGATTATTCAAAATATCTAGGAGAGTATGAACTACTAATAATTGACGAAAGCCCAGTACGCAGATCAACAGATTTGTAAGAAAACTAGGGTGTCAATATAAGTGAAAAACAAGGTTGACTTTTTGTTAAAAGCTGAATGAGGAAGTGCAAAGACATTTATACTCTTAAGGCTTTGTCTTCTTACATAATCTTCCTGGTCAATGGCATTTGCGGACCGTGGATTATTACGAGTCATCGGCAGTCTATGATTTGAGTAGGTGTCTTGATTTACCTTACCGATTCTCTTTTGTAACGTAGAAGTATCTAGATTATAAGGTGATTTAAAGGTTCCGTAGATATTAACTATTGAAATAACCTTTTGGAACCCATAAGCAAAGCTGGGAAGTTGCGGTTACCCTGCCTATTGTGGATGTCTTACTGCTCCAAAAAGAGTTTTGCAGGGCAGCAAAAGCCCAAAGCTAGGAAGGCAATGCCCCCTTGTCAATAGAGTCTACCACAAAAGGCATATAATGCAGTTCTAATCCCCTAGGTGTTATTCGTTATATGCAATGATGAGTTTAAAGTTTGATTCTTTGTGTTCTGTGAATTAGTTGGCACCTTTTTCCATAGCTCTTTCAGTATCTTAGATGGAAAATGAGATAGAACTTCTGACCCATGAGTTCAAACAAACAGCTTGATGCGTGAGGGTTAAACGTAAAAAAAGGATTGCTTCTTGACTGTTTAATTCCCTGGTTAAATTTTATACTGAGTTGCTGTGAAAGCTTTTTTCTCTTTTCTGTCTGGTTTAGATATAGAATAGGGAAAGAACGAAAAAATACCAATCTTCTGTACTAGTGGGGGACAGCAGATTCTTCAAGCATTTAATCCGAAGTCAGATCTTTAATTGGCAACCTTTGTATGTTTGAAGAAGGCAGCTTCCTTCCTTCTTATTTCAATTCCATTTTCCATGCTTTCCCCTTCAATTGCATTATGTTCTGTTGTTGCAAGGACCAACATGCATAGGACATCATGCTCGTTGTGATTTTTCGACAGAATTCCTGTTTAACTCTTATTACTTTGGATCCTATCCTAGTATTAGTTAAGTTGAGATGTGTTGGGCCCATCCCACCATCATGGTGAGCAGAAATGACAATGACGACATGGGTATTTCTTATTTGGGACAGTGATGATAGGGTTATAGGGTACATGAATGAGGCTTTAAGAAATGTTGTTGAACTTGCAGTTGACCATAGTGTCGGGTAAGAAGGGTAACTTATTTTGTTTGAACTGTTCCATCTCACTTCATTTGGTTCGTTAGACTATGCATCAGTGGATTGTGGAAACGGAAAAACCTATTACACTTCTCAGTTATGGAATTGTAGTCTAGGACATGCCAGTGTTTCTTCTTTTTGTGCTTCTCAAGAAAGCTATTGTCGAGCTCTTTCCCCCACACAATGTTTCTGTTGCTTGTGAAGTTGCAGTGTAGTTGTTAATGTGTTTGCTATTTTCTTAAAAGCCAATTCTCTTTCCTTTCCTTCTTCCTTGTTTTTCCCCTTTTTGGTAGAAACTCGGATCATGATGTACTTTACCAAATAACTTGAACACAGATGAAAGAGAGGGCTGAGAAACTTGAGAACTGGAGGATGAAGGAGAAATCAAGGGAAGATAAGAAGAAAGTGGCCCGTGAGCTATTGCGCCGGAAAAGCTCCATGTGGACTGATGAATCTGAACTAGAAGGGAAAATACTGGAAGCCATGGTCGATACGACCATCCTCTAAATCGAAATCTCAGCAGTGGTCTGCTAGTAGAGATACTATTACTCTGAATCAAACTGACTTGCTCATTCACAATAGACAGTCTCTTCAGTTGGGAGCATTTTAGTTCAAAGGTTAGCCAAGGCTGAGGTCGGTGTTCCCTCTGAGTTTACAAACTTATTCTGGTGCAGTTATTCCTGGAGTTTCGGAGTTGGTGCAATCTTCTGATTGCCATTCCTCATCATGCTCATATTTTGTATTCCCTTTTCATGAGAGGTTTTGGGTACGGGCTAGGACACATATTCTGGGAATGGTACATGCAATGTGTTGGCTGACGAAGCATGTAAAATGGACAGAAGTTGAGAACCTCGGTTCAAAGTGAGGGTATGGCACTGCTATAGTAATTAGTAAGCGATTGAGGCCTGTCATGTCTTTTGGGCTGGACACACCGGACTTTGCACGGCTTTATCTATGGGAAAGAGGATCAATTGTTTTCCGTGGTGGAGTGGCGGAGTCGGTGGCCTCGAGAATCTTGGGTCGTCGAATACAAATGAAAGGTTATTTGCCATTACGTTAGATTTAATTCAACCAAAGGGTCAATTTGGTTTGGCTAGTTCTAAAATGATTTCTAAATATGGGTAAGTTATTAGCTATTTAGAAGTCCATTTACAGCGTAAATTACACCAAGGACGATGATATGCAGAGATATGCAAAATGACTTGAAAAATCTTCAAACAAGCTGCTGCCTTTCTCGGAAAGTGCGAATGGCTTAGGAGAAGTGGCCGAGAGATTTCAAACGAAGTGGCTTGGGAAATAAGAACTACTAAGCGTTTACGAATGGGTAGAAGCTAAGGAACAACAGCAATGAAACTTGATTGACATTGTAAGTACATTAATCACGTTTAGCATCGGGCCAATTAGTCGAATAACCTTAACATACAGTTATAGACCACATCTTAATTCTACACCAATTTCATAATATATACCTCTATCTCTCTCTTTGCACTCACTAGTCTTTCACATCTCGACTCTAATGTCTCTATCTACCCATCGATGCATTGTCATTGGGATTGGCCTTGTTCGCGACACCGATTTTGGGCGTCCTATTTCTTCTTTACCATATTTAAGGATAGAAAAACCCCAAACAAATAGAAGATTAATGATTAACATCGCACTTTTCGGCTATGAGAATACACACACAAAAAGGAAGAAGAAGAGATAATCCTTTTCCTATTCACTTAAGGCGTTTCATGATTCAATTATGTGGTTTGAAAGAATCATTTGTGCCTCTTGTTCTTAAGCCAGCAGGTAGGGAAACCTGTCCCATGACTGCCTTTCGCCATAAATACAGAACCCAAAAAACTAAAAAGAAGAAGAGAAGTTATAATAGAGAAATTCAACTGTACTGCACTTTACTCTTTGAGTCTCGAGAACATCTTAACCTGTTACCGGTCCTTCCGGTATCTTCTGAGACTTCTAAAGTCACCGCTACCCTCCTATCTTCTCTGTGCAGCCTCAAATCCTTCGCTTCCGTTGCAGCTCAGAGCCTCTATCAGTCAATCCCTTTGTTTTGCTTGGAGTCGTGGAGGGTTTCTTGCTGCGAATCCGTGTTGAAGTTTACTCCTTTCAGTGCGTTTTCGAGCTCTGGTCATGTCAAATTCCTCACTTTCACTGGTAAGGTGCGTGCTTTCCGCTCTAATTTGCTTCAACGAGCTCGTTTGTATGCTTTGTTATTGCTTGATTGAGGGCTTCGCTCATGCCCTTTTTCTAGTAGTCCCTCGGACTCCGAAAGCTATAACGAAAATGGCGAAACCCAATAGCAGATTCCGCAGCTGGATTGATTTCGTACCGTCGTTTCTCGTCGGCTATGGCTTGATCGTCACTCAGGTGGCGTATGATTTCCTGATGACACGAACTTGTTTGGCGGAGTTATGACCCGCTGGTTACTGAATTCGGCTGAAAATCTGCCTGGCTGTGCTTTTGATCTCGTCTAGTTTAGATGCATTGCTCTGAATCGCTAAGTTAAGTGTATTTTTACATTGAAGATGTTGAAATTACCGTGTCGTCTTTAGATGCTATCGTGGCTCGGTGTTTTAAAATTAAAGCTAAACTCCATATGTTGTAGGACAGTTTTCATCCTAGTTTCTGTTGCGGCGTTGCTAATTACAGTGATCAATTTGAACTTGCTGTGCCGGTGCTTGGATTTGGTCTAGCGTGCTATTGGTTTGTTACGTTGGGAAATGATTGCTTTATGCCCGCTTGGAACGTGGTGAAAAGTATGGAGCCATATTAAGGTTACGTTTTGTCTACTAAGGGAGATTACTTTTGCAGTTTACTTTCTTTTCCATTTTGTTTTTGTATAAGCTAGCCAATGTGATAGACCTATTATAAGAGAGCTTGTATCTTTCCACTTTAAGTGGCATACAGGAAAATTTTCAGGGAGAGGATGCTAGTTAAAAAAATTTGAATCTCTAGACAGATACGATTACTGAATAAAGTGGAGTTATCAGGTGATCTATTGGATTGTAAATGTTTGCATCCAAGCAGCGTGTCTCCAAATGCCAAGCAACTCTTTCAAAAAGACTTGGGTTTTGTCAATATCCGAGTTTAAAAAAGGAAAGAGTTATTTGGATGTCTTCGTGCCGTAAACACAGAAGTACTATTAGATGCTAGAATCATATTATTTATAACCTAACACTCGTTTTTCCCATCTCCTTTTAGATGTCATTGTTGAAATGTCTTTCGAAGGATCTTGGATGTTGTTTTCAAGTTTCGAGGTTCAGCCTGGCATCACTTTCAGGTCTGAAGTATGTTGCAAAGTTTCCTAATCCTACAGTTTGATAGCTGAATCCTCTGGGTCTCAGAGGATACATTCAAGACTATAACTTGATGCGCCCTGTTTGATCAAACAATGGCAGAAATATTTAGTTACACAGCTTGCAGACAGTCGTCCCAATTGCTCTTGTCGATCATCTTCTTTCATGGGTCTGAGTATATCCTCGCAGTCACCTTTCATGGAAGATCAAATGTAACTCTTAAGTCCCTCTTGATCAGCCGAAATTATCTTCTTGCAATGTTCTTTTCGCTGGTGGAGTATCTTCTTGAAGTTTCTTTATTTCCAGCTTTGAAAGAATGCTGGTGGATCAGCAATTTCGGCTTAGCCATGATTGTAGTTGGGGAAATCATTAGGAAGATGGCGATTATCACTGCTGGGCAGGCGTTCACGCATTTGATCAAAATATATCATGAGGATCATCACAAGCTGATAACTCACGGAATCTATCGGTACATCCGTCATCCTGGATATTGCGGATTTTTCATCTGGTCGGTCGGGACTCAGATAATGCTGTGCAATCCCGTGTCAACGTTTGCGTTCGCAGCAGTCGTTTGGCACTTCTTCGCGACACGGATACCGTATGAAGAGTTTTTCTTAAGACAATTCTTCGGGCGAGAGTATGAGGAATATGCCCAAACTGTCACGTCCGGGGTCCCATTTGTGAAGTGAGTTCTACATCTAAAAGTCTCAGGAAAGAGTGCATCCTAGATTCAGTTAATATTGTCTGGTGGAGGCTCTATGTAGCAAATTAAATTGGATTGGACAATGTCGAGGCCTCTATTTGTAGATGAAACTCTTTGAGCCCTTCAGCTACGGATTGGACTATTTATCAGTTGTAAAGCACAATTTTGCAAATTGTCAAATCATCATTGCTCAGCATATTTGTTTTGAAAATTGTTGTGCAAACTTGACAATTTGCTACATGAAGACTCATCGTGCTTGTCCTTAGGTATCTCTTATGTGATGGTTATGTTACATTTTGGAACATGCTCTATATCAACTTATCAATATGGTTTTGGTGCATAATTGAGCTTGTCGCCCCTCGGTGGTGGGATGGTGGAGTTGTACATGTTCTAAGTTCCAAAATTGAATCTTCTGTTACAAGATTTTCTTGTTGTTCAATGATGTCCGTTATTCTACAATATTCCCATAGGTGTTATTTCTGCTTTTGTCTTGGTTTTCTTGCTTATTTGGAGGAAGTAGAAACTCTGTGACTAATTTATCATGTTTGACCTACTAATCCCTAGATCAAGTTCCGTAATTTGCTTTCGAGGCGTGATTTGAATTTTCAAGCGATTGTTGACACTTGTTAGAAAAGCTCAATGTGATGCCATTGTACATTTTTGGTCAGTACACTATTCTGTGTGTTTATAGACATGGCGTAGCTCAATATGAACAACTAGTCTGTAGCCATGTGCTAGTGGCTTTGTGAATTCCACTTTGAACTGATCGATTGTCTCCTGTCCTAAACTAGCAAATAGAATCCATACAATTTGGTCTCTAGCATGCCTTCAGGGCAAACAATTTCGCATGTAGTAATACACCACCTGGAATAGCAAACTGTTGCATAGTTGAAGGGAAAACTGATTCAAAAGATCAGTAAGCAACCGCAGCATATCATTCTGGAATATGAAGATGGAAATTGACTGTAACACAGAGTCTTAACATCCTCCAACGAAAGAAAATAGGTCAAGTCGCCGAAGATTTCGCGTGTTAAGCTCTTCTTCCAGCTTCTCTGCAGGTGCTCCCTTGCCTCTGCAAGAGCTGCTTCTTTCTCTTTGCCTTTCAGTTATAAAAGCAGTCCATATTGACGGCATAACCTTCAAAATTCCACACCCACCAACCTAAAAACCAAAAAAAATAAGACTCTTAAAGAGATATTTGGATGCTATTTTTGCATTCAAATCTTAAAGAAACATGTAATCAAATTTTTGGTCAGTTTAGTTTGTTTACAATACACATCGTATTGGTGAGTAGTTTCGAATAGACTTTGCGAAGCTCTTATAAACCGGTTTATAACCAAAGAAGAAGGTCGCTTTTGTCGGAGAGATTTTCCAGGACAGATTCGTATTGAATGCCCTTGAGCTGCAGTGCCCAAACGACCCTCAAAGCAACTGCTCTCGACCATGTCTTAAACAGTGTCCCCTCCTCTGCCATGTCGTTGGTTTGACCATATGATTCAATTCAACTTTTGGAGGAATAAGGACACTAGAAGTGCCATAACTTTCGTCCGGTGTCCACTTTAGTGCCATAACTTTTCACTGGATCGCTTAAGTGCAAAATCGTAGAGAAAATAACTATTTAAATGCCTCCGACCGACAATTTCGGGCAAAAAGTCCCACGTAATAAAAAAGAAGCCTTCGGCCGGCATGACTTTCTGATCTGAAGTTATCCTGGGATGATTCCTAATCCCTCAGTTTGATAGCTGTATCCTCTGGGTCTCAGAGAACTACATTCAAGACTATAAATGGATGCGCCTGGTTTGATCAAATAATGGCACTCGTCTCTTTCATGGGTTTGAGTACAGCCTTGCAGTTGCCTTTCATGGAAGGTCAAATGTAACTCTTAAATTCCTCTTGATCAGCAGAAATAATCTTTTTTTCACTGTTGTTTTCGCTGGGGAGTATTTTTCTTCAAGTTTCTCTATTTCCAGCTTCGAAAGAAGGCGGGCGGATCAGCAATCTTGGCTTTGCCAATGTTGCAGTTTGGGAAATCATTAGGAAGATGGCGATTATAACTGCCGGGCGGGCGTCCACGTATTTAACCCGAACCAATCATGAGGATCATCACACGCTGATAACTCACGGAGTCTATTAGTTCAACCATCAACCTGCATATTGTGGATTTTTCATCTGGTCGGTCGGGACTCAGACGATGCTTACAGTCACAATCCTGTCTCGATGTGTGCTTTCGCAGCAGCGGTTTAGCACTTCTTCGCGACAACCATATGAAGAGTTTTTGCCGACAACCTTATCCCCGCCCCCGTGGTGGGATGGTGGCGTTGTACATGTTCTAAAGTTCCAAAATTGTTATCTTCTGTTGCAAGGTTGTGTTGCTGTTCAAATGATGTTAGTCGACTCTACGCTATTGCCTAGTTGTTATATCGGTTTTCTCTTGGTTTTCTTGCTTAGCTGGAGGAAGTAGGAACTATGCAGCAAGATTATCATGTTCGACCTACTAATCACTAAATCAGGTTCTATAATTTGCTGTCGAGGCGTTATTTCAATCTTCAAGCTATTGTCGCCGCTTCTTTGAAAGCTCAATGTGATGCCATTATACACCGTTTGGTCGGCACACTATTCTGTTCGTTTATATATATGACACGGTTCAGGATGAACAACTAGCCAATAGCCATGTGCTAGTGGCTTTGTGAATTACACTTTGAACTGTTTGATTTGTTTCCTGTCCTAAAGTAGCAAATATTCCCATTGTTCACTGAATTTTAAACTGTCTCCAGCATGCACTGAGGGCACACTACTCTCTAATCTCTATATAGATGCATATCAATCATTCTGAAATATGAAGATGAAAATGGGTAGCAACACAGGTCTTAACACCCTCCAGCAAAAGAAAATAGGACAAGTCGATGACGATTCCGCGCGATACGCTTGACGAAGGGCAATGCACTTGCGGATGAGCTTGTCATGGGGTGGCCAGCAATCTTTGATTACTGGAGCATCTGAGAACTCCTCCAACCATGCAGATAGAAGTGGAAATCTCTCACCATCACCCACTTTGAAGCTGCATATCTCCTCAAAGACTCTGTTTAGATTGGCCAACCATCCAAGTGCGATGTCCAGATATCCAATGTTGTCTCCGCCGAAGAATTTCTTCCCTCTAAGCTCTTCTTCCAGCTTCTGCAGGTGCTCACTTGCCTCTGCAAGAGCTGCCTCTTGCTCTTTGCCTTCGCTCATCAGAGCAGTCCTCATTGATGGCATAACCTGCAAACCCCCCACCCCACCCATTGGATGTTATGTTTGCATCCCAATCTTGTAGAAACTTAAAGAAGCGTGTCATCAAACTTTACGTCAGTTTAGTTCCGAGTTTACACTATTTCGGTGAGCAGTTTCGAATAGACTTTTCGAAGCTCGTATGATCTATCGTATGTGTAACATCGTCCCTGTCTTCTGTTAAACCACATAATCGGATGAAGTCAACAGACACGACTCCTTCTTGTGATCAACAATGATCCATGTGCATGGTGCATAAGAGAGACAAATGCTATACCGCGCATGATCAATTTACCTTCTCGTCGCCAAATTTGGCCCAAAATAGCGCCATGGCCCTCGCATAAGGATCCTGCGGGAGAAGCGGGACTTGCTTCCACGTCTCGTCAAGGTACTCAAGAATTATCAGGGACTCTGAGATTGGTCTTCCGTTGTGGAGAAGCACCGGCACCTTCTTATAAACCGGGTTGTACAGAAGGAGGAGGTCGCTTTTGTTGGAGATGTCCTCCAGGACAGATTCGTATCGAATGCCCTTGAGCTGCAATGCCCAAACGGCCCTCAAATCAAATGCGCTCGACCATGTCTTGAATCGTTTCACTTCGACTGACATTTCGTTGGCTTGATCATGTGATTCACTTCAACCTTCGAAGGGACACTTTTAACACAACAAGCCTTCTTGTACATGGAGTCATCTTTGACAGATGCTTATTCTTCGTCTTACCTGGTCTTGCCAAGATTCTCCTTCTGTCCTGATTGTCTGCATGGGAACCACATGGATGGATGTCTTGCTTTGTCCTTTTCATTTTATCTTCTATGTGTCATAAGAGAACTCGTCTATTCCCAATGTTAAGTGGCATACCTAGAAAAATTTTCAAGGACATAATGCTAGTTTCAAAGAATTTGAATTGCTAGGCAGATATGATTACCGAATGAAATGGAGTTTTCCAGGTGAGTTGTGGCACTGAAAATGTTTGCATCCAAGCAATGTATCTCCAAATGCAGACATCAATCTTTCCCACCTTCTTTCGGATGTCAGGTGTCATTGTTGTAATGTCTTTCGCGGGATCTTGGATGTCGTTTTTTCAGTTTCGAGGTTCGGCGCAGCCTCGATTTCAGATCTGAAGTTAGCCTGAGAAAGATTCCTAATTCTACAGTTTGATAGCTGAATCCTCTGGGTCTCAGAGAACTACAATCAAACACTACAACTGGATCCGCCTTATTTGATCCAACAATGGTAGAGACATATAATTTATCAGGGCAAACAAACTATTGCATTTATAGAAACATATCACCTGGGACAGCAAACTCTTTCACAGTTGAAAGGGAAAACTGATACAAAAGATCAGTAAAGCAAGCACAGCATATCATTCTGGAATATGAAGATGAAAACTTGATAGTAAACATGAGTCTTAACACACCCTCCAGGAAAAAGGAAATAGGTCAAGTCGATGACGATTTCGCGCGATGCAGTTGACGAAGAGCGATGAACTTGGGGATAAGCTTGTCATGGGATGGCCAGCAATCTTTGATTACTGGAGCATCGGAGAACTCCTTCAACCATGCAAATAGAAGTGGAAACCTCTCACCATCAAGCACTCTGAGGCTGGATATCTCCTCAAAGACCCTAACTAGATTGGCCAACCATCCAAGTGCGATGTCCAGATATCCGATGTCGTCCCCGCCGAAGAATTTCTTCCCTCTAAGCTCTTCTTCCAGCTTCTGCAGGTGCTCACTTGCCTCTGCAAGAGCTGCTTCTTGCTCTTTGCCTTCACTTAAAAAAGCAGTCCATATTGATGGCATCACCTGCAAAATTCACCCCCCGCCAAAACAAACAGATTATCACATAGATACGCCATTTGGATGTTATGTTTGCACTTTAAATCTTGATGAAACATGTAATCACAATTTAGGCCAGTTTAGTTTCGTATATCCATTAGGGTCACAACTCTTTCTTGCGATCAACAGTTATCCATGTGCATGGTGCATAAGAGAAACAAAACCCTAAACTGCATCTGATCAATTACCTTGTCGTCGCCGAATTTGGCCCAGAATCGCGCCATGGCCCTTGCATGAGGATCCTGTGGGAGAAGCGGGTGTTGCTTCCATGTCTCGTCGACGTACTCGAGAATTATCAGGGACTCTGAGATCGGTCTTCCATTGTGGAGAAGCACCGGCACCTTCTTGTAAACCGGGTTATACCGACGAAGAACGTCGCTTTTTTGGGCGACGTCTTCCAGGACGGTTTCGTATTGGATTCCCTTGAGCTGCAGTGCCCAGACGATCCTCAAAGCATAGGGGCTCGACCATGTCCTGAACAGTTTCACCTCCTCTGCCATATCCTTATCCTTGGTTTGATCATATGATTCACTTCAACCTTTGAAGGGACCCTTTAACATGGATGTCTAGCTTTGTTTTTTTGTGACTATCTCATTAGATTAATCTGACCTTGAGTTTATCGCAGAGTAGGGGTGTCAAAAAAGCCCGAGCCGACCCGACCCGGTCCGGCCCAAAAAGTAAGTGTATTTTCGGGTCGGGTCGGGTCTCGATACTGTTTCATGTAAGGCTCGGCCCAAAAGAAAAAAGGAGTCGTCGAGCGATTGTTGTGACTGCAGAGAGACAAAATTCCACTGCTTATGGAATGAGCAAGTACCCATAAACTTTCCTCAAAGGGCTTTTTGGGCTTTTTGGCGGCATGGCCGAGCGGTAAGGCGGGGAACTGCAAATCCTTTGGTTTCAACACCTACTAAAATGCATCATCCCCTAAGCTTCGTGTCCGAATAAAGTGAGAATAAAGTAAGTAAAGGGGCGTAAATATGTCATCTCCTCCCTATCTGAAAGGTAAGATTTTAAACTTCATTTCGGTTTGCACTTGCTCGGTCAGATCTGAAGTGGTGTTTGGAGTCTGACAATTTGACTCTAGTTCAGAAGCAACTAGGTGCAGATCAAGTCGCGTGGGATGAACAAGTACTTTTCAAAGAGTGCTCAGATTTGTTTATCTCTTTTCCTAATCTCACTTTGGCCCATTGCTCTCGAGGTCAAAATAAAGTTGCGGATTGGATTGCGAAAGTCCAACTCCCCGGAACACTCTTCCTCAGAGCTGTCAACCCCTCCTTTACCTCTTTTGGATGTGTTATGTTCTGAAGCTCAATTTTTATACTCTTCTTCCGAGACATTTGGAATGAAATGAGTTTTTTTGTCGACCCAAAAAAAATTACCCATAAACTTTTAGTGGAGGGACAAAAATATGGTTAATTTTTGGAATAATAATATCATGAAAAACTCAAAACTAATACATTCATGACAAATTCACCCCAACAATTTGGAGTTTTTCGTGATATTAACCTTTAAATTTTCTGTCCGTGCAAACTAATTGGCTTCTGACTAATGACGCTAATATGTAAACATAGACCATCAGTATGAGCCAAAAGACAATACACATCAGCAAAATCCAGATGACAGCGTTTCTGATTCCACGGGATTATGACCAATGTGCTTCACATTCCAGGAGAAATGTGATGATTTTTAATGCCTCGGATCTTTTGGAAAGTTAGGATACTTTATCCTACAATCAAAAGTTCGGTTTTTTGGGGAATTGGCTGACGGAAAAAACGGAAAAAAAAAAAAAGAGGGAACACAAAAAGGAAAAATTGCAACGAAATCTCGGCCGCTTTATTCCTTTTTACTTTCCCAATAGCTTAAAGCAATCACGGTGGTTAATTTGTTTTCAGTCTACTATTAGTTTTCAAATGAAACTGAATTTGTTTTCAGTCTACTATTAGTTTTCATCTTCCCACACGTTTGGGAAAAAAAAAAAAAGACATCGACGCTCACTTAAATGCTATAATTTTTTTTTCCGATCACTGAAGTGCCATAATTTACGTACAACGCTCACTTGAGTGTCATATTTCGTTTTCCGATCACTTGAGTACATCGCTTGATTGTCACAACTTCTTAAAAACGTTCACTACAAATGTCATGACAAGTCCATGACTCAAGTAACCGATTGAAAATTATGACACTCAAGTGAACGTTTTTTAGAAGTTATGGCGCTCAAGTGATCGGGAAAAAAAGTTATAACTCTCAAATGAATACCATACGAAAGTTGTAACACTTGCGGTGTCTTTATCCACACACCTCTGTCTTTAAAGTGCAATTGCGAAGGGAATAAATTGATTCAGAGTTTCTGCAATCTCATTAATAATACAGATAGGAGAGAGATGAGAACTGTCATAATTGAAGAATGGGGTAAAAGCTTCTTGAAGGAGTACATACACAAAAGGAGGAATGAAACAATCACTCAATTGATCTGTAACTATGAAACAAATGATTCGTGCCCTTCGTGGATTCGTCTTTTTTCCCCGAGTTGCAATATCACAAAAACATGGTGGAATGGAAATCTCCATTCTTTGGTCCATATCGTCGCTCTTGCAGCATGTCCAGCCTTTAGAACCTCAAGACATGGACAGGTATGTCACGAAGGGGTGTAAAAGGCACTCTCAAGAGTTCCACACTCCCACCAATGTGAGAACCGCAGTTCTGAGAGAGGGAGACGACGATGCTCCCTGAATATACGATTTCTTCGCCCACCGGCCACGAATATTGTCCTTTTACTTTGTGCACAGCATGATGCTAGACCTTGCTTGGGCTTTGGGATGTCAAAGGATGTCAAAATTTTGGGTACTGGGTAGGAAGGGCATATCAGTTTCAACCATCATACAAGACTGACGCAGAAAAACTGAAGGAAGTAGAGATTTATCCAACACAGTACGCTCAAAACCCTTGGATTAATAAAAATATCTAACAAATGGTTGAGTGCATGTAGGAAGTAAAGACTGAAGCGAGTATATGAGCAGCATGAATTGAACAATATCCACCCAACAATCAGAGAATCAGTAAGAGTAATAACTCTTCCTCCCCAAGAAACTAAGAGCAACAGCAGACCAGAATAAATACCTTCTCACTCATATTTTATTTGATTCTGGGGTTGAGAGAAAAATTCTTTGGCATTGCGAGCCACCTCTGCCTCCAACATAGCCTCCAACACAATGTCAGATCCTTTTACATCGTCTGCCAAAGTTTAGAGATCCACTTATTAGACACATTTAAGCAGCATATGACCAGGACAACTCCAATATTTCGTTCTTGATTAGAACAAGTCTTCAATTTATCCAGGCCGCCAGTAAAAAATTCCTTCAAATTCATTGACCAAACCCCTGACAAAGGCCATAGAATATCATGTAATGATAGAACCTGACAGATGTGTTACCTTTTGGCTTTGGCAATAAACCGGCAGTTTCAGCTGACACAGGCAAAACGGTAGGAAAACCAGATTCATCATCAACGCTGTCTGTCTCAGTACTGCTTTGTGGTGAACCAGACCTTATGGCCGGTGATTCAGCCAACTTCGCATATGTTATTGCCTGGCTATGCATATTAGTTAGGTCTGATCCAGCAGTACCGAAATCCTATAAAAAGTATAATATTTCAGTGCCAATTCAACGCTGCGATAAAAAAAAGATGAAAACAATAATATGGCCAGACAAAACCTTCGTGAAGTTAGTCGTCTGCGTATCTCCTTCAGTAGGTGCGTTGGGCAATTT
Source organism: Lenwebbia sp. NSW1173648 (assembly GCA_029784005.1). Lineage (NCBI taxonomy): Eukaryota > Viridiplantae > Streptophyta > Magnoliopsida > Myrtales > Myrtaceae > Lenwebbia > Lenwebbia sp. NSW1173648. The sequence continues at coordinate 6,175,939 of JARCGZ010000010.1, read as the reverse complement.
GTCACCTATATAACCAAAGAGAGAAAACATGAGAATCAGAGATGTGTAATAATTATAACAACCAGCTTTCAGAAAACAAATCATCAACAATTACCGGTGCTAATGGAGGTGTTGCTTGGATCATCCACCAGCCTTCGAGTCAACGGGCCGGGATTCATGAAAGATATGCTTCTGACTTCATGGCGTATGGCTTCCAACTGGGCTATCGTGTCCTGTAGCTCCTTGTGCACCTGAATGTCCATGTAAAATGGTAAGCGAGCGAAAAACATCCTAGCCTAAGTAACAGCCGATCTATTCCACTAATGACCATCCGACATCCTTCAAAATGGTATTTTTACAGCAATGTAGCCTCTTTCTCACAAGCTCCAGTTTATGCGCTCGATGCTAAACTGGACACTTCGATTCAAATTCAACAACCCAACCGTGTGCCGCTCAATCAACAGATTGGAACTCCTAGTCTTTCGCACAATGTACATCGGCGCTCAATTCCAAATATTTTATCACCACTTCGATTGACAGTCTCTACCTTGTCAAACCTCCCAAGAACTATATCGCGGATGAGAAAAACCGAACGGCTGTCTATGGAAACATTAATCGATGCAAGATTTCACTGGAACGCGTGGCGGAGACAATGGTATCAAAGAGGGAAAGGAACAACCTGACGGGCTTGAGTCTGCTGCATGACGGAATCGAACTGCCCCCGGGCTAATTGAACGTATCCGATGGCTTGACCCGCCAACCGGCCCGCGGTTCTCGCTATGATCGGAAGGTCCTTGGGTCCTGTGAACAGTTCACCATTGAAAACTCAACTCATCGCATCACCCACAGAAACGGAGAAGACGAACGTAAAAGCATTGTAAGAGAGAGAGAGAGAGAGACCGATAAGGGCAGCGGTTGCTCCGATCAAGAGGAAGAGCTCGCCGTAAGAGAGTCCAAACATGCCGCGGTTAATCGTCGAGGGGTCGTCAGCTTCCGTCTCTCCGATGTCTGTTCCTACGAACTTCTGGAGAAGAAGAGGGGAGAGAGTGGGGGGTTCGGAGTCTTCGGACGAGCACGTGTCGGGTACATTTTACCGGGTCGGTCAATTGGGTAATCGGTTGAACCCATGGGCCGGCTTGAGGCTGCACGTCCGAGCTTTCAGCCTTGGAGCTTAACTTTCTCTTTTTACGAAAGAGAAGATTCGAGTTCCATTAACCAAATAAAAACAGTAGCTTTAAAAGTGAACTAATGCTCTGAGGTTATAATTTTTAACACTAGGAAAATTAACCAACACCCACCCAAAATCTATTTGTTACTTCTCCTCCTGATTTTCACTTTAAAATTTTTATCCTAATTTTTTTTTTCACAATTTACTTATGATTTGCTTTTCCTTTTGACAAAAAAAGTCTCAAGTCGAACACCCAAATTCTATCTAGTTTCTAAAATGAAGATTATATAAAAGTTGATTTCTGACTTTTGAGAATTGCAAGATTCATACAAAAAGTGAAATTCATGTCTTACTTGGCAACCCCGCTTCGCACTCAATATAATGGTGCGTTTGGTTCGGGAAAAACTTCATGATAAAGGAAAAATACTTTCCAGGAAATCATTTTTTAGGAAAAGGATTAGTTTTTTCTTTGTTTTGTGATATTTGACCGAAAATGTTTTCTGGTGTTTGAATCTCATGACTTTATATGAGGCAAAAAAAAAAATCAAAATTTTAAATATTTTTTGTTTTCCTTTTGTTTTTCTTTTCTTTCTTCTACTGCCTACGCCGGCTATCGTTCATAGGTGAGGGATGAGCTCACCAACCTCGGGCAAGCTCGAGGCCTCGCCAAAGGTCGAAGACTCGACCTCAGAGAAGAGCCGATCGGCGAAGGCGTGTCAATCGATCGCAGAGCTTCAGCATCGGAGCATCGCTGGTTCTGAGTTCACGAAGACTCGTGCCTTCTTTGGCCCGTGCTCAGGTGCGCGTTCCAAGTTTTGGTTATCCTCGTTGCCGATCTATGTTCTAGAAGCTAAGGGAAGATGGAGGTGGTCGGTGACTCACCGATCTAGCGAGGGACGACCTTGCCCGAGGACGGCGAGGTTCAGATCATCAGAATCTGGCAAGGCCGAGCTCATCCCTCTTCTATGGCCAGTCGCCGGCCGTCGTGGTGGCGGCGACCAGCAGTAGAAGAAAGAAAAGGAAAAAAAATAAAAATAAAACATTAACAAATAAAATATTAAATATATAACAATATTCGAGATGAGCAATTCCGAAAAGTGTTTTATCCTCTTTAGATTTAGAAATTCACTTTGCTAATTTTATGCATGAACTTTCCGTTGCTCGGAAAGTGTAGTCATCTTTGGCGAACCGAACGAGTGAAAGTCCGGAAAACTAATTTCTCGGAAAACACTTCCACTGAAACAAGCGCACCTAAGATTAAACCTATAAATTTCATTTTCATGAAGTGGTTACTAATGGCTCTCTCAATTAGTCTCTAATGGTCCTTTTTTTTTTCAGATATGTTCACTAATCATTTTCCTAAGTATGACAAATATCCCCGGAAAATGTTACTTTTTTGCCAAGCGGGGGAGCTCGTGATAGATGTGACAAGGCTTGTACTCGTTTTCTTCCCTTATCAGATGCTCCAAAAATGCATCCCTCACTTTGCTCGTGCCCTGTTAATGTGTCGACCAAAAGAAATAAAGGAGGAAAATCATCAACGCATTGCCAAAAGGCGGATCGGATTTACTGTGATTAGAAGCTAAAAGATGAAGATTGAGGGAGTAAGGCTGTGCACATAGAGTGGGGCATGAAGATATGAAGCATCGCCGGTTATTCATACACCAACTAAGGGGAAAAGTGTCAAAAAAAGTCCTAAACCTATTGTATTGGTGCCAATTCAGTCCTAAACCTTTTTTTTGTGTGTCAATTTAGTCCTAAACCTTTTGCATTGATGCCAATTCAGTCCTAAACCTTTTTTTGGTGCCAATTTAGTCCTAAACCTTTTGCATTGGTGCCAATTCAGTCCTAAACCGGTTAATTGAATTAGCACAAATGTAAAAGATTTAGGATTGAATTGGCACCAATGCAAACGGTTTAGGACTAAATTGGCACCAATAAAAGGTTTAGGACTGAATTGGCACCAAAAAAAGGTTGATGACTGAATTGGCACCAATACAATAGGTTTAGGACTTTTTTTGACACTTCTACCACCAACTAAGAAAGGGAAGGACTCGCGATCGCGATCAATGGTAAGATGTACACGAGTAATAAAAGCTTTTCTCTATATCCCCGCTTTAGATAACTGTCTAAAAAGTCTTAAACGTATGGTGCAGCGGCCAATTCAGTCCTAAACCTCTCAATTGTGCCGATTTTGTCCTAAACCTTCTGGCGATTTGTTAATTTAGTCCTAAATATCTTTCATTTGTGCCAATTTAATCCTAAACATTTTAACACTTTGTCAATTTATTCATAAACTTGTTATTTGGATAATTGACAGGAAGGACTACACAGACAAGTTGTCAAAAGGTTTGGGACTAATTGGCAAATTGCTAAAAGATTTAAGATTAAATTGGCAAATCGTCAAAAAATTTAGGATTATATTGACACAATTTAAAAATTTAGGACTGAATTAACCATTACATATAATAGATTTAGGACTTATTGGAGAATATTTCCTATCCCGCCCTCACCTCACCATTACTCGTGCCAACAACCCCGTCACAAACTAATCAAATCACCTCACGAGCCCTAAAACGAGAATCCCCAAAGAAGTGTTTGGCCACGACCTCTCTCTGGCCTTCAAGAGCAGAACCCTCGCCCAGGACACCCACGCTTGCCAGGGCATCCTCTTGTCCCAGGAACTCCCCCACCTCAGCAGCAGCCTCAGCCCGGCCTCCGCCTCCCTCTCCGCCTCCTCGTACCGCCCTTCCCCCAGGCATAGCTGCCCCAGCACCACCCGCGGCTCCCCGACGAACGGGTTCTTCTCGACGCTTTCCCTCAGACTCCGCTCCATCGAGTCGTAATGCTCAGCTCCTCCAAACTTGCTCATGTCGCACACGGCTTCCCAGTACTTGTCCCTCGCCTCGATCTGGTCCCTCGCGCTGAGCACCCGCGTGCAGGACTCGAACACCGGCGGCACCACGAGCTCGATGTCCTCGTTCCGCTCTGCTGATGGCGGCTCGGAGTCGGCGTTGCCTTTGCTCTTCCTCTTCTCGAGCATGAAGATCTCTTCCTCTCTCACTACGAGCAAGTAGACCGCGCCCATCCTCGATATCGAGTTCATCCAGAGTCCGGGCTTCCCGTCCCCGGGCCACAGTGCCCAGAAATTGTTCCCGGTAAACCCCAACCGACCGTCGCTGTTCTCCAACAGCATGTCCTGAAAAGCAAATGGTGTCAATTTCTCATCAGAACAAGCTTACAGAGAGAAACTCTAATATGACCGATTGACTCATTTGTTTATGGTAGTAATATTTCTAACATACCAGACCAGATTAACAGCAATAGTAATGAATAATCCGAGTACGATGACATGACAACCGGTACCTGAAACCCGAAGAACTGGTCGCTGAAATCAGCCATGGTCATCATCAAGAAAACCGCGACCACCCTCCTCGAAACGAGCACGTCCTCTCCTGTGTCTATGTGCTTCACCCTTATCCCCTCGGCAGGCAACAGCGACCGGACCTTCTCCCGCCACGCCTCGTCGCCTTTGAACACTCCCTTCTCCTTGGCGTTCCGGAGGGACATCTCTGAGAGCTTCAGGTGCTCGATGAGCTCCGAGTCATCATAGCGGAAGAGCAGGTTATCGTGGATAAGGGTCGGCCTCTGGACGGTGCAGAACAGGTGGATGAGGTGCTCGGCAGCATTGCCGACGTGGCTGCGGACGACGTCACGGCCGGCGTTGGGTTCGAAAATCGCCAGGTCGACGTGGGAGTTGGAGTAAGCGGAGTGGTAGAGGCCGCAGAGGGAGACGGCATCAGGGGCCCCCCAGAGACGGAGGATGCGGTACATGGCGACGAGATGCTCGAGGAAGCTGCCGTTCTTGTGCCAGCACTCCCCGGCACCGACCGAGCGGAGGGTGGCCACAAGGGAGGGGAGGCGTGGGTCAACGACCTCAAGCTCGCCGCGCAGGAAAGGCCGCGCAGCATCGAGGAGGGCTTGGAGGTCGGTGTTGGTGGGAGGAGAGAGAGATTGTGGTGGTGCTGTGGAGGCCATGGTAGGGTTTTTGATTGAGGGAGAGAGATAGGTGTTCATTTCTTAGGTGTTCATGTTGATGGAGGAGATATATATTTGTGGACATACAGTTGATAATGCAATAGAAAAATACTACAATGACATAAGATTCATTATGCAAGCATAGTTAATCTAACCCTCCTCGATGACATTTAAATCATTATACTTGTCGTGGTCAGAAAAATGGTGTTGGTGTAACAGAAATTTCTCAATCGATGACGGTGATAGTTTTGATCGAATGCCTAATTTAATCTAACTTTTTGCCTGTCATATGGCGTGAGTATTTCTTTATCCAAAATTTAGGATGTGAAAGTCGTACATAGACTTGCGAGATCCGAGTAGAGGGGGAAACGTATTAAAAAAGTCATAAACCTATTGCATTGGTGCCAATTTTGGCCTAAAATTCACTGACGTGGACGTTGGTTGTGATACGTGGCATGACTGGCGCTAACGTGGATATTTTTGATATTTTTTGATATTTTTAATAAATATTTTGGTTTTTTCTTCTTTTTCTTTCCGCAATCATTAAAAAAAATATTAAAATCATTTAAAAATATTACAATAATATTCAAAAATATCCACGTCAGCGCCAACCATGCCACGTAGGACAACCTACGTCTACGTCAGTGAATTTCAGGCCAAAATTGGCCGGATTAACTCAATTAACAGAAATGCAAAAGGTTTAGGATTGAATTGAATTGGCACCAATAAAAAATTTATAACTGAATTGGCACCAATGCAATATGTTTATGACTTTTTTTACACTTTTCCCCAAGTAAAGGTGTCAACATGGGTTGAAAATCCATATTTTAACCCATATTCAATGAGATTGGTCAAATATGAGTTAGTCAAATTTTAATAACTGGGTTGATAATGGGTTTGAGTCGTGAACTTAATTATATGTGGATTGTAAATGAGTTTAAAGGCAAACCCATATTTTATCTCTGCTAATTGTTCATGTAGCTTTTGGAGGGATGCTTAGACTTTTTTAATTTGTAAATTTTTTTATTTTTCTTTTTTCTTTTACATAACAAATTAAAAGTCCGGTCGCCTGTCGCCAATGCAGATGTTATACGCTAATGACGCTATAATTCGGTGATTATGTATAAACTAATCATGCCGGCTACACTGTTGCGAGAGTGGAGACTACGTGGTGCATTAAAACTAATCCCTAGTTGTCAGCAGTTCTTAGTTTATGGATGTTCTTAAGTCTCGTGGCGATGTATGGCCTTCCTCGGTCAGTATAAGTTGCTTTATTAGTTGTCAGCAGTTCTTAGTTTAAGGATGTTCTTAAGTCGTGGCGATGTATGGCCTTCCTCGGTCAGTATAAGTTGCTTTATTATTTGTTATTATCCCATGGTTTTGATAGGTCAGATTCATCATCGTTCGACAGCTTATTCCCACCAACTTTTAATCAGTCTTAAGTACTGTCTTGTTCAAATTAGCTCACAAAAAAATGTCGAGAGAGAGGGGAACTGGTAAAAATGTTTGCTATCAAGACAACGAAGAAAATTGTCCAAAAAGGCCTAAACCTATTGTACGGCGGCCAATTTATTTTCAAACTTATTGTACTGTGGTGGCGGACCGGTGGCGGGCCGGCGACCGAGCGGCGCCTGGTATTTTCCGCCTCCAATTTCTCAGATTGCATAGCTGATTTTTCTTGGCATTTTTGCTGGTCCACCTGACCCACCCATTTGACAGGTCTAGATACGAGGGACAAAATCAATAGCAGTGTGTATGAAATGTAAAGAATCTGTATTTCTTTATGGAAGCAATGTGAATGAACTCTACTAGTTTCTAAAAATATTAGTTTTGATGCAGAATTTCATTGTTCCGTTCCCAAAACACATGTTCTTTCCTTCCCGTTTTTGTAAAATCAAATAAACATCGGTAACGAACTCGCATAAGATTTTGTAACACGAAATTTTTCAATAACTTAGTTCGATAAAAATGATAATCACACAAATTAAGCTTGTAATTTCTAAAAATAGTAATTGGCCTTCCACTACTCAATGATATCGAATTCAAGGTTGAGAATGACGGACTGGCACTAAGAATTGACCTTCCTCTACTCAATTATATGGTTTACAACAGATGAATGCACAAACGAAAAAATATCGTCATCGTTAACGAAAATGCTGAAACACGAAATGTTGTTAATGATGAAAATATTTTCCGTTGAGTAATTTTTATAGCAATTCAAATAATTATTTCGAGGAAAATGTTTATCGAATAATATAATTTCAAAATGAACAGGCCCAATATGTCCAGCTCAGGCAGAGAAAGAGGTGATTGGCCAACCGCAGTCATCTTGTTTTTATTGTGCATATATAATTCAATTGGCACTTAGAAATTCGTAATGGGAAGCACACTCCTTGCAGCATGTGATCTGATCTGCTTGTGAATTAAAGAGCTAGCACCTTAGTCGGAAGCATCCTCTATAACTTCTACACTACTCATACTGTAATATTGAGGCCAGTTACGGAGTTTCGGAGCTTCCGATGATCGTGGAAGTCATCTGCAAACCTCATGTTCTGTGTTCAAATCGCCAGGTGACTCAAGGAAACCTCGAAAATTAACTACTTGTTCTTTGTAATATGAGCTTGACAATGGAGGCCACACAAGAGTAGAAACAGTCACTGGACTCTTTCCTTCTCGCATACATGACAAAACTCCGAATCGCTACCATCTTCGCGAGAGGTTAAAGGAGGGGATGCCAATCACATTTTGTGCTGGATGGATGAAGTCTGGATTTGAATCGAAGATGGCGGACTGTCGCAGCAACAGCAGGAATGCGCTTGCAGATGTGAACTTACTACTCTACCTTGTCTACTACCGTTCCTCTCAAACCGCTCATCTTTGATTGCGTGACGCTCACGGGACAAGGTACGCATAGTCGAGCGAAGCACATATTTCGAGAGGCGAAACAAAGCACGGACTATCTCCCTAAGATCGGAACAAGTCGGCTGGACTTCGAGCTGAAGATCAACCTGATACAACTCTAAATGTGGTTTTGGTCTTCATATTACAGTAGTTATATATAAGCATCTTTTAGCTTATGATCTCTATAGTAGTAAAAGTAGAACCTTCTACTGATACATGGACAACTGTGTGAACCGATGGGCTTACCAGCCATGATCTTTATAAAGGAAGATGCTACCACATCGAGCATGTTGCTAAAAGAAATATAAAGATAACCATATATATATGTTGAATCGGGAAATGGATTGAAATTATATCCTAAAATCCAGATAATAGTGCAATTATAAAAACTTTTGACTTTAAAGATAAGGGATTAGGTTGAACATTTAGAAATACTTCGAGAACCATATCGAACGAATTAAAAGTTCAAGGATGACATTGCATATTATGCCAAAGTTTATGGATGATTTGTGTCATTTTCTCTAGTAAAGAGTGATGATGCTGCAACAGGAACTAGGATGAAACGTATGGTATCATTTTAGGTTGCATTTTGTCTTCTAAGGCGGATTAGTGTTGCATTTTTTTTTTGTCAAACTTTTTTTTCTTCTATAAGCTAGCCAATGTTATGTACAAGTCATAAGGGAACTTGTATATTCCCCTATTAAGTGGTATACCTAGAAAGTTTTTGAGGGACGTAATGCCAGTTTCGAAGAAATTGCTAGAAAGATATGATCATATAAAATGGAGTTATCAGGTGATTTATTGCATTGTAAATGTTTGCATACGAGCAATGCGTCTCCAAATGCCAAGCAACTCCATCAAAAGGACTCTGGTTTTATCAATATCTGAGTAGAAACGGAAAGAATTATTCGGATGTTATGTACTATTGGATGCCAGAATCTGATCACACTCAACTTTTTTTCAGACTTCATTGTCGAAATGTCTTTCGGAGTATCTGGGATGCTGTTTTTCATTTTCGAGGTTCGGCCCGGCATCGCTTTCGGATCCGAGGTAATCTGAGAAGATTCCTAATCCTACCAAATCCTACAGCTTGCAGAGATATACTCAGACCAATGCCTTGTTGGATCAAATTATGGCAGAGATGTATCGTTACGCAGCTTGCAGACAGTCGCACAATTGCTCTTCTTGATCATCTTCTTTTATTGGTCTGAGTATATCCTCCCAGTTGGCTTTCGTCGAAGATCGGATGCTACTCTTAAATCCCTCTCCATCAGCCGAAATTATCTTCTTGCAATGTTGTTTTGGCTGGTGGAGTATTTTCTTGGAGTTCCTTTATTTCCAGCTTTGAAAGAAAGCTGGTGGACAGCAATCAAGTTCCATAATTTGATTTTGCTGCGATATTTCAATTTTTTCAGCTATCGCCATCGCTTCTTCGAAAGCTCAAGGTGATGCCATTTTACACTTTTTCGTCAGTACACTATTCTGCTTGCTTATATGTCTATGACAGCTCAGGAAGAACAACTAGCCAGTAGCCATATGCCAGTGGCTTTGTGAATTACACATTGAACTGTTCGATTGTCTCCTGTCCAGAACTAGCAAATATTCCATTGCATGCGCTCAGGGCAAACTATTCTGTATACCAGGATACCGGGTTAGCAAACTAATTCCACAGTTGAATGAAAACTGATTCACAATATCAGTAAGCAAGCGCAGCAGACCGTTCTGGAATGTGAAGATGAAAACCTGACAGTAAACATGAGTCTTAAACCCTCCAACAAAAGAAAATAGGTCAAGTCGATGATGATTTTGCGCGATGCGCTTGACGAAGAGCAATGAACTTGGGGATGAGCTTGTCATGGGGTGGCCAACTATCTTTCATTGCGGGAGCATCTGAGAACTCCTTCAACCATGCAAATAGAAGTGGAAACCTCTCACCATCAAGCACCCTGAGGCTGGATATCTCCTCAAAGACCCTAACTAGATTGGCCAACCATCCAAGTGCGATGTCTAGATATCCGATGTTGTCCCCGCCGAAGAATTTCTTCCCTCTAAGCTCTTCTTCCAGCCTCTGCAGGTGCTCACTTGCCTCTGCCTTGCTCTTTGCCTTCACTTATAAAAGCAGTCACTATTGATGGCAGAACCTGCAAATTCCCGCCCCCCCAACAACAAACAGATTTTTAAGAGATGCGCCATTTGGGTGTTCCGTTTGCATTAAAATCTTTAAGATCACAATTTAGGTCAGTTTAGCTCCGTATGTACATTATTCTGGTGACTAGTTTCGAACAGACTTTTCAAAGCTCCAATGATGAACACAATGTGTTACATTTGTCTCTGACTTCTCTAAAACCACATAGTCTGATGAAGTCAATAGACACAACTCTTTCTTGGGATCAACATTTACCCTCATGCATGGTGCATAAGAGAAACAAATGCTATGTGGTGTATGGTAGATTACCTTGTCGTCACCGAATTTGGCCCAGAATCACGCCATGGCCCTTGCATAAGGATCCTGTGGGAGAAGCGGGTATTGCTTCCATGTCTCGTCGACATACTCGAGAATTATCAGGGACTCTGAGATGGGTCTTCCGTCGTGGAGAAGCACCGGTACTTTCATATACACCGGGTTGTACCGAAGAAGGTTGCTTTTCTCGGAGAGATTTTCCAGGACGGATTCATATTGAATGCCCTTGAGCTGCAGTGCCCAAACGACCCTCAAAGGAAATGGGCTCGACTATGTCTTGAACAGTTTCACCTCCTCTGCCATTTCATTGATATGATTCCCTTCAACCTTTGAAGGGAACCCTCTAGCAAAATAAGCCTTTTTGTACTTGACCCATCTTTGACAGATGCTTCCTCTTCGTCTTACCTGGTCTTGCCAAGATTCTCTGTGTCTTCCCTGATTGCCTGCATGGGAACCACATGGATGTCTTCATCTACCCCCAGCCAGACAGAAGAGACATTGATCTTAAGCATATTTATTATTGGAGAAGCCGGTGGTTGTTTGTTTCGATTCTGATAGGTGCACCTGACATGGCATTTCCACTAGCTTTGTTTTCTTATTATCTTTCTGGTTGCCCTGATATTAGATTGATGTTACCCTTTTATCGCGAAGTGTCGCAGAGAGATGCATAATTTATGAACTTGAAGACCCATTTTGTACTCATTCACTTGGATGGATTGACCAGAACCAAGGCCGAATTTCAAATCCACAAGCTTTCACCATCGTGATAAAAATCGCCCCACTTTTCAAATGGCTCAAAATACCCATGAACTTTTTTACTCGAGGAATAAAAAGACCCACTGTTAAATTTTCTGTTCTAATGTGACACACATAGCTAAAAGAGGGAAAAGTAGGTAATTTCTGAATTGTTTGATCCTCCAATCAAAAGTTTCAGGAAAATGGGCAAAAAGAGAGAATACAAAGATGTTTTCGCAGCGAAATCTCGCCCGCTCAATTCCTTTTTACTTTCCCAGTAGCTTAAAGAGATCATGGCAGTCTATGGTTGTTTTAAGTCCGTTTTAGTTTTCAAATGGAATTGCACTTCCCCTTCCTACACTTCTGCCTTTAAGATGCAAACTCGAAAGGGAATAAATTGATTCAAATTTCTGCAAGTTCATACAATTAACTTAATATAGGAGAGAATTGAGAACTGCCATAGTTAAAGAACGGGGTAAAAGCTTAAGAAAGTAGTACACACACAAAAGGGGGAATGCAACAATCGCTGAATTGATCTGACCTATGCAATAAACGATTCATGTTCTTCATGGTGGAATTGAGTTCTCCATTCTTTGGTCGATATCGTTGCTCTAGCCTCCGATCTGGACAGGTAGGTAACCAAGGGGTGTAAAGGCACTCTAAAAGTGTTCCACACTCCCACCCATGTGGAAACCGCAATTCTGACAGGGAGACAACGATGCTCCCCAAATATACAGATTGTTCGCCCATGCGCGAGGAAGAAAAACTCTTCGTGATGGTTGAAAGTGATATGCCCTTCCTTCCCCAGTACACAACATTTTGACACCCTGTGACTTGCCGAGCCAAAGCAAGGTCTCGCATCATGCTGTGCACAAAGTAAAAGGACAAGGACGCAGAAAAACTGAAGGTAAGTGCCAATATATGCCAAATATATATTGTTGAATGCAGCCATCCTCCAGAAGAAGATTTACCCAATACAACACTCTGAAAACCCTTTAACAAATAAAAATATCTAACACAAAGCTTACGCATGCATGTGCACATCTATATCTACATACTAACCACAGGTATCGCCATACTAGGAAATGTTCAAGGTCAAAATGCTTACACTTATCCTCCACTAAGATTCGATATAACAAAGTCCCTTCTCATCACCAACCAATGTTTACATTAAGTAGCTTTTATATCATATAAAAGTGCACAGCCATACTTACATCATATGTGACCATATAAGCAGCATGAATTGAACAGAATCCACCCAACAATCAGAGAACTACTATAGGTTATAACTCTTCCTCCTCAAGAAACTAAGAGCAACAGCAGACCTGAATAAATACCTTCTCACTCATATTTTATTTGATTCTGGGGTTGAGCGAAAAATTCTTTGGCATTGCGAGCCACCTCTGCCTCCAACATAGCCTCTAACACAATGTCAGATCCTTTTACATCATCTGCCAAATATTAGAGATCCACTTATTGGACACAATTTAAACAGCATATGATCAGAACAACTCCAATATTTATCCAGGTGGCCAGTCAAAAACTCATCACCAGACCCCTGACAAAGGCTTACCTGTCCAATTTGGCAATAAACCGGCAGTTTCAGCTGACACGGGCAAAACGGTAGGAAAATCAGATTCATCATCAAGCCTGTCTGCCTCAGTACTGCTATGTGGTGAACCAGACCTAATCGCCGGTGATTCAGCCAACTTTGCATATGTGATTGCCTGGCTATGCATATTAGTTAGGTCGGATCCAGTGGTACCGCAATCCTACCAAAAGTTTAATATTTCAGAGTCAATTCAACTCTGTGATATTAAAAGATAAAAACAATAATATTGTCAGACAAAACCTTAGTGGAGTTAGTCATCTGCGTATCGCCTTCGCTAGGTGCCTTAGGCAATTTGTCACCTATATACCAAAAGAGAAGAAAACATGAGAGTCAGAGATGCGTAAAAGTTATAGCAACCAGCTTTCAGAAAACAATCATCAACAATTACCGTTGTTAACAGAGGTGTTATTTGGATCATCCACCCTTCGAGTTAACGGGCCAGGATTCATGAAAGATATGCTTCTGATTTCATGGCGTATGGCTTCCAACTGGGCTATCGTGTCCTGTAGCTCCTTGTGCACCTGATTGTCCAATTGAAGTTGTAAGCGGAGCGAAAACCATCCTAGCCTAAGTAACAGCCCAACTATTCTACTAATGACAATCCGACATCTTCCAAATGGGTTTTTTTCAGCAATGTAGCTATTTTTCACAAGTCTCAGCTCATGTGCTCGATACCAAACTGAACGCCTCAATACTCTGCCGTGCACTGCTCACATCAACAGATTGTAACTCCTATTCTTTCTCACAATGTGCATTGCCACTCTATTCCGAATCTTCATCACCGCTTGGATTGACAATCTCCACCTTATCAAACCTCCCAATGTCTATATACAATCGAACGGCTATCTAATGAACCGTTAATTGATACAAAATTTCGCTGGAACGCGTGGCGGAGACAATCGTATCAACGAGGAAAAGGAACAACCTGACGGGCTTGAGTCTGCTGCATGACGGAATCGAACTGCCCACGGGCTAATTGAACGTATCCGATGGCTTGACCCGCCAACCGGCCAGCGGTTCTCGCTATGATCGGAAGGTCCTTGGGTCCTGTGAACAGTTCACCGTTGAAAACTCAACCCATCGCATCACCCACAGAAACGGAGAGGACGAACGTAAAAGCATTGTGAGAGAGAGAGAGAGAGAGAGAGAGAGACCGATAAGGGCAGCGGCTGCTCCGATCAAGAGGAAGAGCTCGCCATAAGAAAGTCCAAACATTTCGCTGTTGATTGTCGAGAGGTCTCAGCTTCCGCGTCTCTCTGGGTCTCTGACTACGAACTTCTGGAGAAGAAGAGGAACAGAGAGCGAGAGAATCTGATGGGCACGGGCCGGGTACATTTAACCGGGTCGGTCAATTGGGACAATCGGTTCAACCCATGGGCCGGCTTGAGGCTGCACGTCCGAACTTTCAGCTTTAGAGCCTAATTTTCTTTCTTAAGAGATAGTGGCTTTGCGTTCTTTTAATTAACTAAAGAGTAGCTTTAAAAGTTAACTTAAGTACTTAACTTATAACTTTCAACACTAGGAAAATTAATGCTACACAAAATCTACTCATTACTACTTCTCCTTCTGATTATCGCTCCAAATTTGGAAAAACAGAAAGAGAGCACACATTAAACTCCGAGGAATTATGAAATATCACATAAGGTCCCCTCACACCATCCTTGTATTAAATATATCAATGCCACCGTTGAGTTGTATTAAATGCAACCCTCATACCATCCTTGTATTAAATCTATCCATCGTACCATTGATAGCGACAATTGCTACGGCGTCTCACATCGATTGGGAGAGAATTATTATTATTATTATTATTATTATGTTAGAATTGGGAGAGAATTAGTTAAGTGATTCACAAATGAGATCGAAAGAGAATTAAGATTTTGGGTTTTGAATTGACATTCATTGTTACGATGACATTCTAGTCAATCTGAGGATAAATGTGCACGATACACTGCAGTTATCTCTAACCAAGGAGGATACAAGTCCGATTGTTGCATGTGACAAAGGCTTGTTACTCCGCTCTTTCCTCATCAAGTGATAAAAAATTGTTTAGGCAGGGAAATCATCATTACATTGTTGAAAGGGTGATTTAGGGTGCATTTGGTTCGGTTTTGAGAAAAAGTTTTTGGAAAAATGTAAAGGACTTTGGGCTAAAGGGGATATCCGAGGTAATAACTACAATTTGTAGGTGACTTTTGCTAAGTTTCTTTTTAAAGAAAAATTTCAAATCATTTGCCGGCGGAATATAGCCGCCGGCGAGCCAAATCAATCTCCAGCTAACCGTTGACGGCCAGCCTTGCCTGAGGTCTCAAAGCAACCTCAGGCATGCTGGCCAGCGCCAGATTGGCTTGTCAGTAGCCAGATATGGCCTCGCCCTTGTCACTGAGGTCGCTTGAGGTGGGAACATTTCCTGAATTATGAAAGTTCGGCGAGGGCAAAGGCGGAAGAAAAATATTGTATTTGCATTTCGGAAATGCAACATTTCAAAGCACCTTCGAGCCTGTCTTGAGCCAAAGGCCATTGCATTTTCCCAAATCTCTCCCCTAAATTCATCAACCACCATTTGCATTTGCCCAAAGAGCCTTTGGGGGCCTCAAAAGGCTTTAGCAAAGCCGAACCAAATGCACCATTGCTTTGATTAGGGAAGCTAAAATAAGGATTTCATTTGCATATATGAGCAACGATAGACCGTAGTGAATATCCAAAACTGAAGATCGTGGAGAAAGATATGAACCCCACGTACCATTTATTTTGATTTATTTACACATTAAAATACGGCACGACTCGCAACCGCGACAAACGACGCGACACAACAGCAACCTCAGTAAAAATCACCTCACGAGCCCCAAATTGAGGATCCCCCAGGATGTGTTGGGCCAGGACCTCTCCCTGGCCTTCATGAGCAACACCCTCGCCCACGCCACCCACCCTTCCCACGACGTCCTCTTGTCCCACGGGCTCCCCCACTCCAGCAGCCGCCTCAGCCCCGCCTCCGCCTCCCTCTCCGCCTCCTCGTACCGCCCTTCCCCCAGGCACACCTGCGCCAGCACCACCCGCGGCTCCCCCACGAACGGGTTCTTCTCCGCGCTTTCCCTCAGCCTCCGCTCCACCGCCCCGTAGTGCTCGGCTCCTCCTCCGGGCTCGCTCACCTCGCACACCGCTTCCCAGTACTTGTCCCTCGCCTCGATCTGGTCCCTCGCGCCCAGGACCCGCGTGCAGGACTCGAACACCGGTGGCACCACCAGCTCTATGTCCTCGTCCCTCTCCTCAGGCTCGGAGTCGGCGTTGCTTTTGCTGCTCTTCTTCTTCCTCTCCAACATGAAGATCTCTTCCTCTCTCACCACCAGCATGTACACCGCCCCCATCCTCGATATCGAGTTCATCCAGAGCCCCGGCTTCCCGTTCCCAGGCCACAATGCCCGGAAATTGTTCCCGGTGAATTCGAACCGTCCGTCGCTGTTCTCGAACAGCATGTCCTGAAAAAGTAAACGGTGTCAATTTCTCCCCGCAACGAGACCCGAACGATGTGAGAATTCACAGAGAGAAATAACCGATTGACTCATCGGTTTATGGTCCAGATCAAATTGACAGGAATAGTAATGATCAACAGATCCGAGTACTCTGACACGACATCCGTTACCTGATATCCCATGAGCTGGTCGCTGAAATCTGCCATGGTCATCATCAAGAAAATCGCTATCACCCTCCTCGAAACGAGCACCTCCTCTCCGGTCTTTATGTGCTTCACCCTTATCCCCTCCGCGGGCAGCAGCGACTGGACCTTCTTCCGCCACGCCTCGTCGCCTCTGAATACCCCCTTCTCCTTGGCGTTCCCGAGGGACATCTCCGAGAGCTTCAGGTGCTCGACGAGCTCCGAGTCGTCGTAGCGGAAGAGCAGGTCGTCGTGGATAATGGTCTGCCTCGGGACGATGCAGAAGAGGTGGATCAGGCGCTCCGCGGCATCGCCGACGTGGCTGCGGACGACGTCGCGGCCGGTGTCGGGGTCGAAGATGGCCAGGTTGACGTAGGAGTTGGAGTAGGCGGAGTGGAAGAGGCCGCAGAGGCAGACGGCTTCGGGGGCCCGCCAGAGGCGGAGGACGCGGTAGATGTCGACGAGGTGCTCGAGGAAGCTGCCGTGCTTGTGCCAGCACTC
Organism: Lenwebbia sp. NSW1173648; assembly: GCA_029784005.1. Classification (NCBI taxonomy): domain Eukaryota; kingdom Viridiplantae; phylum Streptophyta; class Magnoliopsida; order Myrtales; family Myrtaceae; genus Lenwebbia; species Lenwebbia sp. NSW1173648. The sequence goes on along the minus strand of JARCGZ010000010.1, from coordinate 6,158,892 downwards.
CCCGGCGCCGACCGAGCGGAGCGTGGCCACAAGGGAGGGGAGGCGCGGGTCGACGACCTCGAGCTCCCCGCGCAGGAAGGGCCGCGCGGCTTCGAGGAGGGCCTGGAGGTCGTCGGCGGCGGCGGCGGGAGGAGAGGGAGATTGTGGTGGTGGTGTAGAGGGCATGGTTTGGTTTGTTCGTGGAAGGAGGAGTCTGTTCGTGAGCTAGAGCTAGAGTTTGTTGAGTTTTGTTGGGGTGTGTGATTGCTAAAGATGAGCGATCTATATGAACAAAAAACCGACCAATATATATATACAAAAAAAAGAATGCAAAAAACGACTACAATGGAATTGCTTAATATCACTGAAAAAAAAAACTCGATTTAGGGGTGATCAGTTTCTGGCGAGGATCAACTTTGTGACTCCCGATACTACTCGAGAATCGATCCAATTTTCTTTTTGTCCAAGAAAGATATGTTAGTCAAGTAGTTATAGCCAATAGGCATGCAGCTCTGTTGCTGTATCTATTGCTCTAATGGGATTGGCGGGGTGGGGACGCTAGTATCACAGGTATGGAGTTCAACTGTAGAGCAAAAGTCCAGAGAAGAGTAAATATAGGATAGAAAAAAAAAAGGTACTTACATTATAATTTCTTTATGTTAAAAATCATGGTTCGATTCTTCGTATGTGCAAAAGTATTTCTTTTTATAACATGTTTATACACATTAACCACAAATATAATACTTTTACCAGATTTGGGACACCTTTACCGTTACCATGAAAATGGATAAATTTGGACACTTTTATAGCGCAATACCTATTTACTGGCAAGTACTGAAGGGTGGTCATATTTCATGGATAAATTGAAAAAATGAATACACTTAATAAGTCACTTCTGTTTCGATTCCTTCAATGTTATTCGAGATCACATTTAGCACTTGACGAGGACTCTTACTACATCGACGATATATGTACCGTTGAGTTAGGTTCGATACCACGAAGAGAACATTAACTGCATGTGATGCATTTTTAAATCGGCGAATGATGGGACACCAGTTACTAGGTAGGTTCCGGTCTTGAAACCGGGAACCGATCGGTCCTAGGTTATCAGAATTGAGAATTGGACATGTTCTCCCTAAAACCAGACCGAATGCTCATCCCTATCTCAAACTACTATCCAACAACACGTTTACTTCAAATTAATTTTCATCTCTTAAAAGTTATGAATTGTGCCCGTGATATTTAACCCTAACCAATCTCCAAGAAAATCCCAAACTATCACCATGATATTTACCCAAATTAACTTTCCATCTCACAAAATATTTGAAATTGGTTTATGTGACCCTAATTTACAATCCGTTAAAATTCATACGTAGAAACATCACGTGGAAAATCCATGTGAGATCTTTCATTCTCCATGTCAGATCCGTCTTGCAGTTGTCTACCACATGTATTGACAGGTACGCTTTTTAATGGATATTAGAGGGAATGCTAACAGATGGTAGATTTATGCAAAGATTCATGTCCGGGTTGTTTTTATAAGACGAAACTTAGTTTTAGATAAATGAGTCGTGATTTATTACTTTGAAATTTTTTTCAAATGAAAATTAGTCTAGAGTAAACAGGTCATGAGAACCAACTTGGGATTGTTTAAATTGCAAATTATGATATTTATATGGCATCTTTCTTTCGAAAAAAAAAATTTGCAAATTATGTGTCAAGAGAATCAATTTAGGAATTTTTAAATTGCAAATTAGCAATTTTGTACAAACTTACTTCTATTAATTACCGTTGTTTTCGAATTGACTAATTCGTACATGAAATTACCAATGCTATTTACCAATTTCATCCGATTAAAATACCAACTATTCAGAGTTGTTTTACTTACTTTGTAGAATTTGTATTTTTATATTGAAGTTATGTATTTCTTTTTTCATATAAAATGAAGTTGCTCTCGACAAAAAAAAAATTCCAACTATTTCTGAATAGTCAACTTTCTTTTGAGCTAATTACCAATGCTTATCCGACCAAAAAAATAAAAAATAAAAAATACCAATGCTTAAAGTACCATAAATCATCACACGTGTAGGTACTAGGTAGGCAGGATCATGCATCGTACCAAATGGCATCCACTCAACATGCAATAATTGACCATTTGTCTTTACCCGTAAAGCATCGTGGGCACTATCTTGTCTGGTCCCATCAACCACAACCAATATGAAAAACATAGAACAGTGTATAAATTAATTGCTATACGCGAAATCTGTATTGCTTAGAATAATTATTCAGCAAAAAATACTTAAAGTACCGTTGAAATATTTCCGTGGACATTGAAAATATTTTTTGGTCATTCATCTTTGTAATATCGACATAAACAATCACTTTTAGAAAAATATTTTTTAAATCATTCATTTTCAGAGAAATAAGCGGAGCCTTAGAGTCATACTCGATTCCATTATAAGCGCAAATTCACGTGTGTATTTGTTCTCAACACGTGTGGATTGGGTTAAAAAAAAAAATCTTGCATCGGTGAACAGGCATTATGTGGACTAGTTAATATCTCATAACTCATTAACTCAAGTTTTTTTTAGTGGCAATGGACCGAACTAGTTATATTGATAGGCTCGAACTTAAACTCTCTCTTTCTCTCTCAACAATCTCTCTGAGTGAAGGCATCAGGTTCCTCCACCTCGCGATTTGTTTGGCGAGTTGCATATCGTGATTGAACTCTAACCTCGGTGAAATATAAAAGCAATTTATCAACAATGAAGGATTTATTATCATCTAATGTCAACATCTGGCCATGCTTTTCTTACTTGCCAAAAGTTGTGTGAACAAGATTCAGACATATACGCTGGGAAAATCATTATACCAAAACGCTGTTTAGTACTGTGAGAATTGAGAAGGCAACGCTGTTTAGTGCTATCAATATGTTCTCGAAGTCCCATGCCGGCCTGTAATAGCTAGATCCGTCGAACGGATGGATAGAATCATGTTTAGGTCGTGTCGAAAATAATTCAATCCAAATTAATTCATTTAGCCCATTTTTGACCCATTTCCATATAATACAAATCGAGCGACGCATATCCGACTCGTACCCGATTCATACTCGACACATACCCGACACATTCTCGACCCATACTTGACACATATTGCTAAAATACTTTCACATTTAATTAAATTGAAGAAAATTCATACCCAAGCTGAGGCGAGAGCGCGGAGAAAGTGAGCACGAGATCCAATTAGGGTGAGAGATGGTAAAGATAGAGCCACAGAAGTGGATTGGGTCTAAATAAGCTATGAACTCGTTTAACACTTATATTATTTTGGGCTTTTGATTATTCTAAACTCATTTATTGAATATAACGAAATGGTATAATAACTTAACCCATTAAATATGGATTAAGAAACGTATTTATGATCTGTTTTGAGAGGACTGGTAATAGCGAATGCAGCGATGTCAATGTGGCCTTCGTCAGATTTGGATTTGGAATCGTCGTAAAACGACGAATGGGGTCATATCAATGTGGCCGGCAATGGTGGAGTCCAACCACTGGTGGGGAAGAGCAATGTAAGTGGAGAATTATTGGAAGCGTGATTGCGGACGAATCCCGAGCTTGGCATGCACGAATTCGACACGGCTTCCCCTTAGCTTTGTCTATATCATGGCTTGGCCATCGTAAGCGATTTCAGCATGCGAATTTCGATGGCATCCACTTCAATTGGACGTGTATTTTGTAGGCCATCTTCCTAATTTTTGTGATTACGAAGTACTCAGATATTATTGCAATTTGAGGCTGGTTTCACCTGTCTCCCAACGGAGATGACTGCAAAGCTCGAGAATTATTTATGTCAGTCTTAGGCCGACCCTCAGCCCCTCTCAATTCCTACCAAATTATTTTTCTTTTCTCCGCCAGGAGGGAAATACCAGAAAGACTTACGAAAATCTAGCTTCGAGTTTTCTATTAAGCCTTTTAAGGACATGCCGAGGTTTGAGCATGCGAATTACAATAGCATCCACTTCAAATTCAACGTGCGTTTTGTGGGCCACCTCTTAAGATTTTTTTTTTTCGGATTGGGGTAAGGCATGTAAACCTCAAGAAACCAATTCTTTTTTTTTTTTTTTGGGTCGGACTATTCTTGGTCCAATACCTCGGCTAGCGCCGTTGCGGCCACTTGACCTCGCAATCTTTGAAGAGCCTGCCGCCTGCCTCGCGTGTCACCGGGCCGCCTCTTTCTCTCTCAACCATCTATTGGCTTAGCTCCGCAAACCTTTTGCCCGAGGTTGGCAGTGATCATGAACCTTCACCTACTGCCATCGTTGAACTTGACATCCACGGAACGAAGGCAATTGGGGGTTTTCAATCTAAGACTCTGGTCATGTGAGTCCTATGTAAGAAATTATTCGAGATGATAATATCCAATTAAGAGTCAATTTGCTTAAAGAAAAACTGTTTTCGAGAAATTATTTTTCGACTTTCTAGTGTGTTGATGGGAAACTCATTGATCTACGGATCCTAACCATGTGCGAAGCCACTATTATTGTTGAGATATTTGACAAAACTTGACCTATTTAAAACCTTGCCATGTATGATGAGAAGTAGTGAATAAACTTGTCAGAGTTGCTCTTCAAGAAAATCATTACATCTTAGTCATGCATCATTGTAAATTGGTACAAGCGCGCAACTAAGTTGGCACTAACCTCACTAAAATTTGGATCGATACAATCAAGGATAGCTACGCTGTCTTAAAGAATAAAAATAAAAAGACTCAACCCGAACAGTTTTTTTCCTATACAGGCTCTTTACGGGTCGGGCCACAAGAAAACAAAATACATGTCCTTTGTGTCAGCGTCGGGTTGTGTACCGGTAGGGATCCAAACCGAACTCAACCGTTGACACCCCCAGCTACGGCCACACAGCTTGCAATGAAGACATCTGCTTAGCACACTCCATGGACGAAACGACATCTAATTGCCGGCTAATACGGATCTTATGTGCAAAGCAAATCAAGGATTACGAGGATCATCAATTCGCGGAATATCGACCGCTGCTTAATTAGGAGAATAATTATTTCTCTTGCAAAAAGTAGTACTATCATCATGATCAGTACTATCTGGATAATTAGCAGGTGAAACCAAGATCGATTTCGGAATAATCATAGCCATTTCACTATACGAATTTGAGGACGGGACCCAATTGATTTCTCCATTTTTCTTTAACGGCAATCCAACGGCCACTATTTCTTGTATGCTTAGGGCGTGCATGGCAATACCTATGCTCTAAAAATTAACTTATGTTTCTGAGCAGAAGTTGATTTTTCTACTTATAGAGAGAAGTAAATTTTTTTTTTTACTTCTTCAAGTAGCTCCAAAACTACTTCTGGAGCAAAAAAAAAAAATGCTCCATAAGTAGAAAAATAAAGTTGAGTAACCAAAAGAATTTTTGCTCCAGAAGTTGCGTTACCAAGCGAATTTCTGTTCCAGAGCAGAAATTCTACTCCAAAAGTATTGTCATGCGTGCCTTAACGACCCTAGTCTTGTGCGAGTAATTTGAACTTACCAAATATAAAAATTAAATCATTTCGACCAATCATGAAACTTACTTATTTACATTTTCCATAGTTGATTTGAAATAAATTATTGTTTCGAGTTGTTTTTCAAATTTTGAAATTCATATAAGCAAAAAATGGTTTTCGGCCTCTTACGAGAATATTACACAATCAGTTCTAAACTTAATGTACGGATGCCAATTCGGTTTCAATTTTATCAGTTTAGTCCTAAACCTTTGCGCAAATTTCAATGTAACTCTTCCGTCCAATTTTTACCGAAAATCGTTCATGTTGCGGTTCAATCATCGCTGACCTTCGTATGTGGTACACCACCATGTCAGCGATTTTCGAAAAAAATTGGCTAGAAAAGCTATATTGAAATTTTGCGCAAAGGTTTAGGACTAAATTGATAAATTAAAAGTTTAGCACCAAATTAATATGTGTACAATAAATCTAAAGACTCATTAGACAATTTCCCCAACCTCTTCCTTATCTCTTTAACTAATATATCAGCATTTTAAAAAATTTCTTTGCAAGAAAAACGAAGTTTCGTTTTTGTACCCCCTCCCCACCTTATAGTATAGTTTGTTGGAATATCCTAAGAGGGTCTTAAGCATAAAAAGAATATACTCTTAAACAAAAAACAAATTCAATACTTCACCTCGAATATGCGGATCACGAACACTCCTGACATTGAAACTTGAAAATAACTATCGGGAGATAATCGATCTAAAAAAAAATGTTTGAAATTCCTACGTTCTAACTAAAGAGAACATGAATGGACTTATCCTAAAGAGGGTCGCGAGCCCTGGCCGCAGCTGGGTTAAGGTTGCGAGCCCTTGCCGGCCCTCGGCAGGTGGTCGGCAGTCTCCTGTCGACCCAAACCCAACAAAAAAAGACATAAAAAATCTATTAAAAAATTTATTAAAAATTTGTTAAGTTAGCGGCAGCTGGCCAAATGAATTGAATTGCACAATTGCAAAAGGTTTAGGACTGAATTGGCAAAAAAAATTAGGACTGACTTGGCGCAATTACAATAGGTTTATGACTTTTTTGGTAATTCTTCCGATCGTGATCACATGCCAATAATTTGAAACTTATCGAAATAAGAAGATTGGATCGTTTGATCTAATTATGAATCTTACTTGAATTTCGTATAAGCAAAGATTGTTTTTCGCCCTCATACTCATCTCTTCTTCTTTTTTTTGGTCGAAATACTACTCATCTCTTTAACTAACATATTTCTTAGCATTTGTAAAACCTTAAAGTGCGGGTATTTCCTAAAGTGTAAGAATTGCTTTTTTTGACTTAGTCAAAGGTGGTAGGACCCATCTAAAATAAAATAATAATAAAAAGGAAGGAAAAGATGGATGTGCAGTTTATAAAGGGGAAAAGAAAAGTGACGGGGAGAGAGAGAGAGAGAGAAAACTCACGCCCAAGAAGAGGAAAAAAAAAGAGAAAGAAAAAGAAGAAGAAGAAAGGGACGGCGTACACCACTCGGACGCCTAGCCAAGCTGATTCAACTTTGATTTTCCAACGCTGGGTAAGGATTTATGCCCTTTGTTTGTTTAATCGGAGTAGCTTTTGGAGTTAGGGCTCAAATTCGGATTTTAGTGAAATTTGAGTTGTGAGGTCCGTTTTAAGAGTTGTTAAGCTGGGAAATTATGGGGTTTTGATAGGTTATGGTGTTGTGAAGTTATAGGGTTGTACGGAACTCGACTTGGACATATGGTTTGCTCAAAACGAATTTTTGAAGTTGCGCACGCGTGATGAATAGTAGCGACCAGCAGCTTTGCATGCCAATTTTCGTCGGTTTTCGACTCCGTTTTGGGTCGGCCAAGCTATGGGTCTTCTGGTATTTCGAAAGATCTTTCTTTTGACTATAAGCTCACTTGGAACAAAGTTCGGTGGAGAGAGTTATGGCACAACTAAGTTTCGCGCTCAAGCTCCGCGTGGCGGATAACTTTGAGTATACACTTCGGTAGAGAGTTTTGTTAGTGCGTGGAAGACGTTTTGTTAGCGGTTAAGCTTAGTTTAGTCGAGTCGTAGTTGAGGTAGCGTTTTTCTCGATTTTGACGTTGTTTCTCTCTTACTTGATAGGATTGCGAGATCGACGATTCGAGTAATCTTTCTTGTTTGGTTGTAGGCGTTCCTAGGTGAGTGGTACTAACTCTTCTTTGAATTTGTAAGCTCATATTTTGAAAATGAAAAGTATGAGGCATAATATGTGCAAAGTGTGATTTGGCTAAAAAGTAAAACTGATGCTCATGGCATATTTGATGCATAACTTCGATTCGGACATTTACTACTTTTAGTTAATTGTGAATGATCTGAGAAACGTTTTTAGGCGTTTCGAAATGTTACGAGTTTATGAAGTGGATTCCGAAATGGCGTAGGAAATGTCTTATGAAATATATATATTCTGTTTGAGGAAGAAAGTTGAGAAAAGTTATATATTTTGGGTTTGTGAAATCAATTGTAATACGGACTGGTCAAGGGCCAAGTGCTACACGGTGATGCGAGTCTCGTGTGAGCCACCTCTAGAGCCTTGTACAACTGATGTTGGTCAAGGGCTAAGTGCTACACGGTGATGCGTTTCTCGTGTGAACCACCTCTGGAGCCTTGTACCATTGATATGTGTTGGTCAAGGGCTAAGTGCTATACGGTGATGTGAGTCTCGAGGGAGCCACCTCTAGGGCCTTGCTGTAACGACGCAACATCTCAGTCCGCTACCTTCTTACGTTAATCGCGTTGCCTGCTTTAATCTGATAATACGTATAATATAGATGGCGCATGCGGAATTCTATCTTAAAACAAGCTAGGCCTGTCTTACAAGTGCATACAAGAAATAGGGTAGGCACGCCTAACCTAAAGGGTACGACCTCTTAGGGTTCACTACGGCTTACATTAGATAATATGAATACACGACAAGCTAGAAAATACTTCATTTTATATATATAATAAGCATTTAGTACATTTTTTTTTTCATCAAAAAGAAGATGAGCTACTAGGAGACAATAAAAAAGGTATCAGCTCCCTACCCCATCACCCACATACGGCGTTCTCTGTCGACGCCCCAACGTCATCCCACGGCCACATCAAAAAGTAGCTGCCGTGTCGTCCTCGCTCAAAAGCCTACCTGTACAACTGCTCCTCTAGCCAACTCCATCAACTACTCCTCGCTGCTGTCGCTCGACTCAACATCACTGCCACCATCGCTGCGCTCTCCTACAAAGGGTGAGGGGAGTGGCTCAATCCACATACCGAAGCTATGGACGTAAAGAGAAATGAAGTTGTGCACGACGCGTCCCTCCGCCGAACTTACATCCACCTCAATGATAGTACGAAGCTGTACATAGGGCATGTATGGAGGGCAGGGGTCGATGCGCACCTCCCATGTACGCATCATGCGCACTGGCGCACCAAAATGGTAGACGACCCTAGCAAGAGGAGGGGTGCTCGATATATCTATCCAACCGTGAAAATAAGGGGAACCACAGGGGTGAGTACAACTCAGCAAGCAAAACGTCTAACCCGACGATTAAACTGTCTATCTATCATTTATTGCAACATGATTAGATCAACCCAGGCACTCAGAGTAAAGCATAAAAGTACCACAGACTTGTGAGGCCCGCCAAAACACAAGGTATCTAGCCACTTCGACCCTGTCTAAACTATCAACTAGTACAACCTAGTACTCAAACCAACCATCGAACTACGTTGCTAATTAGGCTGTTAGTCCGATCCACATCGTATCAATCATGGGCGCCTACAAGCTCTACCAGGTTCCAGATCCGACTACATTAGTCTCAAATGATACCACCCGGTGCTAGAGTTCCATCCCCCAAAACTCCAGAAATCTAATACACTAGCTCAACGAAACAATCGACTCAACTGATTCCACCTTCGAGCACCTAGCACCCACGGCCCTAACGGCCTCCCTTCAACTCTAGCCGTAACTTGCAAAATGATTGACTCTCGTATTCAGACCACCTACAACCTCAAAACACAACCCCAAACAGCGGATACAACCTACTAACAAGGTCACCTCCCTACGCACCTCAACCTCAATCTCAGAGAGTCCACAGAAAACGGCAACACCGCGTCCAACCGAATGACAATATCTAGCTTAATTGAAGGGTTAAAGGCCCACTTGCCTTAGGAGTGAAGCTCGGCGAAGACGAGGGTGAGATTGGCTTTTGGTCGAGCTCAGCTCAAGTCTCCTCCTTGCGTCGCACGCGGGTTCGAGCAGGGGAGGGGGAAAATGAGTTGATCGGCTGAGAAGGGGTGGAGCTGGGGTGGCACGAGGAAGTTCTTGAAGTGGCGACTGCTCCGTCGCCGCCATTGTGAGCTCGGCAGTGCAGCTTCGAGCGCTGGATGGAGCTGACGGAGAGAGCGAGGTAGAATGGGAGGGGTGATGGGCGGACACAACGAGGAGCTTGGGGGGAAGGTATCATCCGTGAGAGTGCGTGGGAGGAGAGAGATTAATGGGGGGGTCTAAGTAGCCGTTTGAGTCTTCGCGGTCGAACCGCGATTTGAATTCGCGCCCGGATTGATCTTGTGCTCTAAAATTCAACCAAAAATTTCACCAACAGTCCATCAAGCATATCACAAATGGTCCTAATAAGAGTGCCACGCCCAACTAGGATATCGCACTTTATAATCCATCGCGCTAAAGTATTAGATTCCCCAAGCTCATATTTGCCGCTAATCCAAGTCCGATACTTACTATTCAGCTCAAAATTCATTTGTCGAAAAATCAAGCCGTCACACTTGCACTTCTCAAGAGCTAAATGCTACATGATTACGTGAGTCTCGTGGGAGCCACCTCTAAAACCTTGAGATGTGATGTGATACGAGTTTGGTCAATGAAATGGACCATTGACATGTGATTTGAGATTAGTCGATGGAATAGACCATCGTCGTTTGATTTGATATAAGATTGATCAACGGAAAAAGACCATTGATATGTGATTCGATGTTGTTGATCTAGATGTGGATTTCTGATACTTATAAAGTTTTGTGTAAAGATATGACCAACTTTTGGTATCGTACGTACGAACTGTGGTATTTGAAATAATGAGTATTTCGGCATTTTACTATTCATGTGACCGCGTACTTCATTATTTATTTGGACTGTATGCGTATGAATATCTGCTGGAAGGAAATAACTTATGTTTGAAGTGGGATGTATATTATCAATCGAATTTGGTACTATTGAGTTTCGTTATAGTTTTGTAAATATGCTTAGTGGGTGTTCGATTTGCTTAGAAAAGATGTACTATTCACTGAGCTATGATTGCTCACCCTATTCCTTCCAATCCTTTTTAGGTTCTTCATCTAGCGACTAATAAGACGAGAGCGATATCGACGGGAACTTTGGTAGTTGTTGTTTAGTTGTTGTTTGGATATGAGTACAGTTGAGATAGTTGGAAATTTATACTTTGATATTAGGTTTGTGTTTGAGACTGCGTTCTTCGGGTGGAAGGTGTTGGAAAAATAGCGAATAAATTTCCATTTTTGACTGAACCTGTGAGGAAACAAATCGAACACAACCAATGAAAATATACGAACCAAAAGAAAAGTAACACAAGAATTTTCTACGTGGAAAACTCCTCCAATGTGAAGGATAAAAACCATGGGACTGTTCACGGAGTCCACCCGAATCTCCACTATTGATAGTTTAGGTACAAAACCTCACTGATTTCAACAACATTGAAATCCTAAAACTATTAGTGAAGAGCAAGCATCAATATCACCTTTAACGAAAGAAAACGGATGAAAGCCACCCCAAAAATGTGGTCTGAAACCACCCACGAAAAACTATAGTAGACACCTTCAAAACATAATCCAACCGTTCAGAATCAAGACCAATAAGTCCTGAAGCCGCTGACAAAATTTCAGCCCGATCGAACCACGGATAGACTTCCGACAATCGAGTTGATCGCTGCTGGACAGATTCGTTTTTCCCAGAAAAATGTTGTTGTCCCACGTTTTAGCTGCTACCTTTTTTCATGTTTTGTGGTGCTGATATATCGCCCTAGGTATGACATCCCTTCTCCAACATAATAAGAAACTGAGAACTTCAAAACCAAGCCCACAACTTCTAAAATAATAAGGAGAAAGAGACTCAAATGGGCTGGACCGGCCTAAACGGCCCAATAAATCTCCCCCTCCAACCCATTGAGGAAGATTTTGATACAAAAAGAAACTCAATAGAAGTCATGCCGGCCTGGCACCGTCAAAACTCATACTTGTCTCTGGTGAGAGCCTTTGTTATCATATCTAAAGCATTATTTTCTGTGTGTACTTTCTCAAGTTCCAACCCTTTGGATTCTAAAGTTTCTCATATCCAATGATATCTCACATCAATGTGCTTTGACCTGGCATGAAAAGTGGAATTCTTCGCAAGATGTATAGCACTTTGGTTATCACAAAGTAAAACATACCTTTCTTGAGTGAAACCAAGTTCCCGTGTGAACTCTTTCATCCAAAGCAATTCCTTGCATGCTTCGGTTGCTGCGATGAATGCTACCTTTGTCATCGACAAGGCAATACATTTTTGCAACCTTGACTACCAAGCCACAACTCCTCCTGAAAAAGTAATCAATTAAATTGAAGTAGATTTCCTTGTGTCAACATCTCCTGCAATGTCTGAATCAGTATACCCAACAAGAGTCGGCTTCTCACTCCCAAATGAAAGTCTCAAACTAGAAGTGCCTCGGAGATACCTTAGGATCCACTTCAATGCATTCCAATGCTCTCTACCTGGATTTGACATAAAACGGCCAACCACTCCAACTGCGTGAGTTATGTCTGGCCTTGTACAAACCATTACATGCATCAAACTACCCACTACAGAAACGTAAGGAACTTTTTCCACGTCTTTTAGATTTTTCTCATTGGACGGACATTGTTTATGACTAAGCTTAAAGTGTATAGCAAGAGGTGTACTCACCACTTTAGCTTTATCCATTTTGAACCTCTGAAGTACTTTCTCTATGTACTTCTCTTGAGATAACCATAACCTCTTCGCCTATCTGTCACGAGTGATCCTCATACCAAGAATTTGCTTAGCCAGACCCAAGTCTTTCGTTGAAAAAGACTCGCTCAAATCTCGTTTTAACTTGTCAATCATTGAAGCATTCTGACCAACTATAAGCATGTCATCCACATAGAGCAATAAAATAACAAAGTCATCTTCATAGAATTTCTGCACAAACACACAATGATCAGAAGTAGTCTTCTTATAGGCTTGCTCCCCCATAAAAGACTTGAATTTTCTATACCATTTCCTCGGCGCTTGCTTTAATCCATATAAGCTTTTCTTCAGTTTGCAAACATAATTTTCTTTATCTTTCACCTAGAAATCCTCAGGCTGCTCCATGTATATATCTTCCTCCAAATCGTCGTGAAGAAAAGCAGTCTTCACGTCCATCTGCTCAATCTTGAGATCAAGACTAGCTGCCAGACTCAAAACAACTCGAATTGAAGACATTTACACAACTTGCGAGAAAATTTCATCGTAATCAACTCCCTTTTTCTAATTGAAGCTTTTAACAACCAGTCTCGCTTTATATCGAGGACGCGAAGTTATCTCATCTTGCTTCAATCTGTAAACCCATCAGTTCTTCAAAGCTCTTTTGCCCTTAGGTAGTGCCACCAACTCAAAAGTATGATTGTCATGCATTGACTTCATCTCATCACGCATTGCATCGAACCATTCTTTCTTAATCTTATTTTGTACTGCTTTTTCAAAATTTTCAAGTTCACCCGCATCTGTCAATAAAACATACTCACTAGAAGAGTATCTAGTAGAATGGGTGCGGTCTCTGGTAGACCTCCTCAAAGCAGTGGTTGGTGGAGCTAATGGTGCACTCTCTTGAGTATCAATGCCATCTGAATGTTGCTGATCACCCTGAGTCTGCTCTTGAACCTGCTTATCATTCTGAGTCTGACCCTGAACCTGTTGATCTGGAGTCTAACCTTGAACACCATTTTCAACTTGATCATGCAACTGTCCCTGCAACTCAAAAGATGGGACTGAGGTAGTATCAACTGACATATCAGAATCATGGGAATCTGTCTTCTTCATCTTCTCAATATCCCAAATGGTCTCATTCTCAATGAATACCACATCTCGACTTCTGACAATTTTCTTCGCAACTGGATCATAAAGTCTGTAGCCGAATTCATCAGAACCATAACCAAGAAAGATGCACTCTCATGTCTTGACATCTAACTTGGACCTCTCATCCCTGGAAACATGAACAAAAAATTTGCAGCCAAACACCTTTAGATGGTCATATGAAATATCCTTTCTAAACCAAACTCTGTTTGGAACGTCACCATCCAAAGCAGTAGTGGGAGATATGTTGATAACATGTACCACTGTACTCAAAACCTCACCCCAAAAGGATTTTGGCAATTTTCCATCTGAATTCAAACATCTAACTCTGTCAACAAATGTTCTGTTCATTCTTTCTGCTATGCAATTTAATTGAGGTGTTTTGGGAGGTGTCTTCTGATGTCGAATCCCCTGTTGCCTGCAATATTCATCAAATGGTCCGATGTACTCACCACCGTTATCTGAACGAATGCATTTCAACTTCTTTCCAGTCTATCTTTCAATTGAAACTTGAAACTGCTTGAATGCACCTAACACTTGATCTTTTATCTTCAAGAAATAAACCCATAATTTTCTCGAATGGTCATCAATGAAGGTTACAAAGTAGGCTGCACCACCAAGTGTTAGTGGTTTTATTAGACCACAAACATTTGAATGCACCAGTTCTAGCATCTCTGATTTTCTCGAAGGCAGATGACTCTTGAATGAAGCTCTTCATTGTTTTCCTACTAAACAATGTGCACACTTATCAAATCTTGCACTCTTCACTCCAAAGAGTAAACCCTTTTTAGCCAACAAACCAATACCTTTCTCACTGATGTGACTAAGCCTCTTATGCCATAACGCAGTTGCATTCTCATCTTCCACGACATTACACATGTCCTTGGAAATCTTGGCCTGTAACAAATACAAAGAAGATTGCTTCATGCCTCTAGCCACAACTAATGTGTCTCTGGTGAGTTTCCACTGTCCATTATCAAAAGTACTACAAAATCCTGCATCATCGAGCTTACCGGTCGAAATTAGATTCAAACGAATATCCGGAACATGTCTAACATCTTTCAGAATTAGTTTTGCTCTGTTATTAGCCTCCAAGCACACATCTCCTATACCCACAACTGTAGCCAAACCGTCATTGGCCATCCTTATGGTGCCAAAATTTCCGGACCTGTAGGATGTAAAGAACTCCTTCCTGGAAGTGATATGAAGGGAAGCTCCACTATCAATAACCCAGTTCGAATCGTCGCACGTAAAATTAACATTGTCATCATAGCAAACAATAACAAGTTCCTCAGTAGCAGTGGCCACCCGATCATCATTATTGTTATCTCTTTTCTCATTGTTATCATTGCCATTTTTCTTCTCATTTTTCAGCTGAAAACAATTTTTCCTAATATGACCCTTCTTACCGCAGTGATGACACTTAACATTCTTTTTCCATGATCTTGACTTGCTTCAGCTCTTGTTTCTACTTTTCGGACCTCTACTCTGACTTCTGCCCATGTTTTCAACAACTAAAGCTTCAAAATGGGAGGAAGAATCATGCGTTTTTCTTCTCATCTCTTCATTCAAAACACCACTTTTTGCAAAATTCATGGTAACAATACCATCAGGTAAGGCATTAATCAAAGACATACGAAATGTCTCCCAAGATTCCGGTAAGGTACACAACAGTCAATGTCCCTGTATTTCATAATCAAATTTAATATTCATGGCAGAAAGTTAGTCTATCACTCCTTGAAACTCATTTAAATGGTCAGATATAGATTGACCATCTTTCTAATGCAACACCATAAATTGTTTAATCAAACATAGTTTGGTGTTGCCAGTCTTCCGTGCATATAATGACTCAAGCTTGTTCCACAAAGTTCTAGCATGTAATTCTTTGTTGATGTGATTCAAAACATTATCATCGACAATTATCGAATAAACCCACACACAATTTTGTGCTCAAGATTCCAATTGTCATCGGTCATGTTATCAGGTTTAGCCTCGGCAAACACCAGTAAATGCCAGCGCTTCGCATATAGAAGGTCTTCCATTTTTCCTCTCTATACATGGCAATTCTTTCCATTCAAACTAACCATCCTGCTCATATTCGGTTCCATTGTTCAATAAAAAAACAACGCTCTAATACCACTATGTTAGGAAAAATAGCGGATAAATTTTCCTCTTTGACTGAACCTGTGAGAAAATAAATCGAACACAACCAATGGAAATATACGAACCAAAAGAAAAGTAACACAAGAATTTTCAACATGGAAAACTCCTCCAATATGAAGGATAAAAATCACGGGACTGTTCACAGAGTCCACCCGAATCTTCACTATTGATAGTTTAGGTACAAAACCTCACTGATTTCAACAACACTGAAATCCCAAAACTGTAAGTGAAGAGCAAGCATCAACATCACCTTTAACGAAAGAAAGCGGATGAAAGCCACCCCAAAAACGTGGTGTGAAACCACCCACGAAAAACTGTAGTAGACACCTCTAAAACACAATCCAACCTTTCAGAATCAAGACCAATAAGTCTCGAAGCTGCTGACAAAATTTCAGCCCGATCGGACCACGGATGGACTTCAGACCGTCGAGTTGATCGCTGCTGGACAGATTCATTTTTCCCAAAAAAATGCTGTTGTCCCACGTTTTAGCTGCTACCTTTTTTCACATTTTGTGGTGCTGATATATTACCCTAGGTATGGCAGCCCCTCTCCAACATAATAAGAAGTTGAGAACTTTAAAACCAAGCCCACAACTTCTAAAATAATAAGGAGAAAAAGACTCAAATGGGCTGGACCGGCCTAAACGGCCCAATAGAAGGACGGCCGTGTCATATCCCCATCTTTGATGGTTTCGAGGCGTGACATAAAGGGTTATTAGCATGAAATTTTATATATTCCCAAAAAAAAAAGAAAATTGAAAACTCCACCTCAAATGTGCGGATCACAAACACTTCGTGGGAGTATAATCGTTAAAACTTGGAGAATTCTACCTCTCCATAGTTAAGATTTCACAAAGGTTTAGCATCGATGTTCATGTCCTTCATAAGTTAGGATTATTGTCAAACACATTTCCAAGGCGATAAAGTTTACAATGATGTTTGTCCGTTTCTTGACCCTCTAGGGATGTATACCGAGAAAAATCGTCCAAAAATTCTGAACATATTGTGCGGCGGCTACTTCAATCCTAAACTATTCAATTGTGTTTTCTAATTTTTTGACGATTTGCGAAGATAGTCTGTCGGCCAATTTGCCGGAAATCACTAACATAGATGCCGGTCGTCCAATGTGGCATGATAGGTGCTGACGTGGATAATTTTTTTAGTTGAATTTTTACTTTATTGTTTATTCTAATCTCTTTTAATCTTTTTTTGGTTCTTTTTTTTATTTTTATTTTTCCTATTTCCCTCCATTGGCCGAGGCATAGCGATGGCTGGTGAAGGTTGAGAGCCAGGATGCCTTTGTGTACCCTCACCCAAATCCGGCGAGGGCTGCAACCCTCGCTCGCGACAACCAAGAACTTCGCAACACTCGCCTAGGGGCCAGCAGGGGTCGTTATGCCTTAGCCAGAGGTCGACGGCCCCTTGCCATCCCTTAATAGTGAAAAAATAAAGAAAAAGAAAAGAAAAATTCAAAAAAATTGTAAAAATTGTTGACGTCAACATCGGCCATTCCATGTAGGGATGACCAGCATCCGCATTAGCGATTTTGGCCGGAAAAACTATATTAGCAATTCATCAAAAGGTTCATATCTTTAAGTAGAGCATATATTAAATGTTTGGTCGCTTTGTATGATTTGAAATATATATTATTTAGGACTCTTCCTCATCTCTTTAACGAACATATTGGCGTTATTTAAATTTCTTGGAAGAAAAACCAAGTTTTTTTTTGTGCCCCTCCCCATCTTATAGTATCGTTTGTTGGGATTTCCTAAAAGGGTTTTTACTTTTTAGCATAACAAGAAGGGTTAATACTACGAAAAACCCCAAACTGATACATTTGTGACAAATTTACCTCAAACTATTTTTTTAACCACCAAAAATCTCAAACTGGTACACTTGTGGCAAATTTACCCAAAACTATTTTTTTGACCATCAAACATCCTAAACTGGTACAACTGTGACAAATTTACCATAAACTAATTTTTTTTACCACAAAAAATCCCAAACTAGTACATATGTGACAAATTTATCCTCTGTTAGTTTCCGTTAAATTGAGT
This sequence comes from Lenwebbia sp. NSW1173648, assembly GCA_029784005.1. Classification (NCBI taxonomy): domain Eukaryota; kingdom Viridiplantae; phylum Streptophyta; class Magnoliopsida; order Myrtales; family Myrtaceae; genus Lenwebbia; species Lenwebbia sp. NSW1173648. The sequence goes on along the minus strand of JARCGZ010000010.1, from coordinate 6,141,015 downwards.
TAATACCACGAAAAATCCAAAATTGATACACTTGTAACAAATAAAGGGTAACGTATACACTCGACAATTGCCACGTGTCTTCTAACTCAGCAATTTGACGGTAAAATTTAACGAAAACTAACGGAGAGTAAATTTGTCACAGCTGTACCAGTTTGAAGTTTTTTGGGTCAAAAAAATAGTTTGGGGTAAATTTGTCATATGTGTACCAGTTTGAGATTTTTGGTGGTATTAACCCTAAAACGTATATATTGCCTAAGGGTGAGCATGGGTCGGGTGGGTAGGTTCCGAACTTAGACCCTAAAACCGGCCATGTTATAATCGGTTCCAAAATTTTGGAACCTGGAACCTACCATGTTTGTCCTGGAACCTGTTTTGGAACCTTCCCTATTTTTTCGGTCCAATTCCAAGGTCTACTCGAGAACCTGTTTTTTTTTTATTTCATTTTTTCCAGCAAAATAATATGAGTAGCAATGAAACGATTTAAAGTAAAATATGAATAATAAAACTCACTATCCACCAAAAGCAACAATCTCTAATATAAGCAATAGAAATTACAATCCACAAAAACAGAAGAGGTGAGGCCACCAAAACAGAGGAAGTGAGGAGAGCAATACTAGGGTTTTTTTTTTTTGTTGAACAGTTGTTAAAAACTGGTTCGGTTCCTAGGTACTTGGAACCGAGAATCGGCCCAGTTCCCAAAATTTAGAACTGGTTCTCGGATCTATTTTTTGGGTTGTCCGATCCGGGTTCCGGGTAAACCCGGTCCGGTTGCACACCCCTAATATTGCCCCCCAAAAAAGGGAAATTTAAAACTTCACCCCACAATGTGCGGATCACGGACACAACTGAATTCGAAACAATCATTGGGAGATGATCGATAAACCCAAAGACAGTCGAACTCTTGCTGTCCAAAACCAGCATTCTAAGGATCTTAGTTTTAAGCGATGACTACTATATTAAAGACATAAATTGGAAACAATAATGCACTTGCACTACATACAGATCAAACTTCTAAATATAGCGAACTTCCATCTTGTTTCCATCTGGCAAACAAAGAAAAACATGGCTGTTCTACGGAGAATCATAGTTGTCCCAATTTGGTTCTTGGGTACTTGCTTTAGTAACGTCGGAGGAGATGCCGATGAAGCCTTAGTGTACAAGACGTGCAACGGAGTACAATTCGGATGGGGAGCGATGTACAGTTCGGAACTAGACACGGTACTTCAAGACTTGGTGCTGGCAACACCAAATCACAGCTACGACTATTATAGCCAGTCTACGGACTCGGTCCAGGGTTGCTATGGCCATGCGGCTTGCAACGGAGTCATCTCGCCTGCTAATTGCTTCGATTGCCTAATGTCTGCCAAAATTGAAATAGAGACTGGCTGCCCCTACGACACTGGAGCTCAACTACAACTTAAGGATTGCAGGATCAGGTACGAGGATTATCAATTCGTAGAATAAAGGAAGGTCAAGTCGAAAATTAGGAGCGTGATCGGGATAATCTTTTACATTGCATTTACTAATAGAATACTTGAGTTGGTGTGTCCTATTAGTTGTATTTGGGATGGCTGCACAAGTATTTACGAACATGGGAAAGAAGAGAAACAGCTTTCTTGGATTCAACTCCGGTGGATGAATACATGTATGCATATATGTGTGTACTGTATATATGGCCTTTTGTGCCCTAATAATTACAAGTGACTCAATATCTAACTCAGTTGGCTATGGCAGATTCATGTATACATTAGATCATAAAAGTTAATTGTAAGTTTGAAAAATGGAGCTGATCAAAATGACAAATTTAGAAGGATAAAGTCGCACCTTGTGAAACAACTTTCATCTAAATAAACAAGTCCGAAATTCCTATGTTGTAAGGGAATATGCTATGTGGGATAATTAAGGTGAAACGGACTTATCCTACGAAATAGAACATGTATTAAAAACCCAGAGACAGTCGAACTCTTGCTGTACAAAACTAGTACCCTGGGGGTCTTAGTTTTAAGCCATGGCGATCCTATTAAAAGAAATTATAGAAAAAATTAATGCACTTAAAGTGCATAAGATAACTTCTATAGGTAGCTACTTCCATTTTGTTTTTATCTTGCAAACAAAGAAAAACATGGCTGTTCTGTGGAGAATCCTCGTTATTCCAGTTTGGTTCTTGAGTACTTGTTGCGTTTCTAATGTCGGGAGGAGATGCCGATACAGCCTTAGTGTACGAGATGTGCAACGGAGTAAAGTTCCATTTGGGAGGGAAGTGCACTTTGGAACGAGACACGGTCCTTGACGACTTGGTTGCTGGCGACACCAAATCACAGCTACCACTGTTATAGCCAGTCTACCGGGTCGGGCCAGGGTTGCTATGGCCATGCGGCCTGCAACGGAGTCATCCCGAAAGTCCGTCGTTTTAACTGCTTAACGTCCGGCCAACTTGAAATAATGTCTAACCGCCCTGATGGTATAGGAGCTCAGGTACAGCTCAAGAATTGCAGGACGAGGCAAGAGGAATATCAATGCGCGGAACGAAGGAAGGTCAAATGCAACATAAGGTGTATTATCATCCTCTCGTTCTCCCAAAAAAAAAGGATTTCATTAACTTGATTAACATGGACAAATTGGCATGTGAGAGAGGGGTTTATGAGCAATAGATCATTTAACTATTTCAGGAATTAACAGAAGATAATAACAAAAAAACAAAGAATGTCATCAAAATCCAATTTCTTGTGTTAGCAACAGATTCAAGTAGCAGAGATAGTTGAACACATCCAAATGATTGGAACTGGTAATAGTATTTATTTTACCCTCTCCAATATAGAAAAAATTATGATGAATTCGTGAATACCTAGTTTAAAGACAAAATCTTGGCATGGAGATTGTTGACTAGCCTTCAGTTTTTAACGCACCTTCAACCAAAAGCCTTATTTCTGTCCAATATTGTTGGAGAACGATGTTTCCAGGTAGCACGCGATGACCTCATCAGATCTTCGCAGACCCATGATTAGGAATCATATTCAGAGCCTTCAGCAGAAATGCGTATGTGAAAGCATCTTCTTGAAGCCTCTCGAATCTGCGTGACGGAATGCATATGTAAAGCAAACATACTAGCAAATTATCTACTCACTCACTGAGGTTTTAGAAAAGACAATGTCAATATCCAGAGAGACTACACCTTGCGACCTTTCATGTGTTTATTACCTTGTTCATGCTTTCAGAAAGTGATATTATGTCAAAATATATGCATCATAATGGGTTATTACACAGATTCCGAAATCATGTAACCTCAAAATTAGGGGGGAGAATAACAATTTCACCAACTTACCTCCCTGACTTTGAAAAATGTCCGGCACCCATTTCACACTTGAATAATAGCATATTGTCATCCTTCTTCAGATCCCTCAATTTGGCGACAAACTTCGCAGGTTCTGAGTATAAAACTCGTGCATCTGTTATATAATGCCGGAACAATATTAACAGTCTTACTAAAAGAAAGGAGTGATACCAATACCAGCAAATACCTGCAGAACCATTAAAACAGATTCTTTGCTTAAGTGCTATGCGAAAGCATGCTAGTGAGATACGCGTAAGAATATCTTCAGAACCAATCTCTATTGAAAGGTATGAGAATAGGTAGCACGTGCTGAAGAATACTTAGTGATGTGAACTTTGTCGTTAGCAAGCAAGAGTCCAGTATTTTCAATTAGGTAGATAGCGATTTGGGTCTCACGAGTTTGAAATTTGGGTCTCAAGTAGGTTCTCTCTCTATACTCTAAACATAGAGCCATCTATGTGATGTAGCATTATGTACTCTCGCCATGTCTCTTGTGATCCCTAAAATCTTAACAGCATGTGAGTTTATTTTTTAATCAGCTGATGATAAGGAAAAGAGCATCCCCTTGAACGAGGAAATATCTAACAAGCCCTGCACTCATCATCGATGGCCACCCAAATATCATATTATCAACTCAAATATTTCTAGCCTGCTGCAGTGTCTCACAAATGCACTTCCCTGGAGTAACAAGTCCAATAGATCATACTAACATGTGAAGATTCAATGATGAGACATAGCAACACATGTTTCAGGGGCGTTACACTACTCACCATTTAGCCCTGCAGTAACAAGAATATGTGGATAGTTTTCAGCCCTCACCTGTATAAACAAGCTCAGTAAAGAAAATAAGATTAGTGTCAGTTTAATAATGTTTCCAAAAGATGTCCACTTCACATCAAAGAAATAAGATGACGATGAAGATGGACACGAGCAAATGAGTAACCAAATGTTTGCAGATGATACTAACATTGTCTACTGGAGAATATGACTTCATGTAGTAGTAGTACTCCTCTGTCCGAGGGTCACCCCATTCCTGCAGCAATAAGTGCATTAACAAATAAAGAGAGCTCGACTGAACCATAAGAACGACACAACCACCTCCAAAGTAGCTACAAGTTGATCCCATCCTTAAGTGTGCACAAAGTCAAACAGTCAAGTGAGCCTTGAAACCCACTAGTCGCCAAATCACTTACAGTTAGAAACATTCCAGATGTTTCAGAATTCGATCCTTTCAACAAATACATCCTAGGATGAATGCCTCACTGTCACCTTTACATATTCAAGTATTTCCAAACAAATTTGTCATCGCGGAATCCCGTAAATCGACTCATTTTCCTTCTCTGAGTAGATGAATTCAGATGTGTCGAAATCATTAAGCTTTATCATTAATTATTGAGTCCTACATGAGATGAAATCAAGCTGATTCCAGTTATGCTACCTAATTAAATCTGAAACCAGAAATCTGTCATCTGTAACTCCTAGACTATCAGGCCAAATCACCCTCTCCTGCCAGTTTATCAGTTTATCCAATCAATAACAGACATTATAATCCACACAGAAACGATGACCCTTGCTAATGTACCACTATTTAAGTCTCAATTGTATGATGTCATTAATATCACTGTAGGGTGTCAACAGGGTGCAATACCACTCAAAACTCAACTGTTCTAAATACTTCAAGAAATTTGCGGAGGTAAAGCTTACCTCCCACTCTGATGTTGTAAGAGGTATAGTAGGATCAAGCATGGTAGTCAGAACATCCACGAAAGGTACTCCAGCAACTGCTGCCCTGAACAAATCTGGTCTCATGTTCAGAACAGCGCCCATTAAGAGCCCCCCAGCGCTTCTCCCGTTAATGCACAGCTTTTCCTTTGTACAGTACCCTTTTTCTATCAAATACTCAGCACAAGCAATAAAATCTGTAAATGTGTTTTTCTTCTTCAACAATTTTCCATTCTCATACCATGGCCTCCCCATTTCTCCACCGCCTCGAATGTGGGCAATCACGTAAATGAATCCTCGATCCAACAATGAGAGCCTTGATCCCTTGAAACTCGGATCAACGCAAATCTAATCAGAGAACAAAAAAAAAGCGAGTTTGAATATATTTAGGGAACTCATAAGGGAACATAGAAAGATCGGCCGGCATAAATTAGAGACTGCTCTGTGATTTGCATGTACAAGCTTTTCCAGGGTAATTCAAAGAAATAACATAAAGCAATGGAACAAGAAACTTCTGCAACCTCAAGCACATCTGCAAATGCCAAGTAGATGTTGATACAAGCATTTATGAAAAAAGCTTTGATCAAAGAAAATCACGATAGTCAAAAAAGTAAAAACTATCACATATTACACTCAAAAATTTAAGCTACGCAGAAAATTGCATTTGGCAAGAGCATTATAACCTCTCCAATCCTCCACCACTGAAATTTGACCAAGGCTGGACTAGCCACTAATAGGTCATTCAAGCTTTGAAAATCCCATTTACCAAATTGGAAAAATAAGCTGAAACAGAACAAGCATGTAACAAATTGTGAACGAGAGGGCATTGGACGCAGCAACAGACACCAAAACGTACACCGACAACTCTTAGAAGGCATGGAATCAAATCACACTTTCTTAAGACATAAGAGTATAAAGCACCGAATGCAAACATGTCAATTGAAACAGCCCAACGTTGCGACATTGTTTACAATTGATAAACATATTGATGCTTCAAGTCTTCAGTATCAAATCTGAAGCAAACGAGTCTTCACTGTAGCATCCAAACTTAGAAAGAGCCAATATGGTTTCTCCCTGTCATCCTGATATGAACATCCATATATCCACACGTAAACAACCACGATACATATGTTTTATCTTACCTCATATGAACCATATCCATAAAGCAACAAGGGATCAGACGCATCCAGTTTCACCATATTCTTCCGGTAGACTAGTGACATGGGAATCTGAGTTCCATCAGGAGCCGTGGCCCATTTTCTTTCGCTAACATAGTTTGACTCATCAAAACCTCCTAATACCTGGGTAAAACAGTGGAAATGTTCTTCATATGTCATAAGCCCTGAAAAATAGACCGATATACAGTTGCAACACCACCACTCCCTTAAACGACATTAAGAAAATACACATACTGAGAAACTACAGTTCGAAAAGAACAAAATAATGGTAAATGTGAGGTTTCAGGATGAAAAAACAAATGTCTTAGCGAGATGTCTTGTGAGAAACAATGTCATCTAGTATTCATGAGACAGATTTAGGCAGAAGGTGAACCTGTACAGGTTAAAATAGCTCTGAATATTCACATTACATAGCCTTTCCTGGCATCGTTAGAAGGTAGTGGTCATAAGATATTTATGAAGCATGAAAGCTTTTCAACTAAATATCTCCTCAAGATACTCCAAGCCATGGATTTTTCCGTGAGTGTCTGACGAGCTAGAGATAGGTCAAGGCCAATACTCTTGATGACTAAATGCTCCAAGAGCCAATGTATATGTTGACTTTACATTGGGGACAACAGATCTAGTAGAAACTTCTATCATGCTACCACAGGACAGTACTCGTATGATCAATCTTGAAACATAAACTAACAGGAGATATAAAGAACAAATTTAGAGCTGCACATTCATGCCAAGCCCACTAAACATAAATACAATGTAGTAACAATTTAATTGCTCGGTCCTCCTAGCTTAGCTAGTATGATTAATCTACAAAAAATAAAGAAAAATTGATGCATGCCGGATGCAATGCAGATTGCAGGTCACCAGCCATCATGAGCACTTAACTGTTTATCATAGTCAAAACAGTCAACGAGTCAAAAAACTTGTCCATACTTGGACATTAGTCTAAAGATTCATACGGGTAAGTGACCAGAAATATCTTGCAAAGGCAGAATTACAAAAGCAGCCAAGACCTTGCAAATGAATCATAAATTTAAAAAATGTAAGATACGAAGATTCAAGATACAGAATAAAGTTTATTGTTAGATTTTTGTGGGACCACTGCCAACTGTTCTAAAAGCTTAAGCTTTTGGGTTGGACTTTCTAACATGGTATCAGAGCCAGTGTCATCCACGTATGTGGGCCCACCCCCATTAGTCAAATTTCAAGTGCCGCTCATAATCCGGCTTGCACGTGAGAGGGGGTGTTGAAGTTGTTGTCCCACATCGCCTCATAACGGGTTTTATATGCTCTGTATATTCATGCGGTCTCCCTCTACCTAATAGCTTAAGCTTTTGGGTTGGACTTTCTAACATTTATCATACCCCATATGAATTCCAGCTTCCAAAAAATAAATTATTGCATGTGAGAGAGAGAGAGAGAGAGAGAACCAAAAGGGCCAGTATTTGCAAATGGCTACCCCACAGTACTTACTGTTTCAATTTTCTTCACAACAGATATGCCAGTGTCCATATCGTGATCATAGACAGAAGGAGGTGTTCTCATGGAGCTATAGGTGAACCTTAATATATTCGACGAAAACTGTGACTCTGATCGATCCACTGAAAACACTGGATCAACAAAATCAACAGAACGACCGCCCTGAAGCTGTGTGAGTGGTTCCGCAAGAGCTGGAAGGCGATACACAGTAACTTTTAGCGAACCATTTTCACGTTCAAAGAGAACGAGATGATCAGCAAAAAGCTGCATGTCCTTGATTTTTACACTGGAAGGTCAGAAGATCAGTAAGCTATATAGACTGAAAGACAAATTCTTGACATGATAGAGGCACATATTCATCCACCAACTCAACCAATTTGTATGCATACACAAAAGAAAACCTGTGTGAGTGTCCATGCATGGCACAATCCATGCTTTCGCATGTGTCTGTACATGTGTGCATGCCTGTGTGCATATGTGTATATCGAAATGTGAAGGGTGAGAGAAAATCAAGAGGACGTTAAAGCAATATACCAACAAATTAATTAGCCGATGCTCAAAGCTTCTACTGATGTCTATAAAAAGACAAATGTTTGAAAAAGCAAACAATAGCAGATAAATAGCCCGGTAGGCGGTTACTCCATTCCTCGCTTCTCTCTTAAAATTTTGTGAGGTGGACAGGAGAAACTGAACCACATTATGATCAAACATATCTGAGTTACCACTTATTCAATGCTATTTTTACCATGAGCAGGAATATATCAAGCAAGGAAGGATTTGAGGAGCGGGGCGACAGGAACCATGGTCCCCCCAAGACATCAGTCCTCCTTATTCACTAGAGCTTTGCAGTGACACGCATAATATGGAAATGCATTGTGGCTCCCCAGTCATTCTGCTACCCTAGCATTAGAAATGGCTTTTCACCTTAGATAATGAAGAAAGACAGGTGAAAACATCTTTTTCCCAAACAATCGGAGATATGAAATATTGTAGTCCTAATTCTTAGCCATCAAAATCCCATCCCCATCTTCCTTTGGTTTTTGGTAGCATGATCTCTCTCTCTCTCTCTCTCTCTCTCGATCTCGATCTCGATCTCGAAACGCATATCTAATTTAGCAAACAAGGATTTCATATTGCAGTATCGAATTTTTAAAGTGACTTAACGCTAGTTTTCTTTTTTTCTATCCATTATAAATCTCCCTAGGTAATCCAGTCATTAGAAAAGCCAATTTCTATGTCATCACTTAGTTATAATCCATTTCCTTTACCAAAACCAACTTAGGTCAGATATGCCTGTCAATTTTATGGAATAAACGCCCAGTGTAGGCAAACACATTGCATTTCAATCAACCACAACAAGCTCGAATATAGAGTAATAGTACAATAACTAAAGTAACAGGCAAGGTAAACCAATACAAGGGTCAATTATTAAGACATGTTACCTTTCCCTGTGAGGGATAAGAACAGTTGTGTTCAACGCATCATCAAGTGGGGAAGCCAAAAGTTCTGAGTTGTAAAACAAGTCACTTCTCCTCCGAATGAAAAAATGATTTCCCCGATGGCTGACACGAGTATCCACTCCGTATATGCGAGGAGTCAGAACCCGAAGACCATCTTCTGGCTTTGAAACGTCAAGATAGAAAGCAAATGTTGTGTTTTTGCTCTCAGATGCAACAAACAAGAACTTCTTGCTCTCAGAAACTTCAAGATCAAGAGAAAACATATCATCCTTCTCATGATAAAGGCAAACGTCATCTGATTGTTCGGTCCCCAACCTATGCAACCACACCTAAAAGTGAAACAAACAGTTATTACAAAATGCCATGCCATCGCTAATAGTAAAAAATTAATAGGTCAGATTCTGAGAATGACCATACATCCCAAGTGTCCAAGCATCCAAGGACACTTCACGACTGTTATCCATATTATATGACTTTAAGTCTTCCAGCCAAGGGATGTTTGGCATATTACTAATGTCCTGTTCCCAGTTCACCATTCTGTGCCCTTTATGTGTGTATACAAATTCGATCCAACACATAACTCTTAGAATTTTGCAACAAGAGATCTTAAGCTAGCTTAATCAATCAGCAATAGAAAATTAGACAAAGGCAGCTTGAATGTGATGTGCTAGACTGATGACACGTATTAGACAATGATTGCAAAACTCCATGGTTGAACCAAGTTGAAATATGAAATCTAGAGTACTTTCATATCGATTGATCGATCAATCAATCGAGAGAGAGAGAGAGAGAGAGAGTAGTGATGCAATTGAGTTGACAATAACCCGCCTATGTCTTGTGGTCATTTAACATGGAAACATTTGAGTGCTGAAAAAAAAATTCCTATCAGAGGAAATAGGTGTATGATTTTACCCTTCTAAATTTATGGCTACAAATTCCAGCACTGAGTATGCCTAATATCAGATGAGGGCCAGATCTCAACTATAAGCATGAGCACATGAATGAGATCCCACATTTTTTATTCAACCGCAACACCTATAATGGCAGCACATTACTGATATTTCATTTATTTGTTTAGAATTTAAGCGAAACTTGATGTATTAGAAAAGCTAAAGGTTCCCTAAAATCCTAATATCGACTAAAGTCTTCTGGACCTATAAATCTAGCAAAATGCAGCTGGTCAAATCAGAGTAGATAAACGAAAATTTGTTAAGCACAACTTAAGATCCACAAGCTGATAAAACCACTGAGAAGTATGCCTTGATATCAGTACTGAATTTTCTGTAAAAGGAGCAAACAAAGAGAATTTCCATAGCAACGGATACTATACTACATAAAACACACCTTGTCTGGGCGAAGAATCTCATCCATTGTGATGTAAACCAATGCATCATCACCAGCCCATTCCACATAAGATGTCACATTTGCTAAAGGTTTCCCTACTGCAGCTCCTGTCTCAGCATCAATTACATAAACGGTATATATCTCATTGCCCTTGGTGTCCTCTGCATATGCCACCAACTTACTACTTGGATTAACCTATAGCATCAAAGAACTAGCACAATGAAGTTAAGAAAATGAAAAGCATGATGGAACTGAATGTGGGTGGAAAAGACGAAAAGAAAGGGTCACTCTTGCCTGAAAAGCAGTGACATGATAGAATGAATGATTTTGAGCCTTGATATTCTCATCCAAGATAACCTGCTCAGGAGGAGCCTCAGGACCAGTTGGCATCTTATCATACACAGAAGGAGGGGCCTCCGTATCTGATATTAACCGCCTACAGTGCTGAACGTACTCCTTTCCCTCTAGATTCCTTTCGTAATAGTAGTATGGCCCTCTGCGTATGGGTGCAGATATGTCATCTTCCTTTATACGTCCTCTTATCTCAGCAAAAAGATCGTCCTCAAATTGCTTCGTCCCTGTGTCATTTATCAGAGATATTAAGCTCATCACATTTTTCTTTTCTGATTACACTGTCACATTTGATTGGAGTAGAGTGTATCAGCACTCAGTACAAAAGATAAGACTGCAGACCATGCTTGATGAAAGAAATAGGATGACTGGCATATTGGAAGCCTATTGTTCTTACTAGCCATGTAAATCTTCAGATAAAGACTCCAGACTCTAGCTTCCTGACTCTTTATTTGAGACAGAAAGAAGAGAATTTGTCACTTAACCGAAAAATTCTGCTCAGGAACTTCGTTGAGCACTAGGTCTCTAACTTCCACATGTTGGTACATCTTAAAATTGCACATGCCTATAACCATATTCTCAAGTCTCGAGCCAGCTTTTCCATATATCATCCAAAGTGGCTTCTTCTCTCCGTTTGAATCATTCAAGATCATTCCTTGACGCAAAATTCACGCAAAATTCACGCTAAATTCAAATCTCGAACCAACTTATTCCCAGACCTAAACCACATTTTCAATACCAGAGAACCACAGAAATGAACATCAGGCAAAAAAAAAACAAGCTCACCTTACAAACCATTGAGTACATCAAATCAAGTTTCCACTACACACTGAATCGTAACTCATCAAACTCCATTACAAGCGAGTGACCAAATTCCAGACCTTACAACACCATAACCCATTTCCAGTCCGACTTCCTCAATCCACCAACTCGAACCTTTAACACAAACTGGACTGCAGTCTTAGCGTAACGTCTACAAGGACAATCAACAGAGTCGACTCACCGGCCATCACCGAATCGGTGTAGGCATTCTCCTGGTGGAGGTGGGAGAGGATATCGGGATTGGAGCGAGAGTCGTCGCGGAGCCAGTAGTAGTTGTCGATCCTGGCGTCGCCGAACATCTCCATCCGGTGCTCCACCTTCTTCGCCACCGGAGGAGCGATCGGATCCGAGCAGTTGCCGCCGGCGCTCATCCTCGCCGTTGAGTCCGACGACACGGTGTGAGAGCAGCGAGGGAGTGTGAGGGGGAGCGTGAGGGGCGGCGTCGGCGATTTCGTCCGACTTAAATAAAAGAAAACCCCCGGCAGGTACAGAATGGCGCTCGCGCCTGTGCGCAACGAATTTCTTGCCATGATTCGACTTTTTCTTTCCTTTATTTTTTAATAATCTCATCCAGTATATATTGCAATTTATTGGATTTTAACATTTCCTACTTTTTTTTTTTGTCAGAAACATTTTCTATTTAAAATATATACTTTATAGCCAAAAAAAAGTTTTAAGCATAGTATTAATAAAAAACCTTCCCAAATTACATCTACTGCACCTTTTTTTTGTTTCAAGGTACAATCGATTTCCAGATCTGCAACTTCCATTAGAATGGATTTCAATTTGTTTAACGTAGAACCTACCATATTTGTCTTGAAACCAACCCTCAAACCTACCTTGTTTTTCTGATCCGGTTCCAGAGTCTATCGGGAACCATTTTTTTTGTTTGCTTCGTTTTATAAAAAAAAAATCAAGACAAATAGCATTTATAACAAAATAGTATGAGCAACAAAATTGCTCAAAATAAAATATCGATACAAAATTTAAAAAAAAAATCAAGAAATAAAGAAGTTAAGCTCATTTAAAAATTAGGGTTAATAACACGAAAAATCTCAAACTGTACACTTGTGATAAATTTACCCCAAACTATTTTTTTTATCACAAAAAATTTCAAACTGGTACACATGTGACAAATTTAACCCAAACTATTTTTTTGTCCACCAAAAATCATAAACTGATACACTTATGACAAATTTACCCCCAAACTAAATTTTTGACCACCAAAAATCACAAAATAGTACACATGTGACAGATATGCCCTTCGTTAGCTCCCGTTAAATCGGGTTAATACGACGAAAAATCCCAAACTGATGCATCTGTGACAAACAGAGGGTAAAAATCCCAAATTGATACACCTGTCAACTGCTGCGTGTCATTTAATTCAACAATTTGATGTTAAAATGTAATGAAAAACTAACGAATGGTAAATTTATCCCAAATGTATCAATTTGTGATAAATTTGTCATGTACCAGTTTGAGATTTTTTGTGGTAAAAAAAATAGTTTGGAGTAAATTTATCACATGTGTACCAGTTTAGAATTTTTTGTGGTCAAAAAAATAATTTAGAGTAAATTTATCACATGTGTACCAGTTTGAATTTTTTTGTGATCAAAAAAATAGTTTTGGGCAAATTTATCACAGGTGTACTAATTTGAGGTTTTTCATAATATAACCCTTAAAAATAATAAATCAACTTCTTCCCAACTATAAAAAAATAGGTTTAATCGATTCCCGAGTTAGATGGGTAGGTTCAACACCTAGAAGTTGGATACTTATCCGCACAATATCAACTCTAGAAATTTGGAATTGGGAATCAGACTTGTTTCTATTAGAACCGAGAACCGGACCTGCTTCTATGGACGGTCCGATCCAGTTCCAAGGTAGGACCGAAGCGATTGTACAAACCTAAGTACGGCGACTATCTTCAGAAATGTGAATAATTGAGGGGAGGAAAAAAGCTCAAAAGCATCGTAAGCATGTCCGTAATCAATTGATTCTTCTAAATATTACCTATTATAAGCATCAGGAGCAAGAACTCGCGAAAATACCGTATCATCTGTATATTTTTCTGCCTGAAAATGAAGAGAAAAATATAAATCATCGAATTATATTTTTTTTACCTGAAAATGAAGAGAAAAAATATTGAAAGGAATCATCGAATCACACGTTGCGCCGACTTAAATTTTGTTGAAAAAAAAGGCATGGTCTAGGAAATAGGACAATGTCCGAAAATGGCATGTGGGGACGACCAAGTTGCCAATAACCTTATCCCCTGCGAAGCGACAGAATTGCGTGCATTGAACGACGGTAATAATATCTGACCGCCAAAAAAAAAAAAAAAAAAGAGCACGACGGTAATAATTGAAATTTTATTTATTTCACGAAAAAATAAATATTTTCAAACATAATTTCTTGAAAATAATTATTTATATACAGGATAATTGCCTTACCTTTTCCTCTCTCTTTTTTCTTTCGTTCTTGTCAATTTCTACTCTAATTGGCGAAGAAATGGTTATAAACAATGATGGAAAGGTAATGGTCATCACAAACCTTAATTGAAGGAAATGATGCATAACTTATCAAAGCTCGAAAAATAAAAGTTATTTGTGATTTCTTAATAACTTAAAAGAGAAATCGACGTTTTGCTCGTCAATAAGAAATACGCAAATATATTTATATAATTTCTATCTCCCGATATGGATTAATTTGAAAGAACCCGCTTCTTCTATTTTGGATGAGATTACGAGAGCAATTAAACCATAATCAGCCAATTGCGAAATCAAAATCACCGATCCACCGTTAGCAACATTAAGAATTGTTAGTTTGGTGAAAATCAGTGAATGGACCTTGTTCCAACTAAGAGCTCGAAGTGGCCGAATCGTCTCAAGTAAGAACTTTTGGCTGGCCGGCAAGCGAGCATGTGACTATTCTGGCCATCAGAAAAGGGGCATTTTAGTCCAAAAAAAAAATGTAAGTATATATATTTTATTTTTTTACTTTTATTTTTGTCCCTCTTCCCTCCCCGGTCATCACTGGGTCTCGTCAATGGCCGACGGAGGTCGTCGGCCTCAGGCAAGGGCCGCCCTCGTCGACGTCGGGCGAGGGTCACCCTCGCCTGATCTGGTTAGCCCAGGCCCTTCTTTGAGACTGATATGGCCATTTCATGTTTTTATTTAAAACAACATCCACTTCAGGCTCTCATTTGAAAATTTCTCTTGATAAAATGACATAGAAGTCATTATCAAGAAAAGCCGCTTATGAACTATAGTAATTTGCTGACCCAAAAATCCACCTTCGTATACGTAGACATAAATTTCACATCAGAATGAGCCTACCCTATAATGAAAGAGCTTATTGTGTTACTTTTACAGATAATAGGCAGGCAGATTGGAATTTTGATCTAAAATCGAAAAGAGCACATTCAATTTTTAGATTATGTCTATATGGATCAGATTTATAGAGGTAGGAATATACTCTATGTGACTGATATTTGTGTAATAAAGGACGCACATTATTGTCATTAAGAAGATTTCAAGTGCATATTTGCTTCTGTGTTATAATTTCGACCATGAGCTTCTAATACGTTACTAAATAATTCTAAGAGGTTACAATACTAAATAGAACAAATTAAATAATAAGAATAGTGTAAAAGATAAAAGCAAAATTGTGGTTATAAAAAGAAGAGCAAAAATGCGTTAGTGAAATAAAATTTAACTTATCTAAGTGCTCACGTATAGAAGAACACTAACGAAAAAAATTCGAGTACCCTAAAGAAAAAATTGCAAAGAATTAGAGCTGGGTATGGTAGGGTATGGGTTGGGTCCAGATTGGATCGGATGTGGGTCGCTAAAACTGCATTGTATAAAAATAGGTCAATATAGGTTAAATATGTTAATTTGGGTCGGGCCATTTTTAATCCGACCCAAACCCGATCCGACCCGACTTGCTTGGCGGCACTAGCGTCCGTGCTTGTGCCCAACAAATTTATTGACATGGTTTGATTTTCTCCTTTTTGTCAAACATATTTTTAATTTGCTGACTTTTAATATTTTCAGTTTAGGATTTAATTTCTCATTGTAAAATTTTTTGGGAAAATATATCATACATTTGATCCGATATTTTCACCAGATTTATCTTTAACTAAATCCTACATCTGTCTTCTCAGCTATAACTTTTAAGGAAATGTGAATAATTGGAAAAAAAAAAAAAATACTTTACAGCATTAGGTGGATCTTCAATCTAATGACTTGTGCCCCCAAAAAAAAAAAATATTATTTTCGTTTGATTCTTAGTTAAATAATACGATTGAGATAAGCAAACTAGATAGTTTAAGGTAAAAAAAAAAACGTATCGACCTTATAAATTTTTAACGCAATTTCAAATCAAGTGTAGCTTAAATAAAATTATTTTCTTTGCATTACTTCCAGGCATATTTTTAACAGATAAAAACAAATGAAAAATAAACGTATCAAATAATGCGCAACATTAATTTTTTTAAAGTTTGCTGAATTAATACTCATTAGTCGAATGCGGATCATGTGGCAAACCTATGTCGTGTGTCTTGCGATGTGATATTCACAAAGACAAAATTTAGCATGACGTGGTAAGCACATAAGCAAATTTAGTGAGCAAAGATGTAAATTTACGCAATAAGAGAATTGGGAAATTCTTCAACTCCGTAAAACATGTTTTTTTTGGTTCATAGCTTTTAAAAAATTGCAAATCTTTGAATTTTATTTCTCTTGATATATGCAAAAGTCTTGCTTGTTTCTATATATACGTAGACAAAGTGTCTTTTTCTCCGTAGTATTGCTGATTAGAAAAGAACTCGAAACAGATAACTTCTCAGAAAATTGACACCAATTTACCATACCTTAATCAATGTGAAAGGTTTCCACGAAGAGTGTATTGCACCCAGATTTCTCTCAGCTGCTCCAGCAATGCATATTCCTCGGACTCATTGAAACACGACACAATGAAAATCATGTAACAGTTTTAACTCTTTTGACAAAGAACTTGTATGTAAACGTAAGGATGTCGAGAGACTTAAATTATGCAACCGAAGATAGGTAAACCTACGTTACATCATGCAATTAATGTTTGAAGAGTGCTCGAGCAAAATTAATGCATAGCCTAGTGATCATATAAGCAAGCGTAATTTCCTTTGAATCGCGACATCCTTTAATGAAGAGGACATAGCAACTAGGCGTTACCGGGATCACGAGACAAACGCTTGAAAAGCAGATGCAAGTTGTCCATCGGTAGTAAGAGAGTTCTCCAAGCTGGAATGAACAATCCCAATATGCATATCTACGAAATTTGTCTATCTCTGCACCGATGGCAATCTATGTTCAAATGCTTCCTATCGCAATGGAGGAAGTGCCTGCAAAATCAATAAGACCATCATTATTGTGATTGCACGTAATCTGTTCACTTGTTCAGACATGAACCAAAAGAAAATCAATGTCGGTTTTCTTCAATTTCCTCTTCCGTGGCATCAAATGGAGGAGAGGATGGTGGGAACCAAATCGGATCCTACGTATGGAAAAGTTGGAACTTACGAACTCGGTCAAGCCAAGTTTTCTTCTCGTTAGCAGAAAATTTCTACGGAAAGCACGGTCACGGTACAGACTCTCACAAGGCCGTCGTTCAGCAAGACGACAGAACTTTGTTTTGATAGGTAAGATAACAACCTTGATGTCAGGAAAGTGCAACCAAACCAATAGTCAATTGGCAAAACAGCCAATTATCATTTCACCCGCCTGAGAAACAGTAATCGTAATATGGAAAAAGGATCGAATTGCTAAAACTATTGTCAGCATCTTAAGTGTCAGCAAAGCCTGCTCTCCAACCAAAAAAATTGAGCTGCAGGCGAATGACAAGTCCATCGTTCGGGATTATTATGTACACCAGGAAGTCACTAGAAGGTAGAAAGTACAGTCATTTGTTTTTCTTGTCATCGGTCTTAATAAGCTGAACTGGGGCTGCGGGTATTCTGATCCACCATTCTCTCATTCGCCTTATCCACCTGTTGGTGCTTTCTTTCCTTAACGGCATCTCCCGCGTGAAAACTTCAAGAAAGGCTAACAGAATCAAGTACCTCGGGGGCACAAAGGCAAAAACCACAGCCATGATGATCAACAATAGGGCAACCCTGTCCGTGGCCTGGGAGACAAAAGTATTTGACTCAGTCAAAATAATACCACAAAATCTATCTTAGGATTGAGTTTCACATATAGATATATTATGCTCCAAATGCTAGCACAAATCATTTGATTAAGATCGAAGACACGTGTATATGAAACCTTCGCAGGTCTGAGGTCAGCAACAGCATAGTTGCAGTTTCAAAGAAAAACTGTCAATTATATTGGGTAAATGTTTCCTAAGGGCATTAACACCTTCAGGGTGTTAGTTTTCTTTATTTATAATGGCCCTGTTTCTTGTTCAGACAGAAGGTCAGCTCAGCTAGATCATTATGTTGGCTGGAGAGAGAGAGAGAGAGAGACTACAATTAAAGCAACTTTCCATCACTTAACGCCAGGTCAAGGTCTTGTATTGAAGGTACGCTTAAAGGCTCCTAAGGCTCCATGGTCTTATAGCTCTCACTCAATCTTTCATCATCAGACATGATGATCAAATTGAAGTATACTGAGTTGTATGTCCCATGAATTGTAAAACATTTTTTCATTTATAGCAATGTCTGTGCATGCGTGCCTTGAATTGTAAAACTTGATAGAAAAACTCTTGATTATTAAAACTTGAATGCACAGAGAAGTTGAATTTGAAGGAGAGAATGCCTTAGCAACGTATGTTAACTATATTAACTTGTGTAGATAGACAACATATGGAGTTAAAAATTACACAACACATGTAGAATGATAATAGAAGGATGAAACCTTCGAGCTGACCAGGTCTGTAGTACATACAGAAATCATCTAGATAATGCATCCACTTAGACAATTTCAAGCCTTTTATAATTTCATCATATATTCCTCTATCAGGCTCACCATTCTTTATGCAGACTAACAGTTTGTGGCCAAAGACGAAGCTGATTTCATATATTCCAGAGAGTAGAATCTCGGGGCAGCACATGCTCAAGTCAAGACAGTATACACAGGATAGAGCAAAAAGTGATGCTCATGCATTTATTGTGTCATGTTTGATCATCCAAGAGATTCATAGAAATATAAGTACATAGAAAATTTGCTTGCACAATACTTTGACCTATGCACAAAATATAACCTTGACAAGTAAGTCAATTTGTGAGTAAAGATGATCTATAGTCGTACACATAGTTATTATACAGTTCCAATTTCAAAAAAGTCGAGCATGGCTTCAGGGCTATACCTGTGGAACTACAGCAAATAAGAGTGCTCTTATCTTCAAAAGAACAATATTTGCGGATTGGATAAGTGCTTCAACGTGGCTGACTGCATCTTGTAATGTCAATAGCTGCTCAACTGCGTTACGATTTGGAGGGGTAACTCTGAAGGCTTCTAATGACTTTCCCCTGTTAAAGTACCTTCTCCACAGCATGACAAGGGCAAGTGATACCAAAATAACTGGAAACACATACTGAATCCATCCCCTGCGTCAAATAGAAGTTCTCACATAATTTTGTCATCAAAATCAAGGCAGAATGTCATCATGCCAATCTGAAAGCATAGATGAGTTGGACATCACGACTCTCAATCACATAGTGTGACACGCCCCAATTCTTGCAATATATTTAGTCCTATCAACTTGCTTCACTGTACCTTTTCTACTTACGGAGTATGTTAGTCCTATTAACTTACTACAGCTGCGTCATGAAGAAACCTTTTACAGAGATCTAATTCAACTATTTCCACTAACCCAAGAAAAGAGAAGCTTGAAGAGGTAGCCTTAAAAACTTATTGTGATTAGCACATGCAAATCTCCTGATTTTGGTTTCAAAGATTCTGTATAGATATCATGAGTATCTAGAGTGGTAAATGAGATGAACATAAGGTACAAGCGACTAAGTGTCAGCACCACTAATTACTGCATTTACACCATGCATTCATGAAGATTCTTAACAGGACGCAATAAAGCTAATTCGACAATAGAAGGAAAATTATCGTAAGGCAGCCTACCTGTGTATCGTATAGCAAACTAACACAAGAAATACAATTGACTTGAGAGCGTCTTCCCATGAAGCCAAACTCTGAAGACGGCTAGCCAATGCAATAACTGGGAACAGTAGTTCCTTCAAAAAAACATTATCGTTGAGAACATTTTCTAAGAGAAAATCTCATCAACCAGCTTACACAAACATCCAACCATCCGTACAGCTATGTGCATATTCACAAAAACATGGCAAAAAGTTAATGAAAAATCCACATTATGCAATCACATCCCATTCATGGTTCACGTACCATCATCTTGCAATTGCCAGGGAAGATGCGAATTCAGGGTCTATTGGGCTTAGGTGGTGCATCAATGATGAATGCAATTTTATGAGGCGTAATGTGTCTTCGCAACTTTGTTTTGACCAAGTAACTTATAAGGCTCACATCTACAGTATATCATTAAAATGTGTGGTTCCTCTACCTCAAGAAGCAAGAGGAACATTAAAAGAATAGCGACAGAAGATGCAAGTTCTCTGAGTATCAAAGCGATAATGTATCCCATTCAGTAATCTAATCAGTCAACTGTATTTTTCACTATATTCATCAAAGAATATAGCAATAGAATCAATTTATTAACCTTCATCACAGCAACATTTGTGTCAATACCCTCCACTTTGACTTGGTCTACAGTTGCCTGAGCAGCTTCAGCCTTTCCAGTATCCAATATCGAGTTCTTCAGAGCTGTCTCCAAGGGATTGATTTCAGCGACACAAACATCTCCTACAGCAACTAAATCAATATCCAGTTTTATCTGTTTTAGTAAAGTGAACCCGAGTCGATTAAGCGCCATGACGGACACAGGGGAAAGAATTTTCTTCTGTTTTGTGAAGGGACTTCCAGAGCCATCATGACAAGGAGCATCAACTTTTACAAGTTCCAAGCGACTGGCCAATGTTTCCAAGATTACATCTCCCCCTGGAAGACTTTCAGCCAAATTATATGGAAGTATCGTTTTGTAATTGGATGGGAATATACTAAAAGCTTCCCTAATAGCACGGTATCGGAAGATGCCTAAAATAGCCCTTGCAATTGTTTCTGCTCGCTGTATCTCTCGAAAATTGTTCCTCCTGGCAAATCTATGTGCACGTAGAACCTCGAGGCATATGTCCAACCAATAATCCCGGCGGGAGCTTCCTTTCAGTTCAGGAAATTCCATGTAAACAGGCTCCACTCTGTAAATAATAGTCGAGAGTTGTCAGCTTTAAGAATAATAGCTTACAAAAGACATGGAATGAGAATTGTCTAAAAAATCCATCGAAATCTCAATGTGATGTGCATTAAGTAAACATACACAGAGGCTGACTTGTACATCACAGCTCTGTCAAAAAGACGAGCGCCCAATGGTCCAGTTAATTCAGGCTTTATGACCTGCTTCATGTCAGTTGCCAGATCATATCTAACAGCGTTGTCATATACCCCAACTCCCAACGATTCAAAATAGAGAGCATAGTTGGTCAATGTCAAACGACCTACCCAAAAATAAAAATAAAAGACGAAATTAATGATAGCCAGAAGAAAATGTTTGAATAAGATGATACCCTAGCCTTCACAACACAAAACAGTCATATCTGAGAAGGTGTGGAAGGAAAGTCCAGTTTTGACCGCAATCTACAGTTTTCTGTACAAGCCTGCAATATAAGCAACATTCACATAGAAGAGTCCCCCGAGAACCCATTCTACAGTTTTCTTTTCCAAAGAGCCATCCTCCACGACAGAATTAACTGAGAGCCTTGGGTGATGAAGAAACGGCACAAAAAGGTTTATTTTCCCTGAACTCCACTTGACAGGGTCTTCTGCTCACAGAGTATAATTAACCAGCAACACCAAGCAACCTAGAAAAAGCTCCAATTTCTCCATCTTGGACATGAATGTAAAACTAACATGCCGGTCTCTGTCCTAACAGTGTATTAGATGTTTAGCCGGAGTTTGTGGTAGTTAAGTCCCACCAGCCCTAACAACTAGGCCTTCCCCTTGAATTCACCCTTTAAAGTTTGAAGCAACATTGCCAGTAGAGTGGTACCTTAACCTGTGTTTCAAAATCCATAACTACTATATGGGAATAAAACCACCAAAATAACTAATAAAAAATAAAAAATTGAAAGCTGAAGTATGTGGGACACATATTTCGTTTGGCAAATTCAAAGCCCCATAACAAATGGAAGCTAAGGATGAGAAGCAAAAGTTTCTAAGGCTGCAGGATTCAATCCTCAGTCAGAAGTGATCTTGCAAGTAAAAGGTCCATGATTATCGAATTCCAGCAGCTACTACAAGACAAATCATCATTCCAGGAATTGATTTCCACCAGCAAACAGATGATGATCCACAGAGTCAACCAGGGAACCCAACCTAACATAAACTCTCACAACTCGATTGTCAGGATACAACTCACCAGGCCAAGCTGAGATACCAATGTGCTGCAATACAGGTTGCAGAGGAACAGTGCCATCTATGTCAAGAATAATCTCTCCTTCAGCAAGCTGGAAATTAGAAAATGTTGGTCCCGAAAC
Source organism: Lenwebbia sp. NSW1173648 (assembly GCA_029784005.1). Classification (NCBI taxonomy): domain Eukaryota; kingdom Viridiplantae; phylum Streptophyta; class Magnoliopsida; order Myrtales; family Myrtaceae; genus Lenwebbia; species Lenwebbia sp. NSW1173648. The sequence goes on along the minus strand of JARCGZ010000010.1, from coordinate 6,118,668 downwards.
ATTCTTTGCAGCCTTAATCACTCTGCATAGACAGAGCAATTAAAGTAGTAGTTCACAACCATTTGCTAGTAAACATCCAATCCATCAAACGAGATGCAAAATGAATCTGTAACACTTGAAATAGTATGTAAGGTGCCTCTAATGTAATTGTTAAAACTACATTCTTCTTAAATGAAAAGAAGGAAACAAGATCTTTCTCAATGGCTGTGAATTGAAAAGTCTTGCTTCGCATCTTGAAAAGCCTTCTTAACATACCATGGACATCATAAAGAATTAGAGCAATCAACTAGATAGTACATTGAACATCAGATATTATCAGTAATTAGAAAATTGTAGTTCCCAAAAATCAACTTTCTGATCCCCTTCCATTTTCAGAGCCTGCTCTTACTGACTTTTTCATTGTCGGCTACATGGCACTGGTACCCTTTTGGTTCAATTCTTTTCACCTGCTAGTACTTTTGGCTGTCCTCCATCCGGTCATCATCTCAATCCAGCTAACAAACCTGAGTAGTTAGATGACGTGTGTATAGCTATTGACTCCTACTTTGAACAATTGTCTCATCCAAACATAAGGTATAACTTTATATCTCCAATGAACTGCACCGAGTTTCAAAGGATCAAAATGACCGTCTTCCTTCTATGCTTCTCAGTCAGTTTCCTAGACACCCTCCTTTCCCGGATCTCATGGTCTTCTGGAGTGTTTACCTTCCCCTAACAACTCAATCAAATCGCCAGTCCAATATGCAGGTGCTCCAAGGGAACAACCTTCAGGTTTAGGGATAATTCACTTTGACCATGCCTAAACAACACGATACAGCTGTCTGTATTGTGAAACTTTATGCAAACAATTTGGAGCCCTTACTAAAGCTAACTCTGATTGATTGATCTGATTAATCCACCAATCGTGAGCTAGTTGATGATCCTTCTATATTTCGGTGCAAATATATTACGCTTGAAGTTGAAGTACACAAAATCACACTAGCAAAGCGTATCAGGTACATGTTGTCTTTTTGTGCTTTGTTTATGGGTTAAATTAGCAAAAAAGCCTATCAGCTGCATGATGTTTGAATTACCCTTGCAAAAAAAAAAACAAAACTAGATCCAGCATTATCTGGTTGATCCATATGATTCTGTTATGGAAATTAAACTATCCAGACCAAACACTAGAAGGAAAAGAAACACCAAAGTTCTGTGTAACAATTCTGGCAAAAATTAAGTAAATTGGCAGATGATGTCATGGTACAAACTATAACGACCAGAAAAGCAAGAAAGGGAGCAAGTCTTTACTTATCGAGACTTCGAAGGTACTTGTCATACAAAAGAAAATGAAGCCGGTTGCACGAGGAGCCTGTGAGAGCATAAAAAAGATTCTTGACGGTTATTACATCTGCAATGGCAGAACAAGCTGGAGCAATTCGTGCAAATGCATCGATCCCAGCAGTTTTCTTGTTTTCAACCTAAAGGAGTACGAAAACAATTCTCAATTTTACATTTTGCCCTACTATCAACAGGACTATTGTGAAAGAAGTAACCTAACAATTGGCATTTAGCAAGACACTGGAGAACCATGCAAGAGTACTGCGCACCTGAACAGCCATAGTAGTTGAGGCAGCATAAAAGAGTGACCATCCATCACCATCTTCTGCTTCTTTGCAAGTAGTTGTTTCCTGCAATCAAAATTATCAAAGTCGGTTGTATGGAGTATAGTGCTCCAGTTCCTTCAAATCACCAAAATGAGAATTTTAACACCCATAAAATAAATTAGTTGACGTTTTACAAATATCAATAGGTTATCAAGCAACTTGTCTCACTCACTTCACTCGCCACATCCGGGGACTCCCAGGCAAGCATCATATCAAATGTCAAGCGGCGGAACTCCTTGTCACCCAAATAATCAGGAGCTTTTGTTGCCACATTCATTGCCTTGTATGAGCAAAACTCTACAAAATTCCTACTGTAGAGTGAAGGTTGCCTAGCACTTTCAGGTATCTCTTCATCAAAATGATGACGCAGTTCTTCAGTGGAAACTTTAAGGATCCTGAAAATAAGCAAATGGATAAATCAAATCAATTTCAAAAAGCAGCCAATCAGGCTAATAGTTAGGTTGAGGTAGCTACACGAGTGCAAGACTACAATCCCAAGAGTGACATTTTTATTTTGAATGCCAATACCACTTTTTATCTGAACTCCTGAAGCCCACCTGGACTCACCATTCAGGTCCTCACTCAAGTAGAATCAAAGATAAGCAGTGGCATATTCCCAGGAGCATTGAGGAATATTAAATCCGGAAATGCAAGAGTGAGTATTCAAGATTGCATTCGAGCAACTTTCCAGGATTAAGTTAAAGCTCCATATCTGAAACAACACTACAGTATGTACTGCCGCCCCCTTTCAACAACCACTTCTCTCTCGAGAACATTTGCCCGAACCATCAAAGAGCAAGAAACAGCTGACTGATTGCCAAAAACACATGGACATACTCATGTCTGCACATGCATGCTCACATTAGAAACAGCTGACTAATTGCCTGAACATCTTCTCATCTTCTCTAGGTCCACCATTGTTTAGTCAGCACAAATAAAAGACCTAGGCGAAGGGACAGATGACTTAACACTCAGTTATGGACGCTTTTCGGCAGCAACTACCATGTGACGTAAACATCAAGAAAGTGCGAACAGAGCGGTTCCTGACAATCTCACGCGCACGTTCAACAGCAACTACCATGTACGAGCTCACGTACGATTTCAGTCACTGCCCGATGCTAACATAGGCCTAATATTTTAACTGCTTTTCAATCCCAATCACGGCAGCACATGTCATCATACACTACGGCTGCCGTCGCAAATACAATTTCACAAGCATTCCTAAGTCCACACAAAATTTTCAACAACAAAACGCATGTCGCGGCATAGTCTGGACCTAAAGCCACCACTTCTTCGAAACATTGCGCACCAAGTAGCAAAAACCTCTGCCGGCATCTCGACGTACATTCAATAGATAGAAAGTTCGAATCCTAGGAACGCACATTCACTTTCAGTCGCGAAGAGAGAAGGAAATCGGAAGCGCACTCACTTGGAACAGCGAGACACCACGGAGTTGGCGATGGGAGAGAGAAAGGGGAGGGGTCTGGGGGAATCGGCGTCGTCTTCGGCGCCCGATTTCTTGCGGAGGAAGAGGGACTTGAACGAGCTCCGCTGGCTTCTCATGAAATTCTCGAGAAGCGTCCCCATCTTGTTGCCATTACTATTGCCGTCGCCGTCGCCGTCGCCGTCGCCGTCGCCGTCGCCGTCGCTGTTGCGAGGGACGACCTCCATGCTCAGGCTCGAGTCGCGAGCTCTCGATCTTCGTCTTCTTCGTGGGAATAAGAAACGAGATCAACGCGTCTCGGCGCCAAACGAAAATGCCTTGCTTGATGTGGCCGTTTCGCTTCTCGATGCTCGCTCCTTGGGAAACAAGAAACACTTGAAAGTGATATTATTCTTTCTTCTTCTTTTTTTCTGTATCGTTTAACATCGGATTACAACAATCAAAAGATTTGAGATTTAAGCCTCGAAAGTTTAGGGCAAGCAAAGCAGGGGAAGAAATTCGTTTGATAACTCAATTTCTAAAGTAGAAATCTATTTGATTATGTAACTTTATTTTTATTTTTATTTTTTTGCTAAAAATAATTTTAGAGCCATTTCAAAAAGTAAAAATAATTTACTTCTTTTTAGAAGAGAGTAGAAAAATTAACTTATGGCTAAAAGTTGATTTTTAGAGCAAAAGTATTGCCATGCGCTTCCTTAAATAGGTTGAAATGTGTAAAACTCAATTGTATTTTGGATGGGAAGATAGAGTTATGTCTAGAGATGATCGATTCCAGGATGGGTGGTTCCCATCCTAGAACTGAGAACCGTCTGCTAGGGACCGATTTCGCAAAATGCGAACCGTGAACCATTCGCTCGTTCCATGAATCCACCCGAGAACCGAACCATCGATCCAGATCCCGGTTATGGTCCAACCGAGGGAACCAATCCCTAGCGGTCGAAAGAGGTGGGCTCATTTGCATTCCCCACGTAGCACTCATTCACCATTTTGCGTGTGAATCATTCTTAATTACCACGTGCAACATAAGAAGACCCGCGGAACAACCAAGTATGTTGCTTTGCCACTTCCAAATTATTTAAGAGGATAGTACTTGAACAGTGATTGCCGAGTCAAAGACATTACTTCAGAATTTTGTGCCAACTGACCAAAGACAGAAAGCTTAATCTACTAAACGAAAGTGAAACTTACCCTCCACTGACCGAGGCAGCTCCACAAAGCAGCTAACTTTTTGGGGCCTGAAACGTATCAACACAAGTAAATTTTAGAGCAGATTGTATCGGAATTCATCATCCCTTTATTTTTTCTATCTTTTGAATTTAGTGGCAACCTTTGTAAGTGACACAGGATGGCTAAACGTCGCGAGCTTTAGACCTTTTTATCATAATGCATCACTCAGTAATGAAACATTTAAATGAATATACATTCATATTATATAAAAGGACCAGTTCAGTTGGGCCGGTTGGATGATTCCCACCAGAAATCGGGAATCGAATCGGTACCCGTCGGTTCTAGAAAATTGGAACCGGGAACCAAACCCTACTCGCCGGTTACCATCCAAAATCAGCCTGTTAGGTACGGTCCGGTCCAATTTGGTTGGATCATAATTTTTTTGCTCACCCCTAATCACGACCTTCACACCATTGCGAGAGAGAGAGAGAGAGAGAGAGAGAGAGAGAGAGGAGTACATCATATTTTGATGTTCTTCCGTTTTCAAGTGTTGAGTTTTTATTAGCTACATATGAATTATGAGAAGGGGTGAGCAGAAAGCATTTGAAATCGTTAAATCAAATCGAACAAATTATTTTTTGGGTTAATATCACGAAAAATCTCAAACTGGTATACTTGTAACAAATTTACCCAAAATTATTTTTTTAACCGCCAAAAACTCTAAACTGGTACACCTACAACAAATTTATCATCTATTAGTTTCTGTTAAATTTTACCGTCAAATTGCTGAGTTCGATTACACGTGGTAATTGATGGATGTACCGGTTTCGATTTTTTACCCTCTATTTATCATATGTGTATCAGTTTTGGATTTTTTTTGTGGTATTAACCTAATTTTACGAAAACTAACGAATGATAAATTTGTCACAAGTGTACCAGTTTGAGATTTTTTGTGGTCAAAAAATTAGTTTGTGGTAAATTGGTCACATATGTACCAATTTGGGGTTTTTTGTGGTAAAAAAAAATAATTTGGAGTAAAATTGTCACAGATGTACCAGTTTAAGATTTTTCGTGGTATTAACCCATATATTTCTTGGTTCGATTCGGTTCAAGAATGCTTCCTTAAGAAAAGATTCACAAACTGATTATTTTTAACGTTTGGATTTTGTTCAAGAGTACTCTCTTTGGCGGCCAATCCCCGTCGATGACGACCCTCGGCCAGAGTTGCGGGAGGGCTGCGACGACTAGCTAGCCATCCCCACAATCGTTGGTCCTTTTCGACGATTGCGGCGGTGGCAACGGGCCCTTGCAATTTTGCCTTCTCCCTTTCCTTTTTTTTTTTAATTTAGTTTATTTTTTTAGTCTCTTGAAATAATATTTAAATTAAAAATTATATTTGGATCAAAACAACGTTGTTTTAGCATTATCCTCCATGTTTTACCACGTCAGTGTCAAATGGGATAAATTAAATAATTTAACAAGTAAAGTCAACATTTTCTGTTAGCTAAATTAGACGGAGTTAATGGAAGGACTTGATTATACTTTTTATAAGTTTTAAGACTGAATTGTACTTTGATCACAAGTTTTAGGAGTTCGAGTGTACTTTTAGAGTATGTTTAACTTTCTTTTAACCGAATTTATTCATTTTGGTTTGGTTTGCTTACAACCTGCCTCATGCTTAATGCTCGCTTACGAGATGTTCACATTCACATTTTTCTTTAGATTTCATTGATGGAGGATCAAGTTGAAAAGAAAAAGTATTTCAAAGACTATAGAGCCAAAAAAACAAAAAAAAACTCAAGTGGATGCTGAATGAAATATTTGGGGGGAAATTTTAAATAAAGGCTTGAAGTGCATTTATTTTCTCAAATAATAGCCTAAAGTATATCTTATTTCAAAAAAGGACTTAAAGTGGTCAAATCGTTTCAAATAAAGAGCCTGAAGTGGCTAAATAATCTTATATAAGGACTTTTGGCGGGGCGGCGAGCATGTAATCATTTCGGCCGTCGGAGAAAGGTATTTTAATTAAAAAGAATCTAAGAATATATATTTTTTATTTTTCTTCTTTTTCTTTTTTCCTTTTAAAAGAAAAACAAACTGACGAATCGACACTCCGAGCCTTTATTTTTTTTAAAAAAATCTACTTTAGACCTTTATTAGAAATGATTTGACCATTCAAATTTTTATTTGAAATAAAATCTACTTCATACTCATATTGAGAAAATAAGAGCATGTCATGCCCATATTTGAAATTTTCCCAATATTCGGCAGAAGTGAAGAGGGATACGTATTTTTCGTATTTCCTATGGAAATAATACTTCCTCTTGTCAAAAGAAGCATATGAAAACCAGCCGTGGGCCGACCCTACGGGATGGTCTCCCATGTTGATTGCACCGTCGCCACAAATTTCCAGTTGACGCTGCTGACTGGAGTATAATAAGGGCATGCATGGCAACACTTCTGCTTTAGAAATTAACTTCTGGCCAGAATTAGAAGTTGATTTTTCTACTTCTGCTCAAGAAGTTGATTTCTAATATGAGAAATTCGTTTGGTAACGATTGAAAATTTCTACTTCTGAAATATTATTAACACAAAATATTCTATGAAATATTATTGTCGGTGGCCGAAAAATTTCTACTTCATTTTAAAACTTTTTAAATTTATTTAAAAATCATTTTTATTATTAAAAAGTATTATTTACTTTTTAAAAATAAAAAAATTATTTATTTTTTACTCCGGCGACCGGAGACGACGACTTGGCGACGCTGGCAGGCGAGGGCGGTTGACGGTTGGTGGCATGGGGCGGCAGTGGTCGGCGGTTGGTGGCGGCCGGCGGCGGGTAACGGGCTCACGGGAGGCAATGGGAAGAGGTCGGCGGTGGTTGGCAACGGGGGGCGATCGGCCGGTGGCGGCGGTTGCATGCGGCAATGGTTGGCGGGCGATGGTCGGCGGTTAATGGTGGTCGCGGGCGGCGATGGGTGGCGGGCGGAGGTCGGCGGTGGGCGGCGACGGAGGTTGGCGGGTGGTCGAGAAGAGGGTAATGGCATAATGAAAAGAGGGTGAGGCGAGAACTACATCTTGAGTTGAGAAGTAATTTTTTTTAACTTATCAAATTGGGGGAAAAACAACTTCAGAAGTGAAATTTTTTTCAGAAATAAAATTTTATACCAAACGAATTTCTAATTCAAAAGTTAAATTATCAAATGAATTTATGCTCAGAAGACTTCTAAAGCAGAATTCACTTCAGAAGTGTTACGATGCGTACCCTTAGAGGCCGTTTTCTTGAACACAAGAACGATCCGTGAAGAAACGACCTGAGGTGTTCATCACATTTCACGCTCTTCTTCTTTCGATTGAGAAAACCACCAATTTTTTCTCTGCACAAGAAAAAAGATGGGTCAAGCTCAGAGCGACGGGGCGGCGAGTGAAGCAGCTTCGGATGATCGATCTCGAGGCGGGCCGTCGGCATCTCCATCTTCTGGTGCCGCTACGACCATGGATTCTCTGATTGCGGGTGTTTGCTCTTTTCCCTTTCTTTTTCTTTTTCTTGGGGTCAACGAGTAATGTCTGTTTTAGCTCGAAACTGACACTCTGATTCATCCCCACTTTTTGCTGCACTCTGTAATTTTGTGGGATGGAACATGTCAAGTATGCTGTTACTGGAATTGGGTATATGAGTTCGTCGATTTCTTGAGTAAATATGTTAGATTCGCCTGTTTCATGAGAGAGGTTTGTGTATATGGCGTTTTAGGTGGGGGTCAGTGATTCATATTAGCTTACAAGTTTTCTCATTGACAATGAAATGCAGAACTCTGGTTTTGGGTAACCGAGAACTTGAGCTGAAAACTGTTAGAGAGGACTGAGAACCATGTTCATTGTCGCTTAGAATTATAGTTAGGGATTTTAATGCAACACATACAAAGAGTTGCACATGCACTTGCTTAGCAATGAATGAAAGATATGAAATTTTTGCCTTTTGTTAGAAGAAAGGCGAGATATTCTGGAACAGATGGTTTCCTAAGGTTGAATGGTCAATTTGTCTTTTACGAAATTCATTCGTTTGTCCGTGTGTCTTTGACCAAATTCGTTCGGATCCTTCTTGCGCACTGCATGATGCTGTATTACTATTTGAATGCTGCTGAGCCCAATAAGAAGAGTCGATCACCTAGCATAGTGTGCTGAGGTGAATCGTGTATTGTGTCTACCTGTACAGGAAGAACTGAAAAGACGTGGAAGGAGATGTTAAGGAAACATGTGGAACACTTAGAGCTTACAAAAGACCTGACACTAAATCTAGGGCAACTGTGTATTGTTGTCTGTAGTATTGTTGTACCTGCCCATTTAGGAGAGATCACATGTCCCTAACGAGCGAGAAGGATTCAGTTGTCATGATCTTAGGTTAAATCCTTGAAAAGCTGCTAGTTGTTATACTTCTCTCTTAGTTACCAAATCGAAGCACAACCGGTATACTTGTTGAGGATTATACTTTGAAACTGGGAAAAGTGTCTCCGCAGGGTTCATATAGCTGAATGGACTGACATTAGAATTTTGCACTCAATGGGGACTGGAGTGCAGACCTCATAGTACATTTATTTTCCTTATTTTCATGGCTTACCTGGAATTTATTGTTCTATTGATCTCCTTCTGCAGAATTTTAGGTTATTACTTTTGGATTTCTTGTTTCATTATGAATTTGCTGATAGCTCTGTTTGTGCGGTTGAAGAAGTTTAGTGACAAATGGAGAAACTTATAGGAAGTTTTTGTAAAATATAAAAGTCAGCTCCAGCTGTATCATTCACTTGTAATTGTAAAGGTGTGTTAGATTAGTACCATAGGAGCCTACCTTATCACACCTTCCGATCTTTTAATTACAATGACTTCTGAACGTGGATATACTCAGAAAGTATAGTTCACGTTTTTCGTTTGGTTTACCCTGTTAAAATCTGGGAGAGACAAGATTTCCTCACGTATCTCTCTTTGTTTTGATTTTGTCTAGAAAATGCTGTAAATGAGATTCCATTTTCATTATGGGTTTTCCTTCACAGTCTTACTTCAGATAAGACAATTATTCCTATTAGAGAGATTATAATGGAGATAACTTTTCATGACCAGGAGAACATCCAGTGCCGCTCTGAAGCAATTTAATTGATTTGCTTATCTGTTCAAGTTCTTTTATCAGCTCTTGTATTTTATAACAGCAGGTAGTCTTCCCAGAATTGTTTCGGACGATACTACTTTGTGTTTTTTGTTTTCTTGGAGCTTCTTTGACAAAGATGACAATTTTCAGTTATTTAAAAAAAATATTGACCCTGCGTAAGCCAGATATCAATTTAAGAACAGTTTCCATTGATGAAACTTATTTTGCTTTAGCTTTTCTAGATAGGCGGAATAATTGTATCAGATAGCAATTGGTCTTTCGTGGCTTTTCTCAAGTTCTTGAGAATTATGCTATAAAAGAGAGGTTCTTGAGAATGTTATATGTAAACAAATGAAGAAACCGATTTGCCAGCAAAAACTGTTTCTGAGAAACCCCCATTTTGAAAACTACTTGTGGAACTACCTTCACTATTTTCTGTCTTTGAAACGCAAAATTGATTGAGGCACATCTGTGATCACATTAGTTTGTGTGGGGATACCTTAAAGTAAATTATGCTTCTGCACGTGCCTGCAAGCCACCACCTCAGATCCCCATCTCAGTAATTTGAATGCCAGTTAGGAGAGTGTTTCTGTGAGAAGGGGCTAATTCTTTATAATGGCATTATACGCCATACCAATATCATTTACATGATTGAATGTAGTTGTTCTATTCTTTTACTGGTTATGTGAAGACTTCATTGTTTTGCTTTTCAGAAGCTGCAGCATATGCCGATGACGAAAATGAGGTCGATTCTCTCTTACACGCACTTCTTCCATTCAAATAAATTACCAGGGATCTGATGTTGCTTTTTCAGTCTCTAGATGCGAAGGCACAGAAAGCTTTGGAATGTCCATGCATAGCTGACTTGAGAAGTGGCCCATGTGGAAACCAGTTTTCTGAAGCTTTTGTGTGCTTCTTGAAAAGCACCGCCGAAGAAAAGGTATTCATAAGTTACTTATTCATGGAAAGTTGACGACTTGTTCAATCTATGCTGTTGAGTCCTATATTAATCCCTACCTGCTGTAGTGCTATTGCCTTTCCTTTCTCGTAGTCTCTCGAGTGAAACTTGGCATAATTGCTTTGATTTGAAAGTGGAAGGAAAACAAGGAACGCTTGTACACTTCTTGCTCTCTTCATGCTATCTTCGCGACATTCAGTATTTTGTTTGACCTTCTTCTAAAGTTTTAGTGGCCTGGCACTTATGGAAAATGGATTTGGTCTCTGTGGGTCAGGTCTTATATTATAAGTCGTTTGACAATTATAATAGTTAGCAAGAAAGCTTTATAGTTATTCAGTTATTGATTATTCGTCTGTCAATGAGAACAGCTCTAGTTAAGTGTAGCTCTCCATTAGAATGCATACCGAAAACTTTGAACCATTGCTAACGAAGAAAAACCTGCTTTATTTGTAAGGGCTCGGATTGTGTCCATCCGTTTGTTGCTCTGCAGAATTGTATCAAAGTCAACCCCGGCGCATTCTCTAAAGACGTTTTAGAAGGTGACGACGACGATGTCAAGAAAGAGGAAGAGCCGAAGCAAGAGTACCGAATCATCCCTCCCACATGGTCCCAAAAAACGCACAATGCGAAGTCCAAGATTTAACACCATTTCCCTTGGCCTCCCCTCTCGCTTGCACAAGGACATGTAGCAGTTAGAAAAATTGTTAGTCATTTCATCCCAGTTATTTAGGTATCACAGGAATATTCATTACTTTGCAATGGCCAATGATCTTCTCATTATGATTGCCTTAGTGAGCCCTAAAGCTTGAACTTCCATTTTCGATACTCTGGTTCCATCCAACATTGGGGCAGTTATTGCCACCTTGCTGGATATGCGAAAGAATGCCTGCTTTTATTTGCTAATAAATATTTCGGAAACTCGCTTAGTATGTTTTAAATAATGATCGCAGCAAATTGAACTTATGTGTAGTTTAGAGTGCTTGAAATAGGGTCATATCATTGCTAACATTCATTAAACAGACATTGTTGTATGGAAAAAGAAGAAGAAGAGAGAGACGAAGAGTAAACAGTCTTGGCGGTTCCCGGTCCGGTCGGGTCGATCTATTATGCCCAGCCTTAAACAAATTCTAAACGAAACATCAAATACATCCTAAACAATAGCAATGACAAAAAGTCATTCATTGGGGATGTCACTGGCAAGTGAAAACTACTAGGAGGTCTGCTCAAAAGTAGGTTTTGTAGTCTAGTTCATACATTGATAGAAACTAGGACCAAATGTACACGAACACCATCACTATATGTAGCAATCTAAGCAGATGCCGGACCAGCAGAGTTCAAACGAAAGAGAGAACCATACATGGCTGTTTTTCGGAGAATCATGACCCTTGCAATTTGGCTCCTTTGCATTCTCAACGTGGCAGGGCTGTCGACATGACCACCGTGTACACAACATGCAATGGAATTACGTTCCAATTCGGCGGAACTTTCACTGACGAGATGAGCCATGTTCTCCAGGATTTAGCTGATGCAACGGCAGATCACGGCAATGATTATTATAGCCAGTGGACGACGACCTCCAAGGATGGTTGCTATGGCCACTTAGCTTATAGTGGAAAGCTTGCTAAACAGTAAACACGACTGTATCTCATGCATAGCCATCGCTATACACCAGCCAGTCAATTCATGCCTACTGAACACGGGGGCTCAGTTGCAGCTTCAGGATTGTAGAATTCGCTATGAGACTTATCCGTTCCGTAAATGATAAGTTTTCGATTGGATTAGAAAATCATCCAAATTCTGTTCTTCTGCCCTTCCACTTTGTCAAAACTTTTTCATTCATTTCTTTCAATCGACGTGTGTGGATTTCAGTTTATCGCCATGTGATTAAGATAATTATGGTGGGGGCAAGTCCTCTAGCCGAACAACGAAAGGTTGGTGACAGCGGACACGGTCGTGCCTGGGACACATTAATTATGATACTCACTTGGTTCAAAATCGGTATTCGAAATTCATATACAAAGTGATGTGCCAGTAGACACTTAAGCAAATGGACCATCTTCAATACCCGAAAACAGTTTGCCACATGATTTGGTATGCCAATTTTGTAACCCAGACTAAGTAAACGTGGCATCATTACTCCTCCATAAACCGGCACTTTAGTTTCATGATATAGATGTGAATAATCTGCAAAACCAACTCTGCAATAGTTCTACCCCAGTTTTTTTTTTTTTTTTTGGTCGGAAATAGTTCTACCCCAGTTCAGAAGACAATTCATTCGTTAAATGGGTAATCCTCGTACCTCATCCTACACTCCTTAAGCTGCAACTAGGCCACGATGTTCAACGGGCATTTACCTGTGTCTCGGACCTAGTGTAGGGCAAGCTCGTTAAACGGGTAGGTCGAGTCGAAAATAGTCCGACCCAAATTGACCTATTTTTCCCGTTTAGATCAATTTTCATGCTACAAATATAGCGACCCATACCCGACCCAACCCATAATGCAAAACCATTTTCATACTAAACCCAACCTAGAAAAAATTGTTTTATATATATATATTTTGAAATATATTGCTAAAACACTCCTATGCAATATAAATATGATGGACAATTTTTATAATTTTTTTTACATTTTTTTCTTTTCCTTTCTTTCTTTTCTTTTCTTTTTCTTCTAAGTCCGGCGAGGGTCGGACTTGGGGCTCGAGTGAGGGTCAAGGCCTCGGCAAGATCAAGCGAGGGCCGCAAAGCCCTAGCCGGTCTCGGCCCTCGCCTAGTGACCGTTGTGGCCGTTTCAGCAAGGGCCGCAACTCTCACATGCTGCTGGTGAGGGCTTCGCGACCCTCGTTAGGTGTTGGCGAGGGTCGGCAGGCGACTTTCACCGGACTTCATAGGAAAAAACAAGGAAAAGAAATAAAATAAAATTATAAAAATTGTCTTGACAATCTCCAACTCTGCCCGACTCATTTGGCTCTTTATTTACTACTAGAAGACCGGCAAAAACGTTCTCTATTTCTTCATATAGGTTAGAATTGAAATAATTCTCAACTCATTTAAGACTCATTAAGTTGTCAGGAAACCTATTTATGACCCACTTAAGTTTGTTTTTAAAACTTAAGACGACCCATTAATGACATGCATAATCTAATATGGGTTAAAATATGTGTTCTAGACCTATTTTGCCACCTCTAGCGCAGAGCAAGCACCAGAAGCAATCATCATGCAAGAGGTTCCCATTGAAAGCCGCGAGCCGATAACAAATGTTGTCGCCCCAAAAATCATACTTGGCATAATAGTTGTGGCCGTTCCTCGGCGTAAAATGTAACAAATCTACGAGGATGGCAAAGAGATGCTTGTAGTCGTTAGAAAAGTGGCCATAATGTATGTGGCTCTTTATGATGTCTCCAATAACTCTACTGGTCAGAGAAAGCCAGTAGGGTTGGGCTATATATAGGTAAATAAAGATGGTTATCTAAGCTTAGTGCTTAGTTTAAATTAGTGGACGAGGATTTATTTTTCTTCTAGGGTTTTGCCTCTATCACTCTGATACCCTCCCATAGCCAGCTCGTGAATTTAGTCTAGTAGTTATTGTTGGATATAAACCAAATTCATAAATATCGAGAGACTATCGACCAGCTACCAAGGTATCGATTCAGTGTCGATTCAATGAATGTGGTGTCGGTTGTCAATGACCGTTGGAGTCCCAAGACGGATGCATGAACCAAAACTTGTCTTTATTATTTTGTAGTTTTCAAGAGTCATTATTAATATTAGAGCCTAAATTGGTATCGGAGCCTAATGTTTGTGATCTACTCTAGACATGAACAAACTCAATGTACATACATGACGCTGGTACATGAACCGACTCTTGATAAACTCACTTAATAATAACTCTACAATAAAATCTCTTGAAAACTACACAACAATAAAGACAAGTTTTGGTTCGTGCACTAGTTCGTGCATGTGTCTTGGGAGTCGAACGGTCATCCACACGCTGATCGACACTATTCATGAATCGAGACAATATTTATGAATTTGGTTTCATTTCTAACACTTATGCATTGCATTTGTTTCAGATTTTGCTAATTGTCATAGGCTCTGATTTGTTTTGCTGAGTTTCTTCGCAATTTAGACGTTGTTATGGCGTTAAACCTGAACTCTGTGTCGTGCTCCATCCATGTCTTTCGAGGGAAAGGAAAGGGAAAAGTGTAAGCGATTGAAGGAAACTTGGGATTGCTATACACAACAGTCAGCGGCGGTGGTGGGGCGGCCGCGCTGGTTCTGATCTTGGTTTATTTATTTAAATTTACCTTATTTTTAAATTAAGTTAAATGTTTTAGCCACGTCATCATCATGTAAGGGAGAAAAAATATTTAAAAAGCCACGTCAGTATCTTTCGTTAGTCAAATTAACAGAGTTAACGGAGGTACTCGATTACATCAATTTGACAAGTTTTAGGACCCGATTGCACATTTTGCAAGTTTTAGGACTCAATTGCACCTTCGTGATAAGTTTTAGGACTTCCAGTGAACTTAGCTATTGAGAAATATAAGATCTCAAATCTAAGTGCAAAAGTAGCATATAAATGACATGTAGTAAAACTTCAGTTCTGATAAATTGAAAAGTTTGAAAAGATTGCATAAAAAAGTAAGGGCAGAAAGATAGAAGTGCCAAACTTTATGTACGACCCCCATTTTAGTGCCAAAATTTTTCGCCGGCTCACTTAAGTGCTAAATCGGAGAAAAAATGATCACTTAAGTGCCAACAACGAGAGATTTCGACCAATAAATACATGTGGCATTTATAATTAAAATATTTTAGTGTCTTGTCATTTATAATAAATAAAAATCCAAGTGGCAATTATTTTAAAAGATTTAATTAAACTAAAAAAAAGCTATAAAAAACCAGGTTTGGCTTGAAGCGGCTAGGGCTGTACAGCCTCACTACTGCCGGGCCCCGGCCAGCGACCCCCTCAAGTCACAAGCGGGGGCCTGTAGGCCCTCGCCCAGATCTGGCCAAGGGCCGCCGCCGCTGGTGGGCCTCGAACTGGCGCAGGATGACGAAGTGGGTGAAAGTCGGATCAGAAGAAAGCATGGTTCAAGCATTTTGTCGAACACTTGGGGCATAAGCTGAACAAATGGAGAGCATGGTTCAGGCATTTCGGGGATGGGAAGAAGCAAAGCGGAGATGGGGGATGGCCGGCGGGGGTCACCGACCGTCGCCGATAACGTCGGCCATTGCTGGCGAAGGTGGGCGGCGGCGGCGGCGAGGGTTGTGCAAGCCCTCACCGTTGCAACCCTTATGTTTTTTTTTTTAATTTTGTTTAATTTTTATCTTTTTTTATTACTGGCTGGGATCCTCCGGCGAGCCATGTACATGCCATGTAAGATTTCCGACAATGCTCACAGGAGTTGGCACACAAATTATCATTTTTTAAAAAAAAAAATTGGCCTTAAGCGATAAAAAAAAAAAAAAAAGCATTAAAGTAAGTGTTGTACACAAGCTTTGGCACTTCTAGTGATCCTCCAAAAAGTAAGACTAACCGAGCTACACAAAGTCATGGATGTCATACTAAAATCATGTTACCGAGAAAATTTGGGGCGATAAAGGATCAGTTGTGATGTGTAGTTGATGTTATTTCGGTCACAAAGTATAAATTTGTCCATTGTGCAAACTAAAAATTAACGATTGTAATATGGGTGGAAGTTTGCGGATATAATCTATAACTTTTAAGAGTTTGCGGTTGAGAATTGATTATATAAACAGTCTGTTTTGAGCCATAAAAATAAATAATTAATAATTAAAAATTATTATGGAGTCTACATTTTTAAGAATTTATGGCTCATAATATAGTGTTATTCTCACAGTCATCAAAAAACTGTTATGGTGGCAAAGTCTTTGCAGTTTTAAAGTTCAGGAGAGTAAATTCGTCACTTTGTGAAAGTTTGGGGGTTATTGTGCAAGGTGTGATAGTTTAGAGGGGTTTTGAGCAATTAACTTGGAAGGGACACAGGAAAAATTCGGAAGCTAAATTATGCACGTGTCTCTCACGTGACCTATTCCCGGCGGCGGGCTACGGGTACGGCAATCCACCCTGAACCCAAGCCCCACTCGAGAAATCCTCCGCCTCCGCTCCTCCTCCTCCTCCTCCTCCTCCTCCAGAAATTTCAATTTCGACAACTACAGAGAGGAATGGGGAGTGCCGCGCCACCCGCTCAGATCCCGACGAGCTTCGGCCACGAGCTCAGAGCCTGCCTTCGTTGCCGTCTCGTCAAGACCTACGATCAGGTCCTCTCTCCATCTCTCTCCCCCCTGCTTTTCTACCGATTTCGCGGTTCTGCGTGACGAATCTTTTCTCGAGTGTTCGGCGTGATCTTTTCTTCGTTCAATAAATCTGCGATCGTCGCCTTCTTTTGGCGTTCTGTAGTTCTGAGGTCCTTTTTTCCCACTGTAATCGCCGCGCGCTTTGCAGTTCAGAGACTCGGGCTGCGAGAACTGCCCCTTCTTCAAGATGGACGAAGACCACGAGCGCATCGTCGAGTGCACCACTCCCAATTTCAACGGGTACACATTTGTTGGCTCGTCATTGCCTCATCGCAGAAACTTACCATCCTTGCTCAGTATGAGATTTTCGTTGCTTGGTCTGTTTGCTAAGTTTGGTGGGATATTCTTTTCCAGAATCTGGACCTAAATGTGATGTTTCAGATGGCGAGCAGTGCGTCCTTTCCATATTTTGTTTGTTGCTTAGATTTCGTAGTGTGAGAACTGACTTACAAGCTGTTGTAGGAATTTGTGACCCTCTTGCATATACTGTTGATGTTTTATACAAGAGGATGGCCTGGATGGTTATGTAGCTCGACTTGTTCATACTACTGATGAATGCACTTCCTCATTTATCTGAAAGAGAGGAGGAAAGAAATGGGTCAGCTCCTGCTTAGGAGCAATGAGCCGGGTAGCTCAGTTGTTCAGGGACGGGTTTTGTCTGGTATATGGGGCGATTAAACCCTTTGTTTAGTCCAGCGTTAAAAGAAGAAAAGAGAATACTTCTAGCTTCCTTTTGGTTAAGGAGTAACCTTTCATTCCATAATTTGGCCTCAAACATAACTCAACTTTAAAATAGGTTAATGAGGTTTTCACTAATGCACTTCTGTTTCATCTCCCTGCCGAAGCTGATGTCAACACGTTGGAATTCATTCTCGCAGCATAATCTCTGTCATGGATCCTAGTAGGAGCTGGGCTGCTCGGTGGCTAAGAATTGGTATGTTGTACTTTGTACTGACAGATGCTCCAAGTCATTTTGTTCTGCTAGTATGCTGGGTGGTGTACCTGTATATTTTATGCAAGTTCCTGCACCTTTGTGTTGTTTTCTTATGTACTCTTACTAGAAGTTATGTGGAGGATTGTGCACAAGACTGTCCTACCAAAGTTATGTCAAATAAATTGGTTGGCTCTTACGTATTACCTCTATAATTTGGTATGGACGCGAGGAATAGCTTCTCTATATAATTGTGGCAATGCAACTGTTTTACTAGTGCTGGAGAAGATTTTTGTGATATTGCACTGGGAACTGGGATCATCTGGGAGAACTAATCTTGTACCTGGTACTGAAATTTGTTTTCTTCTTGGGCTTAGGTGAGTAGAATGTATATTCTGAGGGATGAATTTCAAGCTATGATTTCTGGCCTTTGTGCTTAAAAGATGATCACTTCATTTCTAGAAAGAGGCTTTGAGATCTTATGCATTTCAACTCTGTAGAGGGGAAAAGTTCACATACACAATGAGTCCTGCAATATTAGTTGTTACGAACTTTAGGAATGACGTATTTTGAGAATTTTCTCTAGTTCTGTGAGGTTGATTTTCATTCCTTATAGTTTCATAGAATATTGTAGTTTTTTCCTTCTCAATATATTTGCAAGTGTAAAGATTCTGCAATTTGGTAATTGCCTCTTTGCTGACATTCCCTTGAATACCAAGTCTTATATTCTATGTTTTTGTAGGAAAATTTGTTCCTGGTGTCTACACACTTGCAGTCTCAGAAGCACTACCTGAGGACCTGCAGGTCTGTGTTTCATTGGGACGTGAATTGTTGATATCTTCTTTCATCTGAAAAAAATTGTGTTGAATGTGCTCCATGTGACATTTTCTGTTGAAAATGTCGAGGGTGCTTAATTTGTGAACCTCTGCCATATAGAAGCTATGGCAAGAAGTAAATCACTTTATGCATACAATTCACCTTGGGCATTTTAGCTAGGACATCTTGCTCAGGATAAGTTTTCCTTTGCATATATGGTCGTTGAAAACCAATTGCTGAGTTTACATGAAATAGAGTTTCTGTTGCTCTCTATAAATAATATTGCCAAGAGTGCCACACTTCTCAGATGGAAAGGACAATTGATTTGTAGTTTTTTTGGTTGGGCAATTGATTTGTAGGTTAACATGCAGAAACGCTGCAAATCCTTAGAGAAGCTGTGGTGGGATATCACCATCAAATCTTCTTCATTCTTTGTCTGTTTCTGAGAGTGAAGCATCCTTACACCACTTACCCTTCAGATCGAGTGCCTGTTGAATAATGATTCAATATGATGCTCACTGCCCAAACCAAGCAGCTGAAGAAAAACTACATATATAAATGCAATCATTTCTTCAATTAGAAGCTGTTATAAGCTTCGATCACTAATAAATTGTAGGCATGTCCAGTTCTTTGTTCTGCTCATATTAGGCCTTTTGAGACCCATCAACCCTGGGATGGGCATGATCGCTGTCTTCTGGCTTTGAGCTGACTATCTCGTCCTAATCACTGCCAGTAACCACATGTCAGGATTGTGGATGAGGACAAATAGAGGAGTAAAAGATGACCTCAGCTGCACTTTACTGTGCTGAGTATAAATTCGGCGTATATCAAGATGTAAGTAGTTATGAAGATATAAAATTTGGTAAACGGCAAGGTGGATGCACCAAGAGTTTGATGATCAGGGATCACCTAATTATTTGCGGTAGAATGACATACTGATCAGATTATAGAGGATTTGAATGGGGTCCAACTAAATTCTGATTGTAATTTGAGACTAATGAGGCTATTTAAAGGACGAAAAGAATCTCACCTCCCATTAGTATCTTGAATATTACTGATGTGTGGAATGCTGAATCCATCCATCTTGAGCTTGTCCTTTGTATGTATAATTTCAAGCAAAGTAAGTCCAGACCTAGGGACTGGTGAGGACAAATCCATTTGCTTTTCTTGGTGTTGTGTTAGTTTAGTTCTTTGTCTGGCTGTGGAAAAGCTTTCTCCGCATTTCCTGCTCTCTCTCTTCTATAACTCATGCTCGGATGAGTCACTGGCGTTAAAATTGTTGTT
The DNA here is from genome assembly GCA_029784005.1 of Lenwebbia sp. NSW1173648. Taxonomy (NCBI): domain Eukaryota; kingdom Viridiplantae; phylum Streptophyta; class Magnoliopsida; order Myrtales; family Myrtaceae; genus Lenwebbia; species Lenwebbia sp. NSW1173648. Next base: position 6,098,971 of record JARCGZ010000010.1, on the reverse strand, counting down.
GCGCTTTTTAAATTCTGATTTAGGGTCTTCAGAACCCTTGCTATGTGCACATCGATACGGTCATATAACTTTTGCTGATTTCTTGCAGAATTTATGTGAAGATGAACGTGTGCAGTATGTGCCTCCAAAACGCATATGATGTTTCAGTTGAGGGTTATGTTTGGATATCTGCCACACTTGTAGGATCAGTACTTACCAGATGTAGTATAGGAAGTGTTCCAAGTCCTTGATCTTCATGGTAACCGATCCTTTTGAAAATGATCAATGAAATGTATGATCAGAGATTCTAAAAATGCAGGCATGAACTTTCGAAAGCATTTGTCGGTGTTATGCTTTCTTTTGCCCTCTAGATCCAGGTGCCATTTTGTGTTTTATTTTGTAAGGGGATAGATTGGACCATTGTTTTCAGATGCATAGTCTTCGAGTTCAATCAGCGATGGTCTCGGAAGCTAGTGGCCGTTAGCTTAGCACAGGCTCTAATCTAAGTATATGTTCCTGAATGAAAATGGTCAGAAAGGAACTTCTTATATTGGTCTGGGACTGATTCAGAACTATAGAGCTAGGAAGTTTGCGTGTGTATATATTCTCTCAGCAGATCACAGATCTCTGGCAGTGAACCCAGAATTTGCCCACAATCACCTGCACGAAATGGTCCACTGCGCCCACAGCTTTTTGATCTCGGTGCAGAAATCAGGGAAAAATTGGGAGCAGCGGGGCGGCAAAAGCTTACCGGAAACCAAAGCAGCAAACAAAAGGACTGTTCGTTCGAAAAGCAAGAGAGACGAAGACTTCCTCCGCATGCTCATGTTAACATTGGACTTGTGGATTCAAAGAGAAACCGATGCGTGAAGCAAAATCAATCGCCCCACACACAAGTGAATTTTTCTCGCCAATAATGTGAACTCGTTCCTCCATATCCTCTGGCTTTTGAGGAGAGGGCTTTACCCATAAGCATGGAGCTCCTCCACCATGTTCACGTTATCAGGAGAAAAGCCATGAGTCCCTATGGATCAAATTGAGTCTCGTAGACCGAGCGCCGATGATATGCCCTCTCACTCGTATGCTTAGGGTGGGGACCTCATGGGATAGATTTTTGCTCGAGAATGATACGAACGATATAGAGTTATTTCCATTCGCGTGCACATTGCCCAATTCTGAGCTTATCGAACCGGTGATGTCCGATTAATAATCGCTGCTTGCTTCTCGGGGCTAATTAATTTGGGATTACATAACCATTACCATTTTTGTCAGGAACAATGTGAAGATAAAAGTCGAAAGAGTCCCGGTGGGCACACCCCCATAACACATCGCATGGAAAAAGCACTGTTTGATGTGTATTGGAGAAGAAACCACAGGCGTGGGATCAGAAGCTATCGGCAGCAAGAAGTGCCAGAACTTCACGTCCCCATGGTCCTCCACACTCATCATCATCCTCCTCCTCCTCCTCCTCCTCCTCTCCTGTATATATATCTGTGTTTGCATACTCATGTTATTTCAAAGAAGAAGGAGAAGAAAATATAGCAAAACAAAAAAAGAAGAAAAAAAATTAGAAAGGCAACAACCATGGCCATTTCTTCAACTTCAAATTGGCCTCTTTGCAACTTTATGGCGATCTCCATGTTGTCGCTTCTTATGGTCGGCGCTCGATGCGAGACCGGTGCTCGACCGGTGAGGCACGACGACGGCATCGGGCCGTCGCTTGGTTCGCACAGAAGACATCTTCTAGATAACGGCCTCGGTCTAACTCCACCCATGGGGTAATATTTCACTGTTTCTCCATTGCACTATACACACTAGATGAGTGCTCCGTCGATTTTTTTTTTTATCAGAAAAATTTTCCTTTTCTATTTTCTTGCTTTTTGTCACTTGGACAAATCTCTGATTCTGCACGAGCTGTAATTGTACGTACTTGTAATTTTCAACTAAATTACTAATCCTCGGTGAACCGTCTTCGCTCTTGAACATTTGCTTATACTATACAAAGCTTATATTATAGTTAAATTCATAACATATAGTTAAGCTCTCGAAGAGTTCCTGTCACTTTATATGAATGGTTCAATCGTAAAGCCCATCATGAAAAGCGTCTCGCGAATCTCATCTAGTGGATCATCTTGGTCCGCTTCGAAAATCGAGCATATTTACTTCTTTTTCTTTGAATCTGCATCCAAATTGACATCGAATATTGGTGAACTTTTTTGATCTTTTCCATCTTCAATTTGGTTCTCCCCCACACTTCTTAAAAAGTGGTGGATCCTTTGAGCATATAAAATGAAATGATGCAAAATTCATCACTTTTTAAAAAAAGTTCCTACGTTATTTCGGTTGTATGTTCTATCTCAAAATAAAATCACCAAGGGATGCGCAATTAATTTATGTGAGTTATGCATATTATGTAATTATAGAATCAGAGGGTAATTTCTTCTTATGATTTTTCCAATTTGTCCGGACCAACAAAAAATTAGTCTATCCAATAAATTAAATCAACTTATTATATAGTGATTCACTGCCATTTGAATATTATGGGTTCATTTTCTCTAGGAAAATTACCAAAACAGTTTTAAATCTATTACAATTATATCAATTCAGTCATAAACTTTTTTTTCCTGCCAATTGAGTCATAAACCTTTTGTATTTGTGCCAATTCACTCTATTCGGCCAATTTTGACCGGCCGGCGTTGATGTGGAATTTTTTTAATAAATCTTAATTTTTATTTTTATTTTTAATTTTATTTTTCCTTTCTTTGATTCCTTTTTTGCTTTCTGTTTCTCCCAATTCCTTCTTATACGAAATTAATTTGAGCTTTGGGGGCAGGTGGAACAGCTGGAACCATTTTCAGTGCAACATAAATGAGACACTGATCAAGGAAACTGGTAAATATTTCAATAATTATAAGCATGATATATATATATATATATATATTTTCGAGTAAGAAAATCAAAATGATTTATTGGGTATGAAATGTTTAAACTCTGAAGCGGATGCGATGGTGTCAACTGGCCTGGCTGCCTTAGGATATGAATACATCAATATAGGTACGTAATTCATCTTTTCTAATCTCTTGGTGATTAATTTTTCCTTCTACTTCTGTTGTAATTGGTTCATATAATTACTAATTATAGTACGATTTAAACAATGCTTCCAATTCTCTGATTTTTCTTAATGCTTTTAGATGACTGTTGGGCTGAACACGACCGCGACATCGAGGTATGCGTGTGTATTCCCTTGCTTTGTCATCCAATTTATCTGATTACCTAATAATTGTTCTTATATCTCGAATTAGTATTTATAAGAGTATCGAAATTTCGCGATTTTCGGTTGTTGGAGAACAATGATTCGAAAAATGAAATTGATTAATGGTGGTGTTAATTGTAAGCAGGGCAATATGGTGCCAAAAGCTTCAACATTTCCCTCAGGCATGGAGGAACTGGCAGGTTACGTGCACGAGAGAGGTCTCAAGCTTGGAATTTATTCTGACGCAGGGTATATTAAATTAACTCATTATTTCCAAGGGATTTCTATGTAAATAAAAATAGATTTTTTTTTCCATGCAAAAATCTTTGAAAATCAAAGTGCTTGTAATAAAATTTCAGAATCCAGACTTGTAGCAAGAGGATGCCCGGATCGCTTGCATATGAAGAACAAGATGCCAAAACTTTTGCTTCTTGGGTAATTATTTTTCACTATGCTTTTTGACATTTTATGTGAAACAAAATTGCCTTTGTTGATTTCTATGTTCATCGATAAATCCAGGGGGTTGATTATTTGAAATATGACAATTGTGAAAACAGAGGCATCAGCCCCAGGGATAGGTATGTCAATTCACTATATTCATTTATGACGTCATAAATGCCACCAATTTCTCTCTCTTTTTGGGTTTATGTTTTTTTTTTGTTTTTTTGTGGTATAGATATCCTGTGATGAGCAAAGCATTGCAGAATTCAGGGAGACTCATATTTTTCTCTCTATGCGAATGGTGAGTTACCTTCAATACCAACAAAGGATCTTTAGCCAATAGGCATGCGACCCTGCTGGTAAAAGGATTGGGGGTGTGGGGACGCTTGTATCATATGTGCAGTGTTCGACTAATGGTCATTCCCATATAACAAATTTTTTTGTTTTTTTTTAGCAAGCTTTTCTTTCTTTAATTATTAATTGGGTGAAAAACCCAAAAAAAAAAAAAATTCCTTGGTTTTTCACCTTCATATTTTGCTATGAATGAAGGGGAGAGGAAGATCCAGCAACATGGGCACCAAGTATAGGCAACAGTTGGAGAACAACCGGGGACATCCAAGACAATTGGGATAGGCATATACTAAAATCATTTTTTTAATTAGTGAAGCAAATGATAGTAATTAGTATTTTTTTACCTAATTAATTTCTTTAATGAAGTTTTTTTTTTGGGTTTCATGTTTCATCGGTGTAGCATGACAACGATTGCTGACCAGAATGATAAATGGGCAGAATATGCTGGACCAGGTGGTTGGAATGGTAAGGATATACGCTGAACTTTTTCTAAGCTATATCATATATATGATGTGTTCTTGAGATAATACAAGGAAAAACTCCAGACTTGGGACCATTTATGATAAAAATTACTCCGAACTAATTTTTTGACAACAAAAAAACCCCAAATTAGTACACTTGTGATAAATTCACCCTCCGTTAATTAATTGTTGAGTTAGATGACACGTGACAATTGATGAGTGTACCAGTTTGGGGTTTTACTCTCTGTTTGTCACATGTGTACCAGTTTGGGGTTTTCCGTGGTATTAATCTAATTTAACGGAGGGTAAATTTGTCACAGGTATACCAATTTGGGGTCATTGGTATAAATTTGTCACAGGTGTAGTAGCAGTTTAGGGTTCTTCGTAGTATTAACCCGATAAAGAAATTCCTTTTCAGATTTTTTGAAGCGATGAGAACAAAAGGGTGTTAAAATAGGAGTGAATTCTCATTGCTTTTCTGATTGAATCAGATCCTGATATGCTTGAAGTTGGAAATGGGGGCATGACTACAGAAGAGTACCGCTCTCATTTTAGCATTTGGGCCTTGGTCAAGGTTATCTATCAGTATCAGTTAAAATTCACTCATTTACTCCATGATTTTCTATGTACAGTTGTGGGTTTGTGCTAATTTTTTGATTATTAGACTCCGTGTAATTTATGATCTTAGTCCCTTTTTTTTCACCCTTTCTCTTATAGGCTCCGCTGTTGATTGGATGCGACATTCGATCCATGGACGACGCAACGTTTGAGATACTAAGCAATCAAGAAGTCATAGCAGTCAATCAAGGTATATCAGTAACTTTTTTTTTGTTTTACCGTTTGGCTTTGATTTGTAAAGATCAATTCTTATGGTCATGGTAATGCAAAGATTTTGGGTTTAACAGATGGGCTTGGAGTTCAGGGGAAAAAGATCAAGAAAGATGGAGATCTGGAGGTAATTTATCTTTATCTTCTTGCTTAAACTTGGAATTGAACACATACATAACAAAGGGATTTCTCAATTTTCACGGCATACTGCGAATGAAATTTGCTGGGGGCAAAAACTGTTAGGTCTGGGCTGGTCCTTTGGCTGGTTATAGAGTGGCTGTTGTGCTTTGGAATAGAGGTGCTTCACCGGCAAATATTACTGCATCTTGGACCGACGTCGGTCTAAACTCAGCAGCCATCGTCGATGCTCGAGACTTGTGGGAGGTACCATCAAACAATTTTCCATGATGGGTATAAAGAATATCAATATATGTTTTCATATTGTTCTGATTGTTTTTCTTTTCTTGTTATCTTTCCTTCAAATCGCCAGCGCGTAACTCTGGCATCTGTTCGAGATCAAATCGCCGCTCGGGTGGATCCTCATGCGTGCAAAATGTTCGTCCTCGCGCCGCAGTATTAGCTTCGATGAACATGCACGTGAAAAATATTGTCATGTACTAAATCAGTTTAGTTCTGTTGAAGAAATTGTTGTGAGCATGTAGATTGTCTTGATTGAGAATGCAATAGTATTCAGAAAAAATGAATTGCATTCCATTTCCTAGCCAACAAACACTGCTAAGCTGGCTTTCTTGTCTGTATTGATCTTCTTGTTTCGTGCGCGGTAAGATATTCCTCCTGGAACATTTGAATGGACAACAAAAGATTCTGTTGGCAGACATTAGTTCAAGTTTGGAAGCTTCCGCATAATCTTATGCTATCTAGAATCTTCGGCCGACCGTCTACAGATATTCTCCAGCTGTATCAGAATAACTCCGCACTTCTGGTAGTTCGGTAGAAAGCGGCATTTGACTGCCTTCTCGACGGGAAAGGCCAAAGCTGTCATGTGCATCAGATAGAGCGTTGCATATATAATTCGAAGTCCGATTGTTCTAGGGCTACTTGTCTGTTCTGACTTGCACAAGGGCAAATTCTCGTTTTCGCAAATGAATTAAACATGTCTGTAGGGACAGAGAAATTCGAAGCTGGCATAAACAACCATGACTTGCGAGACGGAAACTTAACTTGCCTGTTACAAAAAGCACATTTAAAACAACACCCCGCATGGCGATCCTTGCGAAGCTCGATTTCTTTAAGTGAAAATGCGACAACAGACTATCCGACAGCAATGCTGTTAGAGTGAGTCATCTCTTCCGGCCAAAAGATTCAACTGGGGCACGCCAAGTAAGTTACGATAATAACAAACATCCTGTGGTTTACTGTTCATTCCTAGATTGCGATGTTCTCATTGCTTTCCTCGGGAAATCCATCGTCACGTAGGTTCAAAGGACCTAACTTTATCTCGCCTTGTGAAATTAGTATGCACCTATTTATAGAGGTTTCGTGCAGAAAAGGAAATACACAAGCTTCTCATGGATTACTTTTCGCTTTCTCTTCCCTTGTTCTTGCTTGTTTTGAGCGCCGTATCAGCAGGTGCAGCAAGCGGTATCAATCCAAACAGGAAGCTCGGTGAATCCGGACCAAGAAGAGATCTGTTAGATAATGGGTTGGGTCGGACTCCGCAGATGGGGTAGGCATACTTTGCCTTTGCAATTTATGAATAATCTTCAACGGATAACACTATGACAACAATCCATTAGCATCTTTTGGGATCATTGCAAGAGGAGACAGGAGTTACTTTGACATACTTATGTGTTCATTATACCAACTTCAAATCTTCTCATGCCGCCTTTTCAAGATCTAAGCAAAAAGGAATGTTTGGATATAATTATTTGTCCCATGCAGATGGAACAATTTTAATCACTTCCCTGGCAAGCTAAATGAGGAGCTCATTCGCCAGACAGGTAATTTCTTCAGGATAAATCTCGCATTTTGTTTTTGCTCCGGTGCTTGCAGATGCAAATATTAAGGAATCACGCAGGAGCCTAACCGGGCCAATTATCTCCTTCCAGCTCTTAATACATCGATTCTCACATTTCCTTCACTCTCGCAGCCGATGCAATGGTTTCCACAGGGTTGGCAGCTCTGGGATACGAGTACATTAATCTTGGTAGCGGCTTTTCGTTTTGGTTTTAGTATGTACCGAAGAAGTGGTAGAATTTTCTATTTTGCCTGACTCTAGCTTTTGATCAGATGATTGTTGGGCTGAACTGAACAGAGATTCTCAGGTACAAAATCTCTACACATGAGAGTCATTATATTCTTGCCTGCGGTCTCTTTTGGTGGATCTCGCCATATATATTGACCTCTTAGTCAATAAGTGTGGATTATTTCTTAATCAGGAAGCTAGGACATTAAATTGTTTGGATTCTGATTGTTTCAGCATATTTGCTTGTAAATCCAAGATGACTAATCTATCAGGATGTCAGATAAGTTTTTATTCTTGTAATGAGCAATGTTTTCTTGCACCAGCAAGCACTTGGTTTTCACACTCGTCCTACTTGCAGAGCTAACACAACAGATATTTGCTTAACTTTCGACGTACTTCTCAGTGATGTCATCAGACTGAAACTCGTGGTCGATTGTTCTTGAGGATTGTATTGGTCTGGTGCAAATTAGTTTTACCAAGTCATTGTTTGGTTGCCAGAGCCTTGCATGATGCAGGTGCTTATCAGCGAGCTTGCAAACGTGTGTTGATCTGATTCAAAATATTTGTGCAGGGGAATTTAGTTCCAAATGCTACTATCTTTCCCTCTGGTATGAAGGCACTAGCCGACTACATCCATAGCAAGGGTCTCAAGATTGGAATATATGGAGATGCCGGGTACGGACATCTCGTGGATCCTTTAAGTCACATATCTTCCAGATGAACTTATCCTAATTATTGCAGCAGCCTTGGCACGATGAACAAATTCAGCAATGTTCAAGTGAATGCTCACTAGTTTCTTTTTAAACAAGAGCAAACATAAGCTAATGTCCCATTTTTGCGGATCGTATGTTTTGCCTTAATGTGAGCCGGCAGATTCACTAAGGCACCTTCAGTGAGCTCCAACTTGACATTTCCTCTGTTGAAGATGCCAACATTACTCGTCATATGGGCCGCCTCATAACAAGCTTATTTATCTTGACCAGAACATTGACATGTGCAAAGACAATGCCAGGGTCACTCGGCTACGAGGAACAAGATGCCAACACTTTTGCTTCATGGGTATGTATTGTCTGCACAAATTTCTGCATAGATGCACAAGAAGTAGCACTCCATAAGGAAAGTTTCTCCCAAAAGCATCCAATAACCATTGGATTTTGATTTGACATCAGATGTTCTAGATTATGCTGTTGTTGCAAATGGACTTCAGTTATTCTTATTTAAGTTGAAATGCATTCTCCTACTGTCGCTACTGGCGTGATTAGCAGTTATTTTTATTCTCATATCTGATCCTTTATTACCCCGAGTTTTTCCCAGGAACATGATTTTGGCATGTCATCCGTGCCTTTACGAGGCTCAGTTCAACTCACTCTTATGCAATCTTTTCTGATATCTTCAATCTTCCAACAACAAAAAAAAAGTTCAACTCCATGTTTGGGAACATAGTACTTTTACTCTTGGGTTTGGGATCTTCTGTTCTCAAATCTTGAATTTATTGTCTTGGTACTTTGCAGAGCGTTTATTTATGTATGAAATTACCTGAAAATCACTAGACTGAACCTCCAGAAAAATAGTAGGCTTGCCAATTGGGTCTACTCTGAAATATTTATCATCTCTAGTCTCAAATCTTCTAGTGCCACACATGCTTAATCTCACCAATTAATTCCACCTCTTGGTTTAATTACTGCAGGGGATTGATTACTTGAAGTATGATAACTGTCACAACAATGGGATTGACCCTCAAGAAAGGTAAAGCAGATAAGATTTGATTGTGGAAAGGTAATCAACTATGACTTGTGAATGAACACTTTCGGAGACTGATTGGCAGATACACAAAGATGAGCAAAGCCCTTCTGGACACTGGAAGGCCAATCTTCTTTTCTCTGTGTGAATGGTATGTGACCACATCGAACCCCGGCAATTGCTTTTGGCGTACGCATCATCTACGCATGACAGTGTTCAGAGACTGAACAATTATAGTCACTATAAAGTCACAAAATGATTCATGTGGTCTCTGTAGGGGCCAAGCCTATCCTGCAACTTGGGCGGCGAGCGTAGGAAATAGTTGGAGAACTACTGGAGACATAAAGGATAACTGGGGAAGGTAACATGAACCAGATCAACTAATTGATGGAAATGAATTCTCGGTTTCGATAATCAGATGAACGAGAAAGTTACTTTTGTTGCTGAACATGGGAAAATCGATTCTTTTCCGTTGCAGTATGATATCGAAGGCTGATCAAAATGATGCTTGGGCATCGTATGCTGGACCAGGCGGATGGAACGGTTATAATGATCGATCTTTTCACATGCAATTAGGATATGAAACTCGATTTGTTTAATGGATGCCCTAAAGCTCTGGCAACTATCCTGTGGTTTTCAGATCCCGACATGCTTGAAGTTGGTAATGGAAATATGAGTACAGAAGAATACCGATGTCACTTCAGCCTTTGGTCTTTAGCAAAGGTAAATGTTCATCCCATAGACGAATTGTGTAGACTCTTATTTATGTTTCCTTTCGAGATTTACGTTTCCTTACAGTTCATCACTTTACAGGCTCCGCTTATCTTAGGTTGCGATATTAGGTCCATGGACAATGACACGTTCGAGCTGGTCAGCAACAAGGAGGTCATTGCTGTTAATCAAGGTCTGGAGATAATAGTCAAATTTCATGATAATCTTATGGTCAATGGAAAGGGCAAAAGGACGTTACAACCTCATGATCCTTGTTTTCATGTGGCAGATGAGCTTGGAATTCAAGGCAAGAAGGTGAAGAAAACTGGAGATGTAGAGGTGAATCTGCCGAGATGATGCACTACTGTACAAGGAGTGTACGTGATTTTCGCGTTATGATATGCTCACTAGTCCTCTCTTTTTTCATGTCAATATGTAGGTTTGGTCGGGTCCGCTGAGTGGCGACAGAGTGGCTGTAGTCCTTATGAATAGAGGGCCTTCTGCCGCTACCGTGACTGCCGAATGGAGCGACATTGGTCTAAATTCTTCTGTGATCGTCGATGCTCGTGACTTATGGGAGGTATGAGTGCAAGAATTCCCATTTTTTTTCAAGCTTCCACGCGACACGATATGCTGTGAATAGGATCAGAATCTGTCTCTTACATACTTAAAGCCGCATATTACCCAGTTTAACATGAAGATGGCTTGACATTTTTCAGCATTCGACGACAACCTCGATTCAAAATCAACTGGATGCAACTCTTGATTCTCATGCCTGTAAGATGTACGTCCTGACGCCACATTAGCACGCCATTCATCTGGAACTACAAGTGCGCAACGACTCCTCTAGACATCCGTCAATATGATGCAATAAAAAAGATGATAAGTGTTTCCACATATGCAGAAACATAACTCGTACCTCTGTCTGGACAGAATCTAACATCTATCTTTATCTTAACTTCACGCACGACCAAGATTAGATCAAGACAGCCGCATTAACTGTTCCTAGCAACCAAACTGTAATCAAGAAGCGTAAACCCGCGAATTCCCAGGTTTTGTTACAATTTAGGAAGCTAGGAACACTAGAATTTTCTGTTAACCTGTTTAAGGGAACTTCTATTAATCGCTTATATAACTTGTAACCTCTCTGGAGGTCTCTTTGAACAGCAAAATGATCCTGCCAACACAATAAAAACAGTCAATGTAGCTTTAGACCATCATATAAATCTAAAGATTGTGAGCATCCTGTAGTGTTTCCGCAAAGTACTTCATAACAGCATAGTTACAACTACTCTTATATTAGACAGAACCCAATATAAACTCAAAATCGAGGGCGAACACCCCCAATTTCTTCGGTCTGTCGAGGTTAGCAAATTTCCTATGGCAAACAAGAAGGCAGGAAATGATTGCTTACAAACTGAAAAGGTCTACTCAATAGAAAAGAGATCGCGGGTCTTGTCACAGTAAAGTCATTCGGTGACCCACCAAGGCTCCTATGCGGTTCAGGAACTTTCAAAGCTTATCCCCCCCCCCCAAAAAAAAAAAAGACCGGACCCTATATATGGCGCTAGCACTTCGGGTTCTTTCTATTTTATCCCATTGCATTCCAATATATGCGGTTAATAATAATCTTATAAGCGAAGTGGTCATCGTCTGACCAATTGGCTCAAACACCGGATCGCAAGTGCCCGCCCATCCTATCTTGCCCTACGTACATGGAATGGCTCTCTTAGTTACTCTGCACTGAAAAGGGAAGAAAAAGGCCGATTCGTTGTGTCGAACAAGGTCTAATGTATGCCTTGCCGGTTACCACCTGTTATGACTACGGTGTACAAGGGTCAGCACTAAATGAAACCATGCGGAGCAATATGGAGTCGAATCAATCTCAATGCAGCTCAATACATAGGCAAATAAAAACTTGGGATATGTCCGAGTAATATTGACATAACCTGCCATTTTCACGAAACCTTCCCTAGAATTACTTGCAGGGAAAAACTTGAAACCAAGCAAAACAGGGAAGAATCAAAAGCTCTGAAGTGTGTACCTGAAGAGATGTTAATAAAATTGATTTCCAAGCTACATAATTTTTATGTCCTTTTTTGTTAGGCATGTTTGTTAGGCATGTTGTTAGGCATAGTTGTTAGGCATGTTGCCACATGTTGTAATATTTAGACTTTGTGTTAGACATGGTTGCATTTGTGTTGTAGTTTTTTGACCTTCTTTTGGTTTATTGAATGTTGTGTTCACAAGGGATTGTGTAAGCTATAAATACATGAGGGTTGTTCATGTATCCATAAGAGAGAAGCCATAGAACTCCTAGTGAGCTTCATATTGTATCCCATCCGAAGTTGATTCCAATAAGAATATTTTCTCCATCCATTTTGTGCCTCATTTCGTATATCCGAGAGTCACCCTTCTTTTTTTTCTGGTTCCAACATTTGGTATGAGAGCTAGAAATGGCATCCACTAGTTCCGTTCAAATGCAGCTTCCAAAGCTGAACGGAAAGAATTTCAACAACTGGCCCGTCCAGATGAAGGTTCTTTTCAAATCGCAAGATTTGTGGAATCTGGTTGAAAATGGCTACAACGAAGTGGCCGATGCCGTAGCATTCGAGGCTTTAAGAAAGGAGGAGAAAGAATCTCTGGTGGAGTCCCGGAAGAAAGATCAGAAAGCATTATGTGCGATTTTTCAAGCCGTGGAGGAAACGATATTTGAAAAGTATCGTGTTCGGAGACCGCAAAAGCAGCGTGGGATATTCTACAAAAATCCTACAAAGGCGACGATCGTGTCCGGCGGGTGCGGCTACAAACACTTCGAGGTAATTTTGAGTCTTTACGCATGAATGACTCTGAACCAATCTCAGCATATTTTGATCGTGCTCAAACCATCGTTAACCAATTGAGGGTTAATGGTGAAGAACTCCATGATGTACGTGTCGTAGAAAAAATCTTGAGGTCTTTGACCGAAAGATTTGACTACGTCGTCGCCGCGATCGAGGAAGGGCAAGATGTGTCAACATTAACATTGGAGCGGTTGATGGGTTCATTGTGCTCACATGAGCAAAGAATGAATCAAAAGTCTATTGATTCAGTTCCCGAGCAAGCATTGCAAAGTCGGGTCGCCCCATCAAATCGAGGAGGCTATCAAGGTGGTCAAAGTCACGGAGGAGGCCGAGGTAGAGGTGGAAATCCAAATTTCACCGGAAAATTTAAAACACGTGAAAAATCAAAAGTCAAGTGTTTTAAATGTAACAAATTCGGACATTACAAATCCGAATGCCATGCAAAGGCGACGTACGAGCAGGCGGAGCACGCACATGCCACCGATGCTAAAGAGTACATGGTACTAGCATGTACGAAGGATGACTCAAGTATCGTAGATACCAACACATGGTACCTAGATACTGGGTGCAGCAATCACATGACCGGCCGAAAAGAATTATTCTCGCATTTGGATGAAACGAGTCGTGGTGAAGTCAACTTCGGGAATAAATCAAAAATTCCCGTGATGGGCAAAGGTAACATTAATATCAAGTCAAAAGATGGTACTAATGTAGCTATTGCAGATGTTTACTTTGTGCCAGGACTTTTTTGGAATTTGCTAAGTGTTGGGCAACTTTCCGAAAAAGGCTACAAAGTTCACATTGAAAATGGAGTTTGCACCATCAGAGGTGTCAACAACAAATTGATCACGACGGTACAGATGACGAAGAACCGGATGTTCCCCATGACTTTGCAGACAAAGAATCTCTTGAGTTTTCAAGCAATGATGAAAGACAACAACTGGCTGTGGCATCTTCGATTTGGGCATTTAAATTTTCGTGGACTAAAATTACTGGTCTAGAAAAAGATGGTGACCGGTATGACTTTAATTGACAGTCCAGATCACTCATGCAAAGGATGTCTCGTTGGAAAACAACATCGAGAATCATTTCCAGTTGGGAAAGCCAAAAGAGCAAAGCAGCCTTTGGAGCTGGTACATACAGACATATGTGGTCCTGTTGAGGTTGAATCATTCGGACAAAAAAGGTACATGCTAATTTTTGTGGAGGATTTTACCAGAAAAACTTGGGTATATTTCTTGAGAGAAAAATCTGAAGCTCTTGGCAAGTTCAAAGAATTTAAAGTCTATGTTGAAAAACATAGTGGCTTTAATCTAAAGATGTTGAGATCGGATAGAGGGGGAGAATTTACCTCAAATGAATTTGACAAATATTGTAAAATTCATGGAGTAAAACGTCAGTTGACTGCCAGCTATACCCCTCAACAAAATAGTATAGCAGAAAGAAAGAACAGGACAATCTTTGAAATGGCAAGAAGTAAGTTGAAAGCAAAAAATTTGCCCAAGAAATTTTGGGCAGAAGCTGTTACATGTGCTGTATTTGTACTAAACATGTGTCCAACAAGGAGTGTTCTTGGAAGAACTTCAGAAGAGGCTTGGAGCGGCAACAAGCCAGATGTTTCGTTCCTACGAGTATTTGGGTGCGTGGCATATCCCCATATACCTGATGAATGGAGGAAGAAGCTGGATGACAAAAGCGAGAAGTGCATCTTCATTGGCTACAGTGATACAACTAAAGGTTATAAGCTATATAACCCAGTCATTGACAAGGTAATCATCAGCAGGGATGTCCAGTTTTTTGAAGATGAAGCCTGGGATTGGAACCAGAAGGGTGACCAAAAAAGCATTACCATCGAAGATGAACCACTGGTGGGTGAGACAGAAACACCTTCATCATCTTCAAATAGTGGTCCATCTTCTTCATCATCTTCAACTAGTGGTACATCTTCACCAACAGCAGCTTCAGAACCACAACTACGTCGTTCACAACGACTGAGGGAGACGCCAGCAAAATTCAGGGATTATATGGTCACAAGATACGGTGACAGTGAGAGTAACAGAATCACTGATGAAACACTGGTAAACTTTTGTTTATTTGCTGAATGTGACCCTGTAACCTATGATGAAGCAGCTGTAGATGAGAAATGGATTCAAGCAATGGATGAAGAAATTCACTCCATTGAGAAGAATAACACATGGGAACTAACTTCTTTACCACCCGGTAAGAAACCCATTGGTGTCAAGTGGGTGTACAAGACGAAGTACAAACCCGATGGTCAGGTGGACCGTTACAAAGCCAGACTGGTTGTAAAAGGCTACAAGCAAAAGCCAGGTATTGATTATTTTGAAGTATTTGCACCAGTGGCCCGGATGGATTCCATTCGGATGATCTTAGCGCTTGCAGCTCAAAACCGTTGGAGGATTCATCAAATGGATGTAAAATCAGCATTCCTAAATGGCGTTCTTGAAGAAGAAGTCTACGTGGAGCAACCACAGGGCTATGAGAAGAAAAGGCATGAAAATCAAGTCTACATGCTGAAAAAGGCATTGTATGGGCTAAAACAGGCACCTCGTGCTTGGTACACGCGTATCGACACATACCTGTTGGAGCATAAATTTCAAAAGTGTCCGTATGAGCATACTATGTATATCAAGTCAAATACTAATGGTGACATCATAATTGTGTACCTTTATGTTGATGACTTGATATTTACAGGGAGTTGTGAAAAAATGTTTGCTGAATTCAGGGAGGCTATGACAAGCCAGTTCGAGATGACTGATTTGGGATTGATGTCCTATTTTCTTGGCCTTGAAGTGAAGCAGACATATGATGGCATATTTATTTCACAGCAGAAATATGCTAATGATATTTTGAAGCGATTCAAAATGGAATCGCTCAAACCAATTCGGACTCCCGTAGTAGAACGGTTGGAGTTGATGAAAGAAGGAACCGGTGAACTGGTAAATCCTACTTATTTCAAAAGTATCGTTGGTAGTTTGAGATATTTGGCCTCTACTAGACCAGATATTACATATGGAGTGGAAATTATTAGCAGGTTCATGGAAAAACCATACCAATCACATTTGCAGGCAGCAAAAAGAATTTTACGGTATGTCAGTGGAACTCGTGACCATAGAATTCTATATTCTTGTACTGACAATTTTAGTCTAGTGGGTTACACAGACAGTGATTGGGCTGGCGATACTGAGACTCGAAAGAGTACTTCTGGATATGCTTTCTTTCTCGGATCGGGAATAATTTCTTGGTCCTCGAAAAAGCAACAAGTTGTTGCACTTTCGACAGCTGAGGCAGAATATATGGCGTTAGCTGCAGTAGCGTGTCAAGCGATATGGCTTCATAGGATGATGAGTGAATTGATGCATGAACAAGCAGGTCCTACCAAAATAATGTGTGACAATAAGTCGGCTATTGCATTAGCCAAGAATCCTGTATTTCATGGCAGGAGCAAGCACATCGATATCAAGTATCACTACATTTGTGAGCGAGTCAAAGATGGCGAGATTGAACTTGATTTCTGTAGGTCCGAAGACCAGATTGCAGATATCTTGACAAAACCATTGAAGGCGGATTCATTCGAAAAATTAAAGAAGATGCTTGGTATTGCTGATTACGGAAATCAATTTTAAGGGAGGCTGAAGAGATGTTAATAAAATTGATTTCCAAGCTATATAATTTTTATGTCCTTTTTGTTAGGCATGTTTGTTAGGCATGTTGTTAGGCATGTTGCCACATGTTGTAATCTTTAGACTTTGTGTTAGGCATGATTGCATTTGTGTTGTAGTTTTTTGACCTTCTTTTGGTTTATTGAATGTTGTGTTCACAAGGGATTGTGTAAGCTATAAATACATGAGGGTTGTTCATGTATCCATACGAGAGAAGCCATAGAACTCCTAGTGAGCTTCATATTGTATCCCATCCGAAATTGATTCCAATAAGAATATTTTCTCCATCCATTTTGTGCCTCATTTTGTATATCCGAGAGTCACCCTTCTTTGTTTTCTGGTTCCAACAGTACCATGATTCAAAAAGTTGTGTCATGATGACATCTTGATTAATGGACGTCAAAATTACAATAGGAAGTCCTGCTGAACTATATAAACTATATATTTTCAAGATATCATTGTTTTAACTCGAGCATTTTCGTTGTTCCAAGGAATTTTAAAGATGCAGAATCACTCAAGGCCAAGCTCAGATCACCTATTAGGTTCTCAAACCACATTGAGCAAAAAAAAAACTTTTATAGCTAAGGCACATCCGGTGCATGAGTATCCTGAAATGGAATAGAAGGTTCTCCAATTTGTCCGGCCTAAAGGGTTCTCGAATCAATGCTGTCGCAGCGAGGTGGGGTGTTTCCTCGGCCCGAATAAGGAAAGCATAAGCTCGGACTAAGATTTTCATGATCTGGGAAATCTAGGAAGCAAGTCTTGACATCCTGATGACTACAGGACTAAAGTTACCAACTGGCTCTGAGAGAGGGTATCAGAGTGATAAGAGGCAATACCCTTCAGGAAAACTAAGACCTCATCCACTAATTTTAACTGATCACTAAGCTCACATAATCATCACTCTCTATCTGTACATAGCCCAACCCTACTGGCTTTTCTAACCAGTAAAGTCATTAGAGACAGAGAAAAAGATCATAAAGACTAAGCCAAACATTACAGCCGCCGCCTTTCGAACGACGTCGTGTATCGTGATACGTCTCTCCTTCTATGCACCTGCAACGACGTCAAACGTGATCACGATACAACAGTAGCAATGGACGATGACTGTCCGTATTGTCCTCCAAGATACAGCAAATTCTAGTCCGATCGGATATCCCGGACAATGACTGTATGTTACGGGCACGCGGTTCGCAATGGGAACCTCTCGCAGGATGGTTGCTCCCGGTGCTTGCTCTACAGCACCACTGCCCGAAGAACACTTGTGATAGATGTTGGATATGCAAACCAGATTAATTTCCCCCCCCCCCCCCCCCCCAAAAAAAAAAAAAAGACCGAAGGCGACCGTGAATGGCTTGGAAAACATTATCGTGAAATCGATGCTCATATCTCTTACAAAAATGACCAAATAAAAAATATTTTGACATAAATTATTATCGATAATGATAGCTTTTTTTCCATTGATTAAATTATTTAAAGAGATAACGGCGATTTTTTTTAAGAAAACATTTTCTTTCTAAATTATTCATTTTTCGTGAAACAAACGAAGTCGAAGATGATGCTCAAATCTTATGAAAAACTCAAAAGTCTCGATTTGAAGCCATTCTTTTTCTCGAGGCAATTTCAAGATTATGTTTGGATAATGAAAATTGAGTAGGAACATGCTTATTCAACGACGTAGTGCATCATCTTCGTGGCACTCGAGTTTGATATGGTGAATACCATTTTTTATTGGGTGCGTTTATGTCGTGTAAAATAAATAATTTAAAAAATAATTTGATTAAGGCGATCGTTTGTGTCACTTATAAAAATAAATGAATCAAGAATACATAAATTATTGTCTATATAGAAATATTTTTTATTAATTGATTATTTTAAGAGATTAGTTTTAAAAATAAATATTTAAAAATTATTCATTGTTCCACGAAATAAAGAAACGTTAAATATTTAAATAATAGTGACATGGAATATCCTATAGAATAAATTAAAAAACCACGCCTCCCGAGATTGAGAGTGCTGAATGAAAAAACTCACGAAGCTTGATATTTTTCGATTCGAGTAAGATGATTGCAGCCGCCGGTGCTGGTCACTGTTGGATCTTGAAGACTGGTTCTTGCGCTCTTCTTCGTCCGCACTCGTCCTCTTCACCTCTCGCCAAGACACTCCCTTCGCGTCCTCGTCTTTCGAAGAACCGCAATCCCATTTCGTGTTCCCGCAGTGCGCGCGAAGAAGACGATAATGCTTCGACGAGCAGCAGCGGAAGTGCGGATAGGGCGAAGGGGTCGGGGACCACCGCGAGAGCGCGGAGGCTGCTCAAGATTCGCGAGGAGAAGCGGAGGCGTGAGCACGATCGGCTTCACGGCTATCCCGCTTGGGCCAAGTCAGTCAGTCAGTCACGCCGTGAAGTTGTTTGATTATATTCCCGTGCGAGTTCGCATTGCTAAAGCTTTGATTTTGTTGGTTGTGGACTTTTTGTTTTTTTTCGTTGTCTGCAGGGTTCTAGAGTACGCCTGCAAGGACGACACTGAGCTTCGCGCCGTTCTTGGTGATAGCATCGGCAACCCCGAGCTCATGAGGCAAAAGGTGGGTTTTGTTTTGTTTTTTCTTGCTTCGTCGGTGGTGAAAGCTTGAGTATTCGAAGAATGTCGTTCTCGTATCTGTCTTTCAGTTTACGTTTTCTAGTAATCCACCCATGCTACTTTCCTTTTTCTCGTGTTGGCATTCAGTTCGAGAACAAAGAAAAAAAAAATTGTTGTGTCTTGTCTTCACTAGAGTGGACAGTGTTGTCACGTGAAAATCTGAGATCATATTCATATGCTCCAGGTAGAAGAACGAGTGAGAAAGAAGGGTCGAGATTTAAAAAAATCTAAGACTGGATCGGTCCTCGCTTTCAAAGTTAGCTTCAGAGAGTACTCTCTCTCTCTCTCTCTCTCTCTCTCTCTCTCTCTCTCTCTCTCTCATATTGCTTGCCACAATGGGGACCGTGTTCTTGTCAAACTTGAGCCATTTCAGAATTCATTGGTAACAATTACTGCTCAAATCTGTAGTTATGCAGCACCATCATGTTTACGAGTAAATGATGAGATCCTTGTTTTCGGAAGTACCTATATTAATGTATTACTGATGTCGGTGCATCTTACTTTTGATTGTTCTAGCAGTGGCTGCGGTATCTAGCTTTGCTATAATTTTTCAGTATCTCACCTCCAGTTATGTCGTTTCACTTGTATCCCACTTTATTTTTCTGTACAATTCTACTCTCTAGAGACCATGTATGTCATTTTTCTTTGTTATACTTCCTTGTATTGAATCACGTAAATGAGTATACCTGAAGGATGATGCTTTGCAGTAGTCTGCGTGTGGTAGTACATTTTCCCCACTCATAAATCAGGTTACTTCGGCACTTCTCACTTTAGGTGAATTGCGTTACCTTCTTTCTTCTAATGATTTCTGTTTTGTCTTGATGTGCAGTTTCAATCCTGCTGAATCGTACATATGGTTTGAACTCTATGGATCTCCATCAGACAGGGAGGTTGATCTAATTGGAAGTGTAGGTTAATGGTTCTATTCCTCCGTCTTCTAAAATTGGTTGAGTATTATCTGTTTGTTCTTTTGTTTCTTCATACTTCTACTTGCAGCTTGTTTATGAGGACCCTATGCAGGTTATTCAATCATGGTATGTCATGGGGCGCCTGGGTGCCTTCAATTCTTCTAATATGCAGGTTGGAATACTTCCTTATATAAATATCTTATTCTACAATTTTAGTGACATTTATGGGCATCAATCATCAAAAGAACAAATCAATATGCTTATATGGGCTCAAGATAAGCTCAAACTGGAGCTTAAAGAACATAACATGGCCAACCTTCTCTCTTGCCAATACCAAATCATTTTGTGTGCGTGTGAAGCTGAAAACTGGGTAGTTGATTTGTTTAGATTTTTCAGAAAATGGCATCCTTTCAGTGTTCACCATGACCTTTTTTCTTTATCATGTTTGGCTGATAGCGTGCTCTTAAGAGAAGTTCCACTAAAATCGTAATTATTGCAGCTGGCAAATATGTCGATGGACTATGATCCTCTCTATGATGCTGACAAGGGTGCAAAGGTGATACCATCATCATTCCATGATATTGGTGATGTGGAGTTCCAGGACAACTGGGGTCGTTTTTGGTATGTGGTTTAGAGACGCTTGGGTTTCTTTTTCTACTTTTGTCTCTCTCTGAATATTTTTTCATTGCAAAAAAATTTCTTTCAATCTGTCGTGCAGGGTTGACCTCGGTACCTCTGATTACTTTGCTATTGATGTACTCCTAAACTGCTTGACAGTTTTAAGCTCAGAGTAAGTCTCAAGCTACTGGAAGAAACAAGGATTTTGGAAAATCGTAGGAACTTATTAGCACTTTCATTTTTTACGTTCAATAAGTCATTGATCATGGTCTCCATTTCAACAGGTACTTGGGCATTCAGCAAATTGTTTTTGGTGGTCGGCGCATGGGTGACTGGGAAGAAGGGATGACCAATCCAGAGTATGGATATAAGTACTTTAAGATTTGATTTATATGTTAGATGATCCATATGTACATTCTTACAACTTGGCAAGAGCACATAGGTAAAAAGTCCTGGTTTTGGAAAGTGGATTTTGATTGCAAGTCAATTGCCAACTAAGAGCATTGGAGTTTCGTTGAAGAATGGGAAGTCAAATACGTAATGACATGACGAGGCTGATTCATCTCTTCAGAATCCCTGGTTCTTACATGAATATCATTCACTATGGTCTCACTTACTGAGAAGTTCTATGCCTTCATCCAGTCATTGATTATACATTTCCAGATATTCATACGCCAGTGATCTTTCCGTCTTCAGTAGAGACGTCTATCATATGTATTTGTGATAGACATCATTTGCCCGAATACGTAGACAGTTTACTTTAGGGTTCGCTTATTACTGTCTTCCTTGGTTGACTGGAAGCTTCACAATGTCAGACATGACTCTTTCCTGTTTTCATTCCTCCTATGTCGTGTCATTGTTATATTGAAATGCAAAAGGAAAGATAGATGTACTAATCCACCTACTACGTGGAGATCGGTTATTTATAACGCTAAGCAATAACAAGATGAGGTATAGATAAACCTTTGCTACTGTAAGAATCAAAAGGCAATGTGTCAACCTTGAAATCATGCACAGCCACAGCTACTTGCTGGATAAGATGTAAGAGGCAAAATAGATGGGAAAGAAATCCAACTCAACACATCGGCAGAATTAAGTTGTAGAAGCAAATAAACAACAGAATTCACGAGAGTTCAAATGTTTCTCTCTAGGTATGAGCTTAGCTTAATAGGGTTTGGATATTGTGCTCTGCTTGAAATCCTTAAGAAACATCTTCATTCCTTGGAAAAACACCTCTGAGAAGGTATAGATGAGCCATGTCGTTGACATGGTGAGACAGGACTTAGGGCTGTATATTTATCATATACCATGAGACACGAAGAAGTTATAATCATGATGACTAAAATTGTGCTCTCTTAACCAGAACCAAGCAGCACGCTGGTAGGAAACCATCATCTCGCGATCAAGTGTCTTAGGATTGACCCAAAACACTCCATTCATCTTATATGTGCTCATTGCAAATGGAGGAATCCCTATCTCATGCTTACTTTCTCCATTTGTGAGGACTTTGCTTTCTCTTCTTGGTGGAATAATGGATTCAATTCTCTGATTGTCTTCTGGAATGACTTTTACCAGACCTGAACATCAAATTGCAAATTACATTCCTTGAGAAATAGACCTATATGAACTTGCAAATAATTGGTAGATCACGTACCAAGGAGGACATATAAACCGGGTGAAAAGAAAATGAACATGTTAAACATGTACGGAGCACATGCTTGTACTGTTGTTAATCACGATTTAAACACCTCAAAGCTAAATGACATTCATGTAAAAATTAAATATGATCTAGAAAAAGCTTACAAGGAAGCTGTGTACATCTACTACAAATATGGGCAATGTATGCAGTAAGTTGATCTACAGTTAACTTGATTCACCTTTAACGGAAAGGATCTTCTAATTACAACTACACTTCCAGGAAAAACTCAACTGGCAAACGAACATATGCTAAAAAGCATGTTGGGGATCATTTTGATCCGTGAGAAGATAATGCATGCTTGAACTGTTCACCCGGTATTAAAAAAAAAAATCTGTAGTTTGTCAATGTCGTCTCCTTAAAAATCAACTATTGTGAGCTAGTGAGCTGGTCTTTCACATACCAAAGTAATCTTATTGGAACTTCTCATATTCATTAGGCTCTAGACATGATTGCAATCATATCGAAGATATGCCAAATATGATCGATCAAACAACGATGTCAAATGCATCATTTTGGAAGCCTAGAGTACCTAACCATATTCGACCAAAAAGAGAGAGTACTGAACCATATATGGTTAACAGTTATAAGGACAAATATTATCCAATGAAGAATACTTGTATATGGTGATGATCTTTCAAATATGTGGGTTTTGGAAGATCCGTTGTATATGAAACAAAAGATTCTTACTATAATGAGAGTCATGAGCACATCATGCCTGTTATAATCCCTTAACATATAAAAGTTAGGTGTATTGTTAAAGATGCCGATGATGGTGAAATTCCTTAAAGCAGATATTTCTCACAAAATCGGAGAGAAAACTATAAGAACTCCTGAAGACGAAGATCGAAATAATGGT
The DNA here is from genome assembly GCA_029784005.1 of Lenwebbia sp. NSW1173648. NCBI lineage: Eukaryota > Viridiplantae > Streptophyta > Magnoliopsida > Myrtales > Myrtaceae > Lenwebbia > Lenwebbia sp. NSW1173648. The sequence continues at coordinate 6,075,755 of JARCGZ010000010.1, read as the reverse complement.
TGTTACTACATCTACGATGTCACTATGAAGATTGATCAAGTAATAGAGCAGAACTTTCTTCGCTACGGATTAATAAAAAATAGTTGGTTGGACGTAAGAACTCAAGATAAGAGTTTCTGAGGCACTGCAAGGAAAAGATAGACTTGCTACATTGTACACATCTACTAGGCAAAATATTTTACCTCTAAAGCTTGAGGATACGACGATGGGTATCAAATTTTCATCACTATCATTTGGCCAGAAAGTTTGTACATCAGTTCTACTTGTTAATTGTTCGGGTCGCGACATTAATCAATTGAACTATGTGAAGAACGTCTTTGAGTAGTTAAAATGTGCAATTAATTACAGTATCTTTTTCATCATTAGGTTGCTTTTCTTATTACACATTTGCAATTGTTGGAAAGCACTGTTGATTAAAGACGGACTTCAACAACCGAACATGGACTTTCAGTGACCAAACTTTCCTTCACTAATAGCACTGGAATAACTTTCTTCACCTTTTCTGCATGAACAATAGAGACCCCAAATTTTGACTCAAAGTTTCCACCAAAGACATTGGTGATAATCACGCTTAGACATCCAAAAGCAGAATTCCTACCTCTAACACTTAGACATCCACAAGAAGAAGTCCTTCCAAACGACATATTCATTGCCGCTTGCACACTAGATCATGTTTAACTTGCAAAGAAGTTTTCTTATAAATGCTTACTTAGTACAGTGTCCCTTGTCGAGCGACAAGTTGTTGTGATCATGCATATAAAGGTATAGACATTAGGGGGAAAATGATCTTAATGTCTATACCCTTGGGTTGCTTCTTTTATTGCATAAGTTCTATCCTTACAAGGTTTGGCCATTCAAATCAATCAATGTACCAATTTTGACCATTGAATAACAGATTCACTTGTGAATTGAATTGAAAAATACTTATAATATTAGTATATGTGAGAACCATACATACAAATGATGAGTGATACGTTTTCATGATGATGGATAGTTTTAAAATGGTCGTCCAACGTTTTTGATAAAGTAGGGTTTGCTGGAAATTCCCTTTGTCGTACTCCAGCATAGTTAAGCCAATCAATAGGTTTCAATAGAAGTATTGAGCCTCATTGATAAATCTTTTAGAAGGAATGAGTTTCAATCTCTTAAGACGTTCAAGCAATATGAGGCTCTGATTTCTTTTGAATTCCTTCGAATGGGTTTGATTGGGATGAAGTCCACACATGGCTATTTCTTGTCTTCGATCCACTGATGCTTGGACAATGAGATCATTTTGTATTGGCAAATAGACTATAGTGGCCGTGATTTAAGGAAGAATCAAGTTGAGTTGAGGACCATCACATGAAATCTTGCTCTTGAATGTTATGATAACAAGAAGTAGAGAGAGATCCAAAGTCATTTGATAGAGATCGAGTAGCTATAGCAGATCCTTTTAGAGATCAGAAGTCCATTCCAGGTACACCCATTTGAGTAGCAATTGCCCCTATGCCAGTGGCAGGTCTCATTCAAAAGCCACTTTAGTGGATGTGCCCCAATCAATGTGTTCGATGGTGATGTTGTCATCACTGTTGCGCAAGTTGCTTAAGTTTATTTTCAGTGTCTTTAGAAATTAAGAGTTCCACTTTGAACTAAAAAATATCTGATTTCTGACACTGGTGCATTTGAGTTTGCTAAGCGTATTAAGGGAGCAACATTGATTCTTAAGCTCTTTATCAGACCTTGGTATGAATCTATTATAGCGTAAGGAAAGAAAGTGATTATAGTTTGAAGCTTGGCTAGCAATTGTACAAATGCCTTCGGTCCACAAATTCAAAGTCTAGTAAGAATTACCATATGACTCATTCTCGCACCATGATGGGGTTTAGGTATTTGTCCTTTGTCGGCATCTAAATTGTGCATGTCTCGGTAAATAACTAGATAGTATGAAGATAACGGTCAGTTTGGAAATGTTTTCAATTGCTCGATAGAGTAGGATCCTCAGTGCCTACGCTTATTGTACTCCAACTTGATAGTTTCCACATATAGATAACAATAGAAGTAGAGAGATTTCTCCATGAAATATTAGTAGAAGGAATGAATTCCGATCTCTTAAGCAATACAAGGCTCTGGATTTCTCTGTAGCACATTCGAATGTAGTGCCATTATCTTGCTCTATTTTGATGTTGTCCGCCCATGGCCATCTTTCTTGTCTTCAATCCTCTATAATGAGACGATCTTTTATGGACACATATAATCCTCCATAATGGGATGATCTCATCTTGACAAATACACTAGAGTGGTGTAATTGAAGGAACAATCAAGATGAGTCGACAACAGTCGAAAGAAATCATGCTCTTGAATGTCATTATACATGATTAAGGCATTTAATTGAGAGAGCAATTTTCATTAGGATTTTTTCCAAGGCCTTATTGGTATAAATCTATTGTAGTATCATGAAAGGAAGTGGTTGTGAAAGTAGCTATAGTTGGAAATTTGGCTAGCAATTGTTCAATGCTTTCAACATATGGTAAGATTTGGAGTTTTTTTTGCCTCTGTGGAGCGTCTCAAGGCCGAATTTTCAACTTGTTTGGAGAGCCTGTTGATGAGACCTGTAGATACTCGTACAACATTTCCTATTCATAAATTTGCGCCTGCCTTTATACAGTTAGATACAAAATTATCTATTTTCGAAAGAGGCATCGAGGACTCATTTCCATGTCATGGTAGATTCATACATTTATCCTTCATCACCGTCTAAATTGTGCATGTCATGTTGAATAAATAGAAAATATGAAGATGATTGATAGCTTTAAAAGTTTCTTTGGATTTTCTAAGAGAGTAGGATCCTCAGAGAAAATGCATTTCACCGCTCCATCGGATATTTCCTCGCCTTACCGTGCTCCAGCTTGGTAGATTCTACTGACTGTCCCGAGTCATCTTGATAAAGTAAAGGAAATGCCAAGCTTCAGAGGAAAGTACTAATTTGTCATCACAAAAACCTAAATCTACTCCATTTTTGTGAATCCATTTATTCAAAGGACCTTCTTATCTGGCAACTGCCTGTAGAGGCGCTGGTTAGAGCAAAGGACTGAAAATCCTATTGTCAGTGGTTTGAATCCACTTATAAGCTAGCAAAGGGTCCAAAGGAAAGGTAGCCAGGAGCAAAACGGATTTGGAAATTCAAGTGAAAGAGTAAGCCAAAAAAATGTGAGTGCTCTTGCGTTATGGTGGATTTATATGCTTCGGAGGGTCAAACGAGGTTAAGTCCCTGTCCTTTCAAGCCAGACAAGCAAGCTAGGGATACATCCCCATAATTGTCCTCTTGATTGCAACCTAGTGATTGATGCGATACCCCTCCATCTTTAGTGAACTTCCCTTTTTCAGGAGTCGGATTGCATGAGGAATCCGAGAAGCTGGTGATTGTTGCTTAAATGCAATAGATTTAGTTCATGAAGGTTAATATTTGGAGAGTATGCTTCCTAAGAGAAAATATTCATCTTTGACATAGGTTCTTTGGCTAAATTACCATGAATCATGCACATAAGTAGCATGTTAGGTATCGAAGCTTTTCTATCCTCCCATTTTACGTGTGATTGGACGGACATTTAATGATTAAGAAAGGCTACGAAACGGATTCACGAATGACTCCTGCCGCCTTGATCCTGGTGTGGAAATCACATCTCGACTCGAGCCTATCCATCCCTCCTTTCGTTGGCGCATTTGCCCAAAGTTGGACAGGGGTCAAGACGTAGCCAGGCTAGCAGAGGTGATAGGTTGATTTGTACCTCTGGGCAAAGCAGCCTAAAATGTCCACTGTATCATCCTTCTTTCCATTCTGAGCCGACAAAGTCGCCCTGGGAACCTTCTTTCCAAACAATCTTCTTCAAGCCTACCTCTTGATGAGGAGAGAATCTTTTTTAAATCTTGGAACCGATGGAAGTCTGCTCATTAGCAACACTCCTTGATGAACGGGAGAAAAGATGTCTTTCTCGCCATGGTGCAGTTAAGTTTCTAGATGGCGGCCTTTCGTTGATAGTCCAATTGCGATAGTTGTGAAGGACCATCTTATAATGCTCGACTTTCTCAAGCATTGAACAATGTTCAATGCCATTCATAAAAATTTGGATCGTTTCGTATGTTGATATATCTTAAATAGTTCGACGGAACCCAATTGTCTGTTAATTGTCGCTTTTTCTCCCTTCATGTTCACCTGAGTTGGCTCAAACTCTATCTTGGAACTTTGCTACAAGAGTGGTACTTGTCTAGGACTCGATCTTAGCCAAATAGCCAAGAAGGGAATTTCCGTTATAGGACACTAAGCTTATATTCCATTGATCTTCATGTCCACTACCAAATGTCGTCCCTCGGAATTGGTCGATTCTCCCTTTTTCTTTCTCAATTCAGTCGCCGCCGCCTGAAATTGGTATTCCAATATCCAGGTGGTGTTCTTCCTAGCACGCACTAATGAAGGTTCCCCACCTAGGTTCGTTACGGGGTGCATCAACATCGTAAATTAGCTAACCGGGTCACAAGCTTTGCATAAAGAAAGTTGCACAAACGAAGAACAAGAACAGATATGGATTCAAAGAACAAGGAGGAGAAGGTTGTGATGCAGTGGGGAATGCTTAGAACAGACCTTGAGGAGACCACGATAGCATGTGGTAAGTAAGGAAAGATGCAGATAGTTCCTTTCGGTTTCTCATCACGGGTATCTGAATGATCGGGTACCTAAAAGCGACAACGTCAATCAGCGAATCTTGGTCGGCATCAAGCTAATCTTCCTTTAGTTAAAGAAGAAAGGGATGGATCAGAAAGATCTGTCAGTTCAGCAGCTGTTTTTTCCCCTTAATTCTTTGACAATTCAGAGGAAAAGTACTAAAGCATACCAAGCAACGGCCACCCAGCTGTGTGGAGTGAGGTCGGTGCTCCGGAAAGTTGTCAAGCCAGGATACTTCTGTGCCAGTTCTTTGATCTAGTCCCAAAACAAAATCAGGTTTTAAAGATTGGATTTAAACCGATCTCGGACTCGAATAGGAGACTCCCGAGATACCGGGACGAATTTACCTTCACGCTTAGGGGGGCTCGGCTATACGGGTTCAGTATCTCATTGTATTGGCAGTATAGTTCGCCGCGATACGCCTCGACTCGCTCCGGGCCATCCTGCCTAGCGAAAGCGTTGTCTGAACTCCCCAAAAAGAAATTAAAAATAAAATAAGAAGAAGAACGGCGAACACTGTTGGTGAATTTTCGACGAAACAAGATTGTACTTAAGCAAGCAGGTCATCTGGAATTTGCAAAAATGGGAAAGAGCTTACTTGGGTCATTGCTTGGGGAGTCCGAGCTGCTCTTGCTCCCATCACTGATCACGGTCTCGCTCTCGGACTCAGTTGAAGACGACCCCTCGCCGGACCTCCTTTAAACACCAAACAATATAGTAAAAGCATTCGACTAATTGATCGTCGCCGTCTCGGACCCGAGACGTTAATCTTCTCTACATTTTACGATATCTAGATACTGAGGAAGCATTAAAGCCATGCAACAATGTATCTCGATTCCAAGAACTGAACTACTGAATATATAATCGAGGCCGTCTATCGTACTTGGAAGATTTGAGATCGGGACGCGGCCCGGCGAACTTCTTGTAAGTGAAGATCTGCATTGCCGATAAGGAAGGGAAGTAGTACTGCACCACGGAGTCTCCGTTAGGCAGCATGATCGGGACTCCGGCGCCGTAAGCGCTCCACTCCTCGTAAGCTTTCCAGAAATCTCTGAGGCGAAACGAGTCCACCATGTCTTTCTCTTGCTCTTGTGATCCCTCCTTGCTTGCGCTTTCCACGTCGGGCTGGGAACGAAATAATAAATCGCAATGTCAAGAAGAAAGAACTGGAAATTATGGTACAGATCCGACGTGACCCGCACCGGATCCATGTGAGCCCAATTCATCGCTGCCGTCAAAATCAGCAAAATCAAGAGTTACGATGATTTGGGCCCACATGAGGGCCCATTTTACTGCGCGCAGAAATTCAAGATCAGACGCTTCTATGATCTCTAAGGACCATCGTTCTTCGAGGTTGATAGCCGTTGGATCACAAAAGATAGATCACAAGTCGTCTTTGTCTATTGCAAGATTTTGCATAGAACACACTAGGCCTCCATCGAGATCGCAGTGACTATATGATGTCCGCTGAACGAGTACTTAGAAGAAGGGCCAAAATCTTCTCAATACTTGTCCTATAAATCTATTGAAATTACCCGAGAAATGAAAATTTGGGATCACTCCTTTTGGTCCCTAAGAATTATTTGACGAGGACGTATCAGTTATGCAAAATCGAATTTTATGTGTCGTTGCCCTGAAAGTAATAATGATAGGAGACCGGACTTGGTTTTCTAGGGATTTCTTTCTTTCTTTTTTCATTAGTGGATCGAACTGGATTAATAAGTGATAGGTGGTAGAATCGGATTAAACCGGTCCAAACCAGACCGATCCCTGATCGAGCCAATTGATTGAACCGATATGACAGTACCGGAATGACCTATCCATCTCCCTTCGAATGAAAAGGGGGTCTGAGTCCCAACAACGTTATCGTAGGTACGAGATGAATTTGGAAAATCAAAAACTCCTTTTTAATCAGAGGGAGATAGGAGAAGAGAAGTACCCTGGGGACTTCCTTGACTGCAACTCTGGGTATCACAGAGTGAGGAAGGCACTCCATGTTTGTCCAGGACTTCAACTCTGGAACCAGCCTCATGTCCCACCTTGATGGTGCCATTCACTCACTCACTCTCTCTCTCTCTCTCTCTAGAAATGAGAGAACTAGAAGTGCATGGTTTGATAAAGAGAAACAGCCCTTCAACAAGCCTTAGTGTTCAGGAAAAAAAAAAAAAAAAGTGGATTAGCAATTTCTGGAGAGGCTTAATTAATGCACAAAACCCAAAACCCATCCAAGATTTTATCCACTAAAACTCATAGTCTCAACCCTCACTTTCCCTGTCATGTACTTACCTATTAATTCACTTTTTTCCCTTTCATGCATATATGGTAAATTACCACATATGGTAAAAAAGAGCCTTGCCAACCCAATCCTCCTCACACCCCAGTTGCCAATTTCCTTCCTTAAATTGCTAGAATAGTTAAATTCAATTTTTTTTTTTTTGGGAAATTAGGAGGTAATTACAGGAAATTAATGTTTTTAGTTTTTTTTTTTTTTTTTTTGCTGCATGCTTGTGTTTTTAAAAACCGAATGCAACAGATTTTGTCGGCTTCTTCTTTACTCAGAAAGAAACAAATCTACGCACCGGCTTTTTTCCGTTTCTCATTTTCGGCGAAACAAGCGGGCGAGCTGAGTTGAAAGTTGAAATTAAAAAAAAAATGGTCAAATTTTTTTTTTTAATAGTTTGACGTAATCCGAAGTATATTAATTATTATTACCTTTAGACTTCTGACATTAATGAGCATTTTCCGAAATTAACACGCATTTACGTCACATAGTAGTCAACGATTTTAATTAGCTACAAAACAATTATTAATCAAGGTATATGTATATATATCAAAACTCATACCCCCAATTTGGCTACAAAAAATTCTCCGTCCATATGTTATCATTTTACTAACCGATGACTGAAAAACCTGAAAAATATTTGACATGAATGGTATAAGCGACTTCGCTCCAGTAAATAATACAAATCTCTTCTAAATAGATCAAGCATTTACTATACATATTTATAAAGCAACATCAGAACTCGTTTATCCTAAATTAATATGTGATATTTTCACACGATCAAAATGAGTTTTATCACTTCAATATGACCATATACATATAAGGTGTGCTCATTCAATCCATAATTTCAAGTAAACATCAATAGTCCAATCCGTTGAGCGCGATCCCATGCTTAATATTAAACTATGGTCGGGCTTATCAACTCGTGACAAGGCTTACAAAGATTCCCTTGAACTAGGTCTCCACCTACATCAACCGATAGCTTGTCCTACAAAAATATCCTGAGAACGGTATGGTTATCCTCAACCCTCAATGGATTTTGAAAATAGCGACGATGCAGAGCATCAAACTAGTAACATCATCTTCCAATCAGTCACAGACCCAATCCAGAATTCATCTCATAAATCCTTTTAAAAACCCAATATGCAATGAATGCACTTTATAAGGCATTTTTCGAACAATTTCGAAATCCATTTCATTAACCAGATTGACAGATAAATATGTATAACCTTTCGTAACACTTTTCATAAACGTTGTCCAAACTATTTACAAATAACCAAAATGTTGTAAATGCCCGATCCGGCTTCATGCAACAATTATTCTCTTCCGTAACTCATAATATGTAATCACTTTTGCGACATGAGTTTACAAATTCATAAAAAGAACTTATGACCACTGACCTAAAAAAAATGCAAGACCAAAAGCTCAAATTGGAAGCTACGTGGTCCGTAATGCTTCAAAAACCTATCAAAGAAGTATTAACTGAACGTCAGACTTATGCGTCAACTAATCTCGACTAGGACTCTACTAGGTTGGGGTCAAGAAGTTCACTACGGATCGACAAAAGACCTCACTAACATCCATCTTGCTGCAACGAACAGTAGCGACCTGTTTGGTTCCACTTTGCGCAACGACATCCCCTCATGCAACCAACAGTCACTCGCACTAATTTTCTCACTTTTATCTGTCTCCACCGAAGTCTAATTCAAGCGAGCTTAACGTCGAAAGAAAGTTCTTACGAAAGAAATACTAAAAGCCCTAAACTTTGCCGACCCAAAAGATAGCCAAAGACAAACCAACACCAGACACGGTATCTCGAAACTGTTTCTAGCAGTACGCGAAACTTCAAAATTGTATTCTGAGCAAACTGTAACTCCAAATTGACTTACTCCACGACACTATAAATTTCATTAGAACATGATTTCGCGGCTAAACAACTCCTAAATTGGACCCAGCAACTCAAAATTTGAATTTGATCTGAATTTACAACTCAACTTTGAAAATTCTTTAAATTAACGCTACAAAGTGGAGTTAATCCGGCTTCTCGAGACATGCAAAGAGGGCATGCAAGACTCGTCTCTCTCTCTCTCGTGCACTTTTTTTGGGCCGATATTTGGCTTGATTCTGCATAATCACTTATAGTTATTTACTTTGGGAATTACTCGGGTTTTATCTATGAAAACCACTGTGAAGTTCACATCAATTATGCATATACCTCTCTTTACAAAAATGTCATTTATTTTTTCAGAAATGCCCACCTCAAATTCTATCGCACCCACTCAGAACACTCAAAACCAATCAAAATGAAACCATCGCAACCTCACATATGATGTTAAAATGAGTTTGCAAGAAGGGGCCATTTGGTCTTTTTCTGTGTGAGATTTTTGCTTAGAGGTACGGGAATGGTATTTGCAAAAATAGAGTTACAAGTGATCATCAAATCTAAAGTAATGCATATTTTTGGTATTTCCCTTATTATTAGGATTTCCGAAAGGTTCATTGAGGAGGCTTGCCTTCTCCTCAAACTTTCTTATAGGGGTGAGCATGGTTCCAAGGTAAAACCGAAAACCTGGAACCGGAACCTGTGGGAATCAGTCCGGTTCCAGGTTCCAAGGTATGTATAGTAGGTTTCAGGTTCCAGATTCTAAAAATTGAGGAACCTGTTCCAACGGGTAGGTTCCAAGTTCCACTACCTGGAACCTGGACCTTTTTTTTTTGTATATGTCTTCACACGATCCTACAATGTTCTATAGCGTCCGATGATGAGTGTATAATCTGGAGCCAAACAAATTTTTAGGTTCCAAATTCCAAAAAATGAGGAACCTGTTCCAACGGGTTGGTTTCGGGTTCTAAATGTAACATGTACGGAACCTGAAACCGCTCACCTCTATTTCCCCTTAGCGGTTGTAGCGTTCACTCTCATTTTACTTAATTAAAAATGAAAAAAGAAAGGAAATTGACAGGTTCCCGGGTACCCTGAAACCGACCCTAGAACCTATGACAGGGTAGGTTCCAAGGTATGACAGGTAGGTTTCAGGTTCCAAAAAATGAGGAACCTATTCCGACGGGTAGGTTCCAGGTGGAATCTGTAAGGAACCTGATCGCTCACCCCTACTTTCTTAGCGGTGTCAATCTCAGCTCCCATGTGTGATAGGTGACACTTTACAGCAAGTTGATTTCAATACGTTTGGATTATCACAAGGTAGGCTATCATAGGTTACAAGACAAACGAGAAATCTATAGACAAAAGAGTCTATCATTTGTTTACTTTACGTAGGATTTGAAAGAGCTCCATCATGATCCGCCACGGCAAAAGAGCACAACTCGAGCGTGCCGAGCTCACAACAGAGTTTCACCTGGAAACCATTCTCAAATTCGGTCGATCACTCATCCTACCTCCGCCGCCGCGAGGTTTAGATCTCCATCAAACACTGGAAATTACGCTAACTTCGCCAATTTGCAAGGTGCCCTTAAGCTTTCAGGATGGAGAAAGTAAAAGCTTCCAAGTAATCAAACAACAGAAGGATTCGTAATGCAACTTTGTACCAATTGATGAACGTCTTTCGACAAATGATCATTTGACAATTTTGTGATTCCGTATCCCAAAAAAATAAAACATCGATAAATACACGCTCACTCGTGGCTAAAACTTACAAACTGAGCTTCACAATGGGTTAGTGTGAATATTGACTGCTTGTCTTCACTGCCAAAGCACATTCGCCACGATGGTGCCGGCGCGAAAACCACCAGGCACTTGTGTGAAGAGTACTTGGCCGTCCACTCCAGTTAAGGTAGTTATATTAGAGTGAGGTTAATGCTTCCACATTCCAGTATATGCACTGTGAAACGGGCAAATAAGTATCATCGACCAGTAGCCGCTGCTTGATCACGAGGTGGTCAATTCCTTGGAAGAATCACATTCACTTCCTTCAAGATACATGGGGAATGTATCCTACATAAAGCCCGTGAGTGAAAATCTAGTCGGCTGATCTGCGTTCGTCAAACTGCTTGAAGAGCTAGACTCAACTCATGCGCAGACTTTGCGACAGATCCCCCTCTTCTATGAACAAAGAAAATCAGAACATCGTTACTTCTACGGCTTTTTTAGAAGCATATAACAAGGTCTTCAGAAAAGGCAAATCAAAATGAACCTGGTAAGAGCAGGCAAGCACCGTTTAACCTTTTCGAGCTCTACGTAGCAGAGGTTATAACGTTCCAACCTGTGCCCATCCACCAGTATCGCCGTCAAGTTAGTTTTTGGACGAAAATTCTACCCAAGAACATTCAAGAACTGAACAAGAAGATACGGAACACACCTTTGTTCAGCTTCAATATCAACACCAACAGGCGTTGATGCCGATACTGCTGAATAAACCATGGAACCGAAAACTCTGACCAGCTTGAGAAGTATGTCCACAGAGATGCTCAAATGCCTGCACAGTGAGAAGCTTTTAGAAAAATCAAATGTCTTTATTATGGAACATAAAAGAGGTAAAAGAACAGCATGATTAATCAGACAAAAGAAGACTGTTCATAAAGAGTGTGACGTCAGGCCATTCTTTTGATCCTGTGCCATGTTCAACATGAATGCAGAATTTCATGTGTCTAACTAAAGCTACATATCTCCAGAAAAGCGAACGCACTATGATAGCTATAATGCCAGTGAAGCGTACAATGAAAGCTTTTGATGCTTCACCAATCACAAGAAATGAGGATGTTCTTTTACTGCGAGTAGCTTTGCGCAAAACATACTAAGCTGAACATTTGAGTGTAAAAGTCTCATCAGATAGTCATGATCATGGCATCTAAGGGTGTGGATACCTTCACATGTTAAAAAATTAAAGCTGAAGAGCGAGAAATAAATCAGGGATACCAAAATGAAAAGAAGCTGCAGCAACAAAAAATTGCAGCATCAAGGTCCGCAACCATCTGGTTGAAAGTAAACCGTTTTGACAATACAAAGATGAGGAGTAAAGTTGCTACCAAAGAACCATTAAGTACTTGTTACTCACCTATCCAGGTCACTCTCAAGAAGTCCATTCAGAAGGGGCAAAAGACAAGTGAACATATCCAGAGTAACCATATCAATTTTCTCTGTCATTATACTAACTACATCAGCAAGCACCTGCAGTTTAGGGCAAAGAGTGGTTAACACAAGGATGCTAATTAAGACCTCATTAGGCAATCCCATGTTTCTTCAACAGTCAGAAAGTTAAAACACTATATAGTCACTGGAAAACTACTCACAGAATTATCAGCCATCTTCTCCATAGCACCAATAGCCCCTTTAATATCCCTTCTTCCCCAGAATCCATTGACAACCTACCACATAATTTACAGAGAATGATTGTCGCATTTAATGACAAGATGACATCATCGCAATGCTATGCTCGTGAGCTTATACTATTTTCGTGTCAGGACCACCGGGATCTCCACATTATGACATGCCACCATGTAAGTCCCATCCATACTACCATAGAACATACAAGCGAATAAATATTAACATTGAATTATATACTAGAATGCAATTTTTTAAAAAAAGACTGAAAATGCATTAACAACTTCTTTTTGGAGGACATCCCTTAACTTGCTGAATAAGGGGAGATGAGCTCATACTACTCACATCCTACCTTTAAATCTCCATCTCTAACATGGCCTCTAAGATAAGCATTCAAGCAGAGAAAGATAGTCACCGCAAGTTGTTCTTAGCACTTTGAGAAATATGAGCAAATGTCCTATTGATTAAGAATCTGCAGATTGCAGATTTGAGAGTGAAAAGCATTTTCAGAGGTGTTAGATTCCCACTATGCCCCATCTAACTTCCAGCCATATACAGCTATTGACATGACAAGATTGGCTAATGTATAAGCTGTTGTTTACCAAAACATAGAGTTCACAACCACATTATAACTTTCAAAGACTTGAGCGTATACAGCTATTTAAATCATGGCAGTGACCCATATGAAGTACCTGCAACTTGGCTAACCGAGACTGCATAGAGCCAACAAATTGGTCATGATGCTCCATCACATCTGCGATGGCATCCTCATCACTGGCAGAAACTGTTTCCTTCTCAGCAGACGATCTATGTCCTCTCTGTTTCACAACAGGAGTTGTCAAAGACAAACCCAATTTATATTCATACAAGGTGACATCGTGAGTATGCTACACCAAACTGCATTATGAAAACCCAGAAAACCCGGATCATGCCTCTTCCCTCCCTCGACTCTTGATCTCGAGTGGGCAAAGTCCATCCAAATGGAAGCTTTTAAGAGCATCATCCAAAATAAAGTGGGCAAGGCTCTACGCACAATTGTCCAAACCATAGCTTCGGATTCCCCAAACTGGACTTCAGCCCAAGAAAATCAAACAGAAGTGCTTAATGCCCACAACAAAAAGGTAATATCTTTGTCCATTCTTTGTTTTATCAACCACAAGAGTCGCAATGAAAAATTTCAAAAACAGACGAATCAAGAGAAGCTACTATAGGAACCCTCCTTGGTATCAGAACCCGCATATATGCAACTGCAGAGGTGCATTTGCTCAAAAAACGAAAAACAGAATGCATTGTTGCCCCATTCTTGCATATAATGACACTTATTCCCCAATAACGAATAACATGTTGAAATTTGTCAGAAGGAAATACAAAACATTGAAAGAGAGGGCCAGTGAAAAACTAATGCATTTCCTTACCACACTAAAAGGCAGCACATTTACGCCAGGCCCCGCTCTTGAGGTAATGCTGGGTGTAGGTCCATCAACATTAAGCTTCTCTCTTTTCTCCCAATTAACAACAAGGGAACGCATTCGCCCTAGATATTGACAAGATTATATGAGCAAACCTCCAATAATGCCCAAACACACAAGTAATTTTTGAAAATAGGATGTACCTCCCCTTTGTCCATCCACAAAAAGTTGCGCTCTGTTTGCTTTCTGCAAACGAGACTCATCTGCAACAAAAGATTCGATATTGAGAATCCTTCTCTTAAGAAGAAAAAAAATGCACATTTGCAGATCCAAGCTTCAATAATCCAAAGAGTTGGAAGCCAAACACTCCACCTATCTAATAGGCAGAAGGTGGACATTATGAAGGTGAAACCCAACAAGCACATAAGAGTTTTCACTTTTGCCAGTAGTTGGCAATAGATTTCACAGAGACCATCAATTATTGCATTAAGGTGGAAAGAATTCTTCCAGCTGTGATTCCTTGCGACTCGTCTCAGTATATGATGCTTAACTCTTTCACTGAATAGCTTTGTCGCAGTTCAAGGAGTCTAACCAGATCCTAGGCTTTAGAGGTGAAACAAACTCAAAAAAAAATTCACCAAGTTGTCATTCTCGGACCAAAATATGAATTTCCAGGAGATGTTAACACAGTTCCTTGCTACTATTTCTGCACCCAGCTCACTTTACATATGCACATGATATATCAGTAAAGCACATTTAATCAACTTTGCCAGACTAACACCACTCTCCATTACGAGGATCTTCTATTCACCTATCAGGCTTCGTTGTCCAATTACCAAATAATACTAAGGTGCATAATTTCCTCATTTTGCATTACTCTACCTCCCTCTTAAAATTCTGATCTTCAAAACGGTCCTTTTGATGTCAGAACAGGTCCATACCAAGTTCGAAGCAATTCTTTGGCAATAAAATCCAGCAAAACTAGCATAACATTGTGGAACAGGCCGCGATAAATGAAAAGGGGACTTGAAATTAGACAAGAATCAATATTCTACAACTATTGGTTGCAATTAATATCGGAAAGCATTCTTCTTCTGTTAATTGAACACATACAATTTTCACGCTGGTAATTAGCCGGTGCATCCATCATCGTACTTGTGTCATGCTTGCTCGGAAAACCAGATGAATCATCCATTGAGTTTCTTTCAGCGGTAGACAAGCCTTGGGCTGGGGCTCTCACTACAGAGAAGATGTTCCTATTTGTAATGTGGCCCAATGAACTGGCATTTGGGCCAGCTGTTTCAGATTGACCTGAGACAGTTGGCTGATCTAGTTCGTCTCTGCCATTTGAGAGCCTTCGTAATTCAATTGATTTTGACTGCAAAGAAAATGGCATAGTTCTTGAAGCAAGATCAACTTCTTTTTTGGATTCAGCAGCCAGTTCTGATCTAGCGTCAGTTCTAGGAACAATGACAGGTACGATATCTGATTTACTGAAGCTGGGAAGACCGATTGTAGCATTGGCCTTCGCAGTATTCCTCCTTGGAGCTGCTGCGATCTGAGCTGTCACTGAGGTGGCTGAAGCCACCTTTGAACCAGCATTTATATTGACCCTTTGAGGAGTACCAGGTACGCTTCCTGTGGCTTTAGGCATATGCAAAGCAAGAAAATTGTCATATTCTGAACTCCATTCTAGATACAAAAGCAATATACAGAAGAAACCAAAAAGTAAAAATAGATGTCTTACATGCCAAACTTTTCTGCTCCTTAACAGGATCTGAATTTTGAGAAACCGACAATCTCCCAAGGGACTTTGTTTCCTTCACTAAAGAATCTGAATTTTGGGAAACAGATAACCTCCCTGAACTGGCCTTAGCAGTATTCTCATTCAGTACAGAGAGATTCCCAACTGTAGGAGCTTTAGATTCAGGAGCTACTTTAAATCTGTTATTACCAACAGCATACGGCTCTATGCGCTGAAAAGAGATGAAAGAAAGAACATCATTTAAAAACTCAAATATGACACGGGAAGCAACTTTAGACTACAACCAAGCACACAAAGCATGTGCAACTTACCGAGATGTCAACAACCCAAACACCAACGCAACTTTGATTGAATGAGCAGCCGAGAAGCTTTCCCTCGTGCACATTAAGGTCTGATAATGTAGACCATCCCACATCTACAGTGTCATGGCACAGTATTGGTTCCCAGGAAAGAACCTATGAAGAAGCATGGAACAAAGGAATCAATAATGAACCATGTACCTTTTCATTGCAACATTAAATTGTATCACTTTACCTTAAGATTTTCATGCAATCCACAAAGGAGGGTCCTTCCATCAGGATTGAATGTCAAACAACGTACTCCAGTACTCTGTCATAATATTGGGATGTCATGTGGTTCGTAAGAACGTCAAACTAAAGACCCATCGATAAGTTACTTCCTCTTTTTTTACCAAAAACTCATTCAGACAAAACTCTTACCTCAGGTCCACTGGAACCAATCAGTTCAAAGGTCTCGAGGTCCCAAAATTTGACAGTCCTGTCAGCGGAACCTGTAAAACAGCCGGAACATACGAACAATTAGTGGAAACATAAAGAGATATGTTGCATTGAATAAAATTGCAGCAGAATGGTATCTCACCTGTTGCCAGTAAAAACTCATGGGGATGGAAATCTATACACTGAACTTGGCCCTCATGACACTTAAAATCATGTAGTAGCTTTCCGGCTGTCAGATCCCAGAGCTATTAATTGGATTCAGAAATGTAATCAGCCATATATTATTAAGCAACCATAATAAACATATAGATAACATCATTTGCTCCAATCAACAAGGTCCAAATCATCTTCGCAACTCAGGCAATCGCCATAAATGAGACCCTACATCACATTTCCTTAGACAAAACCATGTGTTCAATACTCACAAGGAACTGCAGTCTCAGTCACCATATCCAGAACTAGATATTGTGATAACCCAAAAAATGATATAGGTTTTAGGTATTTGGTAATTGTTTCGGAGCTATCCAATTATGAAGCTAATGTAGGTCTAGTCATCTGTCGACTGTCAGTGTTGCACCAAGTAACCTTCAAATTTCATCAGCAAGTGGCAAGTGTGCTTGTTTCTAAAAGAATCGACGCTCCCTTCACTATAGTGACAAATCACACCAGACTCCAGAGGCGCATTTGCCCATATTAAAAACATGTAAACGAGACTGTACCACAGCACAAATTAACGACTATAAAGCCTCCACAATCATCGTCCAATTACCACATCCAGGGATTAAGGTGCTTCTTAACTATTACCAGAAGAAGACGCCTAGATGAATGATCACGTACTTTATCACATGAACTATTTTCACAAACAATTTATGGAATAAAGAAAATTTTAACCTTCACAGTGTTGTCCTCTCCACAGGAAACCACCCAACGACCATCAGGAGTAAACCTAATTGCATTGACCCCGCGAGTGTGGCCTTTGTAAGTGTGGATACAACCTTTTTTCCTGATATCCCATATTTTTAAGTTCGTGTCAAGAGAACCAGATGCAAAGAACTCCCCAAAAGGATGGAAGTCCACTGATATGCAATTAGATCTATGACCAGTAAGAGTCCGAACAACTGCAGAGAAAATCACGTTACAACTCGTTGTTACACATCAATGTGATGTGAAAAAAAATAAGCAAAGACATGTTTTCTAAGATATAACTAGCAGATTACGAGTTTGAGATACTGCTTAAGAAACAGATGAGCATACTCTTTGCCTCTTCTAAATCCCAAAGCTTGATTGTACCACTTGCTGCTCCCGCAGCTACTACCACCTCCGAAGAATCAAAAGTCACTGAATCGATTCCACTGCTATGTCCAGACAAACTCTGAACACAAGAAATGAAAATTAGACCGGCTGTATAGATCAAAGGCAGAGTCTAATTAGGACGGCCGCTGCTCCAAGCAAATTGATGATTTATTGATGGGTCAGTTTCTAGGGTGCCCAATCCTTTTATCTGAAGAAAGCAATCATATAAAACCTCTTCCCACTGGGAAAGAAGATTAACTACGAAGAGTACCTATTTGCTCAGAGGAACTCAAATCTATAAGCTGCCAGATCACTGGTAAGGGATTTCAAATTTGCTCAAACATGTCTAATTCTTAATCGACCATCAGAAACTCGAAAGCTCGCGATTCACTTGGTTAATGGACAAGGCATAAAAGAAACATACTGTGGTCACATTCTGTATATCATGACTGTCTCAAGACGGAGTATAAGTATCACATCGCATCAAAGGAAAATGGCAACAACAGCAGCACTAGGTACATGCCACCATCATTTGGGCATAAAATCATTTGTTAGAGAAGAATCATCAGATGGTCGATAATTGGTATGTAATTCACACAACAGTGTGACCACAGAAAACTGACCAGTATGGCATTGGGTTTTCCAATAGCCCAGAGATTGACTTTATGATCTTCTCCGCCGGTGACCAGAACCCTCGATGACTTCCTTCCAATTTTGAGGCAATTGACTGCTGCAGAATGCGCCACAAATTCCTCTGTATTTGCAGCTCAAGTTAAGGAAAACCTAAATACCACCAATAATACAACAACTTCCGATGATTCCCAACTGAAATACAAGATGTCCGAATTCACGAAACTAGGAAGTTTCACATATAGCAGCAAACGGAATCGCATTTTATCTTGCTATTCGCAGCCACAACAAAAGGCATCATCAACACACGTGAATTTTTAAGGATACGTAGCTTGTAAGCTCGCTTCGTAGTCATGGCGGAGACGCGAGCAAAACCCTAATGGCAAGAACAGCTCCGGAGACATTCAACATATGACGGGTCGTTCCAAACGAGCCCAAGATCCGAGAAACGAAGCCAGATCTCAAAAACCCAAGTCGGGTTCTCTCTGTATCACGCCCTCATTGCCAGTACCCAAGCCCTGGTATTCAACAACAATTAGTGAGTTCCCAGATCACCAAGGAACGAGAAGTAGCAAGAAGAAAGGCGAAGAAGAGGGGGGCAAAAGAAAAAAGAACAAAAAATGCCACCTTTACGGAGACGTTTGAACGGCGCAGGTGAAAGAAGAACACCCTTTTGTTTTCTCTTTCCCTCTCTTCTTGCCTTTGAGGTCTCTTTCTCCTGCTCTTCGCTCACACTCGAAGAAAAAAACGGGTCGCAGAGTAGAGTAGAGCATAAGCATTCAAATTTCCGGAAGCAAAGAATGTCCTTTTTCAGTTACGGAGAGTCATTGCGCACAATCAATTAGCAGAAAGTATTGAACTAAGTGACAGCTTTCTTCCGTTTTCCCCCTAATTCTTGAAGGAGAGAAGAAAACTTGAACGCCAACAATGGCGACAATGCAGTGATTCTGGGAGAGGAAACCAGGGAGGCAGAGAGAGAGAGAGAGAGAGAGAGAAGGGGGGGTAGTGAGGAGGAGGGCAAAGAGGAAAGAGCAGGAAGAAGCTTTCAAGATTTGTGTTCAGGTTCAAGAAAATAACAATATTTCCTAATTATCAACAATAATTAGCAGTGATGATAATCATATATTATTAAAAAAATAAAAAAATAAAAAAGAGAGAGAGAGTGAAAGAGAAGAAAATGAGATGAAAAATGTGGTGTGCCCAATTTGAAAACTACCCAACGCCTCTCCCTCTCTCTCTCTCTCCTTTGGACCAAACTCTCCCTCCCCTCTCAAATCAAAAACGGTAAAGTCTCATAAGCACCATGCCCCACCCCCGCCCCCTCATAATTAAATCACATTTCCCTCACCTTTCTCTACTAAATTAATTTCTTTTCTTTTTTCTCAGATTTTTCTTCTTCTTCTTTTTTGGACGAACGACGACGGCTTTTCTTTTATTATTATCAAATTTACGTGACGATAAGATTAAAAAAATAAAATTTCATCACGCTCGATAAATGTAACTGAAGAATGAATTGCACGTAATAATAACACGAGAGAAAAAAGTGCGATGAAATTTATCGCATCTATCTAGCTAATTGCTCAAAAGGGTATTTGTAGAGACAGGTGGTCATAAAAAATTGATGATAATGTTTTTATAGAGGCTTATTTCGCTTTCCTTGGGGGGTTTCGTGGGATATGTTTCCACGTTTCGTTTCTTGCTTTCTTGGACTTCATCTACCCCTTTTTTTTATTTTATTTTTTAAATAATTTTTATTTTGCTTTTTCTTGATTAAATAATGTAAAGTGGGAGCCACGCAACAATCATCCGGATGCAGCTCCATAAGCCTACGGACCAAGCAGGTCCTCCTACACATTAAGGTTAAAACTAAACAACACTCTTTTGGGTCTAAAGCCATATTCGGTATCCGTTAGGTTTGACCTTTGGTGGCATTTAGGTTACTACTCTTTCTGCTCTTTTATCCTTTATGCACAAGATGACATAGTGAAATTTTGACGGGCTAAATCAATTCGATGTGGGACAATACTTCAACACCCCTCACGTGCGTGCAAGCCAGATTATGAGCGGCACGTGAAATTTGACTAGTGAAAAGTTGGACGCATATTCACGAAAGAGATGGCGTTGGCTCTGATTCCATGATAGAAAAGTCCAGATCAAAATTTTTAGTTGATAGGTAGAGTGAAATCACATGAATATAAAAGAGCATTTAGGATCGCCAAAACGAGCATCCCGAAGTTCGACTATTGCACGTGTCAATGCGATGGTCTCGGCGAGTTTCTCCGAGGCTCTCCGCCGATAAAAGATGTAATCAATTGTGCATTGAGAAGAAGAAGAAAAAAAAAAAGGACGAAATTCCGCAATTGCTAGTTACAAAAACAAAATAAAAATTGAAATAACTTCCCACCACCACCGCTATTGTTGCTCCATTTAATTCGTTCACCGCAAGGAATTATTTCTGTTTTGGCGCGGGGGGGAGGGGTTGCCCGGTTCCATTGAAGGTATTTAATGACAGTCCTTCACAACCCCAGAAAAACCGTGAATGAACGGCTTCAATGGCCAGAACACATGAAAAGCATGGCCGTCGCGGCCACCTAACCGATGTCGGTGGTGACGCCACCGTGGGACACCCCCCCTCTCTTTGAATTTCACATCGCCTACAGTTTTGATCTTCCATCCACACAAGCCCAATATCGCACGCATGCCAAACAATCACGTACAAAGCATTTCGTTGATCGAAAGCTGCTTCGAGTCGGACCCATTTTTATGAACTACATCACGTGTAAAATCATCCTTATGTTCGATTTCATTCTCGAAAAGATGGAAATCGCGTCATTCCTCGATCTCGAAGGATCTTGATACGACGTTGTTTTCTCGTGAGTATTGGTTTAGAACATGGCTCCGAGGGCAGAGCAATTCTTGAGGAAAAATCCTAGGCTTATTGTATGGATGTTAGTTCGGTCTTAAATATTTTAATTTGATCAATTTAGTCTTAAATATCTTGATAATTTGCCAATTATGGCCGGATATCGCTGACGTGGCACGGCCTATGCTGGCGTGGTCATTTTTTGTATTTTGTATTTTGTATTATTTTTTCCTCCGCCGGTCGTCGAGCCATAGGCGCGGGGTAGCGACGGTTGCCCCTTGCCCAACCCTTGATGGCCTCTGGCGAGGAAAAAAAAGAAAAGAAAAAATAAAAAATTTGAAATTTGTCAATGACAACGTTGGCTGGCGGTGACACGTAGGATAGATAGCACCCACGTCAACGCTTTTCAGGCCAAAATTGATCGGAAAGACTAAAGTGGCAAATTATCAAAAGATTTAAGATTAATTTAGTCAAATTAAAAGGTTTAAGACTAAATTGGAATCCGCACTTTTTCAGTAACTTTTTTCCAATTAGGAATGCAATTTAGGTCGGTCACGGCTGAATTCAGTCTTGGTGAAAGATTTTTGTTGGCACGTCGTTTTCGTGGTTAAATAAATTTGGTGAACAATTTTCAAATTTTATTGGTTTTAAGGTGAAGAAATTAAAGAATTGGAGTGGTCCCCCGGTTAGAAGTACAGTTACCTGCCTTCCTCAACCGAAAGAAGATTTTCAAAAATTCTGACGAGGATGTCTTTTTTTTTTTTTTTTTTTCATATAACTTACGATTATATCATCTGATAACAAGACATAAAAAAAAAGATTTAAACATGATAAGTTGTCATGTGGGCATTGTAGAACGGGCATGTTCACCCTACGCCCTCTTATTCAATTTTTAATGAGAAGTTGGATCTAAGCACTATAATTACGACATTTGGGACAAATGCAAAAGGATCCTCCTCTGTAATTTACCATATTATAGGGTAATTCGACGGCGTTAATTGGTCGAAACAGTATTGATTTTTAATTCGACGCGAAGAAGTTACCGTTGGACAGTACTATAAAAGCTAAAAGAGCAGCAGCAGCAGCAGAAGAAGAAGACGAAAAGTTGATATAAAGTGTTAACAGAAATATCAAAGTAGGTCGAACATGATTTGCTTTTTTTTTCCTATTACATGCGAGCATCATCACTAACTCCAACCATAGGTGGGCCTGCGTTGACTAACGTTAATCAAAGTCCCAATTTGTTCTCCTTCCTTACTTTTTTGGGGTAGGGGATCTGATTTTGAGTTTGGCTAATGTCCTCCGGTGGATCCATTTTGTTCTCCCGACCTGTCGTTTCCGTTTCCATCGCGAAACTACTTTCTCGAGCGCGCAAGCTCTTGCCGTCTCTTCTCACTACTTGAGAAGTAAGAGAGGACAATCTTTGAGAGAGATCATGGAATGTTCTCACATGAGACTAGGATGGGATGTAGAATGTTTTGTTTCTCTTCAAAGCAAACTCCAAGAACTTCATCAGCTTTATAATGCAGGCCTCTTCTAGACCCTACAAGCTCACACCCCGGGAGGCAGGATGTGAAGGGCCGACGGCATGTTGCTCTAAGAATCAAAGGCGCGGCCAAGAAGCATTCGGAGGTGATGTGTGACGATGATCTTAAGTGGGTATATGAAAGAAAGCTTGCGCCGATAGCTACAGAGCCCGAGAAGTGTTTCGTCTAAACACTCGCTCGACTTTGTTTCATCAAAATCATGGATCCAAATCTTGAGGCTAGCATAGGCATTCTCAGCTGCATTCACTGGGTTCTCAACATCTTCACATGCCGAAGCACCGTATTGCCCAAAACTGTCTGGATAAAATGGTACAGACAACAGATCAAACAGATCTCGACTCTTTTGTATTCCCAAAAATTGAGCGGTCAACAGATCCAAAGCTATTTCAGACAGCAAGAAACAAAAAAGTTAGTGCCCCTTCAGGGAACCTTTTTCTAGTCTTTTAGAGGTTTGTGAGGGCGTGGGACAAGATTGAAGTAAATTGAGACTTTCAAGGAAAACGAGACGAGGATACAAGCTGAGGGGCGGGTGAATTACTTGAAAGAGGGAAAAGGGTTTGCCGTATCGAGGCCACAGTAACCTTTTTGCATTTGACAAAGACACTGATGATCAATCTAGAAGAAGAGGAAATATAACTCTAAGGGAAGAACCAATTCTGCAAATCCTTACACATGAAGGTTTGAACAATTCAACCACACCGATCTGTCGACAACCCCAAATTCTGGAGATTAGCTTCTTGGTTAGTCCCTTTCCTTCTGTTTAACTGCGGCACTCCTTGACAGGGATAGTGCCAGAGTTCCGTTCCAGATTTCTTTTATGAGCAGACAATTTTACTTATTTCCTTCTATACCACCCAAACTTTCTGTGATTAAAGCTGTCGAGCATTCATCAGTTTCCTTAAGTAAGAACATGCTTTATACACCGGTTAACCAAAAATTTCCCGACAATCACAACAAAAAAGGGATCGACAGGCGGGGCTGCCAGTAATCAAAGTAGAAGCACAATTGCCACATTTTACTTTTGCAAGAATTTGCTTTCTAGTCACCAAGGCATTAAAAAACTCACGCCCTACAGAGAAAGGAAGAGTGCAGAAGGTCCTATCGCGAGAGAAGTTGTACTCTTGAAGTGAAATGCTGGTGCAGAGCAAAAAGGAAAATGACCATGGTAGTGCTACCACGCAAAGGAATGGCTGCATGACAGGAATGGCTGCTATGTATGAATCATGAGGTAGATTTGGTTATTTATTGCAGCATGATAACTCATATATATGGGAATCCAGATTTGCCTCCTAAAGAAAGCAAGAACCAAATACATTTGTGAGAACGGCAACTCAGGAAATAACATTATGGACCCATCAACCTCAAGAGGGTGAAGAAAACCACCTCTCATTCTTAATCAGTGGTTGGGCAGTCTCACCAAACAAAAAGCCAAACTTCATTCAACAAGAATTGACCACAAATCTGGCAAAGCATTCTGCACCAAGGATAACACTATCTAAATATGCTCCTCTGTTGAACATGTTATATCTAACGGGAAATGGAGTAGTGTCTCTATAAATTTTCTGTCATTAAAATTAATATTGTCATTGAAAGAGCGCAACAGTTTCTCGATCAATGGGGCAGTTTGCTAATCAGCGCATTTTCATCAAGAACATTTGAAAGTTGAGGAGGCAAACCTCCATAAGATCCCATGGAATATTTCATGAATTGGCTAAACCTTATCAGTAGTGAATCAAACAGCACTAGAAGGAATTATATGATGTTGATGCACACCCAGAACAAAGTCGTTGGAAATATTAAATGACTTCACTGAGGAAGAAAATCCCAGTCTCCGAAACTCAATTAGCATCCAGACTTCTTCACTCATGAAGCACATAATAGGACCACACAACTCTCACTACCACTAAAAAGTTACAGTCTCATAGAGTAGCTGCAAATGGCAAACTAGATCAATGATTAACAAGATAATGAAGTGTAAAAACACAGGTATACAGATGCGGAAACGGATTTACAGGCTCAAATTTGGGGACAAATCGATTTTCCCCACTGAGTTTCGCGCTAATACTATTCTAGTTTCATTTGGCAATGATTTTTTTACGAGTACCCCCATGAAATTCCTCATAGGAGATACTTTGACAAGCTACTACTGAACCTTTTATCAAGTTTGCCCCCACGCACTCTAGAAGTACTTCACATATAATGTATGAACATATTATCGCTACACGGACATAACCTCATCCTATATAATAAACATCTATGTAATCTTTAAGTACTTTAATCCCCCCCCCACAAAAAAAAAAAAAAAAACCTGTAGATCTGACCCAGCACAGATGTTTCCTTTCCACCTATACATTGCCACAAGCAGCAAGCAGAGTCCTTTCTTTTTAATTTCCAATTATACCACATCATGAGAGAAAAATCAGTTATTTGGGCCCGGAGGATTAACATGGCGAACTGCTAGTTTTTGGATACAAGATATCCACCCTAGTCACCGTAGACGCATTTACCCAATTGACACGTCTGAAGAAATCGCAGTTGGTTTTATTGGATCTTTAACAATTCATGTGCGGGGGGGGGGGGGGGGGGGAGGAAGCCCATTTTATGAAATCTCCGAGGGATCCCTCCAAGTATTTTGTAAAAAGAAACCACTCTTTTCCTTTGTGAGCTCTATAAACTAACATAAGAAACAATTTTCGTCATACAACTATATTTAATCGAGGCAAACCACGCCCAACAACTTCAAGCTTCATGAGTAGATGGCTTGTTAAACAGCAGTCACACTCATCAAATCAGATTTCAAATCATCTCAGACATTGGCAAAGTAAAGAGAGAAAAGAAAGGAATATATTTGTAATTATTGCATATAGTTCCTACCAGTCATTCATCAATGAGAAGTTTTCACTCAACTGCTTATACAAGTACTGAAAAGGGCTAAACCTTGTAACAAGATTCAGCTCACATTGAAGAAGTTCTACATTTCTCCCAGCCAATTGCAGTCGATGTGGAGTGTGGATTCTTAGATTATATGAAGTGCAGTTGTAATATTCAGGAGTGAAGTGACAGGTCCAATATCAACAGGACTTTCCGTATTTATTCTGACAAACAAACTCTTCGTGACACCATTAAAACATTCTCGTGTCAAAGAAGTATTCATATTCTTGGCTCATTATGGATAACTTTAATTATCACCAGTTCAAATCTAGTCACTCAGTTCAAATATCACTCCTCTTAATAGCAAGAACCATGACCAAGTTGAGCAAAAGCTATTCTCACATTCCATTGTTATGGTCACATCGCGTGTAAGCAAGAATGCAGAACGTATGAACACTGTGCCCAAATTGAATCCTCGAGGAACAAGCAAACTGCTCCTCAGGAGGAGGCAAAACAGCACTTTTCGTGATAAGAACAATTGCAGTATCGAGTTCGAAGGCCCTAAGAATCGAGAACAACAGTAGAACAAACAACCATCCACGTTAACCGCCCACAAGCACTACGGTAGCAAAAAGTATGTATGAATATAGGAACAGAGATTAGAACGGGAGAGATTAATTTGCTTTTTGTATAGGGAAGCAAATACACAATGCTGAAGCGGTTATACACTAATCGAACTCATCATCATATCACACGCACATCAATCAAACATACTCGAACTCATCCTCCTTAAGATGCGCAAAGAACTTGACAGGTCCACGGCCTTCAATTTCCTTAACGAACTGCACCTTAAAAGGAAGATTAGCCGAAATGCGCTTACCTTTAAAGTCCGCGACGTACTGCTTCAGCTCGCCTTCCATCCCGGTCAAGTCCACCTCCGGCACGCGCGGCACGTGGTACACCTTCAGCGGCACTTTTACCCTAACTCTCGCTCCAATCCTCGCCAAATCACCGTCCGAACCATCTCCTTCACCCGACACCGATGGAGAATCGCTCTCCGCCGACGACGAAGAAGAGGAGGAGGACGGCTTCGAGTCCGATTTCAGCGCGACCTCGCACGAGACCTTCCACTTCCTCGTCCGCGAGGTGTTTACGGCGATGTTCGCCGCCGCCGTCCTCGGGAGGGGCGAGAGGCGGAGAGAGGCGCGAGCCGATTTGATCGAGTCCGAGGGAGACAAGGAGGAGGAAATGACCTGTGTGTTGGGGCGATTGATAGCCGCAGCTGCGACCGCGGCGGTCCCAGCGGTCGCCGGCGAGAGTAGAGCCATGTTCGCGGCCGTCGCCGTCGCGGTTTCGGAACGCGGAGTCTAGGTGAGCTGAAGAAGAAGAAGAGGAGGAGGAGGAGGAATGAGAAGGTACAGTCCTTTGTAAATCTCTCGAGTAATTCTGGTGAATTGGCCATTTTGTTAGAACTGCGACGAGCATTAAAATAAAATAAATAAAATAAAAAAGAAATTACACCGATTTCTCTAACTGATATAACCGACATTTCTGATTTTCGCCTCCACCAACCTACCTTGGCCATGCTCTTTTTTATTTCTCCATTTTCAATTTTTTTTATACTTAACATTTAATTTCACTATTTCTCAACATTAACGGCAAATGTGTCCAAGCTAATTTGCGATCACCTAATACATTTCGCAATTTTTCACACGTTAAGATTTCGTCTATTTCGCGAAAAAAATTGAATGAATTTTCGCGTAGCAAACCGAATTTTAGAAAAAGGGTGGAGTTCTGATTGGAAAATCGACGGGTAATCTTCGCTCATAAAAGAAGGTGTGCACTCAACGTTATCAGAATTATTTTTTTTTTTCCATAAATGACAAAAACAGATACTTCTTATTTGAGTGGGGCCAAGGGACTGACACGTGGCACAAGAGCATGTGGCTGTAAGTGAAATGGGAAGAGAGGGGCAGCGATTCTACTCCAACCGTTTTGGATTTTGGATAACGCGGGAGCGCGACGCGGCCGCCGATCATCCCCACAAAACGTGAACCGGAAAATATCTCGACAGTCAACACCGTTGGCCCCAGATAAGTTCAAAAAATCAAGAACGTGGAAATAAAAATGATCACTTTTGATAACCACAAAAAAGAACAAAGTCTCCATTCTTTTAAAAAGATTAAGTCCACGTGGGCTTCTGAACTTTAAAAAAATTAAAATTATATTTAAAAATTTACTAACAACTAATTTTTTAAATTCGTATTTTTTAAATTAAATTTAAAAATAAGCTTTAAAATTTAACAAAAAAAGTTAAAAATTTAAAGGGGGGGAATTAAAAAATAAAAAATAAAAAAAATGCAAAAATAAAAATAAAAATAAAAATGGGGGGAAATTAAAAAAATTAAAAAAAAATTAAAAAATTAAAAAATTTAAAACAAAAATTAAAAAAGTTAAAAACATTTTTTTTTAAAAGATGAAAAATTTTAAAAAAAGAATTCTCGCTACCTGGTTGTTCCTAGAATAGAAATTTTGTGCGCGTTCTGATTCTCTAAAAATCATCCAGGGAACAAAATCGAAAAATATGATTCTAATCAAAATCATTTTTTTGGATCAGAATCGCAGCTAAACAGGCCCTAAATAACTAACTAAATAAATAAAAATGCCTTTATTACTTTGCTTGGACCTTGTTCCCCGGACCTAATTAATAAGGTAAAATGATATCTTGAGTGTCAATATTTGTGTACGGCGCTCACTTTGGTGCAACTATTTTTTTTTTATCACTTAAGTTTCAAATCGAAGAAAAAATGATCACTTTAGTGCCACCGGCAAGAAATTCCAGCCAAAATATATACGTGGTATTTTTATTTAAAAATTTTTAGTGCCATGTCATTTATAAGTCCACGTGGCAATTTTTTTCTCTAAAAATCAGTCCACGTGCAAATTTTATTTTAAAAAAATGGTCCATGTGGCAATTTTAATTCAAAAATTCACTCTTAAAACTAAAAATAAGTTAAAAAAAAAAAGTAAAAATTCAATGGCAACGATGAGGGCTGGTCAGCTGGGGGTTGCCCTGCCGAGCTCTGGCGAGGATCAGCAGGCCCTGGGCGAGGGCTGCTGGCCCTTGCCATCTGTCGGCGGGGCGACCCTCGCCCCCGCCAGCCAACCAGCCCCCACTCGTAGCCGAATTTTCGTTAATTTTTTTTTTTACTTTTTTGGTTATTTAGTTATTTTTAGCTTAATTTCTAATTTTTAATTTTTTTCAGTACAAATTAGGGAGTAATTTTTTATGTTTCTGCATATAAAAGTGATGGAGATTGCATTATAATTTTTTAGATACAAATGCTGAAGTCCTGATGCTTTTTTTGTCCTTTTTTAAACATTTTTTTAATTTTTTTTTAGTTTTTAGCTTATTTTTAATTTTTTAAATATTATGTGGAATTTTTTATTATTAATTTTTGGATTTTTTATCGCTGACTAGGATCCTCCGATGAGCCATTAGATGCCACGTTAGATTTTTGGCGACGCTCACCGAAGTTGGCATTCAAATAATCGTTTTTCAAAAAAATTGGCATTTCAGTGATAAAAAAAAAACTTGCACCAAAGTGAGCTTCGTACACAAATATTGACACTCAAGATGTTCTTTTGTCTAATTAATAACACTTGAATGAATGATATGAGATATCAATGATACGAACGGTCTGACGCCACGGCTAACTTCATGGACGATGAGGCGGCATGAGATATTCGCACTTTCCTTCCGTTTCACCCCCTGTCTTAAGATTATAGTTGACATTATCTCGAAATGTTCAATGCCGTGTTGGGGATTCCGACATACCTATCTTGGTGAGCAGTAGGCGAAACGACGACATCTCCTTCGACGATCTGACATTGAGTAATTGTGTTCGCTTTCTGCCCGGCTTCGAGCCTTCTCTTTCGGTTGCAATGTCTCTGCTAAGCTCATAAGAACTAGTTGCTGCGGCACAAACCGGAAGTAGACATGTTAAAATGGGTCGTATTAACCCATTTTTTAACATATATACGATGGGCTGAATTATTATAAGGGTCAGTTATATTCAATAAATGGGTTGTAAATAAGTTTAAATCTAATATACGTGTTAAATGGGTCGTAAATTAGTTTATAACTTGCTTAGATCCAACCCACATCTATGACTCTTTTTTCATTCTCTCTCGCCCTCATTCGATCTCTCGTTCACTCGCTTCGCACTCTCACCTTAGTTTGGGTATGAGTTTTCTTAAGTTAGGTTAAATATGAAAATGTTTTATGAATATATATGGGGTCGAGTATGAGTCGGGTCGGATATGATGCATTAGATTTGCATTGCATGAAAATGGGTTAAAACATGTTAAAACATGTTAAATGTGTCTATTTGGGTCGAAATTCGACCTGATCCAAACTCGAACCGATCTACTCGTTTGACGGGTCTAGACAGAAGGAAGCGGAAATTGTAGCTATTGGGAGCGCGCAGCGAAAGTCCCCTCAAGTCCGAGCCCATCAATATATCCAGTTGGACCCACCTTCACTTAAAAGCTTAAGCCAATGGGTTATGGACCAACTAAAATATATTAACTACATAACACCCCACCAATTATCCGATGTGGGACTTCTCTAACACAACTCACACGTGCATCCTAACAATCTCCCCCTCACGTGTGAGCTGTAGTATTAGGCTTGCTCCCCCTTAATCCAAGTATCCTTTTGCATCAATTTATCTCAACTTGAATCTCCAAGTCATTGCAATGCACCCGCAACACATCAACTGCTACTTCGGATTGCATCACCCATGGTCTCAACGTAACCAGACCACGTAACCAGACCAACTATCCATGATCTTTTCTCGCCAGACCAACCGTGATGGCAATTTCCACCCGAAATAAGCGTCAATCATGAGATTTCTTCCTTAAGATATCCACCAAACACCGAAACAGATTGGAGTCCCACCAATCAACTATCAGTTGGACCCACCTTCACTAAAAAACTTAAGCCAATGAGTTATGAGCCAATTAGGATATTAACTGCTCAACACCACACCAATTATCCGATGTAGGACTTCTCTAACACAACTTACACGCGCATCCTAACAGTAGCAATGTCAATGAATTGAATGGGAATTGATTATATAACAATGTTATGCTAACAGTCTGTTTTGCGCAAAACATTGTTATGCTAACCGTCTATTTTGGGTCACAAAAGAATAATAATTAATTAAAATTATTGTGGGGTCCACACATTTAAGAATTTATGACTCACAATATAATGTTGTTTTCACAGTCGTCCAAAGACTGTTATACTAGCGAAATCCCAATTGAACTAACGAAACTTGTGATTGACCCAACTGGTTTTTCAGTTTTCAATTGCGCAGGTCATGGACTCATCCTTTGCAGACACTCATTCTGCAGAAAATTACATGATAGAGAGAATTGCTAATTCAACTAGGATCACGACTCTTGGCCTGAACGAGGCCTGCTTGGCTTCGCGGAAGGGAAATACTGCTCCACCGTGTGAAAGAATCGAGTGGCAGCTGATCTTTTTGCAGGCTCTGCTCAGAGTATTAGCAGGGCTCTGCTCAGAATTCACACAGGTTCGACTCTGTTTTCTCTTAGTCGCGGCATTCGGCAAGGAACGGCTTGAAAGTCATCAGCACCCCGATTGCCTCGACCACGTTCAAGATGAAGAAGACCATCTGGTCGCCTGCTCATAGGCACGGGGTCCATAAAAGTCACCTTCTTTTATTTTAGCAGATGACAACAGACGAGCTAGCCGTGGTTATACAAAGAAAGTTAGAGCTGTGAGCGCATAATCAGAAAAAAGTCGGTTTACCTGGGAGCAAGGCCACGTCCTGACGCTTCTGTGCCCAAGAGAATCTGCCAAAGATTTTGAGTCCATGGATCAGAACATTAATCAAGTCTACTCTTTAAGCATGCAGAAGTAATTGATTGATTTCACTGATGAGTTCTATGATCGACTGCTCAGATTTTCCCGTCGTCGCGATTAAACGAAGGCCGGCCACTATTTCTCGGAACTCACATTGCGCCTCCTCCAGCTGGACCAGCCGCCTTGAAAAGAGACATGGCTGTCATCGCGATTCCATTAGCAGCTCCTCTCTGATCTTGGTCCTGCGATTTCAGATTTGTACTTAAGCCAAGCCTTAACAAGAAAGATACATATTCGAGGATGTTAATGAAAATCAGGCTCGTCTAGGATGATCATTAGAAGCTTACCACGGCTTTGTTTTGAAGAAGGAACAAGCTGGTGACGACGGAAACCTTTCGACATGCAAAATTTGACAGTTAGAATTAGGTGCGAACAGAGGTTTTGCTTTTTCTCTTTTCTACACGGAAAAAGTAATTCAAATGATGTACGTGCAAGCTTCATATATTGTAGGTTAGAGTGCAAGGCATACTCACAGACAGAACGTTCTTCGCGACCGATGCGCAACTCAACGCTATGGAGAGACTTAGCCCGGTCAGCATGGCTATAAAATGGTAGCTTGACAAGAGCGGTATCGACAAGACCTGCGTTCACACATTCGTGCATAGGAAACACGGGTGAACATGTCTTTTTATCCAATAAATCGCGAATGGCCGGAGATACAACAGCCGGAAAAATATACTTTTTCACAAGCAGGTGCTCGAGTTCAAATTCCAAGATGTCGAAAACATACCCCACCAATGCGAGCTACCGCAACGGGGCCGAGAAGTCTGTCCAAGTGTGGATATAAACACGTCTGGAAGACGAGAAGGCCGGCACCTGGCAGTAGAATTTGGTAATCAGCGATTCCCCCCACAAATAATTGAACGAGTACAGAGATAAGCTTCTAATAGACAGAACGCACATCAATGAATACAGACCGCCACATCTCACAGTTGTAGAAACGAGTTTATCTTGGAATATAAGAGAGAAACTGGAGTACATACCTGAGACAGACAGAACAGTTCCGACATCTTCGGTTGTGTAGCTTAAACCCCCCAATCGCCTAGGGCTTACAGCCCATAGCGAGAAGATCTACAAAGAGAAAGTAGCATGGAATGGCGAATGTAAGGATCACATTCAAAGAGATCAGCTTAACACCTAAATGAATCTATTTGGAAAGTGGCATGATATGCTTATGCCGTGTTCTGACGAGCTACTTCGAACTAGGATAGAATTGCAAAGAACAAGGCCAAGTAATTTTCTCGCGTCGACCACTACATCATAACTAGCCAAATGAACGTCTACCGACCGTTGCATTGCAGATTATTAGCTCGTGTTCTTCCACAGAAGAACAATTTTTGCTCTTTAAGCAACTGGGATTAAGCACTCCGCAGCATGAGTACTGAAATCATTCCCCTCGTGATCGTAGAATGTCTGGCACGGTGCACAAAGAAGAACTGAGAAGGCGTCATGGACAAGCGAGCGGCATTTTTCATTACCTCCGTGTAAGCCATGTCATGAAGCGAGAAGACGCAGTACAGAATGATGGACGACATCAGCGGCCAATTTCGAATTAGAGACTTTTTCGGAGCTTTCCCTTCTACTTTATGCGTCTTGTGTTTTGTACCGGACTTGACGGATGCTGTCTCCACATCTTCATGGGACTCATCAAGCTCGCTACTTCCATGGTGCGTATGCAACGTTTCCTGCAATAAAACCAAACTATTGGACACTCAATAAAGCGTGACAAGCATTCGGTAATTCATTCATGGATAAGGTGAAGCAAAGGTAATGTCTGAGGAAAGGCCCAAAAAAAAAAACAAATCCTTTCAATATCAAGAATGAGAAACATGAAGTGAGTTCAGCGAAGTGCGTACCGGAAGCCAGAAGGACGCGATAGAAACTACCAATGCGAAAAGCGAGATGGTGAGACAGGGCAAGAAGTAGGGAAATCTGCATCGAAATCTGGAAATCAGTCGATGATCACTAAGAAGGATCTGCAGCAGAAGCAAGCAACCGCGCTCACCTTCCAAACACCGATTCTTTGGAAAATATCGACGGGAACTTTACTGCGGGCTGAAGAGAAAGGAGTACAAAACCGGGAACCTCAGAGGAGCATGAAAAATGAGAGAAGCATTTTGCGCACACAAGTGTCGGAATTGTCCTCGTCTTTTGAATACTCGATTTCATGCGTCAAGATATGATAAATCAGACATACCTGCGCAAGATAACCTCCCAGAGCTGGACCAATAATCAATCCTATCCCCCACGCTGTACTGACCTGAGTCCAAAGGGTAACCTCAGCTTTATTACTTTGGCAGAAAAACTAGGAACCTGTATTGAGAGCTCGAAGGTTTTTACAAAAGGTTGGAGATCTTACTGTTGATATTCCTAGCGCTTGGTACTCCTCGCGGAACATTTCGCACGCATAAGCCTGTCATGAAATTAAGAAGCACATAGATGAGAACGATCGCAGATCCGCGGAACAATAAAAGAAGGGATAGTTTATACGAGGCCCAAAAATAACTTGTGCCAAGACGAATCCCCAAGTTCATAACTGTACCAGATCTTACCTTGATTGGTCCGAGTAAACCATTTAAACTTCCTAGAAGGAACCTCGTCGCAATGGCCATCCAAAAGTTCCCACTTAGGCCGAATAGAGTGTTGAAGATAACCCTGATATTAGCCGAATCTTAATCATTAACCGAGTGTAATGGTCGGACAAATGTTTTTTCATTAGGAACTCAAATGAATGGTAATCCTGTACTAACACTGCGATGGTTCCCATAATTATGACGGGTTTTCGCCCATAGCGATCCGCCACAATTCCCCAGATGAGCGATGTCAAGACTCTACCGAACATGAGTGAAGAACCTTCAAGATTTCAAGGAGTTTGTAAGTGAAAAGTTTAGTCGAAAACAAACAAAGGAGTTTGCAATGAACAGAGATAAGCAGCTCGGACAATCGTACCTACATAACCGGCATAATACCCGATGTCTTCCTCCCTTTTGGCGATATGAAAATCTCTAATCTGCCATTTGGAATTCAACAAACAAATGAAGATTTCTTGATTACAAGCGCATACTTTAGAGTCATTTATACAATTATCTGGCGAGGAAAGTGATGGAACTTATTATCGAGCTTAACCATCCTACGCGACTGCATCAATGGCTAACTCTGATACTTCAAAGTTATATAAAAGAATGGTCACTACGCGCAGACATGTTTCAATTGCAACAAAAGCAACCATTTTCAGGACGAATCGACCAGGAGCCTAGAGAGACCACATTCGAGAAAACAGAGCCAAACCATACAATTTAGGACACAATGTCTCGAGTGCAGACGCAACAGTTATATATACATCAGACTTAACATTAATGTATAAAATGCAAGAGCTTACCATGAAGTAAAGGAATGGGAATAGAGAGGATATTGGCAGTGCTGGAAAGAGAAAGGACAAGACACAGGTCAGTAACATCATAGATCAACCAAAACACAATGTCTAATCTAATTAGCTCCTAATTAAATGACTACAAGTACATCTTGTTTGTACATCTTTTCTAACCGGGAAATATCTTCTATATTATCGAACGAATATATGCCACAGCTGAATGAAATTTCACAACCAGATAAGCAGACTAATAGTGCCAGAGAGATAAAACATCTGCGGACATACTCTTCATCACTATGCAAATATCGTCATCGGCTTAACGACACATCAACAACTGAATTATTCCAAACAAATTAACTCCGAAGTATCATGTAAATTTGCGTCATGGTTATGTCCAGTAAACCAGTAAGTTCAATGAACCCAGAAAAGAAAACCCAAAAGTTGACAGAAAGCTTATGAAACAGCAATAACGCTACATGTGCTCATTACCGGTGCAAAGCACAACGATCCAGATAGAAACGAGCTCACGGATCGGCAAGCCTCTCTGTGATTCCTTTAACTTCTCGACCTTGCAGCCGGGGCAGTTCTCATAGTAATGCTTCTTCAACAAAGCCTCCTTTTGTTCGTCCGTCGCCATTGTTATGAACCCCGACAGATGGAGCTGAACACGCGGAATTCAGCTTCCACCAACAAATGAAGTAGAAAACCCTTCTTTCTCTCACCCGAAAAATCTGCTTCAAGAGAGAATAATCGCAAAGCGTTAAAGAAGAACAATACCACACAGTAGTATATACGATTCTCCACGTCAAGGCATATTCCGAGAGTGAGAGCACGTGAAAACATCATATGCTTCATGTCTAAAGCTGATGATATAGATTGTAACTTCAGATCATTTCATGAACACAAAATCACATACCCGAAAAATAGAATGAAGTTGATTCTGTAGTGTATGATTGAGGGTTTTGTTCTTTTGCATGTGGGAGTGAAATTATACAGGAGCTCTATATGGTTGGCTTTTGTAGCAAAGCCATGGAAGACAATGAGTCTGGTGAAGAAGATGATTCAGGAAATGTGAGAAGTGAGAACCAACTCGTTCCAAATGCCATCATTGCATAGGTCAGTTTTTACTGGTTTTAAGCAAATGTGACTGTTTGACTCCAAACAATGGCCAAATTTTTTAGTGTTATCCGCAAGTATTAGACTAAATTGATAAGAGTAGAGTTTGGTCAATAATTGTTGTAATATTTGTTCTAGAGTTAGATCCATAATTAGTGGGCTAATTGATGGAATATCATAAATTCCATGATTAGTGGGCTAGTTAATGGGATTTCATATTTTGAGAGATTTAATTGTCATATTGTTAGGGATCTTATTGTACGTGATTAATTCCTCTATTAATATAAATACGAGATGATGCTCTAAAAGGGTTATCAATCCATTCCAAAAACTTCTTTCTTTAGCATAAAAATCTTAATGGTATCAGAGCTAGTTTTCTGGTTCCCATCCTAAACCACCTTATGCGTTGTTGTACCATCACCACATCTTTCACCACAACTCTTTGCCGAAGCTTGCAACTCTCTTAGTTAATCTCAGTCTCTTTTATTTTTTGGCCTAACCTCGGCCTAAAAAGAGGTCATTTTTTATGATCTAATCAGATCATAATCTTTTTTTTATTTCTCTTCTATCTCGAGTTATATTCATTTAGCAGTGATGTCGAAAAATTCTGGTAATAAGGATGATTCTCTTACTTCTGAAATCGGGCGGAAATATGAAAAAAATTCTCTTCCCCACCAGTTCGGTTCAGTTTGATGGCCTTAATTACCTACTTTGGTCACAATCTATGATGATCAGTATTGCATCCGGAGAATGTACTGATTTTCTCACAGGGGAGAAACCAAGACCCACTACTCCTTTGATGGCCCTCTCGAGATGGTTGGCTGAAGATGCCCCTGTAAAGGCATTTCTTTTAAATTATATGACTGATGGTATTCGTAAACAATATGTTTTTATGCAGACAGCACGAGATATTTGGGTATCGGTTAAGGATACCTATTCTGAGACAGGAAATGATGTTCAGATTTATGAATTGATGAAGAAGATCTAGGAACTTCGACAAGGAGGTATGTCCATTAGTGTTTATGTTTCAGAGCTACGTACTTTGTGTCAGGAGCTCGAGGTTTACGATGACACTTATGAGGGACTTCTTGCGGATGTCGTTGTTCAACTTCAACGAAAAGAAGATAAGAAACGTGTATATCAATTTCTTATGGGTTTGAATCCGGAATTTGATATCGTGCGTCAAAACATTTTGCAAAAGGATCCTCTTCCTACCCTTCAGCAGGCCTATGCCTTGGTCCATAAGGAAGATAACCGGCAGCGCTTATATTCTATGACTCCTACTCCTGCTCCTGACCGTTCGGCTCTTATCATGTCTTCCACGTTGAGATCCTCTCAAGTTCATATCCCGCGATCAATAGATAAGTCATCTATTCGCTGTGATTATTGTGGTAAACCTTATCATATCAAAGAGCAGTGCTGAAAACTTCATGGAAAACCACCAGGAATCGGTAAGGGCAAAGGCATGAATAAGGGTCGTTCACAAGCTCATGAAGCCGAGGTGGTTGGGCCAGCTGGTTCTGAGTCTGCAAGTCTTAGTGATATTGGGAATTTTGTCACTAAAGAGGAGATGCAGCAAATTATCAGGGATATGATTAATCTGAAGGGTCCTAATTCTTCTCATGTGGCATCTAGTGCATCTACCTTATCCTCTTCCTCTCATACGGCATCTAGTGCATCTGCCATATCTTCTAGCACTCATCTTTTTTCAGATAAATCTTCCCATTCATCTCCTTAGATCATAGATTTAGGAGCCTCTGATCACATGACAGGATGTTCAGGTCAGTTTGAATCATATAAACCATGTTCCGGACAAGACAAAGTTAGGATAGCCGATGGATCCTTTTCTCCTATATCAGGAAAGGGATCAATTTCTTACACTTCATCCTTAACATTACCTTCGGTTCTTCATGATCCTAAATTTCCAAATCAATTACTTTCAATTAGTAGTCTTTCTCGAAATCTCAATTGAAAAGTCATCTTTTATCCTACATATTGTATCTTTCAAGACTTGGTGACGGGGGTGAAGATTAGCAGTGGTAGTGTACGTGATGGATTTTACTGGCTAGATGGATCACCGGCAGCACCTATCCAGGCTAGCACTGCAGATTCCAATTCGGCTGCTATTTCTTCTCTGCGACAATGGCATTGACATTTGGGGCATCCACCACTTCATACTCTCTATTCATGTTTTCCTAGTTTAAAGAATCAAGTTAAAGATCATCAGTTTTTCTGTGATACTTGTGCTTATTCTAAGCAAACTAGAACTATTTATCTCGAGTCAAATAATAGAAGTCGTATTTGATTTGATTTGGTTCATTCTGATATTTGGGGTCATTCCCTTATTAAATCTGTTACTGGGTATGATTGGTTTGTGACCTTTATTGATGATTATAGTAGAGCAACTTGGGTCTTTTTACTTAGACATAAACGTGATGTTTTTAAGGTCTTCAAAACCTTTTTCAAAATAATTCAAACCCAGTTTAATGCTACCATTAAGGCTCTTCGAACGGATAATGGTAGAGAATATTGTGTCTCTTCATTTCAAACTTTTTTACGAGAGCATGGTATTCTCCACCAAACTAGTTGTGTGGATATCCCTGCACAAAATGGTGTGGCAGAGCGAAAGAATAGACATCTTCTTGAAGTTGCGCGTTCTCTTTTGTTTCAAATGCATGTCCTACCATCCTATTGGAGTGAGGCTGTTCTTACAGCTGCCTACTTAATTAATCGTACGCCATCTAGGGTTCTGTAAAATAAAAGCCCAATTTCTGTGTTGACTGGGAAACTTGTTTTATTCTCCCACCAAAAATCTTTGGGTCTGTTTGTTTGGTTAGAGATCATCAGGTGAAGAGTAAATTGTCTCCCAGGAGTCTTAAGTGCATTTTCTTAGGTTATTCCTCTTCCCAAAAAGGTTATAGGTGCTAGCATCCATCCACTCGTAAGTTTTATGTCTCCAAAGATGTTATCTTTAATGAGTCTGAAGCCTTTTTTTGATAATCCACGCTCTGAGATATCTAGTTCGACATTTATCGAACCATTCCTTGAGCTCTCGGTGCCATTATCAACAGAGCAGACATAGGAGCCTATTGTGAATCAAAGTGTACCCCATGAAGAGGTCTCACCTGTTCAAAGAGATTATTCACATGTTTATTCTCGTAAACAGGCTGCTATGCCGGGTAATCCTCCTGGTGAATCTTCACAGGCAATACCACAATCCAATACAAAACCGCCGGAGCCTAGTTCTATCGATGATAACAATATTGAGGATGAAACAACCCCAATTGCTCTTCGTAACGGCAAACGGTCTTGTGTTGGTAAGCCTCGGTATCCTATTGATGAATATACTTCATATTATGTTCTTTCTCCATCATATTCGTCGTTTGTTTCTTCTTTAGACTCTGTGGCTATTCCTAATACTTGGCAGATTGTTATTCAACAACAAAAATGGAAAGATGCCATGTTAGAGGAAATGGAGGCTTTGAAGAAAAATCATACTTGGAATTTGGTGCCCCTCCCTCCTGGGAAGAAAACAGTGGGGTGCAAATGGGTCTATACAGTTAAGCAAAAAGCTAATAGGACTGTAGATAGGTATAAGGCTAGACTAGTGGCCCGGGGATTCACTCAAACTACAGGTGTTGATTATCAAGAGACGTTTGCCCCTGTAGCAAAGATGAATACAGTGAGGATTCTTATATCATGTGCTGCAAGTTATGGATGGGATCTTCAACAATTGGACGTGAGGAATGCATTTCTTCACGGAGAACTTGATGAGGAGGTTTACATGGACATTCCACCAGGTTTTGCCATAGCGCTATTGTTGGAAAAGGTTTGTCACCTCAAACGTTCTTTATATGGGCTTAAACAATCATCTCGGGCTTGGTTTGGTAGGTTCACCAAAGCTATGCGAGCTCAGGGATACACCTAGAGTAATGCTGATCACACCTTGTTCATTCGCCGTAGTGGTTCTCTCTCAAATTTCTTAATTGCGTATGTGGATGACATTGTGGTGACTGGAAATGATACTAGTGAAATCGTTAGATTGAAGAACACATTGGGAAAGGAATTTGAAATTAAAGATCTTGGAAAACTGCAATATTTTCTTCGAATTGAAGTAGCTCACTCCTCACATGGGATCTTCCCATGTCAGCGTAAGTACATACTTGATCTTCTATCTCAGACAGGAATGCTTGGATGTAAACCTATTGATACTCCACTTGATTCAAACGCGAAGATTCGGGCTAAGACAGGGGAGCTGGTAGATCGCGAAAGATATCAAAGGCTTGTTGAAAAGCTCATCTATCTTTTTCATACACGTCTTGATATTGCCTATGTAGTCAGTCTTGTAAGTCAATTCATGCATGATTCGTATACTACTCATGTGGATGCTGTGACTCGAACTCTTCGTTACTTGAAAAGCACACCGGGTAAAGGTATATTGTTTCGGAACCACGGTCATTTGAAGGTTGAGGCATTTACTGATGCAGACTGGGCCAATAGTGTGGATGACAGACGATCTACTTCAAGTTATTGTTCTTATGTTGGAGGTTGTCACGCCCCGACTCTCGAGCACGCAACAACCCTACCAAATCGCCTCTGGTCATAAAGGTTAACGTCCCAGGCACGCTAACGACTTATCGAAATATAATGCGCATGCGGAAACGTGCTAAACTCCCGGACAAAAACATAAACAGGGATAGCAAAGCAGGAAAAATACCAGCGATCAACCAGCCAAAGAACATTTCCATTAAAACACCAAAAGTAGATGATCGCTAACCCTACAGAGCTATACAGAGATAAATACAACCCCATTCTTCGGGGCGGCTCCCTAAGACCAATCAAAAGGGTGTATGGGTCAGGAAGGGTTAACTTCTCATCTACTCCAAAAGAGGGACTACACCACCCTCGTCCTCAACTTCACCTTGGACCTGAAAAAGGGGTTAACCACGACGGGGTGAGAAATAAATCTCAGTGAGCTAGCGCCTAAGCCCGGCTAGGGCGTTGACTCGCTCAGGCGACCTACGCACAGTACAATACAATAGTATAACGCCAATTACATGCAAGCTTACCACGCCTTGGATCACACGTATGCAAGACTCGACTTGACATGACAGTCAACCAATCAAGGCAACAACCAGAACACCACAACAGCTTGCAAGCACAAATCCCCACACGTA
Organism: Lenwebbia sp. NSW1173648; assembly: GCA_029784005.1. Taxonomy (NCBI): domain Eukaryota; kingdom Viridiplantae; phylum Streptophyta; class Magnoliopsida; order Myrtales; family Myrtaceae; genus Lenwebbia; species Lenwebbia sp. NSW1173648. Next base: position 6,034,766 of record JARCGZ010000010.1, on the reverse strand, counting down.
TTCCGGTTATTAACGGCCACAAGGCCCGGCGCACACGACTGGTGTGGCTCAACACTACGACTGGCAGTGTCTACTGGCATGACTAGGCATCGTCCCTTACTTCCGGCGACGGCGTCCAATAGTCCGTAAGATTCGTACGACTGGCACGACACGGAACTACCGGGAATCCCTGAAGGGGCTTCGGTCCATCCATACTACGACCGGCGTCCGATAAATCGTGTGGCTCCGTACGACTGGCACGGCACGAATTTACCAGGAAAAACCGTACGACTGGCACGGACCGTACAACTGGCACGGATTTATCTCATCATATGACCACACAAGCAGATCATCCAACCAATCGATTCTTATCTTGGCATTTAGTCAAATGCTCACACGATCGTGCTCAAAGACTCGGCCACTGGCCATTTTTATGCTCAAATATGCAATTTAACTTCACACGTGGTCACATGAATATGCACATTATCCACTAGACTTTGCATCTAAATACGGGTGATCAACCCTCAAGCAGTCAATCACAAACCAATCAGATCATTCAGCAGTCAGGCATTGATCACCACGTCAAACAGTCGACAACAATTATAACAACGCACTCGATTAATTAAACTAACCACCGACGGCTACTCCGCCTACCAACCAACCAGTCAAACAATTTATCGTTCACTCGGCTCTGGCTAATCGCTCGCTCGCAATTAAATAATTGCAGCCAATCAATCAATCTAACCACCAATTAGCCGCAGACAACCTAGCCAACCAGTCTAATTTGTTTAATTGCGGTCATTTAACTTAAACCCAGTCTCTAGCTAAACCGACCACAATTAATCTACTTGAACGCCTAATTAAACTAATTAAGCTAATCTCGAACGTAGTTAACGACCTAACCGAGAGTTAGGGGCTAACTCACTTCTACACCGCCCGGCGACGACGACAGCAACGAACGGCGGCGGCGGCCGGCTCCGGCGAGCGGCGGCTACGGCCGGCGAGCGGCGGCGGGCTCCGGCGAGCTCCGACGACGACTCGGATGGCGTTGGAGTGGCTGGACGGTGGCTGAGCAGCGCGACGGCGGCAAGATCCGCGAAGAACAGGGCGGCGGCGCGACTGAACAGGGGAGGGAGAGGGAGCAGGTCAGCGGCGGCACTGTTCGCGGCTGAGGGGAGGTTGGTCGGCGGCTCCCGGGCGAACGGCGGACAGCGATGACGAGGGGCTGAGGGGCGCGGAGGAGGGTCGCACGAGCGGCTGCGGCGACTGGGCGTGGTCGACGGGCGAGGCGGAGGTTACGGGGTCGGGGCTGGGGCTCGGGTCGACGGGAGGAGGAAGCGACGGGTCGACGGCGAGGCGGCTCGGCTGAGTCGGGCGGAGGCTGGACGACGGGCGAGGTGGCGACCGAGGCAGCGGCTGGCGACGGGGGATGGCTGGAAGTGGGTCGCGAAGCTCTCGACCTCGCTGGGTTGAGCAGAGGAGGAGGAAGGCGTGGGTCGACGGGCTCGCGCTTGAGTGGCGACCGACGGTGGCTGAGGCGGAGCGGCACGACGCGGCGACGAGGGAGTGGCGATGGCTGGTGGTGCTCTGCTGCAACCGAAAGAAAAAGGAAGGAGGGGGGGCTGTCGCAGGGTCCTCGGCCCGCGGGCCGAGCTCGGCGACGCGACGGGAGGAGGAGACGACCAGCGACGGTGCGGCTGCAGGCGGCTGGCGGGCGAAGGCGGCGAGGCGGCGGCGCTCGGTGGGGCTGGACGACGCTCGGCAGACGCAGTGAGGAGGAGGGAGAGGAGGTCCGGCTGCAGGGGGGAGGAGAGAAGAGAGAGGAGAGAGAAGAGGGGAGAAGAGAGAGGGTGATGGGAAGATGAGAGTGACGTGAGGTGAGTGGGTGGGGGCAGATGGGGGGCTGCACGGCAGCCAAGGAGAAGGGAAAGAGAAAAGAAAGAGAGAGAGAGAGAGAGAGAGAGAGAAAAAAAAAGGAAGAGAGAGGGAGAGTAAATGGGTGGGGTCCATAAGGGTCAAAGTTTGAATTTCTTTGACTTTGAGCACAAAGGGTTTCAAGCGCGAAAGGAGGGTTTCAGGCGCGAAGGGTCTCTGACCGGGGCTTCGGGATTTATTAAATCTATCTTCAGATCAAAATAAATCGCGTCCAATAATTGTCTCTTAGACCACGAAAATTCCAATTTTATTTATTTTATGAACCTTAAAATTTCGGGACGTCACAGAGGTAACCTAGTTACTTGGCGAAGCAAAAAGCAAGACGTTGTTGCTAGATCAAGCGCAGAGGCTGAATTCCGCTCTATGGCTCAGGGCATGTGTGAATTATTATGGGTTCAGAAACTTTTGCATGATCTGGGATTTCGAGTTCAGAAGCCATTGATGATTTACTTTGATAGTAAATTTGCTATCGGTATTTCACATAATCATGTCCAGCATGATAGGACTAAGCATGTGAAAATTGACTAACACTTCATCAAGGAAAAGCTCAATACAGGAGAATTTTGTACTCCATTTGTTCAATCCTCATAACAGACTGCGGATATATTCACTAAGGAGTGAGCAAACGAGTATTTGATTATCATGTGTCCAAGTTGGGCATGTGCGACATCCATGCGCCTACTTGAGGGGGAGTTGTAATATTTGTTCTAGAGTTAGATCCATAATTAGTCGGCTAATTGATGGAATATCATAAATTCCATGATTAGTGGGCTAATTAATGGGATTTCATATTTTGAGAGATTTAATTGTCATATTGTTAGGGATCTTATTGTACGTGATTGATTCCTCTATTAATATAAATACGGGATGATGCTCTAAAAGGGTTTTCAATCCATTCCAAAATCTTCTTTCTTTCACATAAAAATCTTCAATAATGAACAAAATAATAGGCAACCGAAGGAACTCGACAACTCACTAAGGAATTCATAGACAACATTGATTATCTACGAGAGCCTTCATCAAGACTTGAGAAAGTTGATCGATAAACCCATCGGTAGCGAGCAATCGACAAGAAAACACAACTGCTGCGTCGAATGACACGTGACACTTGACGAATGTACCGATTTGATGTTTTTACTCTTTATTTGTCACATGAGTATCAGTTTGAGGTTCTTCGTGATATTAACTTAATTTAATGAAAATTAACGAAAGATAAATTTATCATAAATATACTAATTTGAGATTTTTAGTGATAAAAAAATTAATTTGAGATAAATTTATCACAAATACAATGAATTGAGATTTTTTTGTTATATTAACTCATTTTTCTACGAGCTTAAAATGTCCGATGCGACTTTAATTGTTAAGGCACGAATTTAGGACAATATTGCTTCTCGCAACCTGTGAAGCACCGACATGTCCCCAGAGTACCGTGTCACGTGTCGGACACGCATCCGACACGCAGTCAACGAGTTGGACTCGCCGGCGACACGGGAGTTCGGAGGGAAAGGAGAAGAGGAACTGGAGGGCGTGAGGTCGGAGGAAGCGAGGCAAGTGGTGGAGAGGAGGGCGGTGAAATGGTAGACGAACCCGCAACAACTTAGATCTGGGTTTCATCGGCCTGAAAAATGAGAAAAGTAGAGACGAGGTTTCGCTAACGAACACGAGCGACGACGTGCGGAAGCGGGCAGAGAACGAATCGACATACGCACTTCGCGAGCTCAGTTGTGGCCGGCCGGTGGAGTCCAAGCAAGTGTTGAGAGAGAGATGAATGAAGATGAAAGATGCAGATGAGTTTTTTTGTTTTGGTCGGACGTTCGATGCAGAGGAGTTCAATGAGAGAAAAAAGAAAGTTTCGAGAGTAGTGTTGACAAGTTTTGGGAGGGATTGATGTTGACAAGACGTGGTCATGAGATAAAGAAAGAGCGGGAAAATTATGAATATTTTTCATTTAGATTTCTAAAAAATAAAAATCTCAAAAAGTGACCTTTTTCTTTAATTCTATCCTAACATCGTAACATGCCTATTCATTAACATGTATATATAGAATTATATATTTAATATATAATATGTCGAAATTCTCTATTTTTTATATATAACAGGTCGTATTGCATATTACGTGTTCGATGCTACTTAGCTCGCAACCCTGGACCGGATAAAGATTGCTTACCCAACGACAAAGATGCGACGTGGCCAGCCATCATCGAGCTGAACAATGAAACAACATGAAGTGACGCAGGTATGACAGAAAGAAAACAAAGATGATGATGAGGGCTGCTTTATTTGTGGACTACGTGCCGATAACATTACCTGTTGTTTTTTTTTGTTTTTTTTATCGGAGATAGCATTACCTGTTTGCCCATATAAGAACGTGCTAATTGTAGGAGACGACATCATTTGCAATCAAAATACTAGGGATCGGTCCAAAATTTGGAAAAGCAAACTGCAGATAGACCTCTCGAATATGTTACGAAATCATGCGGAGAAATTTCGTCCAGCGAAAATCAAGTATCTCGTACAACTTAATTGAAGGCAACGAATAAATAAATGGGTTATTCAAACACGTTGATGATATATTTTATTGGAAGATTCGATGTTTATAATTTATAATTTTTTTATTCAATTATTTAATAATTTAAGGGCGCGTTTGTTTCATTGAAAATTTCGGGATAAAGAAAAATATTTTTCATAAAATTCATTTTCAAGAAAAATATTTAACTTTCATTTATGGAAAATAATTTCTAGACAAACGAACACCAGTACTTAAGGGCATTGACAGCAACAAGACGAAGTCATAATGAAGGAGGACAACAGGCCAAAGTCACTGGCATTCATTCCATAAACGACAAAGAAAGAGAAACAGAACATGGTCCATCTGATGTTGACTTGACATGTGGCTATGGGAATTGGGAAGGGTGCGATCCAGCTCTCGAACCAATTCAACTTTTCCTTCTCGACGTCGTTCATTCACCGGAAACAGGACATGAAACTAGTTTTGCGACCTCCATGAAAACCTTTCCCTCCATCAACTGTAAAGAGATCAGGCTCCCGTTTGAGGAGACGAAGAAAAAATTGGAGGGAAGGAAAGCGAGAGCGGAAAAACCGGTGAAATTCGGATGTTTTTTGTGGGAAGAATGTTGGTGGCCGGTTTATGAACGCGAGGAAAAGCCTTGTCTTTTGAGCTAGTTTTTGGGACGAGAGAAGAGCAAACCTAATACTGGAACCCATGAGGAGAAGATTGTTGAGATGCACGTGTGAATTGTATCGAAGAATTGATGTGGCGTGGACACTCCAAACAAAGAAAAGGAGAATTTAATGGAATATCGCCGTTGGTTCACTGGATCATACACGGGATCCACGTGATTCGAAGGTTAGGATTTACTGGGTTCAAGTGCTCTCTCGAAGAATACGAGAATTTTTCCCGACACATATCACATGGTATCGTCGCTTTCGAAAGCCACATGACATGAGGCACCGAATTTGTGGACGACCCAGTTTGTGATGAGAGGGTTGAAGGCAATTATTATCGAAGTTACGTCGTATGCGAATGACATCCACTGCAGATATAGATATAGTTTAGATGCATTTTCCTCGAATCGGGAATGAAAGAATATATGACCCTATTGTTGTACACACACATCACTATTTTTATAATGTCAGTAGCAGCTGCCATCCGAAAAAATCGACTATGGAAGGGCTTCTTTTAAGGGAGCTCTAGCTCCGATTCTGCGCCGCAGCTGACTTAATGGACGGCGAGACAGCATCGGATATTTGCACTATCCTTCCTTTTCTCCCTCGGCTTAAGATTATTGCCGACATTATCTTGAGATGTTCGATGCGGTGTTAAGGACTCCGACATATCTAGGTCGACCAATTAGCAAAACAATGGTATCTTCTTCAGCGATCTGATATCGAGTTCAGATTGAATTTGCTTTCTGCCCGGCGTCGAGCATTCTCTTTCGGCCGCGGTGTCTCTGCTAGGCTAATAGGCTGGTTGCTGTGGCATAAGAAGGAAGGAAGCGGAAAGTGTAGCAATGTCAATGAATTGAACCGATGAAACTTCTGATTGACCCGAGTGGCTTTTCTGTTTTCAATCAATTGCACTATCCTTACAATGTCGCGGACTAATCCTTCCGGACACTAATTCTGCAGAAGGGTTACATTATAATAAGCTAATTCTATTGGGTGCTATTGTTGGAGGATTAAGAAATATTAGCACATAGGTGCTAAATTGCTAATTCAACTAGGACAGCTACTCTTGGTTGAAAGGGGCCGGCTCGGCTTCCTGGAAGGCGAATGCTGCTCCACCTTGTGAAAGAATTGAATGGCAGCTGATCTTTTCGCGAGCTCTGCTCTGAGTTTTAGCAGGGCTCTACTTAGAATTCATGCGGGTTCAATTCTGTTTTGTTCTAGTCGCGGCGTTCGACTAGGAATGGCTTGAAAGTCATCAGCACACCGATTGCCTCGACCACGTTCAAGATGAAGAAGACCATCTGGTTGCCTGCACATAAGCACGGGGCCGGTAAAGTTCCTCAGTCTGCTGAGAGCTCAAGTGTGGTCTATCACGGTCGCATAGACTTATTTCGCCTCATTGGACATCGTGAATGTGTGCATATACGCATTTTCATGTGAACACCTCCTTTTCGTTTAGCAGAAAAAAACAGATGAACTAATCTTGGTTATACAAAGAAGGCCAGAGCCATCTTCGCAGAACTGAAAAAAAAAAACGGTTTACCTGGGAAAAAGGCCGCATCCTGACGCTTCTGTGCCCAAGAGAATCTGTGAAAGATTTCGAGACCATGGATGAGAACGTTAATCAAGTCTACCCTTTAAGCATACAGAAGTAATTATTTGTTTTCAGTGCTGAGTTTAATATGACCGACTGCTCAATTGTCCCCTCGTAGTGCCATAACGAAAGCCGACAAAGATTAAGTGCTACTCACACTGCGCCTCCTCCGGCCGGACCGGCCGCCTTGAAGAGAGACATGGCGGTCATTGCAATTCCATTAGCAGCTCCTCTCTGATCTTGGTCCTGCGATTTCAGATTCATAGTTAAGCCAAACCATCACGAGAAAGGTACATATTCGACGATGTTAATAAAGATCAGACTCGTCAAGGATGATCATTAGAAGCTTACCACGGCTTTGTTTTGCAGAAGGAACAAGCTGGTGATGATGGAAGTCTTTCGACATGCAAAAATTCACAATTAGAATCAGGTATGAAAAGAGGTTTGGAATTTTCTCCTTTTCAAGCACAAGAAGTAATTCGAATGATTTACGTGCATATTAGCTTCGTATATAATAGCTTGGAGTGTAAGGCATACTCACAGCTAGAACATTCTTCGCGACCGATGCGCAATTTAACACTGTGGAGAGACTTAGCCCGGTCAGCATGGCTATAAAAGGGAAGCTCGACAAGAGGGGTATCGATAAGACCTGCATTCACACATTTGTGAGAAGGAAACACAAGGGATCATCATCATTTTATCAGATAGATGTGCATGACCGGAGATACAATAGCCAGATAATATGTTTTTCACAAGCAGGTGCTCGAGTTCCAGTTACGAGATGTCGAAAACATACCCCACTAACGCGAGCTACCACAACGGGGCCGAGAAGTCTGTCAAAGTATGGGTATAGACACGTCTGGAAGATGAGAAGGCCGGCACCTGGCATTATAATTTGGTAATCAGCGATTCCGAGCATTTATATTGAACGATCGCAGAGCGAGTTAAATGATAATAGACCACCATACTTCTAAGTTTTAAATAGACAACACATATCAATGAAGTTTCGTTTGAATTGCAGGTTTGGTTTTACTACCTCATTGTTTTTCTGAAAGAATTTATCTTGAAATGTAAAGAAAGAAACTGGAGTATGTACCTGAGATAGCAAGAACAGTTCCGACATCTTCAGTCGTGTAGCTTAAGCCCCCATATCGCCTAGGGCTTACGGCCCACAGTGAGAAGATCTGCAAAGAGAAAGTAGCACGGAACAGATAATGAGAGGATCGAACTAAAAGACAGGCGAATTTATTAGGAAGCCGGCTTCATATGCTGATTCCAATCAACTACTTCGAACTAGGATAGAGTTCCAAAGAACAAGCCAAAGTAATATTATTATGGCAACCACTAAAATGTAACTAGCCAAAAGAATGTCCTTTGAGTACAGCATTGCGGATTATAAGTCTGTTTTCATCCACGATAAAAGAACTTTTGCTCTTTAAGCAACTGTCAATGAGGCACTCGGCAGCATGAGCACTGAAATCATTGCACTCATGATTGTGGAATGTCTGGTACAGCGAATGAAGAAGAACTGAGAAGGCGAGGGGGACAAGCACGCGGCACTTTAGGTTACCTCCGTGTAAGCCATGTCGTGAAGCGAGAAGACGCAGTACACGATAATGGATGACATCAAGGGCCAATTCCGTAGCAGAGACTTTTTCGGAGCTTTCCCCTCGACCTTTTGAGTCTTGTATATCGTGCCGGACTGGAGGGATGCGGTCTCCACATCTTCACGAGACTCATCAAGCTCGCTACTTCCGTGGTGCGTATGCAATGTTTCCTGCAATAAAACCAGATTTTCGGACCCTCGATAAAGCGCAACAAGCAGTTGGTAATTTTTTTCAGATTGTTTTCCAATGTCAAGGATGAGAAACATGAACTGAGTTTGGTGAAGTGTGTACCGGAAGCCAGCAGGACGCGATAGAAACTGCAAATGCGAAAAGTGAGATGGCGAGACAGGGCAAGAAGTAGGGAAATCTGCATGGAGATCAGGAAATCAAATGTTCGAGCCGCTTGTGTCCATGATCACTTAGAAGGATCTGCAAAATTAATGTGGAAGAAAGCAACCTCCACTCACCTTCCGAACACTGATTCTTTGGAAAATATCGATGGGAACTTTTCTGCAGGCTGAAACGGCAAAAATAGAAAACCAGGAACATCAGAGGAGCATGAAAAATGAGAGAAGCATTTCGCACGCAGTGTCCGAATTGCCATCGCTTTTGGAAAACGAAATTTCATGCGCCAAGATATGATAAATCAGAAGTACCTGCGCAAGATAACCTCCCAGAGCTGGACCGATAATCAATCCTATCCCCCATGCTGTACTAACCTGAGTCCAAAGTGTAACTCTCAGCTTTATTTACTTAGCAGAAGAACTAGGAATCTGTATTGAGAGCTCAAAGGTTTAACAAAGGTCGGAGATCTTACTGTGGATACTCCTAGCGCTTGGTACTCCTCATGGAATATTTCGGTCGCATAAGCCTGTTACGAAATTGCGAAATACATATGAGAATGGCCGCAAATTCGTGGAACAATATAAGGAGGGATCCTTCATTTGAGGCTGGAGCCCCATGACGAATCCCAAAAATCATCAGCCTTACGAGATCTTACCTTGATAGGTCCGAGTAAACCATTTAAACTTCCTAGAAGGAACCTCATCGCAATGGCCATCCAAAAGTTTACACTTAGGCCGAAGAGAGTGTTGAAAATAACCCTGATATAAGTCAGATCATGATGATTAATTGATTGTATCCATCGGAGAAGTTTCTTTAACCAGGAACTCAAAATGAATGCGGATCTTTTACTAACACTGCGATTGTTCCCATAATTATGACGGGTTTTCGCCCGTAGCGATCCGCCACGATTCCCCAGAAGACCGACGTCAAGGCTCTACCGAACATGAATGAAGAACCTTCGCGATTTCAAGGAGTTTGCCAGTGAAAATTCGAGTCGAAGACAAACAAAGGAGTCTGCATTGAACAGAGATAAGCAACTCGGATAATCTCACCTACATAACCCGCATAATACCCGATGTCTTCCTCTCTTTCGGCGATATGAAAATCTCTAATCTGTCATTTGAAACTCAAGAAACAAATAAGGATTTCTCAAGTAGAAGAGGCTAAATCAATGCTTTGAGTCATTTATACAATTATCTGCCCAGGAAAGTAATGGAACTTTTAGTCAAGCAACCGCAGGCCAATGGCAAACTCTGCTGCTTCAAAGTTAGATGGAAAAATGTTCATTTCGCACATACTTGTTATATTTGCAGCAAAAGAGAAAATTTACAGGACGAATCGACCGGGAGCCTAGAGAGACGACATTCGAGAAAACAGAGCCTAAACCATACAATTTAGGACGCAATGTCTCGAGTGTAGACAGAACATTTATAAATACATCATATTTAGAAGTTGAAGTATAAAATGTAAGAACTTACCATGAAGTAAAGGAATGGGAATAGAGATGATATTGGCAGTGCTGGACAAGAGAAAGGACAGGACACTGGTCAGTAACATCATAAGTCTAATTAACTATAAGCGGACTAACACTAGCAGAGAAATAAAACATCTTGGGGACATTCTCTCCATCACTATGCAATATCGCCATCGGCTTAACTTCACATCAACAAAACCGAATAATTCCGAACAAATTAACTCCGAGATGACGGGCAAATTCGCGTGGTTGTTGTGTCCGGTTACTCGGTAAGTTACAAGAACCCAGAAAAGAAAATCCAAAAAGTTGACCGGAAGCTTATGAACAACGAAGATGCTATATGTGCTTTTTCACCTGTGCACAGCACGACGATCCAGATCGACACGAGCTCGCGGATCGGCAAGCCTCTCCGCGATTCCTTAAGCTTATCGACTTTGCAGCCGGGGCAATTCTCGTAGTAATGCTTCTCCAACAGCACCTCCTTCTGTTCTTCCACCGACATTGCTGTCGACCTCAACAGGTAGAGCTGAACACAGCGAATTCAGCTCCCCAAACAAAATCTGCTTCAAGACACAGAATAAAACACAAAGCGTTAGTGAAGAACAACACCACATAGTATCATCTATGATGCTCCACGTGAAGGCATCCTACGAGAGTTGACAGCACGTGAAAACACGAAGATGCTTCATGTTTAAAGCTGAAGAAGACAGATTCTAACTTCGGATCATTTCATGAAAGAAAAAAAAATCACATACCCAGAATGAAAAAAGAAGAAGTTGATTTCGTAATCTGCGATTGAGGGTTTTGTTCGTTTTTTTGCATGTGGGAGTGAGATTATATGGCCGGCTTTTGAAGGGAAGCCATGGAAAACGATCGGTCAGGGAAATCTGAGAACCAACTTGTTCCAAATGTCATCATTGCACGCGTCAGATTTCTCTGGTACATATGATGAGAGGGAGTTGCTAGCCTCACAGTACTGATCTCTTAATCAACGAACGCTTTATGCAAAACACACGATGATGATGTGTGGATCTGCGGTTGATATTGTACCGTATCCGACAGTATTGTCAGGAAAGTATTTCCTTATGAATCGAAATCATCTAGATTTTCCTTGTCGCCGTTAAAGTCCAACTGCCTACTCGAAATTTTTGGTCCGTTATTTAGTTCACGATATTAAAACGTGGTTTCAATGCCCTTGATTTAATAATGTCCAGATGGGGCTAACAAAAAATATTTTGTCGAGCATAAGAAAGTCGATGTATTACTGATTTATGAATGACTTGGCAAAATCATCTAGACGGGTATTCGCACGAAAGATATAACGATCTGGGCACTGTCTCGGAATTTTTCCTTTCGCCAAAGGGCGGCGTATGATGCATTTTGATCGACCTACTTCGCATTCGATCATCGATCAAACTTTAGGCTAGTCAATTTCCTCCTATCATCCTGACCTGGCATCCACGTAAATCGAATCCTATGACCGAAGATTAGAAAGCACGTAAAATTGTCGAGCCGCGAATTTGGGTTCTCGTCACATGCCATTCTTGTTAACAAATTATTATAGACTATGCATTTTTTTTTTCAAAACCCTAGATCGAACAAGAATTGAACATGCAACGACTGAGATATGACGTACTCAGCCGCAGTCAAAGCTGAATATCGAAATAATATGAAGCGACACACGTATGACAAAAAGAAAGCAGAGATGACGATGAGGACTGCTTTTTCATTTATGGACTAACGTGCAAAATAGTGGGAGACGAGATCAAATAGAACACTAGGGATCGGTCCAAAATCTGGAAAAAGCAAACTCCAAATTGAACTCTCTAACCTCACCAACGAGCTCCCAGGAAAGCCCGGTAAAAAATATTACAAAATGAAAGAAACGGGTCATTCAAGGATGCTGATAATAATTGCACGAGAATACTCAATTCATCGAAAAAAAAAATAATTAGAATTTCTTCTTATTCGATGACTTAATAATCTGAAGTGCCTCAATGAAATACAATTCGGATTTAAGTAAATTCTAAAACTGCTTCGTCTGAAATCTCGTCCGAACCTCGGGATCTCTCACAGTAATTTTTTTTTTCTTCTGAAGTCTTGATGAATTAGGACAAGTGGTCAAATGCCTGAAGTACTGCTGTGTTTCTCTTTTTCTGCATTACATACACAGGACCATAGTACAAAGGTCACGGACAATCATTTCCTAAACGACAGCAACTTGGGGAAAAAGGAGAAAATGATTCGTAATGGTCCTTTGGCCTTATCATATATTGGGGAAGAGGTAGATGCGATGTAGGGCACGTCTCTTGAATCCGATAACGTGCTGCATAGATGGACGAAAGAAGCGTTCCAAGGCAGATGGTGGCGAGGGCCACGACAATTACTTGCTTGGATAAACCTGAGGTCACAGTCAAAACAGTACGAAAATTTTCTGGATGGAAAGAGTTTGGGGAGAGATTGAATTCTCCTACTTGATTTTCAGCCAAAAGTGGTTAAGAAACAAGTAATTCTCTCTCGTTGTTTTGTTTCATTTTTCTTTTGTCATCTAAAGAAACATAGGGGAAAATTTCACCAAAATAGTCCTAAACATATTATACGGATGCCAATTCAGCAGTTATTAACTTTTCAATTTTGCCAATTTAGTCATTCGGTAATCGCTAACGTGGACGCTGACCGTCCTACGTAACACGACTGGACGACGTGGATAATTTTTGTAATTTTTAAAAAATTGCCTGAACTTTTATAAATCTTTGACTTTTCTTTTTCTTTTTCTTGTCTTTTCTTTAATTTCCTTTTTGTAAAAAGAAAATTACCAAAAATTGCCCATGTCTACGAGAGCCATGCCACGTACAATGATTTCTAGCTAAAATTGCTCAGCATGACTAAATTGGCAAATCATTAAGCGGTCTAGGACTAAATTGGTCAAATTGAAAAGATTATGACTGAATTGGCATCCGTAAATAGGTTTAGGACTTTTTTGGTCATTATCCTTGTGACTTTCATAAAACTTTTTCTTCATCAATTTTGAAAGATCAAGATCTGTTGAAGATGCGGAAAATGGGGGGTGTGAAAGTGAACGTTAGAAAATAGGTGACATTTCGATAATATTCCGACAAAGGAAGGTCTTGAACATTTGATCTCGCCTAAAGAAAATGATACATTGTAACTTTCTAGCTGTTATCATTTGTTTTTAAAGAGTAACGAATTGGTTGACGAAGGACCCACCAAAAATCAAATGAGAGATTTTGGACGAGCCAATGGCCACATTAAACATTCTTGTCGCAGTACAAAATATTGCTGGACTTTGTCTTGATGATGGTGGGGAGGTGAAGTTTCACGTTTCTCTTGATCATCAATATCGACCCGTTGCAACTCCAGAGGGGTCGAAATCTGTGTAAGCCCCTCGAGAAAAGCTAGGCTTTCCTCCTCCTTCCCCACCCTTGGAAAAAGCCGCCGCCAAGCTTGTCTTTGAGGTAGAGAGAGGGACCTTTTCCTCTTTCTCCCTCTTTCTCCCTCCACCTTTTCTTACTTGTTTCCCTCTTTTCCCTTTGAAGCTTTCAATTTGTGTGGGTAAATAAATTTCTGCAGCTGATTTTGGATGAACGTGGAGATCAGTTCGGCCATCTATCCAGTCGGCAGTCGAAGATGATGTTCGTGACATGGCCCCACAATCTTTCCGAGATTAGGCAGCTCTTTTCTCCCGGTTCAGATTTAGGTCAAGATTTGGGGTTTTACTCTCCCAAACTAGATCTAGATATAAATTTGAGAGTTCCCTACAGGTATTTGATTTGTGTTCTTTCAACATATTGATGTTGGAGTCTCTGCATGACGATGGTGATGAGGACGTCGTACCTAGACGCGCACCGCAAGCCGTTGCAAATGGAGTGAGAGATCTCGTCGTGTGCTCATCACTAAATCTTGTGATCAGCCACCAATGTTTTACGATGACAGATTTGTTCTGGAGTGATGAGAGTATGCTACTAGCTGCAGATTGTGCTTTGTTTGCTTTATGGCTTTTGTTTTGTTCAGCGGTAATTTGAAATTTGCTAGATTCGGAAGATGTAACTCTCGACTATTATTATGGTATATGAATGACATCTTTCTTCGAACAAAAAAAAAACTCCAGAGGAATATCAGCCATTTCGTTGGATCGTGTGAATTTTACCTGAGGTCCGCATGATTCAACGATTGAGATTCACTGAAGGGTCAAGTGTTCCCTAAAAGTTCAAGAATTTTTCCCAATATGGATTGCATGGTTGGTCGCTTTTCGAAAGCCACATGACATGAGGTATCAATTTGCGGAAAACAGAGTTTGTCGCGAGCTAAGTAATACTGACACGAGACACGTCATTTTTGAAAAATAAAGAATTTCGATACGTTGAGACACATTGTATATTCAATAGATATTTTTATATGTGCATGATAAATTACTATTTTTACAGAACAAGCTTTTAAAGTAAAAACGAATGTGCGTGATGACCACGGCTTGTAACCCGCATGATATAGAGGGAAAGTTACTCAATCACTCCTAAACATATTATATGGATACCAATTCAATTATAAAATTTTCAATTTTACAAATTTAGTCTTAAATCTCGCCAGCGGTTGGCGAGTGCTTACTAGCCATCGCAATATATATAACAATTAAAAAATGTCAACGCCAGCGTCGGCCGTGTCACGTAGGATGGCTGGAGTCCACGTCACCGATTTCCAGCCAACATTTACCGGATGGACTAAATTGACACAAATTCAATAAGTTTATGACTTTTTTTATACTTTTCCGTGCGATATAGATATAGTTGAAGGATAGTTCTCGAGTCAGGACGGAGAAAAATATAACACTTTGTATAGATAATTGTATTTTTAGAGGGGGGGATAATGAAACAATCGGACAAACAAGGAATATGATTGGTAATATGCACAACGTTGCTATTGTCTATTAGTTGCGACAAAGTGCACTGCAACACAAGTATATTCCAATAGTGAGATTGATTCATACATTCCAGGGAAACTGGAAATGAAACATTTTCTTCCCAAGAATGTCAGGATGATAACAAAATCACGACTGCCATTTGGATGAGCTTGTGAAAGAATCGAATGACAGATGATCTTTTGCAAACACTGCTCTGAGTTTTGGCAGCGCCTGCAATTGGAATTCGTGAGGGTTCAACTCTCCTTTCATTTAGTCGCGGCGCTCGACAAGGAACGGCTCGAACGTCATCAGCACCCCGATCGCCACGACCACATTCAAGATGAAGAAGATCATCTGGTTGCCTGCACACAGGTACGGGGGTCGTCAAAGTTCTTCAGTAAGCTGAGGGCTCAAGCGCGGTCTATCAAGGTCGCATAGACTTATATCTCATCATTGTACACCCTGAATGTGTGCATATGCACATCTTCATGTAAACAGTTTTTCTTTTGGCAGATGACAACAGATGAGTTAGTCATGGTCATACAAAGAAGGCCAGAGCCGTCATCTCAGAATTGAAAAAAGTTCGGTTTACCTGGGAGAAAGGCCGCGTCCTGACGCTCTTGTGTCCAAGAGAATCTGCGAAAGATTTTGTCCATGGATGAGAACATTAACCAAGTCTGCCCTTTTAAGCATGCAGAGTAATCGTTTACTTTCAGTAATGAGTTTACTATTGTATCGACTGCTAATTGTCCTGTCGGTGTGATATAATGAAAGCCAACAAAAATTGAGCGGGACTCACATTGCGCCTCCTCCTGCTGGAGCGACCGCCTTGAAGAGAGACGCGGCGGTCATTGCGATTCCATTAGCAGCGCCTCTCTGATCTTGATCCTGCGAATTCAGATTCGGACATAAGCCAAACCTTCACGAGAAAGGTATGTATTCGAAGGATGTTAATAACGATGAGACACGTCGAAGATGATCATTAGAACCTTACAACGGCTTTGTTTTGCAGAAGGAGCAAGCTGGTGAAGACGGAAAGCTTTCGACATGCAAAATTCGACAGTTAGAATTAGGTATGAACAGAGGTTTTTCCTTTTCTCTATTCCATACAGAAAAAGTAAATCGAGTGTTCTTTGTGCATATTAGCTTCACATATTGTAGAATAGAGTGTACTGCATACTCACAGAAAGAACATTCTTTGCGACTGATGCACAATTCATAACTATGGAGAGACTTAGCCCGGTCAGCATGGCTATAAAAGGGTAACTTGACAAGAGCGGTATCGACAAGACCTGTACTCAAGCATTTGTGCAAAGGAAACACAGAGGATTATCATCCATTTATCAGATAGACCATGAACAGCCAGAGATACAATAGCAGAAAAAATGTTTTTCACAAGAACGTGCTCGAGTTCAAGTTACTAGATGTCGAAAACATACCCCACAAATGCGGGCTACCAAAACGGGGCCGAGAAGTTTGTCCAAGTATGGGTATAAGCACGTTTGAAAGACGAGAAGGCCGGCACCTGGCAGTAGAATGCGGCAATCAGGGATTCCCGGCAAATACATTGAACGAGTACAGAGACAAGTTCAGTGATAATAGACCACCATACTTCTAAGTTTCAAATAGGCAGAACTCATATCAACAATAAGGACCGCCACATTTCGAAGTTTCGTTTGAATTGCAGTTTTAGTGACTACCATGTTGTTTTCCTGAACGAATTTATCATGATAGACAAGGAAGAAGCTAGAGTATATACCTGAAATGGAAAGAACAGTTCCAACATCTTCAGTCGTGTAGCTTAAACCCCCTAGTCGCCTAGGGCTTACGGCCCATAGCGAGAAGATCTACAAAGAGAAAATAGCATGGAAAGGATAATGAGAGGATCGAAATCAAAGACAAAATGAACTTATTTGGAAACTGGCATGATATGCTGATGCCATATTATGAACTACTTCGAACTAGGATAGAATTCCAAAGAACAAGTCAAAATAAATTTCTCGTGACAACCATTAATTCATGAATAGCCAGAGGAATGTCTTCTGCCAACTGCATTGCAGATTACAAGTTTGTGTTCGTCGTCAATAAAACAATTTTTGCTCTACAAGCAACTGTGAATGAAGCACTCAGCACAATGAGTACAGATATGATTGCACTCATGATATTAGAATACGGTGAATGAAGAAGAACTGAGAAGGCGTGGTAGAGAAGCACATGCTATTTTACGTTACCTCCGAGTAAGCCATGTCATGAAGCGAGAAGACGCAGAACGTCATGATGGCCGACATCAAGGGCCAATTACGAATCAGAGACTTTTTCGGAGCTTTCCCTTCGACTTTTTGCGTCTGGCATTTCACACCAGACTCGAGGGATGCGGTGTCCACATCTTTGCAAGACTCATGAAGCTCGCTATTTCCGTGGTGCATATGCAATGTTTCCTGCAATGCAACCAGATTTTTGGGCACTCAATAAAGCGCAACAAGCAGTTGCGAATCCTTTCATTGATAAAGTTATGCAGAGATCATGTCTGATGAAAGGACAAAAACCAAATATTTTCAATATCAAGAATGAGAAACATGAACTGAGTTTAGTGAACTCCATACCGGAAGCCAGCAGGACGCGATAGAAACTACCAGTGCAAAAAGAGAGATGGCGAGACAGGGCAAGAAGTAGGGAAATCTGCATCCAAATCAAGAAATCAAATGTATAAAGCTCGTGTGATGATCACTTGGTAGGATCTGCAATATTAATGTACAGGAAAGCAACCTCCACTCACTTTCCAAACACTGATTCTTTGGAAAATATCGACGGGAACTTTTCCGCGGGCTGAATTGAAAAAAGGAAAAAAAGAACAACCAGGAACATCAGAGGAGCATGAAAATACTCAATTTATGCGTCGAGATATGATCAATCAGACGTACCTGCGCAAGATAACCTCCCAGAGCTGGACCAATAATCAATCCTATCCCCCATGCTGTACTAACCTGAGTCCAAAGTGTAACTCTTAGCTTTATCTACTTGGCAGAACAAACTAGGAATCTGTAATGAGAGCTCAAAGGTTTCGACAAAGGTCAGAGATCTTACTGTTGATATTCCTAGCGCTTGGTACTCCTCACGGAATATTTCGCTCGCATAAGCCTGTTATGGAATTACGAAGTACATATATCAGAAAGATAGCAAATTCGTGGAATAAATTAAGAAGGGATAGCTTATCTGAGGCTCAAAATAACTCGTGCCACGATGTGTCTCAAAGTTCATAAGCGGTACGATATCTTACCTTGATCGGTCCGAGTAAACCATTTAAACTTCCTAGAAGAAACCTCATTGCAATGGCCATCCAAAAGTTCACACTTAGGCCGAAGAGGGTGTTGAAGATTACCCTGATATAAATCAAACCATAACAGAAATTGATTGTAATCGTCGGAGAAATTTTTCGTCATTGGGAACTGAAAATGAATGGTAATCTCGTACTAACACTGCGATTATTGCCATAATTATGACTGGTTTTCGCCCGTATCGATCCGCCACATTTCCCCAGAAAATCGACGTCACGGCTCTACCCAACAGGAAAGAACAACCTTCCAGATTTCAAGGAGTTCGTTAGTGAAAAGTCAAAATCAAACCAGGGAGTCTGCAATGAACGGAGATAAGCAGCAGGATAATCTCACCTACGCAACCAGCATAATACCCGATGTCTTCCTCTCTTGTGGCGATATGGAAATCTCTAATCTGCCATTCGAAATTCAACAAACAAACGAAGATTTCTTGAGTAGAAGAGGCTAAATCATATGCTTCGAGTCATTTACACAATTATCAACAGGAAAGTAGTGGGACTGCATGCCAACAGCTAACTCTGATGCTTCAAAGTCAGATAAAACAATTTTCACTTCGCTCATACTTGTTTCATTCGCAACAAATGCGCAAAATTTCAGGACTAATTGACCAAGAATAACAATCTGGACCCTAGGGAGACCATATTTGAGAAAACAGAGCCTAAACCATACAGTTTAGGATACAATATCTCTTGTGTAGACAGAGCGATATATATATCGTACTTAAAAGTTGCAGTATAAAAATATAAGAACTTACCATGAAGTAAAGGAATGGGTATAGAGATGATATTGGCAGTGCTGGAATGAGAAAGGACAAGACACTGATCAGTAACATCATAGTTCTAATTGGCCATTAATTATGTGACTACAAGTACATCCAGTTAGTACATCTTTTCGAATCGGCAAATAACTTCTGATTACTATATGAAATTTTACAATGAGCTAAGTGGGTTTACACTCTCCATCACTATGCAGCATCGCCCTCGGATTAACTTCACATCAACCACTGAGTCATTCCAAACAAATTAACTCCGAAATATCATATAAATTCGTGTCGTCCTTATGTCTAGTCACTCGGTACGTTCAATGAACCCAGAAAGAAAAAATCCAAAAGTTGACAGAAAGCTATTCAGCAACAATAGTGCTATACATGCTCATTACCGCTGCAAAGCACGACGATCCAGATCGACACGAGCTCACGGATCGGCAAGCCTCTCCGCGATTCCTTAAGCTTCTCGACTTTGCAGCCGGGGCAATTCTCATAGTAATGCTTCTGCAACAACGCCTCCTTTTGTTCTTCCACCGCCATTGCTATTAACCTCAACAGATAGAGCTGAACCCGCGAAATTCAGCTCCTGTACAAATGAAATAGAAAACCCTTCTTTCCCACATGGAAAATCCGCTTCGAGAGAGAATAATCACACAGAGTAAGCGAAGAACAGTTCCACGTAGCCTCATATATGATTCTGCACTTTAATTCCAAGAGTGAGAAGACGTGAAAACGCTAAGATGCTTCATGTTTAAAGCTGAAGATATAGATTGTAACTTCAGATTATTTCATGTAGAGTAAAAAAGGTTTGAATCACATACCCGGAATGAAAAAAGGCGTTGATTTTGTATTCTATGACTGAGTGTTTTGCATGTGGGAGTGAAATTACACAGGAGCTTTATGGCTGGCTTTCATAGGGAAGCCATGGAAAACAATGAGTCTGGTGAAGGAGGTGATCTAGGAAATGTGAGAACAAACTTGTCCCAAATGTGGCATTTCTCTCGTTTAAGGAAATATTGACAAAGTGAGGAAGAACAAAACTGGTAAATATGAATTGGAATCTAGTGGATTTTGTTTTTTTTGGTAAGGGAAATCTTGTGGATTTTGTTTGTCACCACTAAAGGAAAAATTACCAAAAAAGTCATAAACCTACTGTAATTGGGCTAATTCAATCATAAATGTTTTTTTTTCCAATTGAGTTATAAACCTTTTGTAATTGTGCCAATTCAATCCATTTGGCCGGTCAGCACTGACCTGGGGCTGCCGAAGCTGACATGGCAAATTTTTAATGATCTTTTAATATTTTTTGAATTTTGAATTTTTTTGAATTTTTTAATAGCTTTTTTCTGTCTTTTCTAAATTAAAAAAAATCAAAAAATATTATTAAAAATTTACCACGTCAGCGCCAGTTCACCAAATGGATTGAATTGACATAATTGCTAAAGGTTTAGGACTCAATTGACATAAAAAAAAAGAGATTGAATTGGCATAATTGCAATAGGTTTAAGACTATTTTGGTAATTCCCCAAATTTCGGTTTGCATTTTATTTAGTCCATGACATATAAAAGCCATTTAGTGCTCTTGATTTACTATCTAGAGGGGGCTTTTTGGTTATTAAAAAAATTATTAAACCTAAGATAGTGAATTTATTTAAAGGAAGGTATTCCCGAAGTTTTTTTTTTTTTGGTCGAAATATTCCTATAGTTGAAGACATCAGGTTTAAAGTTGGTCTAGTTGCTAAGGGCTATAATTAGATTGAGAGAGTTAATTTTAATTTGATAAATGACTTGGCGAAATCATCTAACCAGATACATAAAAATCACATAAAATTACAAAATCGATATATAAAGTGATATGGCGACTTATTAATAGACGCTGAACAAAGTCCCCATATTGTGTTAAAAAAAAAAGGGAAATTTTCAAAAAATGGCCCCAAGTCCCCTCATTTTCTTAAATAAAGGCATGAAGTTGACCTTGTTTTAAATAAGGGTCTGAAGTACCCTTATTGTATCAAATAAGGGCCTAAAGTGGCTATATTAGTCTGAAAAAGGCCTGACTCACCATTAATTAGGGGCATTTTCGTCATTTTCTTTTTTCTATTTTTCCAAAATAATAATAATAATAAAAGTAAGAAAGGAGATATAGGCGGCCTGTGGCTGTCGCCCCCCACCGGTGGGGCCGCAGCCATGGCTGGCGGGTCGCCAGCCCACGCCGAGGCGCCGGTGACCAGACAGTCGTCACCGCCGTCGCCCCACTGGCGTTGGGGCGGCGGCCACAGGCGAGAGGGCAGCCCCCTCCCGCCTATGTCTCCCTTTTTTGTTTTTGTTTTTTTACTTTTTCATTTTTAATTTTAATTTAGTTTAACTAAAAATTAGGTTAAAATTGTATTTTAACAAAAATGCCCTTGATCGGCCTGGAATTTTTGGCTGGCCGGCCGGCCGGCGAGGTCAGGCCCTTATTTGAAATAATTATGGCCACTCATACCCTTATTTGAGACAAAGAATGCACTTCAGGTCCTTATTTGAAACAATGTTAACTTCAGATCCTTATTTGAGAAAATGAGGAGACTTGGGGCCTTTATTTGGAATTTTCCAAAAAAAAAAAGTCCCCATATTAAAATACAACAAGATGTGAGATATATTGAGATAATACAAAGTGAAGCAGGTATGACAAAGAAGGAACAAAGATGATGATGAGGACTGCTTTATTGGTGGACTACGTGCAACCAACACTAATTGTTTGCCCAAATAGAACGTGCTAATTGTAGGAAACAATTTTGACCAAAAAAAAAAAATGTAGGAAACAAGATCGTTTGCAATTAAAACACTAGGGATCCGTCCAAAATCCAGAAAAAGCAAACTCCGAATACATCTTATAAGGAAATGGGTTATTCAAAGACGTCGATAACATACTTTATGAAAACATTTAAAACATTATGATTTTAACTTTTTTCTTATTCGAAATCTAAGTATCTTAGGGTGCATTTCGTTCGGCTTTGGCAAAAAATCTTTGGGAAAATACAAATACATGGATGCGTTTGTTTCGCAGAAAACGAATGATTTGAATTTTTTTCCCAAAAAATGATTCCTTGAATCACTTGTAAAAATGAATTAACAAAAAAACGTTCTCATCATCCAAGAAATTATTTAGACATAAATTGTTCTCGATAATGAACATTTTTCATTGGCTAATTATTTCAAGCAATACAACCATTAGTTTTTGGAAATGTTTTTCAAATTGTTCATTTTTCGCGAAACAAATGGAACCTTAGGCTAAAGGGGCTTTTCAAAAATGCAATTGAGTTTGGTAAGAATTCCTCTGTAAAGCAACTTTGGGTCAAATAGCGTTTGGCAAAATTTTTCGTGCGAAGAACTTTGGCTGCATTTTTGTCTATTTTTCATTAAAAAATAACTCAAACCCTTTGCCGGAGCCGGCGAAGGGCTCAGGCCGCCGTCGGCCGTTGTTTGATGTTGCATGACCTTGGGTGGCCCCTGGCGACCTCCAACAAGGGTTGCGCGACCCCTTGCCGACCGCCCTCGTGCAGAGAAGATGAAAAGGAACAATGAGGGCAAAATTGCAAAACGAAAAAACTTGGTGAGGGTAGTTTTGAAAAAAGAATTGTTTAACCCTAGGAATAGCCTTCCACAAATGTTGAAAGCCCAAGAAAGTGGGGACCTGCCTTAGGTCAATTGAGTCTTAAACCTTTCGTAATTGTGTCAATGCAGTCCATTTGGCTGGCCGGCACTAACGTGGCAATTTTGTAATAATGTTTTAATATTTCTGGAATTTTATAATTTGTTTTTATTTTTTAAAAATTATTTTTTCTGCCTTTTCTTTTCTTTTCTTTTTTCGATTTGCGCCAGTAGCCTCTTGCGGGCCCAAACCCCAAAAAAAGGCAGAAAAAGTTATTATTAAGAAAATAATTAAAAATTCATGAAAAAATTAAGATACTATTAAAAATTTACCACGTCAGTGTCGGCCGACCAAATGGACTGAATTGGCACGATTGAAAAAGGTTTAGGACTCAATTGAAAAAAAAAAATTAGGACTGAATTAGCACAGTTGCAATAGATTTAGGACTTTTTTGATAATTTTCCCAATTAAATTGCCGTTTTGATATTGGCCAGAATGGTCAACAACAAGAACTTCAGTGATAAAATTTCCTCTCCAGATGAAGTTGTGTTGTGGTCCGAGACAAAAATCCATTTTGGAATAGTAACTAAAGAGAAGAGGTTGGAATTCAATTAGGGGGCTCATGTTGTTTGGACAAGAGCGGAGACCCGCAATATAAAAACAATACTTGGATGATTCGGGTGCACATCAATCCAACGAATATCAGCCATTTCGTTACATCACGTGGATCTATCCAAATAATTCAACAGTCAAAATTTACTGGGCTTGACCCGGAGAATCCAAGAATATTTCCCAATACAGATTATGTGGTATCATGATTTTCGAAAGTCGCATGACATGAGGTACCAATTTGTGAATGACAAAGTCTGTCATAAGAGGTTGATCCAATGCAATTATTATCAACGTTAAGTTGTATAGATGTCGCCCACAACTTGTAACCCACTTGATATAGAAGGAAAATTACTCAATTAGTCATAAGCCTTTTATACGGATACCAATTCCGTCACAAAGTTTTTGATCTAGTCCTAAATCATTGCGCAAAATTACAACGTAGTCATTCCAATCAACTTTCATCGCAGATGTGGCGATCCAATCATCATTGGCAGTCCTTCATGGCACACTACCACGTCAATGATTCTCGACAAAAATTGATCGGAAGGACTAAATTGAAATTTGCACAAATGTTTGGGACTATACTGAAAATTTAAAAAAATTATGACTGAATTGACATTTATATAATAAATTATTGATTGATTGGACAATTTTCAATGTAGATATATTTGAAGGAAATTTTCCAGAATCAGGGATGGAGAAAAATATAAGCCTTTGTAAAAATAATTGTATATTTAGGGGGGGGGCGGGGGGTAGGCATGCATGGCGTTGCTATTAAATACAATAGCGACAAAGTGCACTACAACACAAGTACGTTGCAATAGAGAGATTAATTCATACATGCAAAGAAAACTAAGAATGAAACATACTTTTTCTTTCCCAAAATGTCAGGATGATAACACAACGGCTGTCATTCGCAAGCCAAGGGCCTGTATGGTAACCATTCTCATTCTCTGATTCTGTTTCCCGGAATAGTAAAGAATGAGAATCATGTTTGGTAAAGAAAATAATTCTGATTCTGATTTTGTTCCCAGAATCAGTTTTAGAGCAAAATCCAGAACAAAAAAAAGTTGATTCTGGAAAAAAGAATCACTTTTGAGAACCACAAAACAGAATGAAGTCTCGCGTCTTTTATTTTTCCCTTTCAATTCTCTCGTTACTTTTCTCTCAACCTAATAAAAATAAAAATAAAATTGAAAAAAATTGGAATTTTTTTAAAAAATCATAAAAAAATTAGAAAATCCCTAAAAATAGAAGAAGCTTAGATTAGGCTAGTTTGACCTCATCTTCATAAATTTGGGCCTAAATTTCCTAGATTTCACTCTTCTGCAAAAAAAAAAAAAATGTTGTGGAAGATGAAGACGTCCAACATGCGGATGATAACATATATACTCGTAGCCGTACGCCACAAAATGTGACCATCTGCATGTGGAGCTGGAGCCAAACACCCACTTGGATTTAGGACAGAAGTTACAAAATGATAGTTAAGGACTTGTACTTGGTATCAAGGAGGATAATCTGGTTTTTTTGGACAAAGCAACATTTAAAGAAAAAAATGAGTTCTTAATATGGGAACTATTCCATACTTCAATCGAACTTCAAACGTCATGTATTAAAATTTGTGTTTCATTTATGACATACTAAAAAATATATATTTTAAATTATTTTAGTGTGCATTGAAAATTAGTCTTCAATTTATGGTGAAATTTTACAAAGTAACTACATAATTATTTGACTTAAATGAAAAAAATTAGGAAGAGAAACAGTTTTTCGAAACAGAAATTTTGTGTAGTTATCAAATGCGTTTCTATTCCATGAACATAAATTTTGGGCAGTTATCAAACGCGTTCTGATTCTCTAAAACTCATCCAGGAACAGAATCAGAAAAAGTCATTTTAATCAGAATCAGTTTTTTTGAACAGAATGGTTACCATACGCAGCCTAATTATCTATGAATGGGTTTCCTTCTTTTAAACAGATTCCATTATTAATGTCACACTCAAATTCCTATAAGAATAGGGCAATGACACGACCATCCTTTCTCACAAAGGATGCAGCCTCAAAATATAACCTTGCTCAACCTGATATCAATACACACACACACATGATAAAAGTCATTCGGTTATAGTAACAGCGCTTTCTATAAACCATCAAAAAGATATATACATAACCACCAAAAGATCTAATTCAGAAGCTCATCAGCTATATACAACTTATACAAACAAACAAACAAAAATCCCCCTATCAAAAGTCTTCCTGCTAACGAAACGCTCACGTTCTACTTGCGGGTCTATGAAGAACCTGAAAAGTAAGTAAGATGAAAGGAGTGAGCTAACACGGCTCGATGAGTAATACATTTCTTCTAAACGGATCGAATAATCACTATGCACATTTATAAAATGATATCATCACTTATCAAGTTCAAATCCATTATACGATATACGTAAATTATCATAAGTAAATGATTTTTTTTCCAGCAACCCTTTTTACCTATAGGATCAACAATAATAACTTACAATCATAAACCAACTATCAATAGTCAATCCATTGATTAATCAAGGCAAACATCAATGGTCCATTCCATTGACTACTAAAATGCTCAATATCATACTATGGTCACGTTTAACGCCGTGACGAAGGCAACCAAGTTTATCCCTCTTGATTAGGTCTACCACCTATATCAGCCGGTGGTTCGGCCTAGAAGAACGTCTTAATAGTATGCAGACTCCCACAACATAGCGATATGAGCATATTATATAAACCACAATCTCCAATATCACCCAATCAAAATCAGCACCATCTCATACCAAATCACATAAACTTCATAATTGCATTTGTCGACAAAACGCATTTCATAAACCCATACATATAGCCTTCGGATATTCCTTCGCAAAGCATTTACTCTAGGCATTCACAAATGATTTTTTTTTTCAAAACTATTTCGAGTAACGTCTTCCAAAGCTTTGTCAATCAACTATAAAAGGTAGTAAAAGTTCGATCCAATTTATGCAATAAATATGCTCTTTTCTTACCTCATAACATATCTGACACTTTTCGTTTTTGAAATATGAGTTTACAAACTCAAAGAAGAAAAGTACGAATTCCTATCAAATATATAGAAAAACGGATCAAAATCGAGTAACACGCCATCCTAACTATGACTTGACTAAACTACACTTATTTAACGATAAAATGACGACTGCGCGCCAACGGAAGCTCGCCCATAGCGAAAACTCATTGCTGTTTGCTATGGATAGTTTGCGCGCCGAACTCTCTTGGGCCATAACTATTAATTTCCCGACCGACATAGCTTGTTGTCGGTGTGCCTAGTCAGCATATATACCCCTAAACCAAGTCATCTATATGTTTTGTCCCAAATATCAACCCTAAATCAGACAATCAAGCATTTTCCCAAATATAAACCCTAATTCTCAAAAGCAATGACGGCAAAAATGCATTCCAAATGTCAAAGGAGAACCTCAAAATTGTCGAATAAGGAAGGAAGATCCAAAGACCATTTTATCTGGATTCCCTGTTGATCACCTTCAATCCACCGTCCACCATCTCCAATCGCCGTCAGCCACCGTCAAGTCTCCATCGCCGGGCACCTCGAGCTCATTGAAGCCAATACAGAGCACAACAGAGCATACTCGCGGATCTCACGAAGGAAACCTCTCTCGAGGATTTTTGAAGTTCGATCGTCGTTGATCCTTCTCCATTGCTCTCCGGACGTTGTCGTCCTTTGCTTCCTAGTCTCGCCAGCTGCGCCTCTCTTCTCCCCCAATTTTTCTGATCCGTGTGTTCGAAGTGCCTCGTGCACGCTTGATCCTTCTTCGCCGGTGCTGATAACTAGCGCTTGATGTTTTGCTTCAAACCACGACATCTTTCCAACCTAAGGTACTCAAGAACAAGGCTACAACTTCAAGATTGCATGTATCACCCGGTCACCTCTGAGTCACAGATGGACGGGAACTATATCTACTTCAAGCGCCACTCCTATTAAATGAGAAACTACCGAGCCTTAAAGGCCACCTCATCGTCCACGTGGACTTTCTCTTCTTCTTTTTTTCTTTTCTTTTTTTATGAAAAAGCCACCTAGGTGTTAAGATCTAATTAAAGAAGCCACGCACCAAGTTTTATCGCCGGAGGACTGTTTTTTCTCCGATTTGGCACTGAAGTGATAGGATGAAAAGTTTTGGCACCGAGGATGAGAGTCGTACGAAATTTTTGACACTTTAAATTTCCTTATCCCCTAATATTATCTGTTTATTTCACGGAAAATGAACGATTTGAAAAATATTTTTCAAAAAGTAATCGCTTATATCAGTTAAAAAAATGAATAAATGGAATTTTTTTCATCACCTACGAAAATAGTTAGGCATAAATTGTTATTTCGTTGACTAATTTTTCTAAACGATATAAGCAATCACTTTTCGGAAAAAGTTTGCCAAATCGTTTATTTTCCGTGAAACAAACGGAGCTAAAGTAAAAGAACAGTAGACTGAATTTGATCAAAAGGCAGGCGGCGTTGATATATCGAACCCAAACTTCCATAAGATGGAATTTCTTCCCTAAGCCGCTCAAATTGTGCTTCAGTTCTGCAGGGCATAACACGCTCTTACACCCATGATCACGGCATGAATGTGTGCATATACACATCTTCATGTAATCATTTTTTGTTTTGGCAGATGAGTTAGTCATGGTTATACAGAGAAGGTCAGAGCTGTCATCTCAGAATTGGGAAAGCTCGGTTTACCTGGGAGAAAGGCTGCGTCCTGACGCTTCTGTGTCCAAGAGAATCTGCGAAAGAACGTGTCCATGTATGAGAACATTAATCAAGTCTACCCTCTAAGCATGCAGAGTAATTGTTTGTTTTCCGTAAAGAGTTTACTATTATCGACTGCTAATTTTCCCGTTGTAGTGATACAATGAATGCTGACAAAAATTAAGTGGAACTCACATAGCGCCTCCTCCAGCTGGACCAACCGCCTTGAAGAGAGACATGGCGGTCATCGCGATTCCATTAGCAGCTCCTCTCTGATCTTGATCCTGCGATTTCAGATTTGAACTTGAGCCAAACCTTCATGAGAAAGGCATGTATTCGAGGATGTTGATAAAGATCAGACATGTCGAAGATGATCATTAGAAGCTTACAACGGCTTTGTTTTGCAGAAGGAACAAGCTGGTGAAGACAGAAACCTCTCGACATGCAAAATTCCAGAGTCAGAATTAGGTATGAACAGAGGTTTTGCTTTTTCTCCTTATTCATACAGAAAAAGTAGTTCGAATGTTTCCTTGTGCGTATTAGCTTCATTTATTGTAGCATAGACTGTAAGGCATACTCACAGAAAGAACATTCTTCGCGACTGATGCGCAATTCAACACTATGGAGAGACTTAGCCCGGTCAGCATGGCTATAAAAGGGTAGCTCGACAAGAGCGGTATCGATAAGACCTGCATTCACAAGTTCGTGCAAAGGTAACGCGGGATTATCGTCCTTTTATCAGATAGACCCTGAATAGCAGCGAGACAAAATGTTTTTCACATGCACGTGCTCGAGTTCCAAGTTATGAGATACCGAAAACATACCCCACAAATGCGAGCTACCAAAACGGGGCCGAGAAGTCTGTCCGAGTATGGGTATAAACATGTTTGGAAGACGAGAAGGCCGGCACCTGGCAGTAGAATTCGGCAATCAGGATCCCCGTCAAATATATTGAACGAGGACAGAGATGCGTTCATTGATAATAGACCACCATACTTCTAAGTTTCGAATAGGCAGAACTCATATCAACAATAAAGACTGCCACATCTCGAAGTTTCGTTTGAATTGCAGATTTAGTGACTACCAAGTTGTTTTCCTGAACGAATTTATCTTGACATACAAGGAAGAAACTGGAGTATATACCTGAGATGGAAAGAACAGTTCCAACATCTTCAGTCGTGTAGCTTAAACCCCCTAACCGCTTAGGGCTTACAGCCCATAGCGAGAAGATCTACAAAGAGAAAATAGCACGGAAAGGCTAATGAGAGGATCGAAATCAAAGACAAAATGAACTTATTTGGAAGCTGGCATGACATGCTGATGCCATATTATGAACTACTTCGATCTCGGATGGAATTCCAAAGAACAAGTCAAAATAAATTTCTCGCGACAACAATTAAATCATGACTAGCCAAAGGAATGTCTTCTGCCTACAGCAATGTAGATTAAAAGTTCGTGTTCGTCCACAATAAAAGAATTTTTGGTCTTCGAGACACTGTCGATGAAGTACTCGGTACCATGAGTGCGGAAATCATTGCACTCATGATGTTAGAATACGGCGAATGAAGAAGAACTGAGAAGGCGAAGCAGAGAAGCGCGTGCTATTCTTATGTTACCTCCGAGTAAGCCATGTCGTGAAGCGAGAAGACACAGTACGTCATGATGGCCGACATCAAGGGCCAATTACAAACCAGAGACTTTTTCGGAGCTTGCCCTTCGACCTTTTGCGTCTTGCATTTCACACCAGACTCGAGGGATGCGGTCTCCACATCTTTGAGACACTCATGAAGCTCGCTATTTCCGTGGTGCATATGCAATGTTTCCTGCAATGAAACCAGATTTTTGGGCACTCAATAAAGCGCAACAAGCAGTTGCGAATCCTTTCATAAAGTTATGCAGAGATAATGTCTGATGAGTGGAAAAAAAAACCAAATATTTTCAACATCAGGAATGCGAAACACGAGCTAATTAGCGAAGTGCATACCGGAAGCCAGCAGGACGCAATAGAAACTACCAATGCGAAAAGCGAGATGGTGAGACAGTACTCTTCCACTTGAGGGGTCCATTTCAGCACGGGGTTGAAGCAGTAACGCTCTGACTGATCCATCTACACGCACACAAAGGGACGTGGTGCGGCAACATTAGATCAAACACAAGCATGAAGAAACAAGGAAAAAGGGCAATCGGAATCAGGAACTGCTTCGTTGTCTGGGATATGAAAGTTGACGGGGAGACGTTGGGACCCTTCTCGGTGATCGACGGACCCCTTGGCACGACGATGGAGGAGATCCATGATGTAGCTCGGTTGATATTGGAGATAGGAAACCCCAACCCTTGTTCCCAAGTCTATGTAATATGTCTATTATATGGTGTGTCACGAGAATGTGATTGTGGCATTTTCTTCAATCACTTGGATGTTTCCAACCAATTACATGTTTCACGCCCCGCGTCCTACGAGCGCGCGACACCCCTTCTGCGGTCGATGAGATTTGCAACATCCCAGGAAAAGGCGCCGACCCAGACCGATCTTTCGAAGCAATTATCTTGACTTCTACCTTAATGTCGCCTTCTCTAAATTAATTCTATAATTCAAATTGCGGGCGCACGTTAAAATATCCTTGCATTTTCAAGAATTTCTAAATATAAAGAGGTGTAGGATGAACTAACCTTACTTCTGAAGTACTTCACTATAAATATGCTTCTGAACATAGGTTCTGCAAATTTGCTTCTGAGCATTTTTGCTTCTGAACAATATTTCTGAACAGCTATGCTTCTGAACAATTTCAAGTGACATGTTCTCAATGCATCTTAAGCACAGTTTCTTCTCCGGTCAAAGATTTAGACTTCTCATGACGCTCCAAGTTCTGGCGTATTTCTTCATCATCATAATCAGGCCCGTCTGACTTATGGATAACGTAGTAATCGACATAGATAGTGCTTGTAGCGAGGTGGAGCCTATGGAGCCAACAGTTGATGTAACTGCTGAATTTAACAAGGTACATGTTCAATCTCCTAACAGATATGGACGCAGTGATGGTTTTGCTTTATCTGTGGTAGAGAAGCTTATGTCGGAAAGTCCTTGCGGAGTTCCCGCGAAAGAATTCTGAGTTTCCTTCTTAACAAAAAAGCGCTCATATGTCCCTCAACTGAATTTTTGTCTCGATTAGCTCTAGTTGTCAGAGGGAAAACCATCCCCAAAACCTATGTATTCCAAAGCAATTAACTTAACACCCAGAAACAGAACATGGAGTCTGGACTTTTCCATTCTAGGTTTTCCCATCTCGGTTTTGGCTTCGTCGGATTCTGCGAAAGACTTTGAAGGGAGCAGTCTCTTGTTCGCTCTGTTCTCTTGTGGAGAAGTTCAGAGACCTCGAAGCAGTTCCCTTTGATGGGGGTCGCGGGCGGCAACGGATGGTGGTCAGTGGTGGGCGGCGGCGGTGGCGGGCGAGGTCGAAAAGAGGGTGAGGGTGTAATGAAAAGAGGGTGAGGCGAGAAGTACTTCTTAAGTTGAGAAGCACATCAAGCCAAATTCTCCTCTTCTAAAGAAGAAAGGAAAGGATGAAAAATCCAAAAAAGCTCTAAAAGCTGAAACTTGGAGGGACGAGTGGTGGAAACAAGACCTATTTGTTAAGTTTAATTTACTAAATCACATGACTCGACACTATAAACATCATCTCGATGGATCATTTATGAGTAAGTAAACGGTGACGAATCAAAGAGGGAAAAAACACTAACCCTAGTGACGTTGGCCTTGTCTTTTCCTGTGGCGAGAGTGGTGGAGATGCAGAGGACTAGCGACACAATTGAGGCAATGGCTAGGAGTGAATGACGAGGCTTTAGCTATTGCATAGTACTAATTAGATGGAGTGAAAATGTAGCTACGCATAGAACTAGACCCTACTTCGAGTTTACACTGGTTACTCAGTATGTTTTTGAGATGTGGGAGTATGAAATCAATCTAGTCAAATAATGAAAGCTTTTTTGTACATGGCAGCCAAGCAGCAGTTGTCAGATTGGTTGTTGAAAAGGTTTTGGAGAAGCTTGGAGATAAGACAAAAATCAGTGACCAAACATTTAGTCGGACTTGAGGATCGGGTAAAGCACTTGAGAGAGTTGTTCAATCTATCCTTAAATTTCGAGATTCATGGAAATGCAAGGACTTAAGCTATGTTTTCTAACTTCTAAATATATATTCTGTTAATTGATATTATTTTTGGATTCGTTTCTTCGGATCTTATTCTAAATTGATTTTACTTCCAAAGATAACTGTTTTGCGGTTCTCAAACATGTTGGGTTGAGACATCTTTGACTGATTTTTGTTCTTTCAAGGCTCTCTACTCTCTTCTGTATTTTTCTAAGTGGCCTTGTATACTCTGAAGCTTTCTTTTGAACACGGATGACAAACACCAAGAGGAATTATCGTGCATCCAATATGCCGTGTACATCCAAACTCTCGTCGACATGGATATGCTAGGTGACGAACCTATGCCAACAAGGGTACCGCCACGTCCCTAGTTACGTTAGGGTGACGCTAAACCATCTTTGTAACCACACAAATACACCAGGAAACCAAGTCAATTCTTACTTCGCATTTCCATATTTTGTGATTGGATCTATTTTGGGTATTGTTGAATTGATCGAGTGGGTATTGGCCCCTGTTCACTTCCTTGTGTTTGAGCATTTACTGATGTTATTCTATGTATTCACAGATGGAACTATTGCTCTTCTCGCTCATGTGATGTTGAAACTGCTATGGATGCTTGTCTTCCAATTGGAAAGCACATTGGCATTTTTCATAAGCCAGTTTGGATGGAGTTTACGGAAGGATTTGATTGCGTCATTTTGACAAGTTTTAGGACTTGATTGCAATTCTTGAGACCAAACTGATGTAATTTCTGCAATAATCCAATCCACATCAAGCATTCGTGGATCACAAGATGAAGTAAAATCACTACATCATGCTCGAGCTAGATTATTGCAATTTGCAGAAACTTGCCAAATTGGCACAGTACGACAATCCCTAGCTAAATTACAAGACCTGAATAAACACTCGGGCATTGAGTGTTCTGCAGAAGTTCGGTCTGCGCACTGAAGGTGATTAGCATGAGTTAACTGGCCTGAAAGCCAGTTGTACCGCGTGGAAACGTGAAAGTGTGAGGTGGAGAGGCCAAGAGGAACTTCATACATATATTCCATCCATTTCACATAACGACTGTCGAATCGTGTATATTTTAAGAACATTAACATAGGAAAGTGGAACGAACTTCACAATAGAATTATCTATGAAATACGCACGAGTTTTCGACAATTCATTAAGTAGAAATGACGTTTAGAAAGTAAAATGGCCTAAATAAATAGGAGATTAATCTGCATCCAAATCAAGAATCAAATGTTTAAAGCTCATGAGGATGATCACTTGATAGGATCTGCAATATTAATGTAGAAGAAAGCAACGTCCACTCACTTTCCGAATACTGATTCTGGGGAAAATATGGACGGGAACTTTTCCGCGGGCTGCAGGCAAAAGAATAGAGAAACCAGGAACCTCAGAGGAGCATGATAAATGAGAGAGGCGTTTTCCCACACGAGTACCGGAATTGTTGTCGTTTTTCGAATGCTCAATTTCATGCGTCGAGATATGATAAATCAGACATACCTGCGCAAGATAACCTCCCAGCGCTGGACCGACAATCAATCCTATCCCCCATGCTGTACTAACCTGAGTCCAAAGTGTAACTCTTAACTTTATGTACTTTGCAGAAAAAACTAGAAATCTATATTGAGAGCTCAAAGGTTCTAACAAAGGTCGGAGATCTTACGGCTGATACTCCTAGTGCTTGGTACTCCTCACGGAATATTTCACTCGCATAAGCCTGTTACAAAATTACGAAATACATACATCAGAACTTACTTGAGGCTCAAATTTGTTTGTGCCACAACGAATCCAAAAGTTCATAAGCAGTACGAGATCTTACCTTGATCGGTCCAAGTAAACCATTTAAACTTCCTAGAAGAAATCTCATGGCAATGGCCATCCAAATGTTCACACTTAGGCCGAAGAGGGTGTTGAAGATTACCCTGATATAAATCAAACCATAACAGTTAAAATTGATTGCACTCGTCATCGTCGGAGAAATTTTTCGTCACTGGGAACTGAAAATGAACGGTGATCTGGTACTAACACAACAATTATTCCCATAATTATGACTGGTTTTCGCCCGTAGCGATCCGCCACAATTCCCCAGAAAATCGACGTCAAGGCTCTACCGAACAGGAATGAACAACCTTCCAGATTTCAAGGAGTTTGTTAGTGAAAAGTAGAGCCAAAATCAAACCACGGAGTCTGCGATGAACAGAGAGAAGCAATAGGATAATCTCACCTACACAACCGGCATAATACCCGATGTCTTCCTCTCTTGTGGCAATATGGAAATCTCTTATCTGCCATTCCACATTCAACAAACAAACGAAGATTTCCTGAGTAGCGGGAATATTAATCGAGTTTAACCATCCTACACGACTGCATGCCAACAGCTAACTCTGATGCTTCAAAGTCAGATAAAACAATGTTCACTGCGCTCATACTTGTTTGATGTTTCACTCGCACCAAATGCAAAAAATTTCAGGACTAATTGACCAAGAATGACAATCTGGAGCCTAGAGAGACCATATTTGAGAAAACAGAGCCCAAACCATACAGTTTAGGACAGATCTCTTGTGTAGACAGGACAGTTATATATACATCATACTAAGAACTTACCATGAAGTAAAGGAATGGGTATAGAGATGATATTGGCAGTGCTGGAATGAGAAAGGACAAGACACTGATCAGTAACATCATAAGTCTAATTAGTCATTAATTAGGAGACTACAAGTACATCCAGTTAGTACATCTTTTCGAATCGGCAAATAACTTATGATTACTGAACGAATTAACATCATAGCTATATGAAATTTTGCAATGAGCTAAGTGGGTTTACACTCTCCATCACTATGCAGCATCACCCTCGGATTAACTTCACATCAACCACCGAGTCATTCCAAACAAATTAACTCCGAAATATCATGTAAATTCGCATCGTCCTTATGTCCAGTCACTCGGTACGTTCAATTAAACCCAGAAAGAAAAAAAAATCCAAAACTTGACAGAAAGCTATTCAACAACAATAGTGCTATACATGCTCATTACCGCTGCAAAGCACAACGATCCATATCGACACGAGCTCGCGGATCGGCAAGCCTCTCCGGGATTCCTTAAGCTTCTCGACTTTGCAGCCAGGGCAATTCTCGTAGTAACGCTTCTGCAACAATGCCTCCTTTTGTTCTTCCACCGCCATTGCTATTAACCTCAACAGATAGAGCTAAAAAGGCGAAGTTCAGCTCCTGAACAAATGAAACAGAAAAACCCTTCTTTTCTCACACGGAAAATCTGCTTCGAGAGAGTACAATCATGTTGGAAATTGTGATCCATTTCCTAAATCTAGAAACTACTTGCTTAATGATGAAGTCAAGAACTTGAAGATCCAGCTGCAACTAGTTAATATCCAGCTAGCAAATTCTTACCTAGCAATCTAGAGAAGCCTAGAGAACGTGCAGCAAATTCTTATTAATGATGGAGGTCGTACGTGGGATGCAAGAAAAAAGGTGTGGGGAGCATGAAAATAAACTCCATCTCATGTAGCGATACAACCACACTCCTCCAACTATTGTAATACCAATTCTATCAACTAATCAAACTAACATTATTCCTTGACCTCTATCCTTGAAATATCCTATCATACCCTTGTCCATGGTCTACCAAATACTATACAGTTGCACATAACTAACCAAAAACTATGCTCGATATCAAAACCATGCTTCCACACAATCCATATTATCTGACATGGTATCAGAGCTAGGCATGATCTTTTGATTATGGGCGTCTGTCAGAACCAAGCAGTAAAATCAGAGCCATAAAATCAGAGCCAGGTGCGCCCAGGTTCGTAACTGAGCCAGGCGTAAGGGACTGTGAAAACAGAGCTACGTCCGTGCGGTTGGTTTTGGGTGTTTGCCCTAACCACCTTCTACTAAAATTAAAGACACACGGTCAGACCATGAAACTAAAGCCAAAGCCAGAGGCAGAGCAAAAGCCGGAGCCAAAGCGATGGCCAGAGCCTATGAGAGCCAGAGCTAGAGCCAAAGCCAAAGCCAGAGCCAGAGCCAGCATTTTGATGGCCCGAGAAATATGGGACATCCTTGAACGAATGTATGTTGATTAGAAGGTAGGTGCACATGTTACAAGAAGGGATACACGGGATCGTGGAACAAAGACCGTGAAAAGGCACGGGACAAACTACATGAAGAATTTTAAGGTACTTCTAAGATATTATGAGATTTGTTAGGAATATCACGAAAATAGATCAAGGAGAAGTGGGAAATTGTGATCTATTTTTTGACCAAAAAAAAATTTGTCATCCATTTTCTGAATCTAGAAATTACTTGCTTAATGATAAAGTCGAGAACTTGAAGATCCAAATGCAACTAGTTAATATCCAACTAGCAAATTCTTACCTAGCAATCTGGAGAATCCTAGAGAACGTGCAGCAAATCTCCAGCTTGGAGGTTGTACGTGGGATGCAAGCAAGTCCAAGTCAAAGTCAAACACTCTCACGTGAAGAAGATGCCGGGAACTTGGCAACAACAAAAATAGTCAACAAGTGAGTAAAACAAGAATGCTTAGTGGGTACGAATATGACTTGGCTTAAGTCAACAAGGGAGAGTCGGTGGAAATGGCGGGATAAGAACAGAAGTGCTATAATTTTTATACGGTGCTCACTTAATTGCCACATCGAAGTAAGTGCCATTTCTGGCAAATCGAATATCCAGCAATCTCACACGACGTCATATCCACGTTGACAGAAAGGTCCTCATGACAGCAAAACCAAGCCAAAAGCTGATATTAGACATCCAATAGTCGAGAAATTCAATGACGGTGTGGAACTTCCTCACCTTAGGCGACGCATAGCGGATAAAGATATATATTCGCAAGGGATAAGCACCGCGGCTTGAATGAGAGAGAGAGAGAGTAAATTGATTTAGTTCGTCATCTTTTTGTGATTAGAGGCCACCTCATCGTCCACATGGACTTTCTTTTCTGTTTTTTATGAAACGCCACCTAGGTATTAGCAATAGTTAAAGAAGCCACGTGATATCTTTTGGCAGGTTTTATCGTCGGACGTACTTAAGTGATAGTTTTTTCTTTGATTTAGTATCGGCGAAAAGTTGACACTAAAGTGAGCATTGTCGAACCCAAACTTTCATATGTAGGCTCGCCCATGACGTAAAATAGGTAATATTCCCTTTATACAATGACCGGGCCAAAGAAGGAATTTCTTCCCTAAGCCGCTCAAGTTGTGCTTCGGGTCTGGAGGGCCTAACACGCCCTTACACCCATGATCAGGTCTACAGGAGACTAGTTCACGAGCATGGGATCGATGGACCTGTGAAAGAATCGGATGACAGCTGATCTTACGCAAGGTCTGCTCTGAGTCTTAGCAGCGCCTATGCTTAGAATTCACGCGGGTTCAACTCTGCTTTCATTTAGCCGCGGCGCTCGACAAGGAACGGCTTGAACGTCATCAGCACCCCGATCGCCACGACCACATTCAGGATGAAGAATATCATCTGGTTGCCTGCACATAGCCACGGGGGTCGTTAAAGTTCCTCAGTCAGCTGAGGGCTCAAGTGCGGTCTATCATGAATGTGTGCATATACACATCTTTAAGATGACAACAGATGAGTTAGTCGTGGTTATACAAAGAAGGCCAGAGCCGTCATCTCGGAATTGGAAAAAGTTCGGTTTACCTGGGAGAAAGGCCGCATCCTGACGCTTCTGTGTCCAAGAGAATCTGCGAAAGATGTTGTCCATGGATGAGAATATTAAGCAAGTCTACCCTTTAAGCATGCAGAGTAATTGTTTGCTTTCAGTAACGAGTTTAATATTATCGACTGCTAATTGTCCCGTCGTAGTGATATAATGAAAGCCAACCAAAATTAGGCGAAACTCACATTGCGCCTCCTCCGGCTGGACCGACCGCCTTGAAGATAGACATGGCGGTCATCGCGATTCCATTAGCAGCTCCTCTCTGATCTTGATCCTGCAATGTCATATTTGGAGTTAAACCAAACCTTCACGTGAAATGTATGTATTCGAGGATGTTAACAAAGATCAGACACTTCGAAGATGATCATTAGAAGCGTACAACGGCTTTGTTTTGCAGAAGGAACAAGCTGGTGAAGACAGAAAGCTTTCGACATGGAAAAACCAACAGTTAGGATTAGGTACGAACAGAGGTTTTGCTTTTTCTCTTTTCCGTAGAGTGTAAAGCATACTCACAGAAAGAACATTCTTCGCAACTGATGCGCAATTCAACACTATGGAGAGACTTAGCCCGGTCAGCATGGCTATAAATGGGTAGCTCGACAAGAGCGGTACCGATAAGACCTGCATTCACGCGTTCGTGCAAAGGAAACACAGGGGAGTATCGTCATTTTATCAGATAGACCATGAATAGCAGCGAGACAAAATGTTTTTCACCAGCACGTGCTCGAGTTCCAAGCTATGAGATGTCGAAAACATACCCCACAAATGCGAGCTACCAAAATGGGGCCAAGTAGTCTGTCCAAGTATGGGTATAAACACGTTTGGAAGACGAGAAGGCCGGCACCTGGCAGTAGAATTCGGCAATCAGCAATCCTCGGCAAATATGTTGAACGAGTACAGAGATGTGTTCAATGATAATAGACCACCATACTTCTAAGTTTCGAATAGGCAGAACTCATATCAACAATAAGGACCGCCACATTTCGAAGTTTCGTTTGAATTGCAGTTTTAGTGACTACCATGTTGTTTTCCTGAACGAATTTATCATGATAGACAAGGAAGAAGCTAGAGTATATACCTGAAATGGAAAGAACAGTTCCAACATCTTCAGTCGTGTAGCTTAAACCCCCTAATCGCCTAGGGCTTACAGCCCACAGGGAGAAGATCTACAGAGAGCAAGTAGAACGGAAAGGCTAATGAGAGGATTGAATTCAAATACAAAATGAACTTATTTGGAAACCGGCATGATATGCTGATGCCATATTCCGATGAACTACTTCAAAGAGCAAGTCAAGATAAATTTCTCGTGACAGCCATTAATCGTGACTAGCCAGAGGAATGTCTTCTGCCTGCTGCATTGCAGATTAAAAGTTCGTGTTTGTCAACAATAGAACAATTTTTGCTCTTCAAATAACTGTCAATGAAGCACTCGGCACCATGAGAACTACAATCATTGCATTATGATATTAGAGTAGAACTGAGAAGGAAAGGTAGAGAAGCGCGTGTTATTTTACGTTACCTCTGAGTAAGCCATGTCGTGAAGCGAGAAGACGCAGTACGCCAGGATGGCCGACATCAAGGGCCAATTACGAAACAGAGACTTTTTCGGAGCTTTCCCTTCGCCTTTTTGCGTCTTGCATTTCACACCAGACTCGAGGGATGCGGTCTCCACATCTTTGCGAGACTCATCAAGCTCGCTATTATCGTGGTGCATATGCAATGTTTCCTGCAATGAAACCAGATTTTTGGGCACTCAATAACGCGGGACAAGCAGTTGCGAATCCTTTCATAGATAAAGTTATGCAGAGTTAATGTCTGACGAGAGGAGAGAAAAAAACCAAATTTTTGCAATATCAAGAATGCGAAACATGAACTGGGTGTGAAGTGCATACCGGAAGCCAGAAGGACGCGATAGAAACAACCAATGCGAAAAGCGAGATGGTGAGACAGGGCAAGAAGTAGGGAAATCTGCACCCAAATCAAGAATTCAAATGTTTAAAGCTTGTGAGGGATGATCACTTGGTAGGATCTGCAATATTAATGTAGAAGAAAGCAACATCCACTCACTTTCCGAACACCGATTCTTTAGAAAATATGGACGGGTACTTTTCCGCGGGCTGAAGTAAAAAAAATACAGAACAACCAGGAACATCAGAGGAGCAGTGTCCGAATTGTCATCGCTTTTGGAATACTAAATTTATGCGTCGAGATATGATAAATCAGATGTACCTGCGCAAGATAACCTCCCAGAGCTGGACCGATAATCAATCCTATTCCCCATGCTGTACTAACCTGAGTCCAAAGTGTAACTCTTAGCTTTATGTACTTGGCAGAAAAAACTAGGAATCTGTATTGAGAGCTCATAGGTTTCGACAAAGGTCAGAGATCTTACTGTTGATATTCCTAGTGCTTGGTACTCCTCACGGAATATTTCGCTCGCATAAGCCTGTTATGGAATTACGAAGTACATATATCAGAATGATCGCAAATTCGTGGAATAAATTAAGAAGGGATAGCTTATCTGAGGCTCAAAATAACTCGTGCCACGACATGTCTCAAAGTTCACAAGCGGTAAGATATCTTACCTTGATCGGTCCGAGTAAACCATTTAAACTTCCTAGAAGAAACCTCATTGCAATGGCCATCCAAAAGTTCACACTTAGGCCGAAGAGCGTGTTGAAGATTACCCTGTTGTAAATAGAACCATAACAGTTGAATTGATTGTAACCCTGGGAGAAAATTTTCGTCACTGAGAACTGAAAATGAATGGTGATCTCGTACTAACACTGCAATTGTTCCCATAATTATGACTGGTTTTCGCCCGTATCGATCCGCCACAATTCCCCAGAAAATCGATGTCAAGGCTCTACCGAACAGGAACGAACAACCTTCCAGATTTCAAGGAGTTTGTTAGTGACAATTGTAGTCAAAATCAAACCAGGGAGTCTGCAATGAACAGAGATTAGCAACAGGATAATCTCACCTACACAACCGGCATAATACCCGATGTCTTCCTCTCTTGCGGCGATA
This sequence comes from Lenwebbia sp. NSW1173648, assembly GCA_029784005.1. Taxonomy (NCBI): domain Eukaryota; kingdom Viridiplantae; phylum Streptophyta; class Magnoliopsida; order Myrtales; family Myrtaceae; genus Lenwebbia; species Lenwebbia sp. NSW1173648. The sequence continues at coordinate 5,993,721 of JARCGZ010000010.1, read as the reverse complement.
TGGAAATCTCTAATCTGCCATTCGAAATTCAACAAACAAACGAAGATTCCTTGAGTAGATGAGGCTAAATCATATGCTTCGACTCATTTTCGTAAGTATCTACCGAGGAAAGTAGTGGGAGTTTCAATCGAGTTTAACCATCCCACGCGACTGCATGCCAGCAGCTAACTCTGATGCTTCAAAGTGAGATAAAACAATGTTCACTTCGCTCATACTTGTTTCATTTGCAGCAAATGCAAAGAATTTCAGCGCTAATTGAACGAGAATAACAATCCTGAGCCTAGAGAGCCGATTTTTGAGAAAACAGAGTCCAAACTATACAGTTTAGGACAAAATATCTCTAGTGTAGACAGAACAGTTATGGATACATCACACTTAAAAAAACCTAAAACGTAAGAACTTACCATGAAGTAAAGGAATGGAAACAGAGATGATATTGGCAGTGCTGGAAAGAGAAAGGACAAGACACTGGTTAGTGACATCATAAGTCTAATTAGTGATTAATTATGTGACTACAAGTACATCTAGGTAGTACATCTTTTCGAATCGGCAAATAACTTCCGATTACTGAACGAATTAACGTCATAACTATATGAAATTTTACAATCAGCTAAGAGGACTAATACTGCCAGAGAAATAAAACATCTGGGTTTACATTCTCCAACACTGTGCAATGTCTCCATCTGCTTAACTTTACATCAACTGCTGAAATTACTCGAAACAAATTTACTCCAAGATATCATGTAAATTCGCGTCGTCCTTATGTCCTGTCACTCGGTAAGTTCAACGAACCCAGAAAAGGAAAAAAAAAATCCAAAAGTTGACAGAAAGCTTATGAACAACAATAGTGCTATCCATGCTCATTACCGTTGCAAAGCACGACGATCCAGATCGACAAGAGCTCGCGGATCGGCAACCCTCTCCGCGATTCCTTAAGCTTCTCGACTCTGCAGCCGGGGCAACTCTCATAGTAATGCTTCTGCAACAACGCCTCCTTTTGTTCTTCCACCGCCATTGCTGTTAACCTCAACAGATAGAGCCGAACCCGCGAAACTCAGCTCCTGCACAAATGAAACAGAAAAACCCTGCTTTTCTCACGCGGAAAATCTGTTTCAAGAGAGAATAATCACAAAGCGTTAGCGAACAGCGAATACCAGTACCGATAACAACATATAAGACTCTCCACTTCAAGGCATATTCCAAGAGCGAGTGAGGAGAGACGCGAAAACGTTAAGATGCTTCATGTTTAAAGCTGAAGTTATTATAGATTGTAACTTGAGATCATTTCATGTAGGAGAAAGAGAGGTTTGAATCACATACCCTGAATGAAAAAAGAAGTAGATCTTGTAATCTATCATCTGTGGGAGTGAAATCATACAGGAGCTTTGTGTGGTCGGCTTTTGAAGGGAAGCCATTGGAAAACAATCAGTCTGCTGAAGTTGATCTTCCAAATTTCATCATTGCACACGTCAGATTTCTCCGGTTTACGGAATCTGACAAAGTGCGTACGAACAAAACTGGTACATATGAATTGAAATCATCTGGATTTTGCTTGTCGCCATTAATGTCCAGCCACCTACTCGAATTTTGGTTCGCATTTTATTTAGTCCTGACATTAAAAAGTGATTTTAGGGCGCACATGCCAACATTTCTGCTATAGAAATCTATATCTGATCGGGAGTTGATTTTTTTATTTCTTGAAAGAAGTAATTTTCTTTTACTTTTTTGAGTGGTTCCAAAATTAATTTCGGAGCAAAAAAATATATTCCAGAAGTAGAAAATTAAAATTGCGTAACAAAAGAATTTCTGCTTTAAAAGCACTTCTGATAAATGACTTGGCATAATCGGACAAGTAGAAAGCATTTAAAAATGAATACTGCGACAATTTGTATAAATTAATATATTAAGTGATGTGGCGAAGCACGGGAGAGGTCAAGCAAGACCCACATGTTGGAATGCGCATCGAACGACAAGATGCGAGATACTCGGCCGTGGTCAAGCTGAACATTGAAATAATACAGAGTGACGCAGGTTCGACAAAAGGAAAGCAAAGATGATGATGATGAGGGCTGCTTTATCTATGGGCTACGTGCAAATAACACCGACTGTTTGCCCACATAGAACGTGCTAATTGTAGGAGACGACATCATTTGCAATCAAAAGACTAGGAACCGGTCAAAATCTGGAAAGAGGCAAACTGCAAATAGAACTCTCACATCTCATAAAGAAATGGGCAGGTGTGCAAAAAGAATCGATCTGATTCGAAATTGCCTAAATTGGACAAAATTGGCCAAGTCGATCCGGTTTTCGATTCCAGGAGTGTGAATGCCCATCTAGATCGCTCGAACTGGATCGATTATTTTTTTAATTTTAATTATATTTCTTAAAAGTCTCTAAAGAAACTATTTAAACTCTTAATTATTATGGGTACTTCTACAGATGGACGTAGAATGAAAGTGACTCTCTTCAGGGCTTTTCTTAAGTATGAAACCATGCAAAGATGATGGACTAAGCAAGCGCGGTCATGCTCACACAATTTTAGAAGCCTCTTTTAAAGCAGTTTAATATTTTTACAAATAAGAAGTGGCATCGATGTTGTTGTGATGCAAAACTTTAACTGCAGCAAGATATGAAAGATGTTTGAATATGTGTTTCAAGCACATGCGACCAGTTCCACTAGACTGTCCAGGAACCGGGCCAAACCGACCGGTCCGGTTCCAAGCACCTCTGGTTCAGTCTTTAGTTCCGAAAATTGAGAATCGATCTGGTTTCCTGTTCCGGGGTGAGAACCGGATCTTTCGAGAACCGATCACCCATATGGGTTACTCATAGACGTCAATAATATATTTTACGAAAACATTTATCACATTAATATCTTAGTTCTTTTCTTATTCGAAATCTAAGTTTCTTAACGGAGAACGATGCTCGACCTAATATTTCAAAAAACAAAAAAAAAAAATGACCTGTCTTGAATAGCGATCGTTGAAAAAACAGGCTTACGATGGGGATATGAAACTAGTTTTGACGATAGCCTTTTCAGGTCAATTCGTAAAATAAATTCTACATTAACGGCGGCCCACCTATATCAACTTCATTAAACAGCAGACAAAATGACAATTTTCATAAATACCGACATCCACATGATTGAGTTATAGCAACGAGGACAAAAAAGTCAGCACTGACATGATTTGTACAAGGTCACAGACATTCATTGACTAAACGACATAAACTTGGAAATAGAAAGAGAAGGATCGTCCTTTTGGAATTAATATATGGTGAGAGACAGATGCGATCTAGGGCACGTCTCTTGAATTAACAAGCTGCTCTCAATAGCCAATTCATCTGTCGTTTTTGGCGTCGTTCATTCACAGGAAAAAGGACCAAAAAAGGGGGGGTTCCAAAATTATTCGTGGCAACAATTCATGATTTAAAACTGTGGCCGCAGCATGGCCATGACTTTTTTTGAAAGTATCTTCACGGATCAAGAATTACGAAATCGCCCCTCTTATGTGACCAGGATGAAGTTTGGGTGAATCTAAGTAGAGATTCGAACCGATCGACGTTGAAGAATCGGCGGAGTTCTTTAGTACCAAAACAAAAATTTCAGTTGCGAGTAAAATTGTACAAAATTTGGATAGAAAGAGTTGGGAGAGATTGAATTGTCATCTGGATTTTAGCCGAAATGGTCAAGAACAAGAAATTTATTGATAAAATTTCCCCGTGACAATTATAAAAAAAATCATAAACATACTGTAATTATGTTAATTTAGATATAAACATTTTAATTGTGCCAATTGAAAATGATGACATGATCGTTGACCATTTTATGTGGTACGGCCAACCTCATTTGGAATTTTTTAATTTTCTTGAAATTTTTATTAATATTTTTCTTTTCTTTTCTTTTCTTTTTATTGTTAAGGCCGATAGGAGGCCGCTGTCCACCGGCCGATACTCGACGACCTTTGCCGACCACTAGGCGAGGGCCTGCGAGCCCTCATCGGCCACTAGACGAGGGCTACAAGTCCTCGCCAATCGCTGCCCTCGCCAAGTGGCTGTCGAGGGCTTGCTGTCCTCGCACGCAGCCCTCGCTCATAGCTAGGCAAGGGCCTCCCTCGCCAGCTGCCGGCGACCTCCTGTCGGACCTTAACAATAAAAAAAAAAAGGAAGAAAAGAAAAAATTTAAAAGAAATTAAAAATAATCCACTTTGGCATTGACCTTGTCACGTAGGGCAGTCAGTAAACGGTCGGCGTCCATGTCATTAATTTCCGGTCAAAATTGGCTAGATGTACTTAATTGGCAAAATGTGAAACGGTTTAGGACTTAATTGACAATTAAAAGCTGAGGACGTAACTGACAAAATTAGTTTAAGATTTTTTTGGTAATTTTGTTGCGGCCTGAGACAAAAATCCATTTTGGAATGGTAAGTAAAGAGAAGATGCTGGAATCCAATTAGGGAGCTCATGTTGTTTGGACCAGAGCGAAGCTCGGAATATGAGACCAATACTTGCAGGATTTGATTGCACATCAATCTAACGAATATCAGCCGTTTCGTTGGAGCATGTGGTTCTTACATGAGATCTAAATCATTCGACGGCCGGGATTCATTGGGTCAATTGTTCTTGGAGAATCCAATAATTTTTCCGAATGCAGATTACATGGTATCGTGCTTTTCGAAAGCCAAATGAAATGAGGTACCAATTTGTGGACGACAAAGTTTGTCACGAGTGGGTCCGATGCTTTTAATATCAAAGTTGTATGTGTGTGACGCCCACACCTGGTAACCCGAATAATATAGGAGGAAAATTACTTAATCGGTCCTAGACCTATTGTACGAATGTCAAATCGATCCTAAATTTTGCAATTTAGTACTAAAAATTGGCACGGAATTCCAATGTAATTATTCCGATCAATTTTCATCGAAAATTGACGATGTAGCACTGTAAATTCGCTATGCAATGTCGCCATGGGCTTAACTTCACACAAACAAACTAACTCCAAAGTATTATGTAAATTCGCCTCATTTATATGTCCAGTCACTCCAACCCAGAGAAGAATATTTGAAGTTAACAGAAAACTTATGAGCAACTATAATGCTATGTATAATTATCACTGTTGTTGAGCGCGACGATCCAGATCGAAAAGAGCTCACGGATCGGCAAGCCTCTCCGGGATTCCTTAAGCTATTATTTGGATAATTGGCCGAAAAGAGTATTTTGGCAAATCGTAAAAAAATTTAGGACTAAATTGGCAAATCGTCAAGAAGTTTAGGACTAAATTGGCACAATTAAAAAGTTTATGATTGAATTGGCAAATTGTCAAAAGGTTTACAACTCAATTGTCATAATTGAAAGATTTAGGACTGAATTAACCTCCGTACAATAGGTTTATCACTTTTTGGACAATTTTCCCCAAAGTCATCTAAGTGGATACACAAAGCACATACAATTGAATGTTAAGATGATTTCTAAATTCGCTATATTAAGTGATGTGACAAATCATTATTGCATGATGAACAAGGCCCGTGTATTGGATTGCGCACTTAGAGTTAGAGTATCAACTTTGTAAATCCCTTTTAGTTCAAGTAACATTTTTCTAATGAATAAATATAGAAAAGACGCAAAAAGCCTGGTCTTCTTATGAGCTTAGAGTGTCTCGTGCAATTTTAATCGTCGAGACACGAATTAGGACAACATTACTTCCATGAAAATTCTGATAAAGATTGCTTCCTGTTGAGAGTGGCCCTCGCCAGCCCAGGCCCGGCATCCCTCGCTCGAGGCCAGTGAAGGCAACCCTCACCTGAGGCCGACGGCCTCCACCAGCCACCGACGACCTCCACTGGCCATCAATGAGGCTCGGCAGTGGCTTACAGAAGGAAAAAGGAAAAAAGAAAAAAAAGAAAACAATAAAGAAGAAAAACAGAAAAATAAATAAAATTATATTAAAAATTATCTACGTCAGCACTGGTCGTGCCACGTAGGACGGCCGACGCCACAACCGGAGTCCACGTCAGCAATTTCAGGCCGAAATTGGTCGGACGGACTTAATTGGCAAAATGTGAAAAAGTTTAGGATTTAATGAGCAAAATTAAAAGGACTTTTTAAAATAGTGGTGCTTGGAAAAGATAAGGTTCCCATTGGTATGTTAAACTAGTTCCTATCAATACTGTTTTTAGGTCAATTCGAGTAAATCTAATTTCACGTTCACTGTGTGGCCCACAATAAAGAATTAACATTAACAGTGAACCAAAAATAATAATTTTTAAAATGCCGACAGCAACAAGATGAAATTATAATGAATTAGGACAGAATTAGGTCAAATGTCTGCAGAGATATGATTAGTACAAGGTCACAGACATTCATTCCCTAAACGACAAGAACTTGGAAAAAATATGGTCCTCTTGGAATTTTGTGTATGGGAAGAGATAGATGCGATTTAGGGCACGTCTCTTTGAGTTAATGTATGTGCTATTACCATAAAATAGTCTGAAATTTGGATTGAAAGAGTAGGGAGAGATTGGATTGTCGTCTTGATTTTAGCCATAAATGGTCGAGATCAAGAACTTTAGTGACAAACTTTCCTCTCCGGAGGAAGTTTTGTTGTGATCCGAGAATTGTAACTAAAGAGAAGAGGTTCGAGTCCAATTTGGGGGCTCGTGTTGTTTGGAGACAGGCCAAGCCAGCGATGTGTGAGCAATACTTGCATGATTCAGGTGCACATCAATTTAATGAATTAGTCACTGGATTATGTTCATCTTACATGAGATTCTCATGATTCAACAGCCAGAATTTAACATGCTGTTCTCGAAGACTCCAAAAAAAGTTTCAATCCATATCACATGGTACTGTCGCTAACATTCATAACGTTGCTACTGTCTATTACTAGCGACGGAGCGGACTACAACACAGGCATGTTGCCATAGAAAGACTGATTCGCCCCTTCAAGGAAAACCAAGAAAGAGACACATATGCCTTTTATTCTTTCTTCCAGAATTGTCAAAATGATAATACAATCAAGGCTTCCGTCCGCAAAATGATCGACTATGGATGGGTTTCTTTCAAGTAAGCCATAAAGAGCTTTGGCTATGTGCTTCTGCAGTTAACCTAACTGGAATAATATCTTGTGTGGCGGTCATATCACATAATGTTTCGATAGCATTTCTCGGTCATATAATTTCGATAAATTGACACGCGAAACAGCTTTTTTTTTTGGGGTCAATTATGCGAGACAGCTTGAAAACTATAATGGATACAACTCGTCATGATATAAGCAACGGATGGATACTATAATTTGTTATGTCACAGCAATACATATAAGCAACGATTGGACTTGTCCATGGGTGAGTGGCTGCTTTGATGGGTATAACATGGGCCTCATAGCCCAAACGGATGGAAATGGGCCAATACACATCAATCTTGCAAGTGATTCTCGGGGCTTCGGCCCACATATCATGTAAAGATAGTGAGAGTCCTGTTGCCTCCAAAATTAAATACCACAAATAATAGAGGGAAAGTACCAAAAAAGTTCAAAAACTATTGCGCTTTTACTAATTTAGTCTTAAACCTTTTAATTTGACCCACTGAGTCCTAAACATTTCACGTTTTGCCAATTAAGTCCATCCGGTGCTAGAAATTGCTAACGTGGACGCCGAGCGTCTTACGTAGCACGACTAGTACTGATGTGGATATTTTTATAATTTTTTTTATAATTTTAATAATTTTCTCTTTCTTATTTTCATTTTTTCCATGGCCAACGAGGGTTGGCTTGCCGGGTCTCGCGTGGGTGAGGGTGAAGGCGAGCACCGAGAAGGCCAACCCTCGTCGGCTGGCACAGGTCATGGAAAAAAAAAGAAAAAAAAGGGAAGCAATTCAAAAAAAATTATTAAAGTCCACGTCAATGCCAGTCGTGCCATGTAGGACAACCGGTTTCCATATCAATAATTTTCAGCCTAATTTGATCAGATCACTCAATTGGCAAAACGTGAAAAAGTTTATGACTCTCAAATTAAAAGATTTAAGACCGAAATGGCAAAACTGCAATAAATTTAGGACTTTTTAGACAATTTTTCATAAAATATGTCAAAAATATTCTTCATGCAAAGACCCGACTCGGATCGGCTCCTTGAATGGTGTCGGGATTTCTACTTTCTAGTCTGGTTTTGACTCCAAAGGACATGAATGAAGCAGACTACATTGGAGGAAGAAACACCGTGATGATGAATAATCAGCTCCTTATTCAATTAGTATTCTTTATTTCGTACCCTTTTAATCCCAATCAATCAATGCATTGCATATAGGAGAATTCAATTACGACAACCATACAAAATCATCAATCAACAAGCAAAAGATACCCCAAACCGGGGAAGAAAAGCCGGCGATTGGAGAAGTCGCGAGTATACGGTATCGAGTTCACTAATTAGGGTTGTATGCGACATCCGCCGGCTTGATCCACTTGTTGCCTTTGATGAAGGATTTGACCGTGAACTTGCTAGCTTCCTTGGTAGAAAGGTTCAATCTCAGTCCCTTCCACTTGACTCTGTTCTTCGTGTTGGACCCCGGCCCGTAGTTCTGAGATTCCGCGTAGTATATGGTGTCCGGGGCTGAGTTGCCGACCCACGGCAGCCACCCGTTCGGGCTGATGATGTTGGACATCATGGTGCGCGTGTACACCGTGGTGGAGTAGTTCTTCCACGGCCGCCCTAGGAACGTCTGGACGTTGGTCAAGTTCCCCGCCGGCCAGATAGTGCAGTTCTGGATCGAGATGCCGGTGTTCTGGTTGGGGTCCATCTTGCCTTGAGCGGTGATGGTGTTTTGCTGGCCGAGCATGGGCGTCTTGGGTAGGATATTGCAGTTCTGGAGGACGGCCGCAGAGTTCCCGAAGATGAAGTCGACCGTCCCGTAGATGCTGCAGTCCCGGTAGAACTGGCGGTTGGAGTGAGTGTAGAGGGAATCCTGGAAGGCCTCGATGCGACACCGGTAGAAAATGGACAGGTCGGCAGTCGACATGAGGGCCACCGCTTGGTGCTTGGCCGGGCCGGCGGTGTTGCGGAATCCCATGTCCCTAGCAATGAAGCCTTGTCCAAAAACCGCTGCAAAGTAAAAATGTAAATCATTAGTTCTTGGATTCGAGTTTTGATGATACTTTCTAGGAACATGTTCATTAGCAAGATAGTGCTGATGGTTTACTATTGTTACCATTCATCCTTAAAATGAGTAAGAGATTGCGACGGAGTGAATTACCGAAAGTTGCGGTCTGAAATGTCGGAGTCCCATCGACCACGTTCAGGCTACTGGTGACGACCGTCGCATCCATCCCGTCGCCGACCATCACGACGTTCCACTTCGACTTCTCGACCCGCACATTCTCGCTGTAGACCCCCTTCTTCACGTAGATCACGAACGCGTTCTTGCTCTTGTCAGGCACGGCGTTGAGTGCAGCTCCGATGGTCTTGTACTTGCCCGAACCGTCTTTGGCCACAACAGCGTTCGCCTTCTTCCTCAAATCGGAGCTCTGAAGCAGCTGGCGCTCCTTCCGGTGCGCCCATTTCGGCACTTTGTGGTGATGGTGGTTGCGGCGGAGGTGGTGGTGGGGGTGAGGCAGGCTCATGAGCCGCCTTAGCTTGATCGAGCTCGCGATGTTCGAAATCCAAGTGATGATCGCAAGACTATTGCTCGTCAGTTCAACTGATTTCTTGAGATGGCTCGCAGCATTCTCTTTTATTGCTCCTGCCAATTCGTCGATCCCGTCGATGCACGTCTGCTGGCACGTCCCAGCCGCGCTGAGCCAGGTCCTGAGATCGTCCGCGGAGTCGAGCACGCTCGACGCATCGCTCGACGACAGCGAGCTGTTCAAATGGTCCAGCGCAAGCCCGAGGAGCTCATGGCAGCTGTCCAGCACCGCACTTGCCGTTCCGTCTGCCGTGTTGTTATTGAAGGTCGCTCCTTGCTCGGAGAAATAGCCCGCGGCCTTGGCCAACTCCTCCAAGGCCACTTGGATCGACAACTTGACCAGATCCTCAGGGCGGACCTGGCCGCTCGAGTTGGCCCTTGGGGCGAGGGAGCTGAGGCACGAGTCCTTGTACAGCGTGACGTCGCACACAGCCTTCACCGAGTTCGAGAGAGGTCGAGGCTCGCCGCCGCTCTTGCTGTTGGCGTGAGCCGAAGTACCAACCACCGCAGCGACCACGATGGCGACGAGAACAACGGAGGACAAGCTTATGATGACGGTTCTCTTCCGGGCTCGGCGGCGGGAGTCCAGCGTGGCTTGCTCGGCTTCGCTGATCTTCCCATAGGCCTTGATCGAAGCCATGGATGGGCGACTTGGAGATTATCTTTTTGTGCTTCGCTGTTGTGGTAATGCTGGTACGGGACGTTGGTGGTATTTATATGTATGTGGCCGTGCATGGGTTAATGCGCGGGACTACGTGCGAGGCACAAAGCAATACGAAAACGTGAAACATGGTCAAGGTGATATGTCTGGGTGTTCCACTGGGGGGTTGGAGTGGTTCTCATGTTTGTGAAGCAACAACAACAACCACACATAATATTAAAGTAAATAAATAGACGGGCGAGTGATGTAATGCTGAGGAAATACGACTTCATGTTTTTGGGGTTTGACTTTGTACTGAATTATTAGCAAGATTTGCCGGAAACCGACCAATATTATGCAGCTAAAAATCTGAAGAAAGCAACTTTTAAATTGGCTTAGCGTTGACATGTCCAACTAGATACCGATGTTTTTCATATGGAGCGATCAACCCCTGCAATATATGGTGCAAGCGCGTAGTAAAAAGGTCACCAAGAGATAGTCCAAATCCGAGCCTGTTCACATATCCAGTTGGATCCATATTCACTTAAAAGCTTAAGCCAGTGAGTTATAGGGGTAAACGGTTCCAGGTTCCGTATAGGTTCCACCTAGAACCTAAAACCTACCCGCCGGAACAGGTTCTTCAATTTTTGAAACTTAGAACCTACCATGCATACCATGGAACCTGAGACCTACGTTGTCACAGGTTCGAAGGTCGGTTCTAGGGTCTACCCAAGTTCCAACTGTATTTTTAATTGAACGATTGTAGTGAATTATCACCTTTAATGACCACCACTTGCAGCTACAATCCACTGACCACAACTCATATTTATACACACGGATAAATATGAAGCATTAACAAAGTAAAAGTCTTAGTTATAAATATCGCCAAAAATAGAAACTCAAACTAAAGGTTCCAGATTACACACTCATCATCGGACGCCATGGGATATCTCAGGATCACCCGAATACATATACCAAGAAAAACACAGTAACTCGTTCCAGGTTCCAGGTTCCAAGTTCCAAGTTCCATCTACCTAGAACCTGGAACCTGCCCGTTGGAACAGGTTCTCTAATTTTTGGAACCTGAAACCTACCCTGCATACCTTGGAACTTAGAACCAACGAGTTCCCCACAGGTTCGATTTCAGATTCTACCCTGGAACCATGCTCACCCCTAGTGAGTTATGGGTCTACTAAGATATATTAATTGCTCCACAATATACCGATTCTCTTACGTGAGATTTTTTTTTAACACAACTCACACGTGTATCTCAACGATTCGAAACCTTTCGAATGCCATCTCAACAAGGCTGTCTTGGTTAGGCTTCATAAAGCTATTATTTTATTCCAGGGGCCCCGAGCCCTTCTCCTCCTCAGTCCAACTTCTAACAGGCTGGGCTTCGTTTCTGAGCTTTTAAGCTGTCCTGTCCACACACGGATTCATCAAGCATTCTCGGTAGGGCGAGAGAGAATTATTTCGTGAGCGTGTTGAATTTGCCAAACCGTATTTGTACCGTCGATTTCGATGGGCCGTCCTAGTGGGGCCCACCAAGCTCGACGGTCCAGATGCAGTTCAGTATCTTAAATGGGCCGGCCCCTGCTTTGTTGTCAAAATAGAACTGATGATGTCAAGTTACTTTGTATCGTGAGCGCACTCGCGATCTATCTTATTAAGTCGTTAAACGGCGTAGCTTCTTCCGTAGAGAAGTCACCGAGCAATAAACTCACGATGAAAACGAGTTATTTGGAGTCGATCCGTGGGTGAAGAGCATCGTATTTCGGAATTATGTTTTTTTTCTTCCAATTTTCTATAATCCTTTTCGACACGTTGTGTTAGGCTCGTTCAAACTGATAAATGGGCCGGGCCCCGTTTTGTCGGCCCATCTTGGAGGACGCCTGATATGCACAAGTATTGGAATCGTCGTCGGCTAGTGGGAGAGGGAAAGAGGATAAGGAGGAGAGCGAGAGAGTCAAAGAAGAATAATTTTTCTCAAGTAATCCGGGTTCTTGTGAGCCCCATTACATCTAAGCCCTTGATTAACACGGGTCCCACGTGGAATTACCAACATCGACGGTTCAAATACATTTGAGCTTAGTGTACCGGGACCACCGAACAAAAAAAAAAACAATTCTTTTTACTCTCTCTCCTCCTTTGCCCATCTGCCAAAGGAAGGTGACGTGTCCTCCACTTTCCGACAAACAACATGAAGGGGGCCCCCCTCGACTGGACGCGTGGCATCTTCTCAGCGGCTTTGGAAGTCTCAGCACATGCCCCCCAGTGCACTCCGGCGGCTGCGTCCCTCCCTCCAAAAAAACAAAAAATGCATAAGATAATAATTTTTTGTTTCAGATAACTCAAAGTGATAAAAAAAAAAAAAATCCTCTTTTTTGGCAAAGGGATGGCTCTTCCGCTCCGGACAAACAAGGGTCTCTCGGCAAATGACATTATTGACCTCGTACAAAAACTTAGGACGAGCCTGTCCGATCTTTCCCAATAATATAAAATCCGGTCAAGAAAAGAGAAATTCAGAAAACATCTATCGAAAAGCCGAAATTCACATGAATTCCGAGGAGGGGGTGGTGATAGACCCGTGAAGTGAACCCGTGAGTGAATCCACCAAAAGCATTAATTTTCAGCCCTTTTTCGACATAATTTTCTTCTTTTTTTTCCCGGAATATGATTCGGCGGTAATGGAGATTTTACGTGTGGAAAAAGAGGCGGGGAAGGGTAAGATCGTAAAATCGCAGGAGAACGTGAGCCGCCCTTCCAGGAAGATAGGCTTGGTTTCAGGTGCTCCCCCCCCCCCCCCTTTTGCGCACGTTCGGAGCGCCGCCTCGGCTCCTGCAGCTGTACTCGGCTGGCCTGATCTAGTGTGCCGCTCGCTCACGCCCTTGTCCTGCGCCTCCAGCATCTCGCGCGTTCGTTCGGATGACCCCTTTTTTAAGCAACACGACGAATGAGACGGTTCGAGTCTAAAACTAAAATCGAGGTTTTAAGGATATAAAAGGGTCAGCTCATGATCAAGATACCGCGTTTAACAGACGAGATTGTCCGGCCTTCGGTCGTCGGTCGGGCTGGCCCGAAAACGCGAATCGTGTGTCAATTGAGTCTCTTGAGCCGACCGAAGCTGGTCTGGCTTAGCGGGTCGTTGGTTCCGTGGTCGTCCATATTTTCGAATATCCATTAACTTAATTAGGAAATTTTTAATTGCTATTAAGTTCGAGATAAGATCAAACATTAAAAATTTCGTTCCACCGACCAAAGAGAAAAAAAAGGAAAGATTAGAGGGGGGTTGGTCAAAGGAGAGCAACGAACTGGTATGGAACATTTATTTCGTCGGTGTGAGCGTTACACACCGTAGACATCCCCCCGGACAAAAAATTGTCGACGACTCGTCGTGAGCCACGGCTTAACCGCGGTCAGAGCTAACCCGACCATGGTTTAATAAATGCCCTTTTCCCTTTTCACGTAAAGAGAGAAACATTTTCACTCGACTCATTTTCATGGAGAATCGCACTTGAAAAGACCCCAAAAAAAAAAAACACGCAGAGCCACTCTCTCTCTGGGTGTGTTCCATTGAAGAATCTGGAGGAGGAGAAGAAGAATCTGAATGCTGAAGAAGGAGGAGATTGAACGGTACCCACATGCTCTCTCAATCCATCTCGTCGCGCTTCTCTTGTTCCGTAAGCCTTTGTCGATTCTCATTTCTTCGTGGGGCTCTGCTTCGGTTCCTTCTGCTGTTGTTAGCGAGCTCCAGTCAGTGAGTTTCACGCTTTGTGGTTAGGTTCGATGTCTTGGAAGGAGCTAGTGTTGCAAATTTTTTTTTTTTTTTTTGAAATACTGTTCATGCTTACTGGAAAGTCGTCTTCTTCTTCTTCTTTTCTTCTCCTGGAATCGCTTGGCTCTGCAATGGCATAAATGCATACATAGGCTCGTGGCTTTAGCCTTAGGCCTTTATTGGGTCAGATATTTGCGGGTTTTGTGATTATGATTGGCGAGCCACTGTAGTTATCCTTGTATGGATGGAGTGTACTGGTTTCTTTGCTTCTCTGATTCCTCTGCTGATTACTTTTGTGACAGAGAAATCTGCATAAAATTTTGAATACCGATGGATGATGGGCATGGCAGATCTAAATGGCTCTTTTTTTCTGTTCTTGGTTTGTAACTCCTTTTCCTGAGTGGGTTTAACTTTGCAAATCCTTCTCTCTCTTTTTTGGCCTTTCTGGGGTTACTTGGGACATAAACTCTTTCTAATTGGTTTTGATGCCTGCTCTCTGAACAAGTGGGCTCATTTCTGGATTTGTATCTTATGTTGTCTTGAAATTTTTACGTGTGAAATCTTGTTTTCCTGCTTGCTTGCCTTAGTTGCCTGATTAGTGTCTTTAATTAGCTGTGGAGAGCATTAAATGGAGGATAAATATTGATTTTGTTGCCAGTTTCATTTACTGTGTGAACATATTTATGGTGGGGGTCGTCCCTAAGTTTTACTTTATTTGTCGTTCTGGTTGCAGGGGACTGAACCATATTTTCATATCCTGGCGTCATGAAATGTATCTTGAGTTGGATCCATCAAGATATTGAAACCTTCAAGTGATTAAGATCTGCTCGACTCTAGGTCAGTTTGGAGAGTGAGAACTTGCGAAGTTCGCTCGAAGCAAGTCGATTTTGCTGCCTTCTTGTCATAGATGGGCATCCTCGAAGAAATGGGCTTTTGCAGTAACATCGACTTCTTATCGGTTCATCCCCAGGAGGCTGATACCGAACAGGAAACCGAGGCTGTTATGGAGGAAGACTACAGCGATGAGGAGGTGGATGTTGATGAGCTAGAGAGGAGGATGTGGAGAGACAGGATGCTCTTGAGGCGTCTCAAGGAGCAGAGCAAGAACAAAGAAGCTCAGGACAGCGCAAAGCAGCGCCAGTCGCAGGAGCAGGCACGGAGGAAGAAGATGTCCAGGGCTCAAGATGGTATTCTCAAATACATGCTGAAGATGATGGAAGTCTGTAAAGCTCAGGGCTTCGTGTATGGGATCATTCCCGAGAAGGGCAAGCCGGTGAGCGGTGCCTCAGACAATCTCCGAGCATGGTGGAAGGAAAAAGTGAGGTTCGATCGGAATGGACCCGCAGCGATCGCCAAGTACCGGGTGGACCATTCAATCCCCGGGAACAGCGAGGACACAGCCACCATCGGGCCCACTCCTCACACCTTGCAAGAGCTGCAGGACACCACTCTCGGGTCCCTCTTATCGGCTCTGATGCAGCACTGCGATCCACCGCAGCGGCGATTCCCGCTGGAGAAGGGCGTGGCTCCTCCGTGGTGGCCCACAGGAAACGAGGAGTGGTGGCCCCAGCTGGGCCTACCCATGGACCAGGGACCTCCCCCCTACAAGAAACCTCACGATCTTAAGAAGGCTTGGAAGGTGAGCGTCCTCACGGCTGTTATCAAGCACATGTCGCCGGACATCTCCAAGATCAGGAAGCTCGTCCGTCAGAGTAAATGTCTACAGGATAAGATGACCGCAAAGGAGAGTGCCACGTGGCTCGCGATAATCAATCAGGAAGAAGCTCTGTCCAGGAAATTGTACCCCAATAGCTGCCCACCTGTGTGTTCGGAGAGTGCGTTTGGGTCCTATGTCATCAACGAGGCTAATGATTATGATGTGGAAGGAGTTGATGATGGACCGAAGCTTGAGGTGGGCGAATGCAAGCCTTTTGATCCAAGTGCTTTTGGTATCGGGCCACGGGTGTCTACGGACGAGCTTTTGGTTCATCCACTGGTTTCTCAAATCAAAGGAGAAGTTAATGAAACCAAAACCAATTTGCGGTTAATTTCAAAGAGGAATCAACCATCTGATGAGCCGAAGGAGAAGATGGATCAGAAGATATACACATGCGAGTTTTCTCAATGCCCTTACAGTGATCACCGCCTCGGTTTTCTTGATAGGACGTCGAGAAATAATCACCAGCTGAATTGCCCTTTTCGTAGTAAGCCTATTCCTTCCCAGGGCATTGGAATTTCAAACTTCCAAGCGAGCAATGGTCAGCAAGCAGTCTTTCTTCATTCCTTTGCTCAACCTAATCCCACTGCATCTCCAGGGACTCATACCCCGTCTTTTAATATATGTGGACTTGGACTTCCTGAAGATGGACAAACGATGATATCCAATCTCATGTCGTTCTATGATACGAACCTCCAACAAAACAGTAAAATTGCGGGGAAACTCGGTGCACCTGAAAATGAGCAACAGTTGCTGAATGTTCAGCATAGCATGGGTGATAGCTTCTTCACTCATGGAGCTTTCATGGGAGGCAAAACGCATGAAGACACAAACCTACCCTTGAACCAATCTGTCTTTCCATCAATGGGCAGTCAACATGATCAATGCAAGGGGTTCGATTCTCCTTTCGAATTTTGCCTCAATGACGGGACGCTCGACTCTCGGTTCGGTTCTCCTTTTAGTGTGACCGCGGCCGACTGCAATACAATGGATTTGCTCCCAAAGCAAGACATTTCTGTTTGGTACCTTTGAAGCCACTGCCTATGTCTTTGCTTCATGATTTTCTGGGAACTGATATATAAGAGAAGGCGCATTGGAAAAGAAGAAAAGTACCAATCTGTTGTTTAGTTTACTTTTGCTGCAAGTTGGTTGAAGATTTTGGTTTTGAACTTAGCTTGGATTTGCTTTTCAGAGTTGGGTCTCTCCCCTGCAGCATTCTCTATAGGATGGTTAGCAACTTACAATTGCATTTGCAGTAACTGAAGAGCAGCGGATTTGGTGACAAGATGGGGAAGAACAAAAACCATACTCCATAGTGTCCTAAAATTTCATGCTTTTTGTACTTCATTTTCCTGTTGGAACTTCTAATACTGGCTTGTAAAAAAAATTCTAATTTGGAATATATATATATACATAAATAGCTTCTAGCCCTTTGCTTTTTGCTGAGATAAATTCAGATTTTCTGTTTGCTTCTTTTTGCTTGAATGGTGGGTCTCTTCTCTGCATGCACTCAAAAAACTCCAGTGAACCACAAGTGAAATCATTGCAGAGATTGTGGTTGGTGAATGGTGTGCCAATTTGTTCATTCACATATACCTGACTTCAGCAAAATCACAACTTGGTCTGTACAGATCAAGTGAAGCCAGGAGCTTTTAGTGCCAAAAGGTGTGTATGGTTCTTCGAGTTTTCTTAACATGACATTCATCGAACGATCCACATCATGTCGTCGCTTTCTCGAGGGTTAGCGGAGTCTGATTATTGTCAAAGTCTCTCGCCAATGGTGATTACCGGGACATTCACTTAAGCTGTTTTTCTTATGATTATTGGAAATTACAAAATTTGTTTGCTTGTCTCCAAAGGTCAATGATGTGGCTTGTCTTCTTCAGGTTGTCTTAATTTATTTGGATAATTATGGTTTTTCTGTTGTAAAATACTCCAATTATGGCGCCGTCCAAGGCCCATAAGTTCACCACTTCCACCTGCTCCGTGTACGACCCGCTCCAACAGCTTCAACCCATCTGATCTCTCAATAATTTCACATTAGCCTTTACCTCATTTCTATTTGTCAACAAAAAGAAAAAAGTTTTCTTTTTTGTCCTTCTTTATTCAGCTTTCCTATTTTATTCCATTCATCACTTCATTCTCTCTTAACTATCAAAAAGAGCACACTTAAATGTGACTGTGAAAACAAAAAAACCAAAAATGAAAGAAAACCTAATAAAGGGAAAATTTCATAAAGCCACTCTAATGACACAAATGTAATGTTTGATCAACGGAATTGACTTAATTTCACCAAATTGATAAATGTTATGACTTAATTGTACTTTTTGAAAGTTTTAGGGCACAATTGCACTTTCTGACAAGTTTTAAGACTTAATTGCAGACTTCTGATACTCTTATTTCTTTTTTCTTTGATGCATACTATTTACTATTTAGCTAACTCTAATCTTGTTTTCAACTCATATTTTGGTGTTAATCGCTTGGCAATATTCTCCTTGGAGTTAACATGGGTGTCAAAAGAATGTTTTCAGTCCAATCTACTCGGCTTTTGTTTTTTTTTGGCTTTCCTAGATAAGAGAGGAGAACATGACAAGGCTATCGGACAAGATTTTACTTCATGCTATTCTTTGTCTATTATCACTATGAAAGAGAAGCAGTCTACAGAACAAAGGTAGAGACTGATATTCATAACATTTTGACAGATTTTTACAGAAAAGAGTGAGAAAATACTTGGAATCTATTTTGAGAGATTTCACCATTTTGCTCAAAGTGCCCCAAAACAAGGAAAGAAACAGCTAGAATTCTACAGGGGACAAAAAGAAGAAAAGCCCAGAACCCCAAACTGATCGTTGGGAAGAAACTTTCTTTTTGTTCAATCATGTTAAATCAACACTGGGTATATCTCTACTGCACTAATTGACAGAAATTTTGTTCATTACAGCCGAATGACGCGGTTTTATTATCCTTATGATGGACGAAGACGACGAGAACTATGCTGCGGGTTCTAAGCGACTCGCTGAAAATTGTTCATGTGGTTTGATGTATTGAGTTTAATGAAAATCTGAGACACATTAGAGATCCTGGTGCATAAAACAATGAAAGATAAGTCAACCAAGCCGCACATCTTTCTCTTTCTTTGCTCTTGTTTTATTTAAGTTTCTGGGTTCATAAAGAGTGACTTTTTTTTTTTTCACATGGATTTAGGAGGAAATGATAGAAGCATAGAATTATAATGCATCTTTGGATTCTGTGGGAGGAGATTGGTTGATTAGTTTTAGTTGACTAAGTCACCTTTGTCTCTATTTCCTCAGCTGTTGTACCCTCCAGTTTGTTCCCTCGTCTCCATCTGAATTTCATGCATTTCTTTATGATCTTATACTAATGCAAAAATGACTGTTCGTATATGCTTATGTCAATCCCTTATCATTGAACCCAACTTGTACTCTCTCTCTGTTCCTTCTTTAAAGTTCAAAACTTTTCTTAATTCCAAGTCCAAACCCAGTTTTCCTCAAGTCTCCAGGATTCCAAATTCTCGAGTCTTTCCTAGCTTTTGTCAGAAAAGCTCTCTTTGCCTATGGGCCAAGAAACAAGAAGGCTCTCTGATGACTATGAAGTGGTTGATGTCCTGGGAAGAGGAGGTTTCTCGGTGGTCAGGAGAGGCGTCTGCAAATTGAGCGGAGATGGAAGAGAAGTCGCCATCAAGACGCTCAAGAGGCTCGGCCTGTCCACTCCGCCGCCAACAGTCCCCGCGAAGAAGCAGTTTGCTTCACTGACATTCCCCATGTGGAAGCAAGTGCCCATTTCTGATGCACTCCTGACCAATGAGATCCTGGTCATGAGAAGGATAGTTGAGAATGTTTCCCCACACGACAATGTCATCGACCTCTACGATGTGTGTGAGGACCAGAGCGGGGTCCATCTGATCCTCGAGCTCTGCTCAGGCGGGGAGTTGTTTGACCGGATCGTGGATCGGAAGAGGTACTCAGAGGTGGAAGCAGCTGCCGTGGTCCTGCAGATCGCCCGGGGCCTGGATGCTCTCCACAGGGCCAATATTGTGCACCGGGATTTGAAGCCGGAGAATTGCCTGTTCTTGAACAAGCGCGAGGATTCGCCACTGAAGATCATGGATTTTGGGCTGAGCTCCGTGGAGGAATCCGACCCAGTTATCGGATTGTTCGGCTCGATAGATTACGTGTCACCAGAGGCTCTCTGTCAAGGAACAATAACAACTAAGAGTGACATGTGGTCTTTGGGAGTCATTCTATACATTCTACTCTCAGGGTATGCTGCAATATTTTCACTCTCCTGAGTTGTGATTACTTCTGATAAAAGGATGATAATCTAATAGGGCAGTTGCTACTTTTGCAGTTTTCTTTGCTTAATAGGCTCTTCACAGATGTGAAAATTCTCACCTTCTTGATGAAGCTTATCACGTGCTTGCTTTAGAGCTCTCTGAGTCATGACAGTATAATATGTGACTGAAAATCCTAGAACAGTTTAGACGGACTGTTCCAGGATCGAGTCGCTTGTCGGATTCATTTGCGAGCTTAGCAATTCCTGTCTCTCTCAGAATCCAGTTGTCGACAAAATTTTCTTCAAGTCGAGTAGGATTCCCATTATTCTGAAAATGTCATTGGTGCCCAATTCCTGCAAATTTCCTGGCAACCAGAGGGCTTAACGATTGTCAGATTCCTGAAAAGTGTTCCTTTTAGTCGCTTTTCGCTTCCAGCTTCACTCCAGCAGAGGCGTTAAAAAATATTTCTCAGATCTTACAGCCACGGGCAGCTGTCCGCAGATGTTGACATTGTTCTGTATGAATTTCAGGTATCCGCCATTCATTGCCCCGTCCAACCGGCAAAAGCAACAGATGATAATGAGAGTAAGTTCAAGCATGTCTATCTAACAGGAAAAGATTTCGCTCTCTTTTGTAGCCCTAGGATCAGGTATTGTTCTTCTCAGTTCCAAGGACCAAAAGTTTGACTCGGCGAGATTATGTTTCTTCTGTGAAGGGAGAGTTCAGCTTCCACGAAAGGACCTGGAAGAACATTTCCTCATCAGCAAAACTACTGATTTCCAGCCTCCTGACTGTGGATCCTAGCAGGAGACCAAGTGCCCTAGATGTAAAATACTCAAATCTACTACTACTCCAATAAGGTCTTCCTATATAGAGACAGGGATTCAGTAGCTATAAAAGAGAATTGCTGTCAAGAGAAATCTGTGCATTTCTCATAACTAGAGACTTAAAATTGTACTAGACTGACGACGGTAAATTCGTTGCATGGTCCTTTAGAAATAATCAAGAATGAGCTGACTATTCTTGCCCATGATAACTTCTGAAGTAATGTAAATGCTCTTCTAGTGACACTAAACTCAGCTGTTCAAACAGCTTCTCAATCATCCGTGGGTAATAGGTGACTTGGCCAAGGAGGAGCAGATGGACCCTGAAGTCGTTTCGAGGCTGCAGAGCTTCAACGCCAGGCGCAAATTGCGTGCGGCGGCGATCGCGAGCGTGTGGAGCAGCACCATATTCCTGAGGACTAAGAAGCTGAAATCTCTGCTCGGGTCGCATGACCTTTCGAAAGAGGAACTTGAGAATCTTAGGGTCAATTTCAAGAAAATGTGAGCCAGAGTCCATGAATCCCCGGCACACATGCTTCTGTTTAGGTTCTCTGCTTTGATGGAAACTTTGAATATCTCTCAATTACAAGAATGCATACTTGGCTCACTGCAGATGCGCTAACGGAGACAATGCCACCCTATCAGAGTTCGAAGAGGTTCTGAAAGCGATGAACATGTCGTCGTTGGTCCCCCTGGCGCCTCGCATCTTCGACCTATTTGACAACAACCGTGATGGAACCGTGGATATGAGAGAGATACTGTGCGGCTTCTCCAGCCTCAGGAACTCCCGTGGGGACGACGCTCTACGCCTGTGTTTCGAGGTACGCTAAATTTCAAGAAAGTTATAGAGTCGGAAAGTGAGATGCTCTACTATGAACTTGGAGGGATTTTAAGGTACACCTGATTATCTGAATAGCCCCAGGAACATTATTTATCGGCAAAACAACGCGGCGAAGCAGACAGATTAGAGTTTCAGTACCGGTGTCAAAATTCCATTTATCTGTTCCGACGAAACATATCGCCTTCCAGTTAGAAAACTTAATTTTCGACAGAAAACAGGCACTGTTTCTGCGATCTTTTCCTGTAATAACTGTAACAAACCGACCAAAGTACGCTATCTTTTCTTACCCGCCAAATATCTATCTTTAGCAACTCTGGACACAAGACCAAAGATCCTGTAAGAAAAACGAAACTCGTTATCACGCTGACTTAAATTCTGTGCGAACAACAGATGTACGATACAGATCGATCCGGGTGTATAACCAAGGAAGAAGTGGCTTCCATGCTTAGGGTAATACCACCCTTCAACTTTTCACTAAATTCATTTGATTGATTGTTCTCCAAGTTAAAAAGGTGAGGTTGCGATGATGACTCTTTTTACAGGCTTTGCCCGACGATTGCCTTCCCACGGACATCACCGAACCGGGAAAGCTAGACGAGATATTCGACCAGATGGATGCCAACAGCGACGGGAAGGTCACCTTTGAAGAGTTCAAGGCGGCGATGCAGAGAGACAGCTCCCTACAAGATGTCGTGCTCTCTTCTCTTCGTCCGTCATAGTTTCCTGCTACTTCGGTGTTATGCCACAATAAAAAAGTTTTGTTTTCATGAAGTTTCTTTATCTCTTTGTATCGGTCACATAGAATCTGTTAAGCAGAGAGAGAGAGAGACTAATGTTTATTGCTCTTATCCGTTGGCAAATGACGACTCTCATTGTAATGATATTTCAAGGAGCCAAGCCTGGTTAAACTCCCATACATACCTTGTTCTTTTGAAAAATCCGCCATTGAAGGACAAGGTTTCTTTCGACTGGCCGATAATCTGAGAATTCATATCAATAATTGATATAGTTGAAGTAAGTCAACTGATTTATTTTCTGGGGCAAGCTCTAGTATTTGCTTAGCTTCAGATAGAGGATTTTTCACTCTCAGGTGAAAAGGAGAAGCAATTAAACTCGAATAACATCCAAAAATTGCATCAAGAGAATAACCCAAGTGAAGGTTATACACATCCAATCTTCTACCTCATTCATTAAAACCATATTCACAGAACTCACATTTACAGTGGGCTACCTACTCCTGGTTTCAATTATCTAACACTTAGGACCTATAAAAGGCACATATACCTAACTAAATCCACCCAATGTGGTGAATGTTGTGCTATCTTGAATGACAATCAATCCTAGCTATTACTTTATAACACTTGTTACATTATACAATATATTTCTGGCTACGGACCTCTGCAATGCCTCCATCCTTGAAGCAACTCTGCAGATTCCAACTCTCCGGGTAAATTGTAGCAAACGGTAAATCTTGACGGGCAAATGGTAAGGTGGGCTATACAAGAGAAAAAAATATGCCTATCAATAATGGATAGGAATGGATATCCCTCTCTAGCTGTGGGAAAAAAAAACCAAGTATAACAGGAAAAAGTGATGGCAAAAACCACCAAAACTTGTATGAGCAGTCATTCATGCATCAATATGAATTTTACTATTTAGCAAAACATTTGAAACACCACACAGACCAAAATGCCTATGATCTACATACACCTCAAGTGACCTAAAGCAGTATTGCTTGATTACAAGGAAAACAGTTGAGAAACTCTACTTACACCTTTTAGAGCTGTTCACGGATGTAAGTCATGGATCTGAGCATTGAGCCTAGAGTGTCTCTTGAAACCTGAAATTTCACCTCTGTTTCTCCAGTGGATGTCTTCGTATCTTGAAGCTGAAAAAGGATAGCAATATAATGCTGTAAGCAAGGATTAAATGAACCAAGTCAACAACACATGAGAGCACATTATTGTGGACAATTCCCACAGTTTTAAGGCTCGCCCTCAGATACCTAAGTGAACTGAAAAACACAACTCTCAAACGAGAAATGCTTCTTCTCAAGCATGTGAGGAACAAAAAAGGTTAATCCCCATGAAAGGCATAACTGCACAGTGACTTTTTCTCATGTTTGGGATCCTAAAGGGGCATATATCATATCCAAGACAAGTCCAATTGCCTGAAGGTCGCCAGAACAATCATGCACAGAGTTTCCAACAAAAAGCAACATCTACGGGCTTCTGCTTGCTAGGGGAAATTCAAAATTTAGCTCAACCCCCAAGTCTCTTATGCACCTTCTCCGACAACGGAAAACCTAATTATAAAACGTCACAAAGATACTTCCTCTTAAGCCTGAATCATTTGGGGGCATGGAACTATTTAAAGGAAGAAAACCTTGACATCATTGTTGGACAGTCAGAAATTCCAAATCCTAACACGAAAAACTAGAAATTGATATAGTGTACAAAACATTAGCTGCTACATATCACGGATATCACTGCAAAATATCTATATATCACTAAACCACGTAAATTCTACCCACTGAGAAAGGTTAAATGCTGAAACACTAAAGCCATAGGGAGAAAAGGTGTCAAGCCTTTGCAATACCTTCAAATTGATGACAGCAACCTTATTGGTTGGAGATGAGAGCTGTTGGCTGATGTAGGCCATGGACCTCAACATGGGCTCTAGCGTGACTCTTGTTAACCTGAACTGCACCTCTGTCTCTCCACAAGGATTCTTTCCATAGTCTTGCAGCTACAAAAAGGTGAATGAAAATGAAATAAGCTTGTGAGCAATATCCAGAGAGAGAGAGAGAGAGAGATAATGACCTCAAAAGTGTGGGTATATATTTATCAGCACAATCATATAACTCCATTCAGCCCCTCATACATACTAAACCAATGGAGCCACAGGAAGACCACGTGCTTATACTCAGATAAGCACGAAACACTACCTTCCAGATGACAATGAACAACTCGGTGTCTTTTCAAGTATTTAACAAGGACGTTAATGTAAATGTCTCAATTCTGAAATGGAAATTATCAACGATATGCAAGTGGTTAACTCTAGTTTACAATCAGGGAAAAAAAGCCTGATGTACAAAAAGCATAACCATATGGAAAGGCACAGAAACTCATACCTTCAAATTAACTGCAGCGACTTTAACAGCAGAAGTTGCAGTACTACTCTCAATTACCCAAGTCATGGACTTAAAACAAGTAAGAACAACCTACGTTAAGACAAGACAATCAGAAATTGACACAACATGTGGAACTACTATTTAACAAATTCACAAGATGAAAAAAAAATGCAGGAAAAATTTAGAAGAGAACAAAAATGCTTCCTACCGTGCCATCAGGTGTGCCGCTGTCGCGTTGAATTGACACATGGGCGAGGCTGGGCTGAGTTAAATCAGCAACAGGAACTCCATTGTCGTTAAGGTTAAAACGAGGAGGATAGGCATCTTGCCAAGGCCACAATGCTGGGAACATCTCGGGGACAGATGATGAGGTTTTGTTGCTACTGTCCTCATTACTTCCACCTCTCTGTGAGCTTGGCAGAGCCACTTTAGCAATGCCTTTCTTCACGGAAGCTATCTTTCTAACACCCTCTTTTAGAGCACTCATTGCAGTGTTATATGTTTCCACGGCAATTGCTCCTTCCTCAGCATATTGGATTGCTTCCCGACATAGACTGTTGAAGCGCGACGTAAGAGTTTCAATACCATGTGGATCAGAATTTTGTTCTTCAGATCCCAACAGAG
Organism: Lenwebbia sp. NSW1173648; assembly: GCA_029784005.1. Lineage (NCBI taxonomy): Eukaryota > Viridiplantae > Streptophyta > Magnoliopsida > Myrtales > Myrtaceae > Lenwebbia > Lenwebbia sp. NSW1173648. The sequence continues at coordinate 5,968,204 of JARCGZ010000010.1, read as the reverse complement.
ATTTCGCATTCCTGGTCCATCGCTTTAATATGTAGTGAGAAGGAAGGGTGAGTACATTTGTCACAGTGAAGACAGTCAATATATGTCTACAGAGTATTCCTGAGTACTCAAACATTTGACAGCTGCAGCTTGCTTTCATCTCAGATACGTTCAGAGCAACAATGAATGCCTTGTCGTCATGTTCATATTTAGCGACCCTGTATTTACTGACAACTCCATCATCCTCAATCATATTTGCAGTATACACGAAAGTTTCAACTAGTTCCTCCTGGAACTTCGCAAAAATTTTCTTTGTATAAAGGTTTGCTGCCTGTTGTTCCATAGGTGATGGAGTTTTCAGGACTGGAGTGGTGCCCATGGTATCATAATCTGCTTCTATTTCCTTCTCTAATGAACTTTCAAGAGCCCTTTCATACTGCTTAAAAAACAAAGGGACTGCTGTTTGTTGATTGACATATCCATCAAAGAATGAGCTCACCCCTTGGTTTGATGAGATTGCAGCGAAGAAAGTGTCACGAAAATAAACCGGAGCCCACTGCTTCCTAGCGTTATATACTGCTTGAAGCCACTCATTTTTTCGGAGATCATACCTGTCAAGAAGAGCAACCCATGACGCTTCAAAATCATCAACAGTTTCAGAGAAGTTAATGCAACTGTACAGATCCCCGTAAAAAGAAGGATGAGCAAGGTAGATGTGAGCTAATCTTTCCTGGCCCTCCCTTAGGATGTGCCACTTGCAGATACAGTGACGAGTTTGTGGAAATACTTGAACCACTGCAGCTTGTATGGCTCTATCCTGGTCAGTAGTTATAGAAACAGGGGGTCTATCATTCATTGCAGACAACCACGTCCTAAAGAGCCAAGCAAAGGATGATTCGGACTCATCTAGAAGTAATGCACAACCAAACAATATCATCTGACCATGATTATTTACACCGGTGAAAGGGGCGAAGGGAACTTGGTACTGATTTGGTCTATACATTGTGTCAAAAACTACAGCATCCCCAAAGTAGGTATATGCTGCCCTTGATCTTGCATCAGCCCAAAAGACATTAGTCATGCGGTTATCATCATCAAGCTGGATTGCATAATAAAAACCGGGGTTTTCCGCTTGCATTTTCTTAAAATAGTCAAGAAGATTTTGGGCATCTCGTCCCAGATTTCTCTTCCGAATACTGGGCCTCACGTATTTAACAGAACCAACGTTTCTTCCTGGGTGATTTGATTCAACAGGGGAGATATTCCTCCCTCCTCTATTTGGTTCATAAGCGATATGGTTCCCATGCAAAGAAGCATGAGCATCACTTATAGCATCCAGAGGTTCACTCACATTCTTTGTAGCACCTGCAAAATGCCTACGTGGTCGGAGATGACGCACTTTACTAGGAGTTGCTGTTGAATGGTTATGCTCTTCCACAAACTTTGACACGACCCAATTGTCCGATTCTTTCCTCTCAATTCTGAGCACTGCATTGCAGCTTTCTATATTTTTCCTTTTTAAAACCTCTCTGGAACATGAAAAATCCCAACTTACAATCGGCCCATCAGGCCTACAACGGCTAAATTGACCGACCTGGGTGCTGAAACCAACGTGCCTAGCATATGCATCATAGAAGGTTTTTGCAGCTTCTTCTGATTCGAACTGCATCCCAACACATGGTTTCGCCCGTATGTTGTTTCCTGAAGTAGTGGTCTCCCGGTCTGAAGAAGTGTCGCTGGCACTCTCTTGATCGCGGCGATCATGCACAACACTTTGAGGGATGCGGTGTCCCCCGGGGTCCCCGTTTTTATCAACCGATTCAACCTCCATTTTATTCAACTTATAACCCAAGATAGAAAGCAGCGGCTGAGAATGCTACAATAGGTTCTCCGCGTCCACTCATCTAATTGGAGATGTGAAAAGAGCCGTACTAAGCGTCTCCCATGATATGGAACTACATCCTGCAAATCAAAAAAGCACAACCAAGTGAAGGAATTCACCAATATTAAAAGATTACTTCTTCTTTACCGGAAAGAAAAGAATTTTGAATCATGTGGAAGACGCGATATTACACCAGCCTCAAGAATCAAGATTGAGTTAATTCTTTACGGTATTACTGCTCCACAATTTAAAAGAAGAAAGAAATGATCCCCCAGTGTTAACGACCGTAGCTCTTTCCAAACAACTTCAACGCTCTAATTCCCACACTCCAATATTCTGGAACCACAGTTCGAGAGAGCATCGATTTCGATCTCGACCCCGCAGAGGAACTTCCGCAACGCGAATGCTACACCAAAAACACGGCGGAACATACGATTTCTTCAAAATTAAACAATGCATCCCGTCATTCCCGGCGGAAACAGGTGCCGAAATCGAATCGAACGGCGAGGCGTACTTACGTGGCCACTGAGTTCAGCGCTCGAGCGATTAATCGAGCGTCGCACAGCAAATTCGAACGACGGCAGCTGCACTCGTTTGTTCCGCGAGCTTTCAGGTCTCGCTCCTGATTCGATTTCGGCGAAACGGCGTCGGAGATTTTCGGACTCGGGGCTTGAGAGCGACACCGCAACCGAAAGAAGAAGAAGAAGAAGAAGAAGAAACGCGGCACTCGGGTGCTGTTTCGTTTTGCCGTTTTTTGTTATTGTCAATGTTTGCATTTTCGCCCCGCAATTTTGCATTAATTACAGAAAGGCTCTCCTCTATTCTCTAGTATTCCAAGTTGGGTCCAATTTCGACCCCAAAAAAAAAAAAAAATTTGGGTCCAATTTTTGCCCCAGCAAATTGGATCTCGTTTGAGCTGCCCCTGAGGGACGGAGCCCCTCTCCCCCTCCCTCTTTTCGTAGCATATTTTTTTTTTGTTTGTCTCTCTTTTCTCTCTCGATATGCACTGAAAGTTTGTATATGTGAATAAATTTTTGCGGCTGATCTTGGAAGGACGTGAAGACCTGTTCGACCATTCATCTAATAGACAACTAACGAGGAGGATGTTCGTGACATGACTCCACAACCTCTTCAAGATTAGGCTACGCTCCTCTTTTGATTTAGATTTGAGTCAAGTTTTGGGGGTTTTACTCTCTCGAACTAGATCCAGATATAGATTTGGGAATTCCTTACAAGTATTTGATCTGTGTTCTTTCAACCTATTATTGTTGGCATCTCTACAAGGCGATAGTGATGAGGGCATCGATCCTAAACACGTACCGCAAGCCGTTGAAAATGGAGTAGAAGAGTTCGGTGTGTGCTCATCACTGAATCTGGTAATCGGCCATCGAACGTTTATTGTGGCAGATCTGTTCTTGAAAGACGAGAGTATGCTACCTACTGCAGACTGTGTTTTATTATGTGTGATTTGGGATTTACTAGACTCGAAAACCTTCTATGTACCTCTCAAATATTCTTATTTATGAATGGCATCTTTCTTTCGAAAAAAAAAAAATTGGTTCTAGTTGATGAATGCCTTTTAGTCTCGAGACACTTATCGAGTGTATTTGAGATGGTGGGAAAAAACATAGTTCCGAAAGTATATATGTTCATTAGAAGTCCTCAAACTTGTAAAAAGTGCTATTGAATCTTAAAACTTGTCAAATTGGTGCAATTGAGTCCTTCCGTTAACTCCATCCAATTTGGCTAACAAAAAATGATGACGTGGCTTTTTAAATATTTTTTCTCTCCTACGTGGCTAAAACGACGTCGTTTTTGTCCAAATCTAATTTTTAATATAATTTTTATTTAAACTAACTTAAAAATAAGGTTAAAAAAACTAGCAGCAGAACAGCGGGAGCTTTGTAGCCCTCGCCCCTGCCGGAAAGGGCCGGCAATGATGGGGAAGTGGTCGGCCGAGGTCACCGAGCCCCGACCATAGGCCGGTGACCCTCGCTGACCGAGCGAGGGCTGGTTGGCCCTCGGTCAGATCTGGAGTATCATTTAGTCTCCCTCTAACAAAGCAAACATCAGCAGAACAGCAGGTGGAGTGCGCATAGAAGAGTGAGCTACTAGATCTCATGCTAGCAAAGCAAATTTGCATTTTCATGAAGAGGGAGACTAAACGATAGCTCGAGGAAAAAGAACCCATCTCGGCCATTGTCAGCTGTGCGCACAAAAGAGGAAGACTAAACTATACTCCAGATCTGGTTGAGGGCTAGATGGCGACCCTCGCCGATCACTTCCCCACCATCGCCGGCCCTTCCCGGCGGTGGTGGGGAGGCCGGGGCGAGGGCTGCAAAGCCCTAGCTGTTCTGCTGCTGTTTATTTTTTTTAACCTTATTTTTAAATTAAATTAAATAAAAATCATATTTGGATCAAAACGATATTATTTTAACCACGTAGGAGAGAGAAAATATTTATAAAAAAATCTCTAACAAAGCAAACATCAGCTGAACAGCAGGTGGAGTGCGCATAGAAGAGTGAGCTACTAGATGTCATGCTAGCCTAGCAAATTTGCATTTTCATGAAGAGGGAGACTAAACGATAGCTCGAGGAAGACAAGAAAAAGAACCCATCTCGGCCATTGTCAGCTGTGGGCACAAAAAAGGAAGACTAAACGATACTCCAGATTTGATCGAGGGCTAGCTGGCGACCGTCGCTGACCACTTCCCCACCATCGCCGGCCCTTCCTGGTGTTGGTGGGGAGGCCGGGGCGAGGGCTGCAATGCCCCAGCTATTCTGCTGCTGTTTTTTTTTTATAAAAAAAAACCTTATTTTTAAATTAAATTAACCAAAACAACGTTATTTTAGCCACGTAGAAGAGAGAATATTTATAAGAGGAAAACTAACCGATACTCCAAATCTAGTCGAGGGCTAGCTGGCAACCCTCGCCGACCACTTCACCACCATCACCGGGAGGCCAACGATGGTGGGGAGGCCGGGGCGAGGGCTGCAAAGCCCCAGCTGTTCTGTTGCTGTTTTTTTTTAAACCTTATTTTTAATTTTTTAAATCTTATTTTTAAATTAAATTAACCAATAAAAAAATCAAAGTCAGCATTTAATGGAAGGAGAAAACTGAGCTCGTTAACATATCTAGTTGGACCCACCTTTATTCGAAAGGTAAGCCAATGAGTAATGGGCCAACTAAGATATATTAACTGCTCAACACCACATCAATTCTACAATATGGGACTTCTCTAACACAACTCGCATGTGCATCATAAGAGAAATTCTGTCAAGAAAGTAAAAACACCGTAAAATTTGAATTCCCTTCTTCTAAATTGTGAAGTTAATACAGTTTAAGCATTAACTCGAATCGAATTGAAGACGTCAACGTATTTCAAAGTGACGCATGAAATGCTCCACTCAACTCTATTATATATTCAGGTTGCCCGAAAGAATCTTTGCAAGAAAAATTGCCTTCAAAGCATATCCTGAACTGAAGATCTCTCTAATCCCTTACGATGAGAGCGACGATGACGGTGATGTCATCGGCCTTGCCCCCACGGTGCTCCTTGCCGTGCTTCTCCGCGCCTTCCGAGAAGGGCGTCTTCATGGTCTTGTCGAGGGAATTGGCGTGCGCTCGAGCGGCTATCGAAGATGCGATGTCCCAGAGATCCTTGCCGTCTCTTATTCCGGCTTCGGCCACGTCCTTGATTTGCTCCACGAACAAGTTGTCAGACGACCCGTCCGTCCCGGCGACGATGATGTCCCCCTCCCGTACTTCGACTCTGTAGCCCTGGACATTCACACAAAATCGTCACCAAGTCGGATCGGAAAGATTACTTCGCGTACAAGCCAAAGGAAACTACGAGAAAAGCTGTCGGATCGCTCATTGGTCGCCCTTTGATTTGGACATGCGCGTTCGGTACGATGAAGAACATGCAGTTTGCCGATAAAAACACAGTAAAGATTCACCGCTAAACGTAAGGCTCCCGCGGATCTATGTCATGTTATGATTCGGGTTTCGTCACTCCATTAGGTTTCGGGCGGTTTTCGCATTCGAAACCGAACTGCCTTATTCGACATGCGTGACGTTAAAGCCGCTTGATAATATCAGTATGAGAAATGCTTCCCTGAGAGTACTATCTCAACAGTATATAGTGAACGAGCTACGTTCAAACAAACAAACAAACAAAAACAAGCTACGTGAAATTTTCTGTTGCAATTATCTATCTGTAAATTCAAGTTCTTTTACCTGTGCTGATCCCGGCGAACTGCAGTGCCTCGGCTCTCTTCCACGCTGATATGGACAATTGAAGAAGTGTTGTTGGATCGGCGACCGGTAGATGCCCTCGCCCTGTCGGAACAACACGAACCCGCTATTGCTGACGTTCACGACTAAGTTTAGTAACGCTAATTAGTCGCCGAAGGTTCGCAAAGAAAAAGGACGTACATCATCTGCCAGCGTCAGTGGACACGTCGTGGCCGATCCCCTGACTAAGGTCCTGTCGAAGGCCGCATTGAGTACAGACTCGAGGTCCCCACGGCCGGCCTCTCGCTTCCCGACTTCGTCCGCGCAGCTCGTCATGAGCCCCCGGGCATACTCCCCAGGATCGATGCCGGACCGAACCCAATTCCCAACGCCGTCTGACGCGCCGATCGTGCCCTTCTCGGAGTATATGAAGTGCGCGTCGTCGCCGTGGGGGTACACGACCCGTTTCTTCAGCACATAACACGACCCCGCGATCATCTTTAACATGCTTGTGACACGGTCCGGGCGAAGAGCAGCGTTCGAAGAGGGTTTCTGGCCAAGGCGGATCGTGGACTCTCAAGGAAGACTGAAGACTCCTCTAGGTTATTCTAGAAAGATCCTAGGGGCGGGCGATATGGGAATTTCTCGTGTCTGTATTTATCGCGGGTAGATGGTAGTTGGGGAGATCTAATCTCCACCGTCAGATCCGGGAGAGATCTACGGTTCTCATTGTACGAGTATTTGTATATAAGGGGTTCTCCTCCCCTCATTTGTATCATCTCTTCTCACGAGTAATAGAAATCCAGAGCTTCTCTCTCTAGTTTCTCTCTCTAGAGTGTTGTGAGTTGAGTGTGGGAAAGGCTGACTTGGGAAGGAGTTCCTAAGGCCGCACGAGTTGATCGAGCGTTAGGGTCTTGAATCGATCGGCCCGTGACAAGTGGTATCAGAGCCAACATCAATTCCAGCTTAGCCAGATTCATCCGCGGGTGTGATGGAGAATCCTTCCGGGTTGACTGCTGCCCTTGGTGAGAAGGCTGTGGACGACCGAAGGGGGAGGGACGCCGAGAAAGCCAGCAAGTCGAAGAAGGGACGTGCTCGTTCAAGTTCGAGGGAGGCAATGGGGAACTTGGAGACTCGGGTGGCGAACATGGAGATCGCTCTAGCAGAAGTCCAAGGCATGGTCGGGGATCTGTCCGAGATCACCGATGGAGACATGTCCGGGAAGGAGGTGCTCGAGGCCGAGGTGCAAGAGCTCAAGTCCGGCATGGGGGAACTCCGAGGTGAAGTGCTGGGCACCCTGACGTGCACCGCCGAAGAACTTCGACAGCAGAACCAAGACTTGCTGACCTTGGTGGAGGCGATGCGTGGGGAATTGGATGCGTTGAAGGTGAAGGTCACCGAGGTTGAAGCTGCACGCGTGAACGGGGTGATCACGGTGCAACCTGCTCCACGTGTGGACGCCCCGAAGCCTAAGGAGTTCAAGGGCTCAAGGGTGGCCAAGGACGTGGACAACTTCTTGTGGTACATCAACCAGTACTTCCAAGCGACGGGGATCACTGACGATGCGTTAAAGGTGAGTACTGCAGCTATGTATTTCGCTGAAAACGCACTCGTTTGGTGGCGTCGTAGGTGTGATGATCGGAGTGGGGAACCGATCACGACATGGGAGATGTTCGTCGCTGAATTCCGACGACAATTCTATCCGGCGTTTGCGGAAGAAGAAGCTCGTGATGAACTTCGTCGTCTGGAGCAACGAGGTGGAGTTCGGGAGTATGTGAGGAAGTTCTCGGAGCTGTTGCTGCAGATTCCTACGATGAACGACCGTGAGGCTTACTTCCAATTCCTTGGAGGACTCAAGCCGTGGGTGAGGAACGAGGTCAAGCGAAGTAACATGGAGGACCTTGCATCGGCTATGTCCATAGCGGAAACCATGGTGGAGTTCAAGACAGCTTCTGGCAGCAAGTCGGACTTCCATCCGAAGGAAAAGGGCACTGGTGGGGGAGATCGTGGGAAGTTCCACCGTCCTAGCGGAAGCAAACCACCAACGGCCCCGCCAAGAGCAAAGGCGGAATCATCAAACAACGGGGAGCACAAGAAGAAGCGCTACCCGATCAAGTGCTTCCTTTGCGACGGACCGCACTATGCTCGTGATTGCTCGGCAAAGGGGCAGATTGCATCCGCCATCAAAGCAAAGGAAGAGGAGAAAAAGCAAGTGGAGAAAGAGGAGACGCGACTCGGGTCGTTGCGAATCCTCAATTCGATCAAATCCAAGAAGACTAGCAAGTCCAAAGGGATGATGTTCGCGGACGTGAAGATCGGAGACACCACAATGAGTGCGTTGGTGGATACCGGGGCTTCCGACCTCTTCATTTCTGAAGAAGCCGCAAAGAAACTTAACCTACGGGTTGAGGAGAGAACGGGGTGGCTGAAGACGGTGAACTCCAAGCAAATCCCCATGTGCGGTGTGGCAAGAGGCGTGGAGATCAACATCGGCCAGTGGAAGAGCAAGGAAGATCTCGAGGTAGTTCCTCTCGATGATTATGACATTATCATTGGGTTGGGATTTCTTGACAGGATTGATGCTATGCTGCTCCCGTTCGCCGATTGTATCTGCGTCTTAGACGACAAGAACCAATGCGTGGTTCCGATCAAGCGGAAGTCGGGAGGTAATCACAAAACACTCTCGGCCATGCAGCTTTCGAAGGGTGCTAAGAAGGGCGAGGAGACTTTCTTGGCCGTTCTGAAGGGGATGGATCCTCAAGGCGAGGTGAATGATGTTCCGGTGGAAATAACTCAAGTCCTTGAGTCGTTCAAGGATGTAATGCCTCCGGAGCTACCGAAGAAGCTGCCGCCCAAGAGGGAGGTGGACCATCGGATTGAGCTTGTGCCGAACGCTCAACCGCCCGCTATGGCACCATATCGTATGGCGCCCCCAGAACTTGAAGAACTGAGAAAACAACTAAAGGGATTGCTCGATTCCGGATATATCCGTCCATCGAAGGCTCCGTTCGGTGCGCCAGTCTTATTCCAGAAGAAACAAGACGGATCGCTAGGTATGTGTATTGATTATCGGGCACTGAACAAGCTGACGGTGAAGAACAAATACCCGATCCCTCTCATTGCGGATCTATTCGACCAACTTGGTGGAGCTCGCTGGTTCACCAAGCTCGACCTACGATCGGGGTATTATCAAGTACGGATAGCGGATGGAGATGAGCCGAAGACTGCTTGCGTTACGAGGTATGGCTCGTACGAATTTCTGGTCATGCCATTCGGCTTGACAAATGCGCCGGCAACGTTCTGCACACTCATGAACAAGGTACTGCACCCATTCCTTGATCAATTTGTGGTGGTGTACCTGGACGATATTGTTATCTACAGCAGAACGCTCGAGGAGCATATCGAGCATCTAAAGCGGGTTTTCCAAGTTCTGAGGGACAACGATCTGTACCTGAAGCGTGAGAAGTGCGCTTTCGCTCAGCGGGAAGTGCCATTCTTGGGGCACATCGTGGGAAATGGACGAGTCCGCATGGATTCGGCCAAGATTCAGGCAATCACCAATTGGGAGCCGCCAACGAAGGTAACGGACCTACGTTCTTTCCTTGGCTTGACTAATTATTATCGGCGGTTTGTCAAGGGATATTCAAACATCACTGCCCCACTTACCGACATGCTCAAGAAGGAAAAGCGATGGGAGTGGGCAGAGCGGTGTCAGAAGGCGTTCGAGGGGTTAAAGAAGGCAATGACGGAAGAGCCCGTATTGGCGTTGCCAGACTACTCGAAGCCTTATGAGGTAGAGACTGATGCTTCCGATTATGCTATTGGAGGTGTTTTGATGCAGGACGGTCATCCTGTGGCTTTTGAGTCACGCAAGCTCAATGAGACCGAGCGAAGGTATACCGTTCAAGAAAAGGAGATGACGGCTGTGGTGCATTGTCTGCGCACTTGGCGTCATTATCTACTGGGATCAAAGTTCGTCGTGAGGACGGACAATGTTGCAACGAGCTACTTCCAGACGCAAAAGAAGTTGAGTACGAAGCAAGCTCGCTGGCAAGACTTCCTGGCAGAGTTCGACTATGTGCTGGAGTACAAACCCGGGAAGACCAATTCTGTGGCCGACGCGCTGAGTCGAAAGGCTGAGCTGGCTACCATCAGTCGACCGGAGTGCCCGTTGATCAGCAGAATCAAAGAGGGGTTGCAACACGATCCGGCGGCGAGGGCTCTCCTGGCTTATGCAAAGGAGGGCAAGACTCGAAGGTTTTGGTACGAGGACGACCTTCTTTATACTAAGGGGCGACGACTCTACGTCCCGCTCCACGGGAATCTGAGGAAGGAAGTTCTCCACGAATGCCATGATTCGAAATGGGCAGGCCATCCGGGGATGCATCGCACCATGGCACTAATGGAAGAGCAGTATTTCTGGCCACACATGCGGGATGATGTGGAGGCGTATGTCCGGACGTGCTTGGTGTGCCAACAGGATAAGTTGGAGCAGAAGTCACCTGCCGGTCTTCTGGAGCCACTACCAGTTCCAGAGCGTCCATGGGAGAGTGTATCCATGGACTTCATCGTGGGATTGCCGAAGTCAGAGGGGTGTCGAACGTTGATGGTGGTAGTGGATCGTTTTTCCAAGTACGCCACGTTCGTGCCCGCCACTGACGACTGCCCAGCCGAGGAAGCGGCTAATCTATTCCTCAAGCACGTTGTCAAACTTTGGGGCGTGCCAAGGACGATCGTGAGCGATCGAGACCCTCGGTTCACCGGGAGATTTTGGACCGAGCTTTTCAAGCTACTTGGGACGGACTTAAACTTCTCGACGAGCTTGCATCCACAGACGGACGGTCAGACGGAGCGGGTGAATCACCTGTTGGAGGTATATTTGAGACATTACGTGAGCACAACGCAAAAGGATTGGGTGAAGTTGCTCGACGTAGCCCAATTCTCCTACAATCTACAACGTAGTGAATCAACTGGGAGGAGTCCGTTCGAGATAGTCATGGGGCAACAACCGCTCACACCGAGCGCGATCGCGACGGGCCACAAGGGGAGTAGCCCGGCTGCACACAAGGTTGCTGTGGAGTGGCATGAGCAAGCTGATCTAGCTCGCACTTGTCTTCATAAAGCGTCAAAACGAATGAAGAAATGGGCGGATCCTAAGCGAAGACATGCGGAGTATCAAGTCGGAGACTCAGTGCTATGCAAGCTACCGCTACGGTACAAGAATGTTCACAAGGCGCTACTTCGACGATACGAGGGACCATTCCGCATCGTTCAACGGGTTGGAAAAGCGGCATACAAGTTGGAACTCCCGGCCAAATTGAAGATTCATCCGGTGTTCCACGTAAGTATGCTAAAGCCTTTTCATTTGGATGAGGAAGACCCGGATCGAGGGAAGTCTAAAAGGGCGCCACTGGGAGCAAAAACATCCTACGATCGAGACGTGGACTGCATCTTGGCAGATCGAGTCGTACGGAAGAGGTATTGCGCGCCAAAGAAGGAGTACCTGATCCGATGGAAGGGTCTTCCCGAGAGTGAAGCTACTTGGGAACTGGCCGAGTCTCTTTGGCAGTTCCAAAACCAGATTGAGGCATATCTTGCGGATAGTGCGACGAGGGCGTCGCCAGAATAGGTGGGGGAGAATGACACGGTCCGGGCGAAGAGCAGCGTTCGAAGAGGGTTTCTGGCCAAGGCGGATCGTGGACTCTCAAGGAAGACTGAAGACTCCTCTAGGTTATTCTAGAAAGATCCTAGGGGCGGGCGATATGGGAATTTCTCGTGTCTGTATTTATCGCGGGTAGATGGTAGTTGGGGAGATCTAATCTCCACCGTCAGATCCGGGAGAGATCTACGGTTCTCATTGTACGAGTATTTGTATATAAGGGGTTCTCCTCCCCCTCATTTGTATCATCTCTTCTCACGAGTAATAGAAATCCAGAGCTTCTCTCTCTAGTTTCTCTCTCTAGAGTGTTGTGAGTTGAGTGTGGGAAAGGCTGACTTGGGAAGGAGTTCCTAAAGCCGCACGAGTTGATCGAGCGTTAGGGTCTTGAATCGATCGGCCCGTGACACTTGTGTGTGAACTCAGGAAGGTCGAGGTGTTATTGTTGTGTGTGATTTGATAGATGAAGAGAGGGAGAGTGATTCTTGAAATTAAAGCGTGTAATGGTTGGATTAGGTTTCCGAATTCCATTCGATGAAAAATTTCAAGGAAAATCATTTATCTTTAATTTCAATTGATCGTCTTTTTTCTTTTTCTTCTCGAGTAGTTTTTTGGAAATTCCCTTTTCGAAAATTTTGTGTCTTTGTTGTCATAATTATAATTTTGATAGTATAAAAACATATGTTTTCAAGATTTTGTCACGTTTCATGATGATTCCAAGCGATCCTAAGCGTTTTTTTTTTAAGATTAGAAGCAAAAAAAAAACATGCTCCCATTTTACGACAAAGATAATTTGGAAAAAAGATCAAATTATAAGTTCTTAACCAATAGATTCTACTAGGAATAATTTGTTGGTTTGGCCCCAAAAAAATGTAAGAATAATCTTTTGTTCGAAGCAACTTTATGCTTTTTGTATTTGGCAATTTTTATTAAAAAAAAATTCGAATACTATGAAGATTAAATGAAGATTTACAAGTCGAACTTTGTATATTTAAAATGATTCTAATACATGAGCTGCGAAATGAAAAAGAAAACTTATTAACTCGTGTCTCAAAGTCGAAGGAGCACAAGTCCTCGCATGTTGCCTTTTTAGCAATACGCAATATTTGCATCCACGCAGAAATTTTTTAAAAAAATCTACAATAACTTGTTTGAATATGCACCATCATATATTCGGAAATGCTTAATTAGATAGTTTTTAATGCATTGATCGATCTCATGATGAGAATGGTCAATGATATGAAAGCAGAATTATCCTAGATAAAATATACTTGTTGTTAATATATAGACAGATGAAAAAGGGGAAAAGTACCAAAAAAGTCATAAATTTTTTGCATTTGTGCAAATTCGATCTTTACCGGACCAAAAAACAAAATTCTTAAACTTTTCAATGTACTAATTAAGTCCTAAAATTTTTGACGATTTACAAATATAGTCCATCAGGCTAATTTTAGCAGGAATTCACTAACATAAGCGCTGAGCGTGCCAGTCCTACGTGGCACGATTGACGCTGACGCAGTCAAATTTTAAATATTATATTATGATTTTTTTTTTCTCTTCTCTTTTCTTTCTTTGTTTTTTTAACAACTTTGGGTCGTGAGGTCGACGGCCGACCATCACTGGCCAGAGGCAAGGGCCAGTAACCCTCACCTCGTTTGGGCGAGGGCGTCATAGCCCTCGCTGGCCACGGGAGAGAGGCAAAGGCCCTCGCCCAAACCTCGCCGGCCCATAGTTGGGAAAAAAGAGAGGAAAGAAAGAAAAAAAAAAAACCATCCACGGCATCCAGCTGTGTCACGTGGAAAGGTTGGCGTCGTCCATATTAGCGATTTTCGATGTTGACTATCATGTCAAATCGTTAAAAGGTTTAGAACTGAATTGGCACAACTACAATAGGTTTAGTACTTTCTTGGTATTTTTCTCCAATGAAAAACGGTAGAAGAGTTAAAGTAAAGTCACTTCAAATTAACCAAATTAAAAAATTTGTGAGACTTCATACGAGATAAGTTTTCACTTTTTATTTTTAATTTTATTTTGTAATGGTTTGTCACACCATTCATATAGTTTTCGTGCCCATGCTATGCATGGATTTTAGCAAACAGTTTTTCGGGTGATTAAACTCGAGTGATAAATGTAACCGTTATATTATCTTTGCATTTTAACAATATCAGTTGCTTTTTTTTCTGTAAATGTTAAATTAACTAAATATTTACAAGATAAGGAGAAAAATAACAGTAATCTTCAAAGCAAGCACAGCTCTTTGCCTTCGCAAGAAAATGCCTTCAAAGCATGTCCTGGAAAGATCTCTCTAACCACTCACGATGAGAGCGACGATGACGGTCATATCGTCGGCCTTGCCCCCGCGGTGCTCCTTGCCGTGCTTCACCATGCCTTCGGAGAAAGGCGTCCTCGTGGTCTTGTCGAGGGAATTGGCATGCGCTCGAGTGGCTATCGAAGATGCGATGTCCCCGAGATCCTTGCCTGCTCTTGTCCCAGCTTCCGCCGCGTCCTTGATTTGCTCCACGAACATGTTGTCGAACAACCCGTCCGTCCCAGCGACGATGATGTCCCCCTTGCGTACTTCGACTTTGTATCTCTGGACATCCACATAAAAATCGTTATCGAGTCGGATCGGAAGGATTACTTTGCGCACAAGCCAAAGGAAATTGCAAGGAAGGTGCCGAATCGCTCATCGGTTGCGCTTTAATTTGGACATGTAAGTTCGCTACGATGCTGAATAACGCGATTAGTCGATAAAAGCACGTAAAGATTCACCGATAAACATAAAGGCTCCTGCCGTGATCCAGGTATGGTTGCTCTCTCGGGCGGTTTTCGCATGCGAAACCGGACCGCCTTATTTGACATGTGTGACGTTAAAGCCGCTCAATAATATCAGTATATAATGTACAAGCTACGTGAAATTTTCTGATGCAAATCTTCATCTGTAAATTCAAGTTCTTTTACCTGTGCTGATCCTGGCGAACTGTGCCCCGGCGTTCTTCCAAGCTGATATGGACAATTGAAATCGTACTCTTGGATCGGCGACCGGTAAACGCTCTCGCCCGTTCGGATCCGCACGAACCCGCTATCACCCACGTTCATGACCTGCAAACAGTGCTGCGACGGAGAGACACAACAGAAGCTCGCGATCAGTTTAGGAATGCTAATTAGTCGTCGAGGCGGAAGGTCCGCAAAGAAAAGGACGTACATTATCGGCCAGCGTCAGTAGACACGCCGTGGCCGATCCCCTCACTAAGGTCCTGCGGAAGGCCTTGTGGAGTACCGACTCGAGGTCCACGCAGCCGGCCCACTGCTTCCCGACTTCGTCGGCGCAGCTTGTCATGAGCCCCCGGGCATACTCCCCGGGATCGACGCCGCACCGAACCCAACTCCCGACCCCGTCCGACACGCCAATGGTGCTCTTCTCGGAGCATATGAAGTGCGCGTCGTCGCCGTCGGGGTACACGGCCCGTTTCCTCGGCACGTAACACGACCCGGTGATCATCCTTAATTTCCCTTTCTTAGAAGCCCCGCGGGCACCACAAACGAACCGCATGCTTTGCTTGAGTGTGAACTCAGGAAGGTCGAGGTGTTACGGTTGTGTGTAGAATCTATATAGATGAAGAGAGGGAGAGAGATTCTTAAAATTAAACCGTGTAATGGTCGGACTAGGTTTCCGAATCCCACTTGACATCATTTTTTTATTTAATTCCAATTAATTTTCCTTTTTCTTTTTCTCTTCTAGGGTAGATCTTATCTGGAGTTTTATGTGCTATCTTCTTCTTCTTTTTAAAATTTCTTTTAAGTCTTTTTTGTCATAATTATAATCTTGATAGTATAACAAGGTGTATTTTCAAGATTTTGTGTCACGTTTCATGATGATTCCAAGCCATCCTAAGCGGTTTTTATCTTTGACGAATGTAAAGGATAAGGAAAAGAATTTGATCTTGCTAATAAAATAATTACATGATCGACAGCCATACAATATCAATGCAAATTAGAAATAGAATTAGAATAAAAAAAAACTGCTCCCATTTACGACAAAGATAATTTGAAAGAAAAAAAAAAGTAAATTACGAATTCTTAAACGGAAGTTTCTACTAGGAATAATTAGTAGGTTTGGCCCAAACAAATGTAAGAATAATCTGTTGTTGCTTTCTGGATTTCAAACAATAAGAAATTGGAATGTTATGAAGGTTAAATGTAGATTTACAAGTCGAATTTTTGTATATTTTAAAATGATTTTAACACTTGAGCTGCGAAATGAAAAAGAAAACTAATTAACACGTGTCTCGAAGTCGAGGGAGCACATGTCCTTGCGTGTTCCTTTTTTGAGGGGAAATTATCCAAAAAGTCCGAAACCTATTACACTTCTATGAATTCAATCATAAACCTTTTAATTTTGCCAATTGAATCCTAAACCTTTTTCACGTTTTACCAATTGAGTACATCCGGTCAATTTCGGCTAGAAACTGTTGACGTGAACGTCGGCCATCTTATGTGTCACCGTCCATCGGCGCTCACGTGAACAACTTTAATAGGATTTTATTTTTATTTTTTGGGTTTTTTGTATTGATGTTTTTATTTTTGTATTTTTCTTTTCTTTTCTTACTTTTTGTTTACTGGCCAGCGATGATCGTGGGGCCTCGCTGGAACCATCTCATTCAAGTATTGGCCACCAGTGCAGCAAGTTGCAGAATCGCAAAAAACATGCAAAAATCTATCCACGTCTTCTTCGCTTCAAAAGCTCAAACACAAGAGAGACAAGAAACGGTCGTCGCCGCGGTTGATGCCGACGGCGAATCTCTTGCCGTCGTGGACAATGATGTCGATGAGGGCAGCAACTTCTCAGGGCCGCCACCGTCGCCAACACCTCCGTTGGATCTCCCAGACATGTCCACATCATCAGCTCCGGAGCTCGAATCCCTAGTCTCCATCAGCGCACCTCCTCTTTCCCGGACTCCAAAGATCGAAGATCGAGTCGATGTCGTCTTCGAATCTGTTTATTCCATCGAACAAATCCGGCAGGTAGGGAATCGGCAGCTGCGTGAAGCCCATGTCGGCACCATCTCCGGCGGTGGAAGCTTCGATTCGAGGTGGTTGAGGTTGGTGTTGGGGTTCGGCGGCAGGTGAATCTGACCAATTTCGATTGTCATTGCCGTCGTCCGTGGCAGATTTCGGATCTAGAAGCGGTTGCGGCGATTGTGGTGGTTGGTCGGAGCTGAAAAGATCCATGTGAATGCCTCTCTTCTTCAGGCGGTCGATGTAGATGCCGACGTCGAAGTTGGTGACGGCGTTCGCCCCTCTGTACTGGATCGCCGCCATGTCGTAGGCTTCTGCAGCCGCCTCTTGAGTGCCCTGCGGGGAGAGGAAAATCGATCTGCTTTTTTCCTAAACAACAGAAATATAATTTCACATGAAATTTTATTTAACTGGCGCTGCTCCCAAGTTTTTCATTCAAGAAATCTCACTTTCCATACATATAAATCTTAAATTCGCAAAAATACCCAATAAATCTCAAGCTCGCCTTAAATGTGCAAATATAGAATTCGTGAAATCCGCAGTAATTTTAACCTTAATACAATGTTGTCCACAATCAAGAAATGAGAAATTAATCACACTTTGCCACTTGTATCGGGTGCAATAACGCTTCGAATTAA
Source organism: Lenwebbia sp. NSW1173648 (assembly GCA_029784005.1). Taxonomy (NCBI): domain Eukaryota; kingdom Viridiplantae; phylum Streptophyta; class Magnoliopsida; order Myrtales; family Myrtaceae; genus Lenwebbia; species Lenwebbia sp. NSW1173648. The sequence goes on along the minus strand of JARCGZ010000010.1, from coordinate 5,950,793 downwards.
ATGAAATCAATTTCCATAAATTTCAAAACTTTGGTTAGGAAATATAGACGACCAAAGTATGCAAACTAGACAAGCCCCTATTTCCATATGATTGTCGAAATAAAAAGGATAATCCCCACCAAAAATCTTGAAATGTTGCCGGCTGTATGCTAGTCCCCTGAAGCTAAAAAATGAATAAATCAACAACCTATTCTTTTTCCAACCTAACAATCGAGGGTTAATGGTGAAGAACTCCAAGACGTACGCATCGTAGAAAAAATCTTCAAGTCTTTGACTGAAAGATTTGACAACGATCGAAGAAGGCCAGGATATATCAACCATGACGTTGGAGCGGTTGATGGATTCATTATGCTTGCATGAGCAAAGAATGAATCAGAAGTCCGTCGATTCGTATTCCGAGCAAGCACTACAAAGTCGAGTCGCCCATTCAAACCTAGGAGGCCAACATGATGCCCGAGGTCGTGGTGGTGGACTAGGTAGAGGTGGTAATTCGAATTCTACCGCAAGATATAAAACACGTGACAAATCCAAAATTAAGTGTTACAAGTGTAACAAATTCGGACATTACAAATCCGAATGTCGAGTAAACATGGGGCACGAGCAGTCAGAACATGTACATGCCGTCGATGCTGATGAAAACGTGGTGTTAGCATGCAAAACGGATGTCTCGAGTACCAGTGATGCCAATATTTGGTACCTCGATACCGAGTGCAGTAATCACATGTGTGGCCGAAAGGAGCTCTTTTGGCATCTAGATTAAACGGTTCGTGGAGAAGTCAACTTCGGGAATAAATAAAAAATTCTCGTGATGGGCATAGGTAACATTGATATCAAATCACAAGATGGTACTAATGTTACTGTTGCAGACGTTTACTTTGTGCCGGGACTTTTCTGAAATTTGCTTAGTGTTGGGAAACTTTCAGAAAAAGGCCACGAAGTTAACATTGAAAATGGAGTTTGCACTATCATGGGTGTAAACAATAAGTTGATCACGGCGGTGCACATGACAAAGAACCGGATGTTCCCTCTGTCTCTTCAGACGAAGACTTTGTTGAGTTTTGAAGCCATGATGAAAGAAGCAAGTGGTTGTGGCATCTTCGCTTCGGTCATCTAAATTTTTGTGGATTAAAATTACTGGTCTAGAAAAAGATGGTGACTGGGATGCCTTTGATCGACAGTCCAGACCACCCATGTGAAGGATGTCTCGTCGAAAAACAACATTGAGAATCCTTTCCAGTTGGAAAAGCTAGAAGAGCCAATCAAGCTCTGGAGCTGGTACATATGGATATTTGTGCCCCGGTTGAGGTAGAATCAATCGGATAAAAAATGTACTTGTTAATTTTTGTCGATGACTTTGCTAGAAAAAATGGGTATATTTCTTGAAAGAAAAATCTGAAGCTTTTGGCAAATTCAAAGAATTTAAAGTCTATGTTGAGAAATATAGTGGCTTTAATCTAAAGACGTTGAGGTCAGATAGAGGTGGAGAATTTACTTCAAATGAATTTGACAAATATTGGAAAATTCATGGAGTGAAACGTTAGCTGACTGCTAGCTATACTCCTCAACAAAATGGTATAGCGGAAAGAAAGAATAGAATGGTTTTTGAAATGGTAAGAAGTATGCTAAAGGGTAAGGGTTTACCAAAGAAGTTTTGGGCAGAAGCTGTTGCTTGTGCTGTATTTGTCCTAAACAGGTATACAACAAGAAGTATTCTTGGAAGAACCCCAGAAGAGGCTTGGAGCAGCAAAAAGCCAGATGTTTCGTTCATACGAGTATTTGGGTGTGTTGCATATCCCCATATATCAAACGAACAGAGAAAAAAGTTGGATGATGAAAGCCATAAGTGCATCTTCATCGGCTATAGTGACGTGACTAAGGGTTATAGACTGTATAATCCAATCACAGAAAATGTAATTATCAGCAGAGATGTCCAATTTTTTTAGCATGAAGCCTGGGACTGTAACCATAAGTGTGACACCCTAGAATTTATCTTACATAACCTAACTATAAAGCTTTTGAATTAGAAAATAGGAGGGTAAATAGGTCGAAAATTTGATTCGGGAACTAATCGGGTATAAGTCAAAAATTGGGAATCAACCCAAAGCGGACCCGGCGCCTGATGACGCCGGCGGTCCCGAAGGCCCCGGCGGTCACGCCGACCGGCATGGCGACGCCGACAGCCACGGCTGTGACGGAGACGACAGCAACGACTTGTCCGAATGGCGGCGGCTTGACGTCGGATCGACGAAGATCCAAGTTGACCCAAGCTTAGACCTTGCCAAACTTGTCTTCCACGGTTAATATCGTCCTAAGATAAGCAAACAGATTACAAAGTCAAATATCTTCTAGAATTAGAATCTTAAGCCATCATGAACAAATCTTCAATTCACCTAAGTAAACTAATCTCATTGGACACCTAAACAAATCTTAATATATATAAGACGAAATTCATGATGAGTACGGCAACGAATTCCTCTAATTGGGCCACTTGGAGATAATGATACCCTAAGAAACCTAAAGATCAATGTAATATCTCTAAGTTTTGGTCAAGGAGGGAGGGAAGCGCACAAGTCTTCTTAAGTCTTCTGAATCCACTTTTCCTTCACAGAAGTGAAGTTGTCTTCTATTGGAATGGTGGGTCACTGCCCTTAGGGAATATTAGTACGTCCTACCTTATCAAAAAGAAGGACAATGATGGTATGAAGACCATAAAAAGACTTTTGCTCCCAGAATACTTCCACCCTCATGCACGCCCCCTTCCTCTCCCTCTCTCCTTCCATCTCACTCTCTTACTCTCTCTTCTTCTCTCACGCTGCTCCATCTCTCTCTCGGCTGCTCACTACCACGCCACACCTGAGGTTTGTTCGACTTCGTCTCGCACGGTTAGTGGAGTCCCTAGCTCTAGGCTAAGGTGATTGGGTCGGTGCTCGAATTTCAGTTATGCGTATAGAGGTTATTAGGACAAGAGTTATCATGGATTATGCATGACATACGATAATTCATAGGGAAAACCCTTGTTCGGTCGTGACGTGATTACGAACTAAGTTAAGTATTTATGTGGTTCTATGTGATGCATTTTGATGATTATACGATTGTTTAAGTAAGTTATGTATGTGTGCGGTTCTACGTTATATATTCGATGTTCGTATGATCGCTAAAGTTCAAGATAATACACCGATTGTTTGCAAACATCATGAATGCGTGGACATTAAGAAAAGATAAGATCCTTCATTGCTCGAGGTGACGGAGATGCCCCGTCTTCGGTGCGGGATGCCCCTAGGAGAGTTTCGGGATGCCACCAGTAGTGGGCGATGCCTTGGTCGAGCCAAGAGGACCCCGAGCCGGGAGTTTTCGGGATGCCTCGGAGTGCGATGTCCGGTTGATGCCAGAGGAACCGATTGATGCCGGGACTATGATGATGTTATAAAGGAATTTATGCACGCATGCTCATATTTTTTTCATTTCCATAGATATAGTTCACGTTTATGTAGTAAATAATAATTATCGCATTTTGCTATTGATCTGCCATCGACTTCGCTCTGTGAGTAGTATGACTGGTTAGACATCGAACTATTTTCTTACCCTAGAACTAGCGACTTTACTTACTAAGCGCCGTCTCACCCCATTATTTTTCCAGACTTATAGGTATAGCCTCCTTCGATGCTCCGTATTTTGGTATGCCAACGGAGATAGAGATAACCTTCGTGGACGTACATGACGTGGAGGAGGACGTGCTCTATTCGACGCTGTGATTCTATTGTTTGGGTGAAAGTGGGTCTGGCGGAGCGTGCTCCATATCACTTCTCAGCATGGTACTTAGTGATCGATGGTGTCGATCTCGGGCCCCTCCCGAGTTTTGACGGTCCCTCCGGGTCTAGCAATGGGGGTGCCAGCCACGGTTAGAAGACATAGCACGGAGGGGGACCATTTTTGAGGACTTAATCAGTAGCGGCTAGGTCACCCCAGCCCTTTTTAAAAATAGCGGATATTATGTAAATATAACGTAATGGCAGTCAGACGAAGCCCTAGTGGGCTATGTAAAATATACTGACGCGTATGAATAAGTGGTGTGTTTTCCTGTATGCCTTGAGTGTTTTGGTTGTTGTATGATTGCTGGTTGTTTGTCGGAGAAAGCAGATTACACTTTCGCATGTCGCTAAGTTAAACGAAAAATAAAAAGATATGGGTCGAACCCGAAGGCAACGTGTCCTGGGGCGTTACAATAAGGGTGATCCTAAAAACATCACCATCGAAGATGAATCAACAATGAGAGAGACAGAAAAGCCTTATATTGAAGATCCATCATTTTCGCCTAGTAGTTCATCCTTTTCACCAACAACAGTTTCAGAACCATCGATTATTCGTTCGAAGCGACTACGAAAGACTCCTGTAAAATTCAAGGATTATGTGGTCACAAGGGATGACAATAGTGACAGTGACGAAATCACTAATGAAACAATGGTAATTTTTTGTTTATTTATTGAATGTGACCCCATATCCAATGATGATGCAGCTATAAATGAGAAGTGGATCCAAGCAATGGATGACGAAACCCACTCCAGAATGACGCATGGGTGTTAACTTCTTTACCACCTGATAAGAAGCCCATTGGTGTCAAGTGGGTGTACAAGACGAAGTACAAACCTGACGGTCAGGTGGACCGTTACAAAGCCAGGTTGGTCTTAAAAGGCTATAATCAAAAGCCAGGTATTGATTATTTTGAAGTACTTGCACCAGTGGCTCGAATAGATACCATTTAAATGATATTAGCACTGGCAGCTTAGAACCATTGGAAGATTTATCAAATGGATGTGAAATCATCATTTCTCAATGGTTTTCTTGATGAGGAAGTCTATGTGGAGGTTATGAGAAGAAAGGGTGTGAAAATCAAGTGTACAAGCTGAAGAAAGCATTATATGAGCTAAAACAGACACCTCGAGCTTGGTACGCGAGGATCGACACGTACCTGTTGAAGCATGGTTCTCAAAAGTGCCCATATGAGCATGCACTGTATATCAAGTCAAATACCGACAATGATCTTATCATTATATGCATTTATGTAGATGACTTGATATTTACAGGAAACTGTGAAAATATGTTTGCTGAATTCAGGGAGGCCATGACTAGTTAATTCGAGATGACAGACTTGGGATTAATATCATATTTTTTAGGCCTTAAAGTGAAGCAAATAAATGATGGCATATTTGTTTCGCAGCAAAAATATGCTAACGATATTTTGAAGCAATTCGGTATGGAATCGCTCAAATCAGTTCGGACTCCTGTAGTAGAACGGCTGGACCTGAAGAAAGAAGGAACCTGTGAGCTTGTAAATCCCTCTAATTTAAAAAGTATTGTTGGCGGTTTAAGATATTTGACCTCCACTAAGCCAGATATCACTTATGGCGTGGGAATTATTAGTAGGCTCATGGAGAAACCATACCAGTCACATTTGCAAACAGCAAAAAAAAGTTCTACGGTATGTTAGTGGAACTCGTGATCATGGAATTTTATATTCCTACACTGACAATTTCAGTTTAGTGGATGTTGACACCAAATAATAAAGAGTTACCGAATGGACTTTAGTATCACTATGTCCCGAAAATCGGTAAATCGGGAATAATAAGCTATTCTGAGAAGTTCGGTAAGTTGGCTGCAACATACCGAAATGTCTAGAAGACTAAACCCGATATTCGGGAAGTAAGAAAACGGGGCCACTGATTTTCAAAATTCGGTAAGATTCTGGACATGTCGAAATTATAGAGGATCAGCAGTAAGAGGAGTATGAAGACAAAAGGAACCGCATGATGGCCAAACTAGCCATGTCAGCAAGAAGTTACGAGCAAGAAATCCGGATAGTGGATGCGAACAGTTCACGGCAGTTGCTGGAAAAGATTCAAATTCAAAGCCATATTGACAGTTGAAGATCAAGTTTTGGCGGATAAAACGTGGGCAAATGGGAAGTTATTGAAGGCGCCAAGATTCAGAGTTTGAAAGCAAGAAAATAACCGACAAACGGTTATGGAAAGCCAAAGAATAACAAATAATCGAAAGAGAAGAGAAAGAGAACAGATCAACACACATCCAAAAGAACTTAAGTTTTTTGCACTTTAACTTCTCTATACTCTCCTTTCCAGCATTTACAGTTTCTGCAACTCTAGTTTAGTTTCAAGCTTTCTACTGCTTTCCTAGGAGTATTGTAACGTAGCCTGAACCCTTGTTGATCTCAAATCCACATTCGATCCATTGAATTCCTACCCATTTCACTTCCATGTGTGTTACTCCGTGTTCTCACTAAAAATTTCCTTTCGAGAGTTGAGCCGCAGAACCCCTTTTAATAAAAACCGAAGACTGAATTTCGGTGAAAGATATTCCTTGTTGCAAAAACGAGCGAACATCTTTTTGGCACGCCCGGTGGGACCATTATGGTAAGATTAAGAGAAATGGTGAGAACTAGAGGTCAATCAGATGGAGTACCAGTTGGCAACATCAATAATCCGGATGATGGAGCACGATCAGAGCATTCGGCAGCGAATGAGGACGTACCCCATCACAATGCTGATGTTCCTCGGCAATTGAACGAAGAACAAGTCCATGCGTTGGCACCTGACAACACTTTGATAGCCACGATGAGAAGAATGTTTGAGGAACAGTAGAATGAGCTCACTAACCATATGGTGCAGCATGTCTCAGATGTGATAAAGCCTATGATGATTAACGCCATAAACGAGGTAATATCGCGTCCTAGTTCATCCTCTCAAGTTCCTCCCTTTTATGTAAATCCTCCCGGTACGATACCATTTCCACCAGCATCGGGACATCCCAATGTTGGGTATAATGGTAGTGGAGGATCGAATTTGCAGCCTCCAGTAAGGATTATACCAAGGCCAGAAAATCCTACAACAGCAAATCTGGTAAATGGCGTGAGTGGTTACAATTTTCCTCAAACTGGCCTTACTGATGCTAATGTGATCAATCCCATGATCCCGAATCATCCACCAGTATTGAACATGCCTCCACCAGTGAATGTCCCTAACTTCGATCCCGTGAGACCACCTGTAGCTCAACCATATCCACAAGTGATCGAAAATCCTCTCTACAGGCCACCACCACCCGTTAACTTCAATATGGATCAACAAGGAATGAACAGACCTCAACAGGTTGATCCTAGGAGGCAAGATCCTTGGTTGTGCCAGCAGAATTTAAGGCCATGGAATCCAGACAGAGTTGCAGAATTGGTAATGCAACAATTGGGAGCAGAGAGAGGCACACCAAGACCTGTATACAGGAAGCCACATCCCGATTGGGTGGATAACATTCCATATCCAAGGGGATTTAAAATGCCAGATTTCGCTGTATTTACAGGTGAGGAAGATCAGTCAACTGTAGAGCATGTAGGTCGTTTTTTAGCACAATATGGAGAGGCTGGAACAAATGAATATTTAAGGCTAAGGCTATTCCCATTGTCATTATCAAAGACAGCATTTACTTGGTATACGAATTTGCCAGCAAATTCTATCCAGACGTGGGTTGAGATGGAGAGACAGTTCCATTCTCAGTTTTACCGAACTGTACCAGATGTAACAGTAGCCGACTTGGCCAGGATGTACCAGTATGGCACTGAGACAGTAGATCAATTCATTGCTCGTTTCAAGAAGTCCAGGAATCGGTGTTTGACTTCTCTCACTGAAAAGGAATTTACAGATTTGGCTTTTAATGGGCTGAAGTTTAATCTCAAGGAGAGATTTGAGGGGCAGGCTTTTGATGATCTCTTTCAATTAAATGCTCGGGTTTCTAAGTATGAACACCTGCTGAAGGATAAAGATAAGAAGCCGACGAAGGATAATCGGCAGACAATAGCATCGGTTGAAAGTACCGAATACAGTGACTTTACCGAAGAAGAGAATGAGATAGCGGTAGCAACTATGGTACTTGAAAAACCATATGTGTGCCCAGCTTTGAAACCAGCAAAGGTGAGAGATGTGTCCAAGTTTAAAGCCAAGGAAACGAGCAATTATTCGTTTGATATCTACAAGTTGGATGAGATATTTGACTTGTTGTTGAAAGATGGAATGATCAAATTGGCTGAGGGACAGGTAATCCCATCCAAGGAAGAGATTACTGACAAAAGGTATTGCAAGTGGCATCATTCCAAGACTCATGATACGGTGAATTGTATTGTTTTTAGAAAGACAATCCAGGAAGCGATTCGTCAAGGCAAGATTAAATTCGCTGAAGACAAAGGCAAAGCTCCAATGGAAGTAGACACGGATCCTTTCCCGAAGATGATCAGTATGGTTAACGTACATGAGTCTACGAGGCATGATAATAGATAATTGTGCACCCGTTGCCAGCGAGAATTAAGTTATCAGCATCGGGAAGTTCCCGAGTCCCAGTGCATGAGAGGAACAAGGGGAAGATACAGATCGGGCTCATTTGTCCATCGGGAAAGCAGACCACAGATAAGGTCTGAGATTGTGGTAACTAAAAACGTTTCGGCACAATCAAGAAGTCAAGAAGGTGAATCAAGGCGGTCAACACAAGTGTCTGAGAGACGGGAATTTTGCCCCGATCCACCAAGACAAGTTCCTCCAATTCAAGAAGTTGAAACACAATCTCACAAGGAAAAGGAAATCGCACGAAAGCCTGAGAAGAAGAAGAGTTTATGGCAGCGATATAAAGAAGGAGATCCCAAAGTAGGATTGCTTGGGGAGCCTAGTGGGAAATTTGATTATGTGGTGTACTATGGAGACACGAAGGATTCCTTATCCCCGTCATTGCCTGTGGAACCATCTGGTTGGGGAGATGAATTTGATGATCCACCATCATCAATTCCCCAGGAAGTTCCGAAGACAAAAACAATTAAAATCCCACACGATCCTCCCGAAGGAAAATGGTCCTTGGCTAAACCGCCAGGGCAAGCATCTTACCGAACTGCAAAAAGACGTTTTCAGCGAATGAAAAGCAGACAGAGGGATTTCGAGAATCGTCGGGACAAAGGAATGCCATCACAGATTCCTCCAACCAGATCTTTTAATACGAGAGGAAATTGGGTTTGGAGAAGAAACCTTGATGATAAAGAGTTTGTCAAACTAGAGAAAAATTCTGTATATGATTCGGGGAGTAGTTCTCACCACGAGGTGAAAAAAGGAAAAGAGGTTCAGCAAGTCTCCCAAACAATTAACTTTGGGCAATTCCAGGTAGCTCTTAATCCGAGGCATCAAGTCAAAATAGAACAAAAGAATCTGAATCTCAAGATGTCGCAAGAAGATGATAAGAGTTGCCGAGCTGGTCATTCCAAAATGCCGAAAGAGAATTATTCGCCAATGAGGATCAACATGGTCCATGCTAAGCTTCCAGCTGAATATGGAGCTTGCTTAGTGGTAGAAGAAGAACTCGAGCATGTCTCAGAGAAAGAAATAGCAATGGCAGAATTCGAATTCTCTGATAAAGAAATGATAAGGTTTGATAAAGTACCCTCAGACAAGGCTAGACATTTAAGGTCCTTGGTTATTTCGGGAAGAATCAATGGTCAAGCTGTCGGTAAGATCTTTGTAGATGCAGGAGCTACCTTGAATCTCATATCTTACAGGTACTTTAGGAAGTTGGGAAAAGATGATGATGAAATAATTCCATCGAATGTTCAACTGTCTGATTTCCTAGGAGAAGTTACCGAAGTCAAAGGGGCAGTTGTATTGGACTTAACCATAGGATCTAAGACATCAAGGACGACTTTCTTCGTGATAGAGTCAGATGGTTCGTACAATTTGTTGCTTGGAAGAGATTGGATACACTCCAATCAATGTGTACTTTCGACTCTTCATCAGGTTTTGGCATTTTGGAATGGTAAGGGAGTAGAGTACATTAAGGCTGATTCGGGATTTGCTTCAATAGGATTAACTGGTATTCATCAAGATCATCAAGAGTACTCACATGGAGAACATGTCATCGGAATACCGAAAGCAGATTCACGATCTTATGCTTATTGCCGCTTTGGGAATATGAAAACTGAGTGGATTCCCAAGTCTAGCTTGGCATTAGAGGAGTTACATACTCTTTATGGAAAGCGAGCCCTTATTGCAAGAAGTTTGTGAAAGGTATTTTGCATACCTGGCAGAGAAGACCCAGCAGAGTGCTGAAGTTTCAGATTGTATTGACGAATGGGAAGAGTCACCAATCAAAGAGGACAACAGGTCAACAGAAGCTCAAGACCCATTGTTAGAAGTTGATATAGGAGAACCTGGGTGTTTTCGTCCAATATATGTGAGTGCTTTTCTGCAAGGGGGCATGAAAGAAGAGTTAATCCACTTGATCAAAGAATACAAAGATTGCTTCGCATGGGATTACCATGAAATGCCTGGTTTGTCAAGAGATATCGTAGAACATCGTCTTCCTATTAAGAAAGGATTTCGTCCACACAAACAGTTAGCAAGAAGGTTTGCTCCAGATGTGGTTGACAAAGTCAAGGAAGAGATTGAAAGGCTGCTGAAAGCAAAATTCATTGAGACAGCCAGGTATGTAGAGTGGATTTCGAATATTGTTCCTGTGAAGAAGAAAAATGGAAAATTGAGAGTCTGTATTGATTTTCGGGATCTTAATAATGCCACTCCAAAAGATGAGTATCAGATGCCGATGGCAGACATGTTAGTAGATTCGGCGTCGGGAAATGAGATGTTATCTCTAATGGATGGTCATTCGGGTTACAACCAGATATTTATTGCTAAAGAAGATGTCCCGAAAACAGCGTTTAGATGTCCTGGTGCTATCGGGACTTTTCAGTGGGCAGTGATGCCTTTTGGGCTGAAAAATGCAGGAGCTACTTACCAGCGAGCAATGAATTTCATCTTTCATGACATGATTGGTAAGTTCTTGGAAGTTTATATTGATGATGTTGTGATCAAATCAAGTCAGGGAAAGCATTTGGACTATCTTGAGCAAGCTTTTGTTAGGATGAGAAAATACAAATTGAAGATGAATCCAGCTAAATGTGCCTTTGGAGTGCGAGCAGGGAATTTCTTGGGATTCCTAGTTAATCAAAGGGGAATTGAGATTGACAAGAATAAGGCAAAGGCTATTATAGAGCTTCCTCATCCTACATCAAAGAAGCAGTTGCAGATGGTACTCGGGAAAATTAATTTTCTCAGAAGATTCATTGCAAATTTATCTGGAAAGATAGAACTAATGACCCAGCTCTTGCGTCTTAAAAATCAGAAGGAGTTTATATGGGGAGATAAACAGCAGAAAGCGTTTGATGCTGTCAAAGTTTATTTGACAAATCCTCCTGTATTGATGCCGCCGAAAGCAGGCAGGCCATTAAAGTTGTACTTGTCTACTACCGATTCAACTATCGGGAGTATGCTGGCACAAGAGAATGAAAATGGAAAAGAACAAGCGGTATATTATTTAAGTAGGACATTGACTGATGTTGAAAAAAGATATACCGCGATAGAAAAATTATGTTTATCTTTGTACTTTTCTTGTATGAAGTTAAGACATTATTTGTTGCCAGCTACAGTACATGTACTCGGTAAGACTGATGTGATAAAATATATGTTGTCACGGCCTGTTATAAAAGGACGTACATGTTTGCAAATGGAAGAAAATAAACAGAACTTCAGTCAAGTTATACCATGGACTATATATTTTATGGATCATGTGCTAAGAGTATGGCTGGAGCTGGTTTGATGATAATCTCTCCCACCGGAGAGCTTACAAGGTGTGTTTGTAAGTTAGATTTTGAATGTTCAAATAATCAAGCCGAATATGAAGCACTAATCATCGGCTTAGGAATACTGATTGAATTGGAAGCACAGTTCATCAAAATATTTGGTGATTCACAGCTAGTGGTGAAGCAACTGAAAGGAGAATATCAGTGCTTAAATGAAAATTTGATTGGCTATTATTATCTAGCCAAGAAGCTGTTGGAACAATTTAGAGAATATGACATAGTCCATATCAAAAGAGAAACCAATTACGAAGCCAACGAATTAGCACAGATGGCTTCTGGTTATAAAATATCAAAAGAATTGGCTAATATTGCAGCCATCATTACATTATCGGTACCTTCTATTGAACAAAGAGAAATACCGATAGCGATCAGTGAGGTGATCCGAGAAAAGGATTGGAAGCAGCCCATTATGGAATACTTGAAAAATCCTGATTCAAGAGATCAAAAGCTGAGGAGACAAGCCCAGAAGTACGTAATTTTGGGAGAAGAGTTATACCGAAAATCTTCAGATGGGCTACTATTAAGATGTCTTGATAAGGACAATGCGAAACTGGTTATGGCAGAAGCTCATGAAGGCATAAGTGGAGCACATCAAGCTGGAATTAAGATGAGATGGCTTCTAAAAAGGTACGGATATTTCTGGCCAACAATGATGCAGAATTGCATTGAATATGCCAAAGCATGCATTTCATGTCAAAAACATGGACCTTTGCAACATGCACCTGCTGTAGAGCTTCATTCCATTGTAAAGCCATGGCCATTTCGATGATGGGCAATGGATATAATAGGTAAGATTTATCCACCCTCTTCTCATAAGCATAGTTTCATTTTGCTGGCTACGGATTACTTTACGAAATGGGTGGAAGCGATTCCATACAAGAGCATTAGTCAGAAGACGGTGATCAAATTTATTGAAGAAAACATAATTCACCGATTTGGCTTACCGGAATCAATCACTGCGGATCAAGGGACGGTGTTTACTGGAAATGAAGTTATGGAATTTGTGCAATCAAGAGGAATTAAGATGCTGCATTCCACACCATATTATCCTCAAGCAAATGGACAGGCTGAAGCTACTAATAAAGTTGTGATTGGATTGATTAAAAAGCATTTAGAAGAAAATCCAAGAGAATGGGACAACTTGCTATCGGTAGTGTTGTGGGCATACCGAACATCACGAAGATCAAGTACAGGCGTCAGTCCATATATGCTGACCTATGGACAAGAGGCAGTTCTACCGATGGAGATAACCGTTCAATCATTACGAGTCCAATTGCAAAGTGAAATGTTGCCAGAAGATTACAGAGATTGGATGCATATAAATTTGGATGAATTAGATGAAGTCAGGGCAGCTGCTTTGGATCAGTTGATTGCACAAAAGAAAAGAGTAGCCATAGCTTTTAACAAGAAGGTTAGGATCAAGCAATTTGCTATCGGGGACTTAGTATGGAAAGCAATTTTGCCATTTAATCTCAAAGATGGAGAATTCGGTAAGTGGTCATCAAACTGGGAAGGTCCATATCTAGTTACCGAAGTGTTCGGTGGAAATGCATACAGATTGATGGATATCAATGGAAAAGAACTATCTCGTTCTATAAATGGGAAATTCTTGAAGAAATATTATCCATCAATCTGGGAAACACAAGAAGATTAATTCATTCATCAAAAGCGAAAGTACATTCTGATCTTGGTTACAAAGGTCTTCAGATCTTTAACCAGTTTGAGATTCTGAGCTACAAGTTTGGAATGTAATTCAAGATCATGGCGGAGTTCGAATTGCTGCTCTTTGAGATGTTCTGTGCGACGAGAATGGAAGCGGACAGCTTCAAGTTTCTCCCAGGTTTCCTGTAACAATCGTCTGTACATGTCTGAAGAAACTTCGACCATGGACTTGACCCGGGAGATTTCTTCTTTAATTATCCTGTGTTCGGCACGGTTATGACTGGAAAAGAAATTGAAAAGTCGGCGTGTCGTCTCAGCATCTTCTTTGGCATGGAGGCAAGAGTCTTGAACTTGAGCATATGCTTCCTTGGAATCGCACAATCGGGAGAATTCTTCCACAATTTGGAGCTTAAAAGTCTCAGATTCCACAATGATAGGTTCAAGGCTCCAAACCTCCTTCACATTGCGCTCGAACTCATCGAAGCTGGCAGGGAATAAAGAGCACAGTTCCCATACTAAGTCCAAGAGATCAGACTCAGCAGTTAAAAATACCTTGGACCTGAAAGTGTCCGTCAGTTCGGTAACTTCTAACCTATGCTTATAATTCAGTAATAAAGCATGATGTCCTTGGGATAGTAGTTCATGTAGTCGTTTCCATAAAGATCGATCATCTGTAGGCAATTGGATAAAAAGTTGTTCATGGTTAAAAGAAATGAAGAACAGTTTTCAAAGCTGGAATCAGGATGCATTTAGCAAAAAGTTTACCTTCATGTTGGACGTTACGATGTCTATGTGATCGAGGCCAAAGAGGCAACTGAGATGAAGAACCATGTGAAGACATCATGAGCAAGATTGCAAATGTTCAGGATGAATTGTGCAATTTGGGCAGTTATAAATAGAGAGGACATAGAGCAGATCATGGGTAGTGGCATGCCAGAGCTTTTCTCGGATAATTGGAAGAACATGGCCCATAAGTGGAGGAAGACGGTTACCAGAATTACCGCCAAAAATATTCTCTTACAAGAGAAAGTATGCAAAAGTCATTGAGGATTATCGAGGGGCCTTATCATCGGGATCTTTGTTAATCATTGAGGATTATCGAGAAACCTTATTATCGGGATCTTTGTTAGTCATCGAGGATTATCGGGATCTTTGTTAGTTATTGAGGATTATCGGGATCTCTGTTAATCGTTGAAGATTGTAGAAGAGCAGATGTTAGAATTCGGCAAATGAAGCAAAAGAATATTTGAGTCAGAAAGAACAAGATTTTTCATTTATACTTCCTCAGCAGAGACTTGGCCTCATTTACAAAAGAACGGAGCTCAAATTCTAAATTAAGATTTTGTTTCATGAGCTCCGCCCTCTGCTTTTCACAAGTTTTGACCGAGCCACATGTGGAATCATATTCTTTCCTCAATTCCCGACACTTCTCCATCTTTCTTCTAACTGATGGGCAAAGATGACGCATCTTCGCTTCTTGCTCCATCATTTGGACCTCTACCGTCTTCAATTCCTTCTCAAGTTCTGCTCTTCTTTCTGCCAAGCGGTGAAGTTTGCTCTCTTCGGCTTTATAACTGTCGTAGAACAAGCGGGTATCTGCACATTTGTGGGTTAGTTCATCCTGAATGGCTTGACCTCACTGTTCTCCGAAGAAAAGATGTGGAAGATGATAGGTGTTGATCCTGATGGTGTCCACAGCATCCACAAAACCAACGGCGAAGATATCACTTTTGTCCTGGAAGTCTTGGGAAAGTGCAAAGGAAGGATTACCAGAGCATACTTCTTGGAAGAGAATTCTTGCTCGTCTCTCTCTGTCAGAGTCGGTAATCAACTTCCCATAGCCAGACTCTAATAAGCTAAGAAGTTCGGTCCATTTAGCCTTGGCCACTTCCTTAGAAACTTCAGAAAATGATGCCGGGTCTATAGATTCTGGTGGACAATCCGCAGTGGAGGAGCCAGGAAGATCTGTGAGCAGTATACTTTCCACTTCAGCTTTCTCTTCAGAAGATAAGAGAGTTATCTCAGCTGCGGCAGAAGGAACTTGTGAAGAAGAAGAGCTTGCCATAGACATTCCTTGAAGAGGTAGAGTAATTGACGAAGGCTGAACGAGCGGTAGAGGTACATTGGTTGATGGGCCTTCAAGAAATTCCCCATCAGGAATTAAGATTCTTTTTGATGCAGATGAAGGCTCATCAGTACCTGTAAATGCAGCTATGAGTGTTAAAACAACAGTATAAGGAGCATTCACCATTCGGTAAAGTGAAGACAATACTTACCGATAGAAGTTGAAGATTTTCTAGTCTGAGGAGAAGATGGGTCATCAGCTCGTTCCCTTTCCTTAAGTTTTGGAGTCTGGGTTTGCCTTGATGCAATAAGAAGTTCCGTCGAAGAAGCCGGAGGCACCAGGACAGGGTCAAGGATTGCTATATCATCATCAGGAGCAAGAGCAGAAGGGGAAGAAATCAAAGCCGCTTTTGATCGGTATATCTTGAGAGTTTTCCCTGAGTTATGTTTAAAAGAAGAAAAGCACAGATCAATATTGGAAGGTATGCTCATGATTAGCAAAAGCTTTAATATTAAAAGTTACCTTTCGGTGTATGCGGCTTTATCATGGCACGTAGCGTGGGACTGACAGATGGGCTCCTTGGTGATGATGATAAAGATCGAGTGGTAGTTCTTTCTGTTGCTGGCTTCTTAGACGCCTTTTCTGGAGCAGGCAGTTCTAAGATTTTTCGCTTTCTTCCTGCTGTGAGCGAAAACAGTTAGACACAACTAAATACCGAATGAAGAAGTATATTGAAAGAAGGGAAGCAAACTAACCTTTAACAGGCTTTGCCGGTTCAAAGGGAAGAATGTCTTCATCTCCGGTTGATTGAGGAAGTGCAAGAGTGGCCGTCTCCTTTATTTTCAAAAGGATCATGTCCAGCGGCTCTGAGAATACAGACTTCCGATAATTCTTCCACCAGAAGTCGAAGTCTTCTGAAGAGCGATCAGCATCTGGAACGAACTCGGTAACACGGAACAATCGGTAAATGTCCCGAATCAGCTTGTTCAGTTCAATGAAGTTCTGACTGTCGCCTTGCTTACAGAATACTTTATTGATGGAAGAAAAGGAAAAAGTGTAGAGAGCCGGGACAGGAATCTCTTGAATCAACCCAAATTGTCTAGCACAATATTGGGGAGAGTAGATTTCGAAGCCAGCGACGAATCTACCCTTTATTGAAAACCTAACATGAAGGTCAATAGAGGTTAGAACGACTTGCCAAAAATCATTCTTATTCTTCTGAAAGGAAGGAAGATATGATTTGAATTCGGGAATGAGAAAAGGAGAAAAAGAGAATTGTTTCCCTTTGATAGAAAAAATTTGGGAAACAAAGAACCGAAAATAAGATAATTGCCCCTCTGGAAAAGGAATCAGCTCTCGGCTTAAGGCTCGACAGACAAGATAATTCGGGATAGAAACCGAAGGGGGTTGCGAGAAATGGTCTTTGGAAAACCAAAAAGGAAAATAAAAAGCCGACTAGGCTTGGAGAATCCAGAGTGGACCACCATAGACTCCACCTATTTCATCCGAAATGATGGAAGAAGCCGAATGGGCTAAGCCTCGGTACAATAAGGATAAAATGGTTTTTCCCAAAGAAAGGAGAGTTCCCGAAGCTAAGGCAGAAGCTATAGCTACGAAGTCCTTTGAAACTCTCACAATAGGGTGGCAAAAGAGGAATTTACAGAGCCAGTACAAGAGAAAAGCGGTGTGTTCCTCGTCGGTAACTTCACCTTCTTTCTTAAAAAACTTACCGATAAAAGCCCCATAAGCTAGCTCGGAATCAGACAACTTACCGAGTCCTGGGTAAGAATCCGAAGACAGAGTAGATGGGTCTGTACCTAAAGGACTAAGACCGGTCAAGCAATGGATGTCGAGCAAGGTTACCGACATCGGGGAAAAAGGGAAGAAGAAGCAGTTGGTAGAAGTTGACCAAAAACAGGATAGGGCACTGATTAGCCCATGATTCAGACGATAATCAAAACAACAAAGGCGCAAAGCATTATGAATCGAAAGTCCATCCCAAAGAGAGCCCTTGGAAGGACGAAGTCGAAGGTACCGTTGGTAAAAATTTGGCTCAAAATCAGAAAAAGCCCTAAGACGAGAAGGACGAGAGTGCCAGTTGTAAGCTAGAACGGAAGAATGGTGGATTGGAAGTACCTCAGTTTGATGACGAGGGAAGAAATCAGAGAGAATGGCAGGAATCGAAAACTGATTGTAAACAGCTGGGCCAAGGATGTAAGAATCCTCGAAATCATTCTGCACCAAGAAAAAATGCCGGTCATCGTTGAAATCTTGAGAGTCTCTGAAATTATGATAACTCTCTAGGGCATTTGAGGCAAGAAAGGAGGAAGCTTGAGCCTTGGGAGCCATGGTGTCTGATCAAGTACAGGAAAATGGGACGAAGGAACGAAGAAGCGAAAGAGCGAGAGAATAACGAAAGAGATGACTTGTTGGAGAAGCAAGTTTGAAGGCGAGAAATCAGATTGTGTGGGGACATCTGATTTATATATTGAGTTGATACGAGGAGAAGCTGAAAAGGCAAGCGCGCGAAACGAGACGGCAAAATGGCGCTGGAAACAAAAAGTAAGTGTCTTGTCATCTTTGGCATTTAAAAGAATTAAAAGAATTTTAATTCTTTTAAAGGGGGCATCTGTTGACACCAAATAATAAAGAGTTACCGAATGGACTTTAGTATCACTGTGTCCCGAAAATCGGTAAATCGGGAATAATAAGCTACTCTGAGAAGTTCGGTAAGTTGGCTGCAACATATCGAAATGTCTAGAAGACTAAACCCGATATTCAGGAAGTAAGAAAACGGGGCCACTGATTTTCAAAATTCGGTAAGATTCTGGACATGTCGAAATTATAGAGGATCAGCAGTAAGAAGAGTATGAAGACAAAAGGAACCGCAGGATGGCCAAACTAGCCATGTCAGCAAGAAGTTACGAGCAAGAAATCCGGATAGTGGATGCGAACAGTTCACGGCAGTTGCTGGAAAAGATTCAAATTCAAAGCCATATTGACAGTTGAAGATCAAGTTTTGGCGGATAAAACGTGGGCAAATGGGAAGTTATTGAAGGCTCCAAGATTCAGAGTTTGAAAGCAAGAAAATAACCGACAAACGGTTATGGAAAGCCAAAGAATAACAAATAATCGAAAGAGAGGAGAAAGAGGACAGATCAACACACATCCAAAAGAACTTAAGTTTTCTGCACTTTAACTTCCCTGTACTCTCCTTTCCAGCATTTACAGTTTCTGCAACTCTAGTTTAGTTTCAAGCTTTCTACTGCTTTCCTAGGAGTATTGTAACGTAGCCTGAACCCTTGTTGATCTCAAATCCACATTCGATCCATTGAATTCCTACCCATTTCACTTCCATGTGTGTTACTCCGTGTTCTCACTAAAAATTTCCTTTCGAGAGTTGAGCCGCAAAACCCCTTTTAATAAAAACCGAAGACTGAATTTCGGTGAAAGATATTCCTTGTTGCAAAAACGAGCGAACAGTGGAGAATACCACAATGATTGGGCATGTGATACTGAAACGCGAAAGAGTACTTCCAGATATGCGTTCTTCCTCGGATCAGGAGTAATTTCTTGGTACTCGAAAAAATAACAAGTTATTGCACTCTCAACAGCTGAAGCAAAATACATACCAGTAGCTTCGGCAGCATGTCAAGGGCTATGGCTTCATAGGATGCTTTGTGAATTGATGCATGAACAAAAAGGTCGGTCCTACCAAATTGATGTGTGATAACAAGTCAGCAATTGCATTAGCCAAGAATCCTGTTTTCCATGGCAGGAGCAAATACATCGACATCAAGTATGACTATATCGTGAGCTAGTCAAAGATGGTGAGATTGAGCTTGATTTATGTAGGTCCGAAGACCAGACTGCAGATATCCTGACAAAATCATTGAAGGTGGATTCGTTCGAGAAATTGAAAACGATGCTTGGTGTAATGGATTTCAAAATCAATTTTAAGGGAGGCTGTTAGAAATAATAAAATTGATCTTTTGGTTAGAAAAAGAAAAGTTGGATTTTGCTTCTTCATTTTTTGACTTTTCAAACTCCTTGACTTGGGCAAGAAGCAAACTCATTGGCTTGGGCAAGAAGCAAAGTCCTTATCTTAGGCAAGAAGCAAGGTAGAAGTTTTTCTATAAATACATGATGAAGTCTTTTATTTGTTGTAAACCATAGAAGCATATAGAGTTAGAGAGATAGAGACTTTTGAGAGAAAAGTTTGCTTGTGTTTTCTCCATGTGTAAAGCCTTTGCAGGGCATTTTGAATATTGCTTCTCTCATCTTTGCATACTTGTGTTCTCTCCACATCGAATCCTCCTTTTGGATTTTACACGGGTCCAAAAGAAGTAGTCGACGAAGATGAAGAAGTAGGAGGCCTTTTCATTTGTTTTTGCTGTCTCAAACCTGAAGAGGGGGGGGGGGGGGGAACAACAGCACCTTCGCTCCCTGATCCAATTAGGTATGGTAAGAAAATTACCTGCTGTTGACTGTCGCCGGCCGCCGGCAGATGCGCATCCCCCAAAGGGTCGCATTGTGGGACATGCACAAATCCATCTCGGCTCGTGTCGAGAAGGCGGTACCCACGATATACCGTAATATCGAATCATTCGCATGGCAAGGGAAGAAAAAAAAGGCGACTCGATTTGCAAAAGTACACCCGAGATTCGTATGACGATCTGATCCAGGATTTTCCTCGTTCCAAAGGAAACAAGAACTGCAAAAGATGTTGACAATGAACTCACGATTGTTGAACTTTTTGCTCCGCTGCTCTTTCTCAACACAGTTGATCATCAGTGCCTTGGCTTGTAAAT
The DNA here is from genome assembly GCA_029784005.1 of Lenwebbia sp. NSW1173648. Taxonomy (NCBI): domain Eukaryota; kingdom Viridiplantae; phylum Streptophyta; class Magnoliopsida; order Myrtales; family Myrtaceae; genus Lenwebbia; species Lenwebbia sp. NSW1173648. The sequence goes on along the minus strand of JARCGZ010000010.1, from coordinate 5,930,530 downwards.
TATCCCCGTTCATTTGTGTACGTGCTCCTTCACAAAAGAAAAAGAAAAAGAAAAACTGCTTCGATAGATCCGTGTCCGAGATAAGTCTACATGACCCACCGACCGAGTTCACGAACCCGGGTCCAGTCTCTCAAAGTAAGCTCGCGCTTTCGACGTTCTCGGTCATAAGAAAGAAGCGACGAGACTTGCTCGACAAGCAAAATGAAAAGAGCAACGGAGATCGGAATCCTTTTTCGCCTCTCGAACTACTTTCTTGTAATGCAAAACCACAACAGCAATTACATAATCACAACCACAACAGCAATTAAATAATCACATCATCACTGGGCACTCAGAAGAAAGAACCAAATGGAGAGAATGTTACTGTGACCCCTCCCCCACAAATAAGAAAACCACCAGATTCCAAACGGTTCCTGTGGGTCACTCTGTCCGCCAACAAGCTTTGCATCGAGGCGTGGAAGTCGTACTCGTCGACGTGGAAGTAATTGCTCCTTGTACTTGCCGTGCTACTATCGTCCTTCTTAGAGCGGTTCTTCGAGCCTTTGACACAGTTGCTGATGTCGTGCCGAAGGTCAAAGTATTCAAATGTGTCGCCTGAGAACGAGAACTTGTACTTCCATCCCGGTTCCTGGTTAGTACTCTCAGAACTACCCGGCTCCGGGGTAGAATTCTCGTTACTGCAGCCAGCAGCTACTCTTGAGGATTTGCCACCAAGCTCGAACCGTTTCTCCATGAATGATTGCTGCACAGATGAAACCGATTTCCATTTAGAACATTAAAACCGTCTCACGAATCTTGAATTGCCCTCCATTTAATTTGCCACAAGATATCTGATCTTCCCGTGCAATTTGCACAAAAAAGAAAAACCAGACTCTCCATTTGTCTTTCAATTAATATGCAGTACAGAATATGAGAATCTCTCTCGAGTCATGATATACGACGGATCATAACGATTTGACAATCTTGTGTTCACCGTGCATGACAAAAGAAAAGGCTAAAGATATAGCAAAAAGCATGGCGACAGACCTGTTTCTCATTGCCATGACCATTTGGAGTATGCATGGCTGATACACTCAAATTGGATGCGTGAATGGATCCACCTTCATTTAAGGGGTCAGCATCACCAACTAATTTGAGCGGTGGATCTTCTGGCGATGAGAAGTCAGAACTATCAAATGTCGACAGTGAGACGCACTCATCAAAGTACGCCAGGGCTTCTTCGGTCAACCGTTTAGACATCTTTCTTCTTTCAAGGCTACCCTGTCGTCGTTTTGATAAAATACATGAGAGAGAGAGAGAGAGAGAGAGCTATCAATATAAATGGTGTGAAGTTATCATTGCGCAAAACAAGATCATTGCAACCCTTACAAATGGTTTTGTTCGTGCAAATTACATAAATATTTATACTAATGTATGCCAAACTTAAAAAGAAGAGAGAAACTTTTCATCTAAATGGTTAATATTTAGCTCATATACATTTCAAACAAGGGAAATTAACTCACGCGCTTTAACCTGTTTAATAAAAGGAAAAAACTCAAAGAGAGGATAGATGAAGTGCTCACTTTTCGTCCTGGGCGAGACTTTTGTCCAGAAGATGCTCTTGGATCGGGAAGAATTTCCTTCAGGATTCTACTCAGTTCTTGCCCACGGTGCTCCTCAACAGCCAAGTCTGCTCTTAGTTTTCTGGCTCTTTCTTGGGACTGCAAGTCAATGTCAATCAGCAATTTTAGTGGCAAAAAGAAATGAGTTGCCAGACGATGCCCACAAGCTACAAATCCAACAATTGGAAAAACTTTATCTGATAGCGCCAGTTCACTACAAAGATGTGATAGCCGAGTGATAACAAGTCAACATTTAATCAAATAAACTTAAAGTCTACCCACAAAAATAACTACAGAGCTTGTTTAAAAAGATCCTGAGCAAGGGGAAAGACCTCCTCAAGCTTTTCTGCATATTCCCTCCTGATGTCCATGACTAGTTCAACTGCTCCTGGATTTACAAGGTCGGGGGGAATATCTGCAACGCTGGAGCTTCCAAGGGCAGCGGTATTGCTCCTTCGAATGGCCTAATTACATATATAGCACAAAAAGGCTCCATAAAAATTGGTGAAGGATTGAAATGGACATTATGTCCAACACACTTACATGCTCATGACAAGCATCCAAAAACAAATGTCATAAAACTGGAGCTTCAAACATTCTCAATTCCTTTTGACAAAAAAAAAAAAAAACATTCTCAATTCCGCATGCAAAAGATGCGTGAATATGCATATGGATCCTCAACAAGGAGAGCACACACATGATCACAGATCAGATCAGACTCCCAATTCATAGACAACACCTAGTGTGCCAGTGACACCATAAGGCCCAAACACCTCTCAATCTATGGTAACAGGAAGTCATTGCTAAGGTTTTTCCTTATTTCCATGGCTTTGGTTCTCCATACCTTCTTTTTAGGGAAAGAGCTTTATTACCATTCTTATAGGAGTTCTCGGAAGATGCAGAGGGGCACAGTAGTAATAGTGCCATTTTCACAGAGCTCATGTAAGCAATAGAATTAGGCCCAAAGAACATTGCATTACCAAGTAAAGAGAAACAGCACGAGAATACTATGTCAATATTGCACAAAACAGACGTATTTTCTCGGTCTAAGCAATAAAGAATGGCAGAGGTTGCTTGCTGAACCACATACCGCAACCTCTGGAGATGAAAATGACTCTTATTTTCAGCCATAATTCTCCCAAATGTTATTTATCCACTCTGCGTCTTCCACCAATCACCAGTCGTGCAATGTTGTCTTTCACAGCCAGTACATGAGATATATCATCCATTAAACTTCCCTTTTTACAAATTAAGATTCTTCGGATAGGCCTATTACACATGCAAGATATCCTAACAATGAACAAAGAGTAGCTGAAATTTTAAACTGGTTCAAAAGTCTGCATGCATATGCATGTACCTTGCATATAATTTGATGCACATAGTTGCTGGTGTAAAGAAGAATGACAATGGCAACTGCCATGATGAATAATAAAACATGTCTGATAAAGCTCCACGGTACTTTCCCTTAGGGTCCAGCCCATTTATTTTCTTCTGGTTTAAGGATAAGAAAACTCTCTGATAATTGCAGAGTAACTTTCTAAAGTAGTCATCACTTTTTGCAACTCACCACTGGCTACAATATTTTCATATTTAGATGGACGCAAGTGTGAGAACTGTTTCTCTCTATGGGATGCAATGGTTGGATGAAAGTACACCTCACCATGATACTCAATTCAAGGTTGTATAAGTCGATAAGTGATATGGAAAGCAAACGCAAATCTTGAAATGCAAAAACAATATTTCTTCATCTCAGTCAAAAGACTCAAAACTTCAGAGTGGCATCAGCTAGTTTCAGCTCCGCAATGTATTTTATCCTTCCTAAGAAGTATGAGATAGGAAAATTCAAGAAATTTGTAAATTTGAATTCCGAGAAGGCGTGCTGGATCACGCAACCTGCAATGCCAGTCAAGTGGAAAGCTCTACCCAGAATAAGCATGATGCCATACGACCTCTACGAAGAACTAAATTGGTGGAAATGCTACACTGTCACTGAATCTGCTAAGGGAAAAAGAGCTATGAAAATGGATGTAATAACAATAGGACCTACAGATTCAAGGTCAGTTTGAATATCAGAGATTGCTCGCCTCACTTCAGATCGAACTGTTTCATAAATGCTGCTAGGAGTGGCATCACCTCCTAAATGATCCTCCCGCACTGCCTGCAGTCATAGCACAATGGGAACTACATTATAAGCAGTGAAATTCAACTTGGGGATTATAACATTGGAGAAGCTGTATTGTGAAGAAAAGCAACAGCAGAGCAACTATTGTAAGTTTGTTACCTTAATTTGTTCAGAGACAGAGACTGCTTTAATGGTCCTCTCCTCTACTCCAGAAAGAGAACCCATTGAAACTCCATCTTCCCAATGCGAAGAAGACTAAAATAGGAAACATATTCAAAAATCAATCTTCATGAGTTAAAGTTTAATTCCATTAAATATTCAGATTGCGCACGACGAAGGGTTGTGCGAGCTCCTACCAAACTTGTGGCAGAATCATCAGGTGGCTGAATACTTGGGTGTTGGCTAGTCCAAGTCCTCGAATTCTTCATCTGACCCACAACATCAGAACGACTACTCTTATACTCTGTTGATGAAGTATGCTCTGGCTCAACTTCACCCTGACCACAACAAAAGAAAAAAGCCCACAAACCCAAGCTCAATACTTGATCAAACACCCCAAAATTCCAGGACTTCATTGAAGAGGAAGGACCAGACCTCAGAGCTAACAAAATGGCCTCTGGAAACCGGATTCTGCGACACCGACCGGACCCGCCGCGTCGTGTCGACCCTCGACAAGCTCCGACCGACGTCCCTCCTATCTCCCGACGGATTCGACCCGACACCTCCGTTCCTCGAGACTGATCTCCCCCTCGTCTCATCCACAACGCCCGGGCTTCTCCCTTCCGCCTTAGTCCCACCAATCCTTGATTCGAGATCACCGGAATTCCCACCACCCCTGATCGACTTCTCGGGCAAGGTCTCGTTTTCGGGAGGGGAATCGCCGCTGCAGAAGAGAGGGTTGTCTCTCTTGTTCAAGAACTCGGGGGACGAGGCGACCCTGGAGACGGCGCTCACGCTTCTCGATCTCCTGGGCGAGGCTCGCCTCTGGGCATCCCGCGAAGCTTCCCTGACGGAAGGCGACGGCGCCGCCGCGCCGGAGCTGGCGGAGGCAGAAGTGCCTCTCCTTGAAGTGGATTTGAAGGCCGAAACCGCCATCAACACAGAGGGTAAGTCAAGAAAAGAAGAAAGAGATTGCGATATGTCACCCGATAGAATCAAGGAGATATCAACCTAAGAAAGACAAAAGACAAAAGGTGACGATGGTGGGGAATGAAGAACGGTTGGAGTTGGTGGTGGGGCTCTTTCATCTTCTTCTTTTGCTCCTTTCCACTGTCGGGAATGGCGGCAGTCTCGGCGCTACCTAACGTTAAAAAGCCATTATTGCTGTTTCTGGTTTGACCTGCGGTGTCTTTTCTTCCCCCGCCCACTCGGAATCTCACTTGGCTTTTTCGATTTATTTATGAAGAACTCTCATCATAATCATAAACCATCTTCCTCTTCCTCCTTTATTAATGGCAGATGCTTCCATAACGGATCTGCTTCTTCATTAGCGAGCCGCCTTTTTCGGCACAGCTTCTTCATTTCTTTCTTTGGTTAAGCAAAATAAAGATTATACCACCCGAGTTACTGTGCAATGAGTTAGAATTATTTTGGCTTGCTTAATAATCAAGAACGTCTGTTGTAGGAAGCTGAGAAGTTGGATTTCGGAGCTGCACTAGACATCTGATACATGCCGAAAAGGACGGCTTCGTCCGAAGAAAACACGAGCTTCGGATTAAGATGCGCCGAGTTTGGTGCATCCGCATCCCTGCTTACCCTCCTCGGAGTGAGCGAGCACAAATTGTCAAATGCGGGCGCTTGCAAGTTCCGAGTAGAATGGTCAATGTACATAAAATGCCTCTGCAAAGATGTCTCCCTACAGATTCATGTAAATGTAGATCGCCGTGTGCAATCGACCTTTCGCATTTTGTTTGTCTGTTCCCGTGGATAACTAGTCACGCATTATCGAGTTTCCATTCCGATAGTGCAAGTTACCCTCGTTCCGGTAGTGCGAGTTACCCTAATGGAACTAGACATCACAAGCAAAACAAGAATATTTTCGGATGAGAGAGGAATCAGTTCGATTCTCTTCTCACAAAAGCAGTTCAATTAATACCACAAGTGCCATAACTTTCGTAAGGTGCTCACTTAAGTGTCATATCCTTTTTTTCGAGAACTTAAGTGTCATAACTTAGAAAAAAAAACGTTTACTTGAATGTCATAACTTTCAATTGATCACTTAATGCCATAGCTTGATAAAAATGTTTCTGATCATAACTTTCAATTGATCATTTGAACGCACTCAAGTTATCGATTGAAAAGTTAATAATACATCATTCAAGTGATCAGAAAAAAAAGTTATGACACTTATGTGAGCATCACACTTAAGTTGTGCCAGTAACATCAAACTATCTAGTTTAGACAAGCTCTGGCTGAGCCTAAGGCAAACCAAATTCCATGTGCAGTTCAATTCATCTCTAGCTTGAGAAAAGAAGCAACAGAAAATGATAAATACCACAACATATTCATCTGCTGCGAATTTCGGCACGGTGAAAATGTAGAGTAAAAAGAAATAAGAAACTTCTGTTTTTGCCCTCAGTCGGTTACATCAAAACAGAGCTTAGCCTCGTCCCAAGGGCCATTGATCTCAAACTTGTATTCCTGTATCCTTATAAGCCAATAAGGGCACACCACGGAAACAAAAACCAGCAAAACTAGAAACATGAAGAAAAGCACCCGATGCAATTTATAGACAAAAGCCAAACTAACTACCATTAACACGAACGAGAACAGGAGATGTAAACCAAAAGACTGTTTCTTTATGCAATCAGTGACGAATGGGGCAAAAAGAAAAATGAGGAGAGAGAACAGCATTATAGCAAAAACATTTCCGGATGAAGGAAGGCGAGAAGCATTGAAAACTGAAGCCACAATAGAGGCATTTAGGGATATGCAACTGGTCAAGGTAGGATTTTTCCAGGTTCCTGGAGCATGTACGGTGCACCGCGAGTAGTCGTGTAAGAATAGATGGATGATCAGCAGTGAAACAGTTACTGCCCAGATGGAGTCCGAACTTATGGACGTTGTTAGAGTTCTGTAGATAGGAGCCAAGATGTACAACCCGGATGTAAAAAAGGCAACATTCGCTAAATAATGGAGGAGCTGATTGAGTGAGAGCATCTTTTCTGTGAGCAGGAGAATCATGAACCCCGACAGCAGAAGGCTCGCATCGATAAGCAGGAGAGACTTTTCACTAAGACTAGAGTTCAAGGTGTAGGTCCAAACGACACCGACTAGAACAACAATGCATAGGTATTGAGAAATTGAAACCGAGTCTCGCATCACCTTCAGCAAATCCCGTTTGACGACATTGGCATTCGTGACCATATCTTCAAGGAAAGACTCATCCGTGTAATTGTCGTCATATCCAAGCTGCATCCCTCCATACGCCACTTTTCGCCATTTGGGTCTAGTCGGAGAAGAGTTTTCTCTATCCATGGCAACCGAATTAAGTATAAGCCTGTCAACGAGATGTTGATCCACACAGTCAAAGAATCCTCCCATTAATGTTCCATGTGCAGCGGATGTAAGCCAGGACGATGTAAGCCAGGACCTCCACAGATCTGTGCTACCTGCGTAGTCACGATGGCAACAAGACCAAACCACAGAAAACTCAAAAGGACGTCGAACAATGGGAAAAAGCAGGATTAAGTTTCACTAGCTATTTCGAGATTGTGATTTTCAAAGTAACTGACTGAAGATGCCATAGAGCACAATCTTCAATACCCATCCACGTATGTTAAGAAATCCAAGTTGGCTGCAAATGATGAACAATTAATCATGCTACGCTCGATCACAAATCAGTCAATCGTGATGGCACTCCTTATTCATCGAGAAGCACTTCATCACGTGGCTAGATACTCTTACAGAGTTCACTATGAGGACTACGATCTAAGTCCATCCATCATACCTCTTCCCGTAACATTGCCTGACAAATAAATGAATCCAGAATAACCAATTACCTACCAAACCACGGATCAAGCTTAGTATCATAGCGAGCTCATAAACCATTTCGGATGGGCCACGATATACCTCAACTTCCACAACTAAATCCCAAAGGAGACGAAAAGCTCGCCACATCATTCTAAAACGACATAACGTGGGGAGCGAAATGGGAAAGGGAACCCTACCCTACGAGCAATTCAAAGTTCCCACTAAACAGGATTCCTATAAACTTAGGAAATTATCAAACAATTGGTGCGCGCGACTGAAATATCGAATGGAACAACAAAATGGAGCTCCATAAAGGGAAGAAAATCCAAACCCACACCTCGACAAGCTCGCAGGCACGAGAGAGATCGCGATCAATGGAGCTCGATTCGTGCGCACACCAGCTCAGACACAGGCAACAGAGAGAGCGCTCGCCGCCGCAGCAGCGAGGTTGCGCCACCGCGAATTGCTAATGGGAATCAGAGTCTAACGACTCGGCATCGGTGGATTATCGGAAGAAGAGAACCAATCCGACATGATCGGCGCCATTCCCCGTTTCGGCTATTTACACGAGAAAAGCTTTAATCTCATCGTCAATAAGATGGGCCGTTCCCGGACCGGCCCGGCCAGTAATATCTCTTGGGTCATTAAGCCCGTGGAACTTACGGGCTTTGATAGAAGAATGCAAAAAGCGTTTGGCCCAGCTCAGTTTTGACATTTGAATAGTTCGCTTTACTCATCTATATAGTTATTCGCGTCGATAACTATAGCTGCGTTAATTTAGACTCAGTTTATTTCGCGAAAAATTTAAAAAAAAAACATATTTCCAAAAATGATCGCCTAAAAAAATTAATCAATAGAAAATAGTTTCATCGTAACTTTTTCATTGATGATAAAAAAAATTAGTCAAAAGAAAATAGTTTTATATTATTCATTTTTCGCGAAACGAATGAAGCCTTATCATTTCTCCTACATCGTGCATGTTTAGCTCGAGAACAATATAACCGTTGCTCCCGCACAACTCTCGAACTGATCTGTTGGTACGACGACTCTTCGAACTTGTGTCTTGCGACGCTCGGCCTACCAATCGTGAACCGTTTAATTTCTCGGTGTATTAAGGAGAACGTCGGTTCTGCCCGCGACACAAGTTCTCAGAGAAGGTAGATGGTAGGGTAGGGTGGGGAAAACCTCTGTACGAGCACACATTTCAATGGGTTGTACGGTGGATAGTCACGGCGCACGAATAACACCCGAGTTGTGCTTTTTAGCGTGGAATACAGAGCATCGGGAGTTCTTACAAACGAGGGAAAATGACACGAATGATTTTTGAATTTCCTCCCAACGCATAATATGGTTCTTGAACTTTTAATCTGTTCAATTGGGTTCATGAAATTTAGTCCAATATGCAATGACAACCTGAATTTTTAAATTGTTCAATGTGGTCCTGAAACATTTGGTACACGTTCAATTTAGTCCATAAACTTTATGAACATGTCCAATGTTGTTTCTGAACTTGAATTAATGTCCAATGTCGTTTTACTTCATTTTTCTCAGTGATTAGTCTTTTGATTTGTAGTTTATAAATATAGACATGGGTTATATTTGCCTCCATTCCCAATCAGAGAAAACTTCCCTGAACAGATCCAAACTTGCTTCTTATTGGTGGGTCACAAGTTATCAACATTACCTATATGCAATGCAACTTAACTATAAAAAAAAAAGGCGGACTATATTTTTCTCCAACCATGTCTCCAATTATTAGGATACAAGTTAGGAACATTCACCACATGCAGCCCCAACTAAAGCTAAAAGTGGGCGGCATACACGTTTGTAACCCACCAATCAGAAATGGTCGGAGCGAATTCCCTCCCACCAAAGGTGGCGGAGAACATGGCGCCCAAATGACGGCAGCGCCCGAGATCGTGACCCGCAAATCAACCGGAATGCGACACCTCCAACCAGGAAGAAGGGAAAATAACCATCCGATCCACGTTATCCGTATTCATCTTTTCTAAGTCGAGTTTGCACAGAGACGATCTTCATGCTCGCGACCCGCCCCTCGGAATACCGGTTCGAGAAAGTTCCTTCCGATCAAAGGCGGAGCAAAGCGCTAACCGAGACCGGACCATGCTTCATATTTACTCCCAAAGTACGCGGTCGATAGAAGTTTGATGTGTGGAACCAAGTAAGAATTATGGAATCCAACAGGTAGAATGGGGTTGAAATGCATTTGGGGGCAATAATAAACGAGGGAGCGGAACTGGGGTACTTGCAAAATGACCATTAATGCCAATGGTAAGTCCTCACCCACACCAATTAATACCATAGGTCTTAGGTCGGTGTGTATCTACGGACAGACTTAAATGAACTGGAACCACCAAATTTGGACCTTCTGATAAACCCTAATATGTACCTCGCCATTGCATACCCTCCGTCTCTCTCTCTTTCATTTTCTGGAATCAAGCGCTGGTGCCATGGCTTTCCGATGCTCTTTCGACCTCGAGGACGACGGCCAGGTACGTGTATATCATCTGCTTCCGCCATGCACGTGCTTCGTATCTTGCACGCTGCATGGTTTTGGTGTCTTCTCGTATTGTGGCTTCTTGATATTTTGCCTGCGTTTCCGGATCTGTGGGTCTCTTTATTGGGGGCGATTTTCTTGATACAAGAACTGCTGGTGAATCAGGTTTTGTTCGAAGAGATCTCGAGCGTGAGGAAGGTGATACTGAACAGGCCCGCGAAACTGAACTGCCTCACTTATGAAATGGTATGAACAATTTCATTACAGTGGAGTATAATAAGTATTACAGTATTATATAATCTCTCTCTCTCTCTACTTTTTTTTTTTTTTTATTGTTATGAATGTGGTTGTTCAGTGGTGGTGTTACGCCTGATATTCGTGGTCAAAGGGAATTTATCCAGAACCCGAAGCAGCCGCGATAATTTAGTGTCGAAGAGATGTCCGAGGATCTAGAACTGTCCAACCTTCATTCATTTCATATGTACTTGCGAAATGAAGGAACAACATCACTTCACAATCAAGATTTGTACACCTACAAACAGAGGCAATTAACTTCTCCCTTTTCCCCCCTTGATAGGCTTCTCAGGTGTTAAGGAAATTGGAAGCATATGAACATGATCCTGCAGTTGGATGCATAATGTTGAAGGTGAAAACGACAAATCACACGCTTTTTCATTCTCTCTATCTCTTTTTTTTTTTTTTTTGGGAGCTAGGAATCATAGTTATATTTTATTTTTTTATTTTTTTTTTGGGGGGGGGGGGGGGGGGGTTATGTTTTTATGTACAAATATGCCAATTTTAGCTGTTTGCTTTGCATGTGATTTAATGCATTAATGGAAGAATTTGTCATCAGGGGCATGGTAGAGCCTTCTGTGCTGGAGGCGATGTCATGAGAGTGATTTGCACAACCATGGCAGGTTCTCTCTCTCTTTATATATATAATATTTTTTCAACTATTTATGCTCCTTTATTCAACTTTTTTTTTTTTTCAATTAATGAACCATCAAATATGGGGAAAAAATCATAGGACATTGGAGCTTGGGTACGAGGTTTTATGGTCTTCAGCTCATCTTAGATTATCTGCTGGCCACTTTCAGCAAACCTGTGGTGAGTCCCAACTCTACTTATCAAAGTACAGGCTCAGGCCCTACTTCATTCATGTCTTTAAGATGATGATTATTATTACTATTGTTGTTATTATTGTTATCATCCATGCCGCCAATAGGAACTTCTGTCTACACATTCCATTCCATCGATGGTGCTTGTGTTGAAATAAGGTTTAGGGTTTAGCCTCTAATATAAGTTTTGTATCCCTAATTTTCAGTGGCGTAGTTAATGTGAATTCTCACTACTTTCGTTTTATACGATCATTATTGATGTATAAAGGTTGCTCTAGTTGATGGAATTGTCATGGGTGGAGGAGCTGGACTATCGATGCAAGCGACATTTCGTGTTGTCACCGAGAACACGGTATTGAGAGTGGAATCTCTTATCTTATTACTAACTAGCAGAAAAGTATATATATTGGCCATTAGTTTGAGACATATATTTCATTGATTGAACTGTGAAAATATGCACAGGTCTTTGCTATGCCAGAAGTATCAATAGGTTTATTTCCGGACGTCGGTGCATCAAAGTTCCTCTCTAAGCTTCCAGGCGCTTTTGGTAAAATTTCTCGGATAAAAAAGACAAGTTTAGCACGTTTTACTACTTAGAAAGAAAGGTTAATACTCCATGATACATTTATCCCAAATTAATTTCTGTCTCACAAAGAACCTCAAATTGATATCCCATAACATATTTAGCTCATACTTATTTCTTCTTATGAAAAATCTCAAACTAGTATCCTTGACAGTTTATCTCCTCCACGTCAGATCCCAAGAGTAGATTTGGATTGTGTATACAAGTTTTTTGGGATTTGACCGAAAATTAGTTTTTGATAAAGGTGTCATTAAAATATTAGTCTGGGATTTTGAATGGTTTTATCCGTAAATTTAAGTAAGGAAAACAATTCGATATCGATCACATTAAAGAGAGAGATGCCATACTCTTATACATGTTGATCACAACAATCAAATGCTCTTCCTTTTTTTTCAATTTTTGTTCAATTGATAGACATATATACTCGTCGAAATAAATCTTTAGTCAATGCTTTTGATTTTTCAAGACATTATTTCTCCTAACTCTATAGGAGAATACTTGGCCCTTACTGGTGCACGGCTGTACGGTGGTGAAATGTTGGCTTGTGGTCTCGCATCTCATTTTGTGCTCTCCAAGGTAATTTATTTTTCTTTTCATTTTTTTATGTTGTCTATTTTCTCGATTACTTTTCATTAATTTGTTCCGAGATACGATAAATCAATCCGTTCCTTCGTTCCCATATATATATATATATATATATATAGAGGACAAAGCTAACTACATAAGCTTGACCTAAGTGAGTATATATATATAATTGGGTGACACAAATGGTTCATGAACTTTGATCCAATGTGTAATGTTGTTCCTAAACTTTTAATTTGTTCAATATCATCCATGAACTTTTAAAAAAATATATATGGTATGGGGACTATATTGAACGTTTACCTATAATTCATGGATCACGTTGAACAAATTAAAAGATTAGGGACGACATTGTACATTAGGCTAAAGTTCAAGGATCACATTGTAAAAATTAAAAGTTTAGGGACGACGTTGCACAATAGACCAAAATTCAAGGACCATTTATACTATTATCCCTATATAAATTGTACTTTAACTTAATTCCATTTTATTATAAGTTATATATTACAATTCACCGATTTCATCCTTAAAACCCTAAGGCTACGTTTGGTCAAGATAAAAGTCAGAATATGATAAAATTTATCATATCCGGTATTTGGTTCATGCCCATGACAGAACATAGTGGGATATAAAGAGGATATAGCCTAGATAAAATTATCCCACGGGAGAGGTCGGATAAAGGTCGATAGGATTTCTTCTGTTCATGGTATAAAAACTATTTTCTTGATAACAAACTTCTTAAATAATAAAATTAGAATAATAATTAAATTGAATTGGTATTTGAACTCTAATATTAAAAAGAAAAATCAAAATAAAAAGAAGTAATTTTCGTTTTTATTTATTCTGTGTTTTTATTTATATATTTAATTTCTTTCTACTTTATAATATCTAGTTTGTGTGTGTGCATATATATATATATACCTAATATCTATATCAATACATATTATAAGTATAATTGTATATTTTATTATTTAACGATAAAAGGAATGATAAAAAGAGATTTAAAATTTAAAAATAAGTATTAAAAAAATGAAGTAGAAGAACCCAGATTTTAAGTGAACATATTCAAACTTGAAAATATTCTTTCCAATTCTCGAAGAATGAGAGGCAATGAAATTTCTACCAAAAGACTAGCATTCCCATCTCATTCTCCTCTGTAGTTTTAGATCATGTTGAAGTTTTATGACTCATTTGTAGTTTTTTAGTTCACGACAAATTCATGAAAACGGCAAGAGAGTCGAAACTTCATCTCCTTCTTAGCTTTCTGGTCCATATCAAAAGTCTATGAAAGTAGAAAGAGAGTCAAAACTCCTTCTCCTTCGTAACTTTGTTATTCATGTTGAAGTTTAAAGAAAGTAGCGAGAGAGGCAAAAATTTTCATAATCGTAAAAGTGAATGATTATATTTTCTCTCTCTTACTAGATTTGACAATGAATTATGAGAGATTTCGTCTCCGTTCGTACATCGATATATCGTAAATACCAAACAATGAACATATAAGATATGAACATATCCGGTTTTATTACTGTGATTCACCAAACAATTAATATGATATGATAAAATTTCTGAATCTCATATCATATTCTATCCAATTTTATAATGGCTAGAAATTCGGACGACCAAATGCAGCCTAATTCTCGTCTCTCTCTCTCTCTCTCTCTCTCTCTCTCTCTCTCTCTCTCTCTCTCTCTCTCTCTCATAAAAGCTCATCGTTTGTGGGTTTCAGGAGCTTCCATGGCTGGAAAACGAAATGTGTCAGGAGGCACCTGTCAGTAAATCAACCATTTTGGCTTTATTAAACAAATTCGCGCACAACCCTAATCTTAAGGAAAATAGCATTTTAAGGAGGTAATTTTTCGAGCTTCCTATTTCATGCCACAATTGCCAGTATTAATCGCAACTATCGCGTTAATCGTTTGGCTGAGCAGATTGGAGATCATCAATAGGTGCTTCTCGAGACCCACCGTCGAAGAGATATTCTTGTCGCTGGTAATTTATTCGCGCCGAGACAAGTAATTGATCCCGCGCAATTTTTTCTCTTCCCACTTTGTGGATTAACCTTGGAAATTTTGCAGGAAAATGAGATCGAAAATAATGGAGCCGAGAAATGGATCGAAGATGCTGTGAAGTCCATGAGATCAGCCTCCCCGACAAGCCTTAAGATAACTTTGAAATCGGTAATAATAGCGGAGATTTAGATTAATCTAATTATTTTCGAGGGGGTTTACTTCATGATAATAAAGTTTAATTGAGATTAAATTTCGCGACTGCAGATAAGAAAAGGACGGACGCAAAACCTCGAGCAATGCCTTGCTCATGAATACACCATCTTCTGCCACGTGTTGCGAGGATCCGTGAATGGAGATTTCTTCGAGGTCGCTTTGAATTAAAGTTTATTTATGTATCCTATGTTTAATTTTCAATTTGTCCGGAAATATACTTGTCTTTATTATCTGTCTGGAATTTTTTAAGGGTTCAAGAGCGACCCTATTTGACAAGGACAAAAAGGCCAAGGTATGTTATTCCGATCTTGATTAAATAGCGCGTTATGTTCAATTTTGTGGTGAAGATTAATTAATTAATCAATTAATTATGTTTTTCCTGATAAAATGCAGTGGGACCCACCGAAGCTGGAACTGGTCGCCGATGAGATGGTGGACAAGTTCTTCACAAGCCTTGATGGGGTCGATCCGGATTGGGTCAACTTACAGCTCCCGATTCGGTCGGGCCAGACCCGGTCCCGTGCGAAGCTCTAGAGGGGCGTCATGTGCTCCTTCTGGATATCTGATGGTTTCCATTTATGGGATCTCATTCTATCTTAATTTATGACATGTTTCGACTCACAACTGCCTCATGAATTAATCGCTTGAACTTTAGTCTAATTATATTTGGTGCATCAATTTTAGTCACCCTTCTAGTTTGGTCGAAACAAAGAGACGCGGGTTTTTCCTTCCTCTGCATTAGCTATGCTGTAAGAAGCTTCATTTTATCAGGGCTTTATCGCAACCTCTGTTTCGAGAAATTACGAATACTTTCCGGAACCTTATATATGTTTCTATATGATTGCTATATTTATATAATGCTTCTTCTTGGCATAAGTACAGTTCACCCGTATGTACTAATCTCATGTAGCTCCAGGAGGTGGTGACCATTTGGTAATGCATCTCCCTTGTGTGAATGGCGTCATAAGACCTTAGTCATTCGATGTGAGAGTGAGGATGTCACATCACATGCCCCCTCAATCTGGCGTTCTCATCGGTGTTGATCCGTATCACTCCCTTTATTTGACATTCGACACGGCGCAACCGAGGAAGTCGAAGTCGGAGCCGAGGTTGGCGACAATCGAGGATTGGATTGTCGGAGAGGTTGTCGCTGGCGGTGATGGAGATATGCAAAGTGCGAGCCACCAAATCTATGAGGAGGAGACAACGAACAGTAAGAAAAAGAAAGAAACTAAAAGAATAGAAAAAAAAACGAAGAAATTTCTCAAAACAACATCGTTTGGAATAGAGTTGTGCAAGTCAAAATCACATAGGATTGTCGGCGTTGAATGGACGTCCAAGTTAGAATTTCCCGGCCTAAATTGGTCGGAGATGATACATTGAAAAATCATTAAAAGGTCGAGAACTGCATTAATAAAATCGAAAATTTTATGACTAAATCAGCTGCCATACTATAGGTTTGAGACTGATTAGGTAATTTTCTCATTCCTGCCACTTTCGCTCTCTTAGAAATGGGAGCTGCTAGCCTGGCAGTCTGACAGTACTGTCAGTTATTTCTGATCACACGATCTCCCAATAAATGAGTACTTTATGCAAAACACACGAAGAAAGTGTGTGGATCTACGGTTGAGATTATACCGTCCCTGACAGTACTGCTAGGAAAGCATTTTTCCTTATACAAAGAGTCACACTTTCAGGCCCTTTTAGACAGACGATTACTCCATGCCATTTTCGGATCAGCTATGGCCCTACTCCATTTGTCAAACATAATTATTGGAGGAGGTCTTGCGCTTATTCCATTCCATGTGGCCCATTGTAGTAGCGCAGGGCAAAACAAAAACGTTTGTAACACACTTATATTACAGTTTTTTATTTACCGTGAGATTGACAACATATTGTGAACCAGAAAAATTAAATAACAAATAAAAAAAATTATTGTAGAGTCCATTTCTTCAAGAATTTGTGGCTTACAACATACTGTTACTCTCACAGTCACCCAAAGACTGTTATGCTAGCAAAGTCCAAATTTTTTTTACGTTTTACTTCATTTTTATCAATAATTAATCTTTTGATTGGTAGTTTATAAATATAGACATGGGTAATATTTGCCTCCACTCCCAATCAAAGAAAACTTCCTTGAACAGATCCAAACTTGCTTCTTATTGGTGGTTCACAAGTTATAAACATTACCTATATGCAATGCAACTTAACTAAAACAAGAAACAAAAAAAGGGGCGGACTATATTTTTCTCCAACCATGTCTCCAATTATTAGGATACAAGTTATGAACATTCACCACATGCAGTCTCAACTAAAGCTAGAAGTGGGCGGCATACACGTTTGTAACCCACCAATCAGAGATGGGCGGAGTGAATTCCCTCCGACCAAAGGTGGAGGAGAACATGGTGCCCAAATGACGGCAGCGCCCGGGTTTGTGACCCACAAATGAACCGGAATGCTACACCTCCAACCAGGAAGAAGGAAAATAACCATCCGATCGAGGTTGCCCATATTCATCTTTTCTAAGCCGAGTTTGCACAGGGGCTCGGAATACCAGTTCCAGAAAGTTCCTTCCGATCAAAGACGGAGCAAAGCGCTAACCGAGACCGGACCATGCTTCATATTTACTCCCAAAGTACGCGGTCGATAGAAGTTTGATGTGTGGAACCAAGTAAGAATTATTGAATCCAGCAGGTAGAATGGGGTTGACATGCATTTGGGGGCAATAATAAACGAGGGAGCGGAACTGGGGCACTTGCAAAATGACCATTAATGCCAATGGTAAGTCCTCACCCACACCAATTAATACCATAGGTCTTAGGTCGGTGTGTATCTACGGACAGACTTAAATGAACTGGAACCACCAAATTTGTACCTTCTGATAAACCCTAATATGTACCTCGCCATTGTATATACCCTCTCTCTCTCTCTCTCTCTCTCTCTCTCTCTCTCTCTCATTTTCTGGAATCAAGTGCTGGTGCCATGGCTTTCCGATGCTCTTTCGACCTCGAGGACGACGGCCAGGTACGTGTATATCGTCTGCTTCCGCCATGCACGTGCTTCGTATCTTGCACGCTGCATGGTTTTGGTGTCTTCTGGTATCGTGGCTTCTTGATATTTTGCCTGCGTTTCCGGATCTGTGGGTCCCTTTCTTGGGGGCGATTTTCTTGATACAAGAACTGCTGGTGAATCAAGTTTTGTTCGAAGAGATCTCGAGCGTGAGGAAGGTGATACTGAACAGGCCCGCGAAACTGAACTGCCTCACTTATGAAATGGTATGAACAATTTCATTACAGTGGAGTATAACAAGTATTACAGTATTATATAATCTCTCTCTCTCTACTTTTTTTTTTTTTTTTTTTTTATTGTTATGAATGTGGTTGTTCAGTGGTGGTGTTACGCCTGATATTCGTGGTCAAAGGGAATTTATCCAGAACCCAAAGCAGCCGCGATAATTGTCATAAGATGATTGGTTGGTTAGGGTTCATAGCGTTCCTTACATAGGGCGTCGTCGGGGTTAGGTGAGTCGACAATTCCCTCGAGTTTAAACAGGGTTTTGTTATGGAGTACGGCCCGGATCGAGAGCTGTCCAACCTTCATTCATTTCATATGTACTTGCGAAATGAAGGAACAACATCACTTCACAATCAAGATTTGTACACCTACAAACAGAGGCAATTAACTTCTCCCTTTTCCCCCCTTGATAGGCTTCTCAGGTGTTAAGGAAATTGGAAGCATATGAACATGATCCTGCAGTTGGATGCATAATGTTGAAGGTGAAAACGACAAATCACATGCTTTTTCATTCTCTCTATCTCTTGTTTTTTTTTTTTGGGGGGGAGCTAGGAATCATAGTTATATTTTATTTTTTTATTTTTTTTGGGGGGGGGGGGGGGGGTTATGTTTTTATGTACAAATATGCCAATTTTAGCTGTTTGCTTTGCATGTGATTTAATGCATCAATGGAAGAATTTTTCATCAGGGGCATGGTAGAGCCTTCTGTGCTGGAGGCGATGTCATGAGAGTGATTTGCACAACCATGGCAGGTTCTCTCTCTCTTTATATATATAATATTTTTTCAACTATTTATGCTCCTTTATTCAACTTTTTTTTTCAATTAATGCACCATTAAATATGGGGAAAAAATCATAGGACATTGGAGCTTGGGTACGAGGTTTTATGGTCTTCAGCTCATCTTAGATTATCTGCTGGCCACTTTCAGAAAACCTGTGGTGAGTCCCAACTCTACTTATCAAAGTACAGGCTCAGGCCCTACTTCATTCATGTCTTTAAGATGATGATTATTATTACTACTGTTGTTATTATTGTTATCGTCCATGCCGCGAATAGGAACTTCTGTCTACACAATACATTCCATCGATGGTGCTTGTGTTGAAATAAGGTTTAGGGTTTAGCCTGTAATATAAGTTTTGTATCCCTAATTTTCAGTGGCGCTGTAAATGTGAATTCTCACTACTTTCTTTTTATACGATCATTATTGATGTATAAAGGTTGCTCTAGTTGATGGAATTGTCATGGGTGGAGGAGCTGGACTATCGATGCAAGCGACATTTCGTGTTGTCACCGAGAACACGGTATTGAATGTGGAATCTCTTATCTTATTACTAACTAGTAGAAAAGGCGCGCGACATACGTGTGAAAACTTACATATATGTATATGTATACATACATATGTATGTATATATGTATCATTTTTTGGCAATTAGTTTGAGACATATATTTCATTGATTGAACTGTGAAAATATGCACAGGTCTTTGCTATGCCGGAAGTATCCATAGGTTTATTTCCGGACGTCGGTGCATCAAAGTTCCTCTCTAAGCTTCCAGGCGCTTTTGGTAAAATTTCTCGGATAAGAAAGACAAGTTTAGCACGTTTTACTACTTAGAAAGAAAGGCTAATACTGTTAAAAATTTCAAACTGGTACTCCATTATACGTGTATCCCAAATTAATTTGTCTTAGAAAGAACCTCAAATCTATATCCCATAACATATTTAGCTCATACTTATTTTTTCCCACGAAAAATCTCAAACTAGTATCCCTCACAGTTTATCTCCTCCACGTCAGATCCCGAAAGTAGATTTGGATCGGGTATACAAGTTTTTTGGGATTTGACTGAAAACCACTTTTTGATAAAGGTGTCATTAAAATATTAGTCTGGGGTTTTAAATGGTTTTATCCGTAAAAATTAATTAAGGAAAACAAATCAATATCGATCACATTAAAGAGAGAGAGATGCCATACTCTTATACATGTTGATCACAACAATCAAATGCTCTGTTTTTTTTTTTTTTTCAAATTCTGTTCAATTAAAAGACATATAGACTCGTCGACATAAATCTTTAGTCAACGCTTTTGATTTTTCATGACATTATTTCTCCTAACTCTATAGGAGAATACTTGGCCCTTACTGGTGCACGGCTGGGCGGTGGTGAAATGTTGGCTTGTGGTCTCGCATCTCATTTTGTGCTCTCCAAGGTAATTTATTTTTCTTTTCACTTTTTTATGTTGTCTATTTTCTCGAGTACTTTTCATTAATTTGTTCCGAGATACGATAATTCAATCCGTTCCTTCGTTCCCTTTTTATTATCCTTTCACGCAGACTCACTTAGGTCAAGCTTCTGTAGTTAGCTTTGTCCTAATTCCATAAAATATATATATAATTGGGTGGCACAAATGGTTCATGAACTTTGATCCAATGTGTAATGTTGTTCCTGAACTTTTAATTTGTTCAATATCATCTATGAACTTTTAAAAATATATATATGGTACGGGGACTATATTGAACGTTTACTTATAGTTCATGGATTACGTTGAACAAATTAAAAGATCATGGACGACATTGCACATTGGGCCAAAGCTCAGGGATCGCATTGTAAAAATTAAAAGTTCAGGGACGACATTGCACAATAGACCAAAATTCAAGGACCATTTATGCTAGTATCCCTATATAAATTGTACTTTAACTTAATTCCAGTTTATTATAAGTTACATATTACAATTCAGCGATTTCATCCTTGAAACCCTCACCTTTAAAACCCTAAGGCTACGTTTGGTCAAGATAAAAGTTAGGATATGAAGAAATTTATCATATCCGGTGTTTGGTTCATACCCAGGACAGAATATAGTGGGATATAAGGAGGATATAGCCTGGAAAAAATTATCCCATGGGGGAGGTCGGATAAAGGTCAATAGGATTTCTTCTGTTCATGGTATAAAAACTATTTTCTTGAATAACAAACTTCTTAAATAATAAAATTAGAATAATAATTAAATTGAATTGATATTTTAATTCTAATGTTAAAAAGAAAAATCAAAATAAAAAGAAGTAATTTTCATTTTTATTTATTCTATTTTTTTATATATTTAATTTCTTTCTACTTTATAATATATAGTTTTTGTGTGCATATATATATACCTAATATCTATATCAATACATATTATAAGTATAGTTGTATATTTTATTATTTAACAAAAAATTTACTAAGAAATGATGGAAGGGAATAAAAGGAATGATAAAAAAGAGATTTAAAATTTAAAAATAAGTAAAAAAAATGAAGTAGAAGAACCCAGATTTTAAGTGAACATATTCAAACTTGAAAATAATCTTTCTAATTCTCGAAGAATGAGAGGCAATGAAATTTCGACAAAAAGACTAGCATTCCCATCTCATTCTCCTCTGTATTTTTAGTTCATGTTGAAGTTTTATGACTCATTTGTAGTTTTTTAGTTCACGACAAATTCACAAAAACGGCGAGAGAGTCGAAACTTCATCTCCTTCTTAGCTTTCTAGTCCACATCAAAAGTCTATGAAAGCAGAAAGAGAGTCAAAACCCATTCTCCTCCGTAACTTTGTGATTCATGTTGAAGTTTAAAGAAAGTAGCGAGAGAGGCAAAACTTTTCATAATCGTAAAAGTGAATGATTATATTTTCTCTCTCTTACTAGATTTGACAATGAATTATGAGAGATTTTGTCTCCGTTCGTACATCGATATATCGTAAATACCAAACAATGAACATATAAGATATGAACATATCCGGCTTTATTATTGTGATTCACCAAACAATTGATAGGATATGGTGAAATTTCTGAATCTCATATCATATCATATCCAATCTTATCATGGCTAGAAATTCGGACGACCAAACGCAGCCTAAGTCTCATCTCTCTCTCTCTCTATCTAATAAAAGCTCATCGCTTGTGGGTTTCAGGAGCTTCCACGGCTGGAAAAAGCAATGTGTCAGGAGGCACCTGTCAGTAAATCAACCATTTTGGCTTTATTAAACAAATTCGCGCACAACCCTAATCTTAAGGAAAATAGCATTTTAAGGAGGTAATTTTTCGAGCTTCCTATTTCATGCCACAATTGCTAGTATTAACCGCAACTATCGCGTTAATCGTTTGGCTGAGCAGATTGGAGATCATCAACATGTGCTTCTCGAGACCCACCGTCGAAGAGATATTCTCGTCGCTGGTAATTTATTCGCGCCGAGAAAAATAATTAATCCCGCGCAATTTTTTCCCTTCCCACTTTGTGGATTAACCTTCGGAATTTTGCAGGAAAATGAGATCGAAAATAATGGAGCCGAGAAATGGATCGTAGATGCTGTGAAGTCCATGAGATCAGCCTCCCCGACAAGCCTTAAGATAACTTTGAAATCGGTAATAATAGCGGAGATTAGGAGATTTAGATTAATCTAATTATTTTCGAGGGGGTTTACGTCATGATAATAAAGTTTAATTGAGATTAAATTTCACGACTGCAGATAAGAAAAGGACGGACGCAAAACCTCGAGCAATGCCTTGCTCGTGAATACACCATCTTCTGCCACATGTTGCGAGGATCCGTGAATGGAGATTTCTTCGAGGTCGCTTTGAATTAAAGTTTATTTATTTATCCTATGTTTAATTTTCAATTTGTCCGGAAATATACTTGTCTTTATCTTTATTATCTGTCTGGAATTTTTTGAAGGGTTCAAGGGCGACCCTATTTGACAAGGACAAAAAGGCCAAGGTATGTTATTCCGATCTTGATTAATTAGCGCGTTATGTTCAAATTTGTGGTGAAGATTAATTAATTAATCAATTAATTAATTATGTTTTTCCTGATAAAATGAAGTGGGACCCACCGAAGCTGGAACTGGTCGCTGATGAGATGGTGGACAAGTTCTTCACAAGCCTTGACGGGGTCGATCCGGATTGGGTTAACTTACAGCTCCCGATTCGGTCGGGCCAGACCTGGTCACGTGCGAAGCTCTAGAGGGGCATCACGTGCTCCTTCTGGATATATGATGGTTTCCATTTGTGGGATCTCATTCTATCTTAATTTATGGCATGTTTCGACTCACAACTGCCTCATGAATTAATCGCTTGAACTTTAGTCTAATTATATTTGGTGCATCAATTTTGGTCACCCTTCTAGTTTGGTCGAAACAAAGAGACGCGGGTTTTTCCTTCCTCTGCATTAGCTATGCTGTAAGAAGCTTCATTTTATCGGGGCTTTATCGCAAGCTCTATTTCGAGAAATTACGAATAATTTCAAGAACCTTATATATGTTTCTATATGATTGCTATATATATATAATGCTTCTTCTTGGCATAAGTACAGTTCACCCGTATGTACGAATCTCATGTAGCTCCAGGAGGTGGTGACCATTTGGTAATGCATCTCCCATGTGTGAATGGCGTCATAAGACCTTAGTCATTCGATGTGAGAGTGAGGATGTCACATCACATGCCCCCTCAATCTGGCGTTCTCATCGGTGTTGATCCGTATCACTCCCTTTATATGACATTCGACACGGCGCAACCGAGGAAGTCGAAGTCGGAGCCGAGGTTGGCGACAATCGAGGATTGGATTGTTGGAGAGGTTGTCGCTGGCGGTGATGGAGATATGCAAAGTGCGAGCCACCAAATCTATGAGGAGGAGACAATGAACAGTAAGAAAAGGAAAGAAATGAAAAGAATAGAAAGAAAGAAAAAAAAGAAATTTCTCAAAACAACATCGTTTGGAATGGAGTTGTGCAAGTCAAAATCACATAGGACTGCCGGCGTTGAATAGACCTCCAAGTTAGAATTTCCCGGCCTAAATTGGTCGGAGATGATACATTGGAAAATCATTGAAAGGTCGAGAACTGCATTGATAAAATCGAAAATTTTATGACTAAATCAGATGCCATACTATAGGTTTGAGACTGATTAGGTAATTTTCTCATTCCTGCCACTTTCGCTATCTTAGAAATGGGAGCTGCTAGCCTAGCAGTCTGACAGTACTGTCGGTTATTTTTTATCACACGATCTCCCAATAAATGAGTACTTTATGCAAAACACACGAAAAAAGTATGTGGATCTACGGTTGAGATTGTACAGACCCTGACAGTACTGCCAGGAAAGCATTCTTCCTTGTGCAAAGAGTCACACTTTTAGGCCCTTTTAGACAGACGATTACTCCCTGCCATTTTCGGATCAGCTATGGCCCTACTCCATTTGTCAAACATAATTATTGGAGGAGGTCTTGCGCTTATTCCATTCCATGTGGCCCATTGTAGTAGCGCAGGGCAAAACAAAAACGTTTGTAACACACTTATATTACAGTTTTTTATTTACCGTGAGATTGACAACATATTGTGAACCAGAAAAATTAAATAACAAATAAAAAAAATTATTGTAGAGTCCATTTCTTCAAGAATTTGTGGCTTACAACATACTGTTACTCTCACAGTCACCCAAAGACTGTTATGCTAGCAAAGTCCAAATTTTTTTTACGTTTTACTTCATTTTTATCAATAATTAATCTTTTGATTGGTAGTTTATAAATATAGACATGGGTAATATTTGCCTCCACTCCCAATCAAAGAAAACTTCCTTGAACAGATCCAAACTTGCTTCTTATTGGTGGTTCACAAGTTATAAACATTACCTATATGCAATGCAACTTAACTAAAACAAGAAACAAAAAAAGGGGCGGACTATATTTTTCTCCAACCATGTCTCCAATTATTAGGATACAAGTTATGAACATTCACCACATGCAGTCTCAACTAAAGCTAGAAGTGGGCGGCATACACGTTTGTAACCCACCAATCAGAGATGGGCGGAGTGAATTCCCTCCGACCAAAGGTGGAGGAGAACATGGTGCCCAAATGACGGCAGCGCCCGGGTTTGTGACCCACAAATGAACCGGAATGCTACACCTCCAACCAGGAAGAAGGAAAATAACCATCCGATCGAGGTTGCCCATATTCATCTCTTCTAAGTCGAGTTTGCACAGGGGCTCGGAATACCGGTTCGAGAAAGTTCCCTCCGATCAAAGACGGAGCACAGCGCTAACCGAGACCGGACGATGCTTCATATGTACTCCCAAAGTACGCGGTCGATAGAAGTTTGATGAGTGGAACCAAGTAAGAATTATGGAATCCAGCAGGTAGAATGGGGTTGACATGCATTTGGGGGCAATGACAAACGAGGGAGCGGAACTGGGGCACTTGCAAAATGACCATTAACGGTAAGCTCTCAGCCACACCAATTAATACCATAGCTCTGGGGCCGGTGTGTATCTACGGACAGACTTAAATGAACTGGAACCACCAAATTTGTACCTTCTGATAAACCCTAATATGTACCTCGCCATTGTATATACCCTCCCTCTCTCTCTCTCTCTCTCTCTCATTTTCTGGAATCAAGTGCTGGTGCCATGGCTTTCCGATGCTCTTTCGACCTCGAGGACGACGGCCAGGTACGTGTATATCGTCTGCTTCCTCCATGCACGTGCTTCGTATCTTGCACGCTGCATGGTTTTGGCGTCTTCTCGTATTGTGGCTTCTTGATATTTTGCCTGCGTTTCCGGATCTGTGGGTCTCTTTCTTGGGGGCGATTTTCTTGATACAAGAACTGCTGGTGAATCAGGTTTTGTTCGAAGAGATCTCGAGCGTCAGGAAGGTGATACTGAACAGGCCCACGAAACTGAACTGCCTCACTTATGAAATGGTATGAACAATTTCATTATAGTGGAGTATGGTAAGTATTTCAGTATTATATAATCTCTCTGTCTATTTTTATTTTTATTTTTATGAATGTGGTTGTTTAGTTGTGATGTTACGCCTGATATTTGTGGTAAAAGGGAATTTATCAAGAACCCAAAGCAGCCGCGATAATTGTCATAAGATGATTGGTAGGTTACGGTTCATACCGTTCTGTACATAGGGCGTCGCCGCGGTTAGGTGAGTCGATAATTCCCTCGAGTTTAAACAGGGTTTTGTTATGGAGTACAGCGCGGATCGAGAGCTGTCCAACCTTCATTCATTTCATATGTACTTGCGAAATGAAGGAACAACATCACTTCACAATCAAGATTTGTACAAAGACATGTCATATGATAGTTCTGCAAGACCCGTTCCGTATTAAGATTGATGCTTTCATTTATGGGATTGCTTGTGTGAAAAAACCTTCTTTTTTTTCCTCCTAATTACAGGTGGTTCAGATGTTAAGGGCCTTGGAAGCGTATGAATGTGATCCGGCAGTCGAATGCATAACTCTAAAGGTGAATACAGAAATGTCTCCGGGGTTCATCCTTTCGGATGCCAAAAAGGTTTACGAGATCGTATGGTGATTTCTCGGCGCATAAATCCTCCGATCTTAGGAACTGACCCCTTCATTCGATTGTGGATACGTTTACCCCCATGTTGATTGAGAGTAGATCTATCAAAATGGATCATAACCCAATTTCTTAACCCATATACGATGGATTAACTTGTTGTATAGGTTAGTTATATTCAATAAATGGATCATAAATGGGTTTAAACATAATATAAGTCGTAAATGGATTATATATGGGTTTATAATTTACTTAGACTCAACCCATCTTTATGACTTTCTTTTCATTCTATCTCGCCCTCACTCGAACTGAACCTCGTGCTCACTCACTCCACACTCTCGCCTCTATTTGTTTATAAGTATTTCTAAAGTTAAATGCGGAAGTGTTTTAAGAGTATGAGTATGGATCGGATATGTGTCACTAGTTTTGCATGGCATAGAAATTGGTCAAAACGGGGTAAATGGGTCTGGGTCGGACCCATTTTCGACCTAGTCTGACCCACTCGTTTGACAGGCATAATTGAGAGTTGGCTCTGTTCAGTACAAGTCTCATATTGAAAAGAGCTTTTGACTCTGTTATTAATGTAGATGTAGAGATGTCATGAGACAAACTTCTTTTTATCAGGGAAACGGCAAGGCGTTTTGTTCGGGAGGAGATGTGAAAGGAGTAATCTGTTCATCAGGGGCAGGGCATTGGAGCTTCGCTGGTGCTTTTTACAGGAGTGAGCTCATCTTGGATTATCTGATTGCCACTTACAGCAAACCTGTGGTCAGTTCAAATTCACTCCTAATCCCACTTTACAATTACAACTTCTCTTTGCATAAATCCAAATAATTTATCGATCATGTCGACCTACGGTCATTGAAATGCCGTTGAAGATTGCGCTGGCGGATGGGATTGTGATGGGCGGCGGAGCTGGGCTCGCCATGCACGCCGCGTTTCGCGTCGTCACCGAGAACACGGTATCGAATGTCCAGTCCCTCGCTATCGATTTTAAACGCAGTTTTTTTTTTTTTTTTTTGGTGCGACGAAATTAAACTCACTAGCTATCCTATCAGTCCACCAATTGCGCAATCTCTGTGATATGATGATGCTTATGCTTCACATGTTTACTCACTATATTTATTTATCTATTGTTTTCTTGGTGGATAATGAATAGGTATTCGCAATGCCCGAAGCATCGATAGGTTTG
This sequence comes from Lenwebbia sp. NSW1173648, assembly GCA_029784005.1. Lineage (NCBI taxonomy): Eukaryota > Viridiplantae > Streptophyta > Magnoliopsida > Myrtales > Myrtaceae > Lenwebbia > Lenwebbia sp. NSW1173648. The sequence continues at coordinate 5,903,005 of JARCGZ010000010.1, read as the reverse complement.
TTTCCGGATGTCGGGGCGTCGAAGTTCCTATCTAAGCTTCCGGGCTCTTTCGGTAAGCACACCGATAAGTTTACTTCATGGTCGATGTATAGCTATGATAGGTAAACATCGACGATAGTTATTACATGACAACCTCATCGGTTAATCGCAACCGAACGTACGGTAAACGATTTTAAATTTCTCTTTTCCGAGTCGTGTTTTTGGGAATCACATTGTGGAAGGTTGAATGCCTTAGGAGAATATCTGGCGCTCACCGGCGCACGCCTGGACGGCGGCGAGATGCTTGCTTGTGGTCTCGCATCTCATTTTGTGCTCTCCAAGGTAATTTTCATTTATCTACACACACACAAAAAAGAGGTAATTTTTCATTTACCTACCTGGGCTATTTTACTCTTGAGTAATTATCGCATTCTTCACAGCCTACTTGATTTGAGATTATCTGGAATATAAATCACAGATTTCATCTTTCCTCTAATTATCATCTCTCTCATTTTTCCATTTATTTTTTGGGAAAAAAATTTATGTTTTTGAGTTTGTTTCAGGACATTCCATTGCTGGAAAAGAGCGTATGCGAGGAAACACCTCTTAAGAAATCAACAATTTCCGATTTATTAAACAGATTCGCTCATAAACCAATTCTCAAGGAAAACAGCAGTTTCAGGAGGTAATTAATTTGTGTGCTTTCAAAAAAATTTCATACAGATGCCCGGCGTCGTAATCACGTGTCATTTTACTAAATCGATCTGAATTAAACGCAAAAATTTGTCTACTCAATTGACATTGGTCGTTTGGCGATGCTAGATTGGAGATTATCAATAGATGCTTCTCGAAACCCACCGTCGAAGAGATATTATCATCATTGGTAACATCCGATCCGAGCGAAAAGTGAATAATTTCCACGCGATTTCGCGCTTCGTTTTTACTAAACCTCTACTCAACTTAGGTCTTTTTTCTCTTTCGCAGGAAAATGAGGTTGAACATGATGGAGAAAAGAAATGGATCAAAGATGCTATAAGGTCAATGAAATCAGCCTCCCCAACAAGCCTCAAAATAACTCTGAAATCGGTACGTAATTGAATGTCCATCACTTTTTTCCTTTACTTCTTTGATTTTTATACGTGACAAATTGGGTTTTTTTTTTTTTTTTTTTTTGCATTATAATATGCAAGTTACCATGAACTGAGTGAGTTAGGAAAATTTTATTGACGTCATCAAATTTGCCACCCCAGATGAGAGAAGGACGGGCACAAACTATTGAACAATGTCTGACTCATGAATACACAATTTCATGCCACATGTTGCGCCGGTCCATGCATCGAGATTTCTACGAGGTCCCTTATTGAATCAATTTTTGCTATTCCTTCTTTTATATATATACACACACACACGTATGTATATGTGTGTGTAATGTCCTGACCGTGGATGACGAAATCCCCGTTTTTCAGGGTTCAAGAGCGATGCTATTTGACAAGGACAAAAAGCCCCAGGTATATAATCATCAGGATTAGCAGACTATGCGTTATAAATTCAAAAAAATTTAAAATTGTTGAAAAATAATTTTGGACATCCTTGATCATTCAAAGTTTAAAGAAAAGCCGAACGAAGTTAGAAAAGTAGAAAATTTGTCTATACTTTTTCTTAATTTTCTGAAGTTCCCCCTTGTTTATCTTGACAAGTGCAGTGGGACCCGCCAAAGCTGGAGTTGGTCACCGATGAAATGGTCGACAAGTTCTTCAGGGGCCTTGGTTGGACCGACCCGTATTGGGTCGACTTACGGCTCCCGATCAGATCGGGCCATGGTTTGGCCCGGGCGAAGCTCTGAGGGACGTCCAAGATTTGGGAGAAACGAATGGAAGTAGATGTAGATCCACATCACTTGTTTACGATCTTTATTGCTTGGAACAAAGCCGTAATAGCTTTTAGTCCGACCGATGAGCAGACTTGTTTTTATCTTTGAAGTGTGCGCTGTTCTATGAATCTTCTATCTAGAGCTGCCCGCGACAGCGAGACGTGTGTCTGCGAAGGATGTGAACGTCATCGCATTTTGATTTATGAAAATAAATAAGATGGACGCCTCGGGCTTTTGTTCTGGGATATACCGTACCGTACCGATCGCAAGAACAAAAGGTTAAGGCCCAAGGGGAATCGAGGAGTTCGCAATCTATAAATGTTCCCATAAACAAGAACCTGCAGCTGGGAAAGAATGGGGTACTGCTATACCATGGCGAGTCGGCGGCGATTCCCTGAATCCTTCGTCTCATCGCAGAAATCACAAGCACTGAGGAACCCGATTTTGACTAAATCTATTCCAACGACTTAGAACTCCAGAAGTCTTCATCTCTCTGCGGTCTCCGGAATAGGGACGAAGCTTATGCCTCGACAGTCAATCTCAATCCAATTGTTTTGCACCATGAGAGATTATCAAAAGATCGAAGCACGGGCCTAAAGAAATGTAGGTATGCAGTGTGCGATCCCTCTTCAATGTCAGCAGATGTGAGATTTGTTCGCAACAAAGTTAAGGAACCAGGAGGCGTCCCTCTCATTCCAACCTGTGTAAGGAGAAAAGCTGACATAAGACCGTAGCGAGTAGAATAAAACAAAACACTTGCAACCTCATTTCTGTGAAGTTCGCTGCAAATCCGAGTTGGATATCATATTCAATTCCACCAAATATCAAAGAGATAAAGAAGTGTGTCTTGCCTAGAATGAGAAGATGCACACTCGATCCATGTAGCGTAGATTCCCTGGTCTCTCACTCTGCGAAAAAAAAACCATGCTGATATACGTATGTGGTTGGGACAACCATATGGAGCATAGCATCTAACTCAATTTGCGATCGCAACGCTGTCTATATATATTTACTCTCATACTGGATGAGCTCATGGACAGCGCTTTCAAAATTATGGACGAACCATCTAAGAATAAGATGAGATGTCTAGTACACATATTCATCCATGGACCACTCTCGAAGACAGCTTCCGAGCAACAATTGAACAAATGATCAATACAACACTCATTAGATCTTGTACAGTCACAAGATACGTCCTATCCATTGGTAAACAAGGCAGCGGTTATCATCATTTTATAAGTCCTTTCCCGACAGCAACAGGGTAGCAGATCCAAGAGCCACTTTTCATGGATATGAAATGCGATGTAAACAGAGATGGCACAGACTGTTTACATAAAATGACTGGCGACAAAACCCAGTTTGTGGTGTATGCATAATGCTCCAGAAGGCTCTGTCTTAAACATAATTATCAAACATCTATTTGAATATTATTCCTCGTTTTGTAAGAGATCTGAGGAAGCCTAATGGCTCAAGAACTAAACTGCTAGGCAGATAAATAATTTATTCATTACGACGGCAAATAAGTAATTTATGGATTACGACCCTGAAGTGCAGCAAAGAGTCTTCCATACTTTGCACTTGCAGCTCATTGGGAAGAACTTAAGAGATAGCAATTATCCCAAGTATGAAAATGCTCCGTGAAGTTGTTAGTCTAGCACAAATAGTATTTTCGTTTTTTTGGCAAGAACACCTTCAATTTCTTGAATGAATTGTGTCTTAGCACAAACAGTTAAACAACCAATTTTTTCTTTTGTACAAAGAACATGTGTGGTCATGTCTAAGGAAATTATATCGTATGGTTATCTGCAAATCAAAATTTCATTAAAGGAGTGTGCTGCACAAGAAACCCAAAGTCCAGTTATCATTATCAAGCCATAGCAAAGTAGGATGACAATTGTTATTAAGAAGCTTTTTTACTCACAGGTAAATGTCATCTGTACGAATCTCAGGAAATAGATTAATGTAGAAACGAAAGCCATCAGGGCTTATGTCCCGGCATAGTAAACCTGCCAAAGAGCAAAGCAATGTAAGAACACTTGTTGCAATAGCACTCCAGCCATTTCAACATTATTTTTTTCTCTCTCTAAGAGCCACGTACCTCGGCTCTCAGCAGTTAAGAGGTGCTCCTTGGCCATTGCTGGAGCAATTCCTAGGGTCATGGCAGCATCACCAGCACTTACACCCATCTGAAGGGCGTCAGGCCGTGTAATGAGCAACTTGATTCTAGCAAAAACCTATAAACAGCATCCCTCAGTTATTATCAGGCAAAGTTGGATATAAGTAATTAGAGTACTATTACTTCCATGGGCAATATAAACCAAATAGCCCACATGCCTCAGTAGTTCCTTCTGTCAAAGGAGACGTACATATCCCACATTCATCATTGGATATTGGACAACTCTTTATCATGACCAATTTTGGCAGCCTCTTACCTCAAACTATAAAATTCTCTCTCTTAGAGAGGGTGTCTACTTTCTAGAGAGCATGAGCAAGTGGCATGTCTATGAAAACCACAGTCCATAATGCAGTTCCCAAAGAAAAACTTATATAGCAGCTGCAAGCATAACAACATTTCATCTCGCCAGTTTAAACTGAACACAGACAACAGAACATGGGGCATTTCTCCCCAAAGTAAACTCGATCAACACCTTCATAGATTAGAAAGCAAGTGAAAGATCACCTCTTCATCACTGTGGGACTTATTCTGGATAACCATTACTCCACTATCAAACTTCCGAAGCATTACAGGACTGAGAGAAGGGACAGCTCCATTAGTATATATAAAAAATCAGGCCATCTCAAAACAAATAATAATTATACTGACATCACTCAACTAGATGGAAAATGTCTTACACATCAAACTTCTCCCACAGAGAACATGCTCGCAACAGATCCTCCGGAGAGATCAGTTCTGTGCCCCGAGCCCGGTTAAAAAGGCAGTACATGTCTATAAGATTAATCATTCCTCCAGACCTCTCAAGAGGAATCTTCACAAAATCTGCTAACTAAGAGCCAAAAAAGGATAATTAACCTTTTGTTATTAAAAAAAAAAGAACCAAGAACCTAAGATTATAATACAAATAATCACATAGTACAAATAGAATGACACAAGCAGTCCATTTCTTAGAATTTGGAACATATTAACCATGAGTATTAGAGACAAGCTTCAGTATAGAATAACTGCACAACTGCTAAAAGGAGCAAATGGTGAATAATTCCACCATAAGTGCTTTGTAACAGTATGCATCTCATCATCTAAGGCCAACAAGGCAACACAAAAAGAAGCAAGGAAATCAGGCTCTATAAGACAAGAAGTAGAAAATGGAACAAATTCCTCATGAACTGGAATGCACGCCCTCAGATTGTAATTCACGAAGCATATACCAGCAAAGTCCTTATGGAAAAAGCTTTGAAACAAGCAGTTCAATTTTTTTTCCCCAACTCCAGCCATTGATCATTGGGATCCCCACATGCATAGAATAGAGATGAAACACCTCCATAATTTCTACCTTGAGGTGTATCCTTTTCAATGCTGTAATACTTTCAAAGAGTAGTTCATCCTGTTCTCTAATATCACATCAAAGGCTCAGCCTCATACATCCATAGAGAATGCTTTCTCACGTCCCACAGCATGTCATCCTATTCCAAATTCAGGGTACATTTACGTGTTCTTTTTATGAGTGTTCCACAGGCAGGAAGCTGAAAAGCTTATCAACATTATCTCACTTAGATGACATCATGCTGCAGTAGAAGGTGTAGACCCGCTGTACCTACTAAATAAACTGCTACAGAAGGAATACATTAATTTTCCCCCATGTACACAGGAGGATAAACACTGAACGTGCCGTTATTCAAATAATAACCACATATCAAATACAATAGCCAGATTCGACCCAGAAACAACTACAGCGGCCATCCAGCAAAAAGCACATTAATAATATCTCTTCCCATGCATTCTTCAGATGTTCCAATTTCTGGGAGGTCTACATTGCACAAAAACCAGGAATCATACGAAAAATATGAAGCTCCTGTTAGATGTATGCACTCCCATGCTAACACTCAATAGGATAAAATATGCACCACCGTCAACTTTGTTCTACAAATACTTTTTTTAACCACTGTTGTGAAAGCATTACACTAAATAAGTATTAACCGCAACCCTATTTTACACTGTCATGTTGAGACAGAGATATAGAATCAACACATTTACTATGTAAATGCCAACCAAAAGCCAGGAGTTCTATTTTTAAGTACTCGTCCCAAGTCCTGCTCAGCAGTGTTACAGATGCAAACAATCAATAAGAAAAGAATTGCATTTTTTAAGTAAATGGCAAGAGAAGAGGACCTGCCGGGATAGTTGCTGGTGATACAAAGCACCGGCCGACTCTTTTGTAACTGGAGAAACAATACCAACACTCAACAACCAATCCTGTATTTCTTCTTTTGAACCTAATTCCTCGTCATTTGACGATCCAGCTTGAGATGGGCCAGATAAAAGTTTCAACCTCATTTTCTCAGCAAGCATCACCATCTCTTTTGCTTTACTCTGCAGGCACACAGCAACATTGAAATAAGAATATGGAACCCTCAGTGTAATCCACTCATTGACAGCAGAAGAGCTATAGAACAGAACAGACAGTCATAGTTGCTGTTTGCCATAGAAAAGGAGAAGTCCATCTGCCTAGGATTTCCTCTTTCTTCAGGCTTTTTCAGCAGCGCAGTTACATGGATAGTAAGCTTAAAATTGAGTCTTTTCTCCTTCCCATTTTTCTCATCCCAAAGCAACGCCGTGTGCAAAATGTTATGCTAGTCAACATAAGCATAAAATAAGACAATTCCCTCAAATCATTACACCTTAGAGCAGATTAGTTCATACCGAAAGGGTCCAATGAACATTTTCTGAAAGAAAATCCAAATGTGCCAAACAAGGACAGAGAAATCGAACTCTTTAACTGCTGCATATCCTTCTCCCAATAAGGCCGGGACAACCTCAATTAGTCCATCCCAAATAATCACGTCAATATTTTACCATTTCAGTATAGAAGTCAATCAAGCAATCAAACTAGACCACAATGCTGAGAATCTAAATCCTCTACCCCCCAACCTACCCGTCCTAAATAGTTCTTAGCAATGTCAATCAAACAAATCGAATTTGTAGGTATTACATTACCATGAGTGCATTCAAGTCCTGAAAAGCATCCTGCAAGCTCTTATCAGTGCTCTCCCACATCTCCTGTTCTCTCCTCAGTATCCCCGCGACCCCAACCACTCTCATTCCTCTCGAATCGAACCCGCTCGAACTGGCACTTGACTCCACAACCAAACTCGACCCTGAACTCGCGCTCTCACTCACCTTCTCTCTCTCCCAGACCCTAGCGCCCCAATTCTGCCTAAATTTGTCCACAAACGCCTCCACGTCATCCTTCCCTCTCATCACCAGCGTCACCACGAGCGACCTCGTCCCCGTGCCGCCCACTCGCCCGTCCGAGCCAACGGACAACTGGACCTTGAGCCGCGGCGACGCAAACATCGACTTGATTGATTTCTTCAGCGAGAATATGTGCGTGACGGACGCGAGGGAGACATAGGAGGCGGTGTTGGCGGCGGCGGCGGCGGCGGCGGACGAGTCGGAGACGAAGATGAGGCGGTGAGTCGTGAGGATCAAGAAGGACGACCTGAGGTGAATGGAGGAGCTAAGCGGCGGCGAGCCTTCGGGTTCGAGCTCGACGTTGGAGAGGAGAGAGCACTCGATCTCGTTGGGGAGGAGAATCGGGCGGCCGCTGGTGGTAAGCTCCGCCGTAGGGAGGGCGGCGCCGGCCATCGATTGAGCTTAATCTCGCACAGATTGAAGCTGGATGAGTGTTCGAATCGCTGCCGATCCTTCTACGTTGGTTCGCCTTATTCTCGTTCGTATGAATCCTCGTTATGGCGGGGGAGGAAAAACGACGCCACAAGGAGGCGCGGGGCGAGACGAGGAAGAGAGTTGACTAGGAGGAGGACGAAGGTGGCTGCGGACGGCGGAGGTGGAGGTGCATCGACCGATCAGCCTCGGCGAGTTTGACCGGGCGAGCGCGCTGGGCTCCGCTACTTGGGCGGTGTCTGCTTTGGAAGAACTCTAAGATTGGCGCAATGCCGAATTGGACAGTGATGGACCTCGACGTCCGAATGTGATCAGCCCTCGGCCTTCCTCGAAATCGAGTGGGTCGGATCGGACCGCAGCCATTCGACCCGGATTTGGCCGGCCTTACCAATTTAAGATTTCGAGGAAAATGAATAATTTTAGAAACATTCTTTAAGATAAATAATTACTTGTACCTTCTGAAATAATTAAATAGTATTGTGTAAAAATTATCGACAATAATTTATATCTAAATATTGTTGTTTTGTAAGTGATATTAGCGCTCTTATTTTTAAGAAAATATTTTCTAATTATTCATTTTTCGCAAAACAAACAAAACCTGAAAATAGAAAAATTACACACGAGTCTCTCGTAATACTCATGAGTAACTAAATAATAAAAATATATAGTTTTTCAATACATTGATGATTGATTTACTCAAATACGGTCAATTTTTAAAAATTTAGGCTCCGTTTGTTTCTCGAAAAAAAAATTCCGGAATTTTTTTTTTTCCAAATTTTACAGCTTTTGGTTCACAAAAAATAAACTAGTCAAGAAAAATTTCAGCAATGGAAAGAACACTTTCAAAAGTGGGGAAAATGATTTCCTCTCTTTGAAAAGAGGAAATCATTTTCTATTGTCTTTCCTCTTTGCACTCTTCCAACTTCATTTTCTTTTCTTTTTTCTTTTTTTATTTTCTTTTTATTTTCTTTTTCTTTTTCTTTTTCTTTTTTCCTTTTCCTCGGTCGGCAAAGCTCGAACTCGCCAGATTTGGCGAGCTCAAGTCCTTGCGAGTTGCGGCGAGCTCAAAGCTCTCCGATCTGGCGAGGCCACCGATGATGAAAAAGCGTCAACGAGAAAGGCCACCAAAACCTTTCACTGTTTGAGGCCGACCCTAACAAACTCAGTGGTCGACTCGGACTCATGTCTCTCTCTCACTCTGTTACTACATATATTGTTCAAGTGGATGTAGTTGTAGAGAAAGAGAGAGAGTAGTCATCGAAATTGCTCGACTTCTGGCGAGCTAGAGCCTCGTCGGCTTTGGGCGAGCTCATCCCTCGCCTGTGGCTGGTCGCCAGCTATCACTGAGGCTAGTGACTGGCCTAGGAAGGAGGAAAAAATTTAAAAAAAAAATCGAGTTTTTTGGTAATTTTTTTCAAGAAAACCAAATCAGATTTTTCATTACAAGAAGAAAGAAACTATTTTTAGTACATTTTCAGGTTTTAACTAAACACTGAAATATATATATTAAAAGTGCTCTAAACTTTTTTTATTTAGAGTGTTCAATAAATGTTTGGGAAAATTTCAAAAAAAATGCCTCAAATGACCTCATTTTCTCAAATAAGGGCCTAAAATAGATATTGTTTCAAATAAGGGTCTAAAGTACCCTATTTGTTTCAAAGAATGGCCTGGCCATGGTATTCTCATCCTTTTACATTTTTGGATTTTGTTTTCCTATTTTCCTTTTCTTTTTTTCTTTTTTGCTTTCCTTTTTCCTTTTTTTTTCCTCTTCCACCTCACGGCCGCCCTCTCTCCGAAAATTAGGGATGTCAAAACTGAACCAAGAATAGAACTGAAATTTCGTTCATTTTCAGTTCAGTTCGAATAGTTGAAAGAACCACGATTTTTTTTTCGGTTCAGTTTTTTTTTTTGTACCGTTCAGTTAACTGAACCAAACCATAAAAATAAAACTTAAAAACTTAAGCTCACTGTTGCCATGGAAGATGACATCGTGGACTTGCCTCCGGGCTTCAGATTCCACTCGACAGACAAGAAGATCATCACTCACTACCTCGCCAAGAAAGTCCTCAACCCCAATTTCGCCGCCTGCGCCATTGTAAGTCCTCGTCATTTCCGATCTCTCTTCCATTCGATCGAAACGAAAGCGTGATCAGCAAATCAGTCTGAGAAGAGTACATGGCCCAAGTAAGGAACCGGCGAACCAATCCTATGTTGTTTCTTCAAGCCCAAGCCCTCAAGATTAAACCTCACCACAAAAACCTCGCGATTTTGTAGTTCGAAGGTCACGTTCATTCCAACTGCAGATTCACAAGCTCAGAGACACGGAAATGACTACACCCTCCTCATTTTGCCTCCTCAAGCGCGCATTTTCCACCTCCCTGCCAACCAGCGACTCGGTCACCACCCTCAAATCGGCCCACGATTTCCTCTACAAGGAACGCAGCTGGAAGCGCCTGGTCACGCAGTTCAAGAAGTCGTCGGCTTTCGACCATTTCCGCACCCAAATCGGCACGTACCAGTACGCCGTCCGGCGCCTTGCCTCCGCCAGGTGCTTCGACATGATCGGAAGGCGATGGCGTGGGGCTTCTTGGCATGTATGAGCTGAAGATGAGGATGAAGCAGAAACAGGAAGAAGAAGGAGAGAGTGGGGATTAGGGTTCGATTGGGATTGGCAATGAACATGGTGACAGATTCGATTCGGTCGTATCGAAAATTTTTGGTCTGGTTCAGATGGTTTGCGAATTACGGGTTCTCTGAAGGGAGGAGGAGGAGGAGGAGGAGGAGGAGGTGGGTTTCGGGTGGGGGTAGAGAGAAATAGTGGGCAGCTTGGGATACAGCTGGGTAGGGCCGCTTGGGAAAGGAGCTGCACTGATTTACCAAAAATCATGAATGGAACTGAACTGGATTTTTCAGTTCGGTTCGTTTCTGAATTAGTTTTGGTTCAGTTCAAGTGTCTATTTCAATGGTTCAGTTCGGTTCGATTTTTCAAAAAATCGAACTGAACTGAACCATCGACACCTTTAACGAAAATGTAAAAAGACGCGGTTGTCTTCTCTCACAGGCCTTCCTTCAGCAACTGGGATAACCTGCAACATCTGATCCCGAGAGAAGAAAACAAAATTAATCACAAACAACTCGGTAATCCATGACCAAACCAGTGAATCAAGCGGGCTTCTCTAGCTCAATCAATGTAGGATCGGACGAAACTGAAAGCAACGTAAACACTCGGAGGGTTGAGTTTCGGAGCTCGAGCCATTGATAAAAAAGACAATAAAAATCAAAAAATGAAAATCTCCAAATACCTGGAATGGCCTGATAACCCGGGGCCTGGTACAGAGGAGGAGCAAGGGTTTTATTCAAGCTTTGTCCCTGCCACCAACACCCAGAACTCGGCCATCGCCAGCGAGATCTTCTATATTCTCGTTCGCGACCTTCCCCTCGCCGGTGGCCGCGAGTTCGGCCCTCGCCTGTGGCCAGCGAGGCCGCCCAGCCCACAGCCACCGGCGAGGCAAGGTGGAAGAGAAGAAAAAAGGAAAAAGGAAAGCAAAAACGAAAAAAGGAAAAAAAATCAAAAAATGTAAAAAGACGAAAAATACATTAGTCATACCCTTCTTTGAACGAAGAGAGCACTTCAGGCTCTTATTTGAAATAAAGTCTACTTTAACCATTTTTTGAGAAAATGAGAGCAATTCGAACCCTTTTTTAAAATTTTCCCTATTTGTTTTGAACTACTCCAGAACTATGGCTCGTTCAGCGTAGAACAAATGCCCCCACCAAACGTCCAGCCTCGCTTTTACTTTATGCGATTTGCTATTTGGAAATTTTGAAATGTACTTTGAAATAATAAGTATTGACCTCACTCAGCAGTCGGCACTATAACCCGTTAACTTTGGGAAAAATTCCAAATAAGGGTCCGAAGTCCTCTCATTTTTTCAAATAAAAGCCTCAAATGAACCTTGTTTTAAATAAGAGCCTAAAGGCTGGAGTGCCCTCATTTTCTCGAACAAGGGTCTGAAGTGAATGTTATTTTAAATAAGAGCCTGAAGTGGCCATGAAATCTCAAAAATGACCTAATTTCAAAGGCATTTTTTTCTTTTTCCTTATTTGATTTTTTATTTTTTATTAGACTTTTCCTTTTTCTATTTCCTTAAAAATTAACAATATATATATACACACACACAGAGGCGGGAGGGGCAGCCCTCCAGACCTGTGGCCGCCTCCTCACCGCCGGGGGTGGGGGGCGGCGAAGGCCAACGACCCCGCCAACCAGAGGCAAGGGTTAGCTGTCCCTCGCCAAAACAGGGAGAGGGACGGGCCCTCTCCCGAATCTAGGCGGGGGTCGCCGGCCCCCGCCCTAACCAAGGGAGGGCCGGCAACCCCCCGGTCCTGAGCGAGGGCTGGCGGCCAGCCCTCCCACCTGTGTGGCTATTTTTGATTTATTTTTATTTTTTAAAAATAGAGAAAAAAATAAACAAAAAATCAAAATGGGAAATGAAGAAAATGCCTAGCCTTTTTTTTAAACCCTATGGCCACTTCAAGCCCGTATTTGAAACATACTATGTTACTTCAGGCCCTTATTTAAAATAATATTCATTTGGGACCCTTATTTAAAATAATGTTCATTTGGGACCATTATTTGAGAAAATGAGAGGACTTCAGGCCCTTATTTGGAATTTTTCCTTAACTTTGACCCCATAGACTTTCATCAACCGTGTTTTTAAATGCTAAGGGCCTGTTTGGTAACGTTTCTATTCCAAAAAAGTGATTCTGATTAGAATCAATTTTTTTGAATCTGTTCCCTAGATGAGTTTTAGAAAATCAGAACGCGCTTGGTAACTACACAAAATTTCTGTTCTGGGAAATAATTTCTCTTCCCAATTTGCCATTTAAATCAAATAATTACATAATCACATTTGATAACTTTCCTCAGACCCCACAATTGTGATCCTCTTGCACCATTACATCTTTTTGGCCAAAATAGGGATGCTTCAGATGCGGATAGTCGCTCATGTAGCATGGTACTCCAGCAAAAATCAGGCAGGGTTTAGGAAAAATCAAAAGGCAAAATCACCAAAAATAGAATTGGACAATTGAATAGACTCGTTTCCTATTTTTTGAGATTTTTTGGAAATTTTCAGAACGATTTGCCAATGAGGGGAAAAATCATCATTCGGGAGAAATTGAAAGGCAAAATCGTCAAAAATAGGATTGGCCAGTTAAAATGACCCAACTCCTAATTTTTGAGATTTTTTTTGGAATTTTTGGAATTTTTTCTGAATTTTTTCAAAATTTTTAGAATTTTTTAGAATTTTCCATTTTTTTGGATTTTTTTTAATCATTTTCTGATTTTGTTATTATTTTCTGAAATTTTTATTTAAAAAAAATTATTCGGACAGGGTCGGGTTGACTAGGCCCACGCCTCGCAGGCGCCCTACAAAAGTGAGAGAAGACTATTGTTACCTTTTTTATTCTCAAAAGTGTTCTTTTTCTTGAGAAACAACTTTTTTTGTTTCTCAAAATTGGTCCAAAAGTGTTCCCAAGAGCAGAATCAGAATCAGAATCATTTGCGTTACCAAACATATTTCTGATCCTTTTTTGTTCAGAGGAACAGAAAGGAACAGAAACGTTACCAAACAGGGCCAAAGACTTTTACAAAAAGAAAGTCATATTTTGTACTTACAAAGACATTAAATTTACACCGGTCAAATATTGAACAATTGATATCCAATTGACAATTACACGCAAGTAAATAACAATAATCTCGAAGTTGAATTATTTAGACGCTATCTTTTTTTTAGTAATATGTTTGGAAATGAGATAATTTCCTTATTAACGATGATCGCTGACAAGGTCGGAATGATTATACGGGGCGGAATTAGCCAAATCAGAACTCGAACTGCATATCCCGCGTGTAACCAAGGTCGTTAAGATGAGCCGCCATTGCCTTGTTCATGGGCGGAGGACCACACCTTAGTATCTGCAAAAAATTATAGACGAGCATTAAAAATAACTTAAATGAACCGAATCATACTTTAGTTTGAAAGCTAAGGATTTCTCAAAATCATGAAAAAGTGCATTTTTTCTTGAAGAATAAGAATGAAAAAATTTGAAGCTCCACAAAACGCATATAACATTCACCAAAAGAAAAATGCAGGGAGAACCAAAATTTCTACCTCGATATTTACTTAAAAATGACCACTTGAAATAATTAACCAACGAAAAATGTTTCCATTAGCGATAATTATAGATGTCGAAACATATCTTTCATTTATTTTTATAAGTGATTATTTTTAGGAAAATATTTTTTAAACCATTCATTTTTCGCGAAACAAACGGAGCTCAAGGAGATGAGCTTTTTCCAATAGAATGAATTGCAGAAACACGCTAATGCAGACATTAACCTGTATATCAGAAGCTGGTGGCGGGCAGTGGGTTCGGATAATCTCCTTCGTTACATACCCGACTCCACCATTCCAATTCTCGGGAGGCTGAAAAATAATGGCGAAGATCAATTAACGGCGAGATTAATTTCCGGGGCGACGCACCGGCATAAACAGTGCATAAATAACCGATGAACATGCTTGATATATTTGCCGTGTTAAAAAGCGAAAATTTATTTCGACTGAAAAAAAAGCGAAGATTTAGAAAGCCACCTGAGGTTTTTCCCATCACTGACCTGATCAAGAACATAGTACACTTCGAAACGGTCGGGAAATTTCTTGGCAAAGGTGTCCAGTTCATCCTGCGAATATTTTAGGAAGCCATTAGGACGCAATCGCTCTGTACTCATTAGGAAGGGTGAATATATTCGGTTTATTTTTGCGAAAAAATAAATGATTTGAAAATATTTTGTTATTAACAACAATTTATGCTCAAATTTTTTTGTGAATTCAGTTTTCGCGAAACAATCGGAGCCTAAGATGATGAATTCGATTGCAAGTTGGGAAGGAGAAAAATTGAGAAGAAATACGCGCGTACCTTCAAGAGTATGTCCTCGACGGTAACATTGGCGTAAACGAGGTGTGCTTTCGTTTCGTCTTTTGGGTTGTCCAATATCGCGCGAATAAGCTGCTTCGAAATTAAAAGAAAAAAAGCTCGGAAAAACAGAAAAGATAAATAACAAGGAGAAAAGGACTGTGCAGGAGGTAATGAGGATATGGAAGCATTGCCTGAAACATGGGGGTAATGCCGGAGCCTCCAGCAAGCATCCCGAACGCGCGAGCTTGACCGGGCTTATACTTGAATCGTCCCTTGAGATGAGATGAGCAGAAAATGTTACGTTCTGCTGACCAGCTAAATTGAGAGGAGAGCAATCATCGGGCTCGTGTTAGACTAAGCTGAGCTTTGAAGTTAGGCCTAATTTGTCGCCCAGGCTCGCCTGTCGGCCGTCACAACCGACAGGTTGAGTCTCATAGTTGGAAAAATTGTCCAAAAAATCCTAAACGTATTGTACTTCGATCAATTTAGTCCTAAACTTTTTAATTATGCAAATTGAGCAACAAACATTTTGACAATTTACTAATTTAGTCCTTCCGGCCAATTTTTGCAGGAAATTGCTGATGCGAATGCCAACCTTCCTACATGACACTGTCTAAGTTGACATGGAAAATTTTTGAATTTTTTTTATTTTTTACTCTCTTTTTTCCCTTTTTAATTGTTAAGAGCTGGTTGGGGGCCACCAATTACTGGGCAAGACCTTGCGAGCCCTCGGCAGTTGAGGGCCGCGAGCCTTGCCAGCTGCTGGCGGGGGTCACTAGGCCTTGGCCGATGGTCGTCAGCTCCTAGCGGGCCCTTAACAATAAAAAAATTAGTAAAAAGTTCAAAAAAGTTTCACTTCAGTGTCAATCGTGCCACGTAGGACAGCCGGCGTCTACGTAAACAATTTCCAGCCAAAATTGACCGGAATAACTAAATTGGCAATTTGTCCAAAGTTTTGGGACACAATATGCACAGTTAAAATATTTATGACCGAATTGATAAAATTGCAATAAATTTAGTGCTTTTTGAATAATTTTCTCCCTCATAGCTAGATATTTTTTCCCGAGCCCGCAAAAAGTTAACTTTCCGGACCCGTTTGGCCCAGCAATCCCATGAGCAGTTAGGCCCACGTTCAGATCAAATTGGAAGCAGCTAGCCAACCAGTAGCGTGCACATATCATCCACAACTTAACTTTGAAGCATTATAGAACTGATTCTGATTGGTACCTTTGGTCCTTTAACGGGAAGGTAGTCACCTTCACGCATCTCTCTGAAATGGTGAGACATCCTTCCTTTTGGGTACATCTAGAGCATTCACCAGATCAACCCATTATAACTTGGTCAAATCACAAATTTATTTTGCAATAATAGCAGATTAACATAGCTTAATTAACGATTTATCTTAATGACGATATGTATACCTTCACGACCAATTCGAAGTAGCCAAGATCAGAGTCCAAAGTGATGGGAGTGTACGGCCTGATAACTTCATCACCATCTCTGTCCTTTCCTCTGCTCGACGCAGATCAGAGAAAATCACATTTTGTGAACACATAACTATTAATTTTGTTAGTATACCTGCAAATTATGTGTTGCCCCACGGGAAGTCCCAAGACCGAAGTTGGGGTGGGAAGAGCGAATCTGAATCTCGCGGAATTAGGGCTGATCGGGATCTTCTCGATGAGCCTGAATTCCTTGAACTTCTCGGGATCCAAGCAGCCTTAGCGAAACCGTAAGAGGATCCCGAAAGATGTATTAGAATCGGCACGACAAGATGATCGGATCGGGTCAATTTCATCAGACCAACGATCCGTCTCGACATATAGAGTTTGCAAGAATCAATCCGCGTAAAATTAGGTGGTAAAACATGTCTCATTCGCTTGGAAGATTTAGAAATCAAAATTATTTTCCCTCTCTCGTTGGATTGAAGCACACGTCTCTAGGGTCAGCTGAACCGCATTCGATTCGCTTCCATCCAAGAAACCACGTCTTGTCTACATGTTACGGTAAAAAACCCGGAAAGGTGCCCATCAAAATTCCCCCCTTTTTTTTTCACGCCATTGTCTGAATTTCTAATTAGGGGCATGAAATGATACAATGATCGATGGCTAAACCCTAAAACGAGAAATCGAGACGACAGCAGCTAAGCTATAGATAGATCAAGGACCACGTGGCAAAATGGGACAAATTAGGGTTGTTACTAAGGTCGAAAATCACAGCTCATCCACATAGATTGTACTACGATGCTGATAAGAAAAACACCCCTCCATAAAAACCAAAAAAAGAAAAAGAAAAAAAAAGTTCGAATTTTCCACGAACCTCTCGATCTGCTCCTCTTGAGAAGGTAGATGATCCCAGAAATCAGAATCGCGACCAGTGCCAATGCAACGCCGATCGCGTTCTCTCGTATCGATTCGAGAAGCTCCATTTTGAGGATGAATTCGAAGGAGGGGATGTGGAAAAATGGTTTCAGCTGTCTTTCGTGGAAAAAAAGAAAAAAGAAAAAAAGGTTAAAACATGAATTTTGATTATCACAACCATGTTTTATATGTCGTTGCTTCTTCTTTTGTTCTTTCCTTGTGATATGCTTTGCCTTGGACATGGGTTTTGGCATCCATCGACGGCAAGAAGAATCAAGGGAGGTATCAATGGAAAGAAAACTGATGGTTTAGCATATTGAAAATTCAAATTCCAAAGCTTAAGGGTGCGTTTGGTTGGGGGAAAACATATTTCAAGAAAATGGTTAGTTTTTTCTATGTTTGGTGATATGTGACCGAAAATATTTTTTGGTGTTTGGATATCATTTGAAAAATAATTTTTTTTGTCGTGTTTTTGAAAAATGATTTCAATCTCATGCTAAAAAAAAAATTTGGAATTTATATTTATATTTATTTATTTTCTTTCTTTTTCTTTTTCTTTTTCTTTCTTCCTCTACTGTGACCAGCCTGGGGCGGCCACGGGCGAGCTTGAGCTTGCCGACCCATGTCTGTGGCCGGTCGTCGGCTGTCGTCGAGGCCTGGTGACTGGCGAAGGAAGAAGAAAAAGACAAAAAGAAGAAAAGAAAATAATAACAAAAATATAAAAATACAAAACATAAAATGTAAAAAATAAAAATAAAAAATCAAAGAATTTGAGATGAGCAATTCCGAAAAGCGTTTTCACCTCTTTAGATTTAAGAATTCACTTTTCTCAATTTTATGCATGAAATTTTCATTGACCGATTTTTTTTTTTCCGTTAACTAAGTCATTTTCGGTAAAATAAACGAGTGAAAGTACGAAAAACCAATTTCTGGAGAACACTTTCATTGAAGCAAACTTGACGAAGCGAGTTCATATTTATACTAGAGATCTATTTGTTTCAAGAAAAGTTATTTCCAGGAAATTATTTTTCGACTTTCTGGTGTTTGAATGATGGAAAACTAATCGACCTAATTTTTTTTTTCATGACTCAAAACAAGAAGCTTATATTGGTAGGAGATCGACTTCCCCTTTTGGCAAGAACCGCCAAACAAACGAAAACAAAATGATTTCCTTGAAGATGATTTTCATGGAAAATATCTTCTCTCGTTTTCAATAAAACAAACGCACTCCAAAAACATATAAATCACTTAAATATGTGATGTAGGATACTTTAACACGCCTTCTCGCTTGCAAAGTCGGATTAGGAACTACCCACGTGGATTCAACGAGCATGCGAAATGAACGGGACATGATCTATGGCTTCGATATCGTGTTAGAAAATCCATTCCAAAAATTTAAAAGTTGTAGCCGGAGAAATTATCACCATGGGGAAGAGAAGTATAGTTTCCACGGAATCATTGTGTCTTCTGATAACAGAAAAGGAGCAATTCGGGCAATAACGTGGCTGGGAATTAAAGAAACACTGGACAACATCATATGGATTCGAGGCAACGTCAGGGGTCGGTGAGAAAATACGGATGCATGGTGGGTGGAGACGAGAACTCCATTTTTTATTGGGTACATTATTTATTTTATTTTATTTTCATTCTATATATAAGTTGGAGAAAGTAGTAATATGTTTATATATTAGAATTAACGGACTCTAACGGTACAATGTGTTATTTCTTTTTGTGTAGAAGTGGATGGAAGAATTCAAGATTCTGGACGGCTACGACCGAGCCAAACTCCGTTAGGGTCGTGGCGGTTGCGTTTGGCCTTTTTTTTTTTCTTTTTTTTTTTTTCATCCGGGGCTTAACTTTATGGAAAATCATAGAGATTAGGCCGAAAAAACTTCGGATGCGCTCGTCGCGTCGCACGACCACATTCACGTGTCACGATCGATCGTTCTGGTTTCAATTCAGTCCGCTTTGAAACCGTCAGTACGAAATCGCTCTGGTTTCTCGTCAGCTAATCGAGCAAATTTCTCCGCTAGCGGATGAGTATTTTTCCACGAGGGTAGTCTCTTGACATCCATGGAATTTAGTAACATCTTTCAATCATTGAGAACCTCGCTCCGAACAAAGGGCGAGAAACGCCGACCGGCAACCACTTAGTGTCCTTCGACGCTAGCAATTTCTCGCGTTGAGAACTAAAGTAATGTTATTCGTGTCGCCAAATGCGAAAAATTAGATCAATTTTTTTAACTTTTTATTAGGTCCATTGCCGGTGCAAGGAATTATTTACGCGCTCATCGACGCCTATACATAGAAGTAGCTAATGAAAAGAGAAGTGTCCCTTTCCAAGTTGTTGCATCCTCCCCTAAGCCCTAATTTGTCTATTTTCCTACCCTTCGCCATCGTCCTTTTCTTATCCTACCCTCGCGTATCGACATACGAAACACCTCCAATAATTCATGATTCGACGGTTTATTAGTCGCGAAATTTGACATCGTATTCTCCTTTCCTAACATTTTTTCTTCCCGCTTAGGTTTCGTTTCTTTCGCGAAAAATGAATAATTGAAAAAATATTTTCCTGGAAATTTTTATATCAGTTTAGAGAGATGCAATTAACAATATCGCCTCTCTAAAATCACTATGTCTTTGCAATGGGGGCTTTGGTGCTTCCCTTTTGAATAAATATCAATGTGTTCTTTTTCAATGTAAAAAATTCACATCTCGAGGGGAAAAAAAAAAAAGGTGTGAAAATCACATGCGTGGAGTCAAGGTCAACCACCATCTAGAAAGCATGTATTTCGGATCAAGAAGACGTGGGGAGCGGGCCTCTATTGACCATTCTTTAATCAAGTAACACGTAATTCCAAAATTCGATCAATCTTGGACAGCCCTATTAAATGGAATTGGTGAAAGAATGATGTCCTTTCTAGAACCCAATTACGAATGGGTTTCAACTCATTCGTCGCTTACCATTTGTACATGGAATTGATTATATAACAGTTTTTGGGTGACTATTATACTAACAGTCGGTTTTGTGGTACAAAAATAAATAATTTAAAATTTAAAATTATTGTGTGATTCACTCTTTTAAGATTTCGTGGCTCACTACCTGCCGTTATTCTAACCGTCGCCCACAGATTGTTACGCTAGCAAAGTCCATATAAATACCGTACATGTGTGTATACTTTCTTTCGATTATGTCATTCGCCATATTTTTTGTTTGGATAACTATGATAGTAGGCCCTATTTGCCTAGCTATAAATAAATACATGAACAAGGTAGGTGTCGGCCCTACGTAGGGCAATTATGAAATAAATGTTAGGCATTATTAGGACTCGATACTATCTCCAGAATCAATATTCCGTTCTTTTATTTTTCAAAATTGATGGAAAATTAAGGTCCGAAACCGTGTTGCCAAAACGCGAAATTACATGAGGAAGTTGGACGACCTCCTAACTCCTATGTAGTTTGTTTTTGTACCTTTAGATTGTCTGCAACACTTGTATTAATGGGAAGGATTCCTTGGACCTTGTCTAAATGAAGTATAATAGCGTAAGACAGCGATAGAGATTCTCGAGCAAAGGGGAACCTTCGTACACAATAAAATTCGGAATTCGGAATTCGAAATGGGATCGTGCCTACCTTCTGCCACATATTAAATAATATTCAGTTTCGAGGGTTATTACGATTAGAAATCCCGAATCGATATTTTCATGACACATTTACCATTAACTAATTTTCATCTCATAAAAGATCTCAAACCGATCGTCTCATGACACGTTTATTCCAAACTAAATTTCGTCTTAAAAAAAAAAAGGCCAAATTGACCGTACTTAATCCAAATCTACCGCGTTATAGCATTTCTGCCGGTATTCCGTTAAAATGATATTGCATTTACTAAAAAGTTCATCTCCATATTAGTTAGTCCACTAGGGTCGTTTTCTTTAATTCATTGTCGTTTTATGCGCAATTTCATTCTAACACTCAAGCTCGACGGTTCGTTAAACCATATGCAAAACATGATCCACACTTTCCGTCTCTTACCAAAGGAAAAAAAAAAAAATCTTTTCTGTTATTGAGCTCTCTAAAATATTCCAAGCCAGAACCCTTGTTCTATATTTACTTTAAACTAATTTTGTGTTATAAAAAATTTAAATTAACACGTCCGTGCCACATTTAAAATAAATTTAAGGCATAATTAGGGATTTTTTTAGCATATTCCCGTAACGTGAGGGGGCTCTTAGGGGAAAATTAGCTTTCTCAATTTCACTACGTGTTCTTGAGATCTGGTTCCCCAGAACGGCGTCGTTTACGAGGCCCATTTATATTGGAATTTCACGTCGGATTCACGTCACACGCTGATCACCCGAGTTGTCTGGCGCATGTGTTATTATGCCAGTAATTTAACATGGATATTAGACGGAAGTTAACAGAGACGGAGGTTATGTCACGTGTGTATCGCTTTGGTTTTTTTTTTTTTTTTTTGTGGTGATTCTAGAATGAATTTGAGGTAAATGAAGCACGGATGTATCCACTTGTGATTTTTGACGACACTAACTCGTTTTTTTTTTTCTGTTTCTGTGACGCAATATTACAAACGGACCAGACTTTTGCAAATTTATTTTTCTCAGAGGGGTGACACTTTGGTAACTCTCCACGCGATACTTCTGCCGAGAAAAGGAGAGATTAAGGACCTGTATGGTAACCATTCTCATTTTCTGATTCTGTTTCTCGGAACAGTAAAGAATGAGAATCACGTTTGGTAACGCAAATAATTCTGATTCTGTTCCCAGAATCAGTTTTAGAGAATCAGAATCAGTTTTAGAGCAAAATCCAGAAAAAAAAAAGTTGGTTTTGAAAAAAAGAATCACTTTTGAGAATCATAAAATAGAATGAAGTCTCACATCTCTCACTTTTCCATTTCAGTTCTTTCGCCACTTTTCTCTCAACATAATAAAAATAAAATAAAATAAAAATTTAAAAATTTAAAAAATGGAAAATTTTATAAAAAATCATAAAAATATTTAGAAAATCCCTAAAAATAGAAGAAGCTTAGATTAGGCTAGTTTGATATCATTTTCATAGATTTCACTCTTCTGCAAAAAAAAAAGTTGTCGCAGAAGATGAGGGCATCCAACATGCGGATGATAACATATATACTCGTAGCCGTGCGTCACAAAATGTGACCATATGCATGTGGAGCTGGAGCTAAACGCTCACTTGGATTTAGGACAGAAGCTGCAAAATGATAGTGAAGGACTTGTACTTCGTATCAAGGAGAATAATTTGGTTTTTTTTCCCAGTGGGTAATTTTGTTATTCAACTACTATGTTTGCATGTATTTTGGACAAAGCAACATTCAAAGAAAAAAATGAGTTCTTAATATGGGAACTATCCTATGCTTCAATCGAACTTCAAACGTCATGTATTAAAATTTGTGTTTCATTTATGACATGCTAAAAAAATAATGTATTTTAAATTATTTTAGTGTGCATTGGAAATTAGTCTTCAATTTAGGATGAAATTTTACAAAGTAACTACATAATTATTTGACTTCAACGAAAAAAATTAGGAAGAAAAATAGTTTTTCGAAATAGAAATTTTGTGCAGTTATCAAACGCGTTTATATTTCAGGAACAAAAATTTTGGGCAGTTATCAAACGCGTTCTGATTCTCTAAAACTCATCTAGGAACAGAATCAGAAAAAGTCATTTTAATCAGAATTAGTTTTTCGGAACAGAATGGTTACCATACGCAGCCTAAAGAAACCGAAGAGAGGCGGAATCAGCAGCGACGAAGATGAAAGAGATGGTTGTCGCAGTTGCCATTATGAGAGAGAGAGAGAACCAGATCGAACACGAGATCAGAAGAAGAAGAAGAGTAAAGTAACCAAATTTTCTCCCAGCTTTCGAATTTTCGAAAGCGCCAGGTGTTAAAAATCAGGCCTTTTACTGTGTCCGAATCACCATCGACGACGACAAGGTCGATTCTTGATTTTGTGTTTTATGTTTTTGGCGAGGAAAATGGACAAGAAAGAGGATGGAAAGCAGCTCTCCCTCACTCTCTCTCTCACCTCCAATTTGCCAAAGAGGAAGAAGAAACTTGAGTCGTCCTCGTCTCTCGGTTCCGGTCAAATTGAGCCACCTCCTCCGCCATTTGAATAAACCCACCCCCCCGGTCGCACGCTCGCTCGCCCGCCGGTCCTTTCTTCTGGAAGGATTTTCTTGAAAGAAAAATCGCCCCCCTCTTTCTCTCTCCTTCGCTCTCTCTAGAAGATGACTTTTCGACGCCCCTTGTGTGGAAAAAAAAGGAGAGATTCTTATTAATGTTGTTTTTTTTTTCCTTCGTCTCTCGTTGGTGCAATGTCTGATCTTTTCTGATTAAATTGATGGGGTTGTTGTTGTTGTCGCCACCCCGACGACTCATCCTCAATTCTTGCAATCCTCGCCCCACCACCCCCCATCCTCTTCGAGTATGCAATCCAAGTTTGACTTTCTTGAAATTTCGCTTCGTCTTGCCATCCCCCACCACTGAAAGAACACGCATTTTGAACCGCCATCTGTCTGAATTAGAGGGGGAGCTTGAGACCCATCCCTGGGTTCGTCGTCGATTTTACTTCTCTCTCTCTCTCTCTCTCTCTCTCTAGAATACCTTTTTGCACAAGCAACTTGTAGCGACAAGAGCCAGAACGAGAGCATCGATTGCCCATCAAGAGAAAGGTGTGCTCTTTCCTTTAGAATTCGCCTCTCCTGCCAAGTTTCCTTGGTCAATGCTGCTGCTGCAGCTGCTGCTGTTGTAATTTCAAGTGGTTGGCTTGTTTTCTTCATTCTCCTTCTGCTTCTGCTTCTGCCGCTGCTGTTCTCGTTGTGGTTGTTGTGAAGTAATTTTCGATTTCTTGATCGGACGAATCTGGATGGTGCTCTTGGCATGAATTTGTTGAGGGTTGACTTCTTAGTGCTGCTTCTGGTCTGGGGATCATGTCCACAGACCGCCCTCTTCTGATCCCGTCCCCGAGAACCCCTAATACCCCACAAACCCCTTCCATACCCACCTACGCCGATCTTGCAAAACCCAGCTCTGGTGATTTGAAACCCGTCTCTACCATGGAGTCCAATATCACCATTGACAACACCTCTAGTATCGAGTCCAATTACAACTCGTCATCCAGGCGGAGCATTTCCTCGCACCAGTCGAGGATGTCCCGTACAAACTCTGTCAAGGAAGTGATTTTGGCGGATTTAGGATCCAAGCGGGTGCGGCACGGGTCGCGTGGCACGGATTCGGAGTTTACGAGCATGTCCCAGAAAGAAATTAACGATGACGACGCGAGGTTGGTTTACATAAACTATCCCGACCGGACCAACGAGAAGCATAAGTTCACAGGGAACTCGATTCGCACTGCCAAGTATTCACTTATCACTTTCTTGCCTAGAAATTTGTTTGAACAGTTCCATAGAGTTGCATACATTTATTTCTTAGCGATAGCCATACTCAATCAGCTTCCCCAGCTGGCGGTTTTCGGCCGTGGGGCCTCCATAATGCCATTGGCATTTGTCTTGCTAGTTACAGCAATTAAAGATGCATATGAGGATTGGAGGCGGCACCGCGCGGATAGGATAGAGAACAACCGACTGGCGTGGGTATTTGTGAATGGTCAGTTTCAACAGAAGAAATGGAAGGATATTCGGGTTGGAGAAATCATCAAAATTCAGGCAAATGACACTCTTCCATGTGATATGGTGCTGCTTTCGACCAGTGACCCGACCGGAGTTGCTTATGTTCAGACTATTAATTTGGATGGGGAGTCGAATTTGAAAACCCGATATGCGAAGCAAGAGACCCTGCCTAAGGTGCCTGAGAAAGAGAAGATTAGTGGTTTGATCAAGTGCGAGAAACCCAATAGGAACATTTACGGTTTTCAGGCAAATATGGAAGTTGATGGGAAAAGGCTTTCCCTTGGACCTTCCAATATTATTCTTCGTGGATGTGAGCTTAAGAACACTGCCTGGGCGCTTGGAGTTGTAGTATATGCTGGACGGGAGACCAAAGCTATGCTCAACAATGCTGGAGCCCCTTCAAAAAGGAGTAGCCTGGAGACTCGTATGAACTTGGAAATCATCATACTTTCCCTTTTCCTATTTGCTTTGTGCACAGTTGTTTCTTTCCTTGCTGCCGTTTGGTTGAAGCGCCACAAGGATGAGCTAAACATCATTCCATTTTACCGGAAAAAGGACTACTCTGAGGCTACTCCTGACGATTATAACTACTATGGCTGGGGATTGGAAATATTTTTCACATTCCTCATGGCTGTTATTGTCTTCCAAATAATGATTCCCATATCATTATACATCTCTATGGAACTTGTTCGAGTTGGTCAGTCTTACTTCATGATTCGAGATACCAACATGTATGACGAGGCCACAAATTCTCGCTTTCAGTGCAGGGCCTTGAATATAAATGAAGATCTAGGACAGATAAAGTACGTGTTCTCTGACAAAACTGGTACGCTGACCGAAAACAAAATGGTGTTTCAATGTGCGAGCATCTGGGGAGTAGATTACGGTGGTGGAAAAGCTAGTTCTCAGAATGATGGGGTTGGAAACCCAGTTGAAGGTAATACTTATTTATTACGTCCTGTAGTATTTCTGGTGAGGCCTTCTGATTATGCTATTTTTTTATCAACTCGAACCATCATCTTATTCATGATTTCTTATTCCTATCAGTGGACGGGAAGATTCTTAGGCCTAAGATGGCTGTTAAAGTTCACCCTCAGCTTTTGCAACTAGCAAAGAGTGGAAAAGATTCTCCTGAAGGCAAACATGTTCATGATTTCTTCCTTGCGTTGGCTTCATGCAACACATTAGTTCCTTTTTTTGTTGATACTTCTGATCCTTCTGTTGAGTTGATTGACTACCAAGGTGAGTCTCCAGATGAGCAAGCATTGGCTTATGCCGCTGCTGCCTATGGATTCACGCTCATAGAGAGAACTTCTGGTCATATAGTGATTGATATTCAAGGAGAAAGGCAAAGGTAAATTCAACTGTTTGTTTATTTTCTTATGTAACCGCTTTTTCATTTTAAGCAATTCAGAGACTCGTTCGGTTCTTTTCAATTGTTCTTAGGGGAGGGGGTTGTCTTTGTTGCTGGAGCCTGGAATATGGATTTCCGCACTTGCATGAGTGCTGGGTTTTTTAGTAGTTGATGTATTTTGTTCATGGAACATGACATAAAATGGAACTGTTCTAATTCTTCCTTTTGTCCAATGCACCCTAATGGGCAGTGCAGGTTTAATGTCTTGGGTCTGCATGAGTTTGATAGTGACCGGAAAAGGATGTCTGTCATCTTGGGATTCCCTGACAAGACAGTGAAGGTGTTTGTCAAAGGTGCTGATACATCCATGTTTAGTGTGATAGATAGATCACTGGAGAAGAATGCAATACATGCAACTGAGCAGCACCTTCACGCTTATTCCTCTGTGGGTTTGAGAACGCTTGTGGTCGGCATGCGAGAACTAAGCTCTTCAGAATTTGAGCAGTGGCATTCTGCCTTCGAGGCAGCAAGTGCTGCTTTAATGGGTAGGGCTGCTTTGCTTCACAAAGTTGCAAGCAATGTGGAAAACCATCTCTGCATATTGGGCGCTTCTGCAATTGAAGATAAGCTGCAACAAGGGGTGCCAGAAGCCATCGAGTCCCTGAGAACGGCAGCGATTAAGGTTTGGGTATTGACTGGTGACAAGCAAGAAACCGCCATGTCGATTGGCTACTCCTCAAAGCTCCTCACTAGCAAGATGACCCAGATAATAATAAACAGCAACTCCAAACAGTCGTGTAAAAAGAGTTTGGAAGATGGCATTTTGATGTCCAGTAAGCTCACAACTCAGTCCAGCTTCACGAATAACACTGGAGGAAGTTCTGGAGCTGCTGTAACTCTGCTGGCCTTGATTATTGATGGTACAAGTCTTGTATATGTTCTTGATAGCGAGCTTGAAGAGCAGGTAATCCTTTGTAAAATATGTCCACTTTTTCATTCCTAAATCACTCTCTATATGCTAATATTGCTCATTGATGTGTTGCTGCAGCTCTTCAAACTAGCCAGTAAATGTGCTGTTGTATTGTGCTGTCGTGTGGCTCCTCTGCAGAAGGCTGGTATTGTTGCCCTGGTGAAGAACAGGACTTCAGACCTGACTCTTGCTATTGGCGACGGTATTTATGTTTGCTTTTGAAATGAACGACAAGGATTAAAAGTGTGATAAGCAAGTTATTCTGGATCTTTTTTCATGGATTAATCTTTTCACTGGATAAATGGCAGGCGCCAATGATGTTTCCATGATCCAAATGGCTGACGTGGGGGTTGGAATTACCGGGCAAGAGGGCAGGCAAGCTGTGATGGCATCAGATTTTTCAATGGGACAATTCAGATTTTTAGTCCCCCTATTACTAGTCCATGGGCATTGGAATTACCAAAGGATGGCTTACCTGATATTGTACAACTTTTACAGAAATGCGGTGTTTGTTTTTATTCTATTTTGGTGAGTATTAATCTGCTGGACTGCTCCATACTGCTGCATTCAACACGTAGGGACAGCAAAGCGTGTGCTTGCACTCTGTATGTAGTTATATTGATGTATGCTAGCATCTGCGCAGTCCTCTGTTCAAATAACTGAGTTTTTCATCTGCTTCCTGTAGGTTAACAAGCTAGTCGCCTGTGCTTTAGAACATGTCGTAAAATTGTTTCACCCAGTAAATATTCATAAACATGGATAAATTTCGTAACATTTGATTAGATGGCAATGTAGGTGACCTCCTGAACTTCCCAAATAGGAGCTACTAGAATGTCATTGAATTTGTGCTCTATAATGGTCCTTTTAATTGCTATTGCCCATTATTGGGGTGATGGATACATTTTGTTTTTCCTCCTTTTAGATTGAGAAGCTTATTACGTATATTACCAGTTAACTTGGGTAAAGTTTCTAACTCCTGTGTACGTGCTCTAGGTACGTGCTCTTTACTTGCTTCACATTGACAACGGCAGTTACTGAATGGAGCAGCATGTTATATTCTGTCATATACACGTCATTTCCTACAATATTTGTTGGAGTTCTTGACAAGGATCTCAGCAGAAGGACTCTTCTCAAGTTTCCTCAACTGTATGGGGCAGGACAGAGGCAAGAGAGCTACAGTTCAAAATTGTTTTGGCTAATTATGATGGATACGATATGGCAAAGTGTGGCTATCTTCTTCATACCTCTGTTTGCATATTGGAGGAGCACCATCGATATATCCAGCCTCGGAGATCTTTGGACAATAGCATCGGTTGTGGTGGTCAATTTACACTTGGCCATGGATGTCATTCGGTGGACATGGATTACTCATGCAGCCATTTGGGGGTCTATTATTGCTACGGGCATTTGTGTTATCATCATTGACGCATTGCCATTTTTATTCGGTTACTGGTATGTCCTCCTGTCTTCGCATTATTCCCACCATGCATATGCATAAGCACTATCTTGCCCTGTCAAGAACACAGCGATACTCATGCTTTATGGTTTGGTAGTAGCTGATATATCCAAATTAATTTGCCTTTATTGGTTGGCCAAATAGCATAAAATGCACTGACACATTTATCTGCAATTTTTTGCCCGATACTTAGGCCAATCTTCATCGGATGGAGGGCCTCTTCTCCTTTTCACCTATGCTTGGTTAACTTGCGGCTCTTGATTATTTGCCTAGGTAGCATTGTGTGGTATCTTCATGGTGTACCCATCTCTCGATTGTTTGAATGGAAAGTCATGAATAGACCAGTGTAGGCAACTAAGCAATACACAGGATACCCATATGTTTGGACCTTGATCATGAAGCTTTGGTAGTATAATTCATACGTGTTCTATAGTTGATTGTTATCTTATGTAACTGATCTGCGATTACTCGCTTAGGTGGAAAATGAAATTAAGGCGGTTTCTACATTTTTCTGGTGCTATATACCAACTCCTAAGCAGACAGCCAGACATCATGTTTTAAGATTTAGGAATTGTTTTGACTCTTAATGAATTGAGGGAAACCGAAATGATGCTCTCACTGTTTCATGCCTCAGAAATGATTGAAGCGGCACTTTCAATCTCAAATAGAGAGTCGACCTATTTTTTCCCTAATGTTTCATATCTATTTATATCGACAGGGCCATCTTCCATATTGGTAAAACAGCAGCGTTCTGGTTATGCTTGCTCATCATTGTCGTGGCAGCGCTAATTCCCCGCTTTGTTGCAAAAGTTATCTATCAGTATTTTAGCCCTTGTGATATTCATGTAGCAAGAGAGGCAGAGAAGTTTGGGAATTTTCGGGAGCTGGAACGTGTGGAAATGGAAATGAATCTTATGGCGGAACCTCAACGGGGATGACAAGGTGGTTTTTTTTTCTTTTGTAAGATATCACATTCTTTTGGCATCGTTAGGGCATATACTCGATGCCAGTTTCTTGTTGTTTTGCTATCCAAAGGATAGTGTGTGAATACTAATTAGATTCAAAAGTTTTGGCTCGTGTATCGTGTAAGTTCATTGAATGTATGTTATGCACTGTGATGAATAGTCTTGAATGTATGTTATGCACTGTGATGAATAGTCTTGAATGTACCACTACCAGTAAATGAAAGATGAGGAGAAGTTCATCATATCGACCATACTGGTTTGTCTGTCTGATGTGGTATCAAGAATTGGCTAATTCAAAGCTGCTGTATATCTGCTCTGAAAATGAAAGTCGACAAGGGTAGTGCGCGCGCTATTTCGATTGTGGAAAGTCGATAAATGATTCATATAGTGAGCTCGAGGAGTGAAGGTATGAGGAGTCACTAGTTACAACCTCAAGCACTTACCATAACATTTATTCTAAGATATGCTGCACATTGTTGCTCTGTCTGTGTAAAGTGAGATGCTTCTTTGAGCCTGGTGGGGAAGAGCAGTTCAATCAACCATTAAATTCCACTATGGTACCCACCTGACTTCACATTTATGTCTAATGGTGGGTGAAGAAGATAAGTACTAGTTAATGCCAGTGTTTCTGAAAGTTGCATTGCATTGGGACCATTTGGTGTCACTGCACAGCTTTCGCTGAGGATCAACTATGTTTTCTTCTTCCAGTGATGGTAATGAGAAAGTGTCAGGTGCACTTTCTTCTTCAGGTAGTGCAGATCCCAGCAAATGAACCATTTTGGCTGTTCTGCCAATTCAACAGCTTCCTCCAAAGTTACTCTTGGGAAGTGAGAAGACCAGAGAAACGGGGTTTACTTCTTTGCTTTCCCCTTCTTTAAAATCTGTGCCTACTTGAATTGCACTCTACTTGTCTGTATACCTCCAGCTCTGAGAGAGCATTAATGAGACAGTGACCCGATGTGAGTAACAGCAAATAATCTACATGAAGTGATGGAAATGAAGCTGCATCCTTTTTTTTTTTTCCCTCCTCCGGAGGAAGTTTAAAGAGAAGCTTTCATCTAAGAGGTACATTTAACAGCAACTCGTAACTGAGCTATACATATATTAGTAGACTTTACTTAAAAATACGACAATTTCAGAGAATACTGTATAATAAGTAGACCTGTCAAAATATGTCATAAATTCATATATAACAAGCTGAGTTGTTATATGGATCAATTATATTTAGTAAATTAATCGTCAATGAATTGTCATATTTTTAAGTGAAGTCTAATAATACAGATACGGCTCAGGTATGGGTTGACGAAAGCTTCTCTTTAAACTTCCCCGGGAGAAGGGGAAAAAAAAGGATTCAGCTTCATTCCCATCACTTCAAAGTTTAAAGAGAAGCTTTTATCTAAGAGGCACATTATCAGCAACCCGTACCTGAGCTGTACCTGTATTATTAGACTTCACTTGAAAATATGACAACTTCAGAGAATATTGTATAATAAGTAAACCTTTCAAAATATTTCATATATCCATATATGATGGGCTGAGTTATTATATGGGTTAATTATACTTAATAAATTGGTCATCAATGAATTTAAACGTAATACGAGTGTTAAATAAATAGTAAATGAGTTTATAATTTACGTAAACCCAACCAGCCTCTATGACTCTCTCTTTACTCTCTCTTGCCCTTACCTGATCCTGTGCTCACTCACTCCGCACTCTCACCTCAATTTGGGCATGAATTTTCCTAGATTGGATTGAATATGAAAGTGATTTAGGAATATTGATCAAATCGGGTATGAGTCACTAAATTTGCATTGCAATACACACATCATAAATGGGTTAAAAGGGTTTATTGGAATCAATGGCTCGACCTAAACTCGACCCAACTCACCCGTTTGACGGGTCAACAAGTGAAGTCTCGAGCAGTTTACCCAGATTCTTTTTATGATGATAATAACGAAATAGAAGCCATTAATTTTTATCATTGATTTTTCAATCAACCAAAGTTTGATTTATCAAACAAAGCAATAATGTTGGATTGAGATAAGTAAAAACTAAATGAAATGTGCAATTCCTTCAATATCCACAAAAATGGAGCATCGATGGTTTGATGAAGATTGAGACAAATAGTCGAGCATCAGTGTGTCCTAACTAAGATCTGATCGAGATTAAGGTTACAAATCGGATCTAATTCGTGATGGGAAGAGAAAAAGCTTTTCCAAGAAAGAAGTAAGCACCTATAATTTTGCATGCTAATGCTCCAGAAAATGAAAAAAACAAACGGAACTCAGAATTCACTATCCGGAGCACTAAAAAATAAACGGAATTCTATGAGCTCAATCTACATATACTATTCAAGCAAACAGATTTCCATTGAAGAATAAACCAAGGAACTACCAAAATCAATTACAAACAAATCTTGAATTTTACTTCAGGAGATCAGTGGCGGATTCTGCCTTAGATGCTCTTCAATCTTCAACGACGTATCTGTTTCTTCGAGCACCAAAAGCAATTCTCTGACAGAAGGAAAGAACAAGTATGTCAACCAATGCCCGAAAGGCGTATGTAATGTGAAATATAACCAAGCTCTCAACAAGCATAGAGAGGGCCATGGTTACTGAACTGAGAATATCTGGGTGTACGCTTTGATCCCCGTAAGAAACCGGATGTAAGTGGGTTTCTTTGATCCATTGGTCGGAACCGATCTGATACTTGGAACAAGATACTTGGCAACCTGTATTATCACAAAGCATCCACCAATAAGTTTTAGAATGGTAAGCGGAATGGTAAGCGGAAAAAGACAAGTGGAAAGAACAAACAAAGAATAGACAAACAAGGTAAACAGAAAGTAATCAAGTGTGTGTGTGTGTATATGCTCTCAAGCTTTTCAGCCATGTACATCATGACGTGTCCACTTATCGATGAATTGATTAATTTACAACTAGCTATCTGCATCACCTTTTACTTAGCATGACCTTCCCGAGTATTTATCGTACATATTCACTAAAGCTACATGCTCTGATAATTAATTCTCCCCAAAACTATATTTCTCTACCAATCAATCCAAACTAACAGTTTTAGTCCAGGTTGATGAATAAGATGCTACCACTGCAGCTGGTTCTGCCAGGACATTGAGTATTTACTGTACATATTCACTAAAGCTACATGCTCTGATAATTAATTCTCCCCAAAACTATATTTCTCTACTAATCAATCCAAAGTAACAGTTTTAGTCCAGGTAGATGAATAAGATGCTACCACTTCAGCTGGTTCTGCCAGGACATTGATAAAGAATTTCGCCTGCAATAAGCAAGATATTACTTTCTGGTCCAATAACCAAAAGAAAAAGGATATCCCAAAAACTGTATGAAATTCTGAAAACCTGGTTTGTGGTGGCACCACACATGAGAAGATCAGTTGTGACCATTCCTGGCTGCAACAGCTCATTAAGAGGTAATAGTTAGTACTTGCTTGAGATCATCCCGGATAAGATATATCCAAATAGGAGTAAGTTTCATCATTTCTCAAGAGATATGTGCATAACATGTCTGACTAAGTTTCAACTTCAATAGGCAGAAATCGTTGCAGAAAGTCGAGCAAGTGGAGTCTATCTGCTAAAGCAAATCTGTAAGTATGTCGTATTGTGGGAGATATGAAGCTTTATGGAGCCTGTTGTGGACCTCGAAAATTTCTACTGCACTCAAGGCATCACTTTCCTCCAAATGAGGCATTATCTGCCTAATAAGTTCCACTATGCTAGTGAGCTTCTTCAGATCCTACAAGCATGCATGAGCATGCAGAGAAAGGCAAAGCAATTGATTGTACTGAATGATTCAGATAACTTTAGAAGTGACCTTACAGGTGAAATTCCTTTCTGCAGATTCCAATCAAAATTTAATAGCCGATAAGCATAACCATTGTTGTATCAGTATACATATGGCATACAAAGAAGCAAGCATCTGGAAGGACAATGACTTGGACAAAAGAGTGCGCAAGTGTTAAATCCTGAAGTCATTTACTCGCCGACCCGTAGAGGTGGAAGCCACAATAGTCCCAAGATATAACTTTCATGGAAATCGACCTAACTTTGTCTCTATACAAAAGTTTAGATGCATAAATAAGAAACAAAGAAGATAATTTAGAGACCAACGCACCGATAAATTATGTACTAAAACATTTTTTACATCTTGCATCTGGAGCTCTGCCTGCAAAAGGAATCAAAGGCTTCTGAACCTGTCAGTCTGATACATAGGTCTTTGGAAAATAGAGACAAACAGAATACTTTTCCGGAAGTCGCCTTTGTAGTTCATAGCGTTTGGACATATGAAAGCAGATCCGGAATAGGACAACTAGATGGAAGGAAGCAGAAGCATCAAATGAAACATGTGCCCTCTTCTTTCATAAGATTCTGTCAGGAGTTATGAGAAACATATGAATGCAATTTTGAGCCTCAGACATTTATTCGACAGTGAGTAATCAAAAGACATTTCAGGTGGCAGCATTCCACCGTCAACCTTATTAAAATTGGCATCAAGACCTGTTTCTTTTGTATGAAGACATATAGTTACTAGCCAGGGTTTACCACCTCACAGAAATGACAAAAATCACTAATCACAGTAAATAAGAAAAGCAACTTAACTATATAACTATTTATAGTGTTAAACAGAGAGGTGCTTGTTACCCGACCAAGTTCAAGCTCATCCTACATTGACCGATGGCTTATGTCTAATTGTTGTCAGTCATGAATATGTCATTGATAAGTGTGGAAGGCATTTGCATATCCATTTATATTAAATATCTTTTTACACAATTTTTATGAGACTTGGATTAGTTTTCAGCAGTAAGACTGCCGTACTTTGCCAGTGTAAAGCATTACTGGTTCTTCAACTGAGAACGAAAAAACTTCCCAAGAGAATCGTAACCGCAAGAGTAATACTGCTAGAATTTGGTGACAAGCAAATGAATCATGTAATAGGTCCCATAAGAATAAGAAGTAAATGGAGAATTATTCATTATATCAATATGAAAAAAGAAAATGATACCTGTAATGATTTTGTTAAATGCACCACACTGCGCTTAGTGGCCCCATATGCAGCAAACCTACATCCAAGATGTAAACAAGTACCATCACCAAGCAAGATGACTCCAAAGAGCTACTGTCAACAAGAACAAATTCTGGGAGCATAAAGGACAGAAGATGACCAATCTATCAAGCATCAAGGAGCATAATTGCTATTTCAATTCAGTAAAATAAAGAATAACTCTCTTCTCGGAGAAAAAAAAATAGCACTCAAAACTAAGTTTTTGACTTCAAACATGGTGGGGGCAATAACAACCCCTTACACCATCAAATTATTTTAAAAAATCAAAGCGGTGATCTTAAATGGATAGTCCACATGCAGGTTTTTATGAAACTTAAAAGCAAAAACATCGTATATACCTGGGAGTTGGTCTTCCATCTGCACCAGCTCCATCCATGTTGAAAATATGACCCCCTCTAGGCTGGCTCAGCATCATCTTAATTGCCTAGAAAACAACCTAGCATTACATGTTAGTCAAATAAGAACGGCAAATGAAAAATACAAATGAACTTATAAATATACATATACTACCTCACGACAGCAAAGCATCAACCCAAGAGAATTTGTTGTAACTACTTCTCTGCAGAAATAAGTTACATATGTAGAACTGGATAAGTAAATGACAAAAGCTGAATGAATCAGAAGGGACAATATGGTCAGGAATGATGCCACAGGAAGAAGCAGAGATGAGACAGAAAGCTCACAAAAGATCTTCATCTGAAGATTCTGCTAGTGCTTTGTAGCTATATGCATTTGATCCAGCATTGTTGATCTGCATTATTCTCAAAGACGGTAAGATGGTGACTGAAAAAGGATTACGTAAAAACGATCAACCACAAAAAAGAAAAAGCAAGGGATAAAATCATTGTTGGGGACTGGATAAATAAGAATTAAAGGAGTTAGATATATTGTTATTCCAGACGTACGTGTAGTGCTAATTAGAAGTCTTCGCTAAAATAAAAAGTATTGTCAGTACTGTCTTGCACTTCAGCTAGCAAAATAATATTCCTAACAAAAACCAATACATGATATTTATTGACCAAACTCTTATTTACTAAAACTACATTCAGTTGAAGTTGCAGAGGCAATCCCCAAACTCGTGTCAGTTTATAGGAAAGATGGGTCCTCAAATAACCTACATTGTTTCTTGGACTAATTGAGAATGCAAATAGAAATCTCTTCTCGAGAGTCAGGCCCATCTGTTCCTGAGTCAGGAATACAGAAAAATCCTCGAGCTGCTTCATGGCATGAGACAATAGAGGAAAGCACTTTTACACATTCTTCCATGTTCTACCTTTCATCCACCATTACAAAGACAAAAACACTCAAATTAGAAGACAGTTTGCATACCCATATGTCGATGTATTTCAGTTTCTCTTGTGCATACCCTACCAAACTCTTCACCTCCTGACCTTCACGGACATCGCATTTTGTACCCTAAGTGGAAGAAAAGGACTTTGAGAAGAGGTCAAAACCCGCAATGCAAATGGGAAAAAAATTTGCAACATCCAGTATGTGAGAATATGTGATAAGGAGGTCATGGAGTAGGTACAAACACATGCTGCTCCCCGAATTCTTGTCTAAGGTCCTGAACAGCAGATTCCACTCTCTCCACTGGAAAAAAAGAAAAAGATTCAACAACCTTAAAACCTCGACCCAACATGAATTCCACAGAGCGAACGCCCGCCACACCCAAGACACCGCAAACCATGAGAAGGTTACAGCAAGGTGAATTTACTATAGGTGCACTAGGAGAAACACTAGACCTGATCTCGAACAGATTAGGACGTTGTCTCCTGCTTTGAGGAACTCCTTAGCCAGCGCATAACCTATGCCTGAACTCGAAAAGAAAGAAAGAACAGGACAATCCAGAACCAACGTCACTCGCTGCCACTTCAACTACAACTTCATGCCCCATGAGATAAAAAGCATGCTAAACGAGGGAGAGAGGGAGAGAGACCCTTGGTGGAACCAGTGATGAGTACATTGTAAGGAGGAGTCATGGGCTCTCTGCTATTCGCCGATGATTCCGCCCTCGCCATCGAACCCATGGCGCTGACGCGAAGATGCGCCGAAAGCTCGCGTCTTTGGCGGGAACCAACGGTCGGACGGCGAGTGCTGGGGATGCGAGAGTGAGAGAGAGGAGCGACGGGGAGCTCGCGCCGGGCTGCGGGGGAGGGAATCGGAGGGGCGAAGAGGAGAATACCAGCGGTGGCCATTGAAGAAGACCAGCAGGTCCAAACACTCGTGGACTGAGCTGATGAGAATGAGTTGCAAATGGATGACGAACTCAGCTCAGTGGACTGAGATTGAGATAAAGCAGGGGAAGCTCCGCTCCAGACAGAAATGGGATTAGTCTATAACGTCATGTTATGTTCCATTCTTCCTAAAAAATTTGGTCTTTAACGGCCGTTGGGTAATTCGTGTGTGCAACCACGTAAAACAACTCGTGGTCATTCAAATTAGTTTTACACTAGCGATCTAAATCTCAGTCACCGACAAACCACGGCCGGCCTCGGCCAATCCTTATGACGGCCGTCACAGTTTGCTAAGCTCGCCCAGACCCGCCAAGGACCGTCAGGCTTGGTACCAAAGCATGGTAGTATACTAATGTCCGTAGAGTTGACGAACTCTTTGCCACCAAGAAGAAACACACGGACAGTTAATTGAATTTCAAACATGTGAGGTTTGGGATTTGTTCCCTGCTAAGACCTGAGATGGGTTTCAATTTTCATAATCCATCCAGAGACTCCTACAGTTACAGACGGTCCTTACATATTACCCTGTCCTGATGAAAACACATCGATGCACAAGCTAAAAGAATATTAAGTTAATCTCGACGGGATCGCTGTTATTACTTCTGTATATACAACAAAAGAATGGCAAACTGTGATGAAACTGGTGTTTTCGGCAAGCCGGTCGCCTGAGCTTGGTTACTGTGACCCTCCCGCTGTGAGGAGGCATCCCTTCTACTGAAGCTTCCGGGGCTTGGAACCGTCCTTATCCTGTTCATCGTACCGGGACCATATAACATCCCTAAATTTGATGACATAGGTTCCGGCCTGAGAATCAATGGTTCGCATGAGATTCCGAATGTGGCAAAGTGGCATTGTCAAGCCCTCAACGAGGATTTCTCTTTGATCTTCTCCGTTTGCCGAGGAGTTTCAGCATGTTATCTGAAACATCAAGTGGGGATTTGTCATCTTCATCACGGGTATCATCTGAAGTGTGAGTTAACCACGCTAATGCTTCTATAGCAGCCTCCCTCTCCGCGAGCTGCTTATTTTTCTTGGGCTTCCCGACAAATTGCATTCCCTTGAACTCCACGAGTGCCCTAAACTCGTTCGTCTTCAGGTGCTTCGTTTTGTATTTTGGAGGAGAGTGGCCCGCTCTCATCAGCAGAGTTTGGAGCAAGCTCTTGGGATTTGTTCCGTCTCTCGTGAATTTGTTGCCATCGGTAGGTTCCCTGGGCTTCTTGCTTTCTCGGCCAAACACAAATCTCCCTTCGCATTGGTCCCCAGAAACGAGCTCTTGGACAGCAAGCATTAGATATTTTGCTTCCTTGTGAATGTCCAAGCTGGGATCCTGAAGCTGCAGCACCAACAAGATGACCAAGTCAATTTATCTTCTCAGGCGAAGTATGATTTCTAGAATTCCGAAATGTGTATAAGAATATGCCTGCACATGGGCAAGATAATGCTGGCATAAACCCTATTACCAAAACTAAGGATCCAGCCAAGAATGTGAAACTACCATCACTGAAATACAATATCAAGACGATCACTCATCAGTTATCAAAGATGCATAGGTAGTTGTATAATGAGATCATGGTAGAAGGATGTATTTCTGAAATGCGTGTTCACATTGCATGCAGAATGAATCTTCATTTAGGTATGTCCAGTTCATTATTTCCGGCCTGCTAATGTGCTTGTAAATCATACATTACCGTCTGGTTTTCACGATTGTCAGTCACTCTCCACGAGTGTACTAAAAGGAAGAGAAAAATCAGAGAGATTCATTCTTCGTTTTCTTCACCAACCTTCTTTTGAAGAAGCTTGTCAAGCTCCTCCTTAAGCTTCACATAGCACTCCGCCAAACTCGGATCCATGAAAAAGTCGATATACCCTTCCAGCATTTTCAGATGCCCAACCTAGGAAAAGGCAATTTAGCTATTAAAGGAGCCAAGCAATAATATTTTTAAGAACAGAACAAAGATGACTGTCTTTCAGCAGGAATCACCTGTACTCCATGGCATAGAGCACCACCAAATAGCATCAATATCGAATCAGATACACCAGTTGAATCACGTAAGAAGACAGTATTCACTTTGATCTTTTCTCCAAACACTAGCCATGGATAAGGAATTGTCTGGTAGTTCGCATTGACAGAGTTCTACAAAAGAAGATTGCACTATCAATGATAAGATCACATGTACCGTAGGAAATAGCTGATGAAGAGGGAATTACAACTAATACAGCAGCATTTTTGCAAAATATTCAAGAAAATGCATGAAAAATAATCTTACTACAATCAAGTGATAGGAGAACAGCATAATGAAATTAGAAAACAGTTTTGCCTCACTGAGATGACTTCCAAGATTCAAATGTTCATCTATTACTATCAATTAGTAGAAGTACAGGCCCATACAACGGAGATCTACTTCACATATATATCAATTTCAATATAGGGAAGGAGTGGGGTCGGTTCTCTACAATATCCAATACTCCAAAAGAACATAAAAGTGTCCCATAGACTTTGAACATGGGACAGATGGCAAACTTCACATACCGCGTAAAGTAGCACCATGCCATCATCCATTGTTTTGAAAGACATGGACGTCTCCCTGTGCTGCAAATGTTAAGAGGAATTATAGTG
Source organism: Lenwebbia sp. NSW1173648 (assembly GCA_029784005.1). Lineage (NCBI taxonomy): Eukaryota > Viridiplantae > Streptophyta > Magnoliopsida > Myrtales > Myrtaceae > Lenwebbia > Lenwebbia sp. NSW1173648. Next base: position 5,863,590 of record JARCGZ010000010.1, on the reverse strand, counting down.
TCGTAGAGACGCACAAATTTCTAATAAATAACTTGAGCTAAATTTTCAATTTGTAGGAACTCACAACTACAGATGCAATGCCAGGAAAGAGGCCACAGCATATGATTGCACGGACAAGTGGTTGATTGTGGCTTAATTTATTATTAGTACTTGAATCAGCTTCTACCAAGCCAGCATCTTTTAATATGAAACTAAACTGCTTCCTAAGAGAATGGATAGCTTGCAGTGTTTGGGAAGAGAGGAAATTCCTCCAGCAGTACTCATAAGATGAACCTTCTCTCTCTGCATCCTTCCATCCTTCATATGCACGAACAAGAGCCATGTGGTCACTGTAGTCCTTTGCAGAGAACCTTGATTTTGCTGTCCCTGCTAACTAAATATTAACAGAAGCATCAGCTGATGAAGTGCATCACAATAGAACATGATTAGATTATTGACCAGGTCAGTTGTTCGATCACACATGCAACACCAGACGAAAAATCTAAATAACTGCTTCATATAGTTGAGCAAATTCTCAAGACATCTAATCAATCATAAAATAAGAAAACAACATAAAATGCAATGCAGAGGTTGTGCTACGTGTCAAGATGTTCCTTCTTCTTATGGACGCACAGGATGAGCGATGTGTCATATCAGATCCATAAATGCTTTCTCCTTTCTAATTGCTCAGATATATTCCAAGATTAGTCTGTTTAGAGACCCATGGTAGCATGGGCTGGCAAATAGATTTTAACATGGTTGATGAATCATGTTCAAGGACAAGTATGGCAAGTATAAAAAGGATGTTAGTACATAAAGAGATTAATAATTTAAGATGACCAAATGAGCCAGTGTGAGCAAAACGGGTGAGAAATTCAAGTACCTCCTTTTTGTCTTGAGGCAAAAGGAAAGGATCTCTCACACTGAGTGCTGATACTATGGTAAGAATAGGATCAAAGCAACGAAAAATGGCACCCATGATTAGCATTTTCCCCAGCTTCGGATCAACTGGAAGAACTGACAAAAACTTCCCTGACAGAATAAAAGGCAGGCAACACGATTGAAATTCGATCACGACTAAATTCTGAAAACTGCTGCATATAGTGAGCACGCATTTAGTCATTCAAAAGTCTGAGAAACTAACCAAGATCTGTAAGATTTTCCTTCTCATCCAATGCCCCAATCATTTTCAAAAAGTCAACAGCATTTTGGACCTGTCATGAAGAACATGACAAAAGTCATGACGGAAAAAGCCTAGAAAATCCATTAAAAAAGCAAGATAAGAATCTAAAAGGAGCCATTTACTTACAGTAAGTGGTTCTGGTGGCTGTAGTGCAGCTGATAGGAATTCCCCTATACCGGCAACCTGCAAGCTTTTTATTTGCAGGCAAAGAGAGTTCAGAGGAGTTCTCAAAAGTTCCGGAAGCTGATACTCAGCAAATGCTTCATAAACACAGCGGGGATATAAGTGGTAACATTCGCCTGGCTGTACACGGCCTGCTCTACCCCTTCTCTGTAAGTCAAAACAGCAACCCACAAATTTCATACCGTAAGATAGGCTAGGATCCTACGGTAAAATAACAACCGCCACGTATGGAAAATGTACATTTATATCCATATAATTACCACACTGTCCACAAAATAATTTATCTTCGCTAAATAATTGCAATGTCTGGGAATGCCTCTCTGGGCATATGTGCATACTAACAACAAGGTTAGAAGAGATGCACCTGTTTGGCAGATGCTTGTGAAATCCAAGTAGGTAGTAGACACGGTGTATTATTCAATGCATCATAAGTGGTCTCTTTTGCTTTTCCACAATCAACAACAAATACTATGTCATTGATTGTAATACTCGCTTCGGCCATATTGGTGGCAAGGATTATTTTACGCACGTTGAATGGCGGTCTCTCGAATATTTGTTTCTGTGGAAAAAGAAAAACGAAGAGAAAAAGCATTAGGAAAGTTCCAAAAAGGAGAGTTATCTTGCATATTCATTGTAATCTCTTTGATACCAGATGTCGATATGCAACTAATACTAGGTGCAGCGACTTAGCACTTGGCCATCAATTATATTGAGAAGCATCATGTTTACCATTTCTGTTTAACTTGTTTGATAGTTCTCGCAAAGCATGTGAATCGAAGTTTATCACTTCCCACCTCTGTCGCCACTACTTTGTATGACATTCCTAGAAGAAGTGAGGGCACTTACATAGGTTTGAAAACCAATTTTGAAGGCAGCATCCTGCCTGGGATTTTTCTATAAGCAACATCTAAGACACAATTTTCAACTTGGCAAACATATCATGGCAATGAGACACTGATGAGACCAATAAAGTCAACCATTAATAAGGCATTATCATCTTATCCAGTAACAGCACATAAACAACATAATAAAAAGCGACAACATACTTTATTTGTGATAATAGCAACTTTCTTCACATTGAAACCATCAGCATGATAGCTGACAGTACCAAGCAAAATAAAGAGGAAAAGATGTATTACTGATTGGTGCCTGCATGTGCAGTTGAAGATTTCCGATTAACAAGCAAATATACAAATCTCCCCAAGTCCTTATGATAATATGCTAGTGTGAAGAATAAATATACAGAAGCAGTCCTACCTGTTCAGATGTTGCCATTGAACCATGACATGTTAGGAGCAGAACCCTGTTAGGGTCTCCAAGAAGAGGATGAGCTTTGAGTTGATCCCTTAAGCAGCTTATATCCTCCCATCCAGTCATGAAAACTAGTACAGCACCTGGTCTTTCTTTTCGACATATGTGGCATAACACTGCCTCAATAAGATTGAATCCCATGCAGTCGGGTGTCCAACATGATAAAGAATCACGCACTCTAGAGCTATAATTTTCAAAACTTGATTTAGTAAGAACATCCTGCAGATAAAAATAATATAACAAATTAGACCAAGAATCATATATCTCACCGAAGTAGTTATTACTAGAGATGACAGTAGAAGTGTCAAACCTCGACAAGAGCAGTAATCTGGTTTTTCTTCTTTCGTGGTGCTAGCTTTCTCTGCGTTTTCCACAATTTCTCTTGACCATAATCATCTAACTGATTGAATGAGGTCAACTTGTATCCAGTAATTTCCAGTACATCTTCTAAAAAACGAGCTGTCACAGGGTATGTGAATCCCTAAAATCCACAGTTTCCACTCAAGTCAAATCATCGGTAGACTATTTACCTCCAGAATAAACCTCAACCAGAGTGAATTTATACAACGGACTATTTAATTATGTAGGCAGGAAGCTAGAAAAAAAGCTGCTGTTGTGACAATACAAGAGAATCAAGAGCAAGAGAAATACAAGAAAAATAAAAAGGAAGAATAGACTAGAAGAACTCAGAGCAAGCAAATAGAGAGCCGAAGGGGGTGGAGAGAGTGGCTTTCCATGAACAGAGGAAGATCGGATCGCACAAAAAAGGGAAAGAAAATCCAGAGAACCAGTCCCATGAGGCATAGAGTAACTCAATGCAAAATTTGTTGTCACTTTCTCACCACCAAGAAAATAGGGTCCCATTCATTTAAAGGACATCAAAATCAAATAAACTTGTACCATAGAAAAATTACTCCCAAATGATCAAAATTAAGGATAGCCAAATTTGTAGAGGTGACTTTTCCCCAGACACTGTAATGGATTCTACTCACACCATTCCCCTCTCACTTTATAGCACAAGAAAATTCCCAAGAATCTTGACTACCAAGGTTGTGAGTTCCATCATGTGGAATCACAAGAGGAAAAATATGTTAAGGAGGGAGATGAAATCCTCATAGATTTAGGTATGCTCTATATCAACTGCAATTGGTGGAATTGACAAGTTCCACTATTCCAACTTCTTTGGAAAAGGCAGGACAAACACTTTCAAACTTGAGACTAGCTGGTCTTAAGCAAATTTGTCCCACCTTTAGAGTAAATTGGAATCAGTAATCAGAACTAGTAATCCTCACTATATCTTCAAAGACTTTCTAAGAACAACATGGCATGTTTCAGTCAATGAATTGTGACAATAGTAAGTAATGTAGTATGGATAACCAAATTTGCTTATGAAATTCACAGCCCTTTTCATCCCCATCAGATGCAAGAATATTAACAATGACCAACTTCATTTATTTGCTCTTATCCAGAGAAGAATGATCAAACTGATGAATTTCACAATAACTTGGCTAGACAAGACCATTTTCGAAAGTGACACCCACAGAGAAACCACAGAACAGACCTGACAACTGCAGATAAGGTACAAGAAATCAGTGGCATCCACAGACGCAAGATTTTACCGGTATATGAATAGTTGGGGCACCTCCAAAATAGGTGGAGAATAACTCTGCATTCAATGTGGCACTCATCAATATCAATCTCAAATCTCGACGGCGTGGAAGAAGATCCTTTAGGACAATCAAGAGGAAGTCTGCAAATGACATGTAAGAAGTCGGAAGACCAAAGCTTTTACCACTTTAAGCAAGAGGAACACATAAATTCATTAATAACTGCACCTTCATTCATGCCTCTCTCGTGAATTTCATCTACAAATACATGGGTTATACCATTCAGGTTCCGATCACTCAGCAATCGTCGTAGTAGAATTCCACTGGTACAGAAGAGAAGATGTGTATTCTTTCCCTTCATCCCTTCTAGCCGAACTTTATAGCCAACCTATAAAGAAATCTGTGTTGTCGTATAGCAGAACCAATGCAAAGAATTTAAATAGAAGTAACATATGAGATTAACAAAAATTGCGTTGCACTTTAACTAGGGAAAAGGCTCACTGTTTCACCAAGAGGTTCTCCTCTCTCAGCAGACACTCTTTCGGCAACTGCCATAGCGGATATTCGTCTAGGCTGCGTGCAGATTATGCTGCAAAATGCTCCCCTACCAGATTCTATTTCCGACTCTAGGACATATTGAGGAAGTTGAGTGGTCTTGCCACATCCAGTCTCCCCAGATATTACAATGACCTACAATGGCCAGAACAAAGAGGGAATAAGAAAGCCCACTTGCAAAAAAGCATTCTCTCTCCCTTTCTAAGACTTTTCCATGATCTTAAATAAATCAACGAAGCCAGACTCCTTCAAACATACTGTGCTTCTCCAGATAAACTACAAATAATTAATAAGCAAAAGCTTTTGGATTGTGCCCGAAGAGTTCAATGCCCCTGTTAGGATAAAGCTAAACATTATTTGCTCGATCTGTTTATGAGAAAACGAGGCATGATTCTAGATTACAATAAACTTATGTACTTAGGCTGTAGCCCAACCTAGATACCGACAGGGTCATGAATTATCCAATTGGAAGAGAAAAGGAGATGTATAACAGGACTGGAATGTGCATTGCAAACATCTTTCACTAGAATCAGACATAATGATTAGATCTCAAAGGACTAGCACTTCTCGTATAGAGTTTGCCATCCATCAATAGGGCATAGTCGGATATTATTGACACCTTCATTACAGTGACTCAGCTCTACTGAATTATGGATGGAGATACTTATTGAAAGCAAGAGAAACAAATAGAACATAAGACCAGACCGAGACACACAGAGTCTCTCTCTCTCTCTCTCTCTCTCTAAAAGCCAGTTTATCTTGATTCGATAAAATCAGGCTATTTTCAGTAAGAACCTGATTCCTCGCTATCGCCTGAAGCAGCCTATCCTTCTCCCTGAATGCAGGTAGAGATTTCCGAAAGTCCAGCATTTTCCTGCCCTCCGGTGACTCCTATCAGGGAAGAAAAGGAGGTAAATTAGATGGTATCATGCAGAATTTCGGAGTATGACTATTGTGACATTACAGTTATCAAATGCAGCCAGCTTCCGTTTCTGATCACAAAAAGAAGAGAGACCCCAAAGAGGATTTTCTTCACTATCCACATCAAGGGAAAAAAAGCTAGTCTAGGATTGAATTGAATCTGCTTAACCGCGATGTTCTAATAAGAATTACGAGTTTCATAATTTAGTGCCAGCACATAAGTGGAATAAGCTCGACAACATTCCTCTCAGGAATATACAGGAAATAAAATTAATTATTGATGTGAACCGAATGATCTGCAAGGATGGGAGTTAAGACATTGATCAACAGGCAACTACCAACCTTTAAGACCAATGCCCTCACTACAACACAAGTGGTTTAAGTTTAACTAATGGTATAACCTCAATCAAGGAATGTAAGACTGCACAATTGGGAAAAATACCGACAGATAAAATACCAAACTTTAGTACACTAGAGCACTTGGAGTACCTTGACAAACAGGAGAAAAATGATCACTACAAAGTAAGTTATGATTCACACCTGCCAAGCTCTTTGCATGTTACGCATCCGCAAGCTTCTCCTTTGAAGTACCTTTTCCATGACAGAACCATCAAGAAATAAGTCTGGATTGTCATCTGGATTTATCTCTTCAACCTGATCGGCTGACTTAACAACACTTGCGTCCTCGCCTTCTTTACCAACTCGTAATTGGATCCTATCAAGATGTTCCTGAAGCAAGCCCTCTACTCTCCTTTGCAGGCCTAGAGGGATAACCACCTGTAACAAATAAGGCAGTTCAGTTCTACTTGAAGGAAGAAACTTGGAGGTAGTGAGCACCGAGGACTTCTGATACTCTTTACGAGCTCCACAAATTATTACCTCTCTTTGAGGCCGCTTATCATCAAGATCTGGCCTGTAGTTTGGGAGAGGAACCTTGCTTGCAACCACTACTTTTCCATATATTTCGCTGTAAGAGTATACGAAGTCAACTGAGCAAGGAAAGCCACAATAGGAGAAAATTACTCAATGCACAAGTCTAAAGTAGACACTGCCCCTTAACCTGTAAAGCCCCATCCTTTTCGCAAGATTAGAAATCTGCTCATAGTCTCTTCTATCTCTTTTATCTCGAGATACAATTTCCTGGTCCTTTTCGCTGCGTGATAGCAAGCTGAGCTTCCACTTCCACTCATCAATGTTCGCAACTGAAGATGATGCCTACAAAGGAGACAGTTTTCAAGACATAGAACAACCGAATGTTTAATTTTGTTTTCAAACACGGAATGGAATGAACTGGGTATCCGACCAAGCCTGAGAGCTAAAGAATGCGCCCAAACAAACACAACTTGCTCAAAAGAATCACTTTCTCCTCATCAAAACCAAACTCATCTAAAAAAACTGTACATCAACTAAATTCCCGAACAGCACAGAACTGAAAAGAGAAGAAACAAAAGAGAACCTTGTGGCCCTCGAAGTCGACTTCGTACTCATCGTCCGAGAACTGCTCTGCGGCATAGCCGCAAAACAATCGCCTTGTCGCAAAGAATCCCCCTTCACAAAGCGTTGCCTCAGAAAACAGACTGAGCAAGGAGTTGCAGACCCTGCTCTGCTTGACGACAAAAGGGCAGGGCATAGACTTGGTGATGTGTCCCAGAAGAGCACATCTTAGCATGATATTAGGCATGTTACTGAGGAAGGCGATTGAGGCGTCTCCATCTAAAGGCTGGATTGCAGAGCCAAAGTCGCCAATTCTTCAGGCATTGGCACTCTCTCTCTCTCTCTCTCTCTCTCTCTCTCTAAGACTGAAGCAAGAAAATGAAGCTGAACTTCCAGCCGTCGTAGTGCAAACTCGATCGAGGCTTTTTGGCGTTGGAACACTTTTGTCGTGGGCCTATCAACGAACGCGACTCCATATTAGCTCGACTAATCCAAAATACCAAAAAGTTTAAGGATCTATGTGAAAAATGACAAATTTTCCCGGGGCAACAAGCAATTTTGTCAGGTTCATTCAGCTCCAGAAAGTATTACTCATTTGGTTCCCTCTTGCTCCCTTGACATTATTGTTATTGCCCATCGTGAGAATGCCATGACAAAATGATAACGAAGATGTGAGCAGGGGAATCGGAATGATGGATTCCAAACCTGAAACTAGATCCTATCCTAATTTTTGGAACCCGCCTAGAACAGAACCGGCCGGTTCCCAGCAAGTCCTAAGGTCAACTCGGAGACGCCCATGGCTTAATTTTTTTTTTTTTACCATTCTTTCTTTTGTTTTGTTTTATTAAACATATGCTATGTATGTGTCAGAATTTATTGCAAAGAATGAATAAAAGAACTTACTTAATTTAGGGGTAAATCGGTTGGGTTTCAGGTTCTACGGCCTTACAAATTCCGAGTTCCAAATTCCCAACTAGAACTGGCCGGTTCAATGTATGAAACCGGGAACCCAACGAGTCAAGGTTGATTTTTTGAATCGGAAACCGGATCAGTCCCCTTGTGAACCAATTAGGTAAAGCCTGTTATGACATGTGCCGGGATTGAACTGATCCGGATGCTCACCCCTAGCAATGACTTGAATTTCCTCTGAAAAATGGATTGCCAATGTTATTTAAACATCACTAAGTTGGATGCTCAAACTTTTTGACGTTTTATGGGACCCGTTGTTCAGTTGAATCCTCATCTATAGGTGTTGACACCAAATAATAATGAGTTACCGAATTGACTTCGGTATCAGTATATCCCGAAAATTGATAAATCGGGAACAGTAAACTACTTTGAGAAGTTCGGTAAGTTGTCTGTAACATACCGAAATGACCAGAAGTCTAAACCCGATATTCAGGAAGTAAGAGAATAAGGTCATTGATTTTCGGTAAGATTCTGGACATACCGAAACAGTAAAAAGTTAGCAGTAAGAGGAATACGAAGTTGAAAGGAACCGTAGAATGTCCAAACTAGCCACGTCAGCAAGAAGTTACAAGCAAGAAATTCGGATAGTGAATGCGAGCAGTTCACGGCAGTTACTGGAAGAGGTTCAAATTCGAAGCCATGTTGACAGTTGAAGATCAAGTTTTGGCGAATAAAACGTGGGCACATGGGAAGTTATTGAAGGCGTCATGATTCAAAGTTTGAAAGCAAGAAAATAACCGACAGATGGTTATGGAAAGCTGAAGAATACAAATACTCAAAAAAGAAGAGGAAGAGACAGATCAACACATATCTAAGAACACTCAAGTTTATCTGCACTTTAACTTTCCTGCACCTTCCTTTCCAGCATTTACAGTTTCTGCAATTCGAGTTTACTTTTAAGTCTTCTACTGCTTTCGTAGGAGTATTGTAATGTAGCCTAAACCCTTGTTGATCTCAAATTCATATTCGATCCCTTGATTTCCTACCTATTTCACACTTCTCTGTGTTGCTTCGTGTTCTTGCTAAAATTTCTCTTCGAAAGTTGAACCACAGAACCCTCTTAATAAAAATCGAAGACTAAATTTCGGTGAAAGATATTCCTCGTTGCATTAAACGAGCGAACATCTTTTTGGCACGCTCGGTGGGACCAGTGTGGTAAGATTAGGAGAAATGGTGAGAACCAGAGGTCAATCAGAAGGAGTACCAGTTGGTAATATCAACAACCCAGATGATGGAGCGCGATCTGAGCATTCGGCTGCTAATGAAGAAGTAGCCCATCACAATGTTGATATTCCTCGGTAATTAAACGAAGAACAAACCCAAGCGTTGGCACCTGACAACACTTTGGTAGCCACGATGAGGAGAATGTTTGAGGAACAGCAGAACGAGCTCACCAACCATATGGTTCGTCATGTCACGGATATGATATAACCTATGATGATCAATGCCATAAACGAGATAATATCGCGTCCTAGTTCGTCTTCTCAAGTTCCTCCCTTTTATGCAAATCCCCTTGGTACAATACCATTTTCACCAGCATTGGGACATCCCAATATTGGGTATAATGGTAGTGGAGGATCGAATCTACAACCTCCAGTAAGAATTATACCAAGGCCGGAGAATCCTACGACAGCAAACCTAGTGAATGTGTGAGTGGTTACAATTTCCCTCAAACTGGCCCCACTGATGCTAACATGGTCAATCTCGTGGTCCCGAATTTACCACCAGTATGGAATATACCTCCACCAGTGAATGTGCCTAATATTGATCCTATGAGACCGCCTGCAGCTCAACCATACCCACACGTTGTGGAAAATCCTCTCTATAGGCTGCCACCACCCATTAACTTCAATATGGATCAACAAGGCATGAACAGACCTCAGCAGGTTGACCCTAGGGGGCAGAATCCTTGGTTGGGCCAGCAGAATTTAAAGCCATGGAACCCAGATAGAGTTGCAGAATTGGTAATGCAACAATTGAGAGCAGAGAGAGGGACACCAAGACCCATGTACAGGAAGCCACATCCTGATTGGGTTGATAACATCCCATATCCAAGGGGTTTTAAAATGCCAGATTTTGCTGTATTCACAGGTGAGGAAGATCAGTCAACTATGGAGCATGTAGGTCATTTTTTAGCACAATGTGGAGAGGCTGGAACAAATGAATATTTAAGGCTAAGGTTATTCCCATTGTCGTTGTCAAAGACAGCATTTACTTGGTATACAAATTTGCCAGCAAATTCTATTCAAACATGGGTTGAGATGGAAAGACAGTTTCATTCTCAGTTTTACCGAACGATACCAGAGGTAACAGTAGCCGACTTGGCCAGAATGTACCATTATGGCACTGAGATAGTAGATCAATTTATTGCTCGTTTCAAGAAATCTAGGAATCGGTGTTTGACTTCTCTCACCGGAAGGAATTTACTGATTTGGCGTTCAATGGGTTGAAATTCAATCTCAAAGAAAGATTTGAGGGACAAGCTTTTGATGATCTCTTCCAGTTAAATGCTCGGGTTTCTAAGTATGAACATCTGCTGAAGGATAAGGATAAGAAGCCGACAAAGGATAATCGGCAGACAATAGCATTTGCTGAAAGTACCGAATACATTGACTTGGCTGAAGAAGAGAATGAGATAGCGGTAGCAACTATGGTACTTGAAAAACCGTATGTGTGCCCAGCTCTGAAACCAGCAAGGGTAAATGATGTGTCCAAGTTTAAAGCCAAGGAAATGAATAATTATTCCTTTGATATCTACAAGTTGGATGAGATATTTGACTTATTGTTGAAAGATGGAATGATTAAATTGGCTGAGGGACGGGTAATCCCGTCTAAGGAAGAAACTACGGATAAAAGGTATTGCAAATGGCATCATTCCAAGACTCATGATACGGTGAATTGTATTGTTTTTAGAAAGACAATCCAGGAAGCAATTCGCCAAGGCAAGATTAAGTTTGCTGAAGACAAAGGCAAGGCTCCAATGGAAGTAGACATGGATCCTTTCCCGAAGATGATCAGTATGGTTAATGTGCATGAGTCTACGAGATATGATAATAGACGATTGTGCACCCGTTGTCATCAAGAATTAAGTCATCAGGATCGGGAAGTTCCCAAGTTCCAGTACACGAGGGGAACAAGGGGAAGATACAGATCAAGATCATTTGTCTATCGGGAAGGTAGACCACAGATAAGGTCTGAGATCGTAGTAACTGAAAATGTTTCGGCACAATAAAAAAGTCAAGAAGCTCAATCAAGGCGGTCAGCACAAGTGCGTGAGAAGCGAGAGTTCTGTCCCGATTCACTAAGACAAATTCCTCCAACCCAAGAGTTGAAACATGAATTCATGAGGAAAAGGAAACCCCACGAAAACTTGAGAAGAAGAAGCGTCTATGGCAGCGATACAAAGAAGGAGATCCCAAAGTAGGATTGCTTGGAGAACCTAGCGGGAAATTTGACTACGTAGTGTACTATGGAGACACGAATGATTACTTACCCCCGTTATTGCCAGTTGAACCGACTGGTTGGGGAGATGAATTTGATGATCCACCATCATCAATTTCCCAGGAAGTTCAAAAGAAAAAAACAATTAAGGTTCCACACAATCCTCCTAAAGGAAAATGGTCCGTAGCTAAACCGCCGGGGCAAGCATCCTACCGAACTGTCAAAACACGTTTTCAGCGAATGAAAAGCAGACAGAGGGATTTCGAGAATCGTCGAGACAGAGGAATGCCATCACAGATTCCTCCATTCAGACCTTTTGGTACAAAAGGTAATTGGGTTTGGAAAAGAAATCCTGATGATAAAGAACCTGTCAAACCAGAGAAAAATTCTGTGTATGATTCGGGAAGTAGTTCTTACCACGAGGTGAAGAAGGGGAAAGAGGTTCAACAGGTTTCCCAAACAATTAACTTTGGGCAATTCCAGGTAGCTTTTAACCCGAAGCATCAAGTCAAAATAGAACAAAAGAATTTAAATCTCAAGATGCCGCGAGAATATGGTAAAAGTTGCCGAGCGGGTCACTCCAAAATGCCAAAAGAATGTCGTTCACCAATGGGGATCAACATGGTCCATGCTAAGCTTCCAGCGAAATATGGAGCTATTTAGTGGTAGAAGAAGAACTCGAGCACATCTCGGAGAAGGAGATAGCAATGGCAGAGTTCAAATTCTCTGATGGAGAAGTTATAAAGTTTGGTAAGGTACCTTCAGACAAAGCTAGGCATTTAAAATCCTTAGTTATTTCAGGTAAAGTCAATGGTCGAGCTGTCGGTAAAGTTTTCGTAGATGCGGGAATTACTTTGAATCTCATATATTATAAATACTTCAAGAAGTTGGGAAAAAATGATGATGACATAATTCCGTCGAATGTTCAGCTGTCTGATTTTTTAAGAGAAGTTACCGAAGTCAAAGGGGCAGTTGTGCTGGACCTAATCGTAGGATCCAAGACATCAAGGACGACTGTCTTCGTGATAGAGTCTGATGGTTCATACAATTTGTTGCTTGGAAGAGATTGGATACACTCTAATCAATGTGTACCTTCGACTCTTCATCAAGTTCTGGCATTTTGGAACAGGGAGGGAGTAGAGTACATTGAGGCTGATTCGGGACTTGCTTCAATAGGGTAGACCGATATTCATCAAGAGCATCAAGATTATTTACATGAAAATCATGTTATCGGAACACCAAAAGCAGATTCACGAACCTATGCTTATTGCCGCTTTGGGGATATGAAAACTGAATAGATTCCCAAGTCTAGCTTGGCATTAGAGGAGTTACATACTCTTTATGGAAAGCGAGCCCTTATTGCAAGAAGTTTGTGAAAGGTATTTCGCATACCTGGCGGAAATGACCTAGCAGAGCGTTGAAGTTTCAGATTGTATTGATGAATGGGAAGAGTCGCCAATCAAGGAAGACAGCAGGTCAACAGAAGCTCAAGACCCATTGTTAGAAGTTGATATAGGAGAACCTGGGTGTTTTCGTCCAGTGTATGTGAGTGCATTTTTGCAAGGGGGCATGAAGGAAGATTTAGTCAACCTGATCAAAGAGTACAAAGATTGCTTCGCATGGGATTACCATGAAATGCCTGGTTTGTCAAGAGATATTGTAGAGCATCGCATTCCTATTAAGAAAGGATTTCGTCCACATAAACAGTTAGCAAGAAGGTTTGCTCCATACGTAGTTGATAAAGTCAAGGAAGAAATTGAAAGGCTGCTGAAGGCGAAATTCATTGAGACAGCTAGGTATGTAGAGTGGCTTTCGAATATTGTTCCTGTCAAGAAGAAGAATGGAAAATTGAGAGTCTGTATTGATTTTCGGGATCTCAATAATGCCACTCCAAAAGACGAGTATCAGATGCCGATGGCAGACATGTTAGTAGATTCAGCGTCGAGAAATGATATGTTATCTCTAATGGATGGTCATTCGGGTTATAACCAGATATTTATTGCTAAAGAAGATGTCCCGAAAACAACGTTTAGATGTCCTGGTGCTATCGAAACTTTTCAATGGGTGGTTATGCCTTTTGGACTGAAAAATGCAGGAGCTACATACCAGCGAGTAATGAATTTCATCTTTCATGACATGATCGGTAAATTTTTGGAAGTTTATGTTGATGATGTGGTGATTAAATCAAATCAGGAAATGCATTTGGACTATCTTGAACAAGCTTTTGTTAGGATGAGGAAGTACAAATTGAAGATGAATCCAGCTAAATGTGCCTTTGGAGTGCGAGTAGGGAATTTCTTGGGATTCTTAGTTAATCAGAGGGGAATTGAGATTGACAGGAATAAGGCAAAGGCTATTATAGAGGTTCCTCATCCTACATCAAAGAAGCAACTGCAGATGGTACTCGGGAAAATTAATTTTCTCAGAAGATTCATTGCCAATCTATCCGAGAAGATAGAACCAATGACACAGCTCTTACGTCTTAAAAATCAGGAGGAGTTTATATGGGGAGATAAACAGCAAAATGCGTTTGATGCAGTCAAAGTTTATCTAACAAACCCTCATGTAGTGATGCCGCCAAAAGCAGACATGCCACTAAGGTTGTACTTATCTACTACCGATTCAATTATCGGGAGTATGTTGGCACAAGAGAATGAAAATGGAAAAGAACAAGCCGTATACTATTTAAGTAGAACGTTGACTGATGTTGAAAAAAGATATATCGCAATCGAAAAATTTTGTCTATCTTTGTACTTTTCTTGTATGAAGTTAAGACATTATTTGTTACCAGCTACAGTACATGTACTCGGTAAGACTGACGTAATAAAGTATATGTTGTCACGGCCTGTTATAAAAGGGGGTATAGCCAAATGGGCATTTATCTTGTCTAAATTTGATTTGGCATACGTACCAATAAAAGCAGTCAAAGGTCAGGCCGTTGCTGATTTTCTTACCGAATACTCATGCCTACAAATGGAAGAAAATGAACAGAATTTCAGTCAAGTTGTACCATGGACTATGTATTTTGATGGATCATGCGCTAAGAGTATGACTGGAGCCGGTTTGATGATAATTTCTCCCACCGGAGAACTTACAAGGTGCGTTTGTAAGTTAGATTTTGAGTGCTCAAACAATCAAGCTGAATATGAAGCATTGATTATCGATTTAGGAATACTGATTGAGTTGGAAGCACAGTTCATCAAAATATTCGGTGATTCACAACTAGTGGTGAAACAGTTGAAACGAGAATATCAGTGTTTGAATGAAAATTTGATTGGCTATTATTATCTAGCCAAGAAGCAGTTGGAACAGTTTAGAGAATATGACATAGTCCATGTCAAAAGAGAAACCAATTATAAAGCCAACGAGTTAGCACATGTGGCTTCCGATTATAAAATATCAAAAGAGTTGGCAGATATTGCAACTATCATCACATTATCGATGCTTCTATTGAACAAAGAGAAATACCAATAGCGGTTAGTGAGGTCGTTCGAGAAAAGGATTGGAGACAGCCTATTATGGAATACTTGAAAAACCCTGATTCAAGATATCAAAAGCTGAGGAGACAAGCTCAGAAGTACGTAATATTAGGAGAAGAGTTATACCGAAAATCCTCAGATGGGTTACTATTGCCATGTCTTGATAAGGATAATGCGAAACTGGTTATGGCAAAAGCACACGAAGGTATATGTGGAGCACATCAAGCTGGAATTAAGATGGGATGGCTTTTGAAAAGATACGGATATTTTTGGCCAACAATGATGCAGAATTGCATTGAATATGCTAAAGCATGCATATCATGTCAAAAGCATGGACCTTCGCAACATGCGCCTACTGTAGAGCTTCATTCTATTATAAAGCCATGGCCATTTAGAGGATGGGCGATGGACATAATATGGAGGATTTATCCACCTTCTTCTCATAAGCATAGTTTCATTTTGCTGGCTACGGATTACTTTACGAAATGGGTGGAAGCAATTCCATACAAGAGCATTAGTCAGAAGACGGTGATTAAATTTATTGAAGAAAATATAATTCACCGATTTAGCTTGCCTGAGTCAATCACTGCGGATCAAGGAACGGTGTTTACTGGAAGCGAAGTTGTGGAATTTGTTCAATCAAGAGGAATTAAGATGACGCATTCCACACCGTATTATCCTCAAGCAAGCGGACAAGCCGAAGCTACCAATAAGGTCGTGATTGGATTGATTAAAAAGCATTTGAAAGAAAATCCAAGAGAATGGGATAACCTGCTATCGGCACTGTTGTGGGCGCACCGAACATCGCAAAGATCAAGTACAGGCATCAGTCCATATATGCCGACATATGGACAAGAGGCGGTTTTACCGATGGAGATAACCGTGCAATCATTACGAGTCCAATTGCAAAGTGAAATGTTGCCGGAAGATTACAAAGATTGGATGCATATAAATTTGGATGAATTAGACGAAGTCCGGGCAGCTGCTTTGGATCAATTGGTCGCACAAAAGAAAAGAGTAGCCAGAGCTTTTAACAAGAAGGTTAGGATCAAGCAATTTGCCGTCATGGATTTAGTATGGAAAGCAATTTTGCCGTTCAACCTCAAAGATAGGAAATTCGGTAAGTGGTCATCTAATTGGGAAGACCCATATCTAGTTACCGAAATGTTCAATGAAAATGCATACAGATTGATGGATGTCAATGGAAAAGAATTATCTCGCTCTATAAATGGGAAATTCTTAAAGAAATATTATCCACCAATCTGGAAAACACAAGGAAATTGATTTATTCATTAGAAGCGAAAATACATTCTGATCTTGATTGAAAAGGTCTTTAGATCTTTAACAAGTTTGAGGTTCCGGGCTACAAGGCTGGAATGTAATGCAAGGTCATGGTGGAGTTCAGATTGCTGCTCTTTGAGATATTCCGTGCGACGAGAATGGAAGCGGGCAGCTTCAAGTTTCTCCCAAGTTTCTTGTAACAATTGTCTGTACCTGTTTGAAGAAATTTCGACCATGGATCTAACACGGGAAATTTCATCTTTAATTATCCTACGTTCCTCACGGTGATGATTGGAAAGGAAATTGAAAAGCCAACGTGTTATCTCAACATCTTCTCTGGCATGGAGGCAAGAGTCCTGAACTTGAGCATATGCTTCCTTGGAGTAGCACAATCGAAAAAATTCTTCCATAATTTGGAGCTTAAGAGCCTCAGCTTCCACAATGGTAGGCTCAAGGTTCCAAATTTCCTTCACATTATGCTCAAATTCGTTGAAGCTGGCAGGGAATAAGGAGCACATTTCTCACACTAAGTCTAAGAAATCAGAGTCTGCAGTTAGGAATACCTTGGACCTGAAAATGTCTGTCAGTTCGGTAATTTCTAACCTATGTTTGTGACTCAGTAATAAAGTATGCTGTCCTTGGGACAGCAGTTCATGTAGTCGTCTCCATAAGGATTGATCATCTGTGGGTAATTGAATAAAAGAGTTGCCCATGTCAAGAGAAATGAAGAACAGTTGTCAAAGCTTGGATCAGGGTACATTTAACAGAAAGTTTACCTTCACTCTAGCCATTACAATGTCTATGTGATCGAGACCAAAGAGGCAGTTAGGATGAAGAACCATGTGAAGATATCGCGAGCAAGACTGCAAATTTACAGGATGAATTGTGCAGCTTGGGCAGTTATAAAGATAAAGGATATAGAGCAGATCATGTGTAATGACATGCCAGAGCTTTTCTCGGACAATTGGAAGAAGTGGAAGAACATGGCCCATAAGTGGAGGAAGACGGTTACTAGCATTGCCGCCAAATTTTTTTTGTAAGAGAAAATACGCAAAAGGTTAGTTATTCAATTATCTCGTTGATTTCATTAAGGAAGCCGTGACATTGGGAGTATTAAGCAGTCATAATCAACGAAGCATGATATCGGGAAGCCGTATTATCGGGATCTTTGTTAGTCGCTGAAGATTATAGGGGAGCAGATGTTAGAATTCGGCAAGTGGAGCAAAAGAACATTTGAATCAGAGAAAACTAGACTTTCATTTCCATTTGTTCAACAGAGTCTTGGCTTCATTTACAAAAGAGTGGAGTTCAAATTCTAAATTAAAATTCTATTCCATGAGCTCCTCCCTCTGCTTCTCGCAAGTCTTGACTGACCCACATGTAGAGTCATACTCTTTCTTCAATTCCCGACACCTCTCCAGCTTTCGTCTGACCGATGGACAAAGATTACGCATTTTTGCTTCTTGTTCCACTATTTGGGCCTCTACCTTTTCTTAGCTCTGCCTCAAGCTCTGCTCTCCTGTTTACCAAGTGATGAAGTTTGCTCTCTTCAGCTCTATAACTGTCATAAAACAAACGAGTATCTCCGCATTTGCGGGCTATTTCATCTTGAATGGCTTGACCTCACTGTTCTCCAAAGAAAAGATGTGGAAGACGATCGGTGTTGATTCTAATGGTGTCCATAGCATCCACAAAATCGACGGCGAAAATATCACTTTTGTCTTGGAAGTCTGGGGAAAGCATAAAAGAAGGATTACCAGAACACACCTCCTGAAAAAGAGCTCTTGCTCGTTTCTCTCTGTCAGAATCGGTGATCAACTTCCCGTAGCCAGACTCTAATAAATTAAGGAGTTCTATCCATTTAACCTTGGCTACATCCTTAGAGACTTCGAAAAATGATGCTGGATCTATGGATTCTTGAGGATGCTCAACAGCGGAGGGGCTAGAGAGATCGGCAAGCAGCATACTTTCCACTTCAGCTTTCTCCTCAATGGATAAAAGTGTTATTTCAGCTACTGCAGGAGGAGCTTGGGAAGAAGATGAGCTTGCCATAGAGACTCTCTGAAGAGGCAGAGTAATAGTTGAAGGTTGAATAAGCGGCATAGGTATATTGGTTGATGGGCCTTCAAGAAATTCCCCATCGGGAATTAAAATTCTTTTTGATGCAGATGAAGGCTCATCAGTGCCTGCAAACACAGTTATGAATATTAAAACAATAGTGTAAGAAGCATTCATCATTCGGTAAGGTGGAGACAGGATTTACCGATAAAGGTTGGAGATTGATCTTTTGCCAAGTCTCTTGTGTCAGATTCTTTAACTTCAGATTTTGAAGAAGGGACAAATGGAGATTTCCCAATCAGGGGAAGAAATGGGTCTTTAGCTACTTCCTTCTCCTCAAATCTCGAAGACTGGACTTGTATTGATTCGGTATGAAGTTTTGTTGAAGAAGCAGGAATCACCAATGTAGGGTCAGGAGTTGCTATATCAACAAGAAGGGTCTTGACAGAAGGAGAAGTAAGCAAAGCTACTTTTGATCTGTAAATCTTAAGAGTCTTCTCTGAGTTATAAAAAAAAAAAGATCAATGTCACCAAGTATGCTTATAATTAGCAAAGCTTGAGTATGAAAGTTACCTTTTGGTGTATGTGGCCTCATCATAGTAAGAAGTGTGGGACCGAGAGACGGGCTCCTTGGTGAAGAGCTTTCAAGAGATGGTGATGAAGATCGATCAATAGCTCTTTCTGTTGTAGGTTTCTTCGACGCCTTTTCTGGAGCAGGCAGTTCTAAGATTTTTCTCTTTCTACCAGCTGTGAAGGAAGACAATTAGACACAACCAAATATCGAATGAAGACATATATTGAAAGAAGGAGAGCAGGCCAACCTTTGACAGGCTTCGTTAGCTCAGCAGGAGGTATATCATCACCTTCAACTGCTGTAGGAAGTGTAGGATAATCGTGTCCTTTATCTTCAAAAGGACTATGTCCAACGGATCTGAGAATACAGATTTCCGATAGTTCTTCCACCAAAAGTCGAAGTCTTCTGAAGAGCGATCGGTATATGCAACAAACTCGGTAACACGGAATAATCGGTATATGTCCCCAATTAGTTTGTTCAACTCAGTGAAGCTCTGGCTGTCTCCCAGCTTACAGAATATCTTGTTGATGGAAGAAAAGGAAAAAGTATAGAGAGCCGGGACAGGAACCCCTTGAATCAACCCAAATTGTCTAACACAATATTGGGGGGAGTAGATTTCAAAACAAGCAATGAATCTACCTTTTGTGGAGAACCTAACGGGGAGGTCGACAGAGGTTAGAACGATTTACCAGAAATCACTCCTATTTTTCTGAAAAGAATGAAGATATGACTTAAATTGAGGGGTGAAAAAAGGGGAAAAAGAAAATCGTTTCCCTTTGATTGAAAAAATTTGGGAAACAAAGAACCGAAAATAGGATGATTGTCCCTCTGAAACAGGAACTAGTTCTCCGCTTAAAGCTCGGTAGACAGGATGATTCGGGATTGAAACTGAAGGAGGCTGAGTAACTCAATCCTTGGAAAACCAAGAAGGACAATAAAAGGCCAATCAGGCTTGGAGAATCTAGAGGGGACCACCATAAACGCCACCAATTTCATCCGAAGCAATGGAGGAAACAGAGTGGGCTAAGCCTCAGTACAATAAGGCTAAAGTGGTTTTTCCTAAAGCTAGCTAAGTTCCCGAAGTTAAGGCGGAAGCTATAGCAACGAAGTCCTTGGAAACTCTCACGATAGGATGACAGAAAAGGAATTTACAAAGCCAGTATAGGAGGAAAGCGGTGTGTTCTTCGTCGGTTATTGCACCTTTTTTCTTAAAATACTTACCGATAAAAGCCTCGTAGGCTAATTCAGAATCAGACAACTTACCGAGCCCTTGGTAAGAATCTGAAGACAGAGTAGATGGGTCTGTGCCTAAAGGACTAAGACCAGTGAGGCAATAGATATCGAGCAAAGTTACCGACATCGGGGAGAAAGGAAAAAAGAAGCAGTTGGTTGAAGACGACCAAAAGCAAGATAGAGCATTGATTAGCCCATGGTTCAGATGATAATCAAAACAGTAGAGACGCAGGGCATTATGAATCAGGAGCTCATCCCAAGGAGAACCCTTGGAAGGAAGAAGTCGGAGATACCATCGGTAAAAATTTGGCTCAAAATCAGAAAAAGCCCTAAGACGAGAAGGACGAGAATGCCAGTTGTAAGCCAAAATAGAAGAATGGTGGATTGGAAGTACCTCGGTTAGATGGCGAGGGAAGAATTCAGAGAGATTTGCAGGAATCGAAAATTGATTGTAAACGGCAGGGCCAAGGATGTAAGAATCCTCGTAATCGTTCTGCACCGAGAGTAGATGCCGTTCGTCGTTGAAATCCTCAGAGTCTCTGAACTGATGATACCGCTCTAGGGCGTTGGAGGTGAGAAAGGAAGAAGCTTGAGTATTGGGAGCCATGGTGTTTAGACAGGAACAGAGTGAGGTCACGAAGAAATAAAGAGGCGAAAGGGCAAGCGAATAGCGAAGAAGATGAGTTTTGAAAAAAGCACGTCTGAAGGCGAGAAATCAGATTGTGTGGGGACAGCTGATATATTTATTAAGTTAGTATGATAAGGAGCTGAAAAGGCAAGCGCGCGAAACGAGGCGGCAAAATGGCGCTGGAACCAAAAAGTAAGTGTCTTGTCATCTTTGGCATTTAAAAGAATTAAAATTCTTTTAATTCTTTTAAAAGGGGGCATTTATTGACACCAAATAATAATGAGTTACCGAATTAACTTCGGTATCAGTATATCCCGAAAATCGATAAATCGAGAACAGTAAACTACTTAGAAGTTCGGTAAGTTGTCTGTAACATACCGAAATGGCCAGAAGTAAGAGAATAAGGTCATTGATTTTCGGTAAGATTCTGGACATACCGAAACAGTAAAAAGTTAGCAGTAAGAGGAATACGAAGTTGAAAGGAATCGCAGGATGGCCAAACTAGCCACGTCAGCAAGAAGTTACGAGCAAGAAATCTGGATAGTGAATGCGAGCAGTTCACGGCAGTTACTGGAAGAGGTTCAAATTCGAAGCCATGTTGACAGTTGAAGATCAAGTTTTGGCGGATAAAACGTGGGCAAATGGGAAGTTATTGAAGGAGCCAGGATTCAAAATTTGAAAGCAAGAAAATAACCGACAGACGATTATGGAAAGCTGAAGAATACAAATACTCAAAAGAGAAGAGGAAGAGACAGATCAACACATATCCAAGAACACTCAAATTTATCTGCACTTTAACTTTCTTGCACTTTCCTTTCCAGCATTTACAGTTTTTGCAATTCGAGTTTACTTTTAAGTCTTCTACTGCTTTCGTAGGAGTATTGTAATGTAGTCTAAACCCTTGTTGATCTCAAATCCATATTCGATCCCTTGATTTCCTACCCATTTTACACTTCTCTGTGTTGCTTCGTGTTCTTGCTAAAATTTCTCTTCGAAAGTTGAACCACAGAACCCTTTTAATAAAAATCGAAGACTAAATTTCGATGAAAGATATTCCTCGTTGCATTAAACGAGCGAACAATACGTTAAATTTTTTTTTGGTCGAAAACATCTATAGGTTATTTAGAGAAGCAAGTATTGGTAATGTCTTTTTTTCTCTCTCTCTCTCTCTCTCTCTGGGGTTTCAGTCAGCTCTTGGGCTGTTCCTGAGAAAGATGGGCCATGGCAGGCCCAAACTGAATCGGCCCATTTCGAAAAAAACTAAAGTGCTCTGCCAACCGCAACAGGAGCAAAACAGGTCGTCGTCGTCTTCTTCTTCTCCTTCTCCTCCGCCTGTGCGGCGTGCACCGACCACCGGAGGCACCTACTTCGCCGGAATTGAATTGGTGAGATACTCGGATTCCTATCTTCTTCCCCTTTCGTCGCCTCCCCGAACACTTTAATTCTGCGTCCGTGCCTCGTGCTTCGAGTTGTTTTTCGGTCATTTGAATACCGCATGATTGTGTTGCTTCCCTTCTTGTTCTTGTTCTTGTTCTTGTTCATGTTCTTGTTCTTGTTCTTCTTCTTGATTGTGTTGATTCTCGTAGTCCTCCTCTGTAACTAAACGGTTTAGCTTTTGGTGACTACTACACATGATGCCGTTTCGATCAAGACCATGTTACTTCTGTGACTTTGGGATTGAACACTATTCTGAAATGATTTAGCTTCTTTTGAAATTGTTCCAGTTTTGTTTGTTTGTTTGTTTGGTTGGTTGGTCACATGATGGTGCGGCTTTTTTGTTGCTTTATCTTGTTGCAGGTCTGATCGATTTGAGCTCATTTTGAAAGAGAAGAAGACATGTCGAAGACGCTGGTGCAGCCAGTCGGGCAGAAGAGGCTGACCAATGTGGCCGTTGTCCGGCTCAAGAAGCATGGGATGCGCTTCGAGATTGCCTGCTACAAAAACAAAGTCCTATCTTGGCGCTCTGGCGTGTGAGTCTCTCTCTGCACCGCTTGCCGTGTTAAATTTTGAATGGCAACTTCGCTGCATAGGAGAATTAGTTCTCCATGATCCTATGTCAAGTATTTGGATTTTGAATTACATGTATGTGAGCATCAAGAATGTTGAAGATGGTGACAAATATGAGTTCTATGTGTTTTCGATTGATACTTCTTCATGTTCACTCAAACGATGGAAGACTCCCTGTTGATATCGTAGATATGCACTTGCTTCTATTTTCAAACATTAAATACAAGAGAAGAAAATTCGGACCAGGATATGCGAATACTTAGGGTGCTGACTGTAGAGCATTTTGAGATGTAAATACTTAGCTGTTGCTTTTCGTGACAATCTGGAACAGCGAGAAGGATTTGGATGAAGTACTTCAGTCGCATACTGTGTATACGAACGTTTCAAAAGGAGTTCTTGCCAAGTCAAAAGACCTGATGAAAGCCTTTGACACAGATGATCAGACGAAAATATGTTTGGAGGTCAGTGACGTCCTATTATGGATCATTACAAGGAGAAGATTATGTGTGTACAATATCCTCTGGTGAATCAGAATAGATGTCTGCTGTTCGCAATTCTTACAACTTGTGTTATTTGCATCTAATGCTCATGTAGATTTTGGATAAAGGAGAGCTTCAAGTTGCTGGAAAGGAGAGGGAGATCCAATTTGCAAGTCAGTTTCGAGATATTGCCACAATTGTTATGCAGAGGACCATCAATCCTGAAACTCGACGCCCTTATACTATTAGCATGATTGAACGACTAATGCATGAAAGTCACTTTGCTGTTGATCCGAATAGCAACTCAAAGAAGCAGGTACCGAGATATTCAATTTTGATGGACTTATAAAAGAGAACTTGTTAAAAAAGATGGACTTGCAGGATAATGTTTTGCTTCGATTGGACTTTTAGAATATCATGAACTTGGTGCTATATATGTCTGTTGTTATACTATATATACGGCTTATCAGCTTTAGAGAGTATCGTGATATTCTACTGTTGGATTTTCCTATCTTTTCTTTTCTTTTTCCTTGCTTTCTCAGTTAAATTTCTGTGGTAACTAGCTTTTTCCAGTTTTACATATTTATAGAGAAACTTTTGGACATTTATTGCTTTGAACTGTGTATGCAGAAGATATGCAAGACTTTTGCATATCAATAATACATCTTTTGCATCTCTATGTTCATATCAATGCAAACTTTTAATAATACAAAACCTAATGGAGGAATCAATCTTTTGCAGCTTTTCACATGATATTATGCTAAATTCCCATGCAGGCACTGGAAGTCATACGTGAACTTCAAAAGCATTTTCCAATAAAAAGAGCTCCTATGAGGCTCAGATTCACCGTCACTGAACAGGATGTTTCTTCTCTCCTGGAAAAGCTTAATGCCTGGAATGCTAGTATCAATTCGAGGGATGAATCTGCAAGTCAAATATCTGTTGTAAGTCTTAGACCGTGATATTGGAAGAGTTGCACTTACACTACATAAGTCGTTCATGAAAACATATCTGCATTCTTGAACTGTGAAATTATGTTCTTCACTTTTGCATGCTTTGATTGGATGTCCCCATCACAGAATAAAGTGCGCGATTCTGATGCCTTAGAGTATTTCTAATAAGGCGATTGTAACATACTAACTTTTAACGTTGGACTAGGAGAGTGCTAAGACGACTTCTTTCTTGTTTGATTATCATTTTTCGTTTCTTTTTCCCCTTTTAGGATTGTTTTTTCCTCTCATAGTAGCTAAGCTCCTGCTTCTATTAGGACAGGCTCTTCAAATAACCAGTTTCTCTAATTTTTGCTTGGTGAGTTCGCAGTTTTCTAGTATGAGAATTAATGATGTCTTCTATATGCATAGATGTTTGGCTAGAGACAATTTGCCTCTATGTCTATGTACTCGGTGAGTCTAGAATTTTCTTGTCAAGTGATGAAGTTTGGACTAATATCCGAAACCCCTCTTCAATGGAAATAAATTGGATCTCTTCTATATTGTTTTCTTGCCCCTAGGATGACGAGAAGTTCATTCTTTTTTATGCATTACGGATCTGCTCTAGATAAGTTGAGATGATGTGGTAAAATCCTAGGCTAGTGATGCTTTGTGCAACGAGGATTAGTCTTTTTTGTTTTGGTATGACGTGCCTTTGTTTACGAGCACACACATTTTATGCAGGTATGCGAAATTGAACCAGGATTCTACCGGGACTGTGAAGCCTTGGTGAGAAACTTGCAGGGGAGAGTGGAAGTTCTTGCATACTCTGTGCATGCTGAAGGGGATACCCAAGTGGATGACTATGATGATCACGAGGACATACCATCCCGGTCTGAACCCGATTCCGTAGTCCAGCTAAGTGAGAGGATGCAGAAACAGACGCTCAGGTCTAAAAAAGAGGGCACGGAGGAGGAAGTAAAGCAAAACAAGTGCAGCACCTGCAATGCGGTGGTAGGGGACGCAAAGCAGTACAGGGAGCACTTCAAGAGCGACTGGCACAAGCACAATTTGAAGCGGAAGACCAGGCAACTCCCTCCTCTCTCAGCAGAAGAGTGCATGGCCGACATGGACTTGGACGACATGCGATCGGATTTGAAGGATTACTCATTTTGAGGCTGGTCTTGAAGCTACTGAGGTTTGGTTTTTGTGCAGTGGCTGCATGTGTAACCCAAAATAGAATTTTAGTACAGAGTAAACTAGTCTACTAAGTTTGCGCCCTCCGACTATATGCCAAGAAGCATATAGTCTTGTGGGCACGGCAGATGAGTTGAACTTATCAGACTCTTGTGTTCTCTTTATTCCTTTTCCAGCGTGTTCAGTCATTAGTCGATACTCGAGAAGTTGGCCTCAAATTTCTGTAAAAGAGTTGAGCAGAAATTTTCCGAGGAATGTGAAGCGACCACACCGAGTTCCCGAGGGCTCGACGAGCCTCACCGTGCTTTTCCTGTGGCCTTATTCTTTGGTGTACGAAGCCAAATGATTTAGCTTGGTGAACAGCATATTTAAGATTATTGCGAGGCCAATCGATCCAATGACCTTAGCATACTGAATCAGCCACCAGTTGGAATTGATAACTGCCTACCGAGTTAAGCATCTTTGATACTTGATAACCCCTAACTTCTTCTTACCTTGGATGCAAGGTTTTATTGAAGAAACTGAACAAGAAGCAAAACCAATTTAGTGAAACGCAAAACTTGATCAGAAGTGCTCCGAGTTTTCCATGGCCAGGTTACCTATCGGAAAGACTACGGAAGAAGTAAAAGTTGCGATTCACTTGCTTTGACTGTCGGAATTTTCGCGGTTCGCCCCCTAAAATTTGTAATTCGAGCATTTAAATCCTAAAATTTGCAATTTTAATGTACTTGAGACCTCCGTTTAATCCCGTTAAAATGACGTGGACGGAAAATGTCACATGGGTTAATTTTATTCTGTCCTACGTGGCTCTTGAGGAAAAGGTAAAATGTTGCGTAAAGTTTCATTCACGAAAATCTAACGGAGCTCACGAAAAGATTAAAGTATATGATTGTAGTAAGTCTCAGAATTTAGATGCATAAAAATGAAAATTTTAGGATTTAAGAATATTCTCATGACAAGTTTTAGATTTTTTTGCTATGTGCGTACCATTTTTTGAAATACACAATAAAATATTTTTAAACTGTTACTTCATATTGATGATTGGTAAGCTCGCCATCTCAACACAATGATGTCGCTGTCAAGTTGTAATTTTTTTTTAAATAAAACTACTCTTGGAGCATCAATGCACTGCTTATTCAAATTAATCGCCTAATATGAACCATGAAGTGATATAATTTGTCTGGGTGACATTTACTTTTGATTTTTCGAATTGTTCTAAACTTTGCGATACTTATATTTTGAATTTTTATTTGAATGTAAATAATTTCTGAAATTATTCAGATATTGACATGCAGCATCCATATATAAATTTTATAACTCTTCAAATTTTAGATAGTGTTTTTTTTTTCATTTAATTTCCAAGTTTTAAAGAGAAAAGGGTAAAAAACCGCGAAATCCTCGAGAGCTATCTTTTATATTAAAAGGCAACTTGGAATCGGATTGCTTTGAACAAGAAAACCTGCGAAGTCCCAATCGAGACTTCAAATAGCGGACGAAGGGTTCTCTCTCTCTCTACCCCCCGTCCCGCCCACCTTGACCGTGTTTGGCGTCGTCGATGACATTGTTCACTGTCTATTGAATCGATACAGCGACTATGGAGGCTCCAATCATCGGTATTCCTCTCTCTCTCTCTCTCTCTTTCAATTGTGCGGAATTAGCTCGCCATGCGCCGCTCCCTTTTTGGGTCCCTGCGCTTTCTCCCGACGGCAGAAAGTGAGCTCATGCGGTGTGTGTGTTTCGAATGAGCAGATCCGTTGCAGGGAGATTTCCCTGAAGTGATTGAGGAGTACTTGGAACATGGCATTATGAAGTGCCTCGCCTTCAACCGCCGCGGTACCCTCCTCGCCGGTACTCTCTCTATCTCTCTTTCTCTGTGGAATTGTTTTTGGAAGTGGCATTCCGACGGTGCATCTAATTTCGGGTTCCGCTGAAGCTTTGATTTTTTTTAGCTATTTTGCTTGTGATAAAGAAAAAGATGAGTTCTTTTTAGCCTACTGTTTTAAACTGGGTGCTTTGAAGTTGGAAAAGATGTGGCTCGACCTCGGTACATCTGTCATTAGCGGAGGTCGTAAGGGCTCTATCCCCATCCTGACCTCGCCCGTCTTAGCTACTCAAAATTCCCTACTCGTAGGACTGTCTGGTCTGTTTTTGGGTGGAGTCATATTTTGTCGCCATTTACTCACTTTAGAGAATGCCCTTTTGATTTTCTTACAATCTGGGCATGCTGGAATCTTTAGAATAACCAGAAAGTTAAAATGTAGTTTGAATACATCAACTGCTTTATCCGAGAATTGTTCCTAGTCTAGATTAGAACACAATTAAAGATGGAAAGAAAAGTAAATATATAAATGGAGTGGAAGGTTTGAAACACAGATCTCACACTTTTGGATTGCACATGATTGATGACTAGAATCTTGGTCTTCCAACCGTTTGGTGATTCTTTAAGTTTGGGGCTCCAGTTTAGAGTTGCAGTGCAGACATTCTTTTTCTTGCAAGTCGTGGTATGTGGCGAGTCTTCTGTTGGTGCATCCATCAGTTACATAAGCATCGCATTGAATAGCTGGTCCCTAATGTTAATTTGGAGAAGTAATTCTAGTTCCTTGTTTGAAGGCAATTTGTGAGTCCTATTCTTGGATTTTAGCATTTGTTTTACTGAATGGTGGTTTTGGAAGTCTTGTGATAGAAACAGCAAGAGAGTGATCTGTAAATATCTGCATCTTTGTCTGATTTTTTTCTGACGCTTCTTCTGAAAATTATGAATGTGTCTGGCTGTTGTCCTATGAAGGAATCGCTGTGGTTCTTGATTATGCTATTTCTTCTATCAGTATATCATACTCTGTTTGATTTCCTTTTCCAGCTGGATGCACCGATGGAAGTTGCATTATATGGGACTTTGAGACCCGGGGCGTCGCGAAAGAGCTCCGGGACAACGAATGCACTGCTGCAATTACGAGCGTCTGCTGGTCCAAGTATGGCCACCGCTTACTTGTGTCTGCTTCTGACAAGTCACTTATTCTTTGGGATGTTCTAAGTGGAGAGAAGATAGCACATACAACTCTGCAGCATACAGTTCTACAAGCTCATCTTCATCCTGGTTCCTCGACTCCATCTATTTGCCTGGCCTGTCCTTTCTCATCTGCTCCTATGATCGTTGACTTGAACGCTGGAAGCACAACAGCTCTTCCAGTTTTGACAGCTGATGTAAGCAATGGAATTGCTCCTCTGGCCCGGAACAAGACATCGGATACATCAGTAACTTACTCTCCGTGCAATGCTTGCTTTAACAAGCATGGGGATCTGGTTTATGCAGGGACTTCGAAGGGAGAAATTCTTATAATAGATCACAAGAATGTCAGAGTGTGTGCCATCATCCTTGTTTCTGGTGGTGCAGTTATAAAAAATGTCGTATTTAGTAGAAATGGACAGTACATGTTGACAAATTCCAATGACCGGATGATTAGAATCTACAAAAATCTGCTACCTCCTAAAGATGGATTAAAGATGCTTGATGAATTGAATGAGGGTTTCAATGAACCAGATGATGTGGAGAAATTGAAGGCTGTTGGATCGAAGTGCTTGGAACTTCTCCATGAGTTTCAAGATTCTATCACTAGGGTCCAGTGGAAAGCACCTTGTTTTAGTGGTGATGGAGAGTGGGTGATTGGTGGTGCTGCGAGCAGAGGAGAGCACAAAATTTATATATGGGATAGGGCTGGGCATCTTGTTAAAATTCTTGAAGGCCCAAAAGAAGCATTGATGGATTTGGCATGGCATCCTGTTCATCCTATTATCGTTTCTGTTTCTTTGACTGGCTTGGTTTATATATGGGCTAAAGACTATACTGAAAACTGGAGTGCATTTGCTCCAGATTTTAAAGAGCTTGAGGAGAATGAGGAGTATGTTGAACGAGAAGATGAATTTGATTTGGTCCCTGAGACTGAAAAGGTAAATGAGCAGATTATGAGCTTGGCTTATTTGGCTTGATGTTAACAATTATTGAATGTGTATGCATACAGGTGAAAGAACCAGATGTTCATGAAGATGATGAAGTTGATGTTTTGACTGTGGAGAGGGATTCAGCTTTTAGTGACTCAGATATGTCCCAGGAGGAACTATGCTTTTTGCCTGCAGTTCCTTGTCTCGATGTTCCTGAGCAGCAAGACAAGTGTGTTAGCAGTTGTTCAAAGTTGCCAGATGGTAACCATTCTGGATCGCCACTTTCAGTAGAGGCTGGTCAGAATGGAACTGTGAGCAACCATAATTCAAGCCCCCTCGAACGTAAGTTTTCTTTTCCCCACTTGCTGGATTTACCAAGTGTTGAGATTCTTCTCTTGTACAGACTGGATTTTCCTGTCAATTCCTGCAATATAGCACTTAGGTTGTACCTATGACTGTTTGCTCTTACCTAAAGCAGATGCCTGACTTAAAATCTGCATGATAAATTGCCCTCTTAATTATTGGCTAGATTTGCTTAGCAACTGCTAGGAATCTTGGTAATGCATTTTTATCTCTGACACGGCATTGAGGGAGAAAAGACTACATTGAGTATGTGTGATGAAAATTTCGCTGAAAAATTAGGCACACTATTTATGGTTGTAACGGAGGAGGGCAGAGCAGAGTCTGGGAGGAGGGGTAGTAATCAAGTTGCAGGACTCTGTAGGTGAAAATGTGATTTCAATAGGTGATTACTGGTTTTTAAGCATGTAAAAGTTAAGTGATGCTAGGCTGTTTTGTGTTCCATCTCTTGTCGGGAAGTTAATAGAGTGTCATTCTCGAGCTCATGTGTGGCCGAAAGGTTTTTCTCTGACTTTTCTAAACTTATGCAGCCATGGAGAATTCAACTGCCGAGGACACGGACGGTACACGATTAAAAAGAAAACGCAAACCTTCGGAGAAGGGGTTGGAATTGCAGGCAGTAAAGGTCAAGAGACCCGTGAAACCTTTGAAATCGTCTGGTAGATTGTCAAAAACTAATAAACCTGTGATTGATCCGGATTCTAGCAATGGTGTATATGGAGACGACGGTTCTGATTGATTCTATTAAATTGCAATTCTCATATATTCTGCCTCTGTTGATGTCGTCGTTCCATTTTCATCTGCTTGACACAATGTTTACCGATCTCTACTCTAGGCTTTGAATGCCGTCACCAGATTCACCGAAACATTCGAAATTCTTACTGTAGAATTTGAACGAGAGATGAGCTTTTTTTTTTCTCCTTTTTCCAACAATAGAACCATGATTACACTTGGTGATTCTCTGGTAATTGACCATTTGTTCAGAACAGAGTCAAAGCAACACAATGTGCCACTAAAACTCAAACTTCGACTAGTTAAAAGCTTGGCCCTATGTATTCAACATTAAGCCAAGCTACTTGAGCTCGACCCAGATGTGCTTAACGAGTCGAAACTTGATCTGATCGCTCGAGTTAAGCTACAAATTCAGACTCGGCTGGCCTCAAGTGCACAACAGTGAAAACAACAGTGAAAAATAACACGGTTTTCATGTTTCTCGCACTTTTCTCCACTAGGCTCGAGCAAGCAGAGCTCGAGTTCAAGCATTAGGATGCTTGAGGTCGGCTCATTCTCGACCCGACTCAGACCAAAACTGATCGAGCCAAGGCTAAATAAGTCCACTGTACGTTAAGGAACTTGGAATCATGTTAGTAAATGGCATTATCTCCAAGATCATTGGGGTAAGGGAAATGGAAATCTCACCGTCCTTAATGGGTCAAGAGAATCGACAATCTCGAGAATAAAATACTTTGAGGCCATTACATGCCTCAGTCATCCTTAATGGCCCCGGCCGGCGATTACTCCCTGCCCTTGTCAGATCGGGTTGTTACAGCATGTCCTTGGTTTAATGAACTTGCACTCATGTAACTAAATGGCATATTCTCTCCAAGATCATCGGGTAAGGAAAATCTCACGATCCTTGTCAACGGGTCAACAAAATCAGCAATCACTATGGACACGGCCAATAGTTGAAAGAACTTGGGATATTGAGTCGACCGCCTTCTATGGAAAAGGATAAACCACTTTGAGCCAATTTTGTGCATTGTTTATCTTATTGCCATGGTGAGTATACCAAAGCATTTTCCAATGGGAAATCATCATCACCGAGCATAACAAACTTCCCTCTCATATACTATATATATATATATATATATGAGCCAGCCTAACACTACAAAACACCTCCTTATCTACATAGAAAACACATTTCACTCGCAGAATAGCTTGGAAATGGTGCGTCTCGGAAAGTGCTTTCTCAACATCGCAACGGTCGCGATGATGCTGGTGCTGATTCTTCCGTCCTCGAGGTATGCCGCTACGTATAATGTAGGGGACCAGGAGGGCTGGACTTACGATGTTGACTTAGACTCGTGGGTTGCTGGCAAGACCTTCTATGTCGGTGATATTCTAGGTAATCAATTTTACCGTAGTAATTATAAGAGTAGGAAATGCATTTGAGCACGCTTTCGGTAAAGCGGCATATTCTGCATGTATAATCTGCATGAACATAACTTACTAATGCCTAGCGACTACGCGTGTGTCAGATCATCACATGTGGTCGGTCGAGATTGTACTTCTGCTTAGATTTGGATAGATGGGAAAAGCCATTTTCTTTTCCGAATAACAACTATAGGATAGATAGGAGTGTTTTTATATCTTTTTGTGCTTACCACTTGGACTGAACTAATTTTGATGATTGATGTAAATGGCAGTTTTCACCTACGACAACACCCAGCATAACGTGATCTCTGTCGATGCAAATGGGTACAACAAATGCACAACGAAGAAAAACTACGGGAGCTATGCTAGTGGCAACGACCGGATAAAACTGACCGAAGCCGGCAACTGGTACTTCATCTGTTCGTATCACTGCGACTATGCTAACCAGAAGATCGCAGTCACCGTCCATTCATCATGAAGCGACGTCGATGTGGTCTACCGAGGTAGGACTTTCAGCGGTCTTAGCACCGGCTACGCGGTAGATGTCAAGGTGTTTTGGTCTGTTTAGCCTTGGCAGTTACTCTCAAGGCCTTTTCATTTGGTGTGTTTACTTTCCAATTCTCTCATAGTATGGAGTAGGGAAATGAAGTGGGAAGGGAATCGTCTCAATAGCTAAGGCATGTAATGGCCTCAACAGAATGCTTTGAGTGCTTAATAATTAAGGGTCAATAAGAGAGGTCTATTTGTCCTTCCATCCATCGGTTTACCAAGTTTTCCTCTGTATACATCTGGATTATGAGGCAAAAGGAGAAGCGATGTAAAACCATCATAATTATCAAAACCCTAGAAGATTTCACCTTGGCATACGGCGAATGCCAGAATAGTCTGCATGAAGGCGTAATGTACCGTAGCTGCATATTGTGATGACTCTGCGCGTACGATGAGAACAACGGCAATTCGAATCTCGAAATTTCTGAAAATTTGTTAACTGAAATCATTGATTTTGCGGATCCGATTGGAATCTTTCGAGGGCTAATCATAACTTTTTATAGTTTCTTGTTATTTATTTCATTTCGTTATTCGATCGGTAACCTTCTAGACGAGTTAATAAAACATGAGGTCAGGGTCCAAATATAAGACACGTACTACTTAAATTCGACCTTGACAAGAATTAAAACCCGGCCCTCTTGTTAGCATCGAGTCGAGCTACTTGCGAGTTGAGCTACTTGAGGTCGATCCCAGTGAGATGCTTAAGCCGAAACATATAATTGAAGCTCGAGTTTTAAGCTATAAATTCAGACTCGCCTCAACCTCAGGTATACAACATTGTACATACCACCGTTTTCACGTCTCTCTAACTTCTCGGCTAGGTTTTGACCAAAAAAAAAAAATATATGAATTCTCCGCTAGGCTCGAGCAAGCACAGCTTGTGGTCAAGCATTACGACACTTGAGGTCGGCTCATTTTCAACTCGACTCGATGAAAACTGATCGAGCCAGAGGCTGGGTAAGCTCACTGTACGTAGATTTGTCAATGCCTGCCCCTATGCTTGATGAACTTGAACTCAGGTCCCGAAATGGCATTATCTATCCAAGATCATTGGGTAGGGACACTTCATGATCCCTAGAGTGCGTTTGTTTGAGTGACAAAATTTTTTAGAAATTAAATTTCCGGACTTTCACTCGTTTGGTTCACCGAAAATGACGTAGTCAACAGAGAACACTTCACAATCAATGGAAAATTCATGCACAAAATGAGGAAAGTGAACTCCTAAATCTAAAGAGGTGAAAACAATTTCCGGAATTGCAACTCTTGAATACTTTAAGTTTTAAATGTCTTAATATTTTGTATTTTGTACTTAATATTTTTATTTTGGGATAAGTGCACTGGAGTCCTAAAACTTGTTAAGAAAGTGCAATTGACTCTAAAACTTTCAAAAAGTGCAATCAAGTCTAAAAACTTGTCATGAAAGTGCAATCGAGTCCTAAAATTTTCAAAAAGTGCCATCAACAGAAGAACTTGATTATATCAATTTAACAAGTTTTAGGACTTGATTGCATTTTTTTTTTGAAAATTTTAGTATTCGATTGCACTTTTACGTCAAGTTTTAGGACTTAATTGCACTTTTTGAAGGTTTTAGGACTCAACTGCACTTTCACAAAAATTTTTAGGACTTCCAATGCGCTCATCCCATTTTTATTTATTTTTTCATTTAATTTAATTTAATTTTTTCTTTTTCGTGCTCCCTCTGCCGGTCACCGGGCTTTGGCGATGGCCAGTGAGCCTCGAGCTCGCCCGTGGCCGCTGGTGGCCGATCGCGATGGAGGAAGAAGGAAAAAAGAAAAAGAAAGAAAAAAAAGAATAAAATTTAAAATTCAATTTTTTTGCTTAAGATAAAATGACGAGATTGAAATTATTTTCCAAATGAGATCCAAACACCAGAAAATATTTTCGGTCAAATACCACCAAACAAAGGAAAACTAACCACTTTCCTGAGAAAGAATTTCTCGGAAAGTATTTCATTGGGAAAACTCATGCTAAAGGAAATACTTTAGGGAAAATCATTTTTCAGGAAAATTGTTAGTTTTTCTTTATTTGGTGATATTTGACCGAAATATTTTTTGGTGTTTGGATCTCATTTGAAAAATGATTTCAATCTCACGACTTTATCTCAAGCCAAAAGAAAATTTGAATTTTATTTTATTTTTTATTTTTTTATTTCCTTCTTTCTCTGCCTGTCGCCAGGCCTCGGCAACGGTAGGCAATTAGCCACACAAGGTCAAACCTTGCGAGGCTTGGCCTCGTGTGGCCGATCGCCGGCCATCATCGAGGCCCAACGATTAGTGAAGTAAGAAGGAAAAAGAAAAAAGAAAATAAATATTAATAAATTTCGGATGTGCTATTCCGAAAAGTGTTTTCACATCTTCACATTTAAGAATTCACTTTCCTAATTTTATGCATAATTTTTCTGTTGACCGGAAAGTGTTTTCCGTTGACTAAGTCATTTTTGGCGAACCAAATGGTCGAAAGTACGGAAGAATAGTTCATGAAAAACACTTTCACTCAACCAAACGTACCTTTAATGGGTCAACAAAATCGACAATCCCTATAGACACGGCCGATGGTTGGAAGAGTTTGATTTTTACTGTTTGAGCTTATGTTTTAGGAATCAACCGCCTTCCACAAAAAGGGTGACTCGCTTTGAGCCAATTTGTGTATTGTTTCTCTCATCGCCATGGTGAGTAAACCAAAGCATTTTCCAATGGGAAACCACTTCATGCATGAAATCACCAAGCATAATGAACTGCCCTAAATGCATGCACATATAGACACAGATTCACACAAAACACCTTCTAATCTCCATAGAAACACACTTCACTCTGCAGAATAGCTCGGAAATGGCACGTCTGGGAAAGTGATTCGTCAATATGGCGGCAGTGGTGATGATATCGGTGTCGATTCTTCCATCCTTGAGCTATGCCGCTTCATATTACGTAGGGGACGAATTTGGCTGGTCTTATAATATTGATCTCGACTCGTGGGTCGCCGGCAAGACTTTTTATGTCAATGATGTTTTACATAATCAATTTCACTGTTGTCGTTATAAGAGTAGGAAATGCATGTCAGCACGAACTCGCTAAAGTAGCATGTTTGCATACATAATCTGCATGGACATCACTTACTAATGCCGAATGATTACACATATGTTGATTATCATGCATGATTTGTAGAGATTGTACTTCGATTGAGATCTAGATAAATCGGATAGTCATTTTCTAAAGTGAATGACAAGATTAGGATGAATAGGAGTGTCGTTATATCTATTTGTGCTTATGGCTTCAACTGAACTGATTCCATGTAAACGGACAGTTTTCATCTATGACAACAATTATCATAACCTGGTCTCTGTTGATGCAAATGGGTACAACACATGCTCCACGAATTCAAACTATGGGACCTTTACTAGTGGCAATGACGGGATAAAACTGACAAACGCCGGCACATGGTACTTCATATGTTCGTATCACTGCGACTACGCTAACCAGAAGATGGCAATCACCATCCATTCATCGTGAAGTGACGTCGATGCGGTCAACCGGGGCAAGAATTTCATCAGTCTTAGCACCCGCTACACAGGAGATCTCAAGGCGTTTTGGTTTGCTTAGTCCTGGCAGTTACTCTCAAGGCCTTTTCATTTTGGTGTGTTTACTTTCCAATTTTCCCATTGTATGAAGTAGGGAAATGAAGTTGGTATAACTAAGGCATGTAGTGGTCTCAATAGAATGCTATGAGTGCTTTGCCTTATTAATTAAGGATCAACAAAAGAGGTCTAGTTATCCTTGAATCCGTTAATTTACAACTTTTTTCCTTTTTTAATCTCTGGATTTTTTAAGCTCATGAAGCTCATATATAATAATCACCTTGTTAAAGATGCCCTTCACCACCTTTAATGATTTTTACTATGCAAAAGCCCTCGCCGCTGCCAAGCCCTAATTATTAATATATATTTTTTGAACTTTTTAATTTTTTTTAGTTTTTAGCTTATTTTTTAAAATTTAATTTATTAAAAAAATTAGCTTATTTTTAGGTTTACAAGTTCACGTGGACTGAATTTTTTTATAAATTTGCCGCGCCGATTGATATTTTTAAAAAATTTGCCATGTAATATTAAAAATTTAATAAATAATGCCATGTAATCAGTTTTGGCCGGAATTTCTCCGATTTGGCACTTAAGTGATCGTTGTTTTTTTATTTTATTTGGCGCTTAAGTGAGCTAGCGAAAAAATTTGACACTAAAGTGAGCGCCGTACACAAATTTTGACACTTTTGAAATCATTTTGCGGCAACTGTGTCAATTTAGTCCTAAACCGTTTGCTTTTGTGCCAATTTAGTCCATCTGGTCAATTTAGACCGGAAATTGATAATATGGACTCCGTCCGACCTACGTGGCATTGCCGACGCTGACGTGGATAATTTTCTTAAATTACTATTATTATTTCTAAAAAAAAATTCATTTTTTCTTTTCTTTTTTTGTTCCTTCTTCCTTCACGGTTGTTGGCCGGTGACTGACAACAGGCAAGGGCCGGCGAGGACCGACCATGCCCCGCCGAGTGACTTATCCTCACCAGATCCTGGCGAGGCTCAATAGAGGTCGCCCCTCGCCAACCTATATTGAGCGTCACTCGAGGCCAGCAAGGTGACCTCGCCCTTGCAAGGGCAAGCCTCGCTCGGCGGGAGAGGTCGGTCCTTGCTAGATCCCGACGAGATCAGCCCTTGCCTATTGCTGGTCACCGGCCATCGGGGAGGCCGACGACAACGGGGGAAGAAGGAAACAAAGAAAGAAAAGAAAAATAAAACAATATAAATATAAATAATATACAAAATAAATACACGTCATTGTCGGCAGTGCCATATAGGCCGAACGACATCCACGTCAACAATTTATGGCCAAAATGCCAAGATGGACTGAATTGACACAAATGCAAAAGATTTTAGTCTAAATTGGTAAAAAAAAAGTTTAGGATTGAATTCGCACAATTATAATAGGATTATGATTCTTTTGATAATTTCCCGATTAATAAGCTAAGGCGCTTGAGGTCGGCTCTCAACTCGATTCGGCGTAAACTGATGGAGCCAAGGCTAAATAAGCTCACTGTACGCAGATTCATCAATGCCCGCCCTTGTGTTTGGTGGACTTGGACTCATGTCACGAAATGGAATTATCACTCCAAGATCATTGGGTAAATAAACTTTCACGATCCTCAATGAATCAATCAGATCGACAATCCCTATAGACACGGCCAATAGTTGAAAGAGTTTGATTTTCTTTGCTTCAACTTAGGATTTACGACTCAACCGCCTTCCACAAAAAGGATGACCCACTTTGAGCCAATTTGTGCATTGTTTATCTCATCGCCATGGTGAGTAAATCAAAGCATTTTACCATGGGTAATCACTTCATGCACGAAATCACCAAGCATAAGGAACTGCTTTAAATGCAAGCACACACAGACACAGACCAGCACACAGAACACCTTCTTATATCTCCATAGAAACACACTTCACTCTGCACAATAGCTCGGAAATGGCACGTCCAAGAAAGTGCTTTCTCAATGTCGCGGTGGTGGTGATGATGTCGGTGTTGATTCTTCCGTCCTTGAGCTATGCCGCTTTATATTACGTAGGGGATGAATTTGGCTGGTCTTATGATATTGATCTCTACACGTGGGTCGCCGACAAGACTTTCTATGTCAACGATGTTTTGGGTAACCGATTTTACCGTTGCTGTTTTAACAGTAGGACAATGCAGGTGAGCCCGAACTCACTAAAGCGGCGTGTCTACATATATAATCTGCATGGACATCGCTTACTAATGCCGAACGACCACGCGCATGTCGATTATCATGTATGGTTTGTCGAGATTGTACTTCGATTGAGATTTGGATAAATCGGATAGTTATTTCTAAATTGAATGACAGGAATAAGATGAATAGGAGTGTCGTTATATCTTTGTTTAAATATGGCTTCGACCGAACTGATTCGAAGCATTCATGTAAATGGACAGTTTTCATCTATGACAACACCTCTCATAGCCTGGTCTCTGTTGATGCAAATGGGTACAACAGATGCTCAACGAAATCAAACTACCGGACCTTTACTAGTGGCAATGACGAGATAACACCGACAAGCGCCGACACATGGTACTTCATCTGTTCGTATCACTGCAACTATGCTAACCAGAAGATGGTAGTCCTCGTCCATTCAGCATGAAGTGACGTCGATGCGGTCAACCGGGGCAAGAATTTCATCAATCTTAGCACCCGCTACACAGTAGATCTCAAAGTGTTTTGGTTTGCTTAGTCCTTGCAGTTGCTCTCAAGGCCTTTTCATTTTGGCGTGTTTACTTTCCAATTTTCCCATAGTATGAAGTTGGGAAATGAAGTTGGAATAACTAAGGCGTGAAGTGGTCTCAATAGAATGCTATGAGTGCTTTGCCTTATTAATTAAGGATGAATAAAAGAGGTCTACTTATCCTTGAATCTGTAACTACTAGGGGATTGCCCCAGTGGCTACTCTTGTCACTTTGGGAAGGGGCAATCCTCACCTTCGGGGGGAGTTGGGGTGGGGACGCGTGAGAAGAGAGCAGGGTTTCACAATTTTTTTTTTGGGTCTAGTCCTATTCTATTCTACAACTTTTTTTCTTTTTTATCTCTGGATTTTTGAAGCTCATGAAGCTCGTATATAATAATCACCTTGTTAAAGATGTTCCTCACCACCTTGTTCATGATTTTTGCTATGCAAAAGCCATTCACGTTTGCAGAATTGCCTCTCAAATTTAAATCGTAAATAGTCACATAGTTTTGGGGAAAATTATAAAAAAAAGTCATAAATCAACTGCATTTATGCCAATTCAGTCTTAAACTTTTCAATTTGGCCAATTTAGTCCTAAACACTTCAATTATGCCAATTTAATCCTAAACCTTTACCTTTTCATGATTTGCCAATTTAGTCATTCCTATCATTGGCAGGAAATCGCTAACGTAATGGTCTAGTCAGCGTCGACCGCCCTACGTCGCATGATCGGCACTGACATAGACAATTTATGTACTTTTTTAATTTTTTTTAAATGTATCTAATTTTTTTTTCCTTTTCTATTCTTGTTTTTTTCCAACTCTAGCCGCTGGCCACAAGTGAGAGCGCCACGGTCGTGCAAATTAGAAATTTCCCCCTTAGTTTTGGCTCTTTCTTTCATTGATCAAGTGAGAAATGCTCATCTCACCAAAAAAAAAAAGTTAGAAATGTTGGTGCTAACAATGCAACCTAGAGGGGGGTGAATAGGTTGTTTCGAAACTTTTCAAATAATGTGGAAAACCAAAGGTGATATGAAAAAGATCAGATGAGCAAATGTTTCGCTAAACAGTATCTGGGTGAGTGCAAGCAAAGATATGAGATAGAAAAGATTGGCACACCAGATATATAGTGGTTCGGCTTATATACCAAGCATACGTCTACTCCCCACAACTAACAGCCACAACACGGGCTGAAATGTACTAGTAAACTGCCTCACAAGTTACAAATAGTATGCGAGCTGATCTTTTTCGCGATAGATCACACTATCGTGATACAACCTTACTACTCAGGGATGTACATTTGATTTTGCATGATTACAAGGCAACAAATGATCATAAGATCTTTCTCAGTAAAGCTTTTAAATTAGGACCAATTCTAGAGCAACTTTGGATATCCAATCCCTTCAAGTGGTTGGTTATTCCTTGGCCTTCACGAGCTCCTCTTTATATAACCTTCAGCATTCCGGCCATTTGAATATCTTTGAGGAAGCAAAAGAGCCTTTGGAGTTCGATGGGACACCTTATCCTCAGAGCAGCTTTCTTTCAAGTCAAACTGGATTTGCTTAAAACAGGCGCTGAGATACTGTTCCTCGCTGACAGGTTACTATTATCCTCTGACACAGCAGTGGACTATTCTCGAGAAGATTAAAATCCTCCCGTTGGCCTTTCCCATCAATCGCAAGTCACTTCGGCCAATCTTTTTGAAACATTAGCTCGAGTGGTTTTTATACACCACGTCTGATCAGATCTTTCAAGCTCCGATATCAAATATTCGGTAACCAGATCTTTTGTGGTCCTCAGCGGATGTTTCCATGAAATAGCTTTAGACTTCACACGATTTGTACCCGATGGCCATAGTGTAATCCTTAGCCATAAATATCAAACATCTGCACACCAAAGGTAAATCAAATACTAAAGGATAGTTTGGAAATCATCAAAATATTGTATGAGATGTTTCTTCAACAAGAAATGCTCAGATGAGGAGAAACCAGGGGAATGTTTTAGTCTGAATTCTAGTATTTAAGATTAGAAGTACACGACAGCAATACATCGCCTAAATCTCACTATTTCAATTGTGATAATGGACTTATGCTAGCATAACAATCTTTGGGTGACTGTGAGAATAACAGTATGCTGTGAGCTCGAAATTCTCAAAAGAATGGACCCAATAATAATTTTTAATTAATTTTTATTTGATTTTTGTGGCCCAAAATAGAGTGTTAGCATAACAGTTACCCAAAGACTATTATATAATCAATTCGCTTGTGATAATAATGCAACTTTTGAAACTATGAACTTGGCAAAAAGACTGAAGTTCACGAAGTTGTCAGTTTTCAAGATTTGAATGCACGAACTGAAAGTTTTAGAACTCAAGTGCATGAAGTTGACTAAACTCCCATCATAATGTTCCTAAACAAGTAAGTTACCAATTTTTTTTTTTCAAACTTTACAAGTGTGGTTAGTTATTTACCATGATGAGTTGACCAACATGCAAAAGAATTAATACGTTATATACTTTACCTGTGTGGTTAGTAATTTAAACGACATCATAATGGATTTCCTAATGTTGAATTGGTTATCAATGAACAGATTTTTAGTATGTGAAGACATAGTTACTGACATATGTAACCAATGTATCTTCTCTCAATGAATCTACCAATCAATGTAACCGATCTCCTTGAAACTGTACCAGTGTGATTAATAAGTTAAGGCACTTGAGGTCGGCTCTCAACTTGATTCGACGATAACTGATCGAGCCAAGGCTAAATGAGCTCACTGTACGCACATTTATCAATGCCTGCCCTTGTGTTTGATGAACTTGGATTCATGTCCCTAAATGGATTTATCACTCCAAGATCATTGGGTAAGGAAAGTTTCACGATCTTTAATGTATCAATTAGATCGACAATCCCTATAGACACGTCCAATAGTTTGAAAGAGTTTGACTTTTGTCTGTTTCAAATTAGGATTTACGACTCAACCGCCTTCCACAAAAAGGATGACCCACTTTGACCCAATTAGTGCATTGTTTATCTCATCGCCATGGTGAGTATACCAAAGTATTTTCCAAGGGTTAAACACATCATGCATGAAATCACCAAGCATAACGAACTGCCCTCTCAAGCCGCACCTTCCAGTACAGCTACCTTGTTATGACTTCACTCCAGTATAGTATATAACAAAATGCAAGCACATGCAAAACACAAACAGACAGACAGAACTCCTCCTTATCTCCATAGAAAACACACTTCAATCAGCAGAATAGCTCGGAAATGGCACATCTTGGAAAGTGCTTTCTCAATGTCGCAACGGTGGTGATGATGTTGGTGCTGATTCTTCCGTCCTTGAGCTAAGCCACTACGTATTATGTAGGGTACTGGGAGGGCTAGTCTAACGATCTTGACTTTGACTCATGGGTTGCCGGCAAGGCATTCTATGTCGGTGATGGTTTAGGTAATCAATTCTACCGAAGTAATGATAAGAGTAGGAAATGCATTTGAACACGCATGCGCTAAAGCGGCATATCTACATGTATAATCTGGATGAACATCACTTACTAATGCCTCACGACTATGCATGTGTCGATCATCACATATGGTCGGTCGAAACTATACTTCTTTTTGGATTTGCATAATGGAATGTCATTTACTTATCTTAATAATAACGATAGGATGGCAGCCTACAAGTATAAGGAAGAAGAGAGAGGAATGTTGTTATAACTTTTTGTGCTTATCGCTCGGACCGAACTAATTCTAAGGAATATTATACATGACAGTTTTCACCTATGACAACACCCAGCATAACGTGATATCTGTCGATGCAAATGGGTACAATAAATGCTCAACGAAGAAAAACTACGGGAGCTATACTACTAGCAATGACCAGATAACACTGACCGAAGCCGACAATTGGTACTTCATCTGTTTATATCACTACCACTATGCTAACCAGAAGGTCGCAGTCAGTGTCCATTCATCGCGAAGTGAAGTCGACATGGTCTACCGAGGTAGGGATTTCACCAGTCTTGGCACCGGCTACACGGTAGATGTCAAGGTGTTTTGGTCTGTTGAGCTTTGGCAGTTACTCTCAAAGCCTTTTCATTTGGTGTGTTTACTTTCCAATTTTCTCATGGGATGGAGTAGGGAAATGAAGTGGGAATTGTCTCAATAACTAAGGCATGTAATGGCCTCAATAGAA
This sequence comes from Lenwebbia sp. NSW1173648, assembly GCA_029784005.1. Classification (NCBI taxonomy): domain Eukaryota; kingdom Viridiplantae; phylum Streptophyta; class Magnoliopsida; order Myrtales; family Myrtaceae; genus Lenwebbia; species Lenwebbia sp. NSW1173648. The sequence continues at coordinate 5,820,644 of JARCGZ010000010.1, read as the reverse complement.
TGCTTCGAGGGCTTTGCGTTAAACAGTAGCTTGTTCATCAAATTTTTCGTCAAGTAGAGTGAATCGAGCCTTGACCGCAATTCAGTTGGAAATAGTCAAACTCGTGGAAAATGAAGAAAATGTTCATTCTCCTCATTAAGGGTACAAATAGAAGGTACTATTTACATTTAAAAAAAATTCCAATTCCCATAATACCAATAGGAAATACAGAAAATGACGCAGTAGTGGATAAAAGATGTGCAGGATTTCAAGCCCATCATAATGGTCAAAACCCTAAAAGATTTCACCTTGGCATACGGCGAATGTCAGAATTGTATGCATAAAGGCGCAATGTACCTTGGCTGCATTTTGTGAGTGTTGGAAAAATATTCATAACCTATTGGGGGAAATACGTAATACAGTCGATTGCAACCAGAAAAACAATAACACGGAGAAGCGATAACAATTTCAATAATGATAAAGTCAATGGGTAAACGATGATACAATTACAAATCAAATTGTTATAAAATTGAATGGAATTACACAGGAGGTGAGGTACGGCTAACCAAATCTCCTTAAGGCGATTAGCTCCTGCCTACGGTGCTAAGCAGCTTCACAAACTGTGCCTCCCAAGATACAACACCTCGAATCCATTTGTATTAGCATTATGCAGATATGATTGTGTCAAACACTTCTCGAAACCGGCATACTTAGAGAACAACTATAGAGAAAAGTAGAGGAGTACTTCGAGGAGTTCTTATTTGAACTAAAGAGACACATCTATTAATAGATAATGAAAACAATGCAGGAAATTGAAAGGACAATAACTCAAGATCATGTCGGTTAGGCTCATATTAGTTGAGCCATTAATCCTTAAAAACAACAATATTAAAGTCAGAAACTGCAGTAGAATGAAGAGTCGTGTGAATTGAAGAGACACGAGAACCGAAAAGAATTGCTGGGCCATTGATCCATTATAATTACAACAGTGAGGACTCTGTGCGTAGAATAACTACGATTTGAATATCAAAATTTCTGAAAATTCGTTAACTGGAATCATTGATTTTGCAAATGGAATGGGAGATCCCGGTGTGTGCTTATCCCTGAATCTGGTGATCGGCCGCCGAAGTTTTACGATGGCAAATTTGTTCTCGAGGGATGAGAGTGTGCTTCCAACTGCAGACTGTGCTTGGTTATTTATTTTCTGGCTTTTACTTTGTTCTGCAGTTATTTGGGATTTACTAGACTTGGAAGATGTAACTCTTGAGTATTATTATGACAAATGAATGACATCTTTCTTTCGACCGAAAAAAAAAATTATTGATTTTGCGGATTCGATTGGAATCTTTCGAGGGCTAATCATAACTTTTTTATCGAACTTTTTATAGTTTCTTGTTATTAATTTCATTTCATTGGGTAAGGAGAACTTCATGATCCGTAATGGGGCAACAAGATCGACAATCCCTATAGACACGGTCGACAGTTGAAAGAGCTTGATTTAGGAATCAACTGCCTTCCACAAAAAGGATGACCCATTTTGAGCCAATTTGTGCATTGTTTATCTCATCGCCAAGGTGAGTAAACCAAAGCATTTTCCAATGGGCAAGCATAATAAACTGCCATCTCATACAGTATATGTATGAGCACCTTCTTATCTCCATAGAAACACACTTCACTTCGCGCAATAGCTCAGAAATGGCACGTCCGAGAAAGTGCTTCCTCAATGTTGTGGCAGTGGTGATGATGTCGGTGTTGATTCTTCCGTCCTTGAGCTATGCCGCTACATATTACGTAGGGGAAGAATTTGGCTGGTCATATGATATTGATCTCGACTCGTGGGTTGCCGCCAGGACTTTCTATGTCCTTGATGTTTTAGGTAATCGATTTCACCATTGTCGTTATAAGGGTAGGAAATGCATGTGAGCACGAATCCGCCAACGCGGCATGTCTACATATATAATCTGCATGGGACACCACTTTCTAATGCCGAACGACTATGCGCATGTCGATCATCATGTATGGTTTATCGAGATTGTACTTCGATTGACATTTGGATAAAACCGGATAGTCATTTTCTAAAGTGATTAACAGCAATAGGATGAATAGGAGTGTCGTTATATTTTTTTGTACTTGTCGCTTCGACTGAATTGATTCTAAGCATTCATGTAAATGGACAGTTTTCATCTATGACAACACCTCTCATAATGTGGTCTCCATCGATGCAAATGGGTACAACACATGCTCGGCGAACTCGAACTACGGGACCTTTACCAGTGGCCTTGACCAGATAACACTGACCGAAGCCGGCACCTGGTACTTCATCTGCTCATATCACTGCGACTTCGCTAACCAGAAGATGGCGGTCGAGGTCTATCATCGGTCTTAGCACCCGCTACGCAGTTGCTCTGAAGGCCTTTTCATTTTGGTTTGTTTTATCTTCGAGTTTTCCCATTGAACGAAGTAGGGAAATGAAGTTGGAATTGTCTACAAGGATCAACACGAGATCTACTTAACGTTGAATCCGTTAATTTAAGACTTTTTTCCTTTTTTATCTCTGAATTTTTTAAGAAGATCATGAAGATCATTTATGACAATCACCTTTGAGTGCTTTGCGTTAATAATTAAGGGTCAATAAGAGAGAGGTCTATTTATCCTTCCATCCATCGGTTTACCACGTTTTCCTCTGTATACATCTGGATTATGATGCAGAAAGGAGAAGTGAGATAAATCCTGTTTACTATGTTGAAGATGCCCTTCACCACGTTCAGGATTTTGGCTATGCAAAAACCCGCTCCGGGTTACAGAATAGGATTGCCTCTCACATGTAAACCGTAAATTCTCGCATAGTTTTGGCTTTGTCGTCCTCGATTGAAGTTCGAAATACCCGAGTGAAGAGAAAACAGAGGAATGTTTTGGTCTGAATTCTACCTTTTGAGGCTAGGAATACCAAATACAGGATAGCAAAACATTGCCTAATTCTCACTATATCAATGGTTATACCACGACTTCTTAAGTCCAAAATAGCAGAAACTGATAAGTCCAATAATATGGGATTTCCCTCACACTTATAAATCGACCACCAGCCCCTTCCATAACCGATGTGGGATAACTCCAACAGGATTTTACAGCCGTACCCCTATAGACACGACCGACAGTTGAAAGAGTTTGATTTAGGAATCAATCGCTTTCCATAAAATGGAGGACTCGCTTTGAGCCAATTTGTGCATTGTTTATCTCATTGCCATGGTGAGTAAACCAAAGCATTTTCCAATTGGGTAATCACTTCATGCATGAAATCACCAGGCAGAATGAACTGCCCTCTCATATAGTATGGGTATGAGCAAGCCTAACAATACAAAAATGTAAGCACACACAGACACAATCTCATCTCCATAGAAACGCACTTCACTCTGCACAATAGCTCGGAAATGGCACGTCTGGGAAAGTACGTTCTCAATGTCGCAGTGGTGGTGATGATGTTCGTGTTGATTCTTCCGTCCTTGAGCTGTGCCACCTCATATCAAGGAGGGGACTAATTGGGCTGGTCTATGAAGTTGATCTCGACACATGGGCTGCCGGCAAGACTTTCTAATTCGGTGATCGTATAGGTAGTCAATTTTGCTGTTGTCATTACAAGAGCAGCATTACAAGGGCAGGAAATGCATGTGAGCACGAATTCGCTAAAGGGGCGTGTCTACATGTATAATCTGCGTGGACATCACTTACGAATGCTGAACGACTACCTGCATGTCGATTATCATGTATGGTTTGTTGAGATTGTACATCGATTGAGATTTGGATAAATTGGATAGTCATTTCCTAAAGTGAATGACAGGAATAGGATGAATAGGAGTGTCGTTATATCTTCCTGTACTTATGGCTTCGACTAAACTGATTCAAAGCATTCATGTAAATGTTCAGTTTTCATCTATGACAACTCCCTACATAGCGTGGTCTTTGTTGATGCAAATGGGTACAACACATGCTCGGTGGATTCAAACTACTGGAGCTGTACTAGTGGCAAGGACGAGATAACACTGGCAAGCGCCGGCACATGGTAATTCATGAGCTTGTTTCACTGCGGCTCCAATAACCAAAGGATGGCAGTCACCGTCAATTAATCACGAAGCGATGTCAATGCGGTCAACCGGGGCAATGATTTCATTGGTAGATCTCACGCTGTTTTGGTTAGCTTTAGTCCTGGTGTGTTCACTTTTCAATTTTCCTGTTGTATTGAGTAGGGATAGGAAGTTGCAATTGCCTAAAAAAACTAAGGCATGTAATGGCATCAATAGGATGCTTGAGTGCTTTGCCTTATTGATTAAGGATCAACAAGAGAGGTCTACTTATCCCTGAATCCATTGGTTTACCACTGTCGATCCATTTGGAGTGACTTTGAATTTTTTTTTTCAAATGTTGAGATTTTCACAGTTTTGCTTTTATTTATTCGCAGTTACATTAGATTAAGCGAAAGAGACGGCTAACTCGTTCAGCCAAATGATAAGAAATCCCTGATATAGGTCTTTCGATGTCACTCTCTTCGTTTAAATCTACCAAAAATCACCCGAAAAGTCAGACATGAGATTTATTTATTTCATTTCATGAGGAAACTGATAATGACATGTAAGTAAATTTCTTTTATTTTGAGGATGTTATGTTGTTGATGAAAACTAGTTCTTGGCTCTTGCGGAAGGTCCATATTTGTAGGACAGATAGGCCCCGAGAGCCACAATCACCACAATTGCCACCCCCACGTTCACAACCAGTTGCCTATCTTCCTTCAATCCTGTGGTCAGTCCCTTCACTGCCCTCTTCGTAGCACCGACCAAATTCTCGGTTTCGATCACTTTCTTGCCTGAGATGGCTTTTGGAATGCTAAGCTTTTGTGTATCATCATCGTCCAATCCGGCCCCGGTATTATTCTTCCTCGAAACCTCTATTGCTCCGTTTCTCTGCGCATCGTCCTCCTCATTCTGTGGTGATGATTTGTTTCCCTTATCATGTGGAGTCTGTTGTTGATCTTCGGGTTTCTCGGTTGTTTGTGATTCATCAGTAGGTCTGTCGCCCTTCTCCTTTGCTCCAATTCCCAAGCCTTCACCGACTCCATAAGCAGTGCGGTCCGACATCACATTTGATGCGGCTCCTTGAGGCTCGATCCGGCTTGCGTTTCGTGGCGTTGGATCACTGGCCTTGCTTGAGGTGGCTTTTGGAAGGGCGTCTTCTTGACCCTTTTGATGTTTCGCCTGATCAACGGCTTCCTTTGCGCCGGCAACCACCTTGTCGTCGCTCTTCGTCTTTCCGATGTCACCGCTTGAAGTGGTCACTGGGGGAACATTTTGTTGACCAACCTTAGGAGATTTTGGCTCTCTTTCAGTGCTCAAAGATTGTTTCTGAGTCCTTACTTCGGGTGGTGGCGCTTCTTCTGGAGGGATTGGCGTGATGGTTTTCTTCGGCAGAGTTAGGACGAGAGTTCCGCGCTCCAACTTGCCTCTGATCTCGCCCGGCTTGCAGTTCTTCGGGACACTGAAATCCTTGCTGAAACGGCTGAATTTGTTGGTCCCGATTGGACGCTCTCCACGGACTTTCACAGTTCGCGGTCGCTCATTGTATTTCACCTTGATTTGCTTCTTCACAAAACCTGTGTATGAACAAATTACATACAATGTGAGAAGGTCGACTTTCGAGTTATCATGTCGGTGCCAACGATTTCATCACGGTCGGAGGACCCAAAGAACATGTCTTTGAATCGAGAAATTATTAATCAGTGCAATACATGTTCTAAGACAAATTGAACCATTAAATTTAATACAACTTTGATTCTATGATTGACGAAGCCAGAAAAGGGAGGAGACAACTATTGATGGCAGAACAAGGACAGAATGTCAAAAAAGAAGAAGGAAGGAACATGCAAAACCTGGAACAGAAACGCTCAAGAAATTCGCGGTCGGTTCTTCCCGCCACTCGAACTTCGGCTCAAAATCCTCGTACACGGGACGGCCTGTCACTTGCGGTGTCCGGCCAGCAAGAGTACTGGACGTTCTCGGCCTCGTCGCCATTGATGTATCTTATATTTTCTTCCCCCTCCTAGACTGTTGATCGGGTATTGTTATTCGTATCGCGTCTTTTGCTTGATCGTAAGATAGACATTCTGCTCGGGGCTACCGGTCCGTGTATATAGTCTCGACAATGTCGGGTAATGCTTGTGGGGTAAGTAGGTTTCTTGCGTTTGTGTCTGATACGTGAGATTATTCCTGTCGATTGCTTCGGTCCGTCTCTTTTGGTGATGTTTTTGGAGTCAAATTCAACAAGGCAACACATTGCTTCTCTGAGAAACAAAGACCAAAGTTCTTTGTTTAGCCTCTAGGCCTCGCCTACGTGAGAGGCAACTTAACATGTCCATTGGTGCTTTAAACCAATCCATCCCCCCTACTTCAAATTCCCTGCTTGAGGATGACTCCTCATGCTTTTGCAAGATGAGTCTTGAGAATTAGAGAATCCAATAAACAAAAACTGAACCCGGCATAAAAATACACGTAGCCAATGCTCGTTTCAAATACGACCGAAATGTGACGATGAACTCGACTCCGACAGGTTGGGAAGTTATTGGGTGCTTCTGGAGTATAGCACGCATGGCACTCGACTAGTCAATAAAAGAGTGGTGAGACATAGACTACACAAGGCTCGACTCACTTTTCTGAGAAAGTACGTGGTATCATATGTTACGAGTCACTAATTATTTCACTGCGCGACTCTTGAATATGAAGGGCTCTCACTTCCTCATGTGACATCAGTTGGAAGTTACGGCAATTACGACTCTCTCATGCAAATCGGGAATTAAGCAATTACCGTGGAATAGACTCCGATCGTGATGTTTGCGATCAAATTGGAAGAGACATTGTCCCAATTAGATCCTCTCGAACTGTTAAGGGGGTCGAAAACGAAAATTCAAAACAAATGGAGGACTGAAATGGAGAGGAAAGTGAAAGCCTTACCTCACCACGTTCCCACGAATTCCCAACACAACACCTAACAAGGAACAAGACAACATCGTCACTCACTTCACTTTATCACCGTTTTTCTCTCCACTACCACATCTTCTTCTCTCGGCGAATCTAACACGTGCACTTCACCGTCATCTTTTTGTTATTTCTTTTCTCTGTTTACGCCTTCCAATCACTACTCTCTTTCCAGTCACTCTCAGCTGTAAGCATATATATCTCTCTCTCTAAAATGTGGCTTTTTGCTCTGATGAAAGAATCTAGAAAGTGATCTTTTTTAGCTCGCTTAAAATACTCAAGAACAGAGGATAGCGGATCCACCCTTTTAACTGTTCAGGCTTCTTTAGCAAGACTAGGGGATAAGGGCTATGTAAAGATGTTTCCTTTTCAACTCGCACACGGTAGCTTAACAAGAGATGAGAGAAGCACACTGGCGCGAACTGTTGTGTTCTTGCCTCTTTTCTCTCAGCGCAACCAAACAGAGCAGTTACCCAGAAATGAAACTGATTGGAAGTTCCCTTTTTGGGTGATGTAGGACTGAACAAGGGCTCTTGTGGGCGGGGTGGTGCGGACTGAGACATGAGCAGGGCTTTTCTTCAAACACTTGGGGTACTTTCGTTATGGTGGTTTGTGGCTTCAGCAATGGCTCAATCCACAGAGTACGTTACGTACAAGGACGCAAAGCAGCCGGTGGCCGCAAGAGTGAAGGACCTTTTGAGTAGAATGACGCTGGAAGAGACGATTGGTCAGATGACACAAATCGATCGCACCGTGGCTACTTATGACTTCATGAGGACCTACTCCATTGGTAAATAGAACAGATCAACAATGTTTATGCTTGTGCATTTTATGTTTTATTTCTTTCTTGTGTTTCTTTTTGGGGCACTTGGTATGTGGGGTTCGTAGTTGGGTTATTATATATTCTATAAAGTTCACATTTTTTAAGGTGCAATAGTTTGTGTTGTTAAGTGACCTACCATTGCAAAGTTTAGCAGGTGTCGTCACATTTCATGTCTGGACTCCATGCATGTTGGACCTACTGTTATGTGAGTGCGGGACACATGATCTAGAAGTTTAATTTGTTTATGTCACAATGATTGTTCATTTCCAGTTATCCAGTGCAGTGTATAGGTTGCCACCTCACCGTCACAGAGCTAATATTTTGTGGTGAATGAGCATTTACCTTTTCTGATTATTTTAGTCCAGGTAAAAATCCTAGCAGTATCAACTCATGTGTGCAGACACGGACATGATCCATTTCGGTTTCATTTTGCAAGGGATCAAGGAGTCTCTATTTTACTACATGAGACGCAAGGGGTGATCAACCTCTTTCACATATAAATGTACAAGCTGGGTTCCAGCAATAAGTTAGACTCTCGTATTGATTGAATTCATTTCAATGTTATAAGAGAAGCAGGACTTCTATCTTGGAGTTGAAAGAAAGTTTGATTGTCCTTCAGCATTTACTCTTGCAATCCTTATTGTAAGTATGATAATTGAGGATAGATATATGAAAGTCCTATTTCTTTTTCTTCAAAATCGTTCAGCCCTCAAAGTCATATGACATGCTTTCTCTGCAGTAAATCTGTATGTGATATTTGCCAAAATTATCATTAAGGGCTTTTTTGTCTTTTATCTTTTTTTTTTTTTTTTGCTTCTAGGTTAAAAGCGATACCTCTTATATTAGCGATGTAAAAGGTAGTAGCCGTCATAAGAGCATAAAAAGAAGCGCAAAGTAGCGAATATAGAGAAAAAGAAAAAGAGAAGCCGTGATGGCTTCATGAGTGTTCTCAATCTCTTTATGCCCTGATCTTGTGAGAAGATCATCAATTGTATTCCTACTTTTCTCGAAGACTAGTGGATTCGTAGAGTGCCTCTGTGCGGAGACGTAGCCCAAGTTTGGGTGAACTTCGATAACAAATTCTCTGGTGTGCTCTTCTGATTCTATTCTTTTATTATTATATTTTGCTACCGTGGATTGTTTGCTTGGATTATTTTTCTGGAATTGGTGCGCGATTCCTAACAACTGGTATCAGAGCCTGGGTTGACTAATCGAGAACATCGAGGTTTTTCGATGACGTTCGATTGAAAGCAAACGATATGGCAGATGATAAAATCAGAATCGATAAGTTCGATGGGCAGGATTTCGGATGGTGGAAACTCCAAATAGAAGACTATCTTTATCAGAAAGATCTCTATGCACCACTAGAGGGTTGGAAACCCGAACTCGCGGAAGTGGATCCAACAGCATAATCGGGATGGAAAATTCTTGATCGAAAGGCGTTAGTTGCAATTCGTCTAGGGCCGACGAAAAAGACAGGGTATCACATCACGAAAGCGAAGACTGCAAAAGAAGCCATGGATATTCTAATGAATATTTATGAGAAACCATCCACATCAAATCAGATATTTTTGCTAAAGAAATTGGTTAATATGAAGTTATCTGACAGCGGATCTATTGTAGAGCATATTAACAGTTTTACGCAGGTCACAGGTTAATTGGAATCCGCATGCATAAATCTGGATATGAAGCTACAAGCTTTACTGTTTTTATGTTCTCTTTCGAAAAGCTACAACACCGTGGTGTAGGGAATTTCGAGCACCATGAAAGATGGTTTGACTCTGGATGATGCTGTGAGCAGCATCATGGATGAAGAGATGCGAAGGAAAGTCTCAGGTGGAGATAAGTTTTTGGCATCTACATCTTTGACGGCACTAGCAGTGGAGAACCGTGGGAGAAGTAAAAGCAGAGGAAAATTCAGTGGGTGTGGTAGGTCACAATCAAGGGGGAAGAGAGAGGTTGCAAAAGACGAGTGCTGATTTTGTCACTAGATGGGACACCGTAGATTTCAGTGTGAAGCCTACAAAAAGAAGTAGCGAGATGAGAATCAATGAGCTAATGTGGTTAGCGATGAACCTTTGCTAGAGAACTTGTGTTTGTCTGCAGGGTTTGACTTGATGACAGACAAGTGGTTTGTTGACTCTGGTGCTTCTTTTCATTGCACCTCGCAAAGAGATATATTTGTTGATTATGCCAATGGAGATTTTGGGCAAGTGGTTGTGGGAAACGGCCACATGCTTTCGATTGTAGGAAAAAGAACTGTGATTGTGAACATTTTAGGTGGAGGACGTCTAATTTTGCGTGAAACCAGACATATTCCCGAGTTGAAGAAAAATCCGATCTCAACTAGTAAACTTGATCAAGAAGGCATGGTAACAACTTTTGGTTGCGGAGAGTGGAAGATAACCTCAGGGGCAAGAGTAGTAGCAAAGGGAAAGCGTACATGTACACTTTACCTTCTCTAGGGAGACAATATCAGTGATATGGTTGTAACTACAGTGGCTACAGGTAATTTATCTATTATTTGGTATTATCGTTTGGGACATCTTGGTGAAAATGGTGTAAAACAGTTACGCTCAAGAAAATTGCTTTCAGTTTTGTAAAAAAGTGAGTTAGATTTATGTGAGGGTTGCATTTATGAAAAACAAAACGAGGTTAGTTTTCAATTGAATGGGCGACAGAAAAAAGGGCAAAAGCTAGAGTTGGTTCATACTGATGTGTGGGGACTGGCTCAGGAACTCTCTTATGTGGTAAGAGATATTTTGTCACTTTCATTGATGATGCGACAAGAAAGACTTGGGTCTATGTACACAGAGAAAAATCAGAAGTATTCGGGGTTTTCATAATATGGAAGACCATGGTAGAAAAAGAGACAAGTTATCAAATTAAAGCTCTGAAGTCTGATAATGGTGGTGAATACACGAGCAAAGAATTTGCAGAATACTTGAGCCGGGAAGGCATACACGGGTTGAAGACTGTTCCTAGAACTTATCAAGAGAATGGTGTAGCTGAGAGGATGAACAGGACTATTTTGGAGCGTGCAAGATGCAGGAGACTACATGCGGGCCTCCCACTACACTTATGGGCTGCTACAGTTGATGTAGCTATATATTTGATTAACAGGAGTCCATCTAGTGCGCTGGATGGAGGAATACCGCAAGAGCAGTGGTCAAGTAAAAAGGTCAATTATTCATATCTAAATTTTTTTTATTGTATTGCATATGCTTTGATTGAAAGAAAGGACAGGAAGAAGCTTGATGCTAAGTCCTAGAAGTGCGTTTTATTGGATATGGTGGCGATGAATATAGGTAGAGGATTTGTGATTATGAGAATAACAAAGTCATTCACGTTCGGAATGTGGTGTTCCCTAAAGAAAAGATGTACAAAGATCATCAGAGCATGACACGGTAGTAGAACCAGAATATGTTGAGCTGGACACAATTTCTATGAAGATGATTCTAGCAGATTATAGTGCACTTGAAGGGGAGGTTCAAAATGAACACATTATTAATGAGCAAGCAGTTCAAGAGGAATGCAGTGATCCGGAACAGACTAATGACCCTGAAATATCTGTTTTGAGGAGATATACTTGTGTGAGAAAGCCAAAGGTAATTTTTTATCCGTCAGCTAATATTGTTCTGAGCCATGTCTTACATACATATTCGGGAGAGCTGGAGACTTGTGATGAAGCAAAGAAAGACACATCTCACATGTAGTGGGAGTGTACTATGAAAGACGAGATGAGCTCGTTACTTCAGAACAAAACTTGAGAGTTGACCGAGTTGCCCACTGGTAAAAAGGCTTTGTTAAACAAGTGGGTGTATAGGATAAAAAATGAAGCAGACGATAGTATTAGATACAAGGCGAGACATGTAGTAAAGGGCTTTTCTCAAAAAGAAGGGATCGACTACTTCGAGATATTTTCACCAGTAGTGAAGATGACATCAATCAGAGTTTTGCTGAGAATAGTTACAGTGGATGATCTGCATCTCGAGCAGTTAGATGTAAAAACAGTATTTTTGCATGGTGATCTAGATGAAGAGCTATAAATGGCGCAACCTAGAGGTTTTGAGGTCAAAGGTAAAGAACACATGGTGTGTCGCTTGAAGAAAAACTTGTATGGCTTGAAGCAAGCTCCGCGACAATGGTACTTAAAGATTGATGGTTTTATGGAAGAAAAAGGATTTGCACACTGTGTGGCTGATGATTGTGTTTATTTTCGTAAGTATAGCGATGGTGATATTGTGTATCTCTCTTTATATGTTGATGACATGCTAGTGGCTAGTTCTAATACGAAGAGAATCGCAAAAGTAAAGAAGATGTTAGCATCGTAGTTTGCTATGAAAAACCTGGTAGAGGCCAAGAAGATTTTAGGCATGAAAATCACCAGGGACAGGACGAATAAGAAATTGTGGTTGTCGTAAGAAGACTATGTGAACAAGGTGTTAAAGAGATTTAACATGGATAAGGCAAAACCAGTTGCAACTTCTCTGGCGAGTCACTTCAAACTTTCCACGGATATGTGTCCCAGTACTTAGACTTTGAAAAATGAGATGGCGGTAGTTCCATACGCATCAACAGTGGGAAGTTTGATGTATGCCATGGTGAGCATGAGACCAGACATTGCACAGGCAGTGGGAGTTGTGAGTCGATATTTGCAGAACCCGGGTAGAGAGCATTGGAATGCAGTAAAATGGATATTGAGATATCTAGCAGGTACATCAAATTACTCTCTTTGTTATGGAGGTACATCTCTAGAGTTACAGGATTATGTTGATGCAGATCACTCAAGTGATCGAGATAGTGGTAAGAGTACCACCGGATATGCCTTTACAGTTGCAGGTACAACAATGAGTTGGGTATCTCAACTACAGAAAGTAGTGGCTCTATTGACGACAGAAGCAGAGTAGGTGGCGATCATGGAAGCCTCTAAGGAAATCATATGGTTACAAGATTACATGGAGGAACTACATCGAAAGCAGCCGGTGAGTACATTGTGGAGTGATAGTCAAAGTGCAGTGCACTTAGCAAAGAATGCTGCTTATCACTCAAGGACAAGACATATCAAGAAGCGTTATCACTTCATCAAGTCAACATTGAAAGATAATGAGTAAAAGCCACAGAAGATTGATGGCTCAAAGAATCCAACTGACATATTTACCAAGGTAGTAGACAGAGAGAAGCATACTTTCTGTAGTACTACTATTGGCATTACTCCATGTTAATTGATGAGGAGTATCGCAGAAGCACAAGTTCCAGTTACTAGTTTTTTGAAGAGGATGGATGCAAAGTTGCTTGGTGCATTAGATATATTTGTCTTCAAGTGGGAGATTGTTGGCGTGTGAAGCCAAAATTATCATTACGGGCTTTTTTGTCTTTTATCTTTTTTTTGCTTCTAGGTTAAAAGCTATACCTTTTATATTAGCGATGTAAAAGATTGTAGCCGTCATAAGAGTATAAAAAGAAGCGAAAAGTAGCGAATAGAGAGAAAAAGAAAAAGAGAAGCTGTGACGGCTTTATGAGTGTTCTCAATCTCTTTGTGCCCTGATCTTATGAGAAGATCATCAATTGTATTCCTACTTTTCTCGAAAACTAGTGGATTGGCAAAATGCCTCTGCGCGAAGACGTAGCCCAAGCTGCACGAAGACGTAGCCCAAGTTTGGGTGAGCTTCGATAACAAATTCTCTGGCGTGTTCTTCTGATTCTGTTCTTTTATTATTATATTCTGTTACTGTGGATTGTTTGCTTGGATTATTTTTCTGGAATTAGTGCGTGATTCCTAACAATATTACCATTAATAAGGGCCACACCAATTACACATACTTGATGGATTTTGTACATGAGAGACCCTGCCTCCTAAAGTCATACTACCGTAGATGCTTTAGAGGCGTCACTAACCTCGAATCATCTATTGGATTCTTTGGTTGATGTGATTTTGATGTGTTGCTGACTCCATCGAACCCCACCTTTTTTTTAACATTTAACCTATGAGAAGTTTCTAGATAACTAATGCGATAACTCGTACCTGGTGTTCGGATCTCATTTGAAAAATGATTTCAACGGTAGGTGATTGGCCACACAAGGTCAAACCTTGCAAGGCTTGGCCTCGTGTGGCCAGTCGCCGGCCATCATGGAGGCCCAACGATGGGTGAAGTAAGAAGGAAAAAGAAAAAAGAAAATAAATATTAATAAATTCCGGATGAGCTATTCCGAAAAGTGTTTTCACCTCTTTACATTTAAGAAATTTTTTTTTTGGTCAGACTTTACATTTAAGAATTCACTTTCCTAATTTTATGCATGATTTTTCCGTTGACTAAGTCATTTTTGGCAAACCAAATGGTTGAAAGTACGGAAGAATAGTTCATGAAAAACACTTTCACTCAACCAAACGCGCCTTTAATGGGTCAACAAAATCCACAATCCCTATAGACACGGCCGATGGTTGGAAGATTCTGATTTTTACTGTTTGAGCTTACGTTTTAGGAATCAACCGCCTTCCACAAAAAGGGTGACTCGCTTTGAGCTGATTTGTGCATTGTTTATTACATCGCCATGGTGAGTAAACCAAAGCATTTTCCAATGGGTAATCACTTCATGCATGAAATCACCAAGCATAATGAACTGCCCTAAATGCATGCACATATAGACACAGACGCACACAAAGCACCTTCTAATCTCCATAGAAACACACTTCACTCTGCAGAATAGCTCGGAAATGGCACGTCTGGGAAAGTGCTTCCTCAATGTGGCGGCGGTGGTGATGATATCAGAGTCGATTCTTCCATCCTTCAGCTATGCCACTTCATATTACGTAGGGGACGAATTTGGCTGGTCTTATAATATTGATCTCGACTCGTGGGTCGCCGGCAAGACTTTTTATGTCAATGATGTTTTACGTAATCAATATCACTGTTGTCGTTATAAGAGTAGGACATGCATGTTAGCACGAACTCGCTAAAGCAGCATGTATGCATACATAATCTGCATGGACATCACTTACTAATGCCGAACGATTACACATATGTTGATTATCATGCATCATTTGTCGAGATTGTACTTCGATTGAGATCTGGATAAATCAGATAGTCATTTTCTAAAGTGAATGACAAGATTAGGATGAATAGGAGCGTCGTTATATCTCTTTGTGCTTATGGCTTCAACTAAATTGATTCCATGTAACCGGACAGTTTTCATCTATGACAACACTTATCATAACCTGGTCTCTGTTGATGCAAATGGGTACAACACATGCTCCACGAATTCAAACTACGGGACCTTTACTAGTGGCAATGACGGGATAAAACTGACAAACTCCGGCACATGGTACTTCGTCTGTTCGTTTCACTGCGACTACGCTAACCAGAAGATGGCAATCACCATCCATTCACCGTGAAGTGACGTCGATGTGGTCAACCGGGGCAAGAATTTCATCAGTCTAAGCACCCGCTACACAGGAGATCTCAAGGCGTTTTGGTTTGCTTAGTCCTGGCAGTTACTCTCAAGGCCTATTCATTTTGGTGTGTTTACTTTTCAGTTTTCCCATTGTATGAAGTAGGGAAATGAAGTTGGTATAACTAAGGCATGTAGTGGTCTCAATAGAATGCTATGAGTGCTTTGCCTTATTAATTAAGGATCAACAAAAGAGGTCTAGTTATCCTTGAATCCGTTAATTTACAACTTTTTCCCTTTTTTAATCTCTGGATTTTTTAAGCTCATGAAGTTCATATTTAATAATCACCTTGTCAAAGATGCCCTTCACCACCTTTAATGATTTTTGCTAAGCAAAAGCCCTTGTATATATATATATATTTATTTATTTATTTATTTTATTTTTCAGTTTTTTAGATTATTTTTTAAATTTTAATTTAATTTATTAAAAAATTAGCTTATTTTTAAGTTTAGAAGTTCACGTGGACTGATTTTTTTTATAAATTTTCTGGGTGGACTGATTTTTGTTTTTAAAAATGCCATGTAATATTAAAATTTAATAAATAATGCCACATATTCAGTTTGGCCGGAATTTCTCCAATTTGACACTTAAGTAATCATTTTTTTTATATTTATTTGGCGCTTAGGTGAGCTGGCGAAAAACTTTGGCACTAAAGTGAACGCCGTAAACAAATTAGGATTTACGACTCAACCGCCTATAGACACGGCCAATAGTTGAAAGAGTTCGATTTTCTTTGCTTCAACTTAGGATTTACTTTCCTAATTTTATGCATAATTTTTCCGTTGACTAAGTCATTTTTGGAAAACCAAATGGTTGAAAGTACGGAATAATAGTTCATGAAAAACACTTTCACTCAAACAAACGCACCTTTAATGGGTCAACAAAATCGACAATCCCTATAGACACGGCCAATAGTTGAAAGAGTTCGATTTTCTTTGCTTCAACTTAGGATTTACGACTCAACCGCCTTCCACAAAAAGGATGACCCACTTTGAGCCAATTTGTGCATTGTTTATCTCATCGCCGTGGTGAGTAAATCAAAGCATTTATACCATGGGTAATCACTTCATGCACGAAATCACCAAGCATAAGGAACTGCTTTAAATGCAAGCACACAGACACAGACCCACACACAGAACACCTTCTTATATCTCCATAGAAACACACTTCACTCTGCACAATAGCTCGGAAATGGCACGTCCAGGAAAGTGCTTTCTCAATGTCGCGGCGGTGGTGATGATGTCGGTGTTGATTCTTCCATCCTCGAGCTATGCCGCTATATATTACGTAGGGGACGAATTTGGCTGGTCTTATGATATTGATCTAGACACGTGGGCGCTGACAAGACTTTCTATGTTAACGATGTTTTAAGTAATCGATTTTACCGTTGTCGTTTGAAGAGTAGGAAAATGCATGTGAGCACGAACTCGCTAATGTGGTGTGTCTACATATATAATCTGCATGGACATCACTTACTAATGCCGAACGACCATGCGCATGTCAATTATCATGTATGGTTTGTCTGTTGGGATTTTGGTGTGTAAATCCTATAGAAAGTGAATGAGAAGTGTGGATGGACGGAGTCCCACATTGAATAAAAGAGAGATGGGAGATGGGTTTAAATAGAGGAGCATTTCTAATGGGTTTGGGCCCCAAGGGGCACCCCACTTTTGTGGAAGGGAGAGGACCTACACAAGGCTGGGTCGGCCAACACGCTCGCGCCACCCCCGACTCGGCTCAGTTCGGGCCTGACTTGTTCCTATTTCTTTTTTTTTTTCCCATCAGTCTTGTTTTATCTATTCCTTTTAAACCGAATGGATGGACACGATTCGAACGGACCTGTCTCTTTGAACGAATATGTTTGTTCATAAAGTGTAGTTTCGGTTCGTAATCCTTCATCAACGAAATCGTACGGCTTCGTGGCTCTTCGTTGACGTTCAGTTTTCAAACAGACATAAATAGTCATATACACACACGACATGCATTCTAATTTCAATCGGTTCCTTCTCCATCTTTTCATCATTGTCGTTTGTGCGATTAGTCTACAAAGTTGCGTTCGAAGATTTTCCTTTGAAGAAGTACCACTTCAAAGGAAAGGCGATCTGTTCTATCCTGGGAGGCAATTGTTCAAGAACCTTGGGTACTGGTGGAGGGGACAAATTGTCTTAAGGACACAACGTGAATTCGTTGGGGTCGGATCATTCGTCTACATTCGGATTACTCATTGATTTCAGGTTTGTTTTACAACTTTATTTTGCACATACGAACACTTGGCAACAACATTGTCGAGATTGTACTTCGATTGAGATTTGGATAAATCGGATAGTTATTTCTAAAGTGAATGATAGGAATAAGATGAATAGGAGTGTTGTTATATCTTTTTTTAAATATGGCTTCGACCGAACTGATTCTAAGCATTCATGTAAATTGATAGTTTTCATCTATGACAACACCTCTCATAACCTGGTCTCTGTTGATGCAAATGGGTACAACACATGCTCAACAAAATCAAACTACCGGACCTTTGGTAGTGGCAATGATGAGATAACACTAACAAGCGCCGGCACGTGGTACTTCATCTGTTCGTATCACTACGACTACGCTAACCAAAAGATGGCAGTCCCCGTCCATTCATCGTGAATTGACGTTGATGCGGTCAACCGGGGCAAGAATTTCATCAGTCTTAGCACCCGCTACACAGTAGATCTCAAGGTGTTTTGGTTTGCTTAGTCCTTGCAGTTGCTCTCAAGGCCTTTTCATTTTGGTGTGTTTACTTTCCAATTTTTCCATAGTATGAAGTTGGGAAATGAAGTTGGAATAACTAAGGGAAGTGGTCTCAATAGAATGCTATGAGTGCTTTGCCTTATTAATTAAGGATGAATAAAAGAGGTCTACTTATCCTTGAATCCATAACCACTGGGGGATTGCCCAGTGGCCACTCTTGTCACTTGGGAAGGGGAGGTGGGGGGTTCGAATCCCCACCTTCGGGGGGAGTTGGGGTGGGGACGAGTGAGGATGGAGTAGGGTTTCGCAACCTGCGCGCATACATAGCACACACGGTGGCTTATAAAATAGAATAAGACCAGACAAAAAAAAAATCCTTGAATCTGTTAATTTACAACTTTTTTACTTTTTTTATCTCTGGATTTTTGAAGCTCATGAAGCTCATATATAATAATCACCGTGTTAAAGATGCTCGTCACCACCTTGTTCAGGATTTTTGCTATGCAAAAGCCATTCATGTTTGCAGAATTGCCTCTTGATTTTAAATTGTAAATAGTCACGTAGTTTTGGGGAAAATTATATATAAAAAAAGCCCTAAACCAACTGCATTTATGCCAATTCAGTCCTAAACTTTTCAATATGGCCAATTTAGTCCTAAACACTAAAATTATGCCAATTTAATCGTAAGCCTTTCGACGATTTGCTAATTTAGTCATTCCTATCATTGGCCGGAAATCGCTAACGTAATGGTCTAGTCAGCGCCGACAGTCCTACGTCGCATTGTCAGCACTGACATGGATAATTTGTGTATTTTTTTTATATTTTTAAAAATGTATCTAATTTTTTTTCTTTTTCTATTCTTGTTTTTTTTTTTCCAACTCTAGTCGCTCGCCACAGTTGAGGGCGCCGCAACCGTGCAAGTTAGAAATTCCCCCCTTAGTTTTGGTTCTTTCTTTCATTGATCAAGTTAGAAATGCTCATCTGAC
Organism: Lenwebbia sp. NSW1173648; assembly: GCA_029784005.1. Classification (NCBI taxonomy): domain Eukaryota; kingdom Viridiplantae; phylum Streptophyta; class Magnoliopsida; order Myrtales; family Myrtaceae; genus Lenwebbia; species Lenwebbia sp. NSW1173648. The sequence continues at coordinate 5,801,666 of JARCGZ010000010.1, read as the reverse complement.
CAAAAAAAAAAAAGTTAGAAATGCTCAGATGAGGAGAAGCCAGGGGAATGCTTTAGTCTGAATTCTAGTATTTAAGATTAGAATACACGACAGCAATACATCGCCTGAATCTCACTATGTCAATTGTGATAATGGACTTATGCTAGCATAACAATCTTTGGGTGACTGTGAGAATAACAGTATGTTGTAAGCCCGAAATTCTCAAAAGAGTGGACCTCACAATAATTTTCAATTAATTGTTATTTGGTTTTTGTGGCCCAAAACAGAGTGTTAGCATAACAGTTACCCAAAGACTATTATATAATCAATTCGCTTGTGATAATAATGCAACTTTTGAAACTATGAACTTGGTGGAAAGACTGAAGTGCACGAAGTAGTCAGTTTTCAAGATTTGAATGCACGAACTGAAAGTCTTAGAACTCAAGTGCATGAAGTTGACTGAAATCCCGTCATAATGTTCCTAAACATGTAAGTTACCAACTTATTTATTTTCAAACTTTACAAGTGTGGTTAGTTATTTACCATTATGAGTTTACCAACATGCAAAAGAATTAATACGTTATATACTTTACCGGTGTGGTTAGTAATTTAAACGACATCATAATGGATTTCCTAATGTTGAATTGGTTATCAATGAACGGGTTTTTAGTATGTGAAGACATAGTTACTGACATATGTAACCAATGTACCTTCTCTCAATGAATCTACCAATCAATGTAACCGATCTCCTTGAAACTGTACTAGTGTGATTAATAAGTTAAGGCGCTTGAGGTCGGCTCTCAACTCGATTAGACGATAACTGATCGAGCCAAGGCTAAATGAGCTCACTGTACGCACATTTATCAATGCCTGCCCTTGTGTTTGATGAACTTGGATTCATGTCCCTAAATGGATTTATCACTCCAAGATCGTTGGGCAAGGAAAGTTTCACGATCTTTAATGTATCAATCAGATCGAAAATCCCTATAGACACGTCCAATAGTTTGAAAGAGTTTGATTTTTGTCTGTTTCAAATTAGGATTTACGACTCAACCGCCTTCTACAAAAAGGATGACCCACTTTGACCCAATTTGTGCATTGTTTATCTCATCGCCATGGTGAGTATACCAAAGTATTTTCCAAGGGTTAAACACATCACGCATGAAATCACCAAGCGTAACGAACGGCCCTCTCAAGCCGCACCTTCCAGTACGGCTACCTTGTTACGACTTCACTCCAGTATAGTATATAACAAAATGCAAGCACATGCAAAACACAAACAGACAGAACTCCTGCTTATCTCCATAGAAAACACACTTCAATCAGCAGAATAGCTCGGAAATGGCACATCTTGGAAAGTGCTTTCTCAATGTTGCAACGGTGGTGATGATGTTGGTGCTGATTCTTCCGTCCTCGAGCTATGCCGCTACGTATTATGTAGGGTACCAGGAGGACTGGTCTAATGATGTTGACTTTGAATCATGGGTTGCCGGCAAGGTGTTCTATGTCGGTGATGTTTTAGGTAATCAATTCTACCAAAGTAATGATAAGAGTAGGAAATGCATTTGAACACGCATGCGCTAAAGCGGCATATCTACATGTATAATCTGGATGAACATCACTTACTAATGCCTCACGACTATGCATGTGTCGATCATCACATATGGTCGGTCGAAACTATACTTCTTTTTGGATTTGCATAATGGAATGTCATTTTCTTATCTTAATAATAACGATAGGACGGCAGCCTACAAGTATAAGGAAGAAGAGAGAGGAATGTTGTTATAACTTTTTGTGCTTATCGCTCGGACCGAACCAATTCTAAGGAATATTATAAATGACAGTTTTCACCTACGACAACACCCAGCATAATGTGATATATGTCGATGCAAATGGGTACAATAAATGCTCAACAAAGAAGAATTACGGGAGCTATACTACTGGCAACGACTAGATAACACTGACTGAAGTCGACAATTGGTACTTCATCTGTTTATATCACTACCACTATGCTAACCAAAAGGTCGCAGTTAGTGTCCATTCATCGTGAAGTGAAGTCGACATGGTCTACCGAGGTAGGGATTTCACCAGTCTTGGCACCGGCTACACGGTAGATGTCAAGGTGTTTTGGTCTATTGAGCTTTGGCAGTTACTCTCGAGGCCTTTTCATTTGGTGTGTTTACTTTCCAATTTTCTCATAGGATGGAGTAGGGAAATGAAGTGGGAATTGTCTCAATAACTAAGGCATGTAATGGCCTCAATAGAATGCTTCGAGGGATTTACGTTAAACAGTTGCTTGTTCATCAAATTTTTCGTCAAGTAGAGTGAATCGAGCCTTGACCGCAATTCAGTTGAAAATAGTCAAACTCGTGGAAAATGAAGAAAATGTTCATTCTCCTCATTAAGGGTACAAATAGAAGGTACTATTTGCATTAAAAAAATTCCAATTCCCATACGAAATACAGAAAATGACGTAGTAGTGGATAAAAGATGTGCAGGATTTCAAGCCCATCATAATTGTCAAAACCCTAAAAGATTTCACCTTGGCATACGGCGAATGTCAGAATAGTATGCATAAAGGCGCAATGTACCTTAGCTGCATTTTGTGAGTGTTGGAAAAATATTCGTAACCTATTGGGGGAATACATAATACGGTCTATTGCAACCAGAAAAACAATAACACGGAGAAGGCGATAACAATTTCAATAATGACAAAGTCAATGGGTAAATAATGATACAATTACAAATCAAATTGTTATAAAATTGAATGGAATTACACAGAAGGTGAGGTACGGCTAACTGAATCTCCTTAAGGCGATTAGTTCCTGCCTACGGTGCTAAGTAGCTTCACAAACTGTGCCTCCCAAGATACAACACCCCGAATCCATTTGTATTAGCATTATGCGAACATGATTGTGTCGAACACTTATCAAAACCGGCACACTTAGAAAGCAACTATAGAGAAAACTAGAGGAGTACTTCGAGGAGTTCTCCTTATTTGAACTAAAGAGACATGTCTATTCATAGATAATGAAAACATTGCAGGAAATTGAAAGGACAATAACTCAAGATCATGTCGATTAGGCTCACATTAGTTGAGCCATTAATCCTTAATAACAACAATATTAAAGTCAGAAACTGCAGTAGAACGAAGAGTCACGTGAATTGAAGAGACACGTGAAACCGAAGAGAATTGTTGAGCCATTGATCCATAATAATTACAACAATGAGGACTCTGCATGTAGAATAACTACGATTTGAATATCAAAATTTTTGAAAATTCGTTAACTGGAATCATTGATTTTGCAAATGGAGTGGGAGATCCCGGCGTGTGCTCATCACTGAATCTGGTGATCGGCCGCCGAAGTTTTACGATGGCAGATTTGTTCTCGAGGGATGAGAGTGTGCTTCCAGCTGCAGACTGTGCTTGATTATTCTGGCTTTTGCTTTGTTCTGTAGTTATTTGGGATTTGCTAGACTTGAAATATGTAACTCTTGAGTATTATTATGACAGATGAATGACATCTTTTTTTCGACCGAAATTTTTTTTTATTGTTTTGCGGATTCGATTGGAATCTTTCGAGGGCTAATCATAACTCTTTAATCAAAGTTTTTATAGTTTCTTGTTATTAATTTCATTTCATTGGGTAAGGAGAACTTCATGATCCGTAATGGGGCAACAAGATCGACAATCCCTATAGACACGGCCGACAGTTGAAAGAGCTTGATTTAGGAATCAACCGCCTTCCACAAAAAGGATGACCCACTTTGAGCCAATTTGTGCATTGTTTATCTCATCGCCATGGTGAGTATACCAAAGCATTTTCCAATGGGCAAGCATAATATACTGCCATCTCATACAGTATATGCATGACTATGAGCACCTTCTTATCTCCATAGAAACACCCTTCACTCTGCGCAATAGCTCAGAAATGGCACGTCCGAGAAAGTGCTTCCTCAATGTTGCGGCGGTGGTGATGATGTCGGTGTTGATTCTTCCGTCCTTGAGCTATGCCGCTACGTATTACGTAGGGGAAGGATTTGGCTGGTCATATGATATTGATCTCGACTCGTGGGTCGCCGCCAGGACTTTCTATGTCCTTGATGTTTTAGGTAATTGATTTCACCGTTGTCGTTATAAGAGTAGGAAATGCATGTGAGCACAAATTCCCTAAAGCGGCATGTCTACATATATAATCTGCATGGGACATCACTTACTAATGCCGAACCACTACACGCATGTCGATCATCATGTATGGTTTATCGAGATTGTACTTCGATTGACATTTGGATAAAACCGGATAGTCATTTTCTAAAGTGATTAACAGCAATAGGATGAATAGGAGTGTCGTTATATTTTTGTGTGCTTATCTCTTCGACTGAACTGATTCTAAGCATTCATGTAAATGGACAGTTTTCATCTATGACAACACCTCTCATAATGTGGTCTCCGTCGATGCAAATGGGTACAACACATGCTCGGCGAACTCGAACTACGGGACCTTTACCAGTGGCCATGACCAGATAACACTGACCGAAGCCGGCACCTGGTACTTCATCTGCTCGTATCACTGCGACTTCGCTAACCAGAAGATGGCGGTCGAGGTCTATCATCGGTCTTAGCACCCGCTACGCAGTTGCTCTGAAGGCCTTTTCATTTTGGTGTGTTTTATCTTCGAGTTTTCCCATTGAACGAAGGATCAACACAAGAGATCTACTTATTGTTGAATCCGTTAATTTACGACTTTTTTCCATTTTTATCTCTGGATTTTTTAAGAAGATCATGAAGCTCATTTATAACAATCACCTTTGAGTGCTTTGCGTTAATAATTAAGGGTCAATAAGAGAGATGTCTATTTATCCTTCCATCCATCGGTTTACCACGTTTTCCTCTGTATACATCTGGATTATGAAGCAGAAAGGAGAAGTGAGATAAATCCTGTTTACTATGTTGAAGATGCCCTTCACCACCTTGTTCAGGATTTTGGCTATGCAAAAAGCCGCTCAGGGTTACAGAATAGGATCGCCTCTCAAATGTAAACCGTAAATTCTCGCATAGTTTTGGCTTTGTCGTCCTCGATCGAAGTTCGAAATGCCCGAGTGAAGAGCTGAATTCTACCTTTTGAGGCTAGGAATACCAAATACAGGATAGCAAAACATTGCCTAATTCTCACTATATCAATGGTTATATCACGACTTCTTAAGTCCAAAATAGCATAAACTGATCAGTCCAATAATATGGGATTTCCCTCACACTTATAAACTGACCAAGCCCCTTCCACAACCGATGTGGGATAACTCCAATAGGATTTTACAGCCGTACCCCTATAGACACGATCAACAGTTGAAAGAGTTTGATTTAGGAATCAACCGCTTTCCATAACATGGAGGACTTGCTTTGAGCCAATTTGTGCATTGTTTATCTCATCGCCATGGTGAGTAAACCAAAGCATTTTCCAATTGGGTAATCACTTCATGCATGAAATCACCAGGCCGAATGAACTGCCCTCTCATATAGTATGGGTATGAGCAAGCCTAACAATACATAAATGTAAGCATACACAGACACAATCTCATCTCCATAGAAACGCACTTCACTCTGCACAACAGCTCGGAAATGGCACGTTTGGGAAAGTGCTTTCTCAATGTCGCAGCGGTGGTGATGATGTTCGTGTTGATTCTTCCGTCCTTGAGCTGTGCCACTTCATATCAAGGAGGGGACGAATTTGGCTGGTCTATGAAGTTGATCTCGACACGTGGGCCGCCGGCAAGACTTTCACTTTCGGTGATCTTATAAGTAGTCAATTTTGCTGTCGTCATTACAAGAGCAGCATTACAAGGGCAGGAAATGCATGTGAGAACGAATTCGCTAAAGGGGCGTGTCTACATGTATAATCTGCATGGACATCACTTACTAATGCCGAACGACTACCTGCATGTCAATTATCATGCATGGTTTGTTGAGATTGTACTTCGATTGAGATTTGGATAAATCGGATAGTCATTTTCTATAGTGAATGACAGGAATAGGATGAATAGGAGTGTCGTTATATCTTCCTGTACTTATGGCTTCGACTGAACTGATTCTAAGCATTCATGTGAACGTACAGTTTTCATCTATGACAACTCCCTACATAACGTGGTCTTTTTTTATGCAAATGGGTACAACACATGCTAGGCGGATTCAAACTACTGGAGCTATACTAGTGGCAAGGACGAGATAACACTGGCAAGCGCCGGCACATGGTACTTCATGAGCTTGTTTCACTGCAGCTCCAATAACCAAAGGATGGCAGTCACCTTCAATTAATCACGAAGCGACGTCAATGCGGTCAACCGGGCAAAGGATTTCATCAGTAGAGCTCAAGGTGTTTTGGTTTGCTGTAGTCCTGGTGTGTTCCCTTTTCAATTTTCCTGTTGTATTGAGTAGGATATGATGTTGCAATTGCCTCAAAAAACTAAGGCATGTAATGGCTTCAACAGGATGCTTGAGTGCTTTGCCTTATTGATTAAGGATCAACAAGAGAGGTCTACTTATCCTTGAATCCATTGGTTTACCACTGTCGATCCAGCGCTTATGATCCATTTGGAGTGACTTTGAATTTATTTTTTTTCAAATGTTGAGATTTTCACAGTTTTGCTTTTATTTATTCGCAGTTACATTAGATTAAGCGAAAGAGACGGCTAACTCGTTCAGCCAAATGATAAGAAATCCCCGATATAGGTCGTTCGATGTCACTTTCTTCGTCTAAATCTACTAAAAATCACTTGAGAAATCAGACACGAGATTTATTTATTTCATTTCATGAGGAAACTGATGATGACATGTAAGTAAATTTCTTTTATTTTGAGGATGTTATGTTGTTGATGAAAGCTAACTCTTGGCTCTTGTGGAAGGTCCATATTTGTAGGACAGATAGGCCCCGAGAGCCACAATCACCACAATCGCCACCCCTACGTTCACAACGAGTTGCCGATCTTCGTTCAAACCTGTGGTCAGTCCCTTCACTGCCCTCTTCGCAGCACCGACCAAATTCTCGGTTTCGATCACTTTCTTGCCTGAGATGGCTTTTGGAATGCCAAGCTTTTGTGTATCATTGTCGTCCAATCCGGCCACGGTGTTATTCTTCCTCGAAACCTCTATCGCTCCGTTTCTCTGCGCATCGCCCTCCTCATTCTGTGGTGATGATTTGTTTCCCTTATCTTGTGGAGTCTGTTGTTGATCTTCGGGTTTCTTGGTTGTCTGCGATTCATCGGTAGGTCTGTCGCCCTTCTCCTTTGCTCCAACTCCCAAGCCTTCACCAACTCCATAAGCAGCACGGTCCGACATCACATTCGATGTGGCTCCTTGAGGCTCGATCCGGCTTGCATTTCGTGGCGTTGGGTCACTGGCCTTGCTTGAGGTGGCTTTTGGAGCGGCGTCTTCTTGACCCTTTTGATGTTTCGCCTGATCAGCGGCTTCCTTTGCGCCGGCAACCACCTTGTCGTCGCTCTTCATCTTTCTGATGTCACCGCTTGAAGTGGTCACTGGGGGAACATTTTGTTGACCAACCTTAGGAGATTTTGGCTCTCTTTCAGTGCTCAAAGATTGGTTCTGAGTCCTCACTTGGGGTGGTGGTGCTTCTTCAGGGGGGACTTGCGTGATGGTTTTCTTCGGCAGAGTTAGGACGAGAGTTCCGCGCTCGAACTTCCCTCTGATCTCGCCCGGCTTGCAGTTCTCCGGGACGCTGAAATCCTTGCTGAAACGGCTGAATTTGTTGGTCCCGAGGGGACGCTCTCCACAGACTTTCACAGTTCGCGGTCGCTCATCATATGTGACCTTGATTTGCTCCTTCACAAAACCTGCGTATGAACAAATTACATACAATGCCAGAAGGTCAAATTCGAGTTATCATGTCGGTGCTGACGATTTCATCATGGTCGGAGGACCCAAAGAACATGTCTTTGAATCGAGAAATTGTTACATGAGTGCAATACATGTTCTAATCCAAATTGAACCATTAAACTTAATACAACTTTGCTTCTATGATTGAGCGAAGCCAGAAAAGGGAGGAGACAACTATTGATGGCAGAACAAGGATAGAATGTCAAAAAAGGAGAAGGAAGAAACATGCAAAACCTGGAAGAGAAACGCTCATGAAATTCGCGGTCGGTTCTTCCCGCCACTCGAACTTGGGCTCAAAATCCTCGTACACAGGACGGCCCTTCACTTGCGGCGTCCGGCCAGCAACAGTTCCCGACGTTCTCGGCCTCGTCGCCATTAACGTATCTTATATTTTTCCCCCTCCTAAGCTGTTGATGGGATATTATTATCCGTAGCAAGTCTTTTGCTTGATCGTAAGATAGACATTTTGCTCGGCGTTGTCGGTCCGTATATGTAGTCTTCAACAACGTCGGTAATGCTTGTGGCGTAAGTAGGTTTCGTGCGTTTGTGTCTGATACGTGAGATTATTCTCTGTCGATTGCTTCGGTCCTTCTCTTTGGGTGATGTTTATGGAGTCAAATTGAACAAGGAAATACATTCCTTCTCTGAGCAACAAGGACCAAAGTTCTTTGTTTAGCCTCTACGCCTCGCCTACGTGAGAGGCAATGTAATCTATCCATCGGTGCTTTGAACCAATCCATGCCCCCTATTTCAAATTCCCTACTTGAGGATGACTCCTCATGCTTTTGCACGAGTCTTGAGAATTAGAGAATCCAATAATCAAAAATCGAACCCGACATAAAAATACGTGGCCAATGCTGGTTTCAAATACGACCGAAATGTGACGATGAACTCCACTCCGACCCGCCGAGAAGTTATTGGGCGCTTCTGGATTATAGCACGCGTGGCGCTCGACTAGACAATAAAAAAATAGTGAGAAAGTATGTGGTTATCATATCTTACGAGAAACTAATTATTTCACCGCACGACTCATGAATATGAAGGGCTCCCACTTCCCCATGTGACATCACTTGGATGTTACGGCAGTTGCGACTCTCGTGCAAATCAGGAATTAAGCAATTGGCGTGGAATAGACTCCGATCGTGATGCTTGCGATCGAATTGGAAGAGAAATTTTCCCAATTAGATCCTCTCAATTTGTTAAGGGGGTCGAAAATGAAAAGTCAGGAGAAATGGAGGACTGAAATAGAGAGGAAAAGTGAAAGGCTTACCTGAACACGTTCCCACGAATTCCCAACAGAGCACCTAACAAGGAAAAAGACAACATCGTCACTCACTCCACTTCATCACCGTTTTTCTCTCCACTACCACCCCTTCTTCTCTCGGCAAATCTAACACGTTCACTTCACCGTCATCTTTTTGTTATTTCTTTTCTCCTTTTCTCTGTTTATGCCTTCCAATCACTACTCTCTTTCAGTCACTTTCGGCTGTAAGCATATCTCTCTCTGCTTCTTCTTTTGCACTGTAAGCTCTCTCTCTAAAATGTGCCTTTTTGCTCTGATGAAAGAATCTAGAAAGTGATCTTTTTTAGCTCGCTTATAATACTCAAGAACAGAGGATAGCGGATCGACCCTTTTAACTGTTCAGGCTTCTTTAGCAAGACTAGGGGATAAGGGCTATGTAAAGATGGTTCCTTTTCAACTCGCACACGGTAGCTTAACAAGAGATGAGAGAAGCACACTGGCGCGAACTGTTGTGTTCTTGCCTCTTTTCTCTCAGCGCAACCAAACAGAGCAGTTACCCAGAAATGAAACTGATTGGAAGTTCCCTTTTTGGGTGATGTAGGACTGAACAAGGGCTCTTGTGGGCGGGGTGGTGCGGACTGAGACATGAGCAGGGCTTTTCTTCAAACACTTGGGGTACTTTCGTTATGGTGGTTTGTGGCTTCAGCAATGGCTCAATCCACAGAGTACGTTACGTACAAGGACGCAAAGCAGCCGGTGGCCGCAAGAGTGAAGGACCTTTTGAGTAGAATGACGCTGGAAGAGAAGATTGGTCAGATGACACAAATCGATCGCACCGTGGCTACTTATGACTTCATGAGGACCTACTCCATTGGTAAATAGAACAGATCAACGTTGTTTATGCTTGTGCATTTTATGTTTTATTTCTTTCTTGTGTTTCTTTTTGGGGCACTTGGTATGTGGGGTTCGTAGTTGGGTTATTATATATTCTATAAAGTTCACATTTTTTAAGGTGCAATAGTTTGTGTTGTTAAGTGACCTACCATTGCAAAGTTTAGCAGGTGTCGTCACATTTCATGTCTGGACTGCATGCATGTTGGACCTACTGTTATGTGAGTGCGGGACACATGATCTAGAAGTTTAATTTGTTTATGTCACAATGATTGTTCATTTCCAGTTATCCAGTGCAGTGTATAGATTGCCACCTCACCGTCACAGAGCTAATATTTTGTGGTGAATGAGCATTTGCCTTTTCTGATTATTTTAGTCCAGGTAAAAATCCTAGCAGTATCAACTCATGTGTGCAGACACGGACATGATCCATTTCGGTTTCATTTTGCAAGGGATCAAGGAGTCTCTATTTTACTACATGAGACGCAAGGGGTGATCAACCTCTTTCACATATGAATGTACAAGCTGGGTTCCAGCAATAAGTTAGACTCTCGTATTGATTGAATTCATTTCAATGTTATAAGAGAAGCAGGACTTCTGTCTTGGAGTTGAAAGAAAGTTTGATTGTCCTTCCGCATTTACTCTTGCAATCCTTATTGTAAGTATGATAATTGGGGATAGATATATGAAAGTCGTATTTCTTTTTCTTCAAAACCGTTCAGCCCTCAAAGTCATATGACATGCTTTTTCTGTAGTAAATCTGTATGTGATATTACCATTGATAAGGGCCACACCAATTACACATACTTGATGGATTTTGTACATGAGAGACCCTGCCTCCTAAAGTCATACTACCGTAGATACTTTAGAGGCATCAATAACCTCGAATCATCTACTGAATTCTTTGGTTGATGTGATTATGATGTGTTACTGACTCCATCGAACCCCACCTTTTTTTTAACATTTAACCTCTGAGAAGTTTGCAGATAACTAATGCGATAACTCGTATCTGTTTATAGCTCTCACAGAGACAACATCATCTTAATATCAAGAAAGAGTCCCATAAAAAGGTCAGGTTGGCAGACTCTTGAAATGTCGTTGGGCATGTTGCAGGGAGTGTCTTGAGTGGCGGTGGGAGCACTCCACTTCCAGAGGCAAGTGCGGAGGATTGGATCAATATGATAAATGGCTATCAGAATGGTTCTTTGTCCAGTAGATTGGGTATCCCAATGATATATGGAATAGATGCTGTTCATGGGCACAATAACGTCTACAATGCAACAATTTTTCCGCATAATATTGGTCTTGGTGCAACAAGGTAAGAAAAGCGTTACTTCTTGCAAGTATAGTATTGTTTTAGCTTTGGAAATTATCTACCCTCTAATGTGGTATAGAGTTCTGAGATACTGTCCTGTACAATTTTGTAGTGCATCAATTTTATGTCAATTTCTGAAATACCAGCGTGACTTAGTAGGTTTAGTAATCTGAATTACGATCGTTCGGCTTGAACTTGCTTGCCTGTACTTCCTTCAAGACAAAATATTCTCCTGATGTGCTATTTACTCCAGAACTTTGAAAATAATTCTCTGGATTAATCTAAGTGGAATTTTTCATTAATTATTACCTCATGTGCAGAGACCCTGACTTGGTGAAAAAGATTGGTGCTGCCACAGCCCTTGAAGTCAGAGCCACAGGGATTCCTTACGTCTTTGCCCCCTGCATTGCAGTAAGCAGCTTAAACAAAATGTTGACAGGATTAAGCAAAAACATACCTGATATACACTTCAAAAGTTGTCATATAGGCCTTTTCAGCGCATCTTTATAGGGCTTTCAGAATTTTATTTCTTGACATTATTTTGATAGGTTTGCAGAGATCCAAGGTGGGGTAGGTGTTATGAAAGCTATAGTGAAAACGAGGAAATTGTGCGACAAATGACCGAGATTATACCTGGATTACAAGGGGATATTCCTTCTGGCTCTCCCAAAGGAGTTCCATATGTTGGTGGAAAGTATGAACTCTATGGCTTTCTAGTGTAGACTGTAGATTCAAATTGTAATGTGCTAAGTTATTATGTCTAGGCAGTACCTTTGTTTTAAGGAGTTATTGGGAAATATTCTTTAAGCAATTCAACATTTTCTGATGATTGCTGATGTGCCCTTATATGACACGCCTGGTGCCTTGGAAAGTGCATTCTCTCTGATCCACCAAAACTGTTATGTTTGTCTATGATTTGTTCCTCACTCCGTCAATCGCTACTGATCTGCTGGCACCATCTTTACTAAGAATGCTCTGTCTTTAGTATTGAAGTTCCATCAACTTCGCTCTTTTCCTGTCATTGTTGTCAGTTGTCAATATTGAATTGCCTTTCTTTGAAGGGTTTCCTCCTTAACTTAACTTCAAAATATCCACAGGAACAAGATTGCAGCATGTGCAAAGCACTTTGTGGGTGATGGAGGAACTACCAAGGGGATCAATGAGAACAACACTGTTGTTGACATGCATGGTTTGCTCAGCATTCACATGCCTGCTTATACAGATGCAATAATTAAGGGTGTTTCAACAGTCATGGTCTCTTACTCTAGCTGGAATGGAGAGAAGATGCATGCTAATCGCGACCTTGTTACTGGTTTCCTTAAGGACACTCTCAAATTCAAGGTTCGATCCACTCTGCGTTGTTTCAGCTATATACATAATTAGCAAACAACAGTGGCATCTCATACTGCTCAACAAATTGTGTCCTTGGGAGAAGGTTTTTAAGAGTCCCGAGATACGAACAAAGGTTTATATACCGCATTAGGTGGTCACATGATGTCCATAAAGAGTTCTGCTTTTGTTATTCCTAGCAGTATAGTGTTTGTGCAAGTTTTTATCTATGCTGATCCTCCATTGAATTGGGATGTCCAATTAAAATTCATTTTGAATCACGCATCTTTTAGCCTCGACAACCTACATTCTTCATGCTCTGTTCATATCAAAAGAGGTTTAAGCCATCCTATACTAGTTTGCTTAAAAATTATTTCTAGATCAAATTATGCCTACAGATGATGCATAAGAAGTGTATGGTCTAACAATCTCTTTCTCTGTATGGCCTAATCATCATCTATATCTCCTGTGCCCTATCTATTTATATTGTAGTTCCATCGGTGCTACTCATCTATTGTCAAATCCTCGTGTATATGAAATAGTTTAATAGTTTAACTTCTTGGTTGCTGAACAACATATACTGCCATGCGCTCAATCGCAGTTATACGACAAGATACCTGCCTGCCAAATACTTTCATTAACACCCATATTCTGCCACAAACTAGCTCTGTGAAATGTTATTTACACATCTTCACCTTTTGCAAGACATACTATATTGAGACGTAGTTGACAGTGGATCCCAGTTATTAGAAAATATATAGTGGATCCCTGTTGATGGTAGTTAAATCTAGGGTGTTATGTATTAAGTCATATGATATCTATATCATGGAATATCAATCACTTACTTGGATATTTCGATCAACTTTAGGGCTTTGTTATCTCAGACTGGCAAGGTATAGACAGGATCACTTCTCCTCCACATGCAAACTATACCTATTCTGTTGAAGCTGGAATTTTAGCTGGCATCGACATGGTTAGGTTCTCTTCTGCTATTTGATGTTTTCTCAACTGCCTTTTAGAGATAGCTCCGTCATTTGACAATTCAAGTTCAGATCAAAGAAAATGTACTTAATACCTAGTCTTGGTTTTGTGTCTTCAACAGGTCATGGTCCCTTTCAATTTTACAGAGTTTATTGATGATCTAACTAACCTAGTTAAAGAGAAGGTTATCCCCATGGATCGAATTGATGATGCAGTGGAGAGAATATTGTTTGTCAAGTTCACCATGGGCCTCTTTGAAAACCCTCGGGCTGATCTTAGTCTGGTGAACGAACTTGGAAGCAAGGTTAGTGAAGTTATTATTCCGTATGAACATTCCCAGTAGATGATGATACCTGCTGGTGGCTTGGTGCTAAGGCAAATGAAAAACACTTTATGAAGGATTGGGCATTTTACTTGGCATATTCCATGAACCACCGTCATTTTCGGTGACATATGCTTAAATTTGTTCATTTGCTCCACTGCTACTGTAAGTAAGCTAACTTGCATCCATGGATAATTACTGGTCCTGTTAGTTTACCAGGCACACAGAGACTTGGCGAGGGAAGCTGTGAGAAAAACTCTTGTGCTGCTGAAGAATGGGAAAAATGAGACTGATCCTCTACTGCCACTTCCAAAGAAGCCAAAGAAGATCCTAGTTGCAGGTAGTCATGCTGATAATTTGGGTTATCAGTGTGGTGGATGGACGATCACCTGGCAAGGATTTAGTGGAAATAGCTACACCAGAGGTACTGCTCCTACTACGACATCTACTACTTCCTCGTGTCTTCTTCTTCAGTTCTATTTGAGGACTAATTGCACATATTGGTTCAAGAATTCTGTTATGCACTATTGACCTATAAGGGTCGTAGAACATCATGGCATATCGTCTTTTGAACAGTTGAAGTCTTTTCTTTAGTTTTTGAAATGAGACAGCAGAATAAGCATCTAAACGGCAAGCTTTGCAATGAAGAAAGCTTAAAAAGTTTGCGGATGATTTCTTTGAACAGACTAGTTATGCATTATGGTGAAGTGAAGATCTAGGTCATTTGTTCAAATACCCTGGTTAAGTTTCCATGTGTTGGGATAGGTAATAGTGGCATTAGGTTCCTCAGGAAAGGAGAAAGAAATTATCGTCGAAGCCTTTCAGAACTTGCTGAGGAGGGCATTTGGCATTGTCCACTCCTGCACAGACTTGCACACCAATAACTGTGTCGTCTAATAGCTGCCTAAAAGTTAAATTAAGAAAACTCTTTGGTCTAGTCCAGAGTCTACATACTGTTGGAGCACAATCCTTGTCCAGCCTTGATCTCCTCTGGTGACGTTAAGCACTGTTGTCTGGGGCTTTTGGTTTTTAGTTAATAAGGATTCGTGAAGTACAATCTTTCAGGTTCCTCTGAAGACAACTAAAGGGAAACTTTCATATTGATGATGTTTTTCCTTTTAATGCTGCCGCAGGAACTACAATTCTCAGTGCCATAAAGTCTACAGTTGATTTGAGCACAGAAGTTGTCTACCAAGAAAACCCCGACAAGGATTTTGTTAAGTCCACTGATTTTGATTATGCTATTGTTATTGTGGGAGAGCACCCTTATGCAGAGACCGCGGGAGATAGCATGACACTTACAATGGCAGATCCCGATCCCACCACCATTACCAATGTCTGTGAGGCTGTGAAATGTGTGGTCATCGTTGTTTCAGGAAGACCTCTCGTGGTTGAACCATATATTTCGTCAATTGATGCCCTAGTGGCAGCATGGTTACCGGGCACTGAAGGTCAGGGAGTGGCTGATGTTCTTTTCGGGGACTATGGGTTCAGTGGAAAGCTTCCAAGGACATGGTTCAAATCTGTGGATCAACTCCCCATGAATTTTGGGGATTCGCACTACGACCCACTCTTTCCTTTTGATTTTGGACTTAAAACTGAGTCTGTCCCAGGCCTTGTAGCAAGGTAACTTCTATTGGCGAATTCGTTCAAAGGGAGCTAGCCCCAAAATTAAAACTGCTTTGGCGTTATGATTATGTCGATTGGCTTATGCTGTCTTTCATTTAATTTGTGTTGGCAATTGACAATGTGGTTGCGCACTTGTTGGAGGCTTGACTACTTTAGATTTTTTGCATTGCCATGTGAATTTCCGCAACATTTATGTGGTATCTGATAATGTTCTTGTTCGAAGAAGTTGGTCTTTGATAGAGTGTTGTTGACCCTGTTGGGGATATATGCTCCAACTGAATTTATCGCAATTATGACTGTCAATGATGATGGTTTATTTACCAATTTGCAATCCTGAAGTGCAAGTAATAGCTGTTACGCTATATATTGGAGAAGATGATAACCTGGTTCCTCTGTGCTGAATTTAATTTCTCTATACAGGGCTACCTCATTCAGCGCTGATTGGAGACGGCACCCCCTAATGGTCACGGCCTGCTTAGCTATCAGCCTATATTCCACAGGTACGTTGACGTGAATTCTAACTGTCCGTACAAAGCTTCTGCGGCTTGTTGCTCAGGTTCGCTTTCAACTGGTTGATTTCCTCGCCGTTTGTTTTCTGATGTTGGCAGGTGATAGGTGGCGGGCACCGAAGGTCGAATTGATATGGTAGAAGATTTATCTCCTGTAGTTCATTTGGATGTAGTACTCCAGGGGAAAATGATTTATCCCCTCGTATCTTCTTCTAGTCTTATTTGATTCATGAGAGCGAAATAGCTTCTCCCTCCCCAACTATGCAGTCTGACTCTGTAATGACTCGGGTTTCTGGAACTATACATAGGAGCACTTGCTGGGATCTTCTGTGCTTTATGTATCTATACCTTCTTCACCGCCCTCGAGAGTCGGAGTTCTGTGCGCAGGGCGCAGTTATATCGGTACAGTTCAAAGTCGGAATATGGGGGACCTCAAAAATTCTTAAATTCCTGCAATCAAGTCCTGAGAGTCAATCATTGGTATTTTGCAGTCGTCCTCGAAAAACTTTCGGAGCCATGACATCCCTAGATGCCATTTGATTCGACCAAGTGCGTCGAGCCTGTGAGATTAAAAATGTTCATAACGACTGACCGGAGGTGTTCATGGTCGGTTCTTGAAAGCTCGTTTTGTACGTACCTTGGCATGTCGGGTTTTCTAGCTCGATCGCTGAACATAGACGGAAAGGAGCCTTGATAACTGAAAAGCGGCACTGTTTTATTATTGCACACACATCTTACAAAGTTTGAAGTAGTTGCATCGCCAATTGCAAGACCAACTAAGAATATCTTTGCGAGGAAATAGGGACTTCCTCTTTGCGGTCCCCTTAAGCGTCTTAATAAAGGAATAAGAAATGGATTCTTTGACGACCTGAGCAATTGATACTGCTATAATACTAGAAATCACTAACACCTTTCCAAGTTACTATCATTTACTTGAAAATTACCAACCATGTTCAAAAATTCGGTAATTTTAGCTTATAGGGTTTTTGAACTATTCGTAGTAATTCATTTCTCACTTTGAAAATTGATACACTAGTCTATTCAATTTTCTTTCTGAATTGGGCCGAATATCATAGCAGTGCCATTTAGAAGGCCCAAGCCTGGTTCTGCGACCCGAAGGAAAATTACACATGGACAATTTGGTTGGGGGTAGTGACACGCGGCAGTCTCTTACAGGTCCACGACTGAGAAGATCTTTTTTCCCTTATTTTCCAGACGATTTTCGAATTTCAAATCACGCTCCAACGGTCATATTTTCCCCCTAGGGTTGCCAACGATTCTCTCCCCTCGACGACTACAAATACTCCCTACACCGTCCAGTCTCTGCAAATTGCCCAAAACGCCTTGTTTTGACAGACGCAAATCGATTCCCATTTGCCCCAGAACTAGAACATTAAACCCTCTCTCTCTCATCTTCTCCAATCTCTCTCCCTTGCCTCAGCGCAGAATCTGCGGTCGCGATTTCTCATAGCCGAAATGGACTTCCACACTCTGTCGAGGAGGGAGCTCCAGGTGCTGTGCAAGAAGAACAAGATCGCTGCCAATATGACCAACGTCGCCATGGCCGATGCCCTCACTGCTCTCCAACATGTAATTAACGATCTCCTCTCCTTCTTAGTTTATTCCGATGATGATTCGGTGGTGTATTGCCTTCGATTTTTCCACTTCTTAGTGATTCCGATGATGATTCGATGGTGTATTGCCATCGATTTCGCCACCGGCTGATTCGGTGAATCAACAGCAGGGTGATTCGGTGAATCGCGAGATTAGAGAAGGAATGTTTTGAAAAGAAGAATCTGGGAACTTTTCAAACGGTTTTGTGGTTGTAATTGAATTACCATCGATTTCACTGCTTCTTTGTGATTCCGAGATGATTCGATGGTGTATTGCCATCGATTTTTCCACCGGCTGATTCGGTGAATCACGAGATTAGAGAAGGAATGTTTTGAAAAGAAGAATCTTGGAACTTTTCAGACAGTTTCATGGTTTTTATTGTGGTTGAAGTGACTAAAAAGAGAATGAATTGATTCATATGCGGTTCAGATCTATTTATAATGGGTGAAGATCTAATTTTCCATAGTAGAATGTTGTTAATGGAATTTAATATTGAACGCAGTTGAGTCATTTTTTATAACATGATGTTGCTTGAAAATCTAGTGGAGAGATTTTTTTTTTCTCTTATTTCATCTAACTGGTTTTCTATTTTTCTGGAAATTTCTGCAACAGGTCGAGGGGTTGGAAGAGTTCCTAAATCCATCCGAACCTACCGGTGCGATGCAATCCCCAGAGAAAGCTCCACCTGAAACTCCAGCGGTTCCTCGAACTGCAACTCGAGCCTCAGCTAGAGCAAAACCTACAAAGGATCCCGACAGCTCGCAGGTCATGTCTCGTGCTCGCCGCAGCACGATGAGCAGTAGGCATGTTGCAGATCTGGAGAACAAACAAGTGAATCTGCCGGATACTCCTGCTATGCCGGTAACCGGAAAAAGAACAGGGCTTGCCTCGGCTCGGAGAAGACAGGAGGCTATGCAGAGAGATGAGAAGAATGAGGAAAAAAATCGGGATGTGCCAAAGTCTTCAACAATGAAGAGCACACAGAGAAAGGCCCAAGTATCTGCAGCGCCAAGGGTATACAGCACAAGGAGGTCGGTGAGGTTGTTGGAGAAGTCAATGTCTGAACTGAAGCTGTCGGAGGAAAGAACCTCAGAATTGGAGCCAATTAAAATGGATGACCTGGGTTTGAAAGAAGAATCAGAAGTCCTAGAAGAAATTGAAGAGAACAAGAATACACTTGGTAGGTGTTCTACTTTACAGAGGACATTGATTTAGGAGTTATGAGTGATAGAGCTATGACACTTTCTATTCATCATAGTTTATTCTTTGTTGTTGACACTTGGTAGGGATGCTTCTGGTGGTCATATTTGTAAAAGCGGTCACTTAGTCGTAGATTCAAATGAATGATAGTTCTGATTAGCGCCATATTATAAATGCAGATGCTGATTCCCAGGCTGCAGAAGAGGAGAGTTCAGAGAAACCCGGTCATTCGAATGTTCCTGTTGAGAAGTCAACTGGAATGGAGGAGCTCGAAAGTGATCTGAATGTAAATGTGA
The DNA here is from genome assembly GCA_029784005.1 of Lenwebbia sp. NSW1173648. Classification (NCBI taxonomy): domain Eukaryota; kingdom Viridiplantae; phylum Streptophyta; class Magnoliopsida; order Myrtales; family Myrtaceae; genus Lenwebbia; species Lenwebbia sp. NSW1173648. The sequence goes on along the minus strand of JARCGZ010000010.1, from coordinate 5,782,473 downwards.
ATGTGGAGAACAGTTGCGTTGGAGCTCTCGGCTCCGAGGTACTCCTGGAAGCTGAATGTGGCAAATCTGATTGCCTGAGTGCCCTTTCTGATTCTGATTTGGAAGATGATGTCCTTGATGAGAAGTCAGATCAGTTGGATGATAACCCACTTGGTAAGTCAACTGGAAAGGAGGAGACGGAAAGAGAACTCGAAAGTGATGTGAATGTGAATGCGAATGTGGAGAGCAGTTGCGTTGGAGCTCTCGGCTCCAAGGTACTCCCGGAAGCTGAATGTGGCAAATCTGATTGCCTGAGTGCCCTTTCTGATTTGAAAGATGATTTCCTTGATGAGAAGTCAGATCAGTTGGATTATAACCTACTTGGTAAGTCGAGTTATCGCATATTTTCTGGTACATTATTTTCTGCAATCACGAGTATCATGCTAATAATCAATACAAATTGCTTTGCAGTGTCAAAGCTGAACCAAGATTCGCCACCCGTGGACACTTCGGCCGTGCAAACTGATGGTCACAATGCTTTTACTGAGATTGAGGATCATCATGTAGAAGAGACAACAAACCTAGAGATTTCAGAAGAAGTAGCTTTTGGAGAGGCCAATCAAAGTGATGATGTTGACGTTGATGTGAAATTCAAGACAGAAGAGAAGCTGCTACTGAATGAAAACATCCTGGATAATGAGGAAGATGGCAATAATGAGGAAACTCTTGAAAATGGTGTAACGAATCCGTTAATTCCCGAAGAGCAGAACTCTCATCAGCAGATGGTGGAAAATAATGAGGGAGTTAATATTGCTGAGACAATCATCTGTACCTCTGATGATTCTGATCAACTATTTCCTCATATCACGGTTGCCTCAGATCGATTAGTCCCTCACTGCGATGATATTCAGGAGCCAGTTGGGGACAATGATTCCGGTGTTGAAATTTCCATGTCCAGCCAGTTGGAAATTTGGGACAGTGCTCCTGTTGAGCAAGAAGAAAGCATCAAGCTTGACCAGTTGATGTTTCCTTGTCTTGTTAGGCCAATAATTCAGACAGAGAAGCATGAGGATGAGCAATTGGTTGAAGTCGATGTGATCGAATCAGAAGAGTTCGCCATGGAAGTCCGTGAGTGGCACAAATCATTGGTTGAAGCTTCTGCGGCTGCAAACTCATCGGAAGTGAATGCACCAGACATTCAAGAATATGCTGATCTTCAAGAGCTAGTTGATGTTCATGTGGTGCCAGAAATGGAGTTTGTCGAAGGAACTTGTGAATTGCCTCCATCTGCCATTGCAGAGAAGACTCCAATTTTTGTGAGCAAAATAAGCACACGTTCTCTTCTTGCTGTGAATGGTAAAGTTGCGCTTTCCCCATTGACAGCTGACCGACTGCCAAAGTCTCCTGTGCTGGCGAAGTCATCCAGTAAGAAGCAGTCCACGGTCAGAAAGATGGCTAATAATAAGCTGGACGATAACAAAGAGAACATGGATAGTCCACCCTCCCCATTAGCAGTAGCAGCTGACCAGCTACTGCTTGAGCTGCCTGGGCAAGTGAAGTCATCAAGCAAGCAGCAGCCTGCACTGAGAAAGATGACCACTTTGCCAGGTGAGGACAAAGAGAATATGCAGAAGAGTGGCAGAAAAGTTGAGCCAAACACAGAGAAGGCGAAAAAGAAGAGCGATGAAGAGAAGAGTAGAGATGAGGATAGAGTGCGGGAGTCCTTGAAAAAGAAGAGCCTCAGGCAGTTGAAAAAGATGTTCAAAGAAAGATCAGGAATGCCTGAAACCGAAAGGAAGAAAGATGCCACTGAGGTATGCTGATTTTACTTGGTGATGTTTTCTACTTTGCTTTGTGGTTTCTCATCATTTTGATTGACTGTTTCCTAATTGTTGAGCAATGCATCATATGATTAACTGTTTCGAAAATGTTCAACTGCAGCAGCAACATTTGGGGAGTGCAAGACCGGCTTTGCGAGTGCTGTCAGAAAACCAAATGGCTCTGGGTGAGGTAGAGGGTAACTGAATGTATGGTTTCGGGGAGGTATATGATTGTTAGGACCTTTTTTTTATCTGGAGGGTGCAAACCTCGGTTTGCCTCTATTATTGAGTTCTTTTGTGATGTAATAAGAATCAAATGAAGACCATCCTGATTTGCTAGTCTTACACTCTCTCCTTCTACTTGAAAGTTGGTTTTTGGACCAGATTGCGGAAATTTTTCAATTCCTAAAAAGTCTATCAATTAATGTGCCCCATTTTAAGATCTCATCCAGATAACTACTGTCAAGGTAGACTCATCTGTAAGGATGAAGAGACTTGCCCCCTGACTTTTGGCCGTCCAATATTTATCTGTTTATTTATTTTTCCAGTCCTCCATATTGTGGATGAGAAAGCGGCTTCCTTCCAGGATAAGAAGAATTCAATAGCTCCCAAAAAATATTTTCTTTGCATCAGAACCTTTTGCCCCAGTAACCACCATCTTCAGCCATCGTTCAAATTCGACCAAAAAAAAAAAAACATCGTTCCATCACTTTCTCATGCAAATCCTGTATCTTTCTTTCCTCAGCATATTGGTTTTTATACTTGCTTCATATTTTCTTCTAAGCATTTATGTCAACAAAAATATCTTCTGCTATCCTTCCGAATTCTTCCATGAATAAAAACAGAGGCTTGCTTCTTCTTTTTTTGGGTCGAAACAGAGGCTTGCTTTATTGGCGGGTAATATGCCTCCAACCTATCTTTCTAAGAGCCCTGCAGCAGATTACTAGTATTACCAAGTAGCAGACAGTGTCAGATTGAGCAATCTAGAATCCATGGATCTGCTCTGTAAGTGGGCGTTCAGAAAAGCCATGGTCTTTGGTCCTCCCCTCCTGAGAACGAGCCATCCAACCAAGTCTGATGCATGTAGATCCACATAAATCCACCTGGAAGTTCCGCATGCTGAATTTCATGATATAAAGGGCTTAGTGACTTCAATAAAGATTCTCAACAGAATCTTAATCATCGTTAAGATCATGGGATGATGAAACACAAATCAATGGTATTATTAATTCAGCCATACCCTTGAACTGAGCAAGACTGTTGTCACACGGCATTCTCTATCTTTACCTGCAGAACGATTGAACTCAGAACCACCATATTGAAGATGAATTTTCAGGTAGAGCTACTGGACGTGTTTCTTCTAAAAAGCATCACGTTTGACGGGATAGAATTGTTGCTGTCACATGTCATTACCATCTATTTATTCATCTTGGAAGCTTAACCACCCACTACACCAACCAACCACGAAATTGTCATCATTTTATAGACTTTAGTTCACATGAGTTCTCATTAATACTGTTTTGCAAAACTGACCTTGGAGAATGTATCCAAATAATCATTCTAATAAATAAGAGCAATTTCATGAAGTATCTTTGCAAACTTATACTAACCTGAAACAAATGGAGTTACAGTACCACTTAGTTTTGGGGACAAACTACATAATGTTAGGAACAAAGTACAGTTTGTGCAACAGCCCAATCTGATAGAAAAGGATCCGATAATCCTGAACTGATCTTACCAAATCCCTAGTTCTATGAAGAGCATATCTAATTGTATTAGTGTCTAGAATTGATTTCTTCTATGACCTTCAAGAAAATTACATTCCAAAGCCGTTTCACCAAGCCTAAAACTCAATATTATGGTAATATACCGTCAACTTTTTAGGGGTCAACATGGTTTAAAAAGCTTCACCAGTACATGATCAGTCAGGTTGAATGAAGCTGCAATTCTTGCCATGCAGTAACTGAGATCAAGCCTACTTGGAATACACCTACTCCCAATTTTGCATACTAAAGTGAAGATAAGATACAAGCTCAATTTCCAACTGACAGTGTGCTTAGGCGACAAATGACATATATCGAGATTAATGCTTTATTTTAGCTAAACTGTAGACTTCAAGGTCATGCCAAGCATATTTCATGCAATCAGACACTACTCAAAACTGAGACTGAGGGAGTGCTTCCAATTGTGGACGAAGTATCAATGTCAGGTGATCTATAAAGAAAATTTAAGGTTAGAATTCAAGTTCAGTGTAGTCAAGCTCCAATCAAGCAATTGCTACCCCTATTTAGCCTTTTGGATTTTATGCTTCCCCAGGCACTATATTGGTCCTGAGTCCAGATCGTGGCGACTGGAATCAGATGAGAATACATAACGACATGTAAATGGAAGAATGGTTAGAAATGAGTATCATACCACACAATTCACACTTATCAAATTTCACCAGCCACGTGTCTGAACATATTTGAGCTACAGAAACTCTATCAACCCATACTCGAAGCTGCTTTCCCAGCTGATCTCCATATGAGTTGGCCAACTCATCTATGCACTGGGAGAAAGGAATCTCTATTCCAGAAGGATGTACAAAAGTACCCAGTGAATTCTGCACAGAAAATAAGTAAAATTTTCTTTCACCAAGTAAAATGGCAAGACTTTCGGAATTTACAGATAAATTGATCTCCCTGAAGCAAAATGAGGTAATAAGCCCAGAACAGGCAATATAAGATGCCGCGTGAGCTAAGAAAATAGGACATGTAGCTTTCGCATTGACGAGCCTCAGCATCTTGAAATTACTGTAGAATCACGAAAAAATTTTGTCTATAGGAGAAGACTTGTCCCTCTGTTAGAGGTGTTCCAGATTTTCTCTTAATTGCAGTAAACGAAATTGACTAGGATACCAGACTGATAAGTGACAACTAAAGCTCACTTTTCCAGCTTTGCTTGCTGTGGCATGATATACATGAAGGACGTGTTTATTCTTTCCATTTGAAGTCTTAACATATGGAAGATAATGCATAATTCCTCTCATAACAGCTTAAAACCATGTGTTTTCTACTACCACGATTCCTTTAACCTTTATTAATTAATTAGCTTTAAGAAAAGAAGTTAGATTGTGGAGACACGAGGTCAGACTTTTGCTGAGTGTACCCCGACAAATGCAGTGGACACAGAATTTGGAGGAAAAGGTGGATCAAACTTACAAAGAGTAATCTTAAATTATTAATAAAATGGTCGGACCTCTCAACTTCACCACGTCGCCATCTCTCATAGAACAGATAAAATTTCACTACTTCATGACCAGGATTGCATATTTCTTCTGTGCATTTCAGAAAGTCCCGTATATCCCTCGGAGAAACATTTGGACCGAGACTTAAAGTCCCAATCGCTTGGATGATTCCAGCAGCACATCTCTCAGTTGCATGAGTAATTTGATGGCTATTCTTTGCATTTTCTGAGTACCACTCTAATAATTCCTCCTGTGCATTGCTGACCTGCATGTGGTAGGAGTTACACCATGCAATTCACTACTAGGACCTGATTTTAGACTAAAACTAGTAAATGCTACGAACCATCACACCATGTACTGCAGGGACGGTGAATAGTTCAGCATCATTTCCAGAGTCACCACAAACAAGAGTATTGGAAGGGACTCGCCCCTTAGCTTCGAACTTCTTAAGCAAATAAGCAAGTGCCTGTCCCTTTCCAGCACGTCGAGGCAATACATCTAAAGCAATTCCACTGCTGTAAACTATTTTCACATCTAGCTGTCAATCAAATACAATTCCAAATTAATAAGATTCTACATGATTAAACAAAATTCAGAGCAATTCTGGTATGACATTGGATTTCTCATATTGCAGATATTACTATATTTTCATTCTTACCCCATATTTCTCTAGACATTGTGCAAGATCTTTCATAACTTTCATGGCTTTGTCCTTCTCCACATAAAAGCTGACCTTGTGAGGCCGTTGGTCTATTTCTGGCTGAATTTCAGTCCAGCGGTTGTCAAAAATAGAGAGAAAGGTTAATCTCTATCACGGACAACAGTTTCTGACTTTAAGTTGGATGTCGCCAACTTTGATTGTGGAGAAACACATATAGCATGTATATATTCTTCAAGAGCTCATGGAGCTCAAGAACCTATCCGGTAAACCAGAAAGCAATCTTAAGCTAGAATACATACCTGCGGAGTAAGTTCAGGAAACTTTGCTGTTTCTCCTGTGACTACATCGCGGTTCCATTTCTGATTCAGATAACTCTCCCACTCAGCATCTGGTACCATTGACTCGCCATACATGATTTCAGTTCCCACAGACATGATCGTGACATCAGGAGTCAGTAAGGGCTTCTTGATTTTCAACTGCTTGTAACTTGTTGGTGACCTTCCAGTGGAGAAGACTAGCAGAGAATTATCGCGGTAGAAAGCTTCCCACAGTGCATTAAACCTAAGAAGAGAGAGGTTATCTGGATCAAGATGATCAACCTGCAATGAAATATCTCAATTCTATCAACAATAAGGAAAATAAAACTGATATGCAACAGGCAGAGAAGCTACCTACCATGGTAAAGTCAAGATCCGATACTATCATGAGGCGTGCAGCACCATCAAGCCGATCCATTACTTTCACGCACAAACTCTACAAGTAGGCAACAAGAGCAACTGCTAGTGGAATCAGTAAACAAATCCCGAAGCCTAAACAGGACAAAAGCTCCCGATGGCTGTAAATTAACATAAACTGATTCATAATTCGTAAAGATTGGAAATTCAAACTAAAATGGGATAGTGCATTATCCTACAGGAGGAAGCGACTGCCATGTTCTATATCCTTTAGCTACAAACTATGATCAAGTCTTCATTGTCTCAAACTTCAAGCACACCATGAATTTCTTATGTAGGAAATGCATGGTTTTTTACAACGCAAACTGTTTGTGAACAATTCAATTTACTCTCGACAACCACCCAATTTCATCCAGCTAAGTTTTCAGTTATCTCGTGACGAGAAAAATGAAATGCTTGTAGTAGAATACTATCATACACGACTTATAATCTGACGGAGCGCAAACAAACTCGATCGCTCCATTCCCATATATAAAGTCCAGCCTGCCGAAATTCCAGCAACAGAGCAACTAGTAAGCCACGAGATGGTTAATCAATCGCTAAGCCCACTCCCAACAACGCACTACTCAGAGAATCTATAATGCACGATCGGCGTATTAAGCTGCTTTAAGAGAATGATCAAATGCATAGCCACTTCGACTAGAATTTTCTCAAAGGTAGCCAGATGGGTTTCGTAGCAGAACAAAGAAAAAGAAAAAGAAAAACCCTTTCTTTATGGTGGTAACTCGCACAGTACACCGTAGCTTCATGTATAAAATGCAAATAAGATGTTCTTGGTTCTTCCTTAGCTACTTCCATGCACAATACTCTGAAACCCAAATCAGGAGAACCCAAAAGAAGCATCCGAAAGGGGATTCAGATCCTTAGAAAAATCGGAAATTCGACACCGGACGGAACTGTTTGTAAAGGGGCAAATGAATGTCGACCAAGAACACGTCCACTCACGGATACCCACTTGTTTTCTTCTGGGATTTCTGCTTCGGAGAACGGTCCGGGAACATCAGGGGACGACCCCACGATGCGATCATGCGAGACGAATAGAATGAAGAGGACAATGCAAAAGGGGAGCGACGAAGAACTGGAGCAAGGATAAGATTAGAGATGGAAAGCGACAAGGCAACGAGAGTGTTCTTTGAAAACGGGGAACTGAAGATGGATTATACGTGCTTAGCGGTCAGTGGACAACACCAACTTAACACTGACCAATTATGATCAAGTGATTATGTCTCCCTTGTCGTTTTCATGTTTTGGATTAATTGCTCAAGTGCCCCTCAACTTTTAGTAATTGCCTCCGAACTTTGAAAAGTCACGGATTATTCTTTCAACTTGGACACCATTATACAATAATTCCAGAGCTTTGCAAAATAATAGACTACCTTTCTGAATTTTGACTTTTATTATAGTCGCTAGTTTTTCGTCTGCTATGTTAAGTATGACCCGAAAATGGATTTACTCTTTCATTTACCAAAGCGTCCAATAATGTCCCACTTGTTCAATGCAACTCTGATGTAAACTTTGTTATCTGTACGGTGATGGTGCTGGGATGCTGAACCTAAGCGCGCACCGTCTTTTAGCAAAATCGTAGTTACTGGAGAGATTTTTCCCGGCATTTGCCTGTCACTGATGTTGATCCAAGATTCGGTAATCGGCCGCCATGTGTGCTTCGATGCTACAACAAATCCATCTTTGTGGAATGGGCGAGTGTCTGTAGGGTGTACCAAGTTGATTCGTGTTTCAGATTTACTTGTTTTAGTTATTTTGTGGGAGTTGCATCTTTATCTTGAGCCTATGTACTCCTCTTTCATATGAAATGAAAATCTTTGGGACTTGGATCTCCCCCAAAATGAATGGCGGAAATCGGATGGTAATGCAAATTGTAAACACATGATGTGAAAAATTTGTGGTCTTTGAAGCTCTTGTCCTTGTTCAATCAAGAATGCAAAATACAACCCGAAACTCCCTCGTATTTGCCTTACTCTTCACCAATGCATTTCAATTACAACTTGGAAAAGTACCAAAAAAGTCTTAAACCTAGTGCATTGGTGCTAATTCGGTCATAAACCTGTCAAATAAACGACTTTAATCTTAAACATTTTGTATTTGTGTCAATTAAGTCTATTCGGTCAATTTTACCCTGAAATTGCTGACATGGGCATCGACCGTCCTATATGGCGCGGCCGATGCTAACTTAGACATTTTAAATAATTTTAAAAAAAATTAAAATTCTAAATTTTTGTCTTTCTCTTCTTCTTCTTTTTCCTTTCATTGTGGCTAGCAAGGGTCACTAGCTGTTGGGCAAGGGTCAGTAAGCCCTCGCCGACCGCTGGGCGACGGCCAGCAAACCCTCACCCAAAGCCGATGGGGCCGTGAGGCCCTGGACAACGGCCTTTGCAGCCTCGCCGCCGGCGAGGGCTTGCTAGCCCTTGCCTAATGTCGGGCAACCCTCGCCAGCCAAAATGAAAGGAAACAATAATAAATATAACTCAAAATTCGTTATTAAATAAATATTTAAAATGTCCACGTCAGTGTCGGTCGCGCCACATAGGACATCCGACATTCACATTAGGGATTTTTCGATTAAAATTGGCTAGATGGACTCAATTGGCACAAATGCAAAATGTTTAAGACTAAATTGGTCCAATTAAAAGGTTTAGGACTCAATTGGTGCCAATACAATAAGTTTAGAACTTGTTTGGTACTTTTCTCATTTCAACTTCTTGGCTCATTCTTTACTATGTTGGCCGAATGCATAAAGACAATGAACCAATTTTTTTTTTTTTTTTGTCTATCATGTCTCTAACTCTCCTCTCTCAGACTTTTGCTTTGCATCTTTGCAAAGCGCGGGAGTCGAACTCCGCACCTATGATATTAGCGTCCTCACCCCCAATCCCTTTACCAGCAGGACCGCGTGCCTATTGGCGAAAATTCATCAGAGCCAGGAGTGGACAAATGTTTTCTTCAGTTCTTCTTGACACGCTTATTATTAAGGGCTTGGAACATTCATATAAGTCAATCTTATTAGAACGGAGCATCAGGTATTTGTATATGACTCCTTCCATAAGATACAAATCGACGAACCAGATCTGCAAGCAATATAATGCAAATTCCCACTAACAAACCCATATTAGTGTCTTTCCAATCACTACTCTCATCAGTTCAGAAGATGTATGGAATAAGAGCCTTGACATCTTCAGGAAAATCCTCAAACTTGGAAGTGTACCACCTCCTAGTGGCATAACTCCTGCCCAGAAGGTAGAAAAATATGGCCAGAGAACAGGAACAAGAATAAACTGACTGGGAAATGAAGGCAATCCCCACAAAATCTATGACCTCAAACAAGTAGTGTGGACAAATGACCCAGCCAAACAGTCCACCCTTGGGGATCTTGTACCCTCTCTCACCCTCTTGCCTCAGCTTGGAGAGGAGGATATGGTGGTACAAGTTGCCGGCTATCCCGATCAGGAATATTGCTATCCCCGGATAGAGCAGGTCGACCGGGGGCTCAGGCAGACCCTGGGATAGGTGTTGCGAGTAGATCGATGTCACGGTTGAGAGGAAGTAGATGAGAGAGATGACCACCATGGATCCCACACCCATTCCTCCGCTAAACTTGTGAATGATCAACACCTGAGAAAAAGTTTAGGTTGAAATGAATTTGCTCGAGATAGCTATAGGAGCGAAACATAAGCTTAGGCCAGTTTCTGTTACCGGAAACAATTTATGAGCAGAAGTGATTTTTTCTGATTCTGTTTTCAGGAACAATTTCTGAGCAGAAGAATTTGTTTGGCAACTGCACAAAATTTATACTCCCGGAATAGAAAAAGAACAAAAATGCGTTTGGTACAATTCCAAAAATTTCAATTCCCGTTTTTTTTTATTTAATTACAAAAATGTCAGTGGAGGCAGCGGGGACCGGCGAGCTGTGGCGGTGATCGACGATCTGCAGCGACCAGAGGCCGGCGGCGACGATCAACAGCTAAGGCGGTAGACTCGTGGTTGTAAAGACGAGCATTAAGTTACACTGAACTTTTTTTTCTAAAATGATATTGTTTCTTTTTTTGTTCCCTAGAATAAAGAATGTGCATTTTTTATTCTTGTTTCTGTTCCCGAAAACAAAAAATCAATTTACATTTCCAAATGGTTTTTCTTTTTTTGCTCCGGGTACAAAAGAACAGAGAATCGGAAACGTTACCAAATGCGTCCATTAGTTCCGCCGGATTCGCCGTCTCATTTTCATTTGAGAACTGAAAAGAGTTGTCCTGAAAATGCATTTTGCAACATTTCGAGACTGATAACACAATTTTATGTCTTACGGTTTCGAAAAAGAACATGAGGATTGGATTAGGACATATCTCATAAGTTTCTTGTACCAATCATATTTCTAAAAAGCAAACGGCCATGAGGGTTGGGAGAAGCAATAGAAAAGAGAGAGAAGTGCAGCTTTACCTCGAGGATTCTCTTGAAGAAATGGAGGGAGATGGCTGATCGTAGGATCAGGAACCTGAGGCCCCCGTCGGGGAAGATCAAGAAGGAACCGAGGCCCGCGAGGAGAGCCGGCGAGTAGAGGAGCAACATCCCGGTCCTGCTCCGGACTTTCTTGTTGGGAGCGAGGCTGAACTTGGAGTACTGCAGGTGAACTCCTCTCGCCTCCAACAAGCCCAGATTGGCCATCATGGCCACGCTCACCACCGACATGGCCGTCGTGAACACCGACGGAGGCGGCGGGAATACGAAATCCAGTATGGTCGATGTTACCATCCCCTCTCCAGTGTGTTTTTCTGCAGATGAGATTATGACTCTTTGATGTGATGAACAGGAATAACAAGTGCGCTGAAATGTATAAGTTGAAAATCTATTAGCCATATACAATTCTATACCCTTCTTATAAAATGCTCCAACCACCTTCTATTGTATACAATTCGATTCCATATCTCGTGACGGATCGATAGACTTAAGTCGTGGGGAATAGTTATTTTGTCGCGATTTTTTCTGGTTTTATAATCGCATAAGGAAGTTGACTGAGACATCAATGAATTATATCTTCACCTACTTAGAATTTGGTAGAGGTGATTGGAAAGAAAAAGGAAGGTACTCAAATAATTCCTAGAGAAAAGATGGGCTATTAACTAATACTAACAAACAATCATTGAAAGTTTATTGTTACATAACATTGGTATTATGACTATTCAACCACCGGCCAAATGTAGTTGATAACTGTCACACCCTAAAACTAACAAAAGTATGAGATGACACGGCCGTCCTTCCACACGAAGGACGCAGCCTCAAAACAACTAAGGAACCTGTTATCAAAATATATATCTCCAACTATATATACATGACAAACCAACAGATTGGTTGCAACTTCAGAGTTTTTATCGGCCAACAAAAGAATATGTATAACTAGAACTCAGCCAACCCAACAAACTATCAACAACCATATGTACAACTCCCTCAAACCATATCCAAAACCCTACCACCAAAAGTCCCCGCAACCCTTTCGCCTTACTTGCCGCTAACCGAGGAACTTGAAAAGCATGTAAGATGAGAGGGATGAGCAATCACAACTCAGTGAGTAATATATCTCTTCTAAACGGATCGAACCTCCACATCACATATTTAAGACTTAAGACATAGCTCATTTATACCAAAATCAAAATATAACCAACTTACAAGAATACTATCAAAACAAGTATTAATGGTCCAGTTCAATACTTAATCTCGTCAAATTACATTTCAGAGGTTCATTCCATGCTCAATACCCAACTCAAGGATCTAGAGGTGGCTCTCATGAGACTCGCGTTACCATGTAGCACTTAGTCCTTGACCAACACATATCAACAGTACAAGGCTCTAGAGGTGACTTCCACGAGACTTGCATCGTCGTGTAGCACTTAGCCCTTGACCAACAGGCATACAGTACAAGGCTCTAGAGGTAACTCTCACGAGACTCGCATCGTCGTGTAGCACTTAGCCTTTGACCAACAGATATATAGTACAAGGCTCTATAGGTGACTCCCACGAGACACGCGTCGTCGTTTAGCACTTAATCCTTGATCAGTCCAAATCACAATTAATTTCACAAACCAAACATGTAATCTTTACGCAACACAACTCATGCGCCAGCAATACTTTCATAAAGCATTTTGCAAATCATTCCCGACTCATTTCACAAACCACCTCGCAAAGCAGTACATAAAATCATCCTTAAGTCATTACTAAAAGACAGTAAATGCCCGAGCCATTATTTAACTCATATATAACTAAGCCAAAAGAAAATGCTTTCAAAATATGGGTTTGCAAGCTCGAAGAAAAGATAGCACCACTCACCTGAGACTGTCTACGATCAAATAACAAATAATACTCGAATCGTCGAACTCGCGATCCTAACAAATAAGTGAGGAATAATGTCAAATCAAGTAAAACTCTATCTCAACGACGAATCGACTAAACTAAACTTAAACGCTAACAAAACAACTCATATGCGCCAAGTCCACTGTTTTGCTTTTGGCCTTTTTGACTTTTCAATGTTCTTTTATCGGGTCCCACTTCCTCAGCCTATTTGACCCGGTCAAAAAGCAATTCTTACAATAACATCTGGTGTAATCTTCTTCTCCATTGCTGCTTCTCAGTTTGCAGAAATATATTTTGGCGCCGGTGCTTCTCGTGTCGGTCCTGATAAAACTTGTCTTCCTCGACGAATCTCTATGAATATTTTGTGCACTCTGATCATCTTCTTCAGATAAGTTTTGAACTGAAAAGTTTAGTTTGGACCAAATTTGTCGCCATATATTGGACAAATGCGATGAATTTTTGCCGCGTTTGGCCAATCTAGGGCCATAGAAAATGAGTATGTAATTCATGTAAACAAAAGATCTAGAAGCATTTCACAATGAATAGAACAGGAGCTCGAGCTCCTTTGCAATGATGTTTACAGTGGTACCATCCCACCCCAGATCTTTCAATACACCTTGAAAAGAGCAGCAGGCTAAAAAAATTGAGATAAGAGTACGCGCCGGAGGAGTCAGTCCAGGAAATTTTTGCTGTTTCTCCTGTGACTACGTCGCGGTTCCATTTCTGATTCAGACAATGCTCCCGTTCATCATCCGGTACCATCGATTCATCACACATGATTTCAGTTCCCATAGACTGATGTCATCGGTAAGGGTTTTTTTTTTTATGACCGAGGTTCCGAGCGGCCGGCGAGCTTCGCTCAACACAGCAGTGGAGCACGACTAGTCCTCGGGGGCTAGCGCAGGAGCCCACCACCACGACCCCCACTTAAGACACCGGCGTCGAGGAGTTTCGAACCACGACCCCCCACTTAAGACACCGGCGTCGAGGAGTTTCGAACCCAGGACCTCTCGTGAAAGGACCTGAACTCAAACCAACTCGGCCACCGATCGGTGGGTAGTGCATTATAGTTTGCAGCTAAAGGATATAAACAATGAGACATTATCGTTAAGCACACTCCCGACAACGCACTCCTCAGAGATTCTGTCGTGCACAATCGGCGGATTAAGCCATATGTTTAACAGAATGATCAAATGCATATCCACTTCGGTTATAATTTTCTTCAAGGTAACTAGCTGGGTTTAAGAGAAAAGTCCATACGCAGAACAAAAAAAAAAAAGAGAAAAAACCCTTTCTTTATGGTGATAAGTTGCATCATATAGTGTAGCTTCCTGTACCAAAATGCAAATAAGCTGTTCTTGGTTCTTCTTTAGCGACCTCCATGCAGAACATCCAGAAAACCGAAAGAGCGTCGACGTGTGATTTAGATTCTTCGAATATCGAAACAATTAACACCAGACGGACTCTTTGTAAGGGAGAATGAATGTCAACCGAAACTACGTCGACACACAGATTCCCACTTTGTTGTTTTCAGGGATTCCTGCTTCGGGGAGAACGGTACAGGAATATCATGGGACTACGACATTGCGAGACGAATCAAATGAAGCGAACAATGCGAATCGGGAGTGATATAAGATGAGATTAGAAATGGAAAGCGATAGGCAATGAGAGTATTCTTGAAGCCGGGGCACTGAAGATGGTATATACCTGCTTACCGGTCAATGGATACCACTTAGACTAGAAAGAATGAGATCCATACTGGATCCAGTTCTCATACACAAGTAGTCGTGCTCAAAATTTCCCTAAACTTAAGTACATTAACAAAAAAGATTAATCGAAAGCCTGTTCTTTTTGTAGTTTGTTTTTTGTTTTTTTTCCAACCAATTATAGACCACGCCAGCAAAATTTCTGTAAGTAGATCCTAAGTAAGCTAAATGGTATCATCAATATCACTAGCAACTCCGAACATTCATATGTGTCAATCTTACTCGAATGAAACATCGTGTGTAAGCCTGTATATGACTCTTTCCGTAAACAATAATCTATTGAACCCAGTGTTCTTCCAATCACCGCTCTCATCAATTCAGAAAATGAATGGAATAAGAGCCTTGACATCTTCAGGAAAGTCCTCAAACTTGGAAGTGTACCACCTCCTAGTGGCATAGCTCCTGCCCAGGAAGTAGAAAAATATGCCCAGAGACCAGGAACAAGAATACACTGTCTGGGAAATGAATGTAATCCCCACAAAATCTATGACCTCAAAGAGGTAGTGTGGGCAAATGACCCAGCCAAACAGGCCACCCTTGGGGATCTTGTAGTCTCTGTCACCCTCTTGCCTGAGTCTGGAGAGGAGGATATGGTGGTACAAGTTGCCGGCTATCCCGATCAGGAATAGCGCTATCCCAGGATAGAGCAGGTCGACTGGGGGCTCGGGCAGACCCTGGGACAGGTGCTGCGAGTAGATCAATGTCGCGGTCGAGAGGAAGTAGCTGAGAGAGATGACCACCATGGAGTCCACGCCCATTCCTCCACTAAACTTATGAACGAACAAGACCTGAGAAGAAGTTTCTTGGTTGAAACGAATTTGCTCGAGATGATATATGAGCGAAACAGAAGCTTAGGCGATTTAGGCTCAGCCGGATTCCGGGCTTTTTTTGAAAAGGGGTCCCAAAAAAAAAAAAAATTTACTGATTTGGGGCTGGTTTTGAAAAATTTACCAATTTGGGGTCGGTTCGGGAGAAGGAAGACCGAACGGAGCCCATTCGGCAGTCTTGGTGCCGAACTGGGCCCAATTCGGCAACTGGGCTGCCGAACACCCTGTTCGGCAGTCCAACCACCGAATTGGGCCCATTTCGGCCCCAAATCTTAATTTTTTTACTTGTTTTTTAATTATTTTATATTTATAACATTTAGTAAAATATAATTTTTTATCTTTAAAGCTTATTTTTATAACATAATTAGTTGAAAATTTTATTAAGATATATAATTAATAAATAATTTAGTAAAAGAACGTGGCCTTCTGTTTCAACAAATAATTAATAAATATAATAATAATTAAAATATGAAGATGACATATCTAGATTAAAAGAACGTGGCTAACAATCCATGAGCTAAAAAAATCCAGCAAATCAATTCGATATAATTACGGGATAATCGTGTGCAGCTTGAGGAATCTATACGGATGTACGCCATGTTAATAACGCTTTCATGTTAATGTGGTCGTAATTATATCAAATTGATTTGCTGGATTTTTTAGCTCATGGATTGTTAGCCACGTTATTTTAATCTGGATATGTCATCTTCATATTTTAATTATTATTAATTATTTATTAATTATTTGTTGAAACAGAAGACCACGTTCTTTTACTAAATTATTTATTAATTATATATCTTAATAAAATTTTCAACTAATTATGTTATAAAAATAAGCTTTAAAGATAAAAATTATATTTTTCTAAATGTTATAAATATAAAATAATTAAAAAACAAGTAAAAAAAATAAGAGTGGGGGCCGAAAAGAGCCCAATTCGGCAGTTGGGCTGCCGAACAGGCTCCGTTCGGTCTTCCCCCTCCCGAACCGACCCCAAATTGGTAAATTTTTCAAAACCAGCCCTAAATTGGTATAAAAAAAAAAATTGGACCCCTTTTCGAAAAAAGCCCCCAGATTCCCCGCTTCATTTTCATTTGAGAACTGAAAAGAGTTGTCCTAAAAATGCATTTTACGGCACTTCGAAAAGGGTTTTCAAGTCAGAATTGAAGCTGCAAACTGCAGATTGATAAAACATTCTAATGTCTCACAGTTTGGCTAGAGAACACGAGGATTGGATTCCGCATATCTCATAACTTTCTTGTACCGAATATATTATCAACAAGCAAGGGTCATATCACTAAAGAGTGACTCGGGGCATTTGTATGCTCAACGAGTATTCCTCTGACACGCCCGTTAACATGAACTTCTTCGGAACACAAAAACCAAAGACATGCTCATAAATGTCAGAAACCAAACGGCCTCGAGGGTTGCTCTGGAGAAGCATTAGAAAAGAGAGAGAAGTTTAGCTTTACCTCGAGGACTCTCTTGAAGAAATGGAGGCAGATGGCTGATCGTAGGACCAGGAACCTGAGGCCCCCGTCGGGGAAGATCAAGAAGGAAGCGACGCCCGCGAGGAAAGGCGGCGAATAGAGGAGCAACATCCCAGTCCTGCTTGGGACTTTCTTGTTTGGTGTGAGGGCGAACTTGGAGTACTGCTGGTGAAATCCTCTTGCCTCCGACAAGCCCCCATTGGCCATCGTGGCCACGCTCACCACCGACATGGCCGTCGTGAACAGCGACGTAGGCGGTGGGTATATGAAATTCCACAGTATCGTCGACGTAACCATCCCTTCTCCAGTGTGTTTCTCTGCAGCCGAGATGACCGGCTAACAGTTGGGTGGTGAGTTTGGTTTCAATTGGAATCGTGGTATGTGGTGAACAGGAAGTGCACCTGGGCTGAAACACATTTGTGGATGATAAGAACTCAGCCACCACGACAACAGGAACATCAACAAAACGTGCATGGACAGGATACGTAAGTAGTAGTAGGCGGTGTAATAACCATACGTTCGATTCTTTTGCTTGACGTTCTCATGCCATGGTTTTACCTGTGTTCACTTGCACTCTCATGTGAAAATTTTCTTCTTATATTTGGGTGGAGGCAGAGCACGTATTAGTTTACTCGTAAGGCTCGAGATTGGCTCTTGAGGACACTGGGCAACTTTTTCGATGTCAATCGTGAAATCTCCGACGCAGCCGTGTCTTTCGATTCGCACCCAGAAAATCAAAACACAAAACTGCGCCGACTCATCATAACACCATTTTATAGGCTACGTTATCCTTCTCACTAAACGAACCTAGTTTGCTGGTGATCATGGTTATCTAAAGCAACAAATTAGAGCTGTCGATGACGACGACATTCACCGTTCGTCAACAGTCGACTTGAGGCCTACCCGACTTCGTGAACCTATACTAAAGATTTCACTCACCCAGAACCGCATTGGCCCCAAGGGCAAAAAAAATGTGAACTTCCATGACGCATAAATTTGCTATCCTCGATCAAATAGATGACCTGCGGTCCCCTTCGATCGCCATACATTCCGAAGCCTCAATAGATCTTCCCGTGCCATTGCATGTGATTCATACACACAGACGATCTAAAAGCATTTCACAAAGAATTAGAACCGAGCTTCTCTGAAATGATGTTTACAGTGGTATCAATTCACCCAGATATTTCAATACAACTTGAAAAGAGCAGCAGACTAAAAGTTCGAGACTACCGTACATGTTGCAACATTGCTATCTCAGTATGACATGATGACATTACGAATACTACAGCAGTTCGAATGACCAAACCACCTCTTTTACAACAAGCGACGGCAGGGCAAATTCTGCAGGCCAACTGTAAAGCTTTTCTTGCAAGACAAGAACCAGCATCCTACATTAACATTTTACAAAACCCCCCCCCATACACTAATACATTGGGGTATAGACATAACTAAAGAATCAAATTGAAAATTTAAGAACACACTCCTATACCCTGTATACATCACCCACCCCAAAATTGTTTTCATTGATTACAATGCAGTAAACGAATCCCCACCAACCTCCTCTCCGAGGAGGATGCCTGAAGGTTGGCAAAAGAAGGTCCAGCATCGAGATTACCACAATCCATCAATCACGTCCTTTTAGCACCATGCCATAGTACACCACTAGCTCTTCCAACGGCAGAGTCTAAGCTTGAACATGTGGAGCTCCTTCCTGACAGTGTGAGACGTCACTGCCCTCAACACATCCAATGAACTAGTGGAGGCTCGACTTCTAGTTGTAGATTCTCACCGGCTTCTCAAATGTGTGACGATTCTGCAATATTGAACATTCTCATAGGCTTCTTTACTTTCCACTTTTTATCAGATGAGTTTCTTTAATTGCCAGAGGGAAAAGAAGATTTTCAATCCACTACTACAATATAGAGGTCGCTACTAATAGAGTTTTTGGTTATCTAGCCCAAATTTTTCCATCTAATCCACAATGCCATAAGACTCTCTATTGCAATTTTTACAATCTTTGGATATTGTTGAAGTAGGGTTTACAGTAGCAGGTCAATGGAGAATCAGCGTGGCTATCAAAGGTAGAAAGGGCAGATCCTACATATTAAGACGAGCAAACAAAAGAGTATGATAATGGAAAAGGACGGTGAGGGGCAAGACAAAGTATAGTGCAGGAACTTAGCAAGGAAGGATGTGTGAAGGCAAATTTGACAGTCAACGTTGAAGCTGTGAGCAAACTAAGGGAAACCCACTTTAGGCGGGTAGGAAACAAATAAAATGTGACTGAGGCCAGGTGAGTGGTGGTTGAAAGGTTGCTTGCACTTGATGTTAAACGAATAGGAACTCATTCTATGCACCAAAACCACACCCCTCAAATCTGTTCCTCGAGGAATCAATGCAACCTCACTGGGTTGTATCTATGACATGTTCCCTTTCAGGAAAGGCCAACAAGGTCAATATTTCGGTATCCCTCCCAGGCCTAGAGAGGCTATTTCCACTATCAAATAACAGCACATGAAAGTCAAAAAAGGATCAAACATGACATTACATCATTACCCAGCTTATTTAAATCCCCGAGAGAAAACAGCAAATTTTCGATGTTCATTGCATTGGTCAGAATTAGAAGAGACACAATAGACTAGTTAGGAAAAAGGAAGCATCTAGACCCTAAGCAAGGAGAAAGGGATCCTGGAAGATATTTCCTTTTGCTTATCATTTCATCACCCATATCCTAATTCCTTTACAAAAAAGGAGCTCGTGAAAAACTACCTGATTGACTGCATATGACCTTTTTGGAGCATTATCAGTATGTTCCAGTCCAAGATACTGCTCCCAAGCCCCATAGACATCCCTCCTCTAGTAAAATCACAGAGCAAGAGTCATTAAATGACTCAAAAAGTTGCATTAATTAAAGAAAGCATAAAGATAAATGGTTGGATTTCCTTTTCTGAGAGAGAGAGAGGGAACCTGAAAACGAGTAGAAAGAACATCAGAGTCTTCAAGATACTCCGGACGACCCAGTGACAGAAATGCAAACCTCCACTAACACGTTATAGAAGAAAAGAGAGAATCATGAGGAAAAGAGAAAGAATCATGGAAAAAGAGAGTAGATGGTCATGACATGCGTTATGTACTATCCATCAAGAGTGCCAACCCTGACAGTAAAACTGCAGCCCACGAGTTGAGCACATAATGAGCCAGTTTACCTTAACCTCAAGACACCATACCTTTGCAAATTCTTCATCTGGAACCTGCAGTTTTTTCTGAATACGAACTTTAATATCAGACAGGGTCTCGCCTTCATGGATAACCAGAAAAAAGGGTTCCCCAAAATTCTGAACCTATTAAAAAATAAAAAATGATTCAATACCAAGCAGTATGAGGCACAATACAGAAGAACCGCATGGGTTCAAAAATCTGAGTGGCGTCCAAAGGAAGAATATGCCTGTTCACTCTTCATCACCTGGCTTTGAGTAGCATCCTTCATAAAATGATAAACGTGAATAAGACGATCATGAGGACCAAGGTTCTTCTCCTCTTCGGGAATCTGCAGAGAGAAAGTGTGATGTTAACATACTACAGGAGCCGAATAACCACCCAGATACACCAGCAACTGACCTCATAAGCAAGGGTGACCATCAACAGAATCAACAATGTGCGAAATAATATGAGATCGCTTGTCACAAAAATATACTCAATCTAATATGCTTTTCTAACTACCTTCCAAAGTTCCACTCATTAAAACAATATGTAGGTTCAGGAAAAAAGTTAAAAAAACCAGATGGACATACAACGAATTCTATACATGAGGAGACGCACAGTTTAACAACAGAAGGGATATGTTTATCAACATAATTTGCAAGTTACCTCCTCTGCACGCAAAGTCCAGTATTGATCATTTATATTCTCAATCCTTTCATTGAGTGGGAAAATCTGCAAGCAACATAATTGCAATTCTCAATGAGGAAAACAAAATTACATAGCACACAAAGATTAGAATCAACTCCAACAGCAAACACTTTGACAAGAGTCTCATTAATGACCTTGTAGATCTTGTGATAAAAAACTTCAAGCAACCTCAGTTCAGTACTTGGATGGGATAAATCCACCTGCATGTAAAAGAAATTAGTAAAATGAGCCAAAACTCCTCCTGAACATGTGACAGAAAGAGTTATGGACCATGCAGACGTTAATTAGAGAAGTAATGTAGACTGGAAATACTCTTCAAGCTCGAAAATATAAACATGATGGGGATTTTGAAGCTTGAACTGATCGAGCACGACATTTATCACTTTAAAAGAAGAAATATGTGGTCTGTTAGAAAAGGAATTTCCGGATTACCTTTGACTTAAGGTCATTTATAACATCGCCAACAGTGCTTTGTTTTGGCAACCTTATGGAATGAATAACAACCTGAAAATACATGCTGCTATTAGGATGATCATTTTTAAATAGAAGGACGAGTGAGGAAAACAGACATAGAAAGTAACTATAGAAATGTAGATCTTGATGACTGCACTCACTTCATCTTTGGTTGCATGATGAAAAGCCACCTTCAGAGTTTTCAAACCTTGCAGTTCGGGCAGGGGGATATCCAAGACTTCATAATAAAGAATATCTGAAGTCTAGCAACATAAAAGACAAGGAAAGTCCCTTTCAGCTCTCATAATACAAAGGTCTACAGAATAACAAATAAGTCTGACAGAACTCCCAAAAGTTTCACCAATCTTAAGGAAACCTGATTATAGTGAACAAGCATGTCACACAAGTGCTCTGCTCCTCGATACTTGATTGGTTGAGGTTTAGGTTGTTGGGAGTAGCAATTATGAGGCGTCAGCCTAATTTTGGATGGATCGTCTAAACCGAGATGGCGGGCTACTCTTTCCACAACATCATCGTAGTTGTGAAGCTTTGACCTAGAAAAAAAAAATTAAGTGGCTTAAAACATCTGAAAACATTATCCCAGCCCTTGAACCCACTTTTATGACCCCCCCCCCCCCCCCCGGTCTCGAAGTTACATGCAGACAAGATGCACTTGGCTCAAAGGGGAGAGAGAGTGGGGTTTACCCAAAAAGGGTGTTAGTACAGCTTTCCCCTAACTTTTAGAATAGGGAACAGATTTTTATGTGTAGCACCTCAAATCTTTTGAAATGTGACGAAACTAACATTTAAAGTAACATCATATATTTTGGAATAACATATGTAGAATTTCCTGAAAAGGCTCATGTTAAGGATGAACCAAACACTCCACAATATTTTCTTCGCAAAAACTGCATTCCAGTAATGCGATATGAAAGTAGCATATTAACAAAGGTTAGAAGGTTCTGATAAGCTAACACAGATGTCAATATTGTTTGACAAGAAGCTATATCAGGGTTCCAAAGTTTGTTCATTCTGAAGCTTTTTCCTCTGAGAAAAATAATCATAGAGCTGATACATGAAGAAAATTGTGCAAAAGCGAGGGATACAGACCAATTCAAAGTGACACCCGTTGTCCACAAAAATAACTGCACATGCATATAAAGAATCAAAGATAATTTCGTGTTTTGCTTTAGTTTCACTTGTCTGAATTCATTCAATTCTAACTAAGTTGTTATGCCAAACACCACAGAAATAACATCAGTTTTTTAAAGTTTTAACTCATTTAATTCATCGCAAGAATTTATTGAGTACCAAAACTACCCTTATATTTAATCATATTTTAGTGTTTAGCACTTCAAATTCAATCTCATTTTATATTGTACATATATCATCACAATGAAATTTAATTGAAGTCCCCATTTGCATCCTAATAAATTAATGGTGCTAATCATTTAGCATTTGACTCAATTTTCTAAGATTCAACATATTTTACCTTCTCAAACAAACCCACGATTTTCTGAAAGCAGCTATATGTCTTTGTATCATTTATCATGCCATTCGAACAGACTATTAAATGTAAACCAACAAAAAATGTCTGCCGGGAGGGGGCCATAGCCCCTCATGGCCTCCTCCTCCCTTGGGCAACTATCATATAGCAAATATCGTCACTTCACAAACTTACAACTCAAGCGAGAACTCATCCTCTTTGGGTTTCTCCAATGATCGGAAACGAACAACCTGGGATTGGACAAATGAATGTCACAACACATTAGTAACTGGCACCACCCGGTAATGCACTTCATTGCATCAAACTTTCAAACATATATAAAACAGAGTACAGAATTGACCCAAGAAATCACAAAGGGTTGGAGCAGATTTCACATTGACTCTATGCTATTGAGAATTCTTTAAAATAGTCAAATTCAAAGGCTTCACACCATTACTCCGAACCATTGTTTAGCTTAACTGTAAAATCAACCATTACCGAATCACGAATTAACTCCCTCATGGCAACAGGAGAAACGAGAAACTTAAACTGGGCCAGTTACCATAGTTAAATTAGCCCTTGAAATTTAAATTAGCCGGCACCACCAGGTGGCCATTGATGAAAGTTCTCTTCAGCTAATTAAAAAGGGGGAAGGAAAAAAAGGAAGAATGAAAAGAATCTTTATGTACCTGACGATTGTGCACGTATTCCATAAATGTTGGAACATCAGCATAGCGACACTGTTCAGTACTGCCAACTTTAGACTTCTGAAAACATACTATATCCCCATCTTCAAGCTATAGAGAGAGATGTGAAGAATGAATTAGATAAACAATAATTTTAACTACATAACCAAAGTAGGAAGCTTTTATTAAGTTAAGAGTCCAAAAACGAGATAATTCAGTGCATCCAAGACATACCTGACTAGCACGGAAAGTGAACTTCTTATCAACAGGTTCGCACATGACATTAGGTTCAAATTTGATCTCCTGAACACAGTTATGAAACAGTCACCAACTATAACACCGAGTACAAAGAGAATGCGGATAATCAATAAGGACAACAGTCACCAACTATAACACCAAGTACAAAGTGAATGCAGATAATCAATAAGGACAAACAAACCTCAAAAAGGTCAATCTCTTCATCCGGAGAGAAACCAGCCATTTCATTTAGTTTTGTAAGTATTTCAGCTGGCTTACTAAGTATTTTCACAAAGAGCCTTCCCATGTACCTAAACATCAAGAGAAAGCATAAGCGTCCATCCTTGATTCATATAAAATAAACATTCCAGAAGTTTTCATTACCGAAGTTCCTCTTTCAAAGGGTCATAGAGCTTGAAGAAGAGAAGAATATCCTCCTTAGACTTCTCTGGCAGTGGCACAGGACGCAACTCCTGAATAATTTACAAAATCAGTGAAGTTCCATCTATAAAGATCTATTTGAGTGAGTCAAGTTGACGATAACTAAGGATTTACCACGCAAAAGTGAGTTTACAAGGCCTATTAACCACGAAGAAAGATTGCTACCAAACCTCAAAAGACGTACAGTGCAGTAGACAAGATGAGATTACCTGCCCCAATTCTACCTCCAGAAACAGCTTCAATTCAGCAGTGCTTGCCTTATTGGATACTTCTCTCAATTGCCCAACCTACAGCAGTTCAGACTTATCTCGTCAATTGGAGATGGTGCATTGCATTTGGTTAACAATATCATCTTACAAATCATAGTGTAATAACACTCGGAAGAAAGGTGGACATTTCACCCAACTAAAAGGTAAGCTCTAAATCAGCACAGTAACTTCCAACACAAGTGTCGGTTAAAAGTTCACCTTAAGTGCACAAACCACGGTAGTATACACGACCATAAGAGGAGCGGCCAAAACAAAATTACGATATTTCACCTTGATATGTAACAGAACCTGTGCCCACCAAAAGATATATTTCGCAACACAACTCAAAGTGTTAAATGAAGTGTTCATTCAAGATCTAACAATTTCAAAATGCTAACCAACTTGACCGAGTCAGCATTTTTAGTTTCTATCAACCTCCTATTAAGCCCCAGCATGACTAAAAGAAGTTTTGCACAAAGCAAACCAATTAATTTGAAGTGGCAAGTCTATATACAGCAATCATAGCAGAAAAACATAGAGGCCCTACTGGAAAGGAGAATGGCCTAAAGAAGTGAGGAACAAAAAGATTGAAAACTAAATAAAATGCTCACAGATTGTGCTTCTTCCTGAGGTGTCAGTGGCCGATTAGGACGATATGTATGGTTTTGCCGCTTTGCCCACAGCCAGAACCGTTGACATTGAACAGGTATGCCAAACTCTTTAGCAACTTCTTCCTGAGAAGAAACATAAATTAGACAATACGACAAAAAGTGGAGATCGAAAAAGGAATTGTAAAAGTCAGGGAATGCCAGAATGCCATGCAGTTCGACCTTAAGAGGATGCTGCATGTGAAGACCTGCAAGTGGCTTTCTAATAGTACTAAGGAGAACGGTGAGTAAAAGTAAGGATATCCATGACCACCTATTGTGGAGTAAACATGAGACAGATCTGTCACAGAGTCAAGTATATGAAAACCCAAATTTACGTGCCATCACCACAGCATAATGTAGATACGACAATCACTACAGAAACCTAGATCCACCAGACTTGATGCCTACGAGTTAACATGCATGAGTGTATTCAAGAAACATAGACAGAATAACAAAAACAAGTACATTCATAACAAACTAAAGATAAGCAAATTCGCGACCATCTAAATGCACTCATATAGAAACGCAATTAACTTCAGTAACCTGAACTTTCAAAGTGCCACAAACCGTAAGTAATTGGTCACATGCCAGTAATTGGGACCACCAGCAGATTCACTATATTGCAGCATATTAATTATACCCTCTTTGAAAAGAGATAGAAAAGCAGATACTTCTATCCAACCATCTTTCTGCTTTTCTTCTTGTGCCATCTCTTCAGCCATATAAAACGGATGTATAAACATAGGAGGACAGCTCGATGAGTAGAAAAATAGGGAACCCTTATTCTTCTTAGCATTTGTTTAGAACATTAAGTGAAGTATCAGTCCACTTCAAAGCCTTCTTAAAAACCCACCTTCCCTTGTACTTAGGAATAAATGACTTCCAATCCACATAGTTACTTTCATGACAAGACTAATAAAGCATTGTATCTAAGGCTTCATGAAAAAATATAATGGAAATAAAACCCAAAAAAAATTGTTACGCCATTTTTACTGACCTATGAAATAAACAAAAGCAGAAAAGATCTACTCATTGAGTCAATTTATATCATTTCAACTACACACTAAAACTCAAAATTGAGGATCAAGAGCATCGAATACTAATTTGTATTGGGTAGTGGCGGCATCTGATGAACAGGAAATTTAAGCATGGCAGGGTATAGAAATCCCTTTAGAAAGAAATACTATGTCTCTATATCATTCTCGTAGGATGGTTCATATCCTACATCATTCCATGCATATGAGGCATACCATCCTCAAAAAGCAAAAATCTTGTACTGATAAAAAAAAATGCATATAGATGGTGCACAATTTAAAATAAAAAAGCGGAGAGTTCATTCACGATTTTCACAAGCAAAAAGTAGAGACAGGGAGTACCTTGAATAGCTGAAAGGGCGTCTGCTTCTGAACACGAAAACTTTGTACTTTATCATGATCCACAAGATCAAAATATATGTCTCTGCCAATCTGATCATGTAGCTCCCCATCGCGTGCGACCTAGCATTGACAGTATGGTGCATTCATTCAACGCAGTCGAGGCAAGGGGAACCATATTTCAAGAAAATGCAATTAGTCTAGCAAACATTTACCTTTATGATGGTATATAGATGTGCCTCGGCTTTTTCCTTTCTCTTCTTTTCCTTCTCTTCTTGCTCTTTCTTCAATCTTATCTGGAGACAAAGCATATGTTGGCTTCATTGGCATCATAACTATTCAGTTACCCCATTTTTAATAGATGTAAACGACTTACCCTAAGGTGCTCAGCAATGTCCTTCTCATCCACACTACAAACAATTTTGTCCTTGTCACTTTCACGTATATATACTAGCATATACGCATTCGAGTATTTTGTGAACTTGAATGGGGAACTGTTGAACCCAGGATTTGTTTGTGGTAGCTGTTGAATGCAATAAGTGGAGCAGGAAGCTATCAAGAACACAACAAGAAGTAAATGAAGGGATCAAATCAATGTCCAGAATGAACTACCTCTTCCTCTCCCCCGTATTGTTCCTCCAATGCCCTCTTCGCATCTTCCTTTGTCACCCGTTCATCATCAAACTTGAACCTGCATAAAACAAACCTTGCCAATTTATCATAGGTAAAATATGCCATCTAAAGGAAAATAAAAAAAGCAATAATTAACTAAACAATTACACCATGCAGGTACGATTCAAGAAGCACAACCTTCAACATATACATTAAGGAACCTCAAAGAACAAATAACTGCAGTTACATGATTGCCAAAATCAAGACAGAGACAAATAAAGTGCAGATGGCAGCACATTCCGTATTTTGCCAATCAGAATACAACAATCTTTTTTCCACACAAACAATCAGTAATGAAATGGTCATATTGACAACAGCAACTTGGAAGTTCAAAAACTGTGATGCATACCACTGGTCTGTGAGGGTTGGCCTAATGTAAGCATAATAGTGCCCCCCATGCACACCACCACTGTGAACCAAAACACTGCCACCCATACATTAAAATAAAAAAACAATTAGCAACTGTTGCTGAATCGCGATAAATCAAAGAGTAAGTAACTCAGCTGTTGTCTTCTATCTGCAAGTAACTCAACCGAAAGTTACAAAATATAGTGTTCAGCATGAAGACACTAACACGACACCTCGTTGGCCATAATATTATTTACAAATGAAAAAAACAGAGTGAAAATCACAGCAAAAGGATAATTCTAAAATTAGGAATGTTTACTAAAATATTTGAAACAACCGATGCATCTAATTTGAGCTGACATAAGATAATTAAGGAGAATCAACCATAGAATTATATTTCACTTGATAAGAATCTGTGAACAATGAAACACCTATCCACTCTTGAGCTTCATATGTTTATTTATTTCTTTTAAATACACAAATTAAAAGTCCAGGGTTACAGAGAGCCTTGGATCCCAAACTGAATAGAGGACTAATGCTGAAAAGAGGAAGGAGGAAAGAATCTTCCTCTCATGAAGCTATATGAAGAATTAATCCTTTACTAAATGATAAATCAGCCATGGAAAAGAAAGTTTTCATTTCTTTCTTTCTTTCTTTCTTTTTTTTCTTTTTTTTTTTGGCTAGAAAAGAGCTTCACAAGTATGTCGCAATTAAACAGGTAAATTTTCTTCAATCAGCAGAGTATGCTCAGATAATTCAACCAAGTAAAGTATTTGATATCTTGTATAAAGTATCTACAAATATTGCAAGCAGCCATCGACAAGGTAGCCTGAAACAGGATGTTGGAAATACCTGTGAAGCGTGTACAGGTTGCGAACACTCCGATCTGCCTCAGGCGATAAATACTTTCCATTCTCTCTATCGAGATCAAGTTGCAAAGGAAACTCATAACGATCATTTATCTGCTTATTGTCGAACAGAAGAACTGTCAGCTACCCTCCACAGAGCTATAAACATGAGAATAGAGAGCTGCACAATCAAAGACCCTCCACTCGATACCCACTGGTCACTACGACCAATCACAAGATGTGAACACCTTATTATACTTACTGTCAATCAATGAGCACCAAGATAAGATTTAGATGCTAAAAAATACGAGAAAGCCAATTGACCTCCAAACAAGTTAAATATAAAAGCACATAAGATTCAATCCTTCAACGATGATAAGATTCTGCACGCAACCAACTTTGTAGCTTGCAAAATCACAATGCTGAAAGGATCACTTCTAGACAGGAAATTTTCTTCCTCATTCAATCAGATGAAAAAATTGAAAACTAAGGTTTCACATTCTCTCATTTCAGAAAGGCCAAACACAATAGCTATAGCTGATAAAGCTTGATCAAAGCTGAATGCATCAGTCATTGCCCAATACTGGTGACTTTAACAGTGTGGCAAAAAAGAACATTAAAGCTAAAAGATATGCAAGTCAACCCAAAGCACATGATGCTGTATCCGGATGTAAAGCTGATCCTACATAACCAGAAAAGTTCTTCATATGGATATACACTATATAAAAGTTCGAGTTATGGGCCAATGAAACTTAAAAAAAAGCTCTAAACCAACTATTCTGCAATAGAAGATGTCCTTATGCAAAAAAAAGACTTGAGGAAAATAAGTTTTACTATTTGGTATCTACTTCATTCCTAGATTTAAAAAACCAAATCAGCAATTCAGAAGTCGTTCTACTGTTGTTCTTCTTGTCTAAATTTATTAACAGTTAGACATTGCATTAGCTTTCTCCAAACTTATCACTCCAAGGACAGATATCTCCTTTTTGATGTTATTGACAATAGGGGCTAACTTCATGTAATCGACGGATTTCAATTTTTAAGTAACTTGCAGAGTCTTGAATTGGACTCAACTATTCAGAACAGCCAAAATAAAAATACGAAAAAGTCGCAAATGTGAAGCTTATTCCGAATAGACAAAGTAAAAGTACAAGAATGTAGCATATGTGAAGCTTAAAATCTCCTTCATTAAATCCCATGGCAGAAATGCATCTTCTCAATGCTTTTCACTGATAAGCTAGCCAGACAAAATCTGACTTAATCAGAATTAATTTCATAAAATTGTCCAAAAGCCTCTGAAATCTATTCTTGGTAAACTATCGTCATTATGAGGTAGTTTGTTCTTATCTTTCTTCTGATCAGTCTTGAATGAACCCCCAAAAATAAAGGTTCCCGGGGCTGTGACCACATTGACACACTCGATTAAAGGTGGCTATCCACACCTCTCAGTTAGTCGAAATGTAAACGCTCATTTACGATGCTCTTCATCAAAGGATGGGTCCTGTCAATGATGTAGGAGATATATGACTTTTAAATCAGCCGGCACCCCCTTGGCACCATTTTCTGAATAAATGTTTTTCACAAGAGGAAAGAACTGAGCTCTCTGTCCTATATATCTCTGTCTGAAATTCTTATCTACCAGAATGATGAAAGATACACACAGCATCTGACTTCGCTCAAGGCAACAAAATCTCAAGGACTAACCTTAACCATAGTATCCCGCATAAAATCGTACTCGAATCGTTTTAGCTGAAGTTGAAGAACGGGGGGGAAGTCTATGAATAGTACACCCTTCTTCGCATCCTGACAAATGTACAAACAAGTACCCATGCAAATTCAAAGGTTACATTTTTCATCACAATAATACTCATTCATTCAAGCATAAGCGAAAAATTACATAATCATCAGAACAGCTATTGCCAGGTAAAAGGGAAAAAAAAAAAAAGAGCGGGTGGAAGAAAAGTGATTCATGACCCATTTAAAACACATAATACAATCGAACAAATACCACTAACAAATAAAAACCGCTAACATGACCCATTACTTATCATAAAAACCATCAAAGCTACAGCCATGATTGATGCTTGGAACTTCTAACAAACTATACTCTGCTTTATTCACGCAAATTTTTTTACAAACAAGTTAAAAGAAGATGAAAATTGAAGTCACCATTATGGATGCTGTCTCACCTGTAAACCATGTTGTTCGGCATGATATCGATTATCACCTTCAAGTCTCTCCACTTCTACGTACTTGTCAAAAGAAGCGTATACATCTCGACAACCTTTTACATCAAGCTGAAGATCTAATTTCACACAAGCAAATTGCAAAAAATAATCAAATGCCAGCAATAATCTCTGCAAGAACATCTTTTTGTGGCACGCAATATGTTTTCAGAGACCGCGAGTTAGAATACGTACCATAAAAGGATTCCTTCCTCGTTGACTTGTAGTCCACATTAATGCATTCAATATAGTTCATATGGTGACCTTCAAACAGCTGCTGAATTGTACCCTCCACAACAGTTCCCTGAACAGATGAAAGGATAGGTCTGCTTACTTGAAGCTAGGGACAAATATAGGCTGGTTCATTTTGATAAAATTGAATAAAAAGGTCAGGGAAAAAAAATCCTAAATTGAAAAGGTCCAATTCTTGGTTCTCGCTACTATTTCAAGGAGAGAAGGAAGAGACTTAGACTTTTGCGAGGATAATGAAATAGATAACTTATTCAAATGTGCCAAGAAACAAAGAGTTGCTTGCTATCATCTCTTCCTCCTTTCTCTATTTCCTTTGTTCCTCCCTTGACCGTTTTACCCAGCACAGCAAAAAAATTAATAATAAAAGCAGAGATTTTTCATACCAAAACTCATACCTTCATCTTGTCTTCAAGTTTTTCACACAGAACCCGGTTAAGTTCTTGCACATCATGCTGCATGAATGAATCATAAGTGTCCCACCCAAAGGACTTTGTCAACTCTTTTGTCGCTACACTGGTATCACTGTACTGGAGCTTATAGAATAAACTTTGCAAAGCAAGCGGTATGCTTCCTGAAGGCATATCATTTTCTGTTGTTGGCATATGATACACCGCCTGAAACCACAGGTCCAGATGAGTATGTCCCAAATCATGATTTTAACAGAAGATTATAAGAGTGGATTTGCTACCTTTCTGAAGTAAGGTATATGATACAACGTCTGAAGAAGGGAATTCATGTAACAGGTAGCTCCTTGGTTCTTAAGTCCAACATAACCAGTCTCCTTTTTGGAGTCATGTGACCAGTAATCGACTACTCTACGCACTTCAACATCAGCTTCAACAACACATGTGTCGTTCACCAGATAACCTCTGCTAGGATTATACAATTCACTAAGATGCATGAACGAAGTAAAACCCCAATCACTCTCCCGTGCATTGAACTGGTGCTGTGTCTCTGCAGAATCAAAAGGTTGCAAATGAAGCTCAAGAATATTTTCTTAATTGAAAACAGGAACAAAATGAGGCCTCGAATACGTGAACCATGGAAAGTATGATGGCACTTAACCTCAGCATTTTACTGACCTTTAGAACTATTAAGTACATCACATAAGCACAAGATCCCCAATGACATGTGTTACTTTCAGGCAGAGGACTACTTGTCGACTAACTCTTTAGCACAGACTGAATTAAAATCAACTCTGTTGTGAAAGAGAATCGATAAAAGTGACTTGGAACACAGATTCAGCCGAAAATGACGATGCACTTCTAGATAACATCGCCACCACATAGCTGTCGAATTTAAAGAATGACAGCTCATTTACATCCATCTCCACTTGTCCAATTGAAAATCTACATTACATACATATCTTGCGGTTTTCATTTTCAAATAGACCATGAAATAAGCATAGCCAATTCTATTAAACCAGATACTGAGTCAAAATATAGTGCAATTTTGGAATCCATAGGAATGCAAATTTAGTAAATACGCGGATGTGAAAATGAAAAATAATTTATTGCATCAAAATGAAGCGTAAAATATAAACTGGCAAAAGGAAAGTACTCCTGAGGAAGTTAATGTAGGAAGTACCTTTTCTTATGGAGAATTTGTTGTGAATCTGATTAATAACAGTTAAGCTGAACTGCGCATATCTATTCCAACCATATGGCAAGGTCGCCGAATCCGCAACGTCCAGATATATTGACAAATGGTCCACGTTATTCCCTTTTGGGAAAATAAGAACTCGCCTATCAAATATAATATTAAATAAAATCTTCACAATGAAAGAAACCAAAGTAACTGCCAATTGTTTAAAATAGAACTCGAGGAAACTTGGAGAAAGCTGCATACCACTTGTGTCCACCAACATAAAAGATGTCAGAGTAAAGCTTCTTGGTGTTCAGCCTTGTGAAGTTCTCTATCGTCCACGTGAACCTCCCCGATGGGGGATCTTCAGCAGCTTGTGTTTCGACTGTACCTGCAGTATCTGCTTGAGCTACAAAGCCAAAACCAAACATTAATGAGCCAACTCCCAAAACAAGAAGTAACGCATAATACATGACAAAGGAATCTCATGCCAATTTGCCAGTAAAAAGAGGACAAAGCACTCAGCCTCCAAGAGCATTACGACTACATGCCACAGTAGACAAGTTCCAAACTTTACGAAACCGTAATCACAACAAGAGGACAGAATAATTAACACTTCCGCTTTCCACTCTTTCCTCAGATTGCTAGACGACCCAAAAAGAAAATGAAGCATGAACAAAGCCATTCAATGCACCTCCCTAAGCTATAATGAGGAACGCAAGTCCAGAAACCATATAATTAACACTTCCCACTAGGCCACAAAATGCCGCACGATGCTCACAAGTTCACTCGACGATCAAGCGAAATGAACAACGATCCCTCACTTTCCCAAAAAAAAAAACTCACCCAAGCAGCTGGCCTCGAAAACATGCAAATTCCTCGCCGCAATGCGCCAAGCGCAAACGACCGACGAGCGAGAGAGGAACAGAATTCCCACGCATTTCACCGCGAACAAAAAACAAAAACAAAGACCGGGAACAGTACCTTCCATGGGCTGAGGACCTTCGGTGAGCTCGGTGTTCGGGACCAGCATCTCGTCGTCCTCCTGCTGCAAAAATACAAAGAAGCACAGAAAACACCGGGACAAAAAGAAAGCGTGAGACCTCGGATCGGATTACACAAACCCTAGGCAAGTAGGGAACAGCTAAAGAAGCGTCAATTGCGGCGGAAACGAATCGCGGAAGAAGATCAAAGGCGGAATTGCAGTCGAGACAGTGGCGAAA
Source organism: Lenwebbia sp. NSW1173648 (assembly GCA_029784005.1). Classification (NCBI taxonomy): domain Eukaryota; kingdom Viridiplantae; phylum Streptophyta; class Magnoliopsida; order Myrtales; family Myrtaceae; genus Lenwebbia; species Lenwebbia sp. NSW1173648. Next base: position 5,748,987 of record JARCGZ010000010.1, on the reverse strand, counting down.
TCAGAGAGAGAGAGAGAGAGCGAGTGGGAGGTCGGCGATTACATCTACAGGCGGAGGAGTCGTCAGAGTCATAGGACGAGGGCAAGGGTCGGCGTCTCCGGAATTGCGATCGACCTAATCTGAGAGATGGAGAGAGAGAGAGAGAGAGAGAGAGGGAGGTGGTGATGTACGGGCCAAGTATGAAGAGGAAGAGAGAAGCTCTGCAGCGTAACACGATGGATCTTGAGCGAGCGAGCGAAGAGAGAGAGGGAGAGAGAGAGTCTGGGTTTTCCTTTCCAGGAGGGATACTTTCGGTATTCCACACGGCACTTTCTTTTTCCTTTTTTTTTCCTTGTTTCTTGCCGTAATTTACAATCTCGGCGTAGACTTGAGAGCTATTTTTCTTTTCCCTCTTTTTTTTATTTCTTCCAAAATTTTATGAGGAAGACAAAAATGACTACAGTTTTGATCTTCCCATTGTTGGCGGTTTATTTCTAGAAAATTATGTACTTACAGTTTGTAAACGGAATAAAAGGAAGGATTCTTGCTTTGGATATTTTTACGATTAGGTTGAACCGCATATCATATTAACAATGAATACTGGATTTTTACGATTAGGTTGTGCCTAGCATGTGGAATCCGGTCACGGAGTCGTTTCCTAGAGGAAAAACAAGTTGTGCAACGCGCAAATGCAAGATATGATAGCATGTCATTTCGAGAGTTTCAAATCCATTTTATGCTATTAGCTTTTAAACATGGTGTATGAGATTGAACTTAAAAGAAAAACATGATATGCATATGATAAAAGCGGCCTTGGACACCGATAATCCAAGTAACATCAGGTGTGATTTGAGGTTGTAGATACTTGGTACGAAGCAATAGAAAGATGCTAGGTGCTCTTAAAGTATATCTCCACTTTCAATCCATCCATCTCAATCATCGAACTCAAACCATTGTAAGGGTTGAGCATGGAAGAACTGAACCAGTGGAAACATGGGAGGTTTCATGTTTCAGGGTATGCATGGTAAATTTCAGATTTCAGAAATTAGGGAATTGGTTTCGGGTAGGTCCCAGCTTCCAGGAGGTAGAACTTATAACCTAGAACAAGTTTTTTTATTTTGTATTTTTCTTGTTCTATGTTTTCGCACGATCCTACGATATTCCTTAGCGTCGGATGATGAGTGTGTAATACGGAACCATTAGTCTAAGCTTTCATTTCTTGCGATATCCTTGATTGAGACTTTTACTTTGTTAATATTTCGTATTTTTCGCGCTTCTAAATATAAGTAATGGTTAGTGAATTGTAGTAGCAAATAGCGATCATTAGAGGTGATAATTCACTAATACATGTGGAACTTTGATAGACCGTGGAACCAACCCTGAAACTTGTGACAGAGTAAGTTCCACGTTCTAAGGTTTGTATGGTAGGTTCCAAGTTCCAAAAAATAAGGAACTGATTTCAACGGGCAAGTTCCAAGCCTGAAGAAACTGAAATCGCTCACTCCTGAACCCTTGTATTATTCGAAAATCAACAAACTCCATCCTATTTAAATTCGCGTCTCTAAAATGACCTAAGGCAAAGTAAGGAATTTTCAAGGGAACAACTAATTTAAATAGATAGGAATCATATCAATGCACTCGAAAATTTCCCGATTTTTCGAATAGATCTCTGTTATTTTCTTTGTTGCCTATCCAATATAAGGCAACTTGAGTTAAAAAAAAAAGCTTTGGGTAGCCTTTCTTATTATAGCATAGTAATTGTCAAAGTACCAACAACCTCTCCGGAAATTAATAAAAGAAACTCGATAATATCAATATTATTATGATAGGATGAGATAAAACGGTAATTTGACTTTTGCCTTTTCTCCGCCATCGGCTTGTCTTCTTCCAATCCCATTCCACTAAGCTAAGCTAGTAAGGCTCTTTTCCTTTCTTTTAATTATTTTATATTTTTATAGATTTATAGTTTTATTCCGTCATGCTTTATTTAAAGTCAAAAAGGCTACAATAAAATTAGCAGACATCACGTAACTCCACTTCATTCGAGGACCACGCTTTTGATGAACACCAGTTACTTTTCTTCTTCTCCTTACACATTCACGGCTAATTTGATACCAATCCGACCCAAGATCGAAACCCGAAAGGGAGGATTGATCGAGAAGACATCGAAGAGAAAGAAATATCTGCTGTCACTTTAATCGCTCTATTTATCATTCGATTTTGGTTTATCCTGTGGTTTAAGCTTGGCACCGGGGTCACGAGCACGGCGACATGTAGCCCGTGTCTCATCGGATCAATCCAATGACTCGCCGTAAACTTTCCCCGCAAATCGTGTCCTGCCATTATCGATCAAGATGTCATATTTACACTCCCTGATTGGTTTTGCGTACCGTGAACGTGGGCGACGTGTTAACACCTTTTCTATCTACGCCTAACTCCCCTTCTTCTTCTTCTTCTTCTTTTTTTCTATGGTAAGCATATGGTCGGCGATAAATGACAATAGATTATTGCTGAATGGTTATCCAAACTAATTTCATTTATTGGATATGAGGGGATATATTACAAGAATATCTTCTATTTACATCACGGGTGTTTGTTTCACGAAAAAAATTATAATTTGAAGAAAAAATAATCGCTTATATCACTTGTAAGAATGAATGAACGAAGAGTATTTTTATCATTTATGAAATTGTTTAGACATAAATTGTTATCGATGGTGAAAATATTTTAAATTGATTAATTTTTCGAAGAGAAATAAGTTATAACCAATCAATTTATAATAAATTTTTTTTAATTTTTTTTTTCACGAAATAAATAGACTGGTGTAGCCACTTTCCCAACTAATTTAATCGATGATGAGTTGTGCGTATGCTCTAATCTGGCCCATATGGACTTGGGCTTCGACTTATCCATGGCCTTTTCTTGTCAATATTGTCGAAAGCCCATTCATATGCTCCAATCCCATCCTTAATTTTTTTTAAGCGAAAGCACCTCAACTATTTCACTTCTCCCGATCATCGATGTATTCAAGATTATACTTCTCGATTGCTCCAAACAAGAATTGAACCCAAGACCACAAGAAGTGGAGCAAACTCCATGGTCATCTAAGTCAACATATTGTTGGATAACAGCACAAAATGGTCTCTACTTCATCCCCGAACTTTTAGTTTGTGTAACGTGGTCGTTGAACTTTGACCCCACATGCAACGTCGTCCCAAAACTTTTAATTTGTTCAATTTGATCTGTCAACTGTTGGTAAATAATCGATGTAGTCCCTATACTATGTTAAAATTATTAGAAGTTCAGGGGTCACATTGGACAAATTAAAGTTCAGCAACGACATTACACATCGGATCAAAATTCAGAGACCATCTGTGTCATTTTTCCCGAAAAGAAAATATTTGCTTACTTGAGGTTGAGCTTTCTTCGATTGGCGCAATTTAAATTTAAGTGCTAAAAATAATTTGCTTACTTGAAAAGTTATTTAATAGTAATTGAAGATTGATCACCGATTTTCTTACCATAGATGGGAGTTGTGATCATTGTTATTAAGTTTCATCAATATAATTGGCAAGATTCAAATTACGATCAAGATTAATGCTAAGATAACGACACCGTTTATGGACCACAAAGTCCCTTTCCTTTCTGAATTTCCTTAGTGAGCTTGTTGCTAAAACTGCATACACGATGCTTTTTCATGGCTTAATTAGGGGATAATCTCATATTTATGCAATCGAGGACATATATCCAGGTGCATTGATTAGGGAGATAATCTCGAATTTATTGCTGATATCCACAATGGATGCTTTTCAACAAAAATTAAAACAAAAATAAATGCTGCCATATATAATTAATAAATTCATGGATTCGGCAAAAAGAAAAATCCATGCATTAATCGCAACACCAAGAGTATTATTAATAAAACCAAATTCCAGGATCAGCACCCACGTGGACTTGGGACTTTTTAGGGCTTGTTTGATAACAATTCTGTTCCCGGGAACAGTTTCTGAGCAAAAGAACGCACTTGGTAAATACACAAAATTTCTATTCTCGGATTATAAAAAGAATAAAAATGCTTTTGGTACGATACTAAAAATTTACATTCTCAATTTTTTATTTAATTATAAAAACATAAGTAGAGGTGACGGGGACCGGGGGCGGCGGAGACCGGCGGCGGCGATCGGCGACCATTAGTTTAACATAAATTACTAGCGAGGCAAAAGAAAAATATGAAATTATTTCGATTCGAGGAAATTACGTTCACAGTTACACCATGTTAAATTTTGGTTAATCTTGTAAAAATAACCACTATGGTATTTCTTTTTTTGGACAGAAAAGCACTGTGATGTTTGAAAATTCCCATTTTGGGTCCCTAAATTGTTGAACTTATATGGTGTCACATGATAAAATAAATCTAAAATTTATCCGACAGCTCTAAAAGTAAAAATAAATCACACTCCCGTGGCATGTTTAAAATAAATCCTCGCCGCGAATTTGCAATATGATAATAGCCATAAACAGCCCCAAAAGTTAAAAAAGAAAAATAGCCATAACAAAGGATGATAGCTCTTGCACCTAACCTAATTAAACCACTATGACAAAAAAAAAAGACAAAAAAAACTAATTAAACCATTTTTTTAATGTAATTTGGATAACTATCTTTATAATTTGGTTTTATGACTCTTCTTTTGGTAAAATCAGAATGATTGTTCGAATTATTACACCGTGTCGTCGGTTGCCAATGAGAAAGGCAAAAAAAAATTGCGGTTCAAGAGGCATCGTTATTCGTGCTGTTGTTAACTTAGCATTACTTTTACAGTCAATTACTTTTTCTACTTAATAGAAAAAGGGAATCCTTACCCCTTCAAGATTATTATAGTCATCAACTAAGTTTAATCTCATCAAAGGTGGTTTTGAAGGAAAAATTTCAAATAAGGACCTGAAGTGCCTTTATTTTCTCAAAGATTTGTTTCAAATAAGGACTTGAATTGCTTAAATTATTTCAAAAAAGGACACGGCCAAAGGGCATTTTTGTCTTTTTCTTTTTTTCTGTTTTCCCTTTTTCTTTTCTTTTCATTTTTTTAATCTTTTTTGTTCTTCCCCTCCCCTCCCCAACGTCTTCTGCAACCCTCACACCTTCATCTTCTTCAACCCCACTGCCATCGTTCAGGGTGCCTCCGAGATCATCCAATCGCCCCCACCCTCGCTGTCGGTCGAAGCCGTGAACGTGAACACGGGCACCCACCACGGACCCAAGTGCAGCCTCCGCTTGGCTTTCGCCACAACATCTGTGGTCACCTCCCTGCCCTTCAACGTGCTCACCAGGCCCTTCACGCCCAAGTCATTGACGATGGCCAGTGTTGACATGGCCTTGGATCGGACTGAGGTCATGTAGCGGGGGCACTGAGTGAAGGCAGGGACGACGGAGGGACGAGAGAGAGCAAGTTGGCCTTCACGAAAACTCAAGAGGAGCTTCATGTGAGTGTACTCGACGGCGATGAACCTGCTAGGGTTATTGACGGAGGGAGCGATGGTCCATTGGGCGATGATGTGGGAGGTGGACATGTTGAGGGACGAAAGGGAAGACCCCACGTTGAACCCGAATTCCGATGGCACTCCGGCGGATAATGCCTGGAAGATGACCATGAGGAGGCCGAGAATAGAGGGCACGGCCAATGCAATGCAGTGGAGGACCATCTGCTCATACCAGTCGGACCGGGGCGGCCCTGGCGATGGCGGCGTCGGATTATTATCAGCCCCGGGCGGGGCGGCCTGGAGGGCTCTCATTTGGAACTTCTGTGCAAGCGTTGTTGTTCCCTACAAGTAGACTTGGGTTCGAATTGAGGATTTGCAGAGAAGTGGAGGGAGAGAGATGCTGCAATGAAGAAGACGAACAGTGCCCCTGCCCTCACCGGATCTGGCGAGGGTCGCCCGACGCCGGTCCGGGCGAGGGCTGCCCTGGCCGTGCCTGAGGCCGGCGATGGCCTGAGAGGGGAGAGGAAAAAGAAAAAAAAGAAACGAAAAGAAAAGTAAAAAAAAAAAGGTTGAAGAAGATGAAGTGTCGAGGGTTGGGAAGGGGAGGGGAAGAATATTTAAAAAAAAAATGAAAAGAAAAGATAAAGGGAGAAACAGAAAAAAAAAAATGTAAAAAAGAAAAAGACAAAAATGCCCTTTGACCAAGCCACTCTTTGAAACGATTGGAGTATTCCAGGTCCTTATTTGACCACTTCATGCCTTTATTTGAGAAAACAAAGGCACTACAGGCTCTTATTTGGGATTTTCACTTTTTTTAATGTTTAACAACACTTAATTGAGTCATAAAACAAGCCCTTAATCTTGTTAAGTGGTGGTTTTTTTTTTTTTCGTGCTTAATCAGTTGTCGTATAGGCCCACGATCTATGATTATAGAGGGATTATCCCGACTTCAATTCAACGGACTTTCATTAAGTGAGTGAGACTAAAAATAATAATAATAAATCATAAAATATTAATAAAAAATAGGAAAATGATTAAAAAAATCCAAAAAATAGTAAAAAAAACTTAAAAAAATTCTCAAAAATTCTCAAAAAATAGGAAATGGTCACATCAACTGGCATAACCTATTTTGGGTATTCTTGACCCCCGATCATTCCAAAAAATGACGATTTTGTCCATTTGAGCAAATTATCTCCAATCTTTCCAAATAAATCATAACCCTAATCACACTTTTTCTAAATCTTTAGGGTTATACTAGGGACGCCATAACTTGTCTTGATGTGTTTTATCCACATGTTGTGGATTCTTAGTTACGCACTTATTTTATTGATTGTGATTGGTAGGATTAGTCTTCCCAATCTGCATGAAAACCTAAGCTCTAACTTACGTCCCCTAAAATTCAGCATGCATGAAATCATAGTTTGGAAAATGACTCGACGTTAGGTACAGAAATGGCGTCAATCGAAATACCGGCGTAACCAAGTCCCCGAACCCAAAATCTCTGGTTGCGCAGAACCGAACGGATTCTCCCAATCGCTCAGTAAGGTATCCGATTTACCTTCCAAAAAAGACCGGTAGCGACTCCATTTGCACGTACACATTGCACATGTCACCCAACCATATTAAGGTCAAATCCGATAATTAAATCTCCCAGCGCGATTTGGTTTGGGCCTGGGAGGGCCCGCGCCAAGCCCATTTCTCAAGGCTTGGTAATCCATTAGCCCGATTCAATTTTTAGGATAGGGTCACGACAATGTTCAACTTGAGGCGATTGATGGTTGAGACAAAGAGAGAGAGGAGTCCGGCAATGGTTGAGAGAGTTGGGCTCGAATAGGTCCTCGGCCCGACCTCGGGGGTTTGGGCCGAGGCGTAAGGGTCTTGATCCCAGCCTTGAGGGCAGGGCTTGTTTGAGCCTCAAGGGATATGGGTGTGGGCCTTGGCGACCTAGACATGGGAGCAAGGTACCCAAGCCTGGCTATCAGGGTCCCGAGCATAGGTATCGAGGACTCGAGCATGGGGCATCGGGGTCCTTGACCTAATCACAAGCGGTCTAGGCCGAAGCGTCGAGTTCCCGTGTCTGAGCACCGCGGCATAGTTGGATTTTGGAAAATCATTATTGATTTTTTTTTAAAACAATAAGTCGTTTCCCCGAAATTAAGTGTAAATTTCCATTCGCCAGAAAAAGATTTTCTGTTAATTCATTTTACTAACAATTCAAACATGGGGAAATAAAGATATGTTTGTTGACGGTACATTTTTCGTGAAAATAATTGGACCATTAAAAGATTAGGGTTCTTTTTTTTTCTATTTAATCTAGATCATAGATTTTAAAGTTGACGATCCTAATTCTTCGTTGAACTCTTAAAAAATGAGTTTACTTCTCCAAATATATTAAGATCAATACGCTATTAATGTTTAACTCGAGAGTACATCATATCGAGGCACAACATAAAGGTTGTGTTAACCAAGTTGACCGACGTCCTAATCATGTCGGGGCACTTTTACGCATGTAACTATGATCTAATTCAATGCGAGACACTTTCTTAACTCCTGAAAATCCCTAGATCAAAAAATGACTTTGAGATTCATATCAAAACCGTATAGGGCGACTGTAATCGGAACACGTATCGGATGGAGCGAACAAGCGGCGACCATCCCAAGAAGACGAAGAGCCGAACTTTCAGCAAGATCCGCCGATCCTGTCCGGCGAAACGCGTGGGCCGTACTGGGTAGTGTTAGCTGGTCACTTCAATTGACCGCCTGTCTTGTCCGAGCGTGCCCAATACCTGCACGGAGCAAACCTGTGCACTCGCAACCAGCCTTACTCAATGATTTATCCACAGAAACAAAAGGAGAATATGGAAAAATTCTTCCTTGTTCTTCTTTTATTTTGAATTTTGTTTTTCGACGTCTCTTCTGTCGTCTTCCTCTTGGTCTCTGACTCTTCATTATGCTAATAAAGAAAACCCAAGAAACGAGCCTGTTTGTCTCCCCCATCTTCAACGGAGCGACTCGGTGAAGTCCCAAACTTCTGAGCTCCTCTCTCTCTTTTTCTGAGTACCCATTTCAGATATCCAAGATCTGAAACTCTGGATTGCTCGTTTGGTAATTTTTGGATTCGATTTCCATTTTTTTATGAGCCTTCAAGTCGTTCTCTGATCATTTATCTACTGACTCCTGTTATCTTCCTTGGAGCTCGAGCTCGAGCTTCCTTAGAAGTTATCCTCTGGTCGAGCTCACTTCTGGGATCCATCGTTTTACTCGTGTTCCATCAACTGAGCGGCCAATTGTTAATTTGTCAATACCCAAGAGTTGGATACATATAGGTGAACCGATTTCTTCTTGATTGACTCTGGATCGGGGTTGTTGGTTGCATTCTTGATACCTTCCCAAGCTCTGTTCTCGGGTTTCACCGCCACATTCAGAGTCAACGCGAGGTAGCTCTAGTGGGAATCGACTTGATCGATCTATTCAGCTGTTGAAGATCAGGTTGTTGCATGGTGTAGTTAGTAGCGTTTATGGCGATTTGATCTTCATGTTAAAGGGTAATCAACTGATTTACTAGAAACTATACAGTAGATATATCAATGGGCAATACCTGTGTGGGACCGAGCATTTCGAAGAATGGGTTCTTCCAATCAGTCTCCGCCGCGATGTGGCGGTCCCGACTACCAGAAGATTCAGTACACACGAATGCGGAGACTGCAAATCAGGAGACAGCTAAGGAGCCCGATTCGCCTTTGCCGGTGCAAAATAAGCCTCCCGAGCAAGTAACAATGCCGAAGCCGGAGACCAAACAGGAAATTCCTCCCAAGCCCAAGAAAAAGCCTCAGATGAAGAGGGTGTCTAGTGCAGGACTGAAGACTGATTCGGTTTTGCAAAGGAAAACCAGCAATTTCAAGGAGTTTTATAGCTTGGGGAAGAAGTTGGGACAAGGGCAATTCGGAACTACCTTCTTGTGCATAGAGAAAGCCACAGGGAAAGAATTCGCTTGCAAATCTATAGCCAAAAGGAAGCTGATCTCTGAAGAGGATGTCGAGGATGTGCGAAGAGAAGTTCAGATAATGCACCACTTGGCAGGGCATCCGAATGTTATATCCATCAAGGGTGCTTATGAGGATGCAGTGGCAGTCCACGTAGTTATGGAGTGCTGTGCAGGTGGAGAGCTCTTTGATCGGATCATTCAACGTGGGCATTATACTGAAAGAAAGGCCGCTGAGCTTACTAGGACTATAGTTGGCGTAGTTGAGACTTGTCATTCTCTAGGTGTGATGCATCGAGATCTTAAGCCCGAGAATTTTCTCTTTGTTAGTAAGGAGGAGGATTCCTTGCTGAAGACAATTGACTTTGGATTGTCCGTATTCTTCAAACCAGGTATATTCTAGTGATTGTTGCTCCTCTCAAGTTTTCTTGAGATTGTCCGCTTTTGTTTTGCTTAGGATGCTCTATGTATTCAGGACAAACAAGTAGGAAAGTCCTCAAAATATGCATCCAAGGACAAAACCTTTTTCAAATGAATCTGGTAAATAGAACACAAGTAAATTGTCGGTGGTCTAAATTACATGCTTGTTATTCTTTTCCTACAACGTGAATGATCAGGTTTAGAGTTGTTACTCATCTATGGGAAGGGTGAAAAAACAGCAACAGGGTTGACAAGAAGCATAGAGTGTTTATTGTAGCATGCATAGCTCTTTTTAAGTCTTTACTCTTGACCGATGCTATAAACAGTCATGAGTGAAAATGAATGAAGTTTCTTCCAGGTGACAAGTTCACAGACGTGGTTGGCAGCCCTTATTATGTTGCACCAGAAGTTCTCAAAAAGCGTTATGGACCAGAAGCTGATGTTTGGAGTGCTGGGGTTATCCTCTACATACTGTTGAGTGGAGTTCCCCCCTTTTGGGCTGGTGAGATTTGTTTTTTCTCTGTTTCAAGATTATAAGTCCCGTGTGCATGCTCTTAATGTGTATGCAATCCTAACTTTGCCAACCACATTTTAAATGATCCTTTTTCTTACCACCAATCGTGAAGAGACTGAGCAAGGGATATTTGAACAAGTTCTGCATGGGGATCTTGACTTTTCGTCAGACCCGTGGCCTAGTGTCACAGAAAGTGCTAAAGACTTAGTGAGGAGGATGCTTGTTCGAGATCCTAGAAGGCGGCTATCTGCTCACGAAGTTTTGTGTGAGTTGTTTCCTTTCTATTTTGAGCCATAAATCAATGCGAGTTTTTTCCTTTTATCACCTTTGATCCGAACCCTGACAGCATGCACTGTGAAATGAAGATCGAGCATTTGCTTAGCTGCTGATGAGAATTCAATTTCCTATAGGCCACCCATGGATCCGGGTTGATGGTGTTGCTCCTGACAAGCCTCTTGATTCTGCAGTATTGAGTCGCTTGAAGCAATTTTCAGCGATGAACAAGCTGAAGAAAATGGCCCTTCGAGTAAGTGTCTGGATTCGGAAGATAACTTTCTTAAGCTAGATGGCTGGAGAAAAAGGCTACTAACATATCATTCAAAAGAAAAAAAAAAGGCTACTATGTAGGCTTGTGAACTCCTTTGATAGGATTGGCACATCCAATTTGATACTGCAATGTGTTTTCACATAGTGATGCCTGTGCAGGTTATAGCAGAGAGCTTATCTGATGAAGAAATCGCTGGCCTCAAAGAAATGTTCAAGATGATAGATGCAGATAATAGTGGCCAGATTACCTTCGAAGAGCTTGAGGCAGGATTGAAAAGAGCGGGAGCCAATCTAAAGGAGTCAGAAATATATGACTTAATGCAAGCGGTAAGTGTTGGCTAATGAATCAATTTTTTAAACCACTCCTCACTTGTGCTCCACTATTTAGGCTCCTATCTGGTAAGACAGGGTCATACTGCAGTAGACCTCAGCTTTACTTGAAAGACTTAGCTTGTTGGACTGTTATCAATAAGGCAAACACAAAAGAAAAAATGAAGAAAGAAGAGAAAAGCATGCAAAACCTCATCTGGCATTTACTTCCACTATGGGATGTCAATGACCCAGTGAAAAGTGAAACATCTTTACAAATGGCCTGAATTGTCTTTACGTGCTTGTTTGTGAAGCCTCAAACCTTTCAGTTTACATGCCTGATTACATTTTATGTGCCGTGGTTACAAAGGTCACAAGCCTAGATGATTCAAGCCATATTTCTTGGAGAGCTGGTTCTTAGTATTATTAGGAAAAGCAAGCTCTTTATTGTGGCGCCTCTTGTATCATCTGGATTTGTTCGTCTAATGGTTACTCTATCCTTGTGCCCGCTATTTCTTAGCATCATACTTCAGTATCAAGTTATTTGTTAGCTTCAGACTAGATGAAGAAAAGGAATATTTGGAGTATTCTGGAAAATTGTGTGAAATTGGTGTTGATGCTGATCCACCTCTTGAGGAGTTACCATTTTGGTCACCATGGTTACTGGGAACCCATGTTCTGAACACTTGGGAAGCAATGCCATTAATCTCACTGGTCGAAGAATGGCAATGCCAGTGGATCTTCCTTCTAAGTAGATCACTGATCGGATAGCTGGTCTTCAAATTTGTAGGCGGACGTAGATAACAGCGGGACGATTGACTATGGGGAATTCATTGCTGCCATGTTGCATTTAAACAAAATCGAGCGAGAAGATCATCTGTTTGCTGCTTTTAATTACTTCGACAAGGATGGGAGTGGCTACATCACTCAGGATGAGCTTCAACAAGCTTGCGAGGAATTCGGCATTGAGGATGTACGCCTGGAAGAAATGATCAAGGAAATCGATCAGGACAATGTAAGTCATGTCTCGAATAGAGTAAATTTTACCCCCAACTCAATAAGCGATGGACAGGTAACAGATACCATATCCTAGATATGCATAGACGTAATTTGCTGAAAAATGACGAAAGAGTCAAGCTGACTCGCAGACAATATCGAACTTGTATCTCTTTCCCATCTTTCACCTGCGCGATGCTGCATTCTGTCTGCTATTGGCCTATTATCTATTACGACTCCAGTAAGTTGCTTTCAATAGTCATCAAGGTCGGATCAAACCATTAACCATACGTTTCTTCAGTAACACTCGAGAAGTCTGTTATAATGTCTTTCGGTGATATCCTTAACGGTATTTTAGGCTGATGTTTGCTGGTTCCAATGCGTATTGACTAGGCGCCTACTGATTTTGCAGGATGGACGGATAGACTACAATGAGTTTGTGGCGATGATGCAACAAGGAAATGCGGTGTTTGCAAATGCAGCTGTTTTCGGCAGGAGAAGCCTAGAAGATAGTTTCAGCATCGCGCATAGATAAGCTTATATAAAACTCTAGTTGCACAAGCAGCGGCGACATTCCTCTTTGGTTTCCTTCTCTTAAACATGTAATCTTAACTTTTCGTTTCGTTATTTTTCCCCTTGATGAGAACTAGAGTTATCAAGATTGCGTGGAACCAGCGCCAGCGAGGCCTGTTTCATGTCCTTACGCTTGGGACATAGAGATCGATTTTTCACCCCGTCTTTCGCAACCAAAACCAACCTTTCTTCCTTCTTTCTTTCTTTTTTCGACACACTGTTTGAAGACTTCTGTAACTGGTTGTATTGTGTTTTTCCAGTTCAGGATAGTTCTTTGTTGTTTAACAAAATAGATGGTTGTATTTCCCGGTCAAGTTATTGGTTTTTTTGCCCATGATACAGCTTATAATTTCCTGGTGGGTGACTCTGTTTTTGGCTCATATACATACAGTAGACTATGCACATGCATTGGATCAATGACATGCATTGGATCAATGACCCTTGAATCTTTAACCAGGGCATTTTTCGAAAATGGGTCCAATTTTTTTTATTATACAAAATTAGGGCTAAATTTCTTTTATTTACGGAAATGGGGCCCGTGCGGCAGTTGCCACGCGGGACCTGTGCGGCAATTTTTTTTTGTTTTTTTAAATTTCGTATTTTTTTTAATGTTTTTTTAATTATTTTATATTTATAACATTTATATTTATATAAATTTGTAAATATAATTTTTTTCTTTTAAAGCTTATTTTTATAACATAATTATCAATAATTAATTGAAAATTTTATTAAGATACATAATTAATAAATAATTTAGTATTTATGTAATTAATATATTTAGTATGTAAATAATTAATAAAAAATATTCATAAAATAAAATTGGTAAGATATATGAAGATAACATATCCAGATTAAAAAGAACATGGGTAACAATCCATGAGCTAAAAAAATCCAGCAAGTCAAAATTGTAATAATAGATAACAATCCTCAATCCCAATTACATTCACTGATGATGTCGTCTTTCTACGTGGCCTCCTGTTCCACAATCAGGTCACCTTCGTTGTTCGGCAGATCTAGTATTGTACCGAAAAGGAGGACGTGGTTCCCGATGAGTAGGATGTGTAGATGGCGCAGGCACATCTTGTGATGGGAAGCGTGGCTGTGATGTGGATGCATCATTAAAGTGAGAAAATATCCCATGCTTAGATAGTACATATCCTACTGTAGAAGGGTATGAGAAAAGAGGAGAGAAATCGGATCCATAAGAACTCGAGGAATAAGCTGGAGTCTGGGACTGTCAATTGTCGTGGAAGGCAAAATCGGATCCCTTATGAAATGGGTCGGTAAACTGGCTGAACCCTGGATTGAAATCTGTCTGGCTGAACCCTGGAGTGAACCCCGGAGTGAAATCTGTTGTATGATAGGTCAAGGGGTAGGGGGCGACATCATTAACTAGATGAGCTCGAGTGGTCCTCCGGGTTGACTGAACAGTTCTCAAGTGGGTCATCCTCATGCGGCCCAATGGGTGCTGCTGTAGGTGCTGGTTGGGGTGGTGGCATAATTGTCATCCGCCTCTCCTCATTGTAGGCGTATAGCATTGCCCTAGCTATCCTCGCTATGTAGCGGAACTTAATTGTATGATTTATTCCACGCCATCACCCTGTTCATGAAATCAAACTCAACAGAAGTTATCAAATGCCAATAACTTATATTACTAAAAAAATAATTTATGAAGTAATTTAAAAGCGTTTGCACGAACCATTGCACCCATTGCACATCCCTTGGAAGAAATCCACCTCCGTGTGTGTCTACGGTACCACTCAATATATTCTGAATGATAGTGAAGTGGCTCCGTTACAAGAACACCATGGATTATATAGTCAAGACGGTCGTCCCATATATTAATCCACCATCTGTGCAAATCGATTCAATTTCTTGTAACTGGCCTTAATTCAATATCATGAAAGGCTGTATGATTACGGGGAGGAGTAGGTATTGCCTGCTGCATACCAAACTGACGAAGTACTCGGTCTGGATAATGCCACTCAAAGATGTGGAAATAGATGAGTGGGACACGAGCCCTCCAAATGTGTTGTCCCTGCAGGCAGTAATCTGGTAGAGTCTGGAGAATATCATCAGTATATGGCTCCCAAATAATCTGTTATCCTATTAAAACATATCAAATTAAACGAAGAATTAATTTAAAAGCTAACATTACATTGAACTCGTTGGTTGCTATCATTACTTACATCTGCGGATGCCATTCTGTCAAATTGATAGTGCATATGGGGCAAAGTATGTGTGGTGACCTTTGTTATCTGCCGGGCTTGACTCCAGCTGCATAAACAAAAAAATAAGAACAGTTACATATATGATACGCACTGCAAAAATTTATGACTCACGAACTGTAAAAGCAATAGATTATATCCCGACTACCAAGAGGTGCATCTGGTAAAGGATCACGGTTTGGAGACACAACTGAAGTGATCTCATGGCCAAATCTGCAATACATGTAGGGCACCACTGATTTGGTGCATTGATGGATCGGTCGCATTGCATAACTCCCGATACAACCACGCAAGTGCTGCTGAACCCCAACTGTACTGCGTAGGATACTCGAGATGCTCTAGTAGTAAAAGAAAAATCAAACTAACCCTAATATCTGATTTGTCTGAAAAGATAGATCCTCTAAGCAACCGGAGAATGAATACCCTAGCATGCTGCAGTATGGTAACCTCATCGGCATTATCAGGAATTAGACCAAAGCGTTCTCTCAGTCAGCCTAACTTTACCACCGAACCACGCAACTCGGGTGGGCTCTGAACAAGTAGATTCTCACAAAGAGTGCCCCAATTCATATTAGTAGGGCCAGTAACTGTATGTCCATCAATGGGAAGCCCTGTTAGAATCGCGATATCTTATAGTGTGATCGTGCATTCACCTTCTGGCATTTGGGTTGGGTGAATATGAGTGATACTTGAAAATCATGGATATGTAAAAATATGCAATGAATAACATGAAATATGACGAGATATGTATGGAATGTCTATATATGATGCGAATTTTCGAAAAAATACGGCAAGGATATAGATGGGACTCCAAAACTTGATATGCAAGTGACATGAGATAATGCAAGATATGAAATGAGCATATTTTTTTTTACATTTCTTTAGCAATTAAAATATGCGTGATATAAATAATATGCACGGTATTTTTTAAATATGGAATGCAGGATTAATGACACTTGAAAATTATGATGAGATAGGCGAGATATACAAACATGAGATTTCGAACAAATGCGTGGATGTGCCGATTTTTATTTGAGATTTTTTTAGATTTTTAGATGCAATCTTCGGCCACATTTGGGATATCCTTGATTTGATCCTATTAACTACCATTTTTCAGAATAGACTTAATCAGATGAAGTTTCAAGAAAACTTTATCTTCCTAAAGATTTATCTAGATATAATTTCTAAGAAACCATAACTTTCTAAATTTTTTAAGAACTTCAAGTCTATTAGAAAACTCATATCAGACAGAATATCTAATCAAACAAGATATTTCAAGATAGCAATCAAACCAATCAAGGAAAATCAAACCCCATCTCTTATAATTTTCGAAAATAAAGGAAGGAAACTAAATCCAACATCGACTTTTAAATGGCAATAGATCGAGTTGGCTTATTCTTTCCCGCTTTTCTAAACCAGAGGATCGTTCCCGAATGGTGACGGAAAGAATCGTCCAAGTTTAAAAATTCGTTGCCATTTAGGAAAGGATCTTCCCTAAATTAGATTTAGCCTTTTTTTATATATATTCTGAAAAGTATATCCAATAAGTCCAATTAAATCCCTAAATTTCGAAATATGTGGCAAAATTAAGGTTTTAGAACACAAAGATTGCTTCTTGACAATTTTTCCGAAAATCAGCAATTATGCCCAAAAAACAGCAAGCAAAACAGCATCGAAAATAAGTGAAATACTTACCCCTACCCTCCCGCAAAAAAATTTGCATGATTAATAGTCATAAAACACACAAAAACGGCTTCGATTCAGACAACACATCATGAATTACAGTGCAGAAACAGTGGTAAAACAGCATCAAAACAGCACTAAATCATCATGCAAATCATCATAATTTGATCCTAAATCAACCCTAAAAGGATGTGAAGATTACCTTAGTTCGTAGGGTGAGACTTGAGCTGGATTGAACTGAAGACACCACTGGACAGCACCTCAAATCACGAGCAAAAGAGCTTGGACAGCAGCAAACACCAGCACCAAACGGCAGGGAATTTGAACGTCAAGTCGCAACAGAAACGGGCAGCGAACGGAGGCGAAACAGCGGCAAAATCAGCACTGAATAACAGCTGGAACCTGGACCAAACAGCGGTGAATTTGATCCCCAAACAGCAGTGAATTTGACACCGAACAACGGGGCAAACTGGACCGGACAGCGGCTCAAACCAGTCTGGACAGCAGCACTGAATAGCCTTGATTCACCACTTGAACAGTAGGGAAACTACTTCAGTAAAGCACCGCAATAACAGCAGTGCGAAGGGACGAAAACAACAGGTTCTCAGGGCCCCGAACAGTGGCTGAAACAGACGCCTAAGTGCAAGAAAAAAAACGTTGATCTCTCTCCCCCTTTGGTGTTTCACGTGACTTCTGAGCAGAAAAAGAATCTCCCTTTTCTGAATGAGCGTCCCTTTCTTTTATAGGGCCCCAAAGCTTTTGCTGACATGAATTCCTCCTCCGATTTCGCCTTACTGATGCCGAAATAGCCGCCCATCTTTGCATTCCCTGACCCGCCATTGACACTTGATTCACCTTCACCTTCACCACCACTGCTATGGCAAATCCTGAAAACTGGGCTGAAGCGTCTTCATCAGCCGTGGTCCTTCTATCCATCTCGCCACAGCCACAGCTGCTTCGACCAAGCAGTGCGCTTGATTCAGCCCCTGCTCCATCTCGGACGGATTTCTTACCTTCCGGTGGGTGGCCAAACCATCAAACTACTAATCTAATCTTGCAAAATTCAAGCCTTGGATCATCTCTCGTAAAGATCCACTTAATGTGATCCACTTCGCCACAACATCAAGAAGTCGTCGATAAGGTTTATGCATTCCAATGGTCTCTCGGCGACACTAATTAGTTTAACGGGAAACATGGTGATTGAGGTCTCTAGTCTAAGCTTATAAAAATGCCCGCGAGTCTCTGTCGATCTACGGCTTCCAGATGATCCTTAGGCATAGACCAGAAGACGCTAAAGACATAGTTGAGTTATATCAATCTCAGTGGTTCATGTTCTTGTGATCAAGCGCATGTTCGTGGTCGGATCAATCGAAGTACTCTTGGATGACTGACTGCAGGTCAGAACCTATCCTACTGCTGGTATTCATAACATGATTGTGCTTTCACCAACATCAAGCTCATCTGAACACAGTGGCTTGTCACGTCTCGAGCTTCATGCTACGTCGGAACAGGAATCGTTCGGGCAAAACAGGACCGGCGAAGGAGATGAATGGTTCGAGATCCGAGTTCTGGGAACGAGGAACGAAAAGATTGGATGCTGCAAGTTCATCCTTCTCTAGTGTCTGGTATGTGGTCAGTGATCTTCATCCCTTTCCTCGCCCTTGTCGGGATTCGAATGGAGGTTATGGTGCGGCCCGTGGCGCGGTGTCGCCGGATTGTTTCTCTTTCTGAGCAGATCTTAATATTCCAACGGAAAAATTCTACCTTTTGTACCCGTATTCTCGTGCCTTTTCAGATTTAGTTCTTGTATTTTCAATTTGTCTAGTTAAAGTCATTTTACTTTCACAAAGTTTTTTAACGATGTCTCTCCAACATTGATCCGGGCAAATTCAACAGATGTGGCAGTCGGACAATGTTGGAGGCCCGAGTGAAAAATTTATCATGTTATCGGAATTTTTGTCTACATCAAACTCCGGTGTTGCCCACATTGACTAGATTTGTCTACCTACGTTCATGCGGGCATCGCCATGTTTTCGCCCTATCATATTTTCGGTGTCGTCCGATGGCTACGTCTGCTGAAGTAAAAGTACTTGATCGATATATTAAAAGTGAGATAATGACACAAACGGTCTCTGAACGTTAACTCAATGTGCAATTTGAACTTTTAATTTGTTGAATGTGGTCCCTGAATTTTAGCCCAATGTGTAATGTAATCCCTGGAGTTTTGGTACATGTACAATGTAGTCCATGAACCATATGAAAATATTCAATGTTGTCCTTCCATTAATCAAGATGAGGGACAATATTGAACATCTCCATATAGTTCAGGAATTATATTGAACATGTGTCAAAAGTTCAGGGACCACAAGGATAAAGTTTATGGATCATATTGAACAAATTAAAAGATTATGAATCACGTTACATATCGAGTCAAAGTTGATGAATTATTTGCGTCATTTTTCCATTAAAAGTATATCAACTTAATTAGAAAAGAACCCTTGCACCGTCTTCAAGTTTCCCATATCTCGACACATGATCAACTCGCCGACATTCTCACAAAATCATTATCAAGACAACGAGTTCATCAACTTCGATACAAGATTGGTGTTTCCGATGGCAACTCCATTTTGCGGGGGCGTATAAAGGAATGTAATCAAGTCTGATTTTTGATATTATTTTCTGTTATTTTGTTACCTTTCTTGTTGCATATATTTTGGGATTCTTTGCTTAAATTAAGCAACCAATCCTCCGTATATTTTTCTATAAAGTTATGTAAAGTGTAAATAATTATTATCATCAATATACAGAATTTTCAATATCTTTCAGACGAAAGTAATATTTTCCCATTACAAGTCACGGGTGCAAATGAAAAGCAAATGTAATAAAACGCATTTGAACCCCGCCGCTCCCAGCACCAAAGCCCGCAAAAAATCGCGGATTACTTGAAGCCGCCACCGCCAGCAAATAAAAAGCGTTCCCGCAAATCAACCGCCGGCGAGATAGAGAGAGAGCTCATAACGAAGAACGATAAAGCAGCGGCGAATCTCCGTCGACTCTGACCGGAACATGTGGCGGAGGCTCGTCTCCGGTGGCCATCTGCGCCCCCTCCCTTGCCGTTCCATCCCTCATCGATCCGCAGCCTCCGCGGCCGCGGGCCACCCCACCGTCTCCTCCGCCGTTAACTCCATCCTCCTCCGCTCCCTCAAGGAGCACTACCTCGAAGTCTCCAAGATGACTCCTCCTCCTGTACGCCTTGTCCTCTCACATCTCCTTTCTCTCTCCGCTTCTTTTTTTTTTCCCCTTCCATTTGTCAAACCCTCGGAAGAGGTTTTGGAAAGGTTCACTGTTGATAGGGTTTTAGCGTAAGTTTGATTAGCCTATCGTTACTGGTCTTACGAACTGCAGAAAATGTATCCTCCACCGCCATTCACGATCGTGAAAGGCGCGCTCGACGCGGACGGTCCGGTTCTCAAGCGAACTTACAACGACGAAGAGATTAGCCTTTACGTCATGCGGTTGGCGAATCTGGCTCCTGGTGGTGGTGGAGAGGATGACGGCGAAGATGACATTAATCAGTTGTTCCTTCACGTGAGTGTGGCAAAGCCTGGTCAGAAGGAGGCCTTGCATTTTCTGTGTGGGTTGTATCCGGATGCGCTGGGGATTCACTCTGTTTCGATGAGGCCGAAGCTCGAGAGCACTGGTTTTCTCGTCGTTCCGACTAAATACAATGGCCCTGTTTTCGAGTAAGTTGGTGTTGGCTCCTTTTAGTGATGGCATTTCTTGCTGTTTATGCACTTCTTGGCTCATAGAATTGTCTGA
Source organism: Lenwebbia sp. NSW1173648 (assembly GCA_029784005.1). Taxonomy (NCBI): domain Eukaryota; kingdom Viridiplantae; phylum Streptophyta; class Magnoliopsida; order Myrtales; family Myrtaceae; genus Lenwebbia; species Lenwebbia sp. NSW1173648. Next base: position 5,728,463 of record JARCGZ010000010.1, on the reverse strand, counting down.
AAGAACATTAAAATAGGATGGAGAGGTTGAAGTTTCTGATCATTTCATTATGAAGCTCGTGTATGCCTGGCAGGGGATTTTATATGCATTGGTTTCTTCAGTGTAGAAATGTGGTAAGCTAGCTATTTAGACTGAGTTGAAGCAAACATTCTTTCCGGCACCAAGGTAACTAGATTGTGAGATTCTTTGAGATTGTACCAAGACTACTAGCAACTCCACTAATTTACTATCAGAGGAGGAAATTGAGGGAATCTTGTCATTCTTCCTCAGGTGAAAGAACGAGTCTTGCCTTTCTTCCTTAGGTGAAAGAATCAGTCTGCACTACAAATTTATGATCAGATATTTTGAGGGAAATTTTAGTAGGCAGGTAATTAGGCTGTTTATGTAATGATAAGCTATGTTACATGGACACTCTCCGGAGGCCTCCGTGTCGTGTCGTGTTGGACACTCTCCGACATGCGACCAACACGTGGTCAGCGCTCCACACACGCGAGCCCAGCATCTCGACACGCCATCCCGACACGTACGGGGTCAATTTTAAGCATTCTCAATAAATTAGGGGTCAAAATATGAATGTATAATAAATATATTTAAGTAAGTCATATATCCAGCCACTCCAAAATTAATATACCCAACCAGTTCCAAAAAAATCTAATCGTGAATCCCTAATAGGAGAAGAAGAAACTTACCGTTGATATTTTTAGATATACATGATAATTTATCATGTATATATAAAAAATATACATTTAATATACAACGTGTTCCAATGTGTCGAAATTCTCTATTTTTTGAGAAATTACGTGTCGGCGTGTCGTGTCGTCTCGTGTCTCGTGTCGCGTGTCGTGTCAGTGCAACATAGATGAGTAGAACTCTAGTAGCCTCTTTGAAATCTATCTAATGATCTCTCCTATCAGGCATTGTGTCTAGGTGGGTTATGATGAATTGATGGTTCTATGACTTTAATGTTGTAAAATATTATATTGTTACATGTAAACTGATATTGTTCATTTTGAATGTGCATCTTTTGTCGTTTTATGGGAGGACATACGTATTTGATGGTGCATACATATTAGCAGAGACTCAAAATTCTTTTGGAAAATTAATGTGCAACACCCTAAAAAAAGTAGAGCTTCAGATGGGATGCAAATGCATTTTGAGCTGTTAAAAAAGATACATGGAACTTGCTAGCCGCTATCTTGTCCTAATTAGATTGATGTTGGAATATGTCGAGGGAATTTTAAAAATCATAGTATTGCACGACAAAAGGTGGCAACTCTACAGTCTCAATTTTAAAAGGGAAAAGTTATATGATAATACAGTTTGATGGTCAAAATGTGCTCAGGATTTGTTTTTGGGTGCTTTCAACCTTTCACCAATGGTTTCTATCATTTTATTCTTGTGCTGAGTTTTATGCAAGTAGTTTTTACAAATGTGCAGAGACCTTGATGAAAAGGTGAGGGACGCACTTCACAGTTACATTGAGGAACGGGGCGTGAATGAGAGTCTCTTCCCATTTCTTCAAGCATGGCTTTATGTCAAGGATCATAGGGGTCTGATGCGTTGGTTTAAATCAGTGGGTACATTTATCAGCAAAGATAAGTCTGCAAAAGATGCTTAATTTAAGTCAGTACTTCTATTGCGGAAGACATCCATAAGTGAAAATGCTGGTTTTTGCCACTTTTTCTTCCATAGCTTATTGGGGAGGATGGTCTATAGGCTGCGGCTTGGTGATTGAGCTGCTACTGTTTTGTGGTCATGTAGATTGCTCGGTGAAGTTAAGAAGTGCTAGTGGAGGGCATTTTTCAGTTGCATTTCACTTTGGCTTATTGGGAACAAGAGATACTCAGATTTGGGTACTTATTCATTAGTTCGCTTTAGAGATTTTCTGCTTGTCGATTTGAGATGAGATATGGATGTTTCTGCTGTGGCAGTTGTTATATGGGACGGGTTTGATGTACCATTTTGGTTGCAATTTTTTTATTCACCAGTTTAATGTGCCATTGTTTTGCCATCAACTAATTACTTGAAGTTTTTCCTGTTACCCATTTTGTCGAGCTGATCATGTCATTATTGGACATTCTCCGCTATCTACCAGCTCGATTTTGGTTGAAATTTAAACCTTACAATTGCCAGGATTGGGAGCTTTTCCATTCTCATTTAGGCTGCGTTTGGTGGATCGGATATAACTCTTTAACTTATATCGTATTTGGTGTTTGATGTGATGCGAAATCCGGATATGTCTGGATATATAACGGATATAATCCCACTTAGGAGGTGGGGTATACCGGGATATGGGATGGATTAAAAGTAAAAAAAGAAGAAGAACAATGTGAGTTAAAGACGGATCGATGGAGAGAAAACAAGCATGGGAGCTCCACCGTTGTTTGACGCCGTGACGCCGTCCATCAGACTTGTCGGACATCAATTTTCTGAGACCTAGAGGATTCAGCTATCAAACTGGGGCGTTAGGAATCTTCTCAGGATAACTTCAGACCCGAAAGCAGTGCCGGGCTGAACCTCGGAACTGAAAAACCACATCCCAGGTACTCCGGAAGACATTTCCACAATGACATCTGAAAGTAGATGGGAAAAACGAGCGTAATCAGATTCTAGCATCTAATAGTACTTTTTCGTTCATGGCACAAAGACACCCAAATGACTCTTTCCCTTTCTACTCGGGTATTGATAAAACCAGAGTCCTTTTGATAGAGTTGCGCGGCATTTGGAGACACATTGCTCGGATGCAAACGTTTAAAATGCAATAACTCACCTGATAACTCCATTTTACATGATCATATCTGTCTAGCAGTTCGAATTCTTTGAAACTAGCATTCTGTCCACGAATTTGTTTTCAAAGTACGCCACTCAACGTGGAAATGTACAAGTTCCCTCACAACACGTATGTAACATTGGCTTAGCTTATAGAAGCAGAAAACATAAGATAAAACAAAATGCAACAGTAATCTCCATTGCAGCACTGCTATTTATGATGGTTAACTTGAACTTGTTGTGCCGGTGCCTGGATTTGGTCTAGTGTGCTATTGGTCGAAACGACTGGGTTTTGCCGATGTGTCTGCGTCGTCTTTTGTTTTTGCAAATGTGCTTTCTGTAAAGATCTGCTCTGTAGTCATGTCATGTAAGATCGCATAGATAGAATATTTAACTGTGGAGATTTTAGGCCATTTGAAAAGTGGGGGCAAATTTTATCACCTGATTGAAAGTTTGTGGGCTTGGGGGAAAGTAGTAAAACAAGATTTAATGAAGTGGTAATTGGATTGACGTACGGTTTGTCTTAGGACGGAGTGGAGGAAAGCTATTAGCATTGTGGATAGGCAGATTTTCTATGTTCCAGACTGTCCTTTTTAGTCTTTTTTCCCTTTATATATATATATATATTTATTTATTTTTGGGTACATCGACAGCCTACCCCCAACTAGTTTGGGATAAAGGTGGTGTTGATGTTGATTGAAAGTTTGTGGCTGTTTTTGGAATTTGGCCTTTTTCCGACTATGTCAATCCATCCAAGTAAATGAGTACAAAATGGGTCTGCAAGATTTATAAATTATGATCTCTCTGCGACAATTCTGGATAAACTCTGGGCGACATTAACCTAATCTCAAGGCATCCAGGAAGATAGCCAAAAAAAGGACAAAGCTAGACATCCAGGTGGTTCCCATGCAGACAATCAGGAAAAAAAGAGATTTTTCGGAGGACCAGGTAAGAGAAGAATAAGCATCCGTTACAGATGACTCGAATACAAGAAGGCGTGTTTTGTTACAGGGTCCTTCGAAGGTTGAAGTGGATCATATGATCAATGGCAGAGGAGGTGACACTGTTCAAGACATGGTCGAGCGCATTTGCTCTAAGGGTCGTTTGGGCACTGCAGCTCAAGGGCATTCAATACGAATCCGTCTTGGAAGATATCTCCGACAAAAGCGACCTCCTTCTTCATTATAACCCAGTTTATAAAAAGGTACCGGTGCTTCTCCACAAAGGGAGACCGATCTCAGAGTCCCTGATAATTCTCGAGTACGTCGACGAGACATGGAACCAGTACCCGCTTCTCCCACAGGATCCTTATGCAAGGGCCATGGCGCGATTCTGGGCCAAGTTCGGCGACGACAAGGTAATAGATTATGTGCCGTACATCGTTGGTTTCTCTTCTGCACCATGCATGGACAACTGTTAGATCACAAGAAAGAGTCAGGTCCATTGACTTCATCAGATTAGATGGTTTTAGAGAAGTCAGAGACAAGGTTAAGATCTGAATATGTTTCCTTAGGATCTGAATGCAAACATAGCATCCAAATGGCGTTATCTCTGTAATAATCTGCTTTGGAGGGGTGGAATTTTGCAGATTATGCCATCAATATGGACTGCTTTTATAAGCGAAGGCAAAGAGCAAGAAGCAGCTCTTGCAGAGGCAAGTGAGCACCTGCAGAAGCTGGAAGTAGAGCTTAGGGGTAAGAGATTCTTCGGCGGAGACAACATCAGATATCTGGACATTGCACTTGGATGGTTGGCCAATCTACTTAGGGTCTTTCAGGAGATATCCAGCCTCAAAGTGGTTGATGGTGAGAGGTTTCCACTTCTATGTGCCTGGTTGAAGGAGTTCTCAGATGCTCCAGTAATCAAAGATTGTTGGCCAGCCCATGACAAGCTTATCCCGAAGTTCATTGCCCTTCGTCAAGCGTATCGCGCGAAGTCGTCATCAACTTGAACTATTTTCTTTTGTTGCAGGGTATTAAGACTCATGTTACTGGCAATTTTCATCACATATTCCAGCTTGCTTACTGATCTTTTGAATTTTGACTTTCCCTTCAATTATGAAATAGTTTGCTATCCCAGATGAGATATTACAACATGCAGAATAGTTTGCCCTGAGTGCATGCTAGAGATAAAATTGGTATGAATTCAGCGGACAATGGAACATTTGCCAGTTTCGGACAGGAAACAACTGAACAGTTCAAAGTGTAATTCACAAAGCAATTAGCATATATGGCTGCTGGCTAGTTGCTGTACTGACCAAAAGGTGTACAATGGCATCACATTGAGATTTCTAAGCAGTGACGACAATAGCTTGAAAATTCAAATAAAGCCTCGAAAGAAATTACGGAACTTGATTTAGTGATTAGTACGTCGAACATGACAACCATACCACATAGTTCCTACTTCCTCAAAATAAGCAAGATAACCAAGAGAAACAGAAATAACAGCTATGCAAATATTTTAGAGTCAATTGACATCATTGAACAGCAACAAAATCCTGTAACAGAAGATTGAATTTTGGAACTTAGAACATGTACAACTCCACCATCCCACCACCAAGGGGTGAAAAGGTCATATGCAGAAAAACCATTTTAACATGTTGTAAATGCGACACAAGCATATAAAAAAGGCATGATGAGCCTTCGTGTAGCAAGTTGTCGAGTCTGCAGAATAATTTTCATAACAAATATGCTGGGCAAAGATGATTTTGCAATTTGTAAAATTGTGCTTGCAACTGATAAATAATCTAATCTGTACCCAGAGGGCCGAAAGAGTTTCATCTAACAAATAGAAGCATCGACATTGTCCGATCCTGGCAACAAGCAAACGGCTTTCTATCATAGTCGCAAGGGTTCCAAACCTTAACTACAACCTTAGGAACAAAAGAAAGGCTGCTTTCGGTTGGTTTCATAAGGGGGCCGCTCACTTAAGGGGGCCGCTCACTACAAGCTATAGCTCTCAACGCTTTCTTAGATTGAACGGCAATAAGAGTTGTCGATGTTCAACCTCTAAGGCGGGTTTCCAGTGAGAAGTCAATATTGTTCGTGTCCAAAGGGGAACAACGCCCTAGCTTCTAGAGTCGCTGCTTTTCCCAGGTCGGAGAAGGGGTTGCCTTAGGTTGATATGTTCATTCAGAATCCAAGTAGCTGCATACAGGCCTCCATCAGACAATATCAACTGAATCTCGGATGCTACACTCTTTCCCAAGACCTTGGGATGTAGAACTCACTTCACAAATGGAACCCCTGAAGGGACAGTTTGGGCATATTTGTCATACTCTAGCCCGAAGAATTGTCTCAGGAAAAACTCTTCATGTGGTATCCGTGTCGTGAAGAAATGCCAAACGACTGCTGCGAATGCAAACGTAGACACAGGATTGCACAGCATTATCTGAGTCCCAACCGACCAGATGAAAAATCCGCAATATCCAGGATGACGGATAAACCGATAGATTCCGTGAGTTATCAGCTTGTGATGATCCTCATGATAGATTTTGATCAAATGCGTGAACGCCCGCCCAGCAGTTATAACCGCCATCTTCCTAATGATTTCCCCAACTACAAGCATGGCTAAGCCGAAATTGCTGATCCACCAGCATTCTTTCCAAGCTGGAAATAGAGAAACTTCAACAAAATATTCCACCAGCGAAAAGAGCATTGCAAGAAGATAATTTCGGCTGATCAAGAGGGATTTAAGAGTTACATTCGATCTCCCATGAAAGGAAACTGCAAGGATATACTCAGACCCATGAAAGAAGATAATCGACCAGAGTAATTGGGACAACTGTCTGCAAGCTGTGTAACTGTATGTCTCTGCCATTATTTGATCAACCAAGGTCAGTCTTTAAGGAAGTCCGCTGGGACCAGAGGATTCAGCTATAGGATTAGAAATCTTCTCAGATAACTTCAGACCTGAAGGCGATCCTGGGCTGAACCTCGAAACTGACAAACAACATCGAAGATCCTTCAAAAGGTATTTCAACATTAACATCTAAAAGGAGATGGGAATAACGAGTTTAAGGTTACAAAAAAAATCAGATTCTAGCATCTAATAGTAATTTTGCGTTAATGGCACAAAGACATCCAAATAACTCTTTCTTTTTCTTATTCGGATAAGTTGCTTGGCAATTGGAGACACTGCTTGGATGCAAACATTAACAACGCAATCGAATACCTGATAAGTCCATTTTATTTGGTGGTCATATCCGTCTAGCAATTCAAAGTCTTTGAAACTAGCATTATGTCCCTGAAAAATTTTCTTGGTATACCACTTAACATCTTACAACATGTATATAGAATTGGCTAGATTATAGAAAAAGAAAATATACTGCAACAGTAATCTCCCCGGTAGACAGAAGGTAACCTTGAAGTTTCACTGCATTCCAAGAGGGCATAACATTCTCTAACTTAACAACCAATAGCACACCAGACCAAATCCAAGCATCCGCGCAGCAAGTTAAAGTTAGTCATTGTAATTAGCAATGCTGCAACAGAAACTAGGATGAAAACTTCCCCTACAATATTTGGAGTTTAGCTTTAATTTTAAACACCGAGCACCGAGCCAAAACAGCATCTAAAGACGACGCAGTGCTTTCAATATCTTTAACGTAATCAAATATACTAGATTTAGCAATTAAGAGCAATTCGTGTAAGTTAGACGTGATCAAAAGCACGACCAGGCAGGATTTTTCGAGTCAAATTCAATAATCAGCGTGTCGAAATCACGCGAATCAAGTTCGTCTCGACAGTTGATAAGACTAGCAGATGTCATCAGGAAATCATACACCGCCGGAATGACAATCAAGCCACAGCCAAAGAGAACCGACGGTACGAAATCAATCCAGCTGCGGAATCTGATATTGGGTTTTAGCCATTTTCGTTATCGAGTCCGAGGGACTATCAGAAGAAGGCATGAGCGAAGCCCTCGATCAAGCAATCACAAAGCATACACACTGAGCTCATTGAAGCAAATCGGAGCGAAAAGCACGCACCTTGCCAGTGAAAGTGGGGAACTTGACATGACCAGAGCTCGAAAACGCCCTAAAAGCAGTAAGCTTCAACACGGATTCACACCAAGAAACCTTCCAAGACTCCCAAGAGAAAGAAAGGGATCGAGGCAACGGGAGCAGCAACGGAAGAGAAGGATTTCAGACTGCAGAGAGAAAATGGAAACTTTGCAAGTCGCAGAGGAAACCGGAAGAACCGGTAGCAGGTTAAAATGTTCTCAAGACTCAAAGAGTGCAGAGCAGTAGAGTGTAGTTGAATTTCTTTACTCTAGTGTTGTTGTTGTTGTTGTTGTTATTATTACCGCTTCTTTTGGGTTTTGTAATAATAAAAACGAAGTCACAGCTGGCTTTAGATATTAATTGATTCTCAAGAGAGTTCTGCTTGGAGGAAATTTTTGGCAATGTACTTTTTCAATTTCGATAATCCTACGTAATACTTGATGTGTAGTCACAATGAAACCGTCGCTTGACGGTACCGTCCTCTAAGCATTTCTCTTTTCAAAAGCCTGAGGCTGCCAATACTCACACAGTGGTAACTCACAGAGCTTCAATTGAGCATTCGAAGATAGACAAAAGCTAAAATCTTTCCGCTTCGGTTTATCTTGCCCAGTTTAAAATTAACACATTTGTTTTTTTCTTTTTCTTCTTTTTTGCGTTTCGTTTGTTTGCACGCATATTTTATCGGCAAAAACCTTGTCCATGCTTCTTATCCGGATGCTATTTATGTTCGATTTTCTTTATCCTTATGCTCTATCGATGAATATGTGATCTATTTGGGGTTTCATTTGGTAGCTACACTGCTAAAGTTCGTAGTAGAAGTGGTTGATCTGTGAATTGACTATTCCAGATTATAGACGTGATTCGAAAAGTCGAGGTCCTCTTTCTTTATTTTATTTTTTTGATCTTCTATGTATTTATTTGATTTGATGCGTGAAGTGTATTGATGCTAAATGTGTCAAAATGGGTCGAAAGATCGAATATTTTAACTTGTATATAGTGATTTTGGGTCGTACATGGGTTGTTGATGGGTTTGAAGTATAATCCACTTGCAAGTTGCAACCATGTATGGACCGGAGGTTGTACAGTCTGAGGTTGTTTCTTCTTCTTCTTCTTCTTTTTTTAAATTTTCTTTCTTTGACTTGTTTGCAAAAGCACCAAGTTGGCCCAGTCACGAGCAAGCCTCGTGCATTTGATGTCTGTCCTTCATTATAATATAAACAATATATATATACTAAATTTATCTTTTGCAATTTTCAATTGCTCATTAAATTAATTTATATTTTGTAATTCTCAATTTATCATTACGAAATACACCCGCAGGAAAATAAGTCTTACTTTATTCATTTTTTCTTTCTCCCGGGGTAAAGAATTTACGACAAGATATCTTCGATACGTCCGGTTGAACCTGGAGGACTTCAAATATTTTGACCTGAAAATAAAAAAAAAATGCTGCAAAAATCCTCTTTATAAACTCATCTGCCACATCTACAACAATGAAAAAGAACATAATGGACAAATAGATTATCAATATAAAAATATACTTTGCGTTGCATACTTAATTTCAAACTTATACTAGAGTCAGAGATCTCAAGTTCGATTCATCGTGTCATTTTCTTTGTCTCTTTACTGAGCACGGGAGTCGAACCCCGTACTTATGATACAAGCATCTTCACCCCCAAATTCCTTTATCAGTAAAGCCGCATACATATTATCTTCGTCATTTTCACTTGTTTAATAATTGCGTTTTCATTATACGTAATGGGTTTTAAAAAAAAATTTGCTCAAGAGTTTAGATTACTCAATTGATGAGGGCGGTGATCGTGGACATTGGTGGCGAGGAGGAGAGAGTTTTGTAGGGGGCTTTGGGGGTGAAGAATAGACGAAGATGAAGAGCAACACGAGGTGACGAAGAAGAAGAAGAAGAATAATGATGATTATGCTTTGTAGGGATGGGTGCCATACATAAGATCCCTCACCAACTTGGCCAGTCTGATCATGGAGTCGTCCATTCTTCACAAGCAACAATTTAAGAATAAACATTGCTAAGTAGGAGAGTCTGGAGTCAAATCGGGTATGAGTCGCTAAAATTGTATTGAACGTAAAAATGGGTTAAGTGTGTCAATTTGGGTCGGACATTCTTGACTTGATCCGACCTGCCCATTTTTTTTGGGTCGAACCGACCCGCCCATTTCACGGGCCTCATTGATGCCATTACAATTCTTTGCCATGCCATGATTGCCATGTTTTTCTTTTCTTTTTTTTGGTCGAAATACTAAGACTTTCATTCCTACGTTCGGTAGGTCACATTCAGTTGAGTTGGTGATTTTGACATGTTTGTTCTTTGTTCAATGAAATAATGGGGCTTGGTTTGATGGGATTAGTGGGTGCATCTGAATTGGCATCTCACCTGCTAGGCCTTCATTTACTGAATAACAAATTGCTACTTTATTATTATTGTCATTACTATTATCAAAGACAGCTAATGTATTGTCAACAGTCAACAGACCGACTATACATGTGCGTCCATTTTCAAGGTGGAATCGAGGAAAAACTGTAGGTTTTCCCCTATTTCATACGATCGCACTAAGCTCTATAAAAATCTGTATTCAACTGCAGAAAACTCAGATGAGCTCAAACACACATAACACAGACAGAGAGACAGGGAGAGATATGGCGGCATTGAAGTTGACTGAGGCCGAGAGCTTCTGGGAAGAACTGATGGAGAGGGACAAGGAACTACTGCTTTCAGTTGACAAACTTGCGGACCGTAAGGACACCAACACCGTCGAATTCCAGAGAGCCATTTCAGCCGCAGGTCCCGTGCTGGTGGCGATGAAGGGCGAGCCCGTGTATCTCGCGTCCCAGATGGCGGAACATCTCAAATGCACTCATGCGAGGTGGTTCCATGCCTTTTCATCTTCGCTATACATGGACGACACTCTCTTCCAAGAAGAAGTCTTGTGGGAAGTTTCTTCATCCCAGCTCTCTCTCGGCCACAGCGTGCTCGCCGACACGGTCCTACTCAGCCGACAACAAGTTGACCGGTTGCTGGAGTTGTCCGATTCTAGGGCGCCTTACTCGTTATCATCGAAACCAGGTCGTCACGGGGTGATCCGGAACCGAGCGCGACAGAATCGGGGCATATGCCGGAGATAGGCCCTCCTAGTGACAGGATTGACGTTCCTGTGCTCATCATCGACACCTTTGATCGTCGCGAGGGCTCATTAGACATCTCTTATCACTCAAAGGACAAGGTTGTGCTAGAATTTATCTTGTTGTGCATGGATATCAAAGTCAGATGCGAAAAGGAAGTTGCAAATCAGAGCCTCGAATTGGGGAAATCGCAGCTTCGACATTTCAGCCATCCTCATATGCTAACGCTGCAGGAATGGATCGGCGAGATAGAGGTCGAGTGTTGCGTTTGCTCTGCATCGATATCGGGCCTTTACTACGCTTGTCCCAGCTGCAAATTCTTTGCGCATAGATACTGCGCCGAGTTGCCGCAGTATGTGGAAGCCTCATTCCACAGGCATCCTCTCCGACTTGTTGTCCTTTCCAATGAGAGCAAGAAATCTTTCACTCTTAGCGAATTGATCTCATTTCCTGACAAAATAGATCCGTTCCACCGCTCGTCGTCGACAAGAAGCCTGCCATCCTTAGACAGTAGTTACTGGTCTAAAAGCAGGACAGAATCTCTTCTAAGTTGCATCATCTGCAACGGAGCAGGCGAACGACCCTTCTACAGATGCTGGCAGTGCTATGACTACTTTGTTCACTACGAATGCGCCATGGCAGCAACAGCTGACATTGATCACAGTTGCCACATCCACCCTCTTAAACTTTGGACCTTCGATTTCTCCCGAGAGGATCATGTATTTACCTGCTATGCTTGTGGTGCTAAAGGAAGTGCCATCTCCTACAGCTGCGCGGACTGTAACTTTCATTTTCATCCTAAATGCGTCTTGACGTTACCGCTTTCTGTCCAGCATAAGCGTCACGAGCACCCCCTCGTTCTAAGCTCACCCCCCAAAGATTTCTCCAACGAGTACTACTGTGAGGTGTGCGAAACACGGAGACACCCCGATTATTGGATCTACTACTGTCGGCCGTGCGAGTATGAAGCTCACTTGAGCTGCGCAAATCCCGACATCCCTCCGTATTCCATGCCAAAAGATGAAGAACTGCCCGGAGAATCTGATGACGCCTCAACCAGACGGCCTGAAGCACGGGATAGTAAGAAAAAAATCAGATTTCCGTGGCCTATCTTTCCTACTCAATCATCACCCCAAGTTGGGCACCAAGAATTACTAGACATGGTTGCTGCATCACCTGATACAGAAGGTATAGACAATCATATTGGCAGCAAATTTTTAATCTGCAACTTAAAGGCAACAATGAAAATTGATGCAATGTTGCAATCTGTAGAGATGTTAAGACTCCTATCAGAACCGACTCCCTCTGTTGCAATCTGTTTAGTGCCTTCCTTTTCTCCCCCTCATTCTGATGGACTTTCAGATCAGAGCTCTCCTGGCTGTAGAATTGCGACGTACAAGGATTAATTAGGCCAGGTCTACATTTCGTTGATGTCATGTCAATACCATGCTAAGATGAATGTGCATGAATATGCAGATGGCGAGGGCGAGATGGAGCAAAGGAAATGTGCTCATGATCTTGTCTTGCATAACCGATACGAGGAGAACTTGGCTGCGCTGATCATTGCAGTGAAGGGCCATCCGTGCACAGGCCGGAACACCGTGGCCCAGTTACTTGCTAAAGCTCTCAAATGTACTCTAATCGCGCACGACGGTGTCCGTGAATGCGTCTTGAGAGCTCAAGAGGGCCTCTCTGAGCCTGAATGCCTATCGCCCGAGCCACTCAGCGAACTAACCTACAAAGTCTTATGGGGCGTGGCTGAGACCCAATTGAAAAGAAATCATCACGTCGTCGTTGATTTGCCATTATCTCGCAGAGACCATTTTGATCAACTCCTAATTTTGGCAGAATCAACGGAGGCGATCGTCGTTATCGTCGAGTGTGCACCACAAGATCATGTTGGATCGCAACGTTTGCTCGATAAATGCCAAGTTGCAGGTGGCGACGATGGGGCGTCCTCCTCGTATAAGCCATCTTCAGGTGAAGATTCTGAAGTGGTATTTGAACAGCTTGAGTACGAAGACTGCGATGCCAGCGGTGTTCAGGTTCCTAAGCTCATGGTCGACACAGCATCGATTAACGGACTCGAGGAGCAAATCGAGTCTGCAAAGAAGTTGGTAATATCATGCTTGTACGACAAGTTTAAGGACGAATCGGTGCTAGAAGATTATTACCCCCACTCCCAGTGTGTTCATTGTCGCACGGCATTCATTCGCAGTCGGGTTTCCGGTTTGCCTACCGGGTTCAAGCACGAAATCGATCAGCATGAACTGCGCCTTGTAACACACGAGACACCGTGCGCTTATGGAACTTGCATTGGCTACTCCTGCAACGCCTGTGCGAGGCTCGGCGAGAATTTCCACTATTACTGCTACACTTGTAGACTCATGTTTCATCCAAAGTGTGTGCTAGAGTTGCCTCTCACGGTCGAACACGAATGTCATTGGCACGCTCTTGCTCTGAGGACGTCTCTGAAAGATGATACGTATCAGTACTACTGCGACGTGTGCGAGGAACAGAGAGGGGTGGACGATTGGATTTACTATTGTGAGAGTTGTGATTACCAAGCTCATGTTACTTGCGTTATCGACCCTCAGTTTTTCGATGACGGGCAATTCAAGGAGTCCGAAGGGTACAGGTCTAGAGGCATAATATGTCCCCTATTGGAAAAATTTGATTTGATAGAGCAATAGTTTATAGGTTTTTGATGCATGACGGCGATTGTTGTCCTTAAGGTATTACTTGCCCCTAATATTGTTGCTGCTGGGTTTAAAACAAATATACCTCCAGGATATGCACCAAAATCACAGAGAAACTAGTTTAGCAATGACTCAATTTCCCCCGTGGAATTTCACCTTGAATGCGTTGCTTAATGTTGTGAAGAAGGAGAGTAATGAAGAAGAGAAAGTTCTTGTTCTTGTTGTTTTGAACTGTTAGGATCGAATACAAACAACCAATCAACACATCTCTTGGGAACAGATATCTTATCGGAACATCGTTACTTTTCACGATCAACCATCGCTACGTTTCACAAAATGATTTTTTTTGCAGCCAGTACTTATCGCAATTCAAAGAACTCCAAATCAGCACATGATGACAGACAAAGGCTTAAGTCTCCACGCTTCATGTTCGGTTCGCCACTTCTCTACTTTCATCGGCATTACAGTCTATTCGTCCGGGAGATACACAGCTATAATTCGCGGTTAAATGGGTAACTTTTTCTGTGGAGTGGTTAAGAGGTAGTAGCTGTTGATCGTGAATCTATTAACCGGAGAATAGACTGTGATTCGGGAAGTCCGGGTCGTCTTCTCTTCTCCATCTGAGTGATTTGCTGTTTATTTTTCTGATTTGATGTGGAGGGGGCATTGATGCCTTCGCTATTTTCGGCAGATCACACATGGTTTAGTTGGTGGTTTTAGCCTTGTTTGTTCATTCAAGAAACAAACAATTCGGTCTTGGGTTTATGCGATTGTGGGATGCATGTGCACATTGTTTGGCCCCCCTTGTGGCCAAAGCACTTGTTTTGTTCTTGTTTAATAAACACAGTTAGGTGGACTCTTGTGTAATGGATGGGTTAGAATCTCTGCATTCGGTCCGGAAACAAAAGCGGAAAAGGACGAAACTCTAATGTCTGAGTTCAGATCCACCTACCATCATGCAATAATGGAGTGAATAAATGAAGAAATTATAGAGGATGCTTCCGATTATGGTGCTTTTTAATTCACAAATAGAACCGATCACATGTTGTCAGGACATTGTGACACACTGGATTTAACTCGTGAGTATCAGGAGGTCAACATCCTGGTAGTGTTCCCACCTCACGAGTTAATATAAGTTTTCAGGAATAAATACAACACAAGTGCCATAACTTTCGTACGGTGCTTACTTGAGTGCCGTAATTTTTTTTTTCAACCACTAAAATGCCATAACTTCTAAAAACCGTACACTTACTTAAGTGCCATAACTTTCAATTGATCACTTTAAGTGTCATTTTTTTAAAGCGTTTACCTAAGTGCCGTAAATCCGACGTGACATAACACTTATGGTGAAAGTTTTTAAAAAAGTTATGGCACTCAAGTGACTGATCGAAAAGTTATATGGCATTCAAGTGATCGAAAAAAAAGTTATAGTACTTAAGTGAGCACCGTACATAAGTTATGGTACTTAAGTGATCGAAAAAAAGTTTTGATATTCAAGTGAGTGCCGTACGAAAGTTATGGTACTTATGCTATCCTTATCCCCACGTTCACACACACACATATTCCAGAATTGTTCCCTATTTTTGCCCCCATCGCCATCCTAAAAGTCTGCCAAATGCTGCTTCTTGTTTAGGCCCACATGCCCTGGCAATCACTCTTCGCTCTCGTCGAATCAAGTATTACAGAAATCGTAAAGGATTTATGTATTTCAAAATGCTGATTAAACCATCTATGCATAAATGAAAGTTTATTGTGGTTGACTAGTTACGTCGGGAGAAGGACACTAGAAGTGCCAAAAGATATGTACGACCCATCACTTTAAGTGCCAAATCTGAAAAAAAAAAATGGTCACTTAAGTGCCTCCAACGAGAAATTCCGGCTAAAATAATACTCGGCTTATCTAATTAAATTTTCTATATGGATTATATTTAAAAAAAAAATTCCTCCACGTGGCCTTGCAAATCCTATAGGGCGTCGTTTCATTCAACGACGCCCGTCCTCTCACCATCGCATCGCTCGGTCGCGAGAGAGAAAAACTGCGAGGAGGGGCGTCGTTCTTGAAGGGGGCTCAATCGAGGGGGTTGAAGAACAGAAGATTCTAGTGAAAAAAACGAAAAGAGAGGACACATGCAGATTCGAGGGCTCTCGGAGAACGGCTGAATATTCCTCGATTGCCCGTGGAAGTGTTTCCATCGGGATCGCCGTCGGTCCGCACCGTAAATCGAGTTCGCTGGCAGCCAGTCATCACTACTAGCTCCAGTTCTCGAAGAGCACAAAACCTGTTCTATTTACTCAGCTTCGTGATTGAAATTCCCCAAGTGACAGATCGTTTGGTTCATCCATTTACTGTGATTCTGGCCGTAGGCGTTAATCAAAATCTTCGTTCCCGACCTAGCTGCCGATTGCAGCTCCTCCATAGCTCACAGACAGGTAATGTTCATTCCCTGTTTCGCTTTGTTTTGAATGAAGTATAATACCAAGTCGCATAAATACTCCTTATGTGTAAATAATCAAGATGCCAGAGTTTTCCTTGAAGGGTTTGTAATGGTATTGTTGTTCTTGTATTGATTTCGGATAAAAGAGTGCTTTCGATTCCATGGCTAGGTTCAACATTCACTACACTTACAAACTGTTTGTTGAAAAGCATCTGAAACGTTTTTGAGAAATAGGCCTTAATATCAATCCACCATCGAGCATGCCGATGTGTATTGTATGTTGATGCTTGTGTTGTAGTCATCAAGGGCCTGTATGACAACGATTCTAATCTGAAAAAGTGATTCTGAGTAGAATTGATTTTTTTTCTAATTCTGTTCCCTAGATGAGTTTTAAAGAATCAGAGTGTGTTTGGTCACTGCACAAAATTTTTGTTCTTGGAACAGAAACACGTTTGGTAACTGCACAAAATTTTTGTTCCCAGAAATAATTTCTCTTCTCAATTTTTGTCATTTAAGTCAAATAATTACGTAGTTAATTGTGAAATTTCATCATACATTTCGAATTAATTGAAGATTAATTCATATTGATTCTCTTATATAACATATTGCATATTGCATATAACATTTTTTCGCGCTATTCCGTCTAATTGCCGTGTCATAACGAGTCATTTTAAGCTTAAAAAAAGGAGAGACCATGTTGAGTTAGTGTGTGATTTTAGATTAGCTCGGTCCCTCCTAGGCCTATAACAAATCGCAACGAGGGAATATCGAATTCGATCTTAGTGTGATCGGTGGCATGTGTATGCGTACATGCAAATGGAGTCGCCAGACTCGCCACCAGTCTTTGAGGAAAGTAGATAGGAAACCTTATCGAGCGGTTGGAAGAAACCGTTCGATTCTATGTAACCAGAGAAATCTATGGTCCGGGGACTTGGTTACGTTGGTGTTTCCACCGACGCCCTTTCTGTACTGAAGTTGAGTATTTTCTAAATGTATTTCATGCAAATTTTCAATTCATTTTTAAACCTATGAAGTAAGCCCATGCTAAGTGGTCACGCATGTTGTTTTTGTCTTTTTCCAAATTTTCTAAAACTAGACTAAGTTTAAGGTACCTAAATCTAGGTAAATCACAACTAATGAAATCAAGTGCCCAATCAAGAAATCATGGAATGGATAAATCGCATCATAAAACCGTAATGAAGGTCCAAGGGCTTAGATAAATGTGGTTCAGGTTTAATTTCAAAGGTGTTCATGATTTACCTAAAAAAAAAAAATCTATGAAATCTAGGCCCAAATTTATGAAAATGAGGTCAAACTAGACTAATCTGAGCTTCTTCTAGTTTTAGGGATTTTCTGATTTTTTTTTATTTTTTAGAATTTTTTCCAATTTTTTTTTTAAATTTTTTTTAATTTTTTTAATTTTTAATTTTTTTTATCATCTTATATATTTTTCTAGAAAATGAGACCTCATTTTCTTTAACTCGAGGGAAAAGTGATGAGAGAACTGAAAGTGAAAAGTGAGAGATGTGAGACTTCAAACTGTTTTGTGATTCGTAAAATTGATTCTTTTTTCCAGAATTAACTTTTTTCGAGTTCTTATTTTTGCTCCAAAACTGTTTCCGGGAACAGAATCAGAATCAGAATCATTTATGTTACCAAACATGATTCTTATCCTTTTTTGTTCTGGGAAACAGAATCAGAGAACCAGAATTATTGCCATGCAGGCCCTAAGCAGAATTTCTTTCGTAATGATCATGTTAGGGTTTTAATTTGAGAATTTGCTTTGATTTCGCGATTTCGCATTCTTATTTTGGGCCAAACCTTCTACACATGTTGTTTAGGGATTATATTGCTGGCCATGCACGCCGTGGGATTTCCGACGACTGAGATCGGAGTTGGCACTCAAGTGATGGTTTTCTTTTTTTTTAAAAGCGGCATTTAAGTGACCCAAAAGAAACTTTTAACACTAAAGTGAACAACGTACATAACTTTTGGTACTTCTGTCCTTTTTCCCAGTTAGGCCTTTCTCTGCCTGAGTTGGGCATAACACATCCATTTGTTTCGCTGAAATTAAATGATTTGGTCGACATTTCCCTCACAAATAATTGTTTGTATAGCTTAGAAAAGTTAGAAAATGAAACATGTTTCATCATCAACAACATCCCAAACCTAAAATTTTTCGCTTGGAATGAAAATAATTTTCGCTCGTTCATTTTATATATTTTTATTCAATAATTTTTGCAAGTAATATATGTGATTAGTTTTAGGAAAATATTTCTAGATCAATAATTCTTCTGAGACACAAATATACCTTTCTGTATGCTTCTTACCCCGTGCCGGAATCAAGACAGTCTTTCATGAATTCGATTAGATCAAGGCATGCATTTACGGTCATTTCTTGCGCTGTTGAATTGCCAAAAAGAATTGGCATCTCACTAGGCAGGCAGTCAATCTGAAACTCAAGTCATTCGTCGTTAAGGTTGTGTTTATTTCATTGAAAACTTCTTATCATTGGAAAATATTTTCAAGAAATCTAATTTCAGAGAAAGCAAATTATTTTCCGGTGTCTGATTGTGCTGAAAACAAATTAGAAAAATCGATTTCATGGTACTTGATAATAAGTGAATCTACTAAATTCGGCTTGTACCGTTAAAAATGACATGTAATAACTAACAAGTTGGAATCAACATCTTCTTTATTTATTTTGTAGTCCATCAAAATAACGAGAATTACAAAGAAATCATTTCATATTCCTAAAATAGTATACATGATCGTGTTTTTTTGGGAATGTATAAGAACATAAGATTTAATGTAGTATATTCAGGTGATGGTACATAATGTTTATGCAAAAAGCAGAGGAGACTTAACAAAAAAAAGAAAAGAACTAATGAGATCGAGAGCCACGAAGATAGGGGAAATGATTTTCCTCTTGCTAGAAGAGAAATCGTTTTTTCCAATTTAAGCTCGTTGTTTTCGGTGCGTGAAAAACGTTTTCCATCGATCAAATAGTTTTCCTTCATCGAGACGATGGAAAGTCCGAAAACAATTTCTCAGAAATGATTTTTCATCAATTTCTCCGAAAAACAATTTCTCAGTACGCCATTTAAGTTCAATTTTATTAATTAGTATTATTATTGGCGACTACGCGATCTATTTAGAGTTTCATCCAGGAGCTACACTGCTAGAATTCGCGATTAGATGGGTAAATTTTTTCGTGGAATGGTTAGGAGGTAGTACTGGTTTATTGCGAAACATCTCTTGATTGGAGGACATACTTGATTTGGGAGGCCAACCTTGGTAAAGTCGAGGCCATGCGAGTCAACAATCTTGTAATCCTGTCAACTAAACGAGAATCAACCTTAAAATCAAGTAAAACACTACTTTAACTAATAACTCGACTAGACTATGCTTATTCGTTGACCAATTGACTCCTACGCAACAATGAAAGGCTCGCCACAGCGCACATTCACTGCTGCCCGCTACGCAAAGCTTGCTCGTCGGACTTGTTCACACCACAACTCTCTCCATCTAACCCAGATTCCAGCAAAAATCTACTGTCAAACAAAAGCCATTTCGAGATGCATAGATATCTTAAGCTTCGCCGACTCTGAATACAGCTGAAGATGGGCCAAGATCGTCGTTAAAACAGGAAATTCTCTACCGTTCCAATACGCGCGAGTAACTTCGGAAATTCATTTCGGGCAAACCGTAACACCCTAAACCATCAATCTCCATAATTTCTCAGCTTAACAACTCTTAAATTTCACTCACCAGCTCAGAATTCACAAGGATCTGAAGTTAGGGCTCGGTTTTGAAAGTTTCTCCAAGTAGATGACCGAATGGCTTAAATCTTTACAGGGTGTCGCGAAACGAGATTAATCCAGCTTGCCGAGGCCCCGGTGGCGCGTGCCCCTTTTCCTGTTCGTGTCCCTCTCTCCCTCTCTCCTTTTTCTCTTTTCGTGACGGCTTTTCACTCTCAGCCTCAGGTCATCATTCATCACTGAATAAAATATTGCAACTTGTTAATCAGCGACAACTAATTTTTTATCAACAGTCCCGACTATACATGTCCGTCCATATTCGAGGTGGAATCGGCGAAAATTATGGCTTTTTGTTTTTATCTTTCAAGTGATTACAATGAAAACTCTATACAGATGTACATTCAATAGAAGAAAACTCAGATGAGCTGAAACCCACATACAGAGACGGAGATAGATATGGAGGCGTTGAAGTTGACCGATGCCGGGAGCTTCTGGGAAGAACTGATGCGCAGAGACAAGAACCTAGTGTTTGCTGTTGATGAACGCGGTGGAGGCATGCCCCCTGAACTCGGCCTTAAATTCGAGAACGCGATTTCAGCAGCAGGTCCAGTGCTGGTGGCAATGAAGGGTGCGACCTGGGGTGTTGCTCCCCGATTAGCCCGAGAGCTCAGATGCACTCACGTGAGGTACGATGATGTCTGTTCATCCGCACCAAACATGGATGACCTCCTGTTTCTTCAGCAAGAAGTTCTATGGGAAGTGTCTTCATCCCAACTCTCTCTCGGTCACAGCGTTATCGCCCATAGCCCCCGACTCGGCCGACAACAAGTTGATCGGTTGCTGGATTTGGCCGACTCTAGGGGTGCCTTACTCGTTATCATCGACTGTAGTGATCTGGATCCGAGCGTGACGGAGTCGGGGCATATGCCAGAGATAGGCCCTCCCTCTCCCAGTGACAGGAGCGACGTTCCTGTGCTTGTCATCAAGACCTTTGATCCACCTTATCCATTCTTCATGCCCATACACGATTTGGACGAGATCGTGCTAGAGTTCATCGTGTTGTGCATGGATATCAAATCCAGATGCCAAAAAGAAGTCGCAAATGAGAGCCTTGAACCGGGGAAATTGCAGCTTCGGCATTTCAGCCATCCTCATCTGTTAACGCTGCAGGAATGCATCGGCAAGATAGAGGCTGATTGTTGTGTTTGCTCCACCGCGATATCGGGCCTTTACTACACTTGTCCAAGCTGCAAATTCTTCGTGCATAGATCTTGTGCCGAGTTGCCGCAGTATGTGGAGGCCTCATTGCATGCGCATCCTCTCCGACTTGTTGTCCTATGCAATGAGAGAGAGAATTCTTTCAAATTTCTAGGCGAATTTGCTTACAAATTCGATGACTTGCCGTCGATAAGAAACCCCTCACCCTCAGACAGTAGCTGCATCATCTGCAACAGAGCAGGCGAACGACCCTTCTACAGATGTTGGCAGTGCTACGACTACTTCATTCACTATGAATGCGCCATGTCCACAGCAGGCGACATCGATCACAGTTGCCACGTCCATACTCTTAAACTTCGAACCTTCAATTACTCCCGAGTGTATTATAAATTTACCTGCTATGCTTGTGGTGCTGAAGGATGTTCTATCTCCTACAACTGTGCGGACTGCCACTTTCATTTTCATCTTAAATGCGTCTTGAAGATACCGCTTTCTGTCCAGCATAAGCGTCATGAGCACCCCCTCATTCTAAGCTCGCCCCCCAAAGATGAAACCAACGAGTACTATTGTGAGGTGTGTGAAACAAGGAGACACCCCGACTATTGGATCTATTACTGTCGGCCGTGTGAGTATGAAGCTCACTTGAGCTGTGCAAATCCCGACATCCCTCCGTATTCCATTACAGAAGATGGAGAACTGCCCGGAGAGTGCATTTCCGAAATATCTGATGACTTGCCTCAAGTAATTTATAGTAGAACTAGAAGTAGAACCAGAAGCAGAAGCAGAAGCAGAAGTAGAAGCAGTACAAGCAGAAGCAGAAGAACAAGTTTGTCGCCTATCTCTGCTACTCGATCATCATCCCTAAATGGGCACCAAGTAGTACGAGACGAGGAGGCTGCATCAACTGATGATCAAGGTATAGACAATTATCCCTTTAGCTTCATTCATGACAGTTGGAACATACAAGATTTAGGCAATTGGGGGTGACACAATATAGGGGATTCTTATATTGGTAGCAGATTTTAATCTGTGACGTAGAAATGGAACTTTGCCGGTGATTGGATGTGGTTATTCATGTTATTGGTCAGCCTCAAACAAACTTACTCACAAGATTAAGTATAAGTTAGCTAGATTCACGTCTAGGTGACTCAGCAGAGGATTTTGCATTCATGATCGTGATTGCGATATCCGAACATGTAACAGCTCGAGCCCAGTTTCATGCTTGTACAAACAACGTGAAGGAGTGCAAAGAAACAATTGATGCGATGTTGCAATCAGTAGATGTGTTAAGACTCCGATCAGAACCTGACTCCTCCGTCGCATTCTATTCAGTGCCTTCTTTTTCTCCCCCTCATTGTGATGGTCTAGATCAGAGAATTCCTGGCTTTAGAATTGCCACGCACTAGATTTAATTAGGTCACCTCTACATTTCGTTGCTGTCATGTGAATGCCTTATTAACACTAACATGCACGAAATATACAGATGGCAAGTGCAAAATGGCGCGACGGATATGTGTCCATCAACGTATCTTGGATAACCAATACCAGGAGAACTTGGCTGCGCTGATCATTGCAGTGAAGGGCCATCCGTGCACAGGCAGGAGCACCGTGGCTCAGTTACTTGCTCAAGCTCTCAAATGTACTCTAATCACGTATGATCATGTCCGTGAATGCATCTCGAGAGCTCAAAAGGGCCTCTCTCAGCCTCAATGCCCATCCACCGAGCCACTCAGTGAACTATCCTACCAAGTTCTATGGCGCATGGCTAAGACCCAATTGGAAAGAAACCATCATGTCGTCATTGATTTGCCATTATCTCGCAGAGTTCATCTTGATCAACTTCTAAGTTTGGCAAAATCAGCGGATGCAATCGTCATTATAGTTGAATGTGGACCACAGGATCATATTGAATTACAGCGTTCGTTCGAGAAATGCCAAGTTGCAGGTGGCGATGATGGGGTGTCCTCCTCGCATAAGCCATCTTCAGGTAAAGATGTTGAAGTGCCATCTGAACAACTTGAGTATGAAGACTCTGATGCCAGGGGTGTTCTGGTTCCTAAGCTCATGGTCGACACGACATCAGTTAATGGACTTGAGGAACAAATTGAGTCTGTAAAGAAGTTGATAATATCATGCTTGCATGACAAGTTTAATTTCGAAAGGGTGCTGGAAGATATTGACATCGTATTATCTGAGTGTGTTCAATGTCGCGAGGCATTCATTCGCAGAAAGTCTGCCGGTTTGCCTACCAGCTTCAAGCACGAAGCTGATCAGCACGAGCTGCGCCTCCAGACGTCCGAGAGATTATTCGCATATGGATCGAATTTTCGCTTCCCCTGCAATGCCTGTACGAGGTTCGGCGACAATATCTACTATTACTGCGACCCTTGTGGCCTCAGATTTCATCCAAAGTGCGTGCTAGAGTTGCCTCTCATGGTCCAGCACGAACGTGATGAGCACGCTCTTGCTTTGTCGCCATCTGTGAAAGATGATACATATCAATACTACTGCGACGTGTGTGAGGAACGGAGAGGGGCTGATGATTGGATTTATTATTGTGAGGGTTGTGATTACCAAGCTCATGTTACTTGCGTGATCGACCCACAATTTTTTCATCGGTGACAACTAATTTTTCATCAACAGTCCCGGCTATTCATGTCCCTCCATATTCAATGCAGAATCAGGGAACAGCATGTCTTTTTTTTTTCTTTCACATGATCACGCTCGAAAGCGCTATAAAGCTGTATATTCAACTGAACAAAACTCAGATGAGCTCAAGCACGCAGATACAGAGAGATTGAAGTTGACTGGGGCGGAGAGCTTCTGGGAAGAACTGATGGAGAGAGACGAGAAACTTCTGCTTTCAGTTGATGAATGCGCAGGGGGATGTGGATACACCAACAGCAAGCGATTTCAGCTGAAGGTCCAGTGCTGGTGATGACGACGGGCTATTCATGGTTCGCATCGAAAATAGCCAAGGATCTCAAATGCACTCACTCGAGGTATGATGATATTCGTTCATCCACACCAAACATGGATGACATGTTTCTTCACCAAGAGGTTTTATGGGAATATCTTCGTCCCAATTCTCTCTTGGCCACAGACTAATCGTTCACAGCCCCCGACTCAGCGGACAACAAGTTGATTGGTTGCTGGAGTTGGCCGATTCTAGGGGCACCTTACTCATGATCTTCCGTGGTGGGAGATCACAGGGTGATCCGCATCCAAGCGTCACCGAGTCGGGGCATATGCCAGAACTAGTACCTCCTGGTGACATGAGCGACGTTGCTGCTCATCATTAATACCTTGGATTGTGGTACGAGCGGAAACCCTACATACTCATTGGACGACATTGTGCGAGAATTTATCTTGTGGTGCATGGATATTAAAGTCAGATGCAAAAGAGAAGTCACAGATCAGAGCCCGGAATCGGGGAAATCGCAGCTTCGGCATTTCAGCCATCCCCATCTGCTAACGCTGCAGGAATGTATCAGCGAGATAGAGGCCGATTGCTGGGTTTATTCGGCATTGATATCGGGCCTCTACTACACTTGTCTCAGCTGCAAATTCTTCGCGCATAGATCTGGTGCCCAGTTGCCGCAGTATGTGGAAGCCTCATTCCACGAGCATCCTCTCCGACTTCTTGTCCTCTCCAATGAGAGTGAGAAATCTTTCACACGGGGCGGATTCCCTGACAAAATAGATCCGTTCCACCGCCCGTCATTGACAAGAAGCCTTTCATTCTCAGACAGTGGTTCCTCGTCTGAAAGCAGGGCAAAATCTCTTGTATGTTGCATCATCTGTGATGGACCTGGCGAGCGACCCTTCTACAGATGTTGGCTGTGCTACGACTACTTTGTTCACTACGATTGCGCCATGTCAGCAACAGGTGTCATCGACCACAGTTGCCACGTCCACCCTCTTAAACTTTGGACCTTCATTTTATCCCGAGAGGACTATGTATTTTCCTGCTATGCTTGTGGTGGTAAGGGAAGTGCTGTCTCCTACCGATGCGTCTATCCATCACAGCAACAGGCGAACTGGATTTTTGGTTCGGTTCATATTCAGTTCAGGCCGAGGTTTGATTTGGTTCAAGTTTACATCTTAATGGTTCGGTTCAAGTTTATATCTTAATGGTTCGGTTCGGTTCGGTTTTTTTAGAAAACAGAACCGAACTGAACCATTGACACCCCTAGTACAGATGCGCGGACTGCAAGTTTAATTTTCATCTCAAATGAGTCTTGAAGTTACCGCTTTCTGTCCAGCATAAGCATCACGAGCACCCCCTCGTTCTAAGCTCGCCCCCCAAAGATTTCACCAACGAGTACTATTGTGAGTTGTGCGAAACAAGGAGACACCCCGACTATTGGATCTATTACTGTCGGCCTTGTGAGTATGAAGCTCACTTGAGCTGCGCAAATCCCGACATCTCTCCGTATTCCATGCCAAATGATGAAGAACTGCCTGGAGAATCTGATGACACTTCATCCAGATCGCCTGAAGTATGGTCTTGTAAAAGTAGAAGCAGAAGTTTGTCGCCTATCTCTGCTACTCGGTCATCATCCCCAGCATCAACTGATACAGAAGGTATAGACAATTACCCACTTAGCTTCATTAATGACAATTGGAATAGAATACCCCATTTAGGCAAAATTGGCGGTGAAGGGAGAAAATTTTTAAGCTGAGACTTGTAGATAGAACTTTGTCAGTGATTAGATGTGGTTATTCACGTTATTGGTTACCCTCAAACAAACTTTCTCGGGAGATTAAGTATAAGTTAGCTAGATTTGCATTTAGCCGGATTTGCATTCATGATTGTAATTGCAGTAACCGAACAACATGCAATCTGTAGATGTGTTAAAGAGACTCCTACCAGAACTGACTCCCTCTGTTGCAATCTGTATAACGCCTTCTTTTTCTCCCCCTCATTCTGATGGAATTTGGATCAGAGAACTCATGACTTTAGAATTGCGACATACGGGATTCAATTAGGTCACGTCTACATTCTGTTGCTGTCATGTCAATGCCTTATCACACACATGAAATATACAGATGGCGAGTGCAAGAAGGTGCGAAGGACATATCAAAGAGCATGTGCTCATGAACGTGTCTTGGTTAACCAAAACCAGGAGAACTTGACTGCGCTGATCATTGCAGTGAAGGGCCATCCGTGCACAGGCAGGAGCACCGTGGCTCAGTTACTTGCTAAAGCTCTCAGGTGTACTCTAATCGCCTATGATCACGTCCGTGAATGCATCTCGAGAGCTCAAAAGGGCGCTTCTCTCAGCCTCAATGCCTATCCCCGAGCTACTCAGTGAACTGTCCTACCGAGTTCTATGGCGCGTGGCTAAGACCCAATTGGAAAGAAACCATCATGTCGTCATTGATTTGCCATTATCTCGCGGAGTTCATTTTGATAAACTCTTAAGTTTGGCAGTATCAGCGGAGGCAACCGTCATTATCATTGGATGTGCACCACAAGATCACATCGAATCACAGCGTTCGCTTGAGAAATGCCAAGTTGCAGGTGGCAACGATGGGGCGTCCTTCTCGCATAAGCCATCTTCAGGTAAAGATGTTGAAGTGCCATCTGAACAGATTGAGTACGAAGACTATGACGCCAGTGGTGTTCAGGTCCCTAAGCTCACGGTCGACACAGCATCGGTGAACGAACTCGAGGGACAAATTGAGTCTGCGAAGAAGTTGGTAATATCATGCTTGTACGACAAGTTTGAGTTAGAAAGGGTGCTAGAAGATTTTGACGCCCGCTCATCCAGTTGTGTTCACTGTCGCGAGGCATTCATTCGCAGAAAGTCTGCCGGTTTGCCTACCTGTTTCTAGCACGAGGTCGATCAGCATGAACTGCACCTTGAGACGTCCAAGAGATTATTCGCATATGGTAAACTTCGTCAATTCACCTGCAATGCCTGTGCGATGAACGGCCTGAATATCTACTATAGCTGCAACACTTGTGACCTCAGATTTCATCCAAAGTGCGTGCTAGAGTTGCCTCTCACGGTCCGACACAAACGTGATGAGCACGCTCTTGCTTTGACGCCGTCTGTGAAAGACGATACATTTCAGTACTACTGCGATGTGTGCGAGGAACGGAGACGGGCTGACGATTGGATTTATTAC
Organism: Lenwebbia sp. NSW1173648; assembly: GCA_029784005.1. Taxonomy (NCBI): domain Eukaryota; kingdom Viridiplantae; phylum Streptophyta; class Magnoliopsida; order Myrtales; family Myrtaceae; genus Lenwebbia; species Lenwebbia sp. NSW1173648. Next base: position 5,701,285 of record JARCGZ010000010.1, on the reverse strand, counting down.
TGCAAGAGTTGTGATTACCGAGCTCATGTTGCTTGCGTGATCGACCCGCAATTTTTTCAGGACAACTGGCAACTTCGGTTGGTCCCAATAGTCTATGATTTTTTATGCACAGTATGCCTCTTGAGTTAGATAAATCAAGGGTTCTCCTTTCTCTTGTGTCCATCCAAAACAGAGGATTAAAGCTGATTTTTCTTCTCATGACCAACTCACAGCGCACGCATATTGTCTCTAGACTCTAGTTGCTAATCTGGATGACTTGTGGATGCATAACAAAAAGTAAGCTGCCATTGTTGGGATTTATCTTGAGATTTATATTTTTGTCAATACACCTGTGCTTACATGTTAAATAAATGCTGTTAGCAACAGACTTGACTTAAACTTTATCTGCTGTCACTGCGACAAGTTCACCACCGCACCCGGCGCTGTCCCTTCTCCAAGCGTGTGTTCTTGTCGAACTTGCAACGTCTGTCGCTGCACTGCCATTCTGCCTGCCAAATTCCATCATAAACACCACCAACAGCGAGTTATGCCAACGGTTGCGCACGGCGAGATACAAACATCCACCAGGATTGCGAACCATGCATTGCAGCCTCATGTTTCATCCGAAATGCAATTGGGAGCTGCCTCTCACGGTCCGCCTCAAATGCCGTCGGCATGATCTCACTTTGACCTCGCCTCCCGAAGACGATATGTACAAATACTACCTGCTCCTGCGCACAGAGAGGAGGAGGCCCGACAACTGGATTTACTATTGCGCGGATTGCGAGTACCGAGGTTCGCGCCCCTCGCGTGATTGATCCTTGCTTCTTCGAAGATTTGGTTTAAAAGAAAGAGTCGCTTGGGACGCGATGGCAGCTATTCAAGAAGTTTCAATGACATCTTTTTCTGCCAAGGGGCAAGACCGACTTCCACCTGTTTCTATAGTTGATGAATGGAAGTTAACTGGGGATCCAAGCAACGATGAAGCTGTTAGATCGCCCCATCAGTGTGAAAGTGCCCCTGATGTTAGTCTCGTCAAGACATTGCTTTCATTGTGTTCGGATGAGATTGTGTCCGCCAAAGTGCCCTTGACTTGTGTGTCAATCAGATGAGAAATCTGTCAAGCTGCCAACAGTTGCCCGAGAGTTCATCGATGGAAACAGTTGGATGGGCATATCATGCGACGAACACATTCGTGCAGGGATTATTCTATGCTAAATCTCTTCTTGGAAAGGTGGCTGGGGTTAGTGAGTTGTCTTGCAATCTTGAGAGAAATAAGGATGCAGATGATATCAGGTGCTGGTAGCTCGATTGTAGGTAAGTCGGTCTACATATGAGACCTCTGAACTTCTTCTGCAGACAGATATATGGCTTGGACGTGCCGAACTGCTTCAGAGTCTCCTAGGATCTGGGATTTCTTCTTCCATGAAGGGAACGCATCCCACAACATACGCAGCGGAATTATACGGAAAACATGCCCTAGAATCAACTTGAATCGTTGATCGTAAACGAGTACATCACACGAGGGATGTACCGAAATTTCCACAGATTAAGAGTTACCATTGCGGTCTCGAGAGAGTCCTCCGTCCGTTTGACGTTCGGGAGAGATTCGTCATCGGTTTCTTCACCGTTCTCACCTTTTCTCTCTGTGTAGTGAACGTCTAAAGCGACAACTGACTGACAGAACAACCGACTGACAGAACAAAGAAACGTGATTCTTATTCACGTTCAAAAAATGATAAATGCCTTTAGCAGTTATCCATGTGGGTAAAGGGGTGTGGTAGCCTACATGGACGGACCATGGTACTTTCCGTACACCCCATAAAATCCAACATCTCCCACTCATCCATGATAGGCTATCCATAACTCTCTCTTCTTTGCAAGGTTCATATCAACAAATAATCCGTACGACCAGCATACAACGAGAGCTCGTTGCCTTATATCTATTAAAAGTATATAGCAGCTCTAATGAGCTCGTTGCCATACATCTGTTAGGAATATATAGCAGCTCAAAATGGGCACATTATCTCAGAGTAGATCCAATATGCAGTACCCTAGATCAATTAGTCACATTTATATCATATCTCTCTCGATCTCTTTAAGCATTCTATATACATTGTATTCACAATCATGATTAAACTCCAATAACCATACTTGGTCGACCTGCGAACACAAAGATAGAATGTGACATCAAAATAAATTGATCTTCCTCTTCCCTTAAACCTCTCAATCTCAATTCAGCTCACTTTTCTAGAAATGTGCCATTAAATCGAATCAATCTCATAACCATTGGCAACACCATAAGATAGCAAACACTGAATAGAAATCTTGAGAATAAGTAAGAGTCGTGAGGGTACTAAATGAGGAATACTTATCCTCAAGAGTCTCACACGGCTTAAAAGTTGAGATCAAAACTTTTTTCATCTTTTATTGGTTGTCTCATGCATACGTAGTATGAAATACGTATTACGGTATTCTCTCCTTTCCCATGGAGTGTATGTCTTTTCACTCGATACCGTACAGATGATAGTTCAGATATACCTAATGTCTAACTTGAGTTCACAAATTTACTCTGTTCAAAGTATCCATCAGAACTCACATCTGGCAATAAAGACAGATAAAGTGAAATATGTGGGCTATTTCACTTTCGGACAAAATAAATAATATGTCATCATTTTAACACTCTGTTAAGACGATATCTATACTTTAAGCTCGAGCTCTCAATTATCACCTAGATAATGAACTTAAAATTGTCTCATCTCTACTTATCACACAGTAAATAAAAACGATTACCGTGTGAATGGACTAATCTCTTATTTGTCCGATATACCTTCTCAACATAATGCACTAAGCATTAATATGCATAAATATCGAATAAACTCATAAGCATTAATAATATTGGAACATACCATTAACTGTGAACTTTTGAAAAAATAAATATCCAGTACTTCAACGTTTACGTAGTCCTAGAGATTTCAAGGTATGGAACTAATCCCTTTGTCAACACATGACCAAGGAAAATATCTCTAGAAATTGACTTCGTCATAGGATCTGTTATCATTCTATGCGTAGATATGCTCTGTACGTTCACATCTTTTTGTACAACCATGTCTTTTACAAAAATATACTTCGTGTTTATATGTTTGGTCTTGCAATGGATCCTTAGTATAAGCTATTATTGCTTGGCTATCACAATTAACCAATAATTGAACTTGTAGCATCCTTAGCAACACCTCATTATTCCAAACATCTCTTAAGCCAAATACCCTATTATACTACTGCTGACAATGCCATGAATTCAGCTTTCATCATGGATAAAGCTATACACATTTGCTTCTTACTACTCCATGATATGGCACCATCGTTAAGCAAGAACGCAAATCCAGAGGTATAATTTATCTCATCTAAACCTCCTCCTCAGTCAGCATCAGTATAGCCTTCAAGGTGCAAATCTCTACCATGATAACTTAGTGAATAATCAGCAGTACCCTTCAGATGTCTCAGGATTCTATTAATGGCAGTCCAATGTGCATGACTTGGATTGGATTGGATTGGAGTCTGTCGCGACCTGGCCTCGCTCGATCTATCTCGTTCGGATCAAGGGAGGCAGGCTAATGGATTGCCAAGAGGCCTCGAGGACGGGCTCTTGGCTCATGCTCTCCCAAGCCCATACCAAATCGCGATGTGAGAAAATTTTGAATTTCAATCTTAGTGTGATCGAGTGACATGTGCGAGCGTACATGAGAAAGGAGTCGCCACCGGTCTTTGAGGAGGGTAGACGGGAAACCCCATCAAGCGGTCGGGAGAAACTGCTCGATTCCGCGTAACCAGAGATTTTTGGGTTCGGAGATTTGGTTACCCTAGTATTTCTACTAGAGTCCTTTCGGTTACCGCGAGGTTTGTTTTGTTACTTAAAGTGATCATGCAAGGTTTAGTCGCTTTTAATTCCTAACGATGTTTTTTTCAACCCTGCAAGGTGTTCATGCAAAATGGTCTTGTAGGAATTTGTTTCACGGCGTTTTCTAGTTTTAGGTTTTATCTTAAAAAAATGAAATTCATCCAAAGCATCCAAAGGGATAAAGGAGGAAACATAAAAAAAGAAGCTACTTTAAGGCGATAAATAAAAAACCATGGCCCTCGGGTAGTTAATTACAAGGCCGAAAAATCGAAACCCGAAACATGATCGGGTGTACAACAAATTGGACCGACATGGACATCGGTCATCCTCCAACGCAAAATAAAGTCTAATTACTCTAAACAAGCAATAAAAGATCATTTTTTGAATTTTCTAAAATTTTTCAATTTTTCGGGATTTTTTCTGATTTTTTTTAAGGGAACGACAAGACTGGCCGAGCACAGCCGATGGTGAATTCGATGAAAATGAGACAAAAATCTCGCTCGAAATCACGATTCTGGCTCACTTCCGAAAAGATTTAATTTGAAAAGATCACCGTGGAGGTGCTTTCTCGAGCGATTATCTCGGCACTCATGCGCAATCAAGAAAAAACGTTCATACCACATGAAACTAGGTAGAACCAGGTTTTCGGAACAACCACGGCTCAGGAAATGATTAACCAAGCGCATCGTAATAGTGTCGTGAAAGTGGCAAGTTCGCAGACCAACACTTAGACAAAGTTCAACCTAACTTTGCAGCTCACTGAGGAATTTTCATGGACGATTATTTTAATGCTCAAACACAATCAAGGGAGACGGTTTATACCACGTGAAATTAGGTAGAACCAAGTTTATAAAACAACCGACAGCTCGGGAAATGATCAACTGAGCGCGTCGTAACAGAGTCGTGAAAGTGCTCAGGTGCAAATCCAGACTTAGAAAAGTTCCCAGGCCTCTAGCTTTGCAGTTCACTGAGGCGTTTTCTCAAGTGATTATCTCAGTGCACAGACTTAATCAAGAGCAGAACAATACATTGACGCGAAGTATTACATGCAAGGAATGATATCGAACAAAAAACGGCTCTTGAAACGCACGAAAACACAAAGAAAACAAGCCCTGAAGTCAGGGATTTGAGCTGCTCACAACACTTACAAAAAATTTTAAATCTGGAAATGTCAGTTCACCGAGGCAAACCCATATACCGATGCAAAGTACTTCAAACAAGGAATGGTATCGACCAAAGACCGACTCTTAAAACAAGGGAAACGATAGAGAAAATCGACCCCAAAGTCGGGGGTTTGAATTGTTTTTACAAGAATCCGAGCTTAAAAATGATCGACAAAGCATATTCCCGACCTCATATCTCGACATCCAAGCACAACCAACCATGAAACTAAGCATCAATAGGAAGCACTACACACATAGAACATGCTTGAACAAGATACGGCCAGTAAAACATGCAAAACGGCAACGAAAACCAGATTTAAGGCCAGGGGTTTGAACCACCCGAGGCATTTCAACAAACACTTGGTATGCAGTAAGAAAAACGCGAAACCGAGGCACTACGGGCGAAATCGAGACACGCAATCATTCGAGAGGGACTAAATAAGCATTGAACAACGTGTGAAGTAGTCGGTTTGGCTCCGTTTGACCTGAAAGTCAAACGGAGCCAATCCCAACCATGACTAAGAACACAGAATAGGGGATGCTCGCGGGGGGGAGGTCGAGGTCGGCCGAGGGTAGGGGTCGCTCAAAGAACTCATGAAACACTCGGTTTCTCTCTCGAAAACTCACTGTTTGTGAGCGGAAGAATACACACAAAACCAACCATGGACCCTCCCTCTCTTTGAAATTCTCCAATCCCGACACTCTGGCCCTCTCTCTCCTTTTATGCAGCTCGTCCTCACCTCGTACCTGCCCTCTCTCTCTCTCTCTCTAGTACGACCTACCAGTTCACAAACATTCCCAACGACATTTTTTGTCTATCCTCCCCAAGAACGCCAGCTCGCCCCCTCCTATTCCATACTGGTTTCGTGTCTACAAAACGACAAAACACCAAAACAAAGAATAATATTCTGGAACTAGGTTGGGGGAAAAGGGCATGGCATGGGTCGTTCGAATCGTGCGCGAATTGGTCGAAATTCACCTGGTTCACGCTCGAGCGCCTGCTGCGGCGGAAATGGGGTTGGACGTCCCGGCTCCGGCAATGCCAAGCTGCGAAAGTGGACCCATTGGGACCGGAACTGAATGCCTTACAAAGCCCAAGCATTGGCATAGTCGATTAGGTCCGATTTGGTGGTCAATTCAGTTGATTTCTGCTCGGCGTGCAAAAGGGAACCTTGAGGAAGATGATGAACAGTATCGGGTTGCCGAGTCAAATCTGCCTGACTCGATTGACCCGGTTGCCCGAATTTTGCCAAATTAGGCCTGAAGATGACCAATTTTCATAAAATTGACGCTGAGATTAGGTTCTACAACATGTTTTTCATGTAAGAGTGATGTTTTTGAGATTGAACGACTTAATTTGGTGCAAAAAACCTCAAATTTAAAGCTTGACCCGAAAATGATTTTTGAATAATCTAAACACCAAACGACCAAATCGAACCGATTCGACCCACCAAGAGATTCAGAATGATGGAAAACATAGGGGAGTGGTCTTAGATTCGAATGGGCATCTCTGAAAATTGACTAATTGCACTTGGAGCGAAAATCATGGACTAAATTAAAAATAAAAAGTGCAATTAAGTCTTTTTTGTCAAAATTGCTCAATTTCGCAAATAATTGGACTGAAATGCAATATGAGGCATTAGAGGCAAATGTCATGACTTGGAAAAAGTGAAAATAAAATTAAAAGGACTCAAAAATGTAATTTTTGGCTCAAATCGGGGTTATATTTGTGAAGACTCATGTGATCCCAAATTGAATTTTATGATTTTTAAATGACCAAATGAAAAGATAACTAAAATAAAAATATTTCATATTTTTTCATATTTTTTTGGCCATGAATACTATTTTTCTTGATTTTTCACTATTTTACTAATAAAAAGAAATTCAAAAAATACGAAAAATATTTTTTATTCAAAATTAGTTCCGAAGGCCTAGCAAAGGCTTTCAAAGTTGATTTTTTGATTTTATGGATTTTTATGATATTTTTAATTAATTTTCTAAAAATAAAATGATCAAAAATCAGGTGTCAACAGTATCTACTAACCATTCCAACTGCATAATAAATATCAGGTCTTGTAAACAACATAGCGCACATCAAGCTTCCAATAGCACTAGCATATGGAACACTTTCCATACGTTCCTTTTCTTGTGGAGCCTCAGGACACGTTCTTCGGCTCAGTCCTTCACCTCTTGCAATAAGAGTATCTATGGTTTCATAGTCTTGCATTCGAAATCGTTCAAGGACTTTATTTATAAAAGCCTCTTGAGAAAGAGATCACGATCTCTTGAAATCTTAATTCCAAGAATATATGCTGCTTCACCCATATCCTTTCTTTAAAATTGGTACATAACCAGTTCTCAACTATATTGACAAACTCTATATTGCTTCCGGCAATTAGTATATCATCAACATATAATGATAAGATCACAAATTGATCTCTAAATCTCTTGATATATGCACAATGATCCTCATCAATAATTACAAAATCATATGCCATTATGGCATTATGAAAACGTATATACCATTATCTTAAAAACTGCTTAAGGTCATTTATCGATCTCAAAAGTAGACATACCTTTTGTTCGTGGCCTTCTGTAACAAACTCAACGGGTTGTTCCATATAAATTTCTTTCTTTTTAGTTCTATATTGAGAAAAGCAGTCTTTTCATCCATTTGCTGTAATTCAAGATCCAAACTAGCCACTATTGCTAGAATAAGGTGAATTGACGTAAATCTCAACACATGAGAAAAAAAAAACTCTTTATAATCAATTTTTTCTTGTTGATTATACCCTTTCGCCACAAAGCGAGCCTTAGACCTTTCATTCGAGTCATCAGCTTTACGCTTTGTTTTGAGAATCCATTTGTTCCCAATGGCTTTACATCCGTTCGAAAGATCAACCGGTTCCCAAACTTGGTTTGATTTCATTGACTTCATTTTCTTTTTCCATTGCTTGTATCCATTTTTCCTTATCAGGGCAAGTTAGAGCCTCATTTACATTCTTTGGCTCATTTTCTTTTTGTGGAGCTACTATATGAACTAACCACGAAAGCTTCCCTTTCAATGTTAAAATGTCGACGGGAAATGCTTTTACGACTTGTTCGCCGTACATGAGATTGTACACGTGGTACTTGTACACTTAGTACATCATGCTCCATTACGCTCCCATTCGGATTAGATAACGACGACGTCTTCTCATTAAGTGGCCGAAATTGAGACTAATTCAAAATAAATTTTCCACTTCTTACATTGCTCCCACTTGGATAATATGCCCTAATTATCAAAAATCAAGGTTTCAAACAGAAAATAGTCTTAACTTATCTTGCCCTTTTTCGAAAATTCATTCACTAAGAATGTGACACCTCATGATTCAAATTCAATTACACTCCCACTTTCTTGCTCATCTATAAATACATTCCATTTCGAGTGCTCTCATTATCTCATGAAGATACTTCTTTTGTCTCTAGGGTCGATTTTCCCATACCTGTGGGAGGACTCATGTGTATAGGCAGCACATCCCCGAGGTCTAAGAAAACTCAAATTTTATTTTCGACCTGTTCACAACTTATATGGAGCGGAAGTAACTGATTTAGAAAGCCTGCGATTAAGTATATAAATAGCAGTCAACAAAGTATCACCTCAAAAGGTGATTGGCAAATTAGCCAGTGCCATTACAGATCTAACCATTTTCATTAGGGTCCTATTTCTTCTCTCTGCAACTCCATTGTGTTGAGGAATCGCTGGAATAGTCAACTGTCTTTCTATTCCTTTTCATCACATAAAATTCTAAACTAATTAGATAAGTACTCTCGACCTCGATTGGATCGTAATGCCTTTATTTTCATGTCCAATTGATTTTCTACCATGCTCATAAACTTCTTAAAGCAACTCATGCCTCAGACTTATGAGACATCAAATCGACATGATCGAGTCGAGTATAATCATATATAAATGTGATGAAATAAACAGCCACATGAATTGCTCTCACATTCATTGTACCATAGATGTCTGAATGGATCAAATGCTAAGGAAACTTAACTCTTGTTCCTTTTCCAAATAGTTTCCTCATTATTTTTCCCGCTAGGCAATGCTTACAATAGGCAAATCGACTTTTTCAATATAGCCCAATAAGCCCTCTTAGCTAATCTATTCATTATCATAATGTTTAGAAGACGTGAATAGGGAATAACAAACGCTAACATTACTGTATTCAACATATAATACAGTAAAACCACCTAGAAATTATCCTGAAACATAATAACTTGTTCCCAAAGACAAGCCAACACCATTGTTATGAAAGTTCAAACTAAAATCAAGTTTAATCAAAACCAACACAAACTAAATTCCATCGGATTTCTGGAGCATATAACACATCAAGCAGGAACATTTGCGACCACCACGCATATTTAATTGGCAGGTGCCAATCCCCTTAACTTCAACTCAGGAATTGTTTCCCACATATATCCACTTTGTTCCATATGGAATTCGTCGAAATTCCACGAAGGCATCTTTATCCTTCACTACATGGTCTGTAGCCCCTAAGTCTACAATCTACAAAGGATGAGATTCAGTTACGAAAACTGAACTCGAGACACAAGTAACACTCTCAAGTGTACAAATGGTTTCTACTTTCTTTGGCTCAACACAATCACTAGCTAAGTGACCCTTTTTACCATAGTTAAAACTTTTCACTCTTGAGATGTTTTTCTTGAAAGGACGTTTTCCCTTCCCATGTCGGTTAAACTTCAATTTCTTTCCTAAAGAATCTGTTCCCTTACCCTTTCACTTCTTGAACCACCATGACGTTTACGCTTGGAGCTCGAAACCCCGTGTGAGCTAGAACCAACATAATAAAATAACGATTTCTGGTTTAGTCGCTAGGAGGCGGTCCTCCTCTAGCTCAAGATGGCATATAGCATCCTCAAAGGTCTTTATTTTGCATTATAGGTCAAGTGGATTTTCATATGCTCCCAGCTATGAGGCAAAGAACGTATTACTGCTTGTATTTGCTACTCATTAGTCAAAATGTGACTTGTATCTTATAGTTCACTTATCATGTTTGACATATACCTCAGACGTTGTTTCATATTCTGCCTATGAGGCATCATATAAACATCAAAACTTATAGTGATCTGTCTCGATTTGGTGACCAATGTCTAACCAAACTTGGCTTTTAATGCTTCCCACATGACTTTGGCATTTTCAAAATCCTCGAACTCTCGCATGATATCATTTTCTATGCTACTCAGCAACGTAATGTGAGCAATAGAGTTCACCTTTTTTCATGCAGTAAATGACTATTTATACTTTCTATGTTGTGTAGTATTTCCATCTTCAAGTTCTTTCACAACCAGGTTAAGAGCTTGTAGTGCTTCTTACTTTTCTAGCACATACTGGATTTTCATATTCCAGATTTCATAATCTCCGCTGTTCAATTCATCTCCTCCGTTAAGCTCAGCTATAACATTCTTAGAAGCTGAAGCCATAGTATCTGAACACGAAGTTCTATAGACATGTATTCACGAACTATTAATGCCTAACATTTATACATCTATTTTACACTAACTAATTACATGAATGAATAAATTCACATAAGGTCTCAGATTCGAAAGTTCACTATGTTCTCAATCTTCGTCTAAAAATCCTCGTTTGTAATTATCATTAATATAACCATTTATGTAAAATTGAGTTCATTAAAGTTATTGAAACCTTCTAGAACTCTCCACTCAAATAAAAGATCATAAATCATATAATGATCCCCTTATCTTGTTATCATAAAATGGAATAGCATGATTTGAACTAATATACAAACAATTTATGCATCAAATCATAGTCAAATCGTGGAATACAAGATATAAATAGTAAGTATACTAAACTTTATACATGCTATTAACAAACCATGCTCTACACAATCTCTATGTAGTTATCCACATGTAAGATATATTCTATATTTAAAAAATTAGAGAAATACAGGTAAAATACTCGAAAAACGCCCCAAAATAAGTGTATCATGAGTTTCATACATATTTTTATAACTTTAAATATATCAAACATGTACAATACCTATACCAAATTGAAGATAATTTCAATACGAACACAACGGTATCTCACACGCCCCCATCGGAGCTACCACGCCCCGGTCAAAGCTTCGGTGCGTGTGGTCGATGCTTGGTCAACAGTCAACGGGTCAGGTCGGGTGCCACGTCAGAATGCTACGTCGTCGCCAAGTCGGATGCCACGTTAGTAGGGAGTTACTGGCGGTTCATTGCATGTGCCGCGCAGGTGGGCGCGTGACGCCCACGTGCACCGAACCCCTCCGGCGCATGGCGGAGCGTGAGGCTCCATCCGGGCTCCTCCAACAACGAGCCACCCATTAAAATGATCGTCTCGATGATACCAACCATATGGTATACTCAAAACCCATTTTCACTGAGAAAAAACACGCGTAAAGGCGACATTTCACCGCGGCCTCAAGGGAGTCGGAACCGTGGCGGTGCGTGCAGCACGTGCTGGCTCTCCCATCATCGCCGGACGACAAGCGACCACTCAAAATTCTTGCCTCGCCTAGCCCGTTCCATTGGTGTGTTCAAAACAACATTTATTGTGCAGAATAGAAGTGATGACCTATGAATAGTAACTTCGAGAAAACGGGTCTTACGCTCGTAATTCATTTACAAACTATCACAAAGATCAGGAAACAAGAACGATCGCTCTGATAGCAATGAAGGGAACGCATCTCACAACATACGCAACGAAATTACACGGAAAACATGCCCTAGAGTCAACTTGAATCACTGATCGTAAACGACTACATCACATGAGGGACGTACCGTAATTTCCACAGATTAAGAGTTACCATTGCAGCCTCGAGAGAGTTCTTCGTCCGTTTGACGTTCGGGAGAGATTCATCGTCGGTTTCTTCACTGTTCTCACTTTTTCTCTCTGTACAGTGAACGTCTGAAGCGACAACCGACTGACAGAACAAAAAAATGTGATTCTTATTCACGTTGAAAAAATGATAACTGCCTAGCAGTTATTCATGTGGGTAAAGGGGTGAGGTAGCCTACATGGACGGACCACGGTACTTCCCATACACCCCATAAAATCCAACACCTGACGATATTGCTGACAAGGAGTCATCTGATCGTCTTCGAGACAGGTTGATCGCAGATGAACACCATAGTATGGTTGTCCACACTTGTAAGAAGTGCAAGATAGATGCCTTTCCTATATGGAATGCTTGAGGACATGCTTCAATTCGAATGGGACACTATGGACAAGCTTGAGCGAAGTTTAAGCAAGCGCTTCAATTGCAGAATATGCACATGGTTTGAATGCTTTCCTGGAGAAGATAGGTTGATGTCTTGGATCTTATTCCTAAACTATCCAAACAACCTAGGGTCACGGTATCCTTAGGAGAGGTACGTACTACTCACTGAGCTGTGGTTGCTCATCCATTTCCTTTCCACTCTTTTCAAATTCCTTGGTTAGCGGCCAATAAATCGAGAGCGATATCAATAGGGACTTTTGGGAGTTGGATTTTGGGTGGTTGGCTTTCGGGTGGACGGTAACGACCCAATCCGTCGAGGGCGAGGAGTGGTCATTGGGTTAGAGGGCTCGAATAAGAAGCAGGTCCTAACAGGTTTCTAGGATGGCGAGCCGAAGAAGGACAGAACGTGCTTGGGATATATGTGTGTTAAAATTGAAATTAACTTACATATAGGTACGAAGCATGTCAAAACGGATAATACCTTGAGTGAGTTAAATTTAGAATGTCACATTTAAAAATAGTAACATGGAATTCATGCAAACTGTGTACCTTGACCGCAGATTAGATGCGTGTGTGTGTTTTTTTTATCAGAAAATATTCTTTTTTTTTGTCAGAATATCAGAAAATATTTCGGCCAGTTCTTTTTTGGTTTTTCCAGAAAAAGGAAGGGACAGCTCAGCGAAGATGGCACAGTATCATCAGCGTGGCACTATCAGTAAATTAAAATAATAAAAAATCTGGGACTGTGGGCAATGTGTTCGCGGCTCCAAAGCTTCATCGCCACCGCCATTCCCACTCTCTGCAGTGGCCGCGTCCGTGGCCGAGCTCGCGCTCCCAAACCCCACCTCGTCGTCTTCTTCTCTCTCAGTTCGAGGTACGAATTTCCTTTCTGTGCCTCCCTTGCTCTTTCATCTGCAACACATTCTTCCCGCTTCGCATCTCCAAATGCGAGGAAGCCATCACTTCCCCGTTCCGTTCCCGCTTGCATGCGTCTTACCTTACGTCATCATCTTCAGCCTAAATGCTCTGTTCTAAGTGCAATTGGGCCAGTGATACGTAGGGTTTCCTTGTGGCAGTTACAGCTCCAGAAATCACGGTGAAATGGGCGACTACGGCCTGTCGAAGGGTTGGGAGGTGGTCGTCGACGACCGACAATCGGTTGATCGGAAGATCGACGCGATTCGGAATGCCGGGCCTCAGAAGCTCCAGGTCCTTCTTTTTCCCAATGAAAAATTGCATTTCTCTGCTGTTTTGTTTGATGTGCGGGAATTTGTCGAACCTAAAACTCCTTGAGAAGTTGTAGTCAAATATTGCGGTGACACTGCATGGAAACTGATGAAGATTTTGCACTTGGTAAAGCCTATTCTATTATCCCTTGCCAGTAGCGTCAATCACGCACTTCTGCTTAAAAATTAGTGCCAGATGTCCCTGGTTTTTCGACACGCTCGTGCCGCAGGACATGCAATTAAACAGGTTTTTGATATGTATATTAAATGGTAGGGTGTGCATCTGTATTTTTTGCCCAACCTTATCTAGGAATGTGGTGTGTTGTATCTATGTTTCGATGCTTTTGATTTTGACACGCTGTTGGTGAAATTCATATCTAGTGCTTTAAAATTCGTTTTTTTGGCACGTTGAAGTTTCCCCTGCATTCTCGTATACTGATATAGGCAGCATCAGACTTAGTTTTTGGTCATCACTGAGTATTATTGGCAGGTGATTGCAGATTTTGATGCGACACTGACTAGGTACTGGGTTAATGGCCGCCGGGGCCAAAGTAAGTTGCCGTTGATTTTTTGGATTATGTTCTGTTATTTCCTGCTTGATTGTCGGTACCCTCCCTGGTTGTCATGTCTAATAATACTAGTAGGCAGTCATGGCCTTTTGCAACAGGGGAATCCGGAATACAATGCTAAGAGGCAGCAATTATATGAACATTACCATCCGCTAGAGTTCTCACCAACAATTCCAATTGATGAAAAGACAAAGCTCATGGAAGAGTGGTAAGCAATGTCTCTGCTGTTAATGGTACTATTTAGGCTTGTTGTAGAATGGGTCTTTGTTATGCGTAAGTTTGTAAGTACTGTTGACATCAAGTAATGCGGGTTTTGAGGATCTTAGCATGAAGTAAAAAACTTATTTTTGAATTGCTAATTAGTGCATCAAAATGCTTCGGTATATTATCATCTCTCTCTGAATCATTGTAATCAACACAGGTGGGAGAAGACTCATGCTCTTCTTGTTGAGGGTGGCCTTACATATGATGATATAAAGAAGTCCGTCGCTAGTGCTAACATTGCTTTTAGGGAGGGTGTAGTTGAACTCTTTGAGTTTTTGGAGGTAAATTTCATCTTTCATGGAATGACCACTGCATCTAGCTGTAATAGGCCCTCCTAGACTGTGTGAAATGATTATATTCTTCTTTTCCAATGGAGTAGATGTCATCAAAGAATCAGTGTAAATGATTATTTTCAGCATCTTGTTATAGGCACTAGGGCCTTGAGTGCAATTACACCAGTTGTGTCTCAGCATTCTCTCTGTTGGTTGCAGGAAAGAGGCATTCCTATCCTTATTTTTTCTGCAGGGCTGGCAGATATTATAGAGGAGGTGAATACCGGAAGAGAAAAACAATTATGGTACTATTTCTGATTAAGTGTCTTTCTAGTATAATTTAATTCTTCTGTCTTTCTTTTTTTTGTTTGACCCTAGGTCTTAAGGCAGAAGCTCCACAGATCTTTCAAAAACATCAGGGTTGTATCAAACCGGATGGAGTTTGACAATGATGGTTGCCTTATATCTTTCAAAGGTATCAGTTGATTAATTTCATGCTGCAGAGAAATGTCATGCATGACGTGGAAATAAATATTCATATGACAGTACATCCCTGATTTCCTGGGATCCTGTTAGCTGGAATATTGTGCTAACTGGAATATTGTGCTTCTTTCTTGAATCCTTTTTGTGTTATTTTATTTCTTATCAGATGACCTACTTGTGCATGCACTTGCAGTTGGTTATTGTGGCCTTCTTCTTTTTTATGCTATTATCTCTATGATGAGGAATAGCAGTGAGCTTTTGACATCAGTTGGATCAATTGACTTCTTGTCGTTGACTGCTCCAAGCTGATAGAACTTCTAGGGTCAGCTGCTTATAAAATTATTTTTATCGAATGGTGGTTATTTAATGCATTTGGGATATGGCAATATAACTTAGGGGTCTGGGTGTAGAATTTTCTTTTGCTGCTGCTTATTCTTCAGATGTCATCAATTTACACATGACCTTTGTATTAATATGGATTTTGTTAATAAGTACCTTGCTATCACTTGTTAAACACCTCAATAAAGAATGTTTGTCATTTCCAATGCACCGTCTTTCTCGGGTTATGTGTAATCATTACAATGGTAATAAAAAACATTGCTTTATTAAATGGGGTTAATACTGTGAAAATCCCAAAACTAGTATATTTATGACAAATTTACCCAAAACTATTTTTTTACTACCAAAAACCCTAAACTGATACACCTATGATAAATTTACCCTCCGTTAGTGTTCGTTAAATTTTACCGTCAAATTGCTGAATTAGATGACACTTGGCAGTTGATGGGTGTATTGGTTTGAGGTTTTTTCCCTCCTTTTTTCACATGTGTACTAGTTTGGGATTTTTCATAAATTAACCCAATTTAACGGAAATTAACGAATGATAAATTTGTCATAGATATACCAATTTAAGGGTTTTTGGTGGTCAAAAAATTAGTTTATGATAAATTTGTCACAAGTGTACCAGTTTGGAGTTTTTGGAAAAATTCCAAATAAAGCCTGAAATGGCCATATCAGTCTCAAAAAAGGGCTTGACCTCACTAGCTAGTTAAGGGCATTTTCGTCATTTACATTTTTTTTTCCTTTTTTTCTTCTTTATTAATTAAATTAAATTAAAAATACACTTAATTAAAAAAAACCAGCAGCCCTCGCTGCCCCCCCCCCCACCCCCCCAATTTCCGGAACCATTGCCGGCAGGGCCGGTGCGGGGTCGCCGGGCCCCGGCCAGTGGCCAGCGCTGGCTGACCGCAGGCGAGAGCCGCTGCTGGCTGGGGTCGGGCTGGGTGGCCCTCGCCTGCGGTCGGCCAGCATACTCGTAGTTTTAACCCTATTAAGTATGGTTAACTAGTGCCCTTGGGGCACTCGTCAACAATACCTTTTTATAAGGGCATAATTTGCATCACTGTTGTCTCCCATGATGTGAATGTTTCAGTTTGCTTGAGTATGTGCTTACCAATTGATGAATCCAGCTTTACTTTTCTGTATTTATTTTGACATGTCCAGGGAGGACAATTCACAGTCTGAACAAAAATGAGCATGCACTTGATATGGCTGCTCCGCTTCGCGAGCGATTAGGTGATGTTAACGGACCAGTTGATGATAGTGCCTCAGTGAAGATGAGAACCAATGTCTTGCTTCTCGGGGACCATATTGGGGACTTGGGCATGTCTGATGGTCTGAACTATGAAACTCGAGTATCAGTGGGATTTTTGTAAGTCTATTCCCTTTGTCATGTGCATAAGTTTTGTTTGTATCAAATTTTGAGGTCATCGCATCATGAATTTAACGTGCCACCTTAAAGAAAAAAGGAAAAAGAGGAAAAAAAATGCTTCTTGGTCCACTTAGACTTTTAGCAATGGTCTGTAGCAGAAGGGTGTACCAAAAGTATTCACGATAATCTTCTGGGAAATGCAAGCAATTTTTTGCTATATTTATAGCTTTGCCCTTGACGATGGAAACAGTTACAACTTTTGATATAGAGGTGGAATGACTGATCTGATTTTTGCATGTTGACAGTTTTTTGTTTTCAATTTCCTTGTTTAGAATGCGGCCACTGCTAGATAAGTCTGTTCTCTACAGATTCATCTACTTCGTTGACAATTTGAACATCTTTTCCAGGAATGACAATATTGAGGGTTCTATCAATAGTTACCGCAAAGCATTTGATGTGGTTTATCTGGTTAGTGAGACTAATTTAAAAAAATTCTCATCTTTTCATGTACCTGTTGTGATTCTCATTGCATTAAATGTCTTTACACTTCCTTTCATAGAACGACGCTCCTATGTCGGGGGTGCTGGAGCTTGCCTCTCAACTTCTTCCGGCCAAAGCCACTTGACGGCAGCTGACCCGTTCTTTTGGTTAACTCATTCAGGCCCTCAATTTCGCGGCAGAAACTTTTCATGATACATTTAAGATGAATATTAGGGTCAGCAGAAAGATTTCATTATATCTTCTGCTGCCGAATAACAGTGGTCGCCTCCACGCAAGTCCTGAGATGAATTGCGAAGGTGACCTGATGAGATTTAATTGGTAGATCTCATACCATGTTGAGCATTAATTATGTAGTGATGCATTGGTATTGTTGGTCCTAAAAGTTCACGCTCTCCTTCTTCGATTCTTTTCTTATGTCATCTGCCCTTTTTTCGTTTGGACTGATTATGGCATACGCCCGCTACACGCGAGCTTAATGCACCTGAACTTAGTGAAGTCCATGCGCCATATCTGAAGGTCGAGATGCATTAGAAGGTTCCCATGTATGAGATTTGTACAAGATGCAATGTGTTTTTCCTTGTTAAGGTAGGCTGTCGTTTCCATTTGCAAAGGTTCGCACATGCGCAACTTTTAACCTATATTTACAAGATATTGGCTTGGATGGTTTTTCTACGTTTTCAACAAAGTAAACGATGTTCGTCCACATCACGGGTCATTGGGTTAGAACTGGATTATCAAATCCGAGGGTTTGGTTAGTATGTTCACATATGTTCAAAAAAAATTAAATTTCTATAAAACCAGCAGCGCCGGCGGATTTCGTAAAGTACAAGTCGAAATGGGTTTTGATATTTGGTCCGGCTCTCATCATGTTGATAGTGACTTTCCCTTTCATCCCTCGGCCAATCAATTTGGTCAACACGTATCTTCTTCATCATCTTCTCCTTCATCTGATCCCTTGAATTGCTTTTTCCGCAAAAGAAGTTGTCTTACCCTTTCAAAATCCAATTGCAGCCTTTTCCGTCTAAAAATTTGCAGCCACAGTTTCAATTTCGAAAAAACAAAATGAGTACACGAAGGGAAAATCAGAAGAGATTGGCTCTGTTGAAGCCAAAGAAACAGAGGTAGTTTCAAAATATTGAGGATTCAAAACTTCAGTGCTTCATTTCGGTAATGTTACAGACGCGTATAAACAGTGTATATCCACAAAGCATCCCGTTCCATTTTAATCATTTTCCGGCGAACCTCCTTTTGAATCAACCACCTAACTTACCTGTCTCCGCCGTGAGAATCGCCGTCGACCCGTATTGGCCCGGCCACCGGCGACTTCCTGCAAACGGGGCACGTGGCGTGCAATCTCAGCCACGGATCGACGCACTTCATATGGAAGAAGTGCCCGCACTCCGGCAACAGTCGCAGTACATCGCTCTCCTTGTATTCTCCCAAGCATATCGAGCAAGAACCACCGCCAACACCATCGCTCGAGTCCGCTAAGTTGTTCTTCTCGTGGTGCTTCGCGCTCGAGAACAGGACCGTCGGGTAGCTCCGGAGCGTGGCCTCGTCGATCCCCCTACGCGCTACGGCTGACTCGATGTCGAATCGCCGGAGCAAGATCCTAGCCGGGATGACTGCCTGGCGGTTCGCACGGATGCAGAGGTAGGAGGAGAAGGTGATGACGAGGACGAGGACAACGAAACCGATTATGAACGCCATGTCGTACGCGAACGAGCTGGTGTCGCCCGCGTAGCCATTCGAGCTTGTGTCGCCGCCGCCGACGCCGCTTGAACTGCTGTTCATGTTCTGCGAGCGTTCGAGAACAAGGGGGATTGATTGGATTGACTTACAGTTCTCGTATTGGTCACAGGCTGAACAAATAAGAGTTATCGTAACACCAGAGGAAATCGATTTATCTAATAACTCGAAAATGAACCGTCTCGGTATTTTAGAGAAAATTTCAAATAAGAGCCTCAAGTCTTCTAATTTTCTCAAATAAAAGCCCGAAGTGCCCTTTTTATCTCAAATAAATGCCTGAAATGACTATGCTTGTTTCAAATAAGGGCCTGACCTCGCCGGCCAGCCAAATATTCCGGCCAATCAAGGGCATTTTTGTCAAAACATAATTTAACCTAATTTTTAGTTAAATTATATTAAAATTTTTAAAAAGTAAAAAAAAAAAAAGAGAGAGATACAGGCGGGGTCGTCGGCGCCTCAGCGTGGGTCGGTGACCCCGTCGACCGGAGGCGAGGGCCTGCTGGCCCTCGCCAGAGTCGGGAGAGGGCCGTGACCCTCTCCCAGATCTGGACGAGGGTCGCCGCCCTCGCCCAAGTACGGGGGACGGCCGCGACCCTCGGCCGGACCACGGCGAGGGTCGCCGCCCTCGGCCGAAAGGTGGGCGACCCTCGCCGTGGTCTGGTCGAGGGCCACGACCGTCCCCCGTACCTGGACGAGGGTCTACAACCCTCGCCCAGATCTAAGAGAAGGTCGCGGCCCTCTCCCGGCTCTGGCGAGGGCCTGCTGGCCCTTGCCTCCAGTCGGCGAGGTCGTCGGCCCACGCCGAGGGGCCGGCAACCCCGCGGGCCATGGCCGCCGCCTCACTGGTGGTGGGGCAGCGGCCACAGGCGGGAGGGCAGCCCCCTCCCGCCTGTGTCTCTCTGTTTTTTTTTTTACTTTTAATTTTTTAAATTTTTTTTGAAAAATCGAAAAAATAAATAAAAAATAAAAATAATAACAAAATATGAAATGACCAAAATGCCCTTACTAACTGGTGAGTTGGGCCCTTTTTTGAAACTGATAAAATCACTTTAGGCCCTTATTTGAAACAATATCCACTTTAGGCTCTTATTTGAAACAAGATTAACTTCAAGCCCTTATTTGAGAAAATGAAGGGACTTGGAGCCTTTTTTTGAAATTTTCCCTATATTTTATAAATCAATGTTACCACCATATACATTATTAATCTAAGTAAAAATTTCCGGAAATAAATGGAAGGAGTTTCACATTTTCAACTGGAGAAGGATAAAACACAAGAAGCCATTGAATTTGACATGATGACTCTCTTCCTACATAGTTACTCTGCCGGAAAATTTCTTTTATGTATGACATTGCGGCTTCCGATCAATCATCTCCCTTTACATATGGAGTGTGTATGTACGCGGCGTCGCTGATGAACGGGATATTCGCGTAAATCCCCGCGACCGCGCACCTCACGCACTCCATCAGCAGCAATATGAACCCGGACCCGACCATCGCCCAGTAGTACATCCCGAACCTGCCCCCGTAGTGGATCAGCGGCGCGAAGTTGCTCGCGTACCACACGATCTGCAGCACGTTCTCCAGCAGGATCCCCATCATCACGTGGTACCGGAAGAAGTGCGGCCACTTCCGGTTCTGCACGACCCCGAGGTACACGGTGAAGCAGTACACCATCAGGAACCAGGTTGGGAGGCGCCGGATCGCCCCCGGGATATAGTAGCTCAAGAACTCGAGTTGCTCGTAGTGCTCCATCAAGGGCTGGAAGTAGAAGGCGGTGTCGGAGACCTGCAGGGCCATCAGGTAAGGGACGCACGCCAGGGTCCGCCACCACCACCCCGGCTTCTTCACGATCTTAGGGTAAGGGATGCTGAAAGGATAGTCCAGGTACACTTTTGGAGGGGCCGGGCATTTGCGCCATCCGGTTCTCGGCAGTAACATACTCCGGTCCTCGCCGAACAATGAAGTCGATGCAGTGGACAGGTGCAAAAGAGGCCGCCAACCTGCGAAATCTTGCGAATGTAATGTTAACATGGTCATTTCTAGCAGTTTAACAGAACAAAAATTTTCGATAACAATGACCAAGTATCAAGTAACTACTTAACCATAATCTCATTTTGTAAATCATGCAACCTCTTATCTTCCTTATTGATAGAAACAAAAGCTATTCACATAGTTATTCCTTCCCTCACCATCATCCGCAGAAAATGAGGATCGAAAACAATTCGAGAGCGAAAAGGTGATCAGAAAAACTCATCCATTCAGCTAAAGAATACTAGTTCTTCACCGTGTCGGGCTTTATTATCGGTTGAATACGTTCAAAGCAATAGAGCACACATAAGCATGAAGAGCGAATATGCACCTTCGAATATCTGAGATTGCTGCTCAATGCTGGTTGATAATACAGGCCTTACCGGCCGATGGTAGTCACAAGTAAACGCCAGGCTGCACGACGGGAATTTACCAGCCTTCGGATGCACAGAGACCGTCCTGGAGGTCTTGGTCCATCCGCACGGACTAGCATTCGAGTGCCTGTTTAAATTACAAGATTCAAAAGAACAGTTCAGCGAGATGGTTGTGCCAACTGCTAAAAGACTACGAAGAACAATCAAGTCGGCTCAGAAATGCCCAAACGAACGATAGACAAGTCTGCATAACGATGATCAGCCAAACGGTGTCGGAAAACATCAACAGTTTCCAAGTTTTCACTGTATAATAAAATAGGCAAAACTCTCTGTTTCCTCAAAATTTCAATCCAGACACGCCTCTACCCTCTCTTCTCGAAATACGTGCGATCCATAGACAAAAGAATGATTCCTTTACATCAAATAAAGTACTTTTCAATGGGCTCCAAGCGAAGTGACACTCTTGATCATGAACTCTGCGGTTAATAGAGCTTGGAGGCGAAAGAGACATCACTGAGAATATCCAACATGTGCGTACAGAGTGCATCAACAGATCTAATAAAGCCCAATTTATTTGAAGTCTGCAGAAAACAGAGCCCTTTTAGCCGGCTGCACATTTGATTGCTTTGATACCCATTTGCTGTTGTTTAAAGTACCATGCTCAATGAGAGAAAAACGTTTTTCTCTGTATTCTTTTACCGATGGTATGTCCGAAAGTCCAAATCAAGAAGTACTTACAGAGGAGGAATTGCCGCCTTTTGGACGGCGGCGGCGGCGGAGGCAGCAGCGACCACCGGCATCTGAGCTGAACGATCCTCCCTCTTCTGCAGTCACCCACCACCAAAGATCTGCAGAAAGAGAAAAAGAAACAAAAAAGGAACGAGCTCTGAATCGATTTGACCGGCACATAAAGATCAGAACATGGTTCGGGAGATTCTTGCGTCGATGAGAACCACGCCACAATCATTACCCAAACACGAATTCTTGAATCAGAGACAAATGGGTTGAAACAAGGCTCCAAGATGGTTGCCAAAAGAGAAGGAACCGACGTTGGAGGGGAGAAGGAAGAAAGAGTCGGCGCTTTGGGTAAATGGTAAGCGTCTGCGTTGCGTTGCGATTTATAAGTCGGCGAGCAAGGAAGATAGAGCCGGTGGGTTCGTGAATTCTGGGTGTTTCCGTGGAGTTGGGCTTAGGCCGTGACTTCTTACGTCCTCCACATAATGGGCCCATTGGGCCAGACAATACTACTTATGTCGTACATGGTACATGTGCTTGGCAAGGCAACCTAGGTGTTATCCTCCTCCTATGATAATAATGTTACGTTCTCTTTCGGTTTTGTTCAAGATTCAGATAGTGGTGATCGATTTCGGGGTGGATGGTTCTCACTCTAGAATCGGAAATCGTCTGTTTGCGGTCTGGTTTCCAGGTGGGTGCATGGAACCGGTCTCACCAAGTTTCACGTATTCAGTGGCTTGTTTTCCAACGAGCAATGAACTAGTCCCACCAATTTTTTCTTTTTTTAATCTAGCAAAAAAGAATGCCTTCTTTTTTATTTTCCTTGTTATTTGTAAAAAAACTTTAAACACGTAAAAAGAATTCTTCACTTTCCTCTCAGTACTTCTACCGTGAGTAAATTGAAGAAACTAAAAAGGGGCAAATGACAGCGTTTTCAACTTACAACAAATAGAGGCGACCGAGAGAGAGAGAGAGAGAGAGAGAGAGAGAGAGAGAGAGAGGCGAGACGGTGAGTTGTGCTTGCAAGGAACGGCCTGAGGCGCGGCCCTAAGTCGATGGGAGTTGAGAGTGTTGAGACGGAGAGACCAAGGGAGCTGCTTGAGAGAGACCAAGATGAGACGAGACAATTGACGGGTGAAATTAGGGATTTAGGGTTTTAATTTTTCTTAAACATTAAAAATATATATTATCAGTCCGATCCGGATGGCCAGGTGGGCAGTTCCACACCAGGAACGGAGAATCGAACCGGTATCCACCGGCTCCAGTTTATTGGAATCGAGAACCGGAACTGTTCCCTTGGGACCCATCGATTTTGGGCCGATCCAATCCGGTTCCCGATTCCTATGCACACACTTAGATTTAGTGCTCTTTAAGCCCTCCACTAATCTTCATCGAAACGGATCAAATCTTGCTTCAATCACGATTGTCCCAAAAGTCCAAAATCTATTGCTGTCCGGCCAATTGAGCACTCCATTCAAATCAGTTACTTTGGTGTATGTGATGACCCAAGTCCCCATCTGCAACAGCTAATGAATTAATAGTTCTCATATCGATAAGGTCTCGTCGCGCTGGGACTTAACCCATGGCTTCACCGGACGAGCTAATCTCCCAACTTCTCTTTCAAAGTCATTGATAAGATCATACCATGTAGCATTCTCGCAGTTTCGGTGACCCGATTTATGAATCTTAAGTGAAGATTGATCGCGTCTGCTTTTATCATATGTTGTGAAGATTTGAGGAGAGAGATATGAACAACTTTGAGTGGAAAGGAAGCAAGACAAAAGCGCAGAGAGAGAGAGAGAGAGAGAGAGAAGAACCACCGAGTTTCAATATTTTCCTGATGTCAAGCAAGAATATATGCCTTCATGTCATGGCAACTGAGATCCTAAACTAGGAAAAGAGAGAGAGAGAGACTGAAATCCTAAACAATTTGCCGGCAAATATGGACTCCACTTTTGGTCATTGATCACTTGCACATCAGTGAAGCAAAGTCGCTGTTTAGCAAAGTGATCATTATAAAGAATCTTCTTCTTTCTTTTTTCTAAGTTTTTGGGGGCTTGCACATAAAGAATCCTCTTTATCAGCATTTTGCTTCTTCCTCAAATTTATTCCTGTCTAATGTGCACCAGAAAAAGAAAAAGAAAAAGAAGAAAAGAACCATCAACCCTGCATGATCTAGTATTGTCCATGCGTCGTGTCGTGTCACGTCGTCTTGTTTATATATGAGCACACACGCGGTCGGGAATCCGGTCTTGCTTCCCCTCAGTGAGAGAGGCTTTGTAATCTCGAGTTGATTGATACTCAAAGAGGATCAGAGCATTTTACTCCCAAGAGAGTTTAACACAATGGAGAGAAGCAGAAGCAGAAGCAGAGCATGCCTGAACCTGTGGATTCTCCTCCATCTATTTTTCGCATCCATCTTCTTCATCCACAGCGGTAAGCGATCGCGCGGCATTTCAACATTGCTGGTCAATTACTCTTCTTTAGTTTAAGTCTCACAGTCACTTGAATCAGTGTCATTCTCAGGCATTCATTGTGTTCTTTTCATCCCATGTCACATGGTTGATGACCAAATCTCAGATTGTCATTTTCCTCGATTAGTATCACCTGAAACTCCGGCTTTTTCTCGTCTTGTAGATGCGAGAAGGATGACGCCTCGGTCCAAAGGCGCGACGCATCCGACGTTCCCGGCCCTGAGATCCACGAAAAGAATGAGAGTTACTAGAAACCTGGACTCGCCGTCGAACATCCAGCCTTACATGAGCTCGCCATTCACGCTGCCGCCGTACGATTCGCTTCCCCTGGTTCCTCTGCCTGATCTCAGCCCTCCATACTGCATATACCCACCATTGACCCCACAGCCCCCAGCTTCCACAGCAAACCCACCTCCCACAATGACCACGCCATCACCACCCTATATCTACATCCCACCAATCCTTCCCTTTCAAAGCCCGCCTCCCAGCCCAACCGCCGTGATTCCGGGCCCGCCCGAGTCGTTCCCTAGCCCTCCGGGCCCTGCAATTGTCCCGACCCCACCGGGCCCCGGAACCGGTCCTCGTCCTACCCCTCCAATGATCAACCCGCCTTCGTACATGCCTAGCCCCCCAATCTTCATTCCGAGCCCGCCCTCTTATGTCCCGTCCCCGGGCGGCATTGTCCCAAGCCCAACTATATTCCTCCCACCGATTGTCTACCCTCCTCCCACGGTGCCGCCACCCCCGAACACAGGTCCTAGCATAGCCTTGTGGTGCGTGGCCAAGCCCTCAGTGCCCGAGCCCATCATCCAGGAGGCCATGAACTACGCCTGCGGATCCGGCGCTGACTGCGCCTCAATCCAGCCTCAGGGCTCATGTTTCCAGCCCAATACGCTGTTCGCGCACGCCTCATACGCTTTCAACAGCTACTGGCAGAGGACCAAAGTGGCCGGCGGCTCATGCTCCTTCGGCGGCACGGCCATTCTAGTCACCGTCGATCCTAGTAAGCATACATTTGCATAAATCACTTGACCTCTATACTCTGCAACATATCCTAGATTTGATCTTAAGTAATTATTTACGTTAAACCAGTTGTTAATGCCTCTCTTTTTTCTGGGGCGACTTCGTGCAGGCTATGATGGATGCCATTTTGCCTACCTGTAGCAAGTGAAACAGCCCTGTTCTTGGCGACGTCGAGGAGCAGAACGCGGATGATTTCTATGTCATCCCACTTCTTAAATTGTTTTTGCTTCTTTCCCTTGGAATAAAGTAGGAATTTCGGTTTGTTTTATCAAGGATATATGGATTTTTGGCTGTAGATATGCATTCATAAGGTTTATCAGATGACAGGGTATGAAACTCATATCTTTCTAGTGTTATAGAAACAACCTCTTCTTCAAGTGGGCAAGTGCAACATCATGCTGAATTTTAGCAGATAACAACAACCGTGAATTTTAATTCGCAGTGGAAATGTTGCAGCTAATGAAAAATTCCGCCTTCGTTATTGATCGTTGAATCGCTCGAGAGAGTTAACGAATGTGAGGTACAGTTTATGGAAAACCTCACTAAAGATTCTGCAAATTTTGCAGAAAGATGTAAGTAGCTTATGTCATCAAGAACTAGATGGTAACCACAGGTTCATTCGACTTTCAGATGCGGGACTTCCTGTTGATGCAAGGTGATGCCAAGACCAAAACGGGTACATGTCCATCATTTAGACTCTGTAATAGAGAGGATATATGCAGGGTCAAGTACCAGGACAGTGTTGAGATCGGGCGAGCGCCGCTGAGACCAAACTTGCGGTCTCTGCTTTGATTGTACATACATCAATCACGCATGCATGATGCGCGTACACAAAATACACATCTGAGTGTGTATTCTTTGCCATGAATTACCCGGTTCCGAGCTTGTCTGAGCACTTGCTGGTTTTAAGTGTCGTGTACTGTGTACCAGTTCATGTTGTCCTAGTGCAGCAAGTTACTCTTCTAGAAATTGGGGAGCAAAAAGACACAGAACAACCGAAGCATGTATAATACATCACTTCGGTTTCTTACCAAAGAAAAGAGCCGTTCAAAGATATACGTACAAGAAATTCACTCCGATCCACATGATCGACAAAACTAATCGCAATGCAACAAGAGCGCGCGATCTGTACCCTCGTCGATTGACAAGCTCCACTACCAATGCTCTGTTTTTCCAGTTTCTGTAATTGATTCTGCTGATCACTACGAGGTTTCCAACGTGCTTCATAAATGTGCATGGACATGAATTTTTGCAGCCGGGGAAAACAGTACTCTAGAGCTCGATGTCCTTCGCATCACCAGTCCAACTGATCCCTCGGTGCCGCAGACGGCAGAGCAGCCTTAGCAAGAAGGGTCGGGTTCGGCGAGCTCCGACAAACTGGACACGTTGGACGCATCTGCAGCCAAGGGTCCACACACTTCCTATGGAAGACATGGTGGCAATCTGGCAACAACCTCAAGGCGTCACTGTCCTTGTAGTCGCCCAAGCAAATGGAGCAAGAAGAACGAGTCGAGTCCGAGCCCGAGTCGCCCTTGCGGAGCTCGGCCAATTCGAGGCGCATGAGCTTCTGAGGGCCATTCCTTCTGCTGGCAATGTCCTCTTGATCTCCTTCTACCTCTAGGATTGTTTCTGGATGATGCTCCGGCGGAGAGTCGCGGACAGGGTTCGGAGGCGGCGGGTCGTCGAATCTCCCACGCATGCGGCTGCATAGGTACGATACGGCCGCCGCTACTACGACGACGACGAGGATGCCGACGGCGACTCCCATACCGTGTTTGGGTTCACCGGCTCTGTCCATTGTCAAGAAGATGAAGGAGAGTGCCAAAAGGGAGAGCTGAAATCTGACTCGCGAATGGCGTTTAAGCCATGAATCTACATGATGAGACTTGAGGGAGTTCCTTTGAAATTCAGAGTGAAAATCAAGAAAAACATCTCTTCTATCGGCAGGTCTTCCCATTGCCACCATGACGAGTCAAAGGTGGAAATATGCGGAAGTTGCATAATTGAACTACTTAATTAGAAAGTTTCTTTTACCTTAGTCCCAAGTAATAGGTTACATGTTCGATTCCTACTCAACACGACCACTTTTAAGGTTGAACCGTGCGAAAATTCATTTCTTAGCCCATCTCTAGTCTCGACGTGAATGGCCCGTCCTTGATCGAGCGAACTTAATCGGCATATTTATTACGATTTTAAACCCGCAAGTCATTGTTTAGTTAGGTCAATAGGCACCACAACTTATTCTTTGCACCGAGCATAGAAGACCAAGTCAAGCAAAGATTTAAATAGGGTGACATAGACCTTGACATGCAAATACAAACCAGTAACACGGCACTATTATTAATTACTACCTAGCAACTTTGCTCTACACAAGGACGCAAACCGGACCCCACGGACAATGTGACGGGCGTGTATTTTTTTCACATATGGATATGTACAAGTACGAGGGTCGCAAAATTCCGCATTATACTTAATTAAGATCATAATCGAACCATACACACACACACAAAAAAAGGTTGTTCTGGATAAATAATTTCCCAGTAATTAATCACTTGCATTAATTAATTTTTACCTTGAAAAATTGGCAAAATAAATTGGTTCGTAATTTATATTTTTTCTCTCCCTAGTCCCTGCCTCTCTCTCTCTCTCTCTCTCTCTTCCTTTCAATTAGCAAAGAAGATTCAAAGAAGTTCCAAACAGGGTGGCACGTGACAGGCAGTCCCCAATCGACAATTAATGCATGATGTATTATATGTACATGTTAGACAACGTTCACAGCTGTAAAATTCAATGTAACGAGGGTTTTGCAAGGGAGACTTTGAATCGATATGGTCTTCAATTTATTCTCTTTCGAGTTTTTGTTTTTTTTTAAATAAAATATAAAAAAAAACCTCAAAAAAATCTCTTAAATCAGAAAACCGAAAACAAAGTCTAAGTCTTCCCTCTGATCATTTAAACTGATTATTTCTTTTATTGTGGGGGTACTTTTGGACTTGATTGTACATGCTATTGCTTTTCTTTGGGTTGTTGTATATGGACGTTTTAATGTCCCAAATTGCACATTTTTTTCGTGCCGTTCTAATTACGACGAGTAAAACTCTCATGTAGCGTTAGGAGGGCCTCCACCTCTAGCATCGGATAAGTCCAAACTTAGTAATTGAAGGAGAATTTGAACTTGGCCTTCGAAGGTAGGATCGTAACAGCACCTATGCACATGCTCCGATCCGGAGGGTCGTACGTTAGGATCGAAAATTGACCGGAATGACTGCATTAGAAATTTCGCCCAAAAATTCAGGACTCAACTAGCAAAATTGAAAAGTTTATGACTGAATTGACATCCGTGCAATAGATTCATAACTGATTGGATAATTTATCCATGCTCAAGATATAAATCCATGTAAAAAATGGTGCATAACAAAGAGAAAATGGGGAAAAAAAAAGTGGCTGCGGTTTTTTGCCTTGTCAATTGCACTACAGAGGGTGTCCCAACTGCGGGTCGTACTCTCCATAATTAAACTGGGAACAGAACTATCGAGAACTATCGGGGACGGCTCGTCCCGTCCCTGTACAGCCTTTTTAGAGACGGCATAAATCCGTCCGTAAACTTGAAGCACCTCCGATGAGTTGCAGTCGCCCACTTCCTTTAGCGGCTACTGTAAGGATACGATCAGCGATGGGCGATGGGCCGTCACTAGTAAAAGAGATAATGACGTAAATGATTTTTGAACTTTATCTCAATATGTAACGTGATCCTTTAATTTTAGATTTGTTCAATGCGGTTTTTGATGGATTCGGGAAGCGCACCGCAAGGCAAGTGGGTGTGGCACAACCTCCAAGACTCGATGACTAAGAGGTCCGGAGGCGGGTTCTCTGTAAACACTTGGACCTCCGAGGTACTTCACGTGATGCGCGGGGTGGTTAACCGCGAGGGGGTCTTCCAACTGATCTTCTTGTTCGGCGCCGACCGCAATGTCGCGGTTCTCTTGACTCTGTTTGTGTTTCTTGCTCATCAAGATGCAGAAACAGAGCGCTCTGAGCCACGTGCTTCCAGTTTTCATGGCAGATGCCAAGAGGACGTCGTCGTCTCGTGGCCGGAACAGTGAACGAAGAGCCAGGGTGGCCTCGAGATGGCGGGAGCGGTACCAGAAGCCACTCCACCGGTAGAGTTCCCGAGTCTTCCAGAACAACTGTTTCGGGAGCTGGTCGAGCGATATGGATTCTTCTTCTTCTTCTTCTTCTTCTCCCGTGGGAGCAGAATAACCCATGGTTCTCGGCTTTTCGTGGTGTTTTGTGGTGTTGTGTTACTTCCATCAGAGCACTTTTCTGGTTCTGTTGTCACCGGAGAACATTTAGAGATATGAACCAGGCGGAGATCAATTGGTGCATATTATGTAAGTCCGTTCCTGCTGATAGATTGTAAGGGCATCTTTTAGAAAGAGCAGCTGATGTTTATGCCAAAGACACTAATTAAAGACTCGTCTCAAAAACTGCCGCGACCTAAAAATCGAATTTCCAGGTTATTGAATTATTAGATTAATTATTCGACTAACCTAATTTGGACTCTCTCAAGCCCTATCAATTCCAATTCGCAACTTAAGGTTGAATGTGATTAACATGCAAATGTTTAAGGTTCAATGTGATCAGCATACAAATATTTTCAATTGGAGCCGCCACTAATCGTTTTATAGTAGGCCAATTAGAAACCTAAGTACATTGGCGGGAGAACTAAATTACTTCTCCGAACCAGAAATTAAGAGTCCGAGGACTTGATTACATTAATTTTTCAATTAATTCCCTTTCGGTACCATTTTATTTCAGGAAAAAATTTGTCAAGCATCTTTGATTAAATTTTAACCTAAATCACTAACAAAGGTGATCACACGGGTGCACAATCAATTAAATAACAATTAGAGTTCAATCGTTTGCAATAAGCATGCGCCAAACAATTATTTTATTTTTTTGGATTTTTATTTACGAAAAGGTAAAGAACTAAACCATATGCAATGCATGACAAGAATGTTTTTTTATTTATTTTCGGATTTAACTACAACCCTAAGTAAAATTATGCCAAAATACTTTATTTCTCAAATAGTTTAGGATTTAAATTGCCCTAAACCCTAACTTATTAAAGATTACGTATTTTTAACATGAATTACCATTTTAGAGATATAATCTTAAAGGAAAATGCAATCTAACCTAAATATTTACAAGATGGATTGCATATATGGTGACGATTTTAAGATGCAAATTATATCTTGACACGGCAATTGACGAATGCAAATCTTTTAGAATTTTTCGAAAAATATTACATCATGCGACGAATATATTTCAAAATTAGATATGCAATCAATCAATTCAAATCAAATCCAAAATCAAATCAAGAAAGTGGATATATGCCAATCAATTTTTTGAAATATTTTGCAATATTTGAACCAATCTTTAATTCATAATCTTACGATTAACGATTGAATTCAAATCCTTACCTAATCAAGTATTCCATCAATAATCTTAGAGATGGACTTTTTCGATTGTATGGTAAGTTACGGATTAGGAAAAAAAAATTCCTAATCAACCTGTATTTTGAAAAAATATATCCACTTTTATGCAATTTATGCTCAAGATGTTCAAAAATATGCAAGATAGGCTAAAATATGCAAAATATGACGAAATAGGCAAGTGAATAATCAAATTACTAAGGTCAGAATTTTCTTACCTTGAACCAAATATAGCTTTCCTAATTTAAATTTCGCACGAAACTTGATGACCAAACTTCGGCACATCCGACGGCTAGGGAACCTCCACGGATTGGCTCGGCTACGGGGCTTGCTCGCATGTCCGAACAGTGGTATTGGTGACTCTGTTAACTATTATGGCCTATGTGTTCGTATGTACAATGTAAGGTTGATCGACAAACCTAAAACCAAATGCAAATGTGTAATTCCAATGTAAACGAATGATCCGAGCCCAACGAATTCACGTTGTGTCCTTAAGAAAAATTTGTCCCCTCCACTGGTACCCAAGGTTCTTGGACAATTGCCTCCTAGGATAGAACAGATCTCCTTTCCGATGAAGCGGCACTTCTTCAAAGGAAAATCTTCGAACGCAACTTTACAGATTAATTGCACAACCGACAATGATGAATGATGAAGAATTAGAGAGCAGTGGAATGTCGAGTATGCAAGTGTGTCTTTCGAAAAAACCAAAAGAGTCAATAAAAGGTCACGGTTTCAAAAGCAATGAAGAGTCACAACGAACCGAAAAGTTTCGTTCGGTTATAGATGGGCGAACCCGAACCGGTAGCTTGACGAACGATCACGAATAGACATATCTGTTCGAAAAGAAAAAATTTCCAAAAAGAAACCATGTCCGTTCGGACACCAATTCATCGTGTTTGTTTGATTGGGATAAAATTTTCGAACAAATATGTCTGTTCGGTTGGAAAGAAAAAATAAAACTGATGGGCTCCAATGTGCCAATTTCCAAAAAATAAATAAATGAAACAGACCCTGACCGGGGCCCTGCCCGATCCGAGCCGAGCCGAGCCAGCGGGCACGCTACGGCGGCGCGCGCATGTGGACCGACCTAGCTTTGCGTAAGTCCTCTCCCTTCCACAAAAGTGGGTGCCCCTTGAGGCCTAAACACATTTGAGAGACTCCTATATTTAAACTCATCTCTATCTTATCTTCTATCCAATGTGGGACTACCTCCATCTACACTTCTCATTCACCTTCTATGGGATTTACATACCAAAATCCCAACAATCCTCCACATGAATGAGACGTTTCAGATATCACGACTCTTCGTGCATGCATGAGATGCAATGTGCAATGAGAGAACGCTACATTGGGATAAGTAGTCTGAGACTTTGAACTTTCCCTAGTGAGACCTATCGGACTTACTTGGTCAATCAGTAGACTTGATGTCTTTGAACTATCGACCTTCGGTGTAAGTCAAGACAATAGGAATCACACAACTATCTCTCAAACAAAGTTGGTTCTCACTGTTGTATTCGTTTTGGCCATGAACACCGCCTGGTTTCATGAGTGCTTTCGAGAATTCGGCCTTTCAAATTTTGCATAGAAGCGGCCCTCACTTCACACTCACATAGATGATTCCTGAATATGTGGTATATCACATACCCGAATCAGAATCATTAAAAAGTTACGCTTAACCTCCTCATGTCAGTACTGTCTCTATACGGGAATGAGTAAGAGTTGACAGTATTCTATACCGCCTGCATAACTTGGTTGTCCCTTTGAACCTAGATTTTGGGATCTCCAGTCTACTAGGTAGGGTTTCCGCTATGAAGACTTATTTTATAGTCCTTAAACCTATTCCCCTTGATGTTTTCACAACTATCTCTCTAGTTAGGCCTTTTGTTAATGGATCCGCAACATTATCTTTTGACTTCACATAGTCAATCGTGATAATTCCACTAGAGAGTAGTTGTCTTATAGTATCGTGTCTTCGACGTATATGTCGAGACTTACCGTTTTATATGACATTACTTGCCTTGCCTATTATCGCTTGACTATCACAATGAATACACACAGCTGGCACTGGTTTAGGCCAATTAGGAATATCTTCTAAGAAATTTCGAAGCCACTTAGCTTATTCGCCGGCCTTATCCAAAGCAATAAATTCTACTTCCATAGTAGATCTCGCAATACAAGTTTGTTTGGATGATTCTTAAGACACTGCTCCCCCACCAAGTGTAAACACATACCCACTTGTTGATTTTGTATCTCTTGTGCCGGTTATCCAATTTGTGTCACAGTATCCTTCAAGTACCGCTAGATATTCTGTGTAATGCAGAGCATAGTTTTGAGTATGCTTCAAGTAGCCCAATACACGTTTCATAGCTTTCCAATGGTTTTCATTTGGACTAACTGTAAACCGACTTAGCTTGCTCACAGCACAAGCTATGTCTAGCCTAGTACAATTCATGATATACATTAAACTGCCTAGTATACCAGCATACTCATTTTGAGCCTTGCTTTCACCAGTATTCTTTGAAAGATGTAAATTAACATCTATCGGGGTTTTTACTACTATAATGTCTAAATTCTTGCACTTTTCAAGAATATTCTCAATGTAATAAGACTGCAATAAAGCTAGTCCTCTAGATATCTTATGGATTTTAATCCCTAAAATAACATCTGCGACCCCCATATCTTTCATATCAAATTTACTTGTGAGCATGCGTTTGGTCGCCTTGACAACCTCACCATCGCTGCCCATTATAAGCATGTCGTCTACATACAAGCACAAAATAGCAAAACCATTATGAGTGTTCTTAACATATACACATTTATCACACTCATTAATCTTAAAACCATTCGACAACATGACTTGGTCGAATTTATCGTGCCATTGTTTCGGTGCTTGTTTCAAGCCATAGAGTGACTTGATAAGTTAACATACTTTCTTCTCTTGTTCTGAAACAATGAACCCTTCAGGTTGTTCCAAATATATTTCTTCTTCCAGATCCCCATTTAAGAAGGCCGTTTCCACGTCCATTTGATGGATTTCGAGCCTATACACCGCTGCTATGGCAATTAGCATCCTTATAGATATAATTCTTGTAACAGGTGAATAAGTATCAAGATAATCAAGACCTTCTCGTTGCTTGTATCCTTTTACCACAAGCCTAGCCTTATACTTATCAATAGTAGCATCCGCTTTCATTTTCCTCTTGAAAATCCACTTACATTGCAGTGGTTTATTACCAGAAGGAAGGTCAACCAATTCCCAGGTATGGTTTGACAAGATAGATTCAACTTCACTATTGATAGCTTCTTTCTAGAACGGGGCTTCTGGGGATGTCACAGCCTCTTTACAGGTCCGAGGCTCATTCTCTAACAAATATGTTAGAAAATCAGATTCAAAAGACTTAGAAGTTCTTTGTCTTTTACTACATCTAGATTCATCCTCCATAGGATCGCTTCTAGGTGTAGTATCCCGAGGCCTCTTATCATTGTTAATAGGCTCATATACTATGTTATACGGAAAGATATTCTCAAAGAACGGAGCGTCCCTTGACTCAATAATCGTATTAACATGTATATCTGGAACCTCGGACTTATAAACAAGAAATCGATATGCATTACTATTAAGAGCATATCCAATAAAGACACAATCAACGGTTTTCGGTTCTATTTTAACCTTTTTAGGTTTAGGAACTGCAACTTTAGCCAAGCACCCCCACACTTCGAGATATTTCAAATTAGGCATTCTGCCTTTCCACTTCTCATAGGGAGTTTATTGTGTCTTTTTGTGGAGTACTCTATTTAAGATAAAATTCCCTGTCAAAATAGCTTCCCCCCACAAATTCTGTGGTAAACCAGAACTATTCAACAATGCATTCATTGTTTCCTTTAAAGATCAGTTTTTCCTTTCCGCCACTCCATTAAATTGTGGCGCATAAGGAGGAGTGAATTGGTGAATGATACCGAATTCAGAACAAATTTTCTCAAAAGGAAATTCATATTCACCTCCTCTATCACTTCTAATCATTTTAATTTTCTTATTTAACTGAGTTTCAACTTCAGACTTATAAGTTCTAAAAGCATATACAGCCTCATCTTTGCTACTAAACAAGTAAACATAACAATATCTCGAGCAATCATCTATAAATGTGATAAAATACTTCTTACCACCTCTTGACGGTATTACTTTCATATCACATATGTCTGTGTGTATTAAATCTAAAGGTTCAGTGATTCTATTTTCTACGGAATGAAAAGGAGGTTTAGAAAACTTAGATTTAACGCACACTTGGCATTTTTCACTTGGACAGTCAAACTTTGGCAATAATCTCATGTTCATTAATTTTTTTATTGACTTATAATTAACATGTCCTAGTCTAGTATGCCATATATCAGGAGACTCAAGCACATAAGCAGAAACAACTTTATTCATATCATCCTTGGATACAACAGTCATTACATTCAACTTGAAAAGACCATCACTAAGGTAACCCTTTCCCCTTTCCTACATACATCTCATTTTTTTTAGAGTGCAAACTTATTAGATACAAACACCAACTTGAAGCCATTCTTGCTAAGGAGAGATCCGGACACTAAGTTCTTGCGTATGTCGGGCACATATAGCACATTGTTTAGTGTCACTATTTTCCTAGATGTCATCTTTAGAGCAACCTTTCCAACACCTTCAACCTTAGAGGTCGATGAATTACCCATATAGAGTTTTTCATCACCTCCCACAGGCGTGTAAGATGAGAACATCGATCTGTTAGCGCAGATATGTCGAGTTGCTCCAATATCAATCCACTATTCTTTGGGGTTTCTTACCATGTTGCATTCGGATATCATAGCAGTAAGATCGATATCATCAATGCCATTGGAAATCTGTTCCACCACATTCGCCAGAGTCTTTTGTCTTTTCTTGGCTCTACAGTCTTTGGCACGATGTCCAAACTTTCCACAATTGTAGCATTTGCCAATGAACTTTTCCAGGCCTTGGGTGGAACTTCTTATTAGGCTTCGATCCTTCTTCAACAACGTTGACCCTTGCGACCTCCAGATTGCTGCAAACTTTCTTCTCAGAGAGCCTATTGTCTTCCTCTATCCTCAATCGAACAATGAAGTCTTCAAGTGATAACTCCTTTCTCTTGTGTTTGAGATAATTCTTGAAATCTTTCCAAGACGGTGGTAACTTTTCAATGAAAGTAGCCACTTGAAATGATTCACTTAGAATCATACCTTCGGCATGAATATCATGTATGATCACTTGAAGTTCTTGAACTTAACTTAAGACGGTTTTAGAATCTATCATCTTGAAATCCAGAAATTTGCCAACAATGAACTTCTTCAATCCAGCATCTTCTGTTTTGTATTTCTTGTCCAGACTTTCCCACAACTCCTTAGCCGTTTTTAGCGGACTATAGACGTTGTAGAGAGAATTGTCTAGACCATTGAGGATATAATTGCGACACATGAAGTTAGAATGCTTCCACGCATCTATTGTAGCAAACTTTTCCTTGTCTACCTCTCCTTCATCCAACTTAGGAGCATCCTCGGTGAGGAACCTTGCCAAGTTCAAAGTCGTGAGATAGAACAATATCTTCTGTTGCCATCTCTTGAAATCAGCCCCATTGAACTTTTCTGGCTTTTCTCCATGAGTCGGAACAAACGCAATAGGTGTCATTGATGTTGAAGCCATTCCTATTACAAAAACAGAAATTATTGAAAAAGGTAACTATACGAACACAAAAACAAAATTTGTCTTAAGATTGTTAACTATTATGGCCTATGTGTTCGTATGTACAATGTAAGGTTGATCGACAAACCTAAAACCAAATGCAAATGTGTAATTCCAATGTAAACGAATGACCCGAGCCCAACGAATTCATGTTGTGTCCTTAAGACAAATTTGTCCCCTCCACCGGTACCCAAGGTTCTTGGACAATTGTCTTCCAAGATAGAACGAATCTCCTTTCTGGTGAAGCGGCACTTCTTCAAAGGAAAATCTTTGAACGCAACTTTACAGATTAATCGCACAACCGACAATGATGAATGATGAAGAATTAGAGAGCAGTGGAATGTCGAGTGTGCGAGTGTGTCTTTCGAAAAAACCAAAAGAGTCAATAAAAGGTCACGGTTTCAAAAGCAATGAAGAGTCACAACGAACCGAAAAGTTTCGTTCGGTTATAGATGGGCGAACCCGAACCGATGGCTTGACGAACAATCACGAACAGACATATCTGTTCGAAAAGAAAAAATTTCCAAAACGAAACCATGCCCGTTCGGACACCAGTTCATCGTGTCTATTCGGTTGGGATAAAAGTTCATCGTGTCTGTTCGGTTGGGATAAAATTTTCAAACAAACATGTCTGTTTGGTTGGAAAGAAAAAATAAAACCGATGGGCTCTAATGTGCTGAGTTCCAAAAAATAAATAAATGAAACAGACCCGGACTCGGGCCCCGATCGGGGCCGGCAGGCTGCGGCGGTGCGCGTGTGTGGACCGACCCAGCTTTGCGTAGGTCCTCTTCCTTCCACAAAAGTGAGGTGCCCCTTGGGACCCAAATCCATTTGAGAGGCTCCTCTATTTAAATCCATCTCCATCTTATCTTCTATCCAATGTGGGACTACCTCCATCCACACTTCTCATTCACCTTCTATGACATTTACACACCAAAATCCCAACAGACTCGTGACCGGCGGCTTGGCGGTGGTTTGTTCGTGGGGCGAACGCTCGATGTTGTGGTCAACGACCTTTTCCCCACCGCTCGTCCTTTCTCTCTTTTCTCTCTTTTTCCTTGTAAAAGGAAATTGTGTTCCTACTCTTCTCCACAGAATCTGCGGTTATCACAAAGTCTCCAATATTATGTCAGATCGGGACAAAAACTAAAAGAAGACAATCCACAATTTAGAATCAATTAACCGAAATCCTGATAACCCCTTTCTTGACCATGGACTTCAGGGAGAGGAGGGCGCCGTTTGGGCTTTCATCAGTCAATTGTGATTTGCCGATTTTTATCTCTTCTGTGAAGTTTTCCTTCCCTGTTCTTTACTGAACGCCTTCACTTGAGTCCCTTGACCACCAATTGAACTCCTCCAACTTCATGTGGGTTGGTCTGCTCAATCACCAACGCACATAGCTTGACTTTGTTCGGCGTTGGTCTCGGTGGACAATTCAATTCGGCGAACTCGGGTGCGCGGCTGGACAGCAGTGGGGACGTCGGGTGAGCGACGATAGATGAGTGACAAGAGTGACGGCTCGCGTTGGTTCACAGGATCAATAGGCGCCCGAACCGCGAACAAGGGTATTCGGTCTCGGGAATATTGGCAACGTCAATGAAAGTGACCACACTTTGACCAGCTTTGGGACGCCCACAAACACCAAGGGCGCCTGCAAAAGAAATAATAACCAGGACCCAAAAAGTAGAATAACTTGGCACACTAGCAAACTAGCGTTTGGCTCGGCTTTTGGGGAAAGCCTCGGGGGAAATGCAAAGGCCTTTAGACTAAAGAAATTTGATGACATGCAAAGACTATTTGGTAAACTGTAATTAAAAAATGCTTGGGAATACAGCTTTTGAAAAATGCTGTTTGGTAAACATAACTTCGATGTGATCAATTTTAGTTTTTAAATGCAATTTGTTTAAAATTAAAAAAAAATTTGTTGCATATGGACAAATTTATAATTAAAAAATCACATCAAAGTGGATATTTCAACTAAAAAGAGAGCAATTGCACTATAATAAACATGGTCACATATGTCTCGAGGAAAGAAATAGGGAAAATTACCAAAAAATTCCTAAACCTGTCGCTGACGTGGACCTCGGCCGGCCGGCGATCGAATATTTTAATATTTTTTTGAATTTTTATGAATTTTTTATGAATTTTTTATAATTTTTTTTCTTTTTCTTTTTCTTTTTTTTTTCTTCCCCAACCCCTCCCCTACCTCCAGCCGGTAGCCGAGGTCTGCCGACCGGCCAGAGGTGTGGCCGGCGAGGCCGAGCCTCGCCCGGCCATGGCAGGGTTCGGCCTCGCAAGCCTAGATCTGGGGCGGGTGTTGGAGAAGACGGAGTGGCCGGGCTACGGTAGAGGCGACATCGAGATCTCCAGCACGGATGAGGGACTGGACGCGGTTGTGGAGGTTGAGGGGAGGGCCAATGAGGGCGGAGGTGGATTCGGGGAGGCGGGGGGCGTTGGGATCGCGGGGAGGAGGGGGGTGGCAGAGGACGTGCAGAGGGGGGCTATGAGAAAGAGGAAGAAGAAACAAAAAAAGGGTAAATGTGGAATTATGATTAATAAGTGATGGTAATATTGAAAATTCAAAAAAATCATTAATGGGCACTGTTGCCTACCGAGAATGCTGCAAAGCTCAAGGCTGCCTTGGGCTTTTAGGGTGGGTTTGGTTCAACTTTGAAAATGGGCTTTGGAAAAATGCAAATTCCTTTAGCTTAAGGGGCTTTGAGGAAATACAAATAGCATTTGGTAAAAAAAACCTTTGAAAAATAGCTTTGGGCTAACTAGTGTTTGGCAAAACAAATTTGCGAAGGGGCTTTCTACCATATTTATTTTTTAAATAAATAAAAAAAGAAAAAAAATCTAAACCCTAGGTTACGGCCGTCGATGAGCCAGATCTGGCGTCGGCGGCCGTGGCCGCCAGGGGTCAAGCGAGCCCAGGCCAAGGCCGCCTAGGTTCACAAGGCCGTTGCCTGGGCTACGCGAGCCCAGGCAAGGGGCGTGGCTCGCGACCGAGGGCCGCCGGGCGTCGCGCGACCTCAGGTGACCGTCGCCTGGGTGGCATGAGCCCAGGCAACCGTCGCCTGGGTTGCGCGACCCCAAGCGAAGGCGGCCGGGGGTTGCCCCACCCATGGCAGCCTCGGCCGACGACCGCTGGCTACAGATCTAGCTGGCTGGCGGCCATAACTAGGGTTTGAATTTTTTTTATTTAAAAAATAATATAACAAAAAAGATGAGGGTAAAATTGGAAATTGAAAAAAAATAAGTAAGGATAGGTTTGGAAGAAAAAATCCAAGCTCATCGTTTAGCCAAATGCTAAAAGCTCAATGCTGGTCCCTACCAGCGTTGGGCTTTCAACATTCCCAAGGCCAGCATTTGGCCAAATGCTAGCCTAAAGCTAAACCAAACGCTTCAGCATTTTTTCAAGGGGCTTTGGGGGCTGAAAACCCCTTGAGAATGCTGAACCAAACCCATCCTTAGCCTTTTGAAAGCTCACTTTCCTCGAAGGATGTTTTGAAATTTTTTGCCAAACACCTAAATTTTGGCCCACCCAAAGCTTCTTGGGAAAGCAGTTCCCAAACGCAGCCAACAAACGCCAATTCTCTGTGGGAGTTGATGATGGACGAGTCTTTCTCGCATTGAAAGTGAAGGTCATGACAAAAGGAGCTGTCATGATGCGCCACGAGAAAACTCCCCGTGGCCGTATACTCCCCTTTGTGTGGCCCTCAGAAGGGAGTCTCTTCTCTTCTTCTTTTCTGCTATGAACGTGTGTACCTCAATTCTGAATTGCCGTGCGTTTCAAAGAATTGCCTCCTGGAAGAAAGGCCCTAGGACGAGAGAAGAAAGTTCTTCCAAGCATAAGCCAAGTTATGGGCTCTAACTTTGGACTCTTTATGAAATAGACCCGGAATCGCAATGCATTTTTTAATTAAGCCCCGAAAGACTTAATCACACTTACTTAAATTCAAATCAGCCCATATTCCTTAAAAATTTCGGCGCAAGCTCAATTCAGATAATTCAATTAAATTCAAAACCTTGAATTAAGTCCATCCACCGCCGGTCCAAATAAATAAAATCGCAATGCATGATTGTCAAAGTTAAATATGAATGTTGAATTTATTTTTTTATAGGAGCTAAAATTTAACTCCTGATTTTTAGGCAAAATAAATGATTAAAAAAATCAAAATTTAGGTGCCAACAAGCACAAATTGTGAAAGCAAATGCACAGCTTTTCTAATTTATTCTGTTCTTTATCAGTCGAAGCATTGTATTCATTTCATTCGTTCAAGGAGTCGGAACAATTTGCAACACAGTTCCTGCGAAAAACAAATTCCTACTCGACCAACGACTGATCTCCGTCCCCAAGGTCCCGAAGAATTGAAAGAATATGTGCTACACCGTAAGGTTAAAGTTTCTTACCTCCTCAGAAAATTTTGCCTCTTTGCGCTGTTAACTTGCTACTGTTCTCAAAGGAATAGACCACGGTCCTTCAAGAAAAGCTCTTCTTTTTTCGTTTTCTGTTTGATCTTAGAGGAGGAGTTACAAATGGAGCATGAGCTATACGGAATTACCAAAAATGGCATCATATTCAAAAAATGAGAATTCACAAAGATGAGGATTCATATGATCAAGCATTGAAGAGCTTCCTAAAAGGTCCGTCCTTCCTATCCTTAGCTGCTTCCGTGAGAGCAAGAAACCTCTTGAAACCTGTTGAGGCGGCACCTCGCCCTAGTGCAGCAGCTCTAGTGAGCACATCCTCCCCAGAAGCGATCAAGCCAGCTGAAGCGATGTTGGACATTGCAGGAGCTATTGTGGGAGCTGGGGCAGCAGGAACGACAGGTGGCGCTACAGGAGGTTGCACAATCCCAGGTCCAAGTTTGTTGAAGTCATCCAATATAGTTTGCTGATCGGCCTTCTTGAGCCCCTGCACACACCAATGCTATGTCACAACTAGCATAAAAACAAACTCTAGACGAGGTAGTTACGATCCATTTGAAGAAATCGTGGAGAAATCATGAAGCATAGATGCTTGCTGATTAATTTTCCATTGTGCAAACAAGAAAGAGATTATAACAGTGTTTTCTTTTTCCTTTTTTACCACAAGAGAAGACAATGTTCGCCAACCAGTTTGCCATGAGAAAAATAATGTCATTTTTGTTTTTGTTTTGCTTGGTGTATCTTGACCGGTAGATCATCTTAGAAAAGCATACTCTTATCAAAATCAGCCTGAGAGATCAATATTCTGTCAACTACCTTGAGCTCCAGAACGCGCTGAAACTCCATTGTCGTTCCTTCCGGTAATAATGCACGATATGTATCTGCCACAGAATCAACTGGAGACAGAATGACCTGCGTTGGAAAACAAATTATGAGTGTGAGGGACAAAGGAGACTTCACGTACTTGAGAGTAACAGCCTGCACTAAGTAAAGAAGAGAACCTTTAGAAGTGCTTCAGCTTTGCTCATCTCTCGGCTTACAAACTTAGAATAGCTGGCAGCGCTTGATGTCTGCACCAAATAAACAGATTACAAAATGGTTGCATGAGCTTGTTTGTCTAATGGAAGAAAAGACGAAAGAATCCCTTGAAAAACAACCGGGATTGACCAAGAATTCCAATCAAACGTGCAACATGTAACTGCATCAGTATAAATTAAAAAGTAATTTCCTGTAAAATTTGCAGATATAGGATTGTCTGACTATAGATCAAAGCAAAACTGTGGGCCTGCCTACTTATCAATGCTTGCCTAAAAGCATCAACTTTTGTTCTCTTATCACAGGAAGCTGATTGCCAGTCCTTTTGCCACCGAACATTGTAATCTCCCAGTCCCGCAATTGCAACATCAGCTTAATCAGGACCTCCCTAGTGACTATTGCTTTTCCAGTCAACTGAGACAGCTGGGACATTCTAGGCCCACAACATATCTCTGCCATCCTATCTAGTCCAGCTATGACTAGCAACATAACTTTGCTAGTATCCTTGTAGAGCTATTGCAGAGTATATAGTAGCTGAATGATTTTGTCTGTTGCAAAAGGTATCATAAAAACTAAGCACAAATCATAATCTATATCAACACTGGATAAGCTGCCCAATTAAGTAAGTTATCGATGATCAGAAGCAGGAACCCGAAGTCCTGAAAATAGGTTGAGATGAATAACTGTGCTCAAAGGTGCAAGCAATGCGATCAACAGAGAGAGGTGAGAGGGGTTTCAGAGTTCCAAGCAATTGGTGGCTGTACTTGAAAGCCAAATCTCACACGTTCCAGTGTGAGCAATATAAAATTTCCCATCAAAGGAAAACCACACCCACAAAATGCTAAAAGAAAAAATCTAGGTAACTTGCACGTTCAGATTTTTCGTCGACAATAGGATAAAAGTGAAAAAGGAAATTCAAGAGTCTATATTTGGATGTCCTCGAAGCAATAAAACTATAATAATTGTACTCACTTGTCGGCCTAGGGAAGGAATATCGAGGAGGATTGTCTTTATCGCTTGTGTGTCCAACAGCATCTGCAAAAAGTATGATACAGTTAAAATAATTCCGGGACATCAAATTGATTCCGCAAAGTAGAAACACGGATTCTACGCGAAGCAGGAACAACAATAGAACAAGGTTCTTTTCATTAAAAGTTCAATCAATGAAACCACAGAATAAAATATCTCCCTAAGTTGCAGTATGTTATTTCAGTTATAGTTTTTATGATACTAGCCGTTGCAAAAGTAAGCTTATCATGCCAATTTAGGGTGTTGAATGTGTCCTTTGGCTGTTCATTTAAGAGAAAAGCAACTGGCATGCATCAAGAGATATACACCAAAAGGAATACATGTCTCGCTTTCTTGACAATAAACCTTTGAAAAGCATAAAGATAGAAGAATGAGAGACATTGAGCCCCTTAATTATAATTACATCAATAAACGAAAAGAAGCTACTCGTTGAAATAAGTGCTATCATTGTGGGGAGTAGAGAGCTCTCAGTGCAAAGAATTTAAGGAGTAATCTGAATAGTGAGATGCTTTCAACATGATTCCAATATGTCAATTGACCAGGTACTGCTTGAAAGTCAGTCTTAGCACATAAGCCTCAAATGCAAAATACTAAACCTTCCTGAATAGTGAGATGCTTCAGAATGATGACAAACAATAAAAAGAAGCAGCAATTACTTGTTGGGCTCCAGTTTCAGATATCTGTTTGCATTTAAATATGTTGACGTAGAAGCGGGGACCAAGTGATGACGCAAGCTGCAAGAACGAAGTTATCAAGGTTGATAAGGAAAAAAAGGACTGAAGAAAGCAGATCTCCGCTGGAAGTTATGCAACAAAATGCATGGGCACTACTTTGGCTTGTTAAAACGTTTGCCTAACAGAATGATGGCTTAACTGAGACTCGCCTTATTCTACAGCTGACAATGAGTATAGATATGCATAATTGTGGAAAGAGGTTCCTGAGAAGTATGTCATTGTTCTGCAACATAAGAAATACTAACCGCGAAAGATACGTAGGAAGTGTTGTGCTTCAGTTTATTTCGTTTTGTAGCTAAATGACAAAATATCTAGGCTGATGCATAAAATCAGCAAATAGAAAAATCCTTCAGGTTACCTTGTCCAAGAAGAACTGGAAATAAATAGGAGACAGAAGGCTTCCAAGCACAGGAATACTGTTATTCAGCATCAGATTTATGTTGTTGACGTACCTGCAAGAAAAATGTGGTCATACAAGCGAATGATAATCTCCATTAAATGTGTTTTGGATATGTAGAAATCATCTCACCCTGATTGGTCCCCGACACTTTCTAGAGTGTTCCATGGGATGCGTGTCATGGCGGCCATTTCTATATCAAATTTCGTTTCTAGGCCGTGCACTAGAGTCACAAGTGCTTTTGTTATGACTGCAGAAAATTCATCCTGCAATACCACTGATAAGTTAGCAATTAGTGACAAAGAGAATGAGTAACTCACAAGTGCATGCAAATTGATGTCAAACAATACCTGTACTTCTGACATATCCACACCATCAGTGTATTGGGAATCGATTATCTTTGATACGCTT
The DNA here is from genome assembly GCA_029784005.1 of Lenwebbia sp. NSW1173648. Taxonomy (NCBI): domain Eukaryota; kingdom Viridiplantae; phylum Streptophyta; class Magnoliopsida; order Myrtales; family Myrtaceae; genus Lenwebbia; species Lenwebbia sp. NSW1173648. The sequence goes on along the minus strand of JARCGZ010000010.1, from coordinate 5,656,305 downwards.
TCAGCCAGTTCGCCAGACTATCAAAATGTCAAACTGCAGTTACGATAAACTTACGCCGATTTTACCCAATCAGACTGGAATTCAAAACTCAAATATCAGTAACCAGCTAATATTGTCTCAGCCCTCATCAAACAATTTCTCGTAGTAATGATGCCTTTGTGGAACAATTTTCTTTAGCACTATAAAAAGCATTTTTTAATTACATTCTGTCGCCTAAAACGATAAAGGCAATAGCAAAGTTGATTCTGAAATTCTGATTCGCATTGACAACAATTAGAATAAAATCTTGCAATCTCACTATCAAGTACCAAAATTTTGATTTTAACCCCTTGAACTTTGGTCCCTAATGATGGCATTTGGAAGTTTCTTGTGAATAGTATCAAAGATGGCATTGCAATTGGATACACTCTTGAGTAAAGCACAAATGGTCCGAAGAACCTTCTGGTGGGACATTGCTATAATTTCCGCGATGATGTTTGTATGTTCTTCCCGGAAGAATAACATGTAAGCACAAACAGTCCAAAGAACCTTCTGGTGGGACATTGCTATAATTTCAGCAATGAAGTTTCCATGTTTTCCTGGAAGAATAACATGTAACACAACAACCTCCTATTAAGCGCATACAGTCTACAACTTTCCATGTCGCTTAAAACTGTTCTTCCATAGTTTCAACAATATGACAAGGTAAAATAACCCAGCAGTCCCGATAATCGTTAAGGAAACAATAAGAATTTAATAACTAACCGTTTTATGGCAGTATTCAGCTGAATTCACTATGTAACAGATCACTCTTTCATCTCTGTCTGAAGTCTGCATAATTACAATAATTGCTCAAAAAGAGGACATATAAGAACTTTAAGAATAGCCAGAAAAAGTTATAAAATAGACTACCTTTATCTGTCCATCTATACCTGTGGCCGTTGCAACAAGCCCCATGCCACCTTTAGGTAGTTTTGCAAAAAGTTTTGTGGCATATGCTTTAAGAACTCTTTGAAATACCTGATCATAGTTTTCAAGTCAAGTTCTATCAGGTTTCCAAATCTTAATTTGTGATGGTGAACTGGATGAGATCATCAGATTTTACTATAACTACTGATTCTCAAATAGCATGACTAGATATATAACAAACAAAATGAACTGCTATTAGATAGTTGAATGACCAAATGTTCAGGTAAAAGATCTTCATAGCTAGAGAGAGAGAGAGAGAGAGAGATTTGAATGGTAACCGAAGGCTTAATCCCTACTGTGGCCACTTTCAATACTTATATCCAAAGACAATTTGAAACTCAAAAAACCTAACTGTCTACACAGCCGCCGCCCCCCCCCCCCCCCCCCCCAAACCCCAATCCCAAACCCCAATGCAAGAAAAAAGGCGGAAAGCCACCTATCCTCTACAGCACAAACTTTATGTAACAATACATTCATTTCCTACAGCTTATGCCACCTAACTTGCACCGAACTTCGCTTAACTTACAGAATGAACGATGTAGCTATGAACTTATTTGCGTTGGGCCACATGGATCAGTCACTAGACCCATCATAACTACAGTAGATCACTCCAATTGAGGCATTCCGTTATCTGCCCAGTTCATAGGAACTCTAGCTCGAGCAAATCTTTACAAGTGCCATTACCAATTCCAATATAAAGGAAGGTATCTAAACCATTGAACTCGATCAACACACCTTGAACAAATTGAATAACGTCTGGTTCTTTGTCAGAGCACTGCAACGCTTTAAGCTTCTCTTGATGATAAGAAACAGCTAAGACAACATAAAAAGAGGGTCTGTCAGAACAAAAGCTCAAAAACCTACCATTCTACAATCAAGTATACTGTATCAATTTAGCCCTGCATCTCTCTATATAGATGCCATCTATATTAGATGGTAATTGGAAAGGTACCACAGGATGCACACATAATATCCCCTTGAGCATTCACGAGAAAATTTATGTATTCACAAAATTAGCGAATTCATCGATCGAGATCATGGTTCAAAATCAAGACAGCAGAACCGAAAGAGCAGTCACTAGATTTTTCACTCCACCCAAATATACGAGTCGAATTTTCAGTTAATTGATTCACTATCACCATCTGCAAAAGTTTAGAGCTATATTTGATCACTGAATCCAAACTCAAAAGATGCATCAGATACTTGCAGTCGTAACCGAAATCGACATTTCAGTTGCTTACCTGCATGCTACTGGTTAAAACATTGTTCTGACTCCCCTCCTCGATATCCCATGTTTCCTCCTAATAGAGGACATCGTAAGCAGGCAAAGTTAGTCATAAATCATTGAATGAAAAATATGGAGAGCCAAAGTCCAAAAAGAAAGAACTGAAACTACCTGGACAAGTTTTTCAAGACTTTCCATCAGTGTTTTCTCTTCTAGCTCTATATATACCGTTAAATGAGGTTCGAAGCAAGATGAAATGATTCCACGGAAGTTGAACTGTCATCAACAAATGGAATTAGTTGTCGTGAACTGTTTAGGTCAAATGATGTTCATAGATTCTGTTCACAATCTTTAATTAAAGTGATACAGTAAGCATGCCCGGACAGCTGAACATAAACAATGGAACAACAGTTTTCATTCCTTATTCTTAGATCAAGCACTCTAATTTCTCCATCCAAATCCTCGAGACTTGTTGACCCTGGTCTAGAAGTAAAAACCCGCCTAATAATAGTCGTTGCACAAATAGATTTCGTCCTTAGAAAAAAAAAAATCACGAAAAAAATGGGTTCAATGACATCCAATTGCTTAAGTCATAAAGAATTTTTAGACTACAATTCTTATTCTATCTAATGCAAACTTTAAGCAGGAATTTTAATCCTATGACAATAAATCACATAAAATCTCCACACACAATACAAGGTCAAATCTAAGAAGCACCAACACAAGTACCAACTTCATTTCTTGTTTTCTACACAAGATTAAAAAATTTACCCCAGCACCAGGCACTGACACATCCTTGTTTCCATCCTTCTCCTGTCAATTGAAATCAGAAGAATTGGCAGAAGGGTGAAAAAGCAATCTTACAGAACTTCACATTAAGGACTACAAATCGCTTAAAGCACTGTCCTAGATTTACCTCATCCTCAGTTCCTTGATGTGCAGCAAGTTTCCGTTCGTACTTCTTTCGTATATCAGAGACAAGTTGACTGTTATTTTCACCCTTATCTATGTCATCTTCACTGATGATCTCTTTGCTCCTAGCTCCTCCCCCAAATTTTTCTGCCAATTCATCCTCAAATTCCAGGGTTCGTTGGAGTGCCTAAAGTTAATTATCCATGACAAATAACGTTCTATAAGAGGCTACGAAAAGCTTTCCAAATGTTCAAATTCGATGAGATCAAGCAACCAAATGACATTATGTTCAGTGAGGTTTCCACTTAGAGGATCCTGCATAAGTAACAGTGCAAGATACAGGCCTATGAACAACAGGAGCACAATTGCAAACTATGAGATCACGCAGGCCACAAGGACCTCTTTGCCCTCTCTTAATCTTACATGTTTAGCAAGTATTAGGGAATATCGCATATTAGGATCTCAATAAGTACAAGTGATGATGAAAACACACTAAGGTATAGCACATGCACATGATAAAATCTAGTCAAGCTGACACTACCCAGGAAAAAAATTAAGACAGGTTAGCAGAATAGATACTATCACTTGAATATTCATAATCACGCTAAAAACTCCGACTATCTCTACAACATGGTTATGAAAAAATGCTTTAGGGGACTTCTTGATTTGACTCTGACCATGAGACAGCTAATTAATCCGCGACTATCATATGGAGAATATTGAGGCATTAGCATCTCAGAAGCCCACGGTAAGACATTCTGAAAACTGATTCAAGGACTACAGACATGTATAAGCATTTGTATAGGGAAGACCTACATAGATTCTCAGACCAATGTGTTGCAACATCCTGGAAACACAGCCTTACTGAAGAATCTATGAGCCATGATACAGGCATAGTGAATACAGCAGAAATGAAAGATCCCATGAGAGTTTATGATATCATAAACTTACCAATAACAAAGTACCGACATCTGGCTTTTCCTTCAAATTGATGAGGATCTCTTCAAGTTGTTTCCTGAAGATATATCGAAGAAGCAGATTAGTCACATCTTTTTGCTTCATACTGCTTCAGAGAACTTCTGCAATACTTGCAAGATCAAATTGCCTCCTAATGCTTAGCATATGTAGGGCAGTGCAATGACCATGTCACAAATGTCAGTCTTCTAAGATCTTGTTTAACGCTGGTATTCAAAAGTAAGAAAATTTTTCTAGAGTACTGATGAAACTCATATTAAGGACTCCACCTCCGTTGGAATGCACAGGTTTAATAGGGAAAAACATGATCTTTTCTCCTCCTTTAAAAACCTATTGCTAAAAAATCACTCATGCTTGAAGAAAATGATAAAGTTCCTCAGGATGAGCTTATAAGAAAAATTTGGCACGAAATTGACAGAATAAGTTTATAAGACCAGCCAAACTTCACAATTACACATAGCTCTTTTAGCAGTTTCTGCAATGTTTCTTTGTGACTTCTTCCTTACAAGCTCGTCTGATTAACTTCCACCCTGATCACTAACATCTTGAAAGTTTTAAATAATAACAGCAAACTGAGAGATCTCATAGTGGTAACAATAAAAGTGGCACTGTGATAACTCAACTTACTTGACTGACCGTTTAATAGCTAGAGATGGTCATAATAACACTATTTCAACATAAGAAACGGTACATTTCCAGGTAAGTATACCTTGTCTTCTTACAGAATAGGATGCAAAGCCGATAGGGGACGTGCCAGGAAGGAGGAAAGATCTTCCATATCTCTTCATTGGTTCTCATTCGACGCTTAATCCAGGCATATCTCCGTTCTGTTTTATCCAGCTTAGCAAGTTCTGCAGAAACAAACACGCGTCAGCTTGAATACCTCAGAAAAAGCAAAAGGTTAACTTTGGTAAGTCTGAAAATAATAGTATATCATCACATGCACAATACAAAGTAGGCAAAAATGGCAGACCAGCTCCTTCAAATATCTGTTCATATGACGTGAGCTCCCTGCTGCAAAATGTATTCACCAGCTCCTCCCTCACAGAAGGCTCCAGTGCGTCAACTACTAAGCAAGCATCGGATAAGTGTTGCAGCAGATTTGTCTCTTCGCTCTCTTTTCCTGTACCTAAGCTGAAATAAGGGGACAGTCAAGTATGCCATCTAGATTATCCCAAAAGACAAAAAATATCTCCAGTCATGAATTCCAAAATTGCAAACCAAAAGAACTGCCAGATCAGTATTTCAACTTTAGCCAGGAAGCAATAACAAAGATGTAAAAAGGAAGAGTTGCAATAATCTATTTATTGAGTTTCACATGAATGCATCTTGAGGCTCATTTGGACACTTAGTACTACTGAAGCAATAGTCAAGAATGATCAAATAGAGGACAAACCATATGCATAAAGAGAATAGACTATTCATGACTGACAGGAACTCATGCATTCAAAGAATAAAGTACCTCGAAAAATCAGAGAACACATGCGACTTGAGTATTTGTTTGATATTCTTAAACTTCTCCCTAAGCTCTGTTATTTTGGGAATATCCCTGTAGGCTTCAAAATGACTGCACAGCTGGTTCACAGCCTGAAATGCATCGGCAGAAAATAACTCAATCAATGCTTTTCTACAGGACTATGCATAATATAATCTAGATTTTCCCAGAGATAAGCTCCGAATGACAAATCAAGTTAAAGCACAAAGAGGCCTTCCACAGCATACAATGACTGAATCAGGAACCAGGTCATCTAAGAAGTCCATGCAAGGAAAAAGGACGAAATGGAATAATGCAAGCATGAAATCCTACAGGAAGGCAATTGCACTTGGATGTCACTCTATATTCCGCATAGATATAGCATAATGCAAATTATCATGTATTCCGTAGAGCTAGATAAGCCCAGAACTTTCTTTGGTGATGAGTAACCTAAACAACTATAAAGGAATCAAGAGCTGACCACCTTCAACGAATATTTTTGCAGAATGAACAGTATAAGAAGCTTATAGCAAGAAAGTCTATCAATGAAATCAGGCCAACCCTAAATATAATGTTTAATCTAACAAGTTATTTGACTCGAGCAATCACAGTACCTCCAACTGTGCAGCTGCCTCTTTATATTGTCTTTTAGAAGCCATTATCTGGAGTTGCTCAATGGCTGAGACTGTGATAGGAACAAGAGAAACACAAGTTAAATGTTTAGCATCTCAGATGGTATTGTCAAAGTAAATTGATCATGCCAAAATTATTATTCACTTTAATGAAATATGCCAGATATATTGTCACAAGCTACAGCACATAGCAAGACCCTAAATGTATAAAACAGGACCCACAGGTCCATCATGTACCATATTTCCTTCAAAGTAGTAAATTGGACACCTAGGGCAGCACAAAACAGGTTTCAAGCAAGCAATGACAAACCCTGATGAAAATGGGGAAAGAAGCGAAATGGAACTGGGAAATGATCCTCGTCTTATTTTAGTTTGATTTTCTTGTGCTGTGTAATTGCCAAGCAACAAGAAGCACACATGCTAGTGCACAAAATAATCTGCCATCATATTCAAGAATACTGTGTATGTAATATTGTGTATTCAGGCATGAATATCAATATTTCCAACAAATTGAGAATTCATTTATTCTCCCAAATAAAGCCATGACACAAAAAGTAAACATGTTTGATGAAGAAACAAATCCTTATTTTCCTGATATTAATTAAAACCCAGGGAATAATTAATGCCCACAATGAATCCACAACCGTTTAGAGCAAAATAAGAGGCATGCATGATACCAAAATGATATAATGTAAACTGCAAAGACACTAACCAAGCATGGTAAGACGATGAAGAGCAGTGATCGTTGTTGTTATATGCTTCTTAGCAAAATCCAACTTCTTTATGTCACGACAAATTTCCTGAACCATGGTCTCACTTTGCTCGGCTTTGGTTTTTATTTCCCGAATCTTGTACGTGAGTTCCTGCTTGAAAGGAAAACATATGAACATAAAAATAGCAGACTGACGAGGTGGTGTTCAACACAGTTGAAGTTCCCTTTCTGCAAGATGGCATCAAAGATAAATAGTTACTTTAGATTATTCTTTAACAGACCTCAACAGCGTGTGTAGCAGCAGCAAGATCTTCCTTGGCTTTTGTCCCTGAATTACTCTGTAGGAATGGGCCGGAGAGAAGTTGTCAAAAGTTTAGATAGAAAAAATTTGAACAAAACCAGAATTCCATAATACATATGAAAAAATGATTAAAGTTCCAAATGATTTTGACTTCCTCCCCACATCTCATGTAGAATCAAGTGATGGTGTAACAGCAAAGACAGCCGAACAACAGTCATGTAAGCTTCTATTTCCAATCTTACAGAGAAGTGCTATTATGTAACCACTTTGAAATAAGTAAGAGACCTTTACAAGCCCCTTACAGATCCAGAACTTGGCAATGAAGAAGTACTCGATGTAACCTCTCTCAAATGCATCCATAAAATTTCACCTCGCGAATAACTCATAAATAAGACACTTATTCATTAGAATCACGAGGAAAGCCAATGACTCAAAAGCAAAAATAGACACAAAAACAAAAACAACAGTGTGGCTTCTTCCCTTTTTGCAATTTCAGCGTTGTTAAGAGCAAAAACTCATGATGCTACAGAACTGATTCACCATCTCGTCCACATTGTGCCAGTAAACTACATGCCACTTCGTTGAAAATTTCTTTTGGAGCATAACGGGATTCACCAGGCACGATTGAATCAATTGCATAACATGCCAAAGAGGAGGACTCGATAAAGGATAAAAAAGAAGGACCTGCTGGCGAACAGCTGCCAAAATTTCAGAATCAATACGACGAATCTCACTGTGTATCTTCTGCATCAAGGGCTCGACCCCGGATAACGAAGCCTCTGGAACAAATAAAGCGTCTTTCGCCGCGTTAAAACACCAAAAGCAGCAGACAATCGTATCAAAAGAGAAATGCTCAGCCGAGAGGGACCTGTAGGGAACATCTGGTTGATGTACTCCAAGGTACTTGACTTGTCCATAGCGCTATGAATCGATCGCAAACGCGAGCCCTCAGTCTCCAGTTCGAGCTGTCAACCAGTGGGGAACTCCCACGATGTGCAGAATCAGTTCACTTCCTGCTTTCCTTCTCTCCGCAATCCTTCATTACGCTTCGTCCCCGCATATCTGCACGAATTGAAGTTTGCTCCTGGCTTACCGCCGACGACAGCACCGGAATCACTGATCTCCGAGCAAATTGAAGAGGAAAAAAAGTGAAAAAAGTCTCTGTCAATCGGAGACAGCTCGAGATCTTCAATGAATCTCCGATCACAATCCGGCTCCGACGTCGGAAGAAGAATGAGAAATCGATTCGGGCATGGACTTACCAATCGAAGATCTACGAGTCGACGATTGAGTCGTCAAGCTTGTTTGGAGAGCATATCAAAGATGAACTGCTCCAATTATACACGAGCGAGCAGCGACGAATGTCTCGATCCGTCAGCTAAGCTAATGCGCGGAGTCGAGCGAAACACGAAAGGATCTCTGAGAAGAGACGAGAGTGGGCCTAGTAAAAACGGAGTGCTCTGAGTTTATTTGGAACAATTATCAAACAAATAAAACGAAAATATCAAATAAGATCTTGCCGTCATTTTCTCAAATGAAGTGAATAGAAGCCTCGTGTGGCCATGTCAATTTTAAGCAAGGGTTTGGTCTCGTCGATCGGCTAAATATTTCAATCGATCAAGAGCATTTTCGTTCAAAGACAATTTTCATTTAGATTTAAATTAAATTAAATTAACAATTAAGAAAATTAAACATTTCTAAAATAAATAAATAAATAAACTTCACGTGGGAGGGGCCCGTGGCCGGTGGTCCATCGTCGGTGGAGCGTTGGCCATTGCCGGCGGGGTGGCCGGCTCCTTGGCGAGGGTCGCCAGCCATCGCCAACGCCCCACCGGTGATGGGGCGACGACAACAAGCAAAGAGGCAAGATCGACCCTCACATGTGGCTTTCGAGGGCCTCGTCCGGTCCTCTCTAAGCATTATCGGTGGCAGAAAAAAGGAAAAAATTAAAAAAATTAAAAAGTAAAAAACAAAAATGCCCTTGACCAGCTAGTGAGATCAAACCCTTTTTTGAGACTGACATGGCCACTTCAGGCCCTTATTCAAGAAAATGAGAATACTTCAAATCTTTATTTGAAACAATGTCTATTTTAAAGTTTAAATCCTTATTTGGGAAAATGAAGTCACTCATGTTCTTATTTGAAATTTTCCCAAAATAAGAAGAAAAAGTATAAAGAACAACGTTGAAAAATCAGCTCCATTTGTTTTCCAACATAGAGACAATATTTCTCAATTTTGGCAGGAAAAAAAAAACAAAATTTGGTCTGCTTAAAGTCGGATGTCCGAATAATAATGCTAAGAATATGTCTAATGCCAAACTCCAAGGCTCCGTTTATTTCTCGAAAAAATAAATAATTTAAAAAATATTTTCCGAAAAAATGATCGTTTTCTTACAAAAATAAATGAGTAAAAAATATTTTCATCGTCCACAAAAATATTTACATATAAATCGTTAACGATGATGATAACATTTTTCATTAATTAATTATTTCAAATGATATAAGTGATTAATTAGTTTTCAAAAAAAAATTAAAATACTTATTTTCGGGAAATGAAAGTAGAATTTAAAACAAATGAATATTAATTTATAGGAATATTGCTGAACTAAGTGAAGACATGAGGCTGGTCGTTCATATATCTTCACATGAAAACATTCTTTAGGCACATCGTAGTTGCGAGCTTATGTATTGAACAACCAAATGGCGCTCTTTACTAATGTTTTTACGAAGAAAGTAGATACAATCAAAATATGCCGAGGATCAATTACCGGGCGAGTACTAAATCTTGTCAGAGTAATGTACTCGACTTCTAAAACTCTTGTATTCCGGGGATAAAGAGAAAATACTTATCATAAAAATAACACTTACTTCCTATAATATGTTGATTCTTATTATAATATACGTCAGCTATTAACCACCTTTAAAAGTGATTTGAAACTCAGAATTTGCACCAAACGTGATTAAATTTAGTAATTACCGAGAGAAATTTCTAATAAATAAAAAAATTACTAACCAACACGAAAAAAATTTGCACTTAGAAAATTGTAACTTACCTTTCAATTTCAAAAGTTACTAGACATGTGAGGAATTACACGTACCCGATGGTGAAAAATAGTTCTTTATTACTGTTTTTAATAACAAGCAAAGCGAGAAATTTACTCCTATACATACATCTAAACTAGAATCCCAATAAAATTTTTGTTGCTACCAGTAAAAAATTAGCCCTCCTCGTGATCTCAGGATCTCTAAAAAGCACATCGAACTATTGAAGAAAACAAGCTTATCCTAACCAGAATAACCACTGGCTCGAAAGTAAAATGAGACCAATTGGCAATTTCACAATGTAATCATCTTCCATGCCCTTTTTTTTTTTGGTCGAAATCTGCCATTCCCCTTTACAAACTCAAAAACTCGGCAACTTGAGTCATCTATCGACTCCTTACCGTCATTAGTTAGATGAAAGAACCGTAATTACTGCGGACAGGAGTAAAAACGAAGCTACATAGCCATGTAAAATCGAGTAGACTCTGCATCTCACTTCTACAGCAGGCGTCTCCATCTACTTCCTCGGCACTGATACATGATCAACAAAGAAGGCAGATAATTCCTTTTGCATGAGGGACGGCAGGTAGACCCAGTTCATCCTCTGCCTGATTACTGAAAAGAAGTTCCATGAGATTTGTTGCTCTAATTTATCGCAAACGACTCTGCTTGAGATGTAACGACAAGGAGCTCAGGATATAGACTGAGGGGGTGATATAAAAAATTATGATTAATTTTTTTTTCTGAAACAAATGTGCGCAAAAGGTTTTACAAGGATTTTACAGCGTGTCTAGCAGTTGGCGCCACCAGCTAGCAAAAGCACCCAATCTTTACCTGGGCATTGGATCTGCCAGCAGGTTCAGCCGCGTGTCCTGCTGGATGCTGGCGCTTAAGGCAAGTCAAGCTCTGCATCCAAATCCGGCCCCTCATCCAATTGAAGTTATGCAGGTCCTCTCTGGTCTCTGTTTCCATTCCCATGTCTGCTTCCAAAGAATTTAGTTCTACAAACCAAAGTCAGAAAGTACGGTGTATCAGCTAATATCATGTTCTGCTTCCTAGGAGTACATTTGCTTGCACAAGAGGCCGAAAAAGAAGCAGAAAGAAAAGGGCTTTGCAATAAGATTCACTTATTCTTCTACCTCATTTCTTAACCTACACCTTCCATTACATCTTCCTCAAACAACAAGACTCACCACACAAGTTTTCTCTCGATTTGTGCCACTTATTTTATATGACTTGATCTAGACGTGTCAGCTCAGGGGCTCAAGGCCAAGCTCCTAAAATATCCCCAATCAGATAATCGACTTGTTAATAAATTTCAAAAGCTACTTTTCAGATGACTTCCAAAGTGGTCACATCCATGTGCAGTAGTTAGATAAACAGTGTGAATTACAGTGTTTCGGCAATTGCCAAAATTAATATGTACCCTTTTGTCACAGGAGGCATGTGCATATATTATCAAAACTAAATTAAAGCTCACCAACTATGAGCTCTTCTTCATCAAAGTCATCAGGTACATTGTAGCTCCCTCCAAAGGTTTCTTGTAATCTCACTCATCATCAGTTATGTCCATTAGGTCCGTCATCTCATCTTGCAAATGCAAGCTCTATAAAACCAGCTGAAGAAACAGCTGATCCAAAAGGAGTCAGCATCTAGACTGAAAGAAAAGAGTAAAGGAGAAATCACAGACATCAATGCCATGGATCTTCATGATTTTCACCACGCCTTTCAAATCCTTATTGGCATACTTCAGAGACGTCAGCTGGAAACAGAAGACTAATCCAGGTTCAGTATCAATTGAAACAAATGGATAATACATAAAGTAAAGCTAAGTGTAGCATATATGTACTAAAAACAGCCTATGCAGCATGCGTCCTAATAGGTTCGCAATCGACGATCAAAATAAAGATTGCGTGTAGAAAAGGCGAAAAAAATATAGCTGGGGGAAGAAGAACAATCCAAGAAAATTTAGTTTTTAATTCCATTATCCTTTCTTCCAAAGTTGCAACAGATCTCCTCTCAAGCATTATTTGCCATTGAAGTGTACATGAAAATCTCTTCACATCTTTTGAGTTCAAGCATGACAAGTAAAGATAATTGATTCCTTGAACGGCTATAAAGGCTATAGATGCACGATCGAAGATATTTGAAGACAATCTACATACAAGCACTAAATGATTCATGGGGTTCATTTTCATATGTTTGTCAATGCACCCATTAGATGGTGTCCAACAATCTATTAAGCTTCCGAACTAAAGGGATTTGATCCTTCTCAATTTGAATTAGATTGAGTTTTACATAAATAAAGAATAGATCTACTTAAATCATGCTTTTAGTTTCATTGAAAATTCGAAATATTCAGTTTTCTTGGCTACGTCAGTAAAGGATTGTTCCTACATCTCAAATCATGCTTTAGTTTCATTGATTATGAAAAATATTCAGTATTGTTGGCTACATCAGCAAAGGATTGTTGGCACAATGGACTCTTATTATCATGACAATAAATTAACTAAAAGTGAAGTTTCGATACTTACACAATGAAATAAATCTCTTCATTTCATATATTTCTTTGCACAGACAGAAAATCCTATTCTAAAATATCTCTGGAAGTTCCCTTGTGAAATGATTTTACCTGACATATCTCCATTGTCGTGGGTTTTATTAACTCCGGTAACATTGAATTTCGTAGCAATTGCATAACTACTGGTGAAATGATAATAACACGAATTATCTTTGTCTAGCTATTTTCTTACAAAGTTTTGTAAAGTATAATTACGATGACATTTTCATATAACAAGTTTAAAACAATTTCAAGAGCTTCAAAGATTGCTGGGTAGACTTCAATGTAACGCTTGAAAGGACCTTTGTGCAATTTTGGGAAATGGGAAACTAAATTTCCTTTATTTGTTCTTGCCCCATTAATGTTTTTCCCTTTTTTGCTAAGTTTATTTTGACTGATGAATCAACACTTATTTAATGACATGGCACATGCCACATAGGCCACCATTTCACTTAGTAAGAAATTCTTGGTAAAGTCTTAGTATGTGTAGCATTATTCTAATACAAATTATATAAGGTCCTGAAGATCAAAATGAAATTCGACCCCAGCAATAATGACTCGAAGGATAGCAAAAACAAAGTAATGCGGCGGCAAAGATTATCCATGTATATCACTTAGAAGTCCCTTGCTAGTGGCAAATGGCTCATCCCCTACCTCTCATGAGGTAGGCAGCATGTTCCAAACAGGGTAAACATAAAGCTTCGGTTGCACTGTCTTGAATTATGCGTCTTGCAGCGCTACCAAAACAAATATGAACAGTAATTTTAGAACTGTAGTAGAAAAACCAGATGTGATTCAGCATGAATAGAATCCTACAATGGACGTCAATAAAACTTAGGTTCACCTACCGACACGATTCAGCAATTATGGCTTTGGGAAAAGATAAGTTAGAAATTTATTTTAATTAGATACACTATTGACCTGCTGAAAAATGAGACATAATTTAACGAGTAACATAATTTTGCTGAAAGATGGACTCATAACTGTCAGATCAAGCACACAAAAGGACTCTTCTGACAAGTAAAACTTCGGCTGTAAATATTACAAGGATCTAACACAATTACTTGGACAAGCCTCCAGTACAAAAGAACAGCCGAACAGATAGCCACAGCCTAACCTTGCCAATCAGAAAACTAGCACTAATAATTACTCTTCTTGGAGACACTATATCAAGTTATTGAAATCCCATGCTGGCAATGGAAGTAATATCAAAAGTTTCTGATCAGATCCTCAAATAGGACACCTTAATCGTTATACTTTAAGAATGTCTTACATTCGAATTTTTTTAATAATAATTCTTTGACATTTTGAGGGATGGGAAGTCTATTCAATTACTATTTTCCAAAATACCCGTTCCAGAGCATTATATACACTGATCATTAGAATATTAGTCAAGAGATAGGATTCATTCAGGCTAGATCCAAATACGTGGACAGACAACCTAGTCCCTTCAAAAGAAACTCAAACAAATTATTAACACGTTTTCCGACTTAAGTGGAACAAAAACAATTAAAAAGATTAGTATACATCAGCACTCCAGATACACCATCCTTGCCATTTACGTTAGGTAGGTGGTTCATTGCAAATTCTAGAAAAGTGCGAATTGTAGCACATACAGTTTGTTGAGCATCTTTGTCTTTGATACCCTCCGCATAAAAAGCAACTTGATCAAGTCTGAAACTCTCATTGCATAGCATGTCGCGTTGTCCTTCATACCTGTTTACAGATTTCATAATAAGAGAACTTATATGAAAAACTGCAGGTATCTCCTACTATGCTCTTTTCTCAACTAAAAAGACACATAGCAGCAATTTGGGACTCTCAAAATGCCGAGTTGCTATTGGACCCAAGAAAAAAAAAAAATGCCAAGTTGCTACAATTTGTCAAAATTATTAAACTTACCTCAGTCCAAAGTATCAACTTGATCAAAACCCAAACATAAAATTTAGTCTGGTCTACAATAAAAAACTTCCAGCAAAATAGTTGCATCAATCCATGTGCATAGTATGATGCCCATTCTTTACAAGTCGCTAAATAGGGAGGACGTATCTTTTCTTCGAGAACAAGTCAACATCCGACAAGCAATTATTATTGACTCCACATTATAAGCAGGGCTCTCCTTTAATGACAAAAGACAAATTACTTTTCGCCAAGATAGCCATGTTCCAAACGTGATAAGAGTGTAGTAGCTGCGGGTGACAAAAACTACTACTGTTAATCTATAGTCCCAGACACTACTTCACCCAAGCCCTTTGGTGCAACATGTTAACCTAAGATGGACCAATAACAGTGGCAGTGTGGACCTCAGATCAGCCCAAACTTAAGCTGGAAAGAGAAAATGGTTGGGTGTGAATGCGATACACAAGTTACTATAACGCATGTAGTAGTTTCAATTTAAGTTCTCTTTTTTTGGTTGAAGTTTCCATTTAAGTTCAATGGAAGGAGAAGAATTGTGAAAAAATGTAAATCTTATGTAACCAAAGCAAAGCAAAAAGATCGCTGGTTTCAATTGACATCATCTGGAAGTAAGTTAATATGTTCATTCAAGCTCAATTCAAGTACGTGTAGAGTAAAAAGTTGCAAGATCTTGAATTCAGGGCCCAATGGAAGTGTTAGTTTTCGACACTTACTAGAATAACACATGCTCTCCCAAACATCCGGACTATCACATCTCAAGCATCCTCAATTAACATGAACCACAGACCTAATAACACTTAAGGTGTTCCACATTTACCTCATATAAGGGGAAGATACCAGACCACGGTGAAATGAAGTGAAGTAGTAAGTTATGCAAAAAACAATTAGAAACTAAAGTCAGATGACTTGCAAAAAGGTCATACGTTCGTTTTTGTTTGAGAATCCTCATTGCTCGAGCTTTTTTAGCTTCCTGCGCCGGCCCAGGCCGCATTCTCTTGATTTGTTCTTTATATCTACCCAGCTCCGCGTCAAGCTTCTTGATTTTCTCATCTATGGTGTCGCCTCTTCTAGTGATCTGGGCGACAGAAAAACAAGACCCCGTGTTAGGCATTTACAGGGGTTAATCGGCGGACACAATCCACAGTACCCAAGGAACAGGACGAACAAGGGCGTTGCCCCCACATAAGCAAAAGTTCGATCCTATCAGGATAGAGCTAAAGGCTTTTCCGACACTATAATGCTCAAAAGTAATCACCAAATTCGCGCTCTTAATACAACGACAGTGTATGTAACCACCGACAGTCATCCGATAATAAAATGAGCATGTCTACGATTATGCTTCATCTGCATCTCAGAACGTGAACATAGCCATTTCATCGTCATACTCCTGTCTGAACATTCACAAAGTGCATTTAAAAGATCGACGTAAGAGCGACGAAGTTCCGCGAGAACACCGCCACAGTGATACGAACAGCAGGAGCAGCAGCAGTTAACTTTCAAATTGAGGAGTAGCAAGAAAGGAGATCGGAAACACAAAAACCCTAACGGAAAAGCGAGTAAGGATTTCCAATTTGGTACGGCGCTCAAATATGACCAGCGCAAGCGAGTGCGAGCATGCTGTGTCGGTGAGTCTGTGTGTGAGGGTGAGAGAGAGGGAGAGAGACCCGATCGGAGGCGTCCTGAACGGAGGAAGCAGGTTCCTTCTCCTTCTTGACGCCAAAAGCTCTCTCCATCTTCTTCTTCTTCTTCTTCTTCCCCGAAAACGAAACTGGAAAGAAAAACCCTCTCTGCTACGTTCACAGAGCAACACGAAGAATACCGGAAGAGAGCGTCAGGAATGTGAGTACTGAGAAGCTGCACTTGGCGGAGCCAACCAAGTAGGAGAGGAGAGGATTCACCACATGGAGTGTTCCACAAGCGCCCTGAAAGAGGAAAGCGAGAGCTACGGCAGGATTATAGCCATTGATAAATTTCCACAAAATAAAATTATTGGAGAAAATTTCAAATAAAATACCACAATGTCGCCGTTTTCTCAAATAAGAATATGAAGTTGATATTGTTTCAAATAAAAACCCGAATAGCTCTTACTATCTCAAATAAAGGCATAAAGTAGATTTTGTTTCTAATAAAAGTATGAAGTTATCATATCAATCTCCAAAAGAGGGTCACGGCCCCTTCCCAGTTCTAGCGTGGGCCAGCAAACCCTCACCTCTGGTAAGCGGGTTGTCGGCGCCAGCCACAGGCGAGAGGTTGCATTGCCACCTGTGTTTCCTCTTTTTATATTTTTTTTTTTACTTTTAATTTATAATTTATTTTAACTAAAAATTTGTCAAAATGTATTTTGACGAAAATACCATTGATCGGCCGGAATATTTAATCGGCCGACCGGCTGGCTGGCCAGATCAAGTCCTTAATTGGGACAATAAATGCACTTCAAGCCCTTATTTGAGAAAATGAGGTTCTTTGGACCCTTATTTGAAATTTTTCCAAACTATTATTACAATAGCAAGAGGGCCGCACTATTTCCCTTTTTCCATATTTTGATCATTTTATCCTTAGTGGGTCCCACGTTTTTGGCATCCATTGCACCCGATTTTAGTTTAAGTAAAGCCCAAGAGACAAACTAGCTAGGTGGCTTGGGTGTACCGAGGCAGACTAGCTAGGTGGTCGGCAATGATCGAGGAGAGGGGCCTTGTCGCGGTGTCGGAAAGGTGGGAATCGAGGAGGGGGAGGAGAGTGGTCGCGGCCGGCTAGAGCTGGAAGGAGAGCTCGCGGGAAGGAAGATGGCGGATGGTGATGATGGCGTTGATCGACCGGAGCTGGTGATACTCTAGGGCTGTGTTTGGTCGTCCTGATTTCTAGTCAGGATAGAATTGGATATGATAGAATAAGAAATCCAGTGATTTGATCATATCATATCTCCTATTTGGTGAACTGCAAATATAAAGTCGGATATCTTTATATCCTATCATATCCATTGTTTGGTAGGAGGTGAATATCAATATACTTGAATTGCTAGGATTGTGAATTTGTGGTTGTAAATTTCTTGAGAAATGAAAAGAAAGAAAAAAAATCCAAACCTTGTTTTTGGGTTAGCGGAAAGTTGTAAAAATATCAAACTAAGAAACAATTACAACACAAATTTTGGGTGTAGTTCATCGATGTTGTCATGTCTAGTTTCGTCCTCGTCGCATGTTCATCGTTGTAATGGAACTCATGCCTTTCTTGCTGTACCAGGATGTTCATGGGGTCATGCAGAAGGCTGAGGATAATGATGAAATCGAAAGCCAAGGACTTCGCAATGCTGCAGACCAGAGACTTCCTCAAAGGCACTTTGAAAGACGATAACTGATAAGAAGAACTAGCTACAAACTTATGTGATGTGGAGGAACTAGACATGACTCCCCTCATCTTCGTACGTTTTCAGATTAGAATAGTGGTCTTAATCAGCTAATGAAGTAGCCGAACATTCGTCGAATTTAAGGTTTGATATCTATGGCTTGAAATACTTGCCGAAGAAGTTGCCCGCCGCCGTTGCAGGAGAGGTGGCCTGCCGCCGAAGAGGCGGTTAGGCGTGGCGAAGAGATGGATGGGCCGTGGCGGAGAGGGGGTGGCTTGAGCGATGGATAAGAGAAATCCTATCCAGCTCTATCTCACCCCCAAGATAATTTTATCCCCCATATATCCTGTCCTGGACACCTACCAAACACAGGCTAGGATAAAACATATCTTATCATGAGTTTTATCCGGACGACCAAACGCAGCCTAGTTAGTTCAATGCGGTGGGATCGACTTCTTTTTCTTGGATGTTGTTGTTTACCATTGCCACTACCATTATCTTGAGAATCGCCAAAATGGGTCTGGTAGGCACAAAGAGAAGAAGAAAAAGGAGTGGGATCCGCAAGGAAAGAAAATGAAGAAATCAAATAAAAGAAGGGGAACCATATTTGAATCTTTGGATGCCAAAATCCCACGAAAGATAAAATGGTCAAGATACTGTGAAGAGAGTGTATGAGTGAAAAAGACAGTGAAAAAAGAGTGACCCTAGCATAATTAATCCAACCATCATAACATCTCAATGTTGTGTGCCAAGACAAATCATTGACAATTAAGGAAAAACTAATCATATCCTCGTATGATATGATCTTGTTTCTTAATTTTGAGGTGGTTCGAGGAGAGAAGTTTTTGGGCATTGATAAGAAAATGACTTTCCAACTTCGTTTCCTTTTTATTATCCATATATCAATTATTTTTTTGTTTCGTCAATACTTCCAAACTTGTGCTTGGGACTTAGAAAATATGTCCTGTCATACGTCCATCCGTAATCATCTTAAAAAAAAAAAAAAAAGTCCGACTGTGACAGCATCAACACCATGTAGGATTTTAAAAAATCCGACTGCGACGAAAAAACGATACAACTTCAAGATGACAGCATCAGCACCAATATTTTTTTTTCCGATGCCGTCATCCCGAACTTGTACATCGAAAAAAAAATGTTGGTGTTGATGCTGTCATCCCGAACTTGTACTGTTTTTTCGTCACAGTCGGATTTTTCTAAATCCCGAAAAAAAAAATGTTAATTGGAGTTCACAGGTTATTCTTACATGACTTTCCGCTTGCTGGTCAACTCACCGGGTCAGCGAATGGCAAGCGACTTCTTAAGATGGTGAGAGAAAATTATTAACTACCGATGATGTTTTACCGTTAAAAACCACGTGAAAAATATATGAACTACTTGTACATACAAACATACTTTCTCAATTACCCACCCATGGGTGGCTCAGTTTGTTAGGGCGCACTTGGGATTGTGTGGTTAGGCGCACTGGTTCCAGATTCGATTCCCCAACTGAGCGCCTGTGATTTACAGTTGGTTAGGGCGCACTTGGGATTGCGTGGTTAGACGCATTTGGGATTGTGTGGTTAGGCGCATTGGTCCCAAGTTCATTCCCCAGCTGAGCGCTTGTGATTTAAGTGGGGGGCCATGGCAGTGGATTGCTGTGCTAGTCTCTTCCGAGGAATAGTCGAGGTGCGCGCAAGCTGGCCCGGACACCTCGATTACCAAAAAAAAAAAACATACTTTCTCAATTACTAAAAGGATGAGTCACAATAAAAAGTTACGTAAATTTTCTAACCATATAAACAACTTCATCATCGATTATTGATAAATCGAGAATAACTCGTCCTTTCAATAATCATGAGAAATTATTAATTCCTTATACTTACATGCATTTTTCAGAAGTAAACAAAATTACAACCCCAGAAACAAATTAAGTAATTCACTGAACAACAAAATCCAATCTTTAACAAACACACACTGCAAATTTCACAAACACCTCCTACAGACAAGACAACTCAACCAATGTTTCAATACAGTCATACAGTTACAACACCAAGGAACGTGCCCAGCAACACCTCTAGCATTTCCCGATCGACCGCGACGGTGGTTTTGAAGACGGCGGTTTTAGCCCGAGCTGTTTCCTTGTCCTCCCCACGAAAAGATCGCCGGATTTGATCTTTCCAGGAAACCATCCAATTGCGGTCATGAAAGGGAACTGCGCGACCGCCTCTTTTCTTCCTAGGGAAACAATTGCAAGCGCCGGTCCGGGCTTGTAAGCAGACAACTTGCTCGCTTGTCCTCCGCTCATCAACAGCTTCAGATTTTTCACAGCGATCGCAGCGTGCGCATGGGCCACATAGCCTTGTTTGAGCTCCTGCATAATTAGCCACAGAAAACATCATATGAGGACCTAAACTTTCACGATCGATTCCCTGTATGATAAACTACAGATAAGGCACAGAAAGAAGGATTGACCAAGAGTGGTCAAGACTCGAGAGAATCGAGTTAAACATACACGGTAGGCATCGGATTTTACTTACTTCGATATCGGTAATATCGCCAATTGCGAAAGCATTCTTGTGGCCCTTGACCCTCAAGTGCGCGTCGACCATCAATCTCCCATGGCTGTCCAAGCTGTCCTTCAGAAAAGTTTGTTTAAGCCAGGACGAGCCGATCGGCTTCCCTATACAAACAAAGTGACAATCGGCCCAGATAGTTTCGCCCACGGACGTGCGATAAATGCCATCCGAAGTAGAATCCACGTCGACCGATTGGCCCAAGATCACTTCGACTTTCTTCGAAACCAACCAATTCAATGTCTTCTTGGAAGCCTTGGGACTTATGAATTCCAGCAATCTGGAACCTCTGTGCACCAGGGTCACCTTCTTTTCTGGAAAGTCAACGGCGATTTCACCAGCAAGTTCAACACCCGTGGGACCTCCTCCAACAATAAGGCAGATTTAATCTTGTCAAATTCTGCAAATAACAAGCCACAGAGACAGGCTTTATCGTCGAAACATGACCAAAACATCCTTAATTTTCGTAATGCCAAAATTAACTACCAGGATATTTCATGTTGTCTCAGGAGCATTTTACTCACCAGCCTTGTAGTGGACGAGCCTCTCGCCTCTATCTCTCGGGACTGAATCATCGTGTCCGGTGGCGACGACAAGATAATCGTACGGATACAGATCGCCATCCGCAGTCAAGACTCCGCTTTCCGTGATTTCCACCGCCGCAGACGTGACAATCTGTCCGTGGGTGAAATAATCTCTGTGATAAATCACGGATCTTTCAGCGACAGAGGGCTCGACCATCGCCCTTAAGGCTGCCCAGGGGATCTCAAAGTACTCTTTCCTGTCGACATTTCGAAATCCAAGAAGCGCCGATCATCAATTCGAGGTGCTAAAACAGCCTGAGCATCAGCACACTATGCACTCTATCAAGTTATCAACAAGCATCATCTGATATAGGAGTTTACAACCAAGATCACACCGTGTTCCAAAGACGGGAAAGGAAACACTTTTCATGCTACACGGTACAAAGGGTTTTCGACAATGAGATCGAACGAGGTCACCGCCAATCTCACCCTCAATAACTAACATAACTGTCATGCTCACAATGTAAATTGCTCACTACTTTTGCTTTCGGTACTGGAGACGGGATTCACCAGGAAAATAAGAAGAAAATGCCATTCTCAGTCCAGGAAAGATAGACGGATTAAGGGAAAAAAGAACCATGAATGATGAATCAGAACTCTCTGAAAAAAAGAAAAGCAGGGGAAAATTTGTCGCTTACGGGTCGATAAGAACAACTTCGGCAATGAACTGCAGGGACTTAGCGACGAGAGAGCCACCAACGCCGCCACCAATCACCACCACCTTCTTCTCTGCTTTAGCTCCTCCTTTCGCCGCCATTTCTTTCGAATTAGAATTCAACTCGCTTCACAGTTCACTCTCTCTCTCTCTCTCTCTCTCTTCTCTATATATTCCGACAATGTCAATGTCTCGATTTCGCACTCAAAATGAACACAATGCAAGAACACAAAGCATCGACCTAACTTATATAGGCAACTACACTTGAAGAAATATTAAGATAACCGCAGAGGATCATCCGGGAAAGCAATTGGGCATTGAATTTGAGAGGACCCACAAACGAGGATATGCATTTTTTGTGGGGATTTCCATTTGTGGGTAGGTGTCTGTCCCTCCTTCCTTCTAGATTGTGAATTGGAGCTTCGTCGGCAGTGACGTTTTCTTGCCCATCTTGTGTTTGCTCCTCGTATGATCAGGAATCGACCGGCTTCATCTTAGGAAATAGAAAAGGATTGATATTACAATCAAAACTTCCAAACTGACATATTTATGATAAAAAAATTTAAATTAATTTTTTTTATCATAAAAGATTGTAAACCGATACACTTGTCATAAAGGACCCAAAAAGAAAAGAAAAGATACAATTGTGATAAATGTATCATTCGTTAGCTTTTGTTAGATTTTTTCCATCAAATTGCTAAGTTGGACGACACGCGACAGTTGACGAGTATACAAATTTAAGATTTTACCCTCAATTTATCGCATGTGTATCGATTTTGGATTTGTCGTGATATTAACCCAATTTAATAGAAACTAACGGACGGTAAATTTGTATCACGCGTACCACTTTAGGATTTTTGTTCATCAAAAAATTAATTTTGGGGTAAATTTGTAACATATGTATCGATTTGGGGTTTTTTACGATTAAAAAATTTAGAATAAATTTATTTGTATCAGTTTGGGTTTTTCATGATATTAACTCAAAAGGAAATGCCATTTTTTTTTTAATTTCTCCCCTCTTTTCCTTTTCATAATTAGTGAAAAGTATAAAATAAAATCCCACCAAGTCATGAGTCGGAAGGTACTAGATTGCCTTGTCACTTGGTTTTCTGGAATTTGTAATACCACCGACATTCGAAAATCGGTAGGTTTTCCTTTGCTTGGGAGAAGAACGTCACCCTATACCTCAGAGAACAGGTCTGCGACCTTGTTTTGCGAAAAAATGGATATAAAAAAACCAATTTTTTTTATCCAAATGAAAACCAGAGAAGTTTGACCCCCAAAAAAAAAAAAACCCAGAGAAGATTCTCGTTCTCTCAACTGGAATTTTTTTTGAAAAAGTTCAGCGTTTTGACAAGGAACCGTTGTTCGTTTTTCCTATTTCGATGAAGTCAATGGAAGTCAACGGCTCTTGCAAAGAAAAAAAGAAGGGAGGTCAGCGGCAGCTTTCTTGATTCTCAATTCTTGATCCATCTCCTCTGCAAGCTCAAGCTGCAAGAAAGAAATCTCCATCTCTCTTTTTCTCTCCCATCCGTTCACCTTTAGCTCATGAATTCCCCAACACATCCCAATCGAGCTACCTCGAAATCCAAAACTTTCCTGTTCTACGTACCCGCAATCCTAATCCTCTCACTGGCCATCTTAATCACTCTCCCTGGCTCAAATTTCTCCAAAACACAACACCTGAAAACGCTCCTCTCACTAAACCCAAGATCGATCGTCCATAAAGTTTCCAACTTTCTCCTCCAGACCCGAATACCCGACCAAGACCCGATCCCGGACTCGGACCCAGCACCTCCGTACTGTGTCCTATGGATGGCTCCTTTCCTCTCCGGTGGCGGGTACAGCTCAGAGGCCTGGTCCTACATTTTGTCCCTCCAGGAGCACATGAAGAGCCCAAAGTTCAGATTGGCCATTGAGCAACATGGTGATCTTCAGTCCCTCGAGTTCTGGGAGGGCCTGCCAGAGAAGATGCAGAGACTGGCCATCGAGCTTCACCAGACAGAATGTGCAGTGAGCAACACCATTGTGGTATGTCACAGTGAGCCTGGTGCTTGGTACCCACCATTGTTTCAGACCTTGCCTTGTCCGCCATCTGGTTATGGTGAGTACTTGTCTGTGATTGGGAGGACCATGTTTGAGTCTGATAGAGTCAACCCTGAGCATGCCAAGAGATGTAATAGGATGGATCAGGTGTGGGTTCCTACTGATTTCCATGTGGGTACCTTTGTTGATAGTGGGGTTGATCCATCCAAGGTAGTTAAGGTTGTGCAGCCCATAGATGTCGAGTTCTTCAATCAGGCCAAGTATGAGCCGCTTGATCTCGGTTCTATTGGAAATTTGGTCTTAGGTGAAGAACAAAAGGGTCTTCTTAATTTGAAAAAAAAGGAGTTTGTGTTCCTGAGTATCTTTAAGTGGGAGTTTAGGAAAGGCTGGGATGTGTTGTTGAAGGCATATTTGAATGAGTTCTCTAGGAGTGATGCGGTTTCTCTGTACTTACTGACAAACCCATATCACACCGACAGAAACTTTGGCAACAAGATTGTTGAATATGTGAAATCCTCTAAAATAGAAGAACCAGACAAGGGTTGGCCTCCAATATATGTGATTGACACACACATTGCTCAAGTGGATTTACCAAGAATGTATAAAGCGGCTGATGCGTTTGTGCTTCCATCGAGAGGGGAAGGATGGGGAAGGCCTCTTGCAGAGGCCATGGCAATGTCATTACCTGTGATTGCAACAAACTGGTCCGGGCCCACTGAGTACTTGACAGACGAGAATAGCTACCCTTTGCCTGTTGAGCGAATGAGCGAAGTGCTGGAAGGGCCATTCAAGGGGCATCTATGGGCCGAACCTTCAGTGAATAAGCTTAGGATGCTAATGAGGCACGTGGTGAGTAATCCTGCGGATGGTAAGGCAAAAGGAAGACGAGCCAGGGAAGACATGAGGCGTAGGTTTGCTCCAGAAATCGTGGCACAGATTGTAGCTGATCACTTGGAACATATACTGGAGAAAACAACTTGAGTGTGCTAACATTTCCACCTGCAAAGATATTGTTTATATTCTTGGATATTCGAGTTGTGAAACTGGTAGCATTGTAAGTTTGCTTATTCAGTTGAATGACTTGAGGCGGCAATTTACAAGAAGCCAATTTTTCCTTTGTGTTCATCTTATTGATATAAACTGTTGTAAAATTTGCATCATAACATGATCAAGACGACAGATGTGCGTTGAGATCGTGTATGATTGGTGAAGGCTCACCAGTGCTCATATTTTCTGTCTGGACCGTAAGTCCTCTGATTTAGTAATGTGGCCAATGAAAGGCCAGAAAAGAGAGGCCAAAAGTTAGCATCTGGTGGTGTTTTCCTTTCACGGAGTTCAGTAATCATGGCTAGCTTGACAGACGAGAATAGCTATCCTTTGCCTGTTGAGTGAATGAGCGAAGTGCTGGAAGGGCCATTCAAGGGCATCTATGGGCCGAACCTTCGGCAAATAAGCTTATCATGCTAATGAGGCATGTGGTGAGTAATCCTGCGGATGGTAAGGCAAAAGGAAGACAAGCCAGGGAAGACATGAGGCGTGGGTTTGCTCCAGAAATCATGGGGCATATATGGGCCGAGCCTTCGGCGAATAAGCTTAAGATGCTAAGGAGGCATGTGGTGAGTAATCCTGCGGATGGCAAGGCAAAAGGAAGACAAGCCAGGGAAGACATGAGGAGTAGGTTTGCTCCAGAAATTGTGGCGTAGATAGTTGCTAGATAGTTGCTGATCACTTGGAACACATACCGGAGAAATCAACTTGAGTGTGCTAACATTTCACACCTGTAGAGGTATTGTTTATATTCTTGGATATTTGAGTTGTAAAACCGGTAGTATTGTGAGTCTGCTATCTGTTGAATGACTTGAGGTGGCAACTTATCGGAGGCCAATTCTTCCCTTCTGTTAATCTTATGGATGTAAACTGTTGCATGACGAAATTTTGCATCATAACATGATCAGAAGTCAGACGTGTGCTGAGATCATGTATAATTGGTGAAGGCTAACCATTGTTTATATATTCGGTCTGGATCATATATCCTCTGATCTAGTAATTTTGCCAATGAAAGGCCAGAAAAGAGAGGCCAAAAGTTAGCATCTGGTCGCGTTTTCCTTTCCCTGAGTTCAGTAATCATGGCTAGCTTTCACTAGTTTGACAGGACTGGTCTCCGGAAACTTGTGAACAGGTAATTTAGATTTTGGCATCCGTTTGTCTGTACAAAGAAATTCCTTGGTTCTCCTTATAACTTAGTGAATTTAAGGATTAAGATATGCAGGTGGCTTGCCAAGGTCTACTACCAGCACAACATTATTTGTTTTGGTCACAACTCACTAATGCCAGCACAGCTTTAAAATACGCCATGCTAGTTTGAGATCGCAACTACCAATGGTAACAAATTGGGTGCGGGAACGGACAGATGTTTTATCATCTGTTCAAAGTTCGTACGTCCATGTCACAATTGAATGCTCACGTGTCAGGACACGGATACCATAACACGGTACGTTTTCTAATCCTCGCTACAGCTCATAGTGGAAAGTTTAAATTAGGGAAAGCATTAGCTTATTCATTTGTTCTAGGTTTGCTTATTCTCATCTATTAGGCCATAACTTGTCGTTTTCGAGTGAGGCTGAGGTACACTTAGTGCACCGTATTTTAGGGTATCTTGACCGTTGGATTAGCGTTGAATAAAAGAAAAAGAAGGTAATGAGTTATTTAAGGCTTAAACGCTTGGTACACGATACACCAGATGTGCCATAGCTTGACCCGCCCTTTTCCCAAGTTCTTGTCATCTTGGGACATGCCCTCTTAAGATGCAAGTGGAAGTGCAGAAAGATACAAAGAACACTTATAAACTTACCATAAGCTGCTCTTACATGATTTATGAGTGAAAGTGAAGCCATTTAATTAATTCTCCACCCATTAATGGTCCAAACACATGCATAAATGGACCCAGGACAGTCACTGCCTCAATCAATACATAGACAATAGTACGGTTATGTACACAGGATTGTCCTAATCCATTCCAAGTTCCTGCCAAAATGTCTGAATTTCCTCCAAACCTAGAGGATGGAGAGTTCTGGCTACCATCTGATGTTCTTCATGAGATTCAATCAACAAATGCTCATCATGAGAACAGGTCAAATTATGCCTTGAATATTGCTCATAGTCATCCTGTGCATGCTGTTGTTGGTCCAAGGATATGTGCTGTCAATTCTTTCCCCAACGTTCCTGTCAATTTCAAGGTTGTTTCTCTTTGCTTTCCAGGAATTTCCTAATACATGAATCGGATTTGGCTATTTCAATCTAAATTATGACACTACCTGTGGAGTTCACTGTCTTTCTAAATTATTTCACCCTGATAATCATGCTTAAGCTTGCTTTGAACAATGTAGGAAAGCGGATTGAGAAACTTGAGAGGGCGGGCATACCTTCCTGGATCGCATGTGAACAGAGGACTAATGAACATCTCCCCAGGGAAATATCGAGGCACTGGTGTCTTTATCCCTAAACCAACCACTTGGAAGGAATCGGATGTTAGAATGAGCAAAGGTACTCATGTTTTCCTCAATCATCAAGTTTTCACATCGTTTTCCATTACAGCATGTTTGCCTCTGGGCCTCAGCTGATACTGTGGCCTTTTCTCTTTCTCTTCTCTTCCCCTTCAATATAAGCTTTGTCTTCTCAGTAAAGCTTGTGATTGAAAAAAAAATTCCCTGACAGAAACCGATGAAAATAAGTGTCTTGGGAGATTAATTATTTACCATTTTCAGAAAATGCAGTAGTTTCTTTAGTAAATTGGAGTACATTAAAAGAGTCATTTCCTCCTTAAATGAAATGGGGCAAAAGTTAAAATTCTATATGTAAAACGGACATGGTGAGACATCCTTATTGTTTTGTTGCCTTAATTATGTCTCTTGTTTGTGCCCCTCGGAGAAACAACTCTGTTCCCGTTCTGCCTGTTGGATGGATATTCAAAATCATCGACAGACTTGATCTTTTGATAAGCAATTCTTGTTTAATCCTGTGCAAAGTTACTGTGAGATAACTAGTTGTCAGACACTTACCAAGATGAAATTCGGGGTTGTGTAGCTAAATTCTGTGAAAGGCTTGCTCACAATATGCACTGCAGACTTACTTGCCATACATGAGTTTATTTTTGTTTTTCCTCCCTAGGTGGGAGAAATAGGCCAAGCTCTCGAGGCAATGGAATGACCGAGAAGGAAAATTTGCGAAAGCAAGTGCCAGAGTCTCCTCTGATTTCAACCCAATTCATACATTTGCCTGATGATTGGACATATGAAATCTACTGATGAAGGACTGCAGTGGAAGGATATAATAAAAGCAGATCCATCTGTTTTTCTGAATTTCAAACATGTAACTGTGCAAGCATATTGTCAACTGAATGTGAGTCACAAAGTCTTCTGGAATTTGACATGTCAAGAACTTCAGCTGATAATGCACAA
Organism: Lenwebbia sp. NSW1173648; assembly: GCA_029784005.1. Taxonomy (NCBI): domain Eukaryota; kingdom Viridiplantae; phylum Streptophyta; class Magnoliopsida; order Myrtales; family Myrtaceae; genus Lenwebbia; species Lenwebbia sp. NSW1173648. Next base: position 5,627,953 of record JARCGZ010000010.1, on the reverse strand, counting down.
TGGTAATTGCTTTGATCAACATGTCGGACAATGCTCGACTACGAAAATAACAACAGAAAGGCTGGCAGTGCCTTGGAAAGAAAAAGAAACTCTCTTTAGCCCTAAGTCATTTTCTTAGGCAGATTTCCTCGGAAATAATCCAACAAGAAGTCGCAGCTCTGGCATCTGGGGCAACTCGGATTGATCTCGGACACCATGACAAACAGGCGACAGTTTTCACAACCCATCAAAATCAATGATGGTACCTCCTGCTGATCACGATCGATGTCGAGAACCCCATTCAGGTTAAGATCCAGTGACATACACGAGTGCTGAGATGAGATTGGGGATGGCTCTTCTAACTGAGCTGATGGGGCATGAAGATTATGATCTTCTTGAACAACACTGCCTGGTGCTGGTGGTGACAGTTTCAGAGTCAAGTCCACATTACTCATAGTGGGCTCTGCTCTTTGCCTGCTCGACTCTTCATGACACGTTTCTTCACTGCATCTTGGACTTACTGGTGTCCCTCCACCCTACGGAAAAAAAAAACATATCAACAGAATGGAGGAATATGAACAATTTGACAATTTCCCTGCAAGAAAAACCAGCAAAGAAAAAGGAAAAAAAAAACCCATCTTGATCATTGTGGAACAAAAAGGACAAGAATGACAGCAGTAATTCACCTCACAGGAAGGATGCAAGCTTCCCAAGTCCGATTGGGGAAGGTCACCTTGCTCAAATGGAGTCGAAATCGGACTGTTCATCTGAGAATCAACATCAAAATCACTCTCAGGTTGCTGTAGTTGTGGCCTCTCTTCCTCTTGCCTAACATCTTCATCACCCTCATTATTGTTGGACACGATGGAGTCATTAGCAGTGCCTGCATCTGTACACTCATGAGCCATTTACTTGAAAACAGAGTCTAAACTGTCTCTCTCCAGCCTGGACAATTATATATAGCTCGGTAGCAGTTTAGCCCAAAAACGTGATTTTTCATGCTTGTTTTTCGAATCCAGTGGCAGCATTTGGAAAGTAGAAAGGTGGGGGTGGGTTCATTGTGAATCTTATGGTCGTGCTCATTTATAGTATCTCATATAAGAGATGAAGGAAAAGATTATCTTGAATGGTCATGTAGATAATTAATCCAGAGACTATCTTGTGATCTTTCCCGACTTAAAATTTCGATCTTTTCGAACCCGTGTTGGATAATGAATAATGGACAACCGACATAGGAGGTCCGGCAAAAATTATTAAGTGCTCTCCGAGCATTGAGTCGTAGATCATCACGAGTAGTTTGGGATTTGTATCGGAAAATCGGAAAAATGAGAGGCTTGTTAAACAGTAGTACAAGTTCTTTTCTTTTAATATTTTGGTCTTTGCTTTCTGTGAAAAATATGCAATTGTCGGGAGTCGAAAAAGACTAAAATTTATATATTAAGGTTGTGTTGGCGAGTGTTCCGGTACACTTGTTAAGCATGCCGGATAATGATTTCGAAACTTTAATTGCTCACTTTACTAGAAATGTTAATACATTAAAAACCGCATTTAATTAGTCACCTAACAAGTGCTTAAAAGGCGCTAGTTAACAAAGCCGGTACATCGAAAAGAGTGAATGAAGAGAAATGACATTGGTAACACGAAGAACATGCACTTAAGGTAACCGTCACAACGACGCGACGGGAGGAAAATAAGGGACAGATATCCAAACTCAAAAGAAGCTTGTGCTTTCACGTGAATCCGTTTGTTGTTTTCTGATGCTGTCACGATGAAGTTGCAAATGCTTTGGGCTTGTTGGTCAATCCATTACCATTTTCACTTCATGCAGTAGACAGCAGGAGCACCATGCTCATATTTAGAGTTATTCATAGAAACAAAACAGAAGGTGTCGAGAGGCAGCATCATATGGTAAAACTCCGTTCCAAAGCGCACGGGAAAAAGCAACAGTGAATCGTTTTATTTGCTTGACAAAGTAGAAAGAATTTCTAATTTGTTAGGCCATCCATTTATTTGCGGAGTACATTTCGCAATATAACTACAAGGATGCACAAATGGGGTAGAAAAGCAACATCTCTATCTCTCTCTCTCCCCCACCCACGATACGGACTAATAGACGTTCCTAGGTGTCCCCGTACGGTCCCTACGCCGATAACAAAATGTCACAGCAACTATTTGATCATCAGGGAAAGCACATAGGACCTCTTTCTTCAAATTGAATCTGAAGAGCTTTGAGGGATCCAGATACTCTTGCATACTGACATACACCAGATCACTACCATAATCTCAGACCAAGATTGTCGTTGTTGTCGTCATCTTTGTCGTCACCATCAGTTGCAGCAGCATAAAATAAGTCGTCATCGCTAACATCAGATTCCTTGTCACTCCCACCATCCATATTATTATCAAGAGCGTGCATTGAATTCCAGTCGGGAGGAAAAGTCTTCTGTAAGGCTTGTGTGAGATCCCCACCGGTCCTCTCAATCTTGCACAAACACCTTGACCAATGAACAGCAGTCCCCATGTCAACGGTGAACCCACAGTCTATCATCTCTCTGCATATAGATAAAACTCCAGAATACACGTAAGCTTCTGCAACAGTCGCCCTTGCTAACAACGATGTCATCAAGCAGTGATACACGGCTTTGTCTGGCTTCAAACCGACCTGCTTCATCTCTTCAAAGCATTTCAAGGCCTTCTCCGGGTGAGATGCACGTGCCCACCCATGTATTAAGGTCGTGTAGGTTTTGACATTTGGCTTCACCCCCAAAGCTTCCATTTCTTCCATTGTCTTTGATGCTTTCTGAGAACAAGAAAGTCAGAGAAAGAGACGAAGTCCAAAATCAGGGAGAGCAGTGTAAAGCAGAAAACTACTAATATTTAACACACGGAATTGTTTTTCAGGGTATATGCAGCATTAGGTGCTAATTACCCGAGGATACAGTCATCAGGAGCAATAATATGAATTAGGAAAAGGATGGATTCCAACTTCCAAGTAACATGATAAAGAGCTATCAGAGGATGGATTTCTCTATGATTAGTCCATACAGCAACGAACATCTAACCTAAATGTACGCAGATCTTCCACATGACCACGAGAACATAGTTTGATATGTAGAAGACAAGAAAAACACAAGTTATTTCAATCCCAAGAAAGAGAAGGTACCGCCAGGTCTCCAGCCTTGCAACAAGCATTGATGAAGGATGTGTAAGTGTGGATATCAGGTTTAACTCCTTCCTTTATCATTTGTTGCATTAGGTCAGCCGCCTCCCAGACATCACCTCGTCGAGCCCATCTACACGACAAAACAGAGCTTCTCAAACAGGGGATAAAAGCATATATTTGCATTCACAAATGAAAACAATAGCTAAAGTAAATATTCAATCTGAAAATGACTTCAAATAAGAGAAATAAAGAAAAAGAACAGACTTGGCACACTTTTTTATGAAGATCGACATGTATGAACCCCCGCACCCAACCCCCGTCTTTCTTGTGGAAAATTCGATATCTAATTGAGCCTTCATGCAATTTTATGTTAACACAAATTGCAGCATTCATACCCGTCAATCAATATGTTGTAGACAAATGTGTTTCTGGGAATCCTTTGCCTACTCATTTCCCTAGTAACTGCCAGCGCACTTTGCATCCTTCCTGCCTTACAACATGCCTTCAATAATGCCTCATATGTATACACATCAAGTTCCAGGCCCTCGTTTCTCATCATAGTAAAATATTCAAAAGCTTTTCCAGTGTCACCTAGTGATGCATAACCATGCATGATGGTTGTATATGTATGTTCGTTTGGACTTATGCCTGCCAGGGTCATTTCATTCAATATTTCAACAGCCTTCTCCATCTGCATCAGATAGGATATTAGCAGGGAAAGTAGTCAATTTATGAAGTAAATAGCTATAACATACATGATAAATATGCATCTTCACAAAAACTAAGACCAGAACCATGAACAGACAAGAATAAACAGAATCTAGCATAATAGTAAAAAGCCACATAACAGTTGACGTGAGCAATCCCATATGGGTACAGTCAAGCCCATCAATCAACCATAGGTTCAAGAGCAGGTCTTGGACCTTGCAAGGCAATCCATAATCCATTGAGCCAAACTTTTGCCTCAAAAGGTGAAAAGATGAAAATGAAAGCAATCCAAGTAATGCCAGAAAGGTCATGGTAAATTATTTGCATTCTCAGCCAATTCTTTTTCCCCATTATGGAGAGATATTACATCTTTTTTTCCCCCATTATGGAGAGTTATTACGTCTTTTTTTCCTCAAGGACTATATACCTGACGCTTCTCCACGAGACCAAGAATCAGAGCATTGAAAGTGTGCACGGTAGGAATGCATCCACTCCGCCTCATCATATCAAACATCTCTAGAGCTCTTCTCATCTCCCCAGCTCTTGCAAAACCATGTATGATGGGCATAAATGTACGTGAGGTAGGTCTATGCCTCTCCTTCTGCATTTGCTTAACAGTGCTGATTGCACGATCAATGTTTCCCATCCCACAAAATGCTCTGACGATATTATTGTACAGCACTACATCAGGCTTCAAACCACTTGTAATTACATCCTCAAAAACTGCAAATGCATTAGCCCAATCCTTTAGTTTTAAGAATCCATTGATCAACATTGAATAGGTCTTCATGTTATGCTTTATGCCCGCCCCTTCCATCATTTTGCTGATCTCCAATGCTTTAGAAACCTTTCCAATCTGAGATGACAAAAATGAAGAATTTCATTGGTGTCTCCACATGGACCAATGCATAAAAGATTTTCTCCAATATGAAGCAAACATTATCTGCATGCAGTCCACAAGGAGCATCATAATAACATAAATATAACAGGTAGGTACAGTCGTACATCATGCCGTGCCGCATTTTCTACCACTAGCCTTGACAATCTAAACTAACCACCAAGAACTGAAAGCTAGCAGAGCTATACAAGGAAATTGCTGCTGTGGGTCATACACTACTGCTTGGTAGATAATTAGCCCCATGACTGGGTGAAAGAAACAGAACCAACAAAAGCAACCAAGTCTGGGGATAATGAAGATGCATACATATATCAGTTAAACAAACATGCCATCACTGAACCAGAGTTTAACCAGTTTAAAACAGAGATCCCTATCTTGTACAAAGCATACAGGACAACGTATGTGAAGGGTACTACCCATGAAAAAAGGCCTGCTATCAATGTTTCCCAACACGTGCATGCCTTCAATAGTTACAGATCCAGCAAACCAATACAAAGCATGATGTTATCCAAAAGTAGCACGCACACGCCAGCACTGTATGCAAGATTGATAGAGAGAGCAACCAGAAGTAAGTAAATAGGTTAAGAGGAAAGACACGTCATATTTAAGTAAAGAACATGATTAATGTTTTAAGTTCAGAGATGTGCAATATAGAGAGCAACTAATCATATACAAAGAAAAGGCAAAGAATGCATCACCTTGGTGTAGAGATTGATCAGACATCCATAAGTAACTATGGAAGGTGTGAAGCCACATTCCTATCAAAAGGAAAAAACATTCAGGTACCTTTCTGATGCAATTGCCATGTCTAGTGACTTCAGAAGGCACACATATTGAGATGTGAAGCAAGTAGTCAGGAAAATGCTTCAATTTACACTCTTCAAGGTACAAATAGTCAGGAGAACACAAAAGGATAAAGAAACATCAGCATGATCCATAAGTCACGCTACTCATTGTGGAAGTCCAATGTTTCCGATGCTTCTACTTATTGAAAAGATACCCAAAGCTAGTTAACACCTATGATACTTGACCAGAACATAAAGAAAAGTCAAATCTTGTACATAAAGGCAAATTATTGCTATCAATAGTACTATTGATCAGACAAAATTTACAAAGTTGAGAACAGAGTTCCTTGTTCTGCAATGGGCAACAAAATCCAAAAAAATCAAACCAAGACTAACTTAGCAAAGACTAGAGCACAAACATCATACCTTAAGTCTTTCAAAAACAATAAGGCATTTATTCTCATTGCCCACCATTGTGTAACCATCCATCATGGTGTGATAGATGTCAATGGGAGCATCTATTCCTTCTTCTTCCATCTCTCTTACCAATGCTTCAGCTCGATCCATGTTGCATGTTTGACTAATAGATGGAAAAAGGACCGAAAAGAAATTAAAATTTTATAAGTACAATATTCCACCAGATAGAGTACATATCCAATTATATGCAGGAAGAAAATGTTAGAAGCAAAAATGTGAAGCAAAATTAAATGATCATTCACATAAAAGAAGAATCCATTAAATTTAGCCAAAAAAGAAGAGGGACAGGACACAAACACTAATTTCCATAAAAAGCAAGACATGCAAATCCGAAGGAATATAGACCTAAGGGTAAGTGTGTGCATGAGCTATGAAGTGCCGTCAAAAAGGTTTTTTCCGTTCTCCCAGGAAAAAAATGTTAAGTTTCTTTATTGCTTAACTTCATTACCTGCAGTAGAAATTACAGATACTCACCAGTGAGCATATATAATATTTCCGTAAACTCTTGCATTTATCGTTGCATGAGTCGCCCTAGCCTCCCTGAACCAGTATTCTGCAGCTCTTCCAAAACAGGAATAAGAAGTGTGAGGATATAGGAACAAAATTTACCTCTTCAATAAAAAATAAGTTGGATAGAGATATTAAATTAGCGCGTGGATAGAGTTAGAATGGATTTAAGAAATTAGTGGCACAAGCACAGAAGTGACTTCTCATGCATGTCTGTTCATCACAAAAGGCAGCCAAAGTATTCTTTTCCAAAGAAAAATATAGATGGACTTACCATCTCTCCAACAGAAAGTAATAACTATTATGCTCCTGTTGTTATTTCACCACCAAAGAGAACGACTGACTTTACGATGATGGTTTTAAATTCTCAAGTTATGCTCCTTTTGTTATTTCACCACCAAAGAGAACGACTGATTTTACGATGATGGTTTTAAATTCTCAAGTAATTGATCAAGCGTATGGTTGACTTACTCAGCGTTGCCAATTTTTGCAAATCCTCCCACAAGTATGCTATAAGTTACCAAGCTCATCTCAATGCCTTCTTCCTTCATCTTTCTCACACAAGATAATGCTTCTTCCATATCTCTACCAACAGCATAAGCATGGATAAGACTGCATAAAGTATACAAACCTTGGTGAGTTACAAAAAGGATACCTAAATATAACTCTTTACTATGGAAAAAGGCATGGACACACACGTATATCCATTTGAGTATAGCCAAAGGCATTGGTATATTATCAGGTGAATAGATGTTGGATCTTTTGTTCAGAGAGGTTGAACGTAGAATATAACTCGCTGAAAGAGTTCTACTCCTGAGAAAGGTGCACAAGGCAGGTCATGCATGAAAACAACCACTCTCACATGTCAAGTTGAACTTTTCACTTATTATAAACACCAGGAACCATCACAATAGACTAGCAAGTGTACCTAATAGAACATGCAATAAAACATCAAGCTAAGTAGAGCAGTCACATGAGTTCCAATGAGCTGGAGACAAAAGCAGAAATTATTACTTGGTGTAAACATGTGAGGTAGGCTCTATTCCCCTTGCTCGCATGCTCTCAAATATTTCTCGTGCTCGGTGCATATCACCTCTTCTTGCATAATAGTTTACCATCAGACCAAACTCTCTTCTGGATGGCTAGCAAGAAGAATAGCATAAGCGAAAAGAGGTGCCCAGAAGACAAAGTTGGAACCTCTCACTAAGTCAAATTATCATTTCATTGTAAGAATCAGATCTTCAGATAAATGGCAAAGATAAGTTGAGAAGCGTCAAAAGGCAGTTACCATATCAAGGAGTAATTACAAGAGTCTGATTCTGATTCAATCTGGTAATATTACAGTGAAAAAAATACAGGGCCCAGAGTATGAGGTGCTCCAGGAAGGACAACCATTTGGAGCAACGATATAAGAACTAACTCAATGACCCAAGGTTGAATGAAGCATACTTTAGCAGTCAAAACTTCTGCTAAGAGCAAATCTTTGACCGGAAAAAGATGACACAAATTGAAGAGCATCAGAATTATCACACAAGCTACATAAATTTGACCCAGAATTCTTTTATGTTCTCCAAGAACTTAATAAGGGGTATATACAAGTTATCCCAATTTCTAATTGTTCCGAATGTGATCAACCGTGCCTGCAAGTTAAACTTCTACAAGAGATAAATGTAACCTCTAACAAGTTTAATCCACTACTATTTTACACCAATTTCACTTTTCCGCTGAATAATTCCTGGAGTCATTAACATCATCCAGTGCATCAACAAACAAGACAATGCATATTAAAAGTACTTCAACAAGCAATGCAAACAATTCGAAATGTTCACAAGCTTATACCTTCTTTATCCGCTCGAACGCACTTACAACCGCTTGCCAATTCTCTGGCTCCGTCTCCAAAACCGTCCTAAGCGCATTCCTCGACCCCTCCCTCTCTTCATGCCACTTGGTCCTAAACTCCACCGCACCATTCCCCTCCACATACCGCAATCTGTCCTCCGATTTCTCCTTTAGCCTCCTGCCATCATCTAGCTTCACTGTCAAAACCCTACCATGGAACTCCACTCCGTCGAACTCCACTGCCTTCATTGCAGACTTGGCCACGGTCGGACCGCTGTAGATAACAAATCCAAAGCCGGCATTTCTCTCGGTCTCGTTGTGTCCCTTAATGAGGATCACGTTCTTAATCGGCCCGAACTGGCGGAAAAACTCGGCTACCTCGTTCTTCTTAATCCAGTTAGGCAAATTGCCAACGAAAATCTTGCCTAATTGACGGTAATCAATAGCCGCCAGAGCGTCATTCGAGTCCGAATCCTTAGTGACGTGACTTCCACCCTCTCGGACGTCATTTTCACCGAGTTCTGGCGGTGGCGGTGGCAGTGGCAGTGGCGGTGGCGGAGGAGGTGGAGGTGGAGGTGGTGCGAGCTTGCTGGAGAGCCAGAGCTTGTTGGAGAGAGACGTGGTCGTTGAAGTGCTGGTGGTGACGGAGGTGGAATCGGGACGATGAGAGGGATTTACGAGGCTCTTCAGCGGGTTTTTGGGGATTTGGACCCTCGGCTTAGCCGAGAAAGACGAGAGAGGGGGGTTCTTGAGGACTCGGGGTCGACGGAGGGGGTTTGAGGTGGAGGGACCGGAGGCGGGGTCCTCGGGCTCGGGGTCGGGCTCGTGGAGGGACCGCAGAGAGAAGGAGACGGAGGAGGCGCGGCGTTTTGCGGCGGCGAGAGCGGCGGAGGAGAGCGGTGGTGGGTGGGTGGTGCGGGTCGGGAGTGAGAGTGCGTCCATTATCGCATTGCGAGTGGAAGGAAAGTGACGAACGGCAAGAAATGGTCGGTCATCAGCATGGAGCTCAGCTCGGACCAGCTTCTCATCCTCTTCAACCTCACGGATATACCTTATATTTTTATGGGAAAATTTAATTAAAGGCCCCAAGTGCTTTTAATTTCTCAAATAAAGATACGAAGTTGACTTTATTTTATAGAATGACCTGGTGTCCTTATTATCTCAAATAAAGGCTTGAAATGGTCATAAATGTTTCAGATAAAGGCCTGACCTCACCGGTCGACCAAATACTCCGCCCGATCAAAGGTTTTTTTGTCAAAATACAATTTTAACGTAATTAAATTAAATAAATAAAAACTCAAAGTAAAAAAAAAAAAAAAAAGCCTATAAATGCAAGAGGGGCTGCCTCCCGCTTATGGCCGCCGCCCCACTACTAGTGTGGCGGCGGCAATGGCCGGCAACTAGAGGCGAGGATCGGCTGGCCCTCGCCCAGGTCCGGGGGAGGGCCGCGGCCCTTTGCCGGACTAGGGCGGTGGTCGCAACCGCCTCGGTAACCCCTATAGCCATTGTGGTCGCCCCACCGACGTTGGGGTGACGGCTCGCCTGTGTTTCTCTCATTTTTTTTCTTTACTTTTAGTTTTTTTAAAAAAATTGAAAAATAAAGAAACAAATAAAAAATAAAAAAGAATTAAATTATGAAAATGCCCCTACCAACAGGTGTGTCAAGCCCTTTTTTAAGATTATATGGCCAGTTCAGGTTTTTATTTGAAACAATATCCACTTCAAGCCCTTATTTGAGACGGTGAGGACATTTCAGGCCCTTCTTTGAAATAATGTCAACTTCAGGCCTTTATTTGAAAAAATGTAAGCACTTCGGGCCCTTTTTGAAATTTTTCCTATTTTTATGCATAGGCCCCTGATCTTTTTGTTAACATTTAATGTGATCTCCGCACTTTTTTTTTTCGTTCTATTTAATCCTTGAACTTTTCAATATTCACATATATAGTCCTTCCTCAAATTCATGGTCACGTCACGTGTACTATATTTTTGTTTTGCGTGAACTACCACTTGAGTTTATTAGGTCGAAAGAATTATGCGTTATTGTCAAAGTGAGCTAATCGTTTTTTCTTTTCTTTTGAGTTAAGATAATCGGATAAATATTATTTATGTATACATTCATACACACACCTATGACGTGGAGGTGCCTATGAGTTACGGGGATCCCAGCACGGCAAATTTAGCTTCAAGTTAATAGAAACCATGGCCACGTCAATTGATAGTGTTAAATTTTTAACGGAAGGACTGTATCAATTGAATTGTTGAAAGTCTAAGGACTAAATTGAATAAAATTAAAAAGTTAAAGAATAATGTCGCAATTGTTCTTTCACTGTCAGCTAATTATTTTTTCCTTCATTTTGAGTTAATATAAGCGAATATTATATATATACACAATATACACACCTGTGAAGTGAAACCCGCATGTGAGTTACGGGGATCCCAACACGACAAATCTAGCTTTGAGTTAACAGAAATCATGGCCACGTTAGCTGATGGTGCTGAACTTTTAACGGAAGGACCGTATCGATCGAATTCTTGAAAGTCTAAGGACTAAATTGAATAAAATTAAAGAGTTCAAAAATAATTCGACATTATTCGGAAGGCAGGGAGCAAAGTTCTTCTCTTCAGCATTAAATTTGCTTAATATTTAGTGCAACAAAAAGTCGCACTCTTTATTCTCAGAATCCCAGCCCCACCCTTTTGCCTTTTTCTTTTCAACTTAATAAGCGGGGGTTAAATCAATATTTAATAACTATTATTTATTTTCCGCTCCTAATATTTCCTTCTTCTTTTTCTAAACACGTTGATTACTACGTCGGATTATATGGAGACCTCTCTTTTGTAGTTATCTTATTGATAACTCTTATAGAGAGATGTCTAAAATCAAGTCAAATCAACAACAAAAATAGTATGCACTTCCCTTTGATTCCTTTTCCTTTTCCTTTTCTTTTCTTGGCCGCTTGGTCGAGGAAAATTTACCCTTGAAAAATATTATCTCATTTTCCCGGCATATTCGGATAATTTAGAAGAATTAGTAAATGAAAAATCTTTTTATAGTTGATGAAAAATATGTGCTTATATTTCAAAAATGACATTTTCTTTTGAAAACCAGAAATTATTGAACAAAACACAACTAAACTCTAGTAATTAGAGTCAGGAGGCCTGACGCCCATACTGAGGTCCCCTACTGCCGTGTCGGATTCTCGACGCTCATGGTCTAGACCTCGACAGTCAGGTTTACATACCCGGCTTCCACACCCAGGTCACCGGTGGTGGCACTTAACTCCTCCAAAGCTAAGCCCTGGTCTCCTGAAGTTGGGATCGGGACCTCACTTCCTGTGCCTAGGAACCCAACGATCGGACTCGGGTACGTGGCTCTTGTGCCTGGCTAGGGGTTGCCCACACTTGGGCTCCTCGCGATAAGGCTTAGGTCTCTCGAGGCCAGAACTGAGACTAGGATCATAGTGCTTGTGACCCCTGACAAAGGGTTTGGGTCCTTTGAGGTCAAGCCTGGGTCCTTGGCTTTAGTTCTCGGCCCCAAGTCATTGACACATGTACCAAAGACCCCATGCAATTAAGTTGGAGTCCTTGAAGGAGGGGTTCCGGAGCCTCGAAATCAGGCCCGAGTCCCTCGAGGCCAAGCTCGGAGCTCGAAATAATATTTGAGACTTTTTCTAAAATGCGTGTCATGATTTTCTTATAACAAAAACATCTTCATATTACATAAGAAAATGATATTATTTCACTTAAAAATAAGTTTCATTGAAAATACATTCACAAAGTATATTTTCCTTTTGAATAAATGGAGCTGTTACTTTGTCCTTTTCCTTTTTCTTTTTTCTCAGGTTCCCTATTATTTTATCGCCACTCCAGAAAAATGAAAAGTCCTCGCCATTTTTTATTTTTTGCCTGTCCTTTTAACTATTCCTCTTTCTCCATCATTTTTAAGCTTTTAAGCCATCGTCGTCTGCGCTTTGCTTTTTCTTTCCCTAGATTCTCCTCTCTTGACTCTATCTCTCCCTCGTCTCTGCAACAATCTCTCTCTCTCTCTCTCGTCCGATCAGATCTCCGGGAGCTCTCGCCGCGGAAACTCCGATTCGCTCGGCTCACTCATCCATGACGCTCGGCTCGGGAGGATCCGGGGTCGTTGGTGAGTTCTCAAAACCCTTCACGACCTCGTTATTCGACCTGGTTTTGGCCTCCTAGTCTCGTGTCGTCGTGGATGTGCTTTCGCTTGCTTCGCTTTGCACTTTATCGATCCGGAGATTCTGCGGATTGACGAGCGCGCCGTATTAGCGTGTTCAGGTGGTTTGCAGGTCTGTTTTGGCTTGACGACGGTGGTTTCGTCTCTTCGGGGAAGAATTGGTGACGTTGTTCTCTCGAGTTAGGTGCGATGTTGTGTTTAGGGGGAGTGCCTGCAATATTCTGTGCTTTAGATGATGTAGGCCGGCCTTTTGTATAGTAGTCTTTGTTTGATGACGAATTTGAATGCTTGCCCCTTGTATTCTTTTTATTTGTAAGGCTTGTGGCTATTGCGGGATAATGATCTTTGTATGTATGCCTTTTTTCCTTGACTGTCATGCTTAGCTAGCTCTTCCTTGTTAGGCTTTTGGATGTATGCAAATGATGTGTTATTGAAAATGCTTTTGTGTTCGTAAGCTGGATTTTTGGATTAGTCTGAGGTTTTTGGTGGCTTGCACAAGATTTTGAAATGATGTTCCTGGATTTGATTCACTGGGGAAGTACTTGCAAAGGCATTTGGCTAGGATGAATTTGCTGGGGAGTTTGGTTTAAGAAGAAGTGAAGATAGCTTAGGAAAACTGTTTTGATGCCTCTCTCACATTGTTTCACTTGTATATTGCGGTGTGCCTGTACAAAACCACTTTCCTGTCAAACTCCTGCACTCACTTGATTATAGTGCAAATCATATATTAAATGTGACTAGACCTCGATAGCTTCGGTCAGTTGGTTATTACCATTGTAATTGAGCTGAAGGTCTGTTTGTCTAAGCTGCTGGTATTATTCCGCTTTCAGTCACACAAAAATTTCATTTGTTGTGTTTTCCTCGTAGCAACTGTTATTGCTCATCTAGAAAAGCAGCCTATATCTTCGTAGGAAATGGTGGCAGCGTTCTTTTATTATTAGGAATATCAAATGAAGGGGAGTGGTTGAAATGGTGAAGTCTTAAATCCTGAATTGATGAGTGAGGTAATGGATCATCAGATCCTGTCTTGTGGGTAGTCTTGCTTGTCCAACTGTATAATAATTTTATTTTCGCATAGGCTTGGGAAAACTTTCATGGTTAGCCATCAAAGGCATTGGCTTAAATTATTGTCTAAAATTGTTAGTATATGGGTGTAGTGAAATATTAGCGCATTCAGCCAAGTCCGGCAATTTTGACTATCTATCTCATTACATAATACATGCTCGAACTGAAATTCATTAAAAAAATGCTAAATCAACCAAATTATTTAAGGAGCTTTGTTCGTATATATCCTTAGACAAATATAACAAAGACATTAAAATTTTGTTTGTTGTGTGGGAATGATTGCTTCATCACCATTTCCCCTTGTGCACGCATGTATGTCTGCATCTGGTGAAGCTTCTATGCTTGGACTGAGAACCTCTTGATTGCATGTATGGTGACTTGATGCTTCTTTACATGTTTAACTTTGCAAAACTCTTCCGAACATCTAACTTTTTGAGTCTACTTTAGTTCCTCGAAATTTCAGATTATTGGAGGAACTTGAGCGTGGCGAAAAAGGAATTGGAGATGGCACCGTTAGCTATGGGATGGATGATGGAGATGACATTTACATGCGATCTTGGACTGGCACCATCATTGGTCCTCACAATGTGCGGTTTTCTGTGATAAGTAATCTATTAGGTTTTTCTATCTTTGCCAACTTGTGAAAAGAGTACTTGTACTTCAACATTCTTATCTGTGCATATGAGTTGCAATTCTCAATGTATTGTGTAATGAGATTTGGTTTCTTAAACGAAAATGCTTTGACTTTTGAAAGGACGAATTAGATTGTATTGGTTAGGGTCATGATATTACAATCTTGGGAACTTTAGTTGGTCTTTTAAAGCTACAACAGTTCCCATGGTGTTACTGTTGCACTTTTCATTATCCATGGCAACTTATAGATATATGAAGCTTGTGGTCAGCATATGCTTTCGCCGTTAGAACAATAGGATATTCAAGACTTGAAAATGTGTTCTTGTTGTTTAGATGCGAATAAAAATGTTTTCCATGCTTAACTAGGGCAGTAGTTGCTTAGGCATGGAAAATTACTTGAAATGCGTTTGGATAACATCCTTTTCCGATTTATTGAATGGGTCACAAAATATTAACTCTGATCACCATCCCAGTTCACTTTACGAAGACATTCAAAGTTCTCATTTGTCCAATCAGAGGTCATATTTGCATGACACAATATGAAGATGTAGCCTGTATTCTTGTTCTAAGTTGGCTGTTTTTTTTTTTTGGGTCGGAATTCCAAGTTGGCTGTAAGAGTATATATTTTAGACTTATTTTTGATATTATCAGTCAAAGTATTATGTTTGTTTCTGTTCATGTTAACCACTGTCTAGTGTAGATTGCTTACTGTTGCAAATTTTGCTCTTTTTTCCAGACTGTACATGAGGGTCGTATCTACCAGTTGAAGCTGTTCTGCGACAAAGATTACCCGGAAAAGCCACCCAGTGTTCGTTTTCATTCACGCATCAACATGACATGCGTTAACCATGAAACTGGAGTGGTAATTGATCCCATACTCCTATGTTTGTGGAATGTAGTGGCTTCTAGTAGTGCATGATCATGACTTTGTGCTGCATTGTTTAGATCCATGTCTATGAGTGAAGCATGTTCATGACTTCATATAGCCAGCACTTGTTCCTGTTGGAGAAAAGGATTGGCTTTTGGATTTCTTTTTCCCGAGGTCCACTGAATGTTATATCATTTCTGTGATCCTCGAAATTCTTCTTTTCTGCATAAAAGCCTAGATGTCACACATTCAATATGAGGATTTGACGATATTTGGACATTGACATAGAAAGACCTAAAGACTGCTGCTCTCTGCAGGTCGAGCCGAAGAAATTTGGGTTGCTCGCAAATTGGCAGAGGGAGTACACCATGGAGGACATACTGACTCAGCTGAAGAAGGAAATGGCAGCCCCACACAGCAGGAAGCTCGTCCAGCCTCCTGAAGGCACCTATTTCTAGCTCTGAATATGACATAGAAATCAAGGGGCATGTTGCTTTCGCCACATGCAATATATAGTTTGTAATGCTGTGTCAATGCTTTTTTAAAGTCACGATGATGGAGGAGGGGAATGGCCCTAAGAAAGCCGTCCCCTTTTCCTGGGTTCATTGTTGTTCTATCGACTTCTGTCACCTAAACTGTGTCTCGAAAGATTGTTTGGTGAATGGAATTTTAATCCGCGTGTCAAAATAGCTTTCTGATCACTACCTTAATTAGCCACTATTCTTGCCTATTGCAGCATTTATATCTGGCCGGCGGATAGCGGTGATTATTTCAGTCTTTTTGGCCACAAGAAAACAACAGGACACTGCTCCGAAACTTTGGAATTTCGGAAGATTCGTCAGTCCAAATTATGTGATGGTAATCTGGACAAACTAAAGTTCTAATTTTTCCTGTTTATTGCTATAAAGTGTCTACATGCACCCTTAACAAATTTCATCCAATGGCCGGAAGTGATTGAATGATTGGTTTTCTTGTTTGCTTAACGGCAGACTCCAGAATCAACCTTTCTTTCATCTTTATGCAGTTTCGGCCTTAAGATATAGCCTCCCATTGTCCCTATTCAGCTAAGTCAAGCTTAGGAGGACACAATAGCAGGAAGTTGAGACATGGGTATATTTTGGGATGCAATAGTACGGAATTTCTTTTATTTATTTATTTTTCTTTTTTGGAGTTATCAGGAACTTCGTCAAATCTGGGTTCAGATAACAACTCTGTCGTCGCAAAATTGTTACGATTTCCCCGGTGTGCATATTAAAATCTCAGTCGTTTCTTGTGATTTTTGAAGTTGGTCGATACCTATATGATAAGCGTACCAATCTTTTTTTTTTTTTTTTCAACCACAACGTGAAAGAGTTATAAAATGTAATGACCATGAATACCACATGAAAATGTCTAAAGTAATTAATGAGTATGAAATATCTGGACGTATGGCGCGGTAAAATATTTGTCCTTTACGGAAGTAACTTTTAATATATTTTGACTCTATAATGTACATGGATAGCCCCTGTTTGAAGCCAATTCCCATTTCTCTGTCGCCAAATCTCTGTTTACTTGTGTAGCAATTTGTGTGCAAATAGAAAGACGACCCCACTATTGCTCAACTATTATTAACTGTTAGATTACTCATTTAGTAATAGTCGAGATAACCAAAAAGAAATGCTCTTCCTACCCTTAGTTTACTCATTTAGTCGTGATAACCAAAAAAGATAAAGAAAAATGCTCTTCCTACTGATTTGTTTCTATGCTCTTTATACCGATTTGTTTAGTTAGAAGTTTGAAATAGTGTGATTTCCAAGCTTGTGTTGATCCTTGCCACGTAAGGATTAGGTAAAAATGAATATCTGTGGTGCATTTGTTCGAGTGAAAAAAAATTCCAGCAGATAGACAACGAAAAACAATTGACGATCAGAGATAATATGCATACTTACAATTAGGAAAATCAACTCCTTAACCTAAAAAGGATAACAACATTTTCCTGAAAAATGATTTTAGAAAAACTATTTTTTGCAGAACAAACACAACACACCCTTATGTATCCTATCTAGCTATGCACAATCCAAGCAAATTCCTTTTTCCTTTTGGTTTTAAGGTTAGATTGCACACCACGAATTCACGATTTTGTCGCCAGGCAGCGTGTTTTCTGTTTAGCGGTCATTGTCCTCTCCTCGTCTTGATTTCTTCTATGGTTTTCCTTCAGTTATAGCCGATCACAGAAGTGATTTTTTGCCACCACGAATTACAATCGAGTGTAGAGAATTGCCTTCCTTGTTGGCAGAGTCTTGCCCCCGATAATAAAAGAAGAAGAAACTAGGAATCCAAATGAGCTCCTAATGTTGCAGGGGAGAGGGTATGCAAGAGGAAATACGCTTTGCTCAAGCACAACTTTAAGGGAAGGTTTACATATTTTTCACAGAACAGAACAACAAAATCTTCAGCATGCAGAGTCATCGCATCATACGGGCCAGTGAACGCGAAAGCAAATTGTATTGCAGCTTGAAAGTCTGAAAATATCATGCTTAAAGTTGATCTTCAACACACCCAGCTGACTAGTTTAACTCAACATGCCCTTAACAAATACTAACCCCACTATTGAAAGAAAAATCAGACTGACCACAAAAAAGCTCTCCATTCTCACAGCATTCGCATGGCCTCCATCAGTACCTCCTTCCAGGACCACCACCACGGCCGAAACCCTGGGTGGGCATCATAACCTGTGGCTCGACCTCGACGAGCCCAGGAATGTCAGACATGCCGAGAGAAGCAAGCATGTCCAGAGTCTCCTTGTCGACCTTGATCTCGTTGGTCTTGATGGCTGACTCGTCGGGCACAAAGTCCATGCGACGCTCACGCTCCTCCTCCTGCAGCTTCAATGAGATCCCACGGACGGGTCCCTTCTGGATGCGCTTCATCAAGTGGGTGGAGAACCCGGCGATCTTGTTCCGGAGCCTCTTCGATGGAATGATGGCGACTTCCACCAGGATCTTCTTGTTCGTGTGGAAGTCCAGAGTCATGCGAGAGTAGTACCTCTCGATAACCTGGCGAGAGGACTTCTTCACAGTCTTGGTGCGCACACGACCCATGATTGCTTACCTTTCCCTACATAACATCGGAGAAACCGTGGAAATGACATCATTGCATCCAACCAATAACTAGAAACATGTCTCGCTCCCACATTCAAGGCTTCATGGAGCGCAAAACCACTCAAACCCCACAAAAAATAAACAAGCAGACAACACAAGAACAGAACTGCCATTACATATCTCAGTTGCAATTACTTGTCAGATTACAGCATTAAGGAAAACAAAATATCTCATCAAAATTGTATGCCTTGCACAATATCAGCCTAGTAGAAAACTCAGATGCTAAAAGGGATTCCATGGCGATTAGGAGAATGTCACAATCAGATATTCACAACAGAAGTTCGAATCCTCTCGTTTAAGGCGATGAAACATGGGCCAAACAAGATTCAATACCGAGAACAAGCTGAACTAAAAGGACATTCATAAACATGAATCAACCCATGAAAATCAAAGCCACCGAGCTCAGAAACCTCCAACCCCGTAAAAGCTACTCAAACAACAGCAGCTTCGCATGTAAAGAACTACATACGAAGGCTACGGACAAAGTCGAACTTCAAAGCGCAATCGAGCCAGTGTTTTCTAGAATCCAGGAACTAGCAGAACAGAATATGCCCTAACCAACCATCCCAAATCAGGTTTCATCACCGTAAATTACAGTGGAATAGCCAAAGAACCACAACATTAGACTACGCTTACCTTTTGAGAGGAGATGAAGATTGAAGATGGAATGGATCGTATGAGCACTCCGCGACTGCGACAAGGAATGAACTTTGCTGAGCAGACGTGTTTATAAATATGAGGGACGCTAGGGTTTCTCTGTAGGTGCAAAACGGAGCCAGCGAGCCGATCGGGCTTGGCTTTTTTTGGGGCTCGATCTGTAGGCCTGGCCCAAACGAAAAAAAGGCCCAAACCCAAATTGCTCGATTTTGTGGCCGAACAATTTTTCTTTTTAATACTAACAGTAATCAAACTTCAAATCTCCTTCGACCAAAAAAAAAAAAAAAACTTCAAATCTCCCACGTAAAATTCTAAAAAAACTAAAAAGTAAATTTACTTAAAATTCATCTCAACTTTAACATGGAATAACTTTTGCGCCCTATTGAAGTATATCCCACATCGATTGCAACGGATCCTAAATGTTCTATATATTCATGTAGTCTCACTCCACCTATCAGTTTAAACTTTCAGAATAGTTGGCAGTGGTCCCACAAAATCTCACTTGGTATCAGAGTAGGAGGTTCTGGATTCAAATCTTTCAGCCATGTCAGTTTCCCAATTCAAATCTTTCAGCCATGTCAGTTTCAAATAAGGGCTTGGTGACGGCCAGCTAAATATTATGGTCGGTCAAGAGCATTTTTGTCCAAAGACAATTCTAATTCTAAATTAATTTTTAATTTTATTGTTTCTCATTTCTTTTTTTTCTTTACTAAGGCCTCGCCCACGGTTGGCAAGGGATGGCCTCGCTTGGGCAAGGGCGACCCTTGTCCACCTTCTTCAAGCATCGCAAAAAAAGAAAAAAAAGGAAAAAAGTAAAAGACGAAAATGCCCTTGACCAATTTAAAAGTCAAGCCCTTTTTTCAGACTGATATAGCCACTTCAGTCTTTTATTTAAAATAAGATCAACTCCAGGCCTTTATTTGAGAAAATGAGAGCACTTCAAGTCATTATTTATAATTTTTCCTAAGTTTAATAGTTGAGAAACTAATGGTGACTTTAGTTGATATTGATGAAGCCTTCCCTTGGGAAGCCAATTCCAAGAAAGATTACTAATAATGACAAAATATTCCCTTGAGAAGAGAAAATAATATGCAGAGAAATGATTAGCACTTCTCTTTTCCACAAAAATAAAAAACCAACAGAGAGAGAAATGATTAGCACATGGAGTATCTAATTACTGACATACTTACACACTAATCGCAATTTAATAGTTTAAGTTTTGAAAGTAATTGGCAGTGGTCTAACCAAATTTTTTCGTGCCCCGGACTTGATGGCAAATGTGGGCACTAAAGGAAAAAAAAAAAACCTGTATATGATTGAGAGGGGAAAGTAAAGATAAGTGAGTCAATTGACTTTTGAATATACCACTTGGTGTTCATACACATGTGTTGGGAAAGTCAAATCTTATACAAGATAAATGGGAGCAGATCAGTACATCCTTAAACTTGCTTTATTCAATGAGTTTCAACACTTCACGCTTTAAAAATATGAAATTGCAGGAACAAATATCACATTGTTTTATTAGAAGTTGATCTCTCTCTGTCTCTCTCACTCTCTCATGCGCTGGTGGGTGGGGGTGCAAGCCCAGCCTTCAGTGCTTGAATGGTGCCGACACTAGTCTTGAATGATTTAGCCAGGATTCCGCTGTCGATGTTGGTCTCGAACACGGTCGCGGGGACCGACACCAATCCCGCGCTCGCGCTCCCGAACGCTGAGACTGCCACGGCTTTGTCGGTCTGGTTGGTATTGAACTGGAAGTGGACCAGCCCCTTGGGGAATATGAACATGTCACCGGTTTGGAGGGTCTGAGTGAAGAGCTTGTTGGTCGTGTCCACGAACCCGACCTCGAGCGTCCCGTACGTGAGGAACAGGAGCTCCGACCCGCGGGGGTGCGTGTGCGGGGGGTTCACTGCGCCGGCCGGGAATTCGAGGACTGCAAACGAGACGCTCTGCCCTTCGAGAGCGGGGAACTCCTTTACGCTTGCTTTGGTCACCGTAAACGCGGTCGGGGGTTTGGCGTTTATGAGAGACCTCATGCCGGTGAACGTGAAGAAGTTGCCGTCGACGTTAGTGCCGTTCGGGGCCACAAAGTCCGTGAGAATGTCGGGATCGCCAGCGCTCGTTAAGCCGAGAAGCGACAAACCAAGGACTAATGCCACGACGAGCTCATACTTGGCCATGATGGACAGTTTGAAGCTGATGAAAATTGACCTTCCTTTTGTGTTCTTTGTGTGAAGACAGGCTTGAGTTCTAGCTTTCTCACTTGGCCTTGTTCTTATAGGAAGAGCTTGACAGAGAAGAGACCTAACTGTTGCTCGCTGAAGATTACAATGCCCTCGATGTTTTCTAGACATGGTCAAATATCTAGAGCAAATGAGAGCCAGTTGGTTCCATGTGTTTGCTGCGTCTAGTTCAAGAACAATGAGAAGATATTCGCAGCGAGGACGGCGTGTTGCGACTCGGTTACACGCGCTAATGATCAACCAAAACAACATGTCTTGAACTGATGAAGCTGTTGCCTGTCTGTTGTTTTAACTCATCTGGGTTTCAAGTGTTAAAAGTCCTTGAAAACGAAGACGGCCGTCGAAAAAGAGGATTATTTCGCCATTCAACACACTATGATCACATTTACCTTAGTCATCATCTACAAGAATGAAACAGGCTTAAAATATTGCTGAGTACCCATTTCTCTTTCCCTATTGTGGCAATCGACGATTCATCTTTTAGTATGAAACTTCCCAGCAACTGTGTAAGCTGGAATAGTTTTCACTTCATACAATGAAGTCTTTCAGCTTTTGCCCCAGATGACAAAATGTTCTGTAAGCTTTTGGCTACCGTTAGGACCTCAAGATGACAAAATGTCGTTTAAACTTATTCTCACAGACGGCAAGAATTCACTTCTCATACAATGATCAGCTCTAAATAAATTAAAACATCGCGCTGAAATACATATATGGACAACTATTTTCTTCTGCAGAGTTGTCGGCATGAGCGTGCCGTGCAGTCCGTGGCTCTCTCCCTATGATCGATACTAACTTCAATCGGGAATTTGAGATTCAGTTGATCAAGATGCATCCAATTGGAGGTTTCTGAGAATCCTCTCTGCTGGTTCATCAATCGAACGAATACATCCGATGGAACGACACTGCACGGGACACTTTAGTTGTAGCAGTAACATAGTCAGGATGATCCCATGTTGTTTATATGAAAATATGATCCAGATTGGTCCACTACTAGGACACTATAGATTGAAACTCTACTATCAATTTTACTTTTTCTTGCTCTGGATATTGTTAAATCAAGGTGTAAATATTGGATTACCGACCCATGTCCTTCAGAAATCTAAGAATCAACGATTATCGGCAATTGCCCTTCTTTTTTGTGAATCGGAAATTCCCTCGTGTAAACGCGTTGTTTATGATAAGTTCCTATGTTTCCAAGCTTCAGATTGTTAGTCCTGCATAATTCATTGTCACCACAGCCACACTGTACTTATGGGCTCATCTGTCTTCTTAATCCTTCTGTGATGAGCCTCAACCTCTCTAGCCATCATTCCTCAGCTGTAGTACCTTTTCAGATTATACTGCCTATTTGATTCGATTATGGTAAAAAATACGGTAAAAAGAAAAGAAAAGAGAGAGAGAACAGGAAGAAAGTAGTGAAATGTTGATAAAATGTAAGCAATAGCTGATCAATTGAAAGTTGCGTGACAATGATCCAACAATATCAAACAGCTTTCTTAGCAGAGTCTTCCTCTCCTAGGCCTTTGGTGGCGTAAGCCCGAGTTTGAGAGCTTGAATGGTGGAGACGCTCGTCTTGAATGACTTTGCCAAGATCCTGTCTTGATACCGATGGTAAAAACACTCGGGGGAACTGACACGGTTCCAGCACTCGCACTTCCAAATGCAGAAATGGCTATTGCGAAGTCCGTCTCATTAGCATTGTACTGGAAGTGAACCAGCCCTTTAAGGAACATGAACATGTCGCCCGCTTGGAGCGTCTGAGTGAACAGCTTGTTGGTCGTGTCGACACATCTGACCTCAATGGATCTGTACACGAGGAACAAGACTCGGGCACATGGGGATGCGTGTGCGGAGGGTTGACATAGCCGGCCGCGTATTCAAGCACTGCCAACGAAATGCTCCGCCTGTTCAGAGAGCTGGGAACTCCACGGCGGTTGCTAGCGTTATCACCTAGAATGGGGTGAATAAGTGATTTTGAAACTTGTGTTAAAAAATAATGTGGAATTAAAACAAATAAGTTCAAAACTTAGTTCAAAGTCTAATTGAGAATAAGATCCGAGACGATTGTGCATAAATCTACTATCAAGGATAATATAAAGAGAGTTTAAGGGATAGAGAATTTGCACACAAAGTTTATAGTGGTTCGGCTTTGATTAAGCCTACGTCCACTTCTTCACACTGACAGTTAATCGGCTGAATTCCACTAGTGAATAGCTCAGAGTTTACAACTTGATGATGATCCTTGAGTCAATAGACTACTCTGTTTAACACTCAATCACTTCGAATGAAAACCTCTAAGATTTATAGTGTTTAGATCAAGAATGAATGGAGAATGTTCTTGAGCTTTGAAATTTCAAATTCTGGACTCTCTTGCTCTCTTCAACTTTGAAGTCTCTTTTATCCTCCTCCACCTTCAAACTAGCCGTTGAAAGGTCTTCAGAGGATCACTTAATCCAATCGCCCATACAATTAAGATATGAGTTTCCAAAAATGGAACACTTCTTTAGGTTTTAAATCATCTTCTTCCCCAATCCACGTCTTTGATAGAGATAGAATAATTTTCATGATTGATAATCTTAAAAAACGAATCCAACACAATTGCTAACCGTTGTGATAATATAACATCTCTCAATCAACGTCTTTGATTTCATCTCATAAGAATCTGGATGTTGCATCTGAAGTGCTCTATCAGAGTTTGAGCTCTTCCTGCGTCAGCCTCTTAGCTTAAATTATAAGATCAATTCCCATAACCATTCCTCAACTTCTGAGGCTGCGTTTGGCCGTCGGGATTTCTAGATAGGATAGGACTAGATGAGATATGATATGAAGTTCATGGATTTTGCTATATCTTATCCATTGTTTGGTGACACGTAATAATAAAGTCGGATATTTTCACATCCTATTTTGTCTATTGTTTGATATGAACGATATATCAGTGTAAATAAACCTAAAATTCGTACAAACAAAAATGGTAGGAATCTCTCATGACACTCGTGCCTACTTCATTTTTATTGCTTAATTTTTATTATTTTTCCTTTTCTTTTTTATTTTATTTTATTTTTTAATTTATTTTTTCCTCTTCCATCGTTCTCTAATAACATTTTACTAAATAGTAAACTATACTAATATTCCTAAATTACTAAAATACCTAAAGTATGTAATAAACATAAATTATATATAGAATTTATATTATAAGATAGAAAGAAATTCAAGTACATAAATAAAATTGGGAATAAATAATAATGAAATTATTTTTATTTTTCCATTTTTAATTTTTCTATTAAAAATCAAATATTATTTATAGTCTAATACTATGTTAATTTTATCAATTTACGAAAATTGTTATTCGAAAAAAATAACTTATGCATTAGGGTTATTAGAAATCTTATCCACCTTTATCCCACATCCCTCATGAAATAATTTTATCTAGGCTATATCCCTTTTATATCCCATTTTATTCTATTCTGAGCAGGCACTAAATATGGGATATGATAAATTTTATCATGACTACCAAACGCAGCCTGAATGTATTTAGGACAATTTGTAAGAGAGTAATTTATTACATTAAATCAGATTGAGAATATGCATTGTTTTCTCAACTTCAAATTTTTTTTTGTTTTTTTCAACAAAACTGCATGAACAAAGATCACATTGTTTTATTAGAAGTTGATCTCTCTGTCTCTCTCACTCTCTCATGCGCTGGTGGGTGGGGGTGCAAGTCCAGTCTTCAGTGCTTGAATGGTGCCGACACTAGTCTTGAATGATTTAGCCAGGATTCCGCTGTCGATGTTGGTCTCGAACACGGTCACGAGACCGACACCAATCCCGCGCTCGCACTCCCGAACGCTGAGACTGCCACGGCGTTGTCGGTCTGGTTGGTATTGAACTGGAAGTGGACCAGCCCCTTGGGGAATATGAACATGTCACCGGTTTGGAGGGTCTGAGTGAAGAGCTTGTTGGTCGTGTCCACGAACCCGACCTCGAGCGTCCCGTACGTGAGGAACAGGAGCTCCGACCCGCGGGGGTGCGTGTGTGGGGGGGGGTTCACCGCGCCGGCCCGGAATTCGAGGACTGCAAACGAGACACTCTGCCCTTCGAGAGCGGGGAGCTCCTTTGCGCTTGCTTTGGTCACCGTAAACGCGGTCGGGGGTTTGGCGTTTATGAGAGACCTCATGCCGGTGAACGTGAAGAAGTTGCCATCGACGACAGTGCCGTTCGGGGCCACAAAGTCGGTGAGAATGTCGGGATCGCCGCTCATTAAGCCCAGAAGGGACAAACCAAGGACTAATGCCGCGAGGAGCTCATACTTGGCCACGATGGACACTTTGAAGCTGATAAAAAATTTACTTCCTTTTGTGTTCTGTGTGAAGACAGGCTTGAGTTCTAGCTTTCTCACTTGGCCATGTTTTTATAGGAAGAGCTTGAGAGAGAAGAGACCTAAATGTTGCTTGCTGAAGATTACAATGCCCTCGATGTTTTCTAGACATGGTCAAATATTTAGAGCCAATGAGAGCCAGTTGGCTCCCTGTGTTCGTCACGTCTTGCTCGAGAACAATGCGAAGATATTTGCATTGAGGATGGCGTGTTGCGACTCGGTTATACGCGCTAATGATCGACCAAAACCAACATGTCTTGAACTGATGAAGCTGTTGCCTGTCTGTTGTTTTAACTCATCTGGGTTTCAAGTGTTAAAGTCCTTGAAAACGAAGACGGCATTGTAATCTTCGAAAAAGAGGATTATTTCGCTATCCAACACACGCTGATCACATTTACCTTAGTCATCATCTACAATAATGAAACAGGCTTAAAAAATTGCTGAGTACCCATTTCTCTTTCCCTATTGTGGCTATCGATGATTCATCTTTTGGTATGAAACTTCCCAGCAACTGTGTAAGCTAGAACAGTTCATCGGTTTTCTCTTCATCAATGAACTCTTTCAGCTTTTGCCCCAGTTGACAAAATGTCGTGTAAGCTTTTGGCTACCGTTCGGACCTCAAGATGATAAAGTGTCGTTTAAGCTTATGCTCACAGACGTCAAGAGTCCACTTCTCATAAAATGATCATCTCTGAATAAATAAAAAATATTGCACTGACATACATATATAGACAACTTCTTTCTTCTGCAGAGATGTTGGCATGCGTGTGCCGTCTGTGGCTCTCTGTCTATGATCGGTACTAATGTCAATCGGGAATTTGAGATTCAGTTAATCGAGATGCATCCAATTGGAGGTTTCTGAGAATCCTCTCTGCTGGTTCATCAATCGAACCAATACATCCGATGGCACGAAACTACATGTGACCCTTTAGTTGTAGCATTAACATAGTCTGGATGATCCCATGTTGTTTGTATGAAAATATGATCCAGATTGCTCCACTGCTACGACATTTATAGATTGAAGTTCTACTCTCCATTTTACTTTTTTTCTTTCTCTGGATATTTTTGAATCAAGATGTAAATATTGAATTACCAACCCATGTGCCTCAGGATTCTAAGAATCAACGATTGATGGCAATTGCCCTTCTTTTGTGAATCGGAAAATTCCTTCGTAACATGTTGCTTATGATAAGTTCCTACTTCCTAGCTTCAGATTATTAGTCCTGCACGATTCATTGTCACCACAGCCACAATGTACTTATGGGCTCATCTGAACTAATTCTTTGTTAGCAGACCGACGCACTTGATGAGGTATTATGCAGTTTGGAGTCATCCATGCCCAGGACAGGCGTGAGTCGATAACCAAGTCTTTACCTATGAATTCTCTGTTCAGTGACCCTCCGGAGATAAGGTCGGCGCCGCTATTAGTGCTTTAAATGCTTGTGATCTTGAATCAAAATAATGGCAAGAAAGCCTTGCATGCTTTATCTAATTGAGATTAGAATAAAGAAGGTCATATATGTCTTCTTAATCCTTCTTCTGTGATGAGCCTCAACCTCTCTAGCAATCATTCCTCAGCTGTAATACCTTTTCAAATTATACTGATAAGGTAAAAAATTTAAGAGAGAGAATAGGAAGAAAGTAGTGAAATGTTGATGAAATGCAAGCAATAGCTGATCAAATGAAAGTTGCTCGACAATGATCCAACAATATCAAACAGCTTTCTTAGCAGAGTCTTCTTTTCTTAGGCCTTTGGTGGCGTAAGCCCGGGTTTGAGAGCTTGAACGGTGGATACACTCGTCTTGAATGACTTTGCCAAGATCCTGTCTTGATACCGGTGGTAAAAACACTCGGGGGAACTGACACGGTTCCAGCACTCGCGCTTCCGAATGCAGAAACGGCTATTGCGAAGTCCGTCCCATTAGCACTGTACTGGAATTGAACCGGCTCTTTAGGGAATATGAACATGTGGCCCGCTTGGAGCGTCTGAGTGAACAGCTTGTTGGTCGTGGCGACACATCTGACCTCAACGGATCCGTATCCGAGGAACAAGATCTCAGACACATGGGGATGTGTGTGTGGAGGATTGACATAGCCGGCCGAGTATTCGAGCACTGCCAAGGAAATGCTCTGCCTGTTCAGAGCCGGGAACTCCATGGCGGCTGCTACTGTCAATTTAATTGCAGTTAGTGGATCTGACGGAAAGATAGCTCTCATGCCCATGTACGTGAAGAAGTTCCCGTCAATGGCAGTGACATTCGGCAGGACGTACCAATCTTAAGATCATCTTGTAAACTCACAACAAGTTCCACGAAATGAATCAGATGTTCAAACCCAATGACAGGCTACAGCACTACCAGTTGGTAAATATTAGATGGGACACAGATTCCACAGGGTGTTGCATAGAGATCACTCCTTTGCCGGTTCGAATCCAGAAAGTTGCAGGCTTCGAGAATTGAAAACTATTGGGCAGCTCTTTCGGGGAAAAGGCGTGTTAGCTTGTGAAGTTCATTTCCGCCGTTTTAGGGAGGCCTCATCTCAAATGATATATACTGCAAGAACCTGGAATTTTTTCCCCTTTGCGACAGTTTGTGTTGTTAAGCCACTGATTTGTGGTACAAAGGTCACACCATGTCTCAATTTGGAGTTAAGGTCTATATAATTCATGTTCAAGAGCAATAGACACTGTTGATGAGGTCTTATAAACCTCTAATCACTTGTTTAGTAGGGTATTTACATAGAAAATTCTACATTAACCAATCCAATGCGAACAAAAGAAAAAAACAACAGTTGATACTGATCAAATGAAACAGCTTTGGTTTCATTACTTATTCCATGAAACATTCGAAAGCAAGAGAATGAATTCAGTAGTGTTTTTGCCTTCCTCTGTTAGGCCTTGGGGGGTATGAGCCCACGTTTGAGAGTGTGAATGGTGGAAATGGTCGTCTTGAATGACTTGGCCAAGATCTTGCTGTCGATGCCGGTGGAGAATACAGTTGTAGGAAGCGAGACAGTTCCAGCACTTGCGCTGCCAAATCCAGAAATGGCTACCGCATAATCTGATGCATTAGCATTATACTGGAAGTGAATCAGTCCTTTGGGAAAAATGAACATGTCACCAGCCTGAAGGGTCTGGGTGAAGAGCTTGTTGGTCGTGTCAACAAATCCGACCTCCAGTGATCCATGAACAAGGAATAGGAGCTCGGATGCACGAGGATGCGTGTGTGGTGGGTTGACTGAGCCGGCCGAGTACTCGAGAACTGCCATCGAGACACTCTGCCCATTAAGAGCCGGGAACTCTGCTGCGCTCGCTTTGGTTACTTTGAAAGCTGTAGGAGTATCCACCGGAATAAGCGCTCGCATGCCGGTAAATGTGAAGAAGTTTCCATCTGGAGTAACGTTCTGTGGGACGAGGAAATCTGTTAAGATGTCCGGATCACTAGCGCTCGCCATCTGGAAGACGGACAAAGTGAGGACAAATGCCACGAAAAATCCATGCTTGAGGACTGGAGAGGCCATGGTTAGAAATTGGTGGTGGCAGATAGAGCTTCTGTGCTATTTGTTTTGATGAGTTAGCTTGAATGATGAATTTCAGCCTAGAGCATCTTTTTATAGGGTCAGCTCAGAAAGGACAAGAGACTGTGAACTGCATCAAGCTGGAGAGATGGCAACTGTCTTGGACATTACGACGCCCTTGTAAACTTTACAAGATATTGTTTATTTCGCGCATATCCGCTAGAGCATAATGCTGGTATATTTCCATAATAAGCATACTATGATGGATCATAAGCACGACGACGGAATCACGCATCTTGCAAATTTTCCTGAAATTTACCATTATGCTGATATGACTAAATCAGAAACCGGAGAACTTGGTACGAATTGGTAAAACTTCAATCGCGGTACTTTAACCATTATAGTGAACGCGGCCAAAGAAAACTAAGCCGTTTGAATTAATTCGACTTGTTTCTTCATGACTGCTGAAACTAATTTATTCCTACTTGATCACGCAGAACATGCGGTTCCTCTACATATTATTCTTCTTAGATGCACTTCGTGCCTCTTGAACACTGACTTATTTTCGCTCGGCACACAGGGAAAAAAAGAGAATTCCAAGAAGTGCACTAAGAACAGGTTTCTGATTGTAGCCAACTTGCAGCATTGTTCTTGTTGTTTGGCTGCTAATTTCAGTCTCTCTGTTCTGTAATACCCAATAGTGCAATGCAGCAACTCCTCTCTGTTTATTCAACTTGAGACCTCTTCAGAACTTTTTCCATTTCTGGATGCTACATGAGTGGACTACTACATATATAAAGAGAGCGGCAAGACTTAACGACTAATTCATCGCAGCCGACAAGGCAAAACATGTAGATAGATAAATCAACTAATGCAATTCATAGGAGACACAAAACGGATGGACCTTAACGGATTAACCAAAGGAAAGAGCATTGGTAAGCTCCTCTATGTAAGCTAGAAAAGTTAAACGACCACTTTGAACGTGTTAGAAACCTTAACAAGCAGGACACTGTCTCGCCGGCAGTTATCATCAGTAGTTGCAGAATGACCCCTGATTCTAGCTCTTGCTGCTTTGACCGCCGCTCTCTCAAATTCTCTTGTTCATGTAATGTGAGTTAGTGCACTGCGAAGAAGGGAACGAGCCTTCTTCGGGTGCCTGCAGCAGAAGGACAAAAGCAGAAGCAGAGGCACCGAACCAACTACTTCGGATTCCTTAACACTGATCTTCTTATGCAACTCGCCATATGCCAAAAGCACCAAAAGAACAGAAATTTGCATTTTGCATCAAGCTGAAGGGCATGATAGAGTTCTCCTTATGGCTGTTAAAATCATCCAATATGTCAGAGTAATTAAATATTAAATCACGCCTTCATCTAATAACTTAAGCTTTCAGAACAGTTGGGCAGTGGTCTTACAAAGTTTCACGCAATACACAACTAGGATGAGTCATCTAAAGTTGAAGTCTTGCGAGATCCATATCCAATAGCACTTCATCTACTCAACACAATGAGCAAACAAGTCTAAATATTTTATCACATGGACTGGGAAGCCGAATCGGAAGCGAATATAGTTTCAATTCAACACGAGGGCCTATGCTTTAATTTCTTGATAATCTAGGGGCACAAGCATGGAGACGGGCCATTAAGCCCTTTTTTTTTTCTTTCTATTTTGAGTTTGTGCAGCAGAAACAATGGCCTTAGGCTTCCAAGAAAACACAAGACTGTACCTCTAACGTGAGTCCGATCAATCCACGCGAAACTCTGCATGTGCATATGTGACAGTAAATAAAGTGCAGGGTTTTCTATATAATTAACTAATTGGAAATATTCGTTCCGGTCTCACTCAACGAATTATTTGATGATGCACATGATTCAGATGAGTAATTTGTGCGACGAAGATGTTAAGACAAATGGTGTCTCGCCAACAGAAGCGATGTTTCATCAATTTCCACGAAAATCAACCAGAATTGAGAACTTAACAATGGCGCTGTCGATCAGTAGATAAAACACAGACACCACGGTGTTGCATAAAGATCACTCCTTAACCAACTCAAATCCTAAAATGCGGTAAGCTTCGAGAATTGAAAACTGCTCGACAAGTATGCCGATTCAAGAACAGGGGAAGTTGACCCAAAAGCCATGAATTTAGCTAGGCAGCTCTTTGAAATGAAGGCTTCATCTCAAAGGGTACTTGGATGTGCACTTCAAGAGAGAGTTTTTGGTTTTTGCCCTGTTCCTAAGTCCGACATCACTGTGTAGTTAGGCCATTGCTTCGTAATTAGAAGTTGACATCATGTCTCCTTTGGGAGATAAGGTCTATGTATTCCAAGTTCAGAAGCAATAGAACGCCACAGCATTGTGCAAAACTGTTGCTCGGTGGCCTCATCAGCTTCAGATCACTTGTTCACTGTTCAGTAGGGTAATGACAGAAAATTCTACATTAAGCAATGCAATGTGAACGACAGAAAAGTCGGTTAGAGGACAGTGAATCGACTTTATTATTATTTTGTGCTCCTCTCTTAGGCCTTGGGTGGTGTAAGCCCGAGTTTGAGAGCTTCAATGGTGGAGACGTTGGTCTTGAATGACTTGGCCAAGATCCTGCTGTCGATGCCAGTGGTGAATACACTTGCAGGAAGCGAGACGGTTCCAGCATTCGCGCTACCAAATGCGGAAAAAGCTATAGCAATGTCCGTCGCATTAGCATTGTACTGGTAGTGAACCAGTCCTTTTGGAAATATGAACATGTCCCCGGATTGGAGCGTCTGTGTGAAGAGCTTGTTGGTCGTGTCAATGACTCCGACCTCGAGAGACCCGTACAGGAGGAAGAGGAGCTCGGAAGCACGGGGATGCATGTGTGGCGGGTTGACCGAGCCGGCTGAGTACTCGAGAACTGCCATCGAGACACTCTGGCCGTTAAGAGCAGGGAACTCTGCCGCGCTCGCTTTCGTGACTTTGAAAGCTGTAGGAAGATCCAGCGACATAAGAGCTCTCATTCCGGTGAAGGTGAAGAAGTTCCCGTCCACTGCCGTGACGTTCGGTGGGATGACAAAATCGCTTGTGATGTCCGGATCGCCCGCGCTTGTCATTCGGAAAGCGGACAGAGTGAGGACTAATGCAATGAAGAACTCATGCTTGAAGGCAGGGGAGGCCATGGTAAAATTTTGAAGGTGCAGCAGAAGATATTGTATTATGGGTGTTATAAGAGAGAGTGGTTTTTTATAGAGTTGTAATGCTGATATGGGATGTGATTGTAAACAACATCGAAGCCGGAGAGACGGCAATATTGTTTTTCGGGAACTCCAATGTCCAAAGATATGGTGAATTATTGGACAACAATGCCAACTCTGTTTGACATACCGTTTTCGTTCTAGCATAATGCCATGCTTGGAGAATAATATGACCAGAGGAAGCAAAAGCATGAAAACAAATGCTTGCTAGATGTAAGATATGCCGCGAAGTACTCTTATGCCATTGTAACTTAAAAGTAGGCCGGTCAAACGGGTGGGTCGAATCTAATTTGGGTCGGGTTGAAAACAGTCCATACTCAACCCGATCCAGACCTAGACCAAAGATCTAATGCATACTGCAATTCTTCGCATTTTTTCTCCGTGAATTGTTGCCTCTCAAGAATGGGCGACTCGGGTGGCGAGCTAGGACTTGGCGTGACACATGAACAACGTGGAGACGTGGGTGAGCGGCGTACTAACAGACAAGAACAAAGAGGCTTTACAACTGAGGATCGGTTGGTTTCGGTTCTATTCTCGATTTTACCTATGTTTGGACGGCACTATTTTCATCCCCTATATGACTAAATCCACCCAATTTTCACCAAAAAGATAAAATCGCCCTCTATTATTCAATTGAAATTTAAATTGGTGGTCACAAATTTATTTACTTTCCTTTTTGTGAGATTTTTATATCCTATATCTATTAACCATAATTGAGAATTTAGTATATTTAGTTTTTATTTATTGTAGAATTTTCATGTATATTAAAGGCATTATATTATTTTATTTCTAATTTATTTTGTTGAAAAGAGAAATTTCCAAGAAATCAAGTTCTTTTCTGTGTTGTCGATCGAATTTATGGATAAATTGCTAAGTAAATGAAACTTAATTATATCAAAACATTGCATATAGTAAGATTTTTTTTTTCGAAAATGCCAGTGAAATGTCACTACTTTAGGTTGACAAAAATTAATATCATATTATAACGATGTAATACAAAAATTAAACTTTTTTGCTACAAAAACATATATTAGTTAAGTGGTCATGTTGTTGTTTGTTCATGTTGAAGACTATGTTTCGATTCTTAGTGCGTGCAAAAGTAGTTTTCTTAAATAAAAAAGTAAAAGGAGTTACAACCGCCCTCATGAGATCCTAGCGCGGGCATTGATGCCTTGGCCCAGCCTCGAGGGACTTGAGCCAAACCTCTGACTCTAGCACGGGCACCGAAGTCTCAAGCTCGATCTAAACGAACTTGGGGCTGACGTCCGTGGACCTGGGCATAAGCTTAGGGATCTCGAGCTCACCTTCCAAACTTGGGCCTGGTTGCCAAGGAATTGAGCTTGGCCTCGATGGACCTGAGTCGGACGCTAGTGACGTGGGTGAGAAAGCTAGGTACTTGGGTATGGCTGCCTAGGACTCAGGCATGGGCACAAGGTTCCCAGGCTTGACCTCGAGAGATCAGTCCGGCCTCTGTGGACTTGGGTATGAGCACTGAGGTCTCGAACTCGGTCTTGAAGGACCTAGGCCCTTCCTCTGTTGACCCGGGCCCAGCCATCAACAAACCGGGCTTGACCACGATAGACCAGAGCTAGGCGTCAATGACTTTATCATAGAGTTAGGTGCTTAGGCATGGCCTGAAACCCGGGCCTAGCCGTTGTGGACCCAACCGTTATGGAACTAGGCTAGACTAGACAAACCCGAGTCCGCCTCGATGGACCCGAGCGAGGTTGTTGGGGACCTGAGCATGGGCATCGAGGTCTTCGGCCGAGCCTTGAGGGACCGGGGCTAGGTATCCATGGACCTGACCATGGGCACCGCCATCTTGGGCTGGTCTTAAGGGACCTAGGCCCAACCACTATGGACTTAGGCTCGACTATCGAGGATACCGACCTGGCCGCGACTGCCTTTGGCCGGACACCAATGATTGGGGTGCGGGAGCCAAGTTCTCGGGAATGGCCACAAGGGACCACGGCACTAGGTCCCGAGCCCGGCCTCAAGGGACTTGGCCCCTCCACCGAGGAACAAGGCTCGGCTTCCGTGGAGCCAGGCACGGGCACTTAGGTCTCGACGACAGCTTGAAGGACCTGGGCCCTGCCTCGATGTGCCCAGGTCGGTCTCAATGAATCCGAGGCGGGCGCCAGTGACTTCGGCCACTAGGGACCTAGGCACGCTTGGGTACACTAGCGTCTCAGGCTTGGCCTTAATGGACTCAGGTCAGGTGCCAGTGACTTGGGTGTGACAGCCGAATACTCGAGCATGGTCGACGGGGACATAGGCACCGGCACAAGCACGACCTCTGTGGACCTGAGCACAGGTAGGTGGAGGGCATTGCTCTTTGATTAAAAGTGTTGAAGTTGAGTTCTTTACAAACCCATTAGAAGCTATTATTAATTGGGTTTTACTTTATTAGACCCATTTTAACCCATATTTTAAATTTTGGGCAATCCATATTTCACCCAACTTAATATATATGAGTTAAAAAATGGTTCATGACCTATTGCGCCATCTCTAGTTGAAAGTAAAATCGAGTCGGGACTGTGGTAGTTGCTTAAGGAGATCGGAGGTTCGTCCCCCATGCCAGATGGGAAAAAAACTTGCATCGGACGCTAATAGTAATCACAATATGGAAACTCATAGTTCTTCCCTTTGTTAGTTGCTTGTATTGCTGTTGCTCAGAAAGCAATGGATGGTTCCTTCAACTAAGCTAAACACCCGCATCGCAGAGCTCACGCATGATGATTTCAATTTCTTCGTGTTCTCCAGGAACCGAAGTGGACCCGTCATCAAAGGTCTCTATATTTCAAGTTCGTATTTAAATGATGACATCATGTGTAGTTAAGCCATTACTTCGTATTTTAATTGATAACATCATGTCTCCTTGGGGAGATAAGGTCTCTATATTTCAAGTTCGGGAACAATAGAAGGCCACAGAATTGTGCAGAACTGTTGCTTGGTGGCCTCATCAACTTCAGATCGCTTGTTTAGTAGGGTAACGATGTAGGAAATTCTACATTAAGCAACACAATGTGAACAAGAAAAGTAGTTTAGACTGATAAAATGAAACGTATAATGAAATACTCAATCAGAAGATTATGAATCGACTTTATTATGTGGCTCCTCTCTTAGGCCTTGGGTGGTGTAAGCCCGAGTTTGAGAGCTTCAATGGTGGAGACGTTCGTCTTGAATGACTTGGCCAAGATCCCGCTGTCGATGCCAGTGGTGAATACACTTGCAGGAAGCGAGACGGTTCCGGCGTTAGCGCTACCAAATGCGGAAAAAGCTATGGCGATGTCCGTCGCATTAGCATTATACTGGTAGTGAACCAGTCCTTTCGGAAATACGAACATGTCCCCGGATTGGAGAGTCTGTGTGAAGAGCTTGTTGGTCGTGTCGACGACTCCGACCTCGAGAGACCCGTACAGGAGGAAGAGGAGCTCGGAAGCACGGGGATGCGTGTGTGGTGGGTTGACCGAGCCGGCCAAGTACTCAAGAACAGCCATCGAGACACTCTGGCCGTTAAGAGCCGGGAATTCCGCTGCGCTCACTTTTGTCACTTTGAAAGCTGTAGGAAGATCCAGTGACATAAGAGCTGTCATTCCGGTGAAGGTGAAGAAGTTCCCGTCCACAGCTGTGACGTTCGGTGGGACGACAAAATCGCTTGTGATGTCCGGATCGCCCGCACTTGTCATTTGGAAAGCGGAAAGAGTGAGGACTAATGCAATGAGGAACTCATGCTTGAAGGGAGGGGAGGCCATGGTAAAATTTTGAAGGTGCAGCAGAAGATATTGTATTGTGGATGTCATACGAGAGAGTGGTTTTTTATAGAGTTGTAATGCTGATTTGGGATGTGATTGTAAACTACATCGAAGCCGGAGAGACGGCAGTATTGTTTTTCGGGAACTCCAATGAATTATTGGACAACAATGCCAACTCTGTTTGACATACCGTTTTCGTTCTAGCATTATGCCATGCTTGGAGAATAATATGACCAGAGGAAGCAAAAGCATGAAAACAAATGCTTGCTAGATGTAAGTATATGCTGCGAAGTACTCTTATGCCATTATAACTTGAAAGTAGGCCCGTCAAACGGGTGGGTCGAATCTAATTTGGATCGGGTCGAAAATAATCAATTAACTAACCCGATATAGATCTATACCGAAGACCCAATGCTGGGATCAAGATCACGAAATATGTTTCCACGCGAAACAAAAAAAGCACGAGTTTGAATCAAAGACTGCCTTTTCCCCTCGGCCAAAGCCAAAAGATAGCAAGAAGCATATAAAAAATCAACTCTTCCGATGCATAGACGAAATAAACGGATGTAATCCTGATTCCTGATGCATTATTTTCCAAGACAAGCGAAAGGAAACCGACTAACAACCAGCTTAAGTATTAGCATCTCACAAAAACAGCATCACTCTTAGGAGACCAGATCAGATATTAACAAGAGCATTATTCTGTACAAGAAGCGAATCCCAGGACAAGTTTATTTTGCATACTCATTATTCGTCTGCGAACACCCTCGCTTCATCAGTAGTTAAAGATTGACCTCTCAAGCAGTATGAGACCCTTCAGATTTCTGCAAAAGGGTAAAAGAAGAGGCAGATCAATATCAACATCACATTTATCCCAAAAGAAGAGGCAGATAAGAGAGAATATAATATCTTCAAGATTCCTTAAAAACCTTTTTATTAAAATAGAGCACTGTCGGCAATAAGAACCGGGTTCGGGTTTGCGTCGTCCACATGATTCGAATTGTATGATTCCATTTGAGTCATCCACTAAGTTATTGGACTTCCGGGCGTGGATGGGTATGTGCAAGTAAGTGTTCAATCTGGTCGTGAGTCCGTCTGATTCGTTATCGACAACAATCTATCTACCGAATCCAATTTGCAAACAATTCTAAATTTGCGACAAGATAGCTGAAACTCGGTCCAACCCAATGACCTATAGAGACTCGTGATATGAATTGGATGCGGTTCTAGACTCGATTCTAACAAGGACCTCCTCCTATACATAGGAGTATTACCAGCTTTAGGCTACCCATATCAAGTAGCCACAGAAAGACAACACCATCTGATGTTTTACTCGACTGACCATGAAACAGGCATCTCAGTCTCACCAGACAAATCATTTGCACAGTCTCCGTAGTTCCGGGAATGTTGCTAAGGATAGGACGGAGTGCAGTTTAAAGATGATCCCTCGAAAATTCGGATTATATATATAGGACAATCACTATTGACTCTTCCTCTATTCATTTTTGTCTTTGTTTTTTGAATTTTGTATGTCTGTGGAATAGAAGCCGCCAAGGATCCTTTAGACATTGTACCTGCTCAGCAGCCTCTTTCTCTTTCTCGGCCTTCTCTTTCTCGGCCTTCCTTCTCTGCTTCTCCATCCTCTCCCGCTCCATTTTCTTCAGAGACCAACAAGAATTCATCAGGGTAAAGCCGGAGCAACATGTATCAGGCTCCACGAATGAGAATCCCGATTTGAATTCAAGAAGGAAATCGCTAGAGACCAAAAACGACAATCCAAATGCTAGCAGCGGAAATCATTCATCGATTCATCCCTATAATCACGGATCCTGAGATTCTTATACGCAACACGCACGCGCGCAATCACAACCGGCGAAGGTAGCTCAAATACGAAAGGAAATGGACCTGGATATAGACGTTCTCAGCAGCGCGTTCCTCCTCGTACAGGATCCTTCCCTGGCCCGAGCTCAGGTACCGAGCCGCTCCTCGAGATGAGTCCATGAACCGAGTCAAGCTCGCTCGCCTAGCCGCTGCTCTCATGGCCATCTTCTTCACTCCCTTTATATGGCGACTCCCTTTCAGCTTCTGCTCCGCGTGTTGCTCAAGGCAAACTCTACAAGCGCGGTATTATATCTCTCTGATATCGGGTCGAGCTTAAACGGGTTTGGGCCGAATCCGCCAGTAATCTCGCGAGCGTGTGCGGAAGTACGGTATTACCCTCCTCGACAGGTGGTTCCGCTTTCGGGGGGCTGGGGGTTTTGGTCAATTCGGCTGAATGGATAGGTACGAAAGGGTGAACTGTATAGTTTATTGGGTAAAATATGTAAATAGTTTTGCCCTTATCCGGATAAGAGAGAACTTTTGTTTTTTTTCGGTCAAAGATAAGAGAGAACTTGAGGGAGGGGCAAAAATGTAAATCAGTCAAAATCACGGGGCATCGTGGGCCTTTTTTGGTATGGGTTTGGCCCATTCCAAATGGATCCTCCATTTTCTGATCCATTAGATTTCTCGCCTAATCGGATCCAACGCAGAACGCGACAGCCGCAAAAGCGTGAACTTTAGTTCGATTATCGCGCTCTCTGAGACGTCATCAGCTCGTTCCTGGCGGGAAAGAGGAGGGGAGGCAACGCCGGAGTGGGAACATGGGATCCGAAGCTCCGCTTCCGAAATGGGCTTCGAAACCTTGCATCATGGGCATCGACGAAGCTGGCCGTGGCCCTGTTCTGGGTTCGCTCGCTTCGTCGTTCTTGTTTTTTTCTTGCAGATTTCTGTGATTTTGGTTCGATGGTCTGGTGTTTTTCTGCGCTGATGCGTTGCGTCGGCAGGTCCCATGGTGTACGGGTGCTTGTACTGTGCTCGATCGTATCAGAAGACGCTCTCCACTCTAAACTTCGCAGGTTTTTGATCGCTTGAAATGCTTCCTTTTCATCGTTCTTCTACTTTCCTGGCGAAGGCATCGGCCTCTATGTGAAATGGGTGATATAGATTGAGTTTGTTTTTCTCCGAGTGTTGACTTTTCTACGAATATTTTGAAAAAAAATGAGTTTGGGGAGAGTGAAAGTCTCTCTTTTTCTGCTCTTTTTTTGGTCGGATTAATCTATCATCTGGCACTCGTTTGTACTGGTAAAGTGGACGACAGGATCTTCGAATTTGTTAATTGAGGTGGTCAGCTTCAGTGTAAGTAACTCGATGTCTCATCCATTTATAGTAAAGCCCACATAGATGAATACCATTGCTTCATTTTCTCCTTTTCTATATATTTTGTCCTGACATGCGAGAGTTCTCTGGTTGGATCTGGTTGAGATTTTTGAAAGACTGAATCAAGAAGATTTTCGTAATAATGTTGACAAATTGACTTCTTTAAGTCAGAAACATGAGTACGAGCCGAGGTCACTCCTCACCATGGAAAGACGTATGGATGTTTGAAATTGTTTAGGCATTCCCATACCTCTGAATTTTCATAGAAGGGACACATTTTATATTTTTTTTTCCTCAATTCCTTTTTTGGTTCAAATTTGCTTAATTTAGTAGCAGTTTTTTTTCATGCTTTGCTTTCTGTATAGCTTATGAGTTCATTCTGATGACAAAATCTTAGTATATACTATCTAAAATTTGATAGTTAAAATTCCTAATTATTGATCTTCTCAACGTTTTTGGGTACCGGTTGTTGAACTTTGATCACGAAATCTATTTGGTGGAGAGACTTTAGCTCTATGAAACACTTATTCCATCTTGACTATGCTTGTACAAAACTCGTAAAGACAGTTTTCTCATGAATACTTTATCATCCGGTAGCTCGTGGAATAATACACTTGCTTGACCCAGCGATAATTTCTGAGATTACTTAGCCACAAATAATGGAAAATCTCCTTTAGCATGACAGTTTCTAAT
Source organism: Lenwebbia sp. NSW1173648 (assembly GCA_029784005.1). Classification (NCBI taxonomy): domain Eukaryota; kingdom Viridiplantae; phylum Streptophyta; class Magnoliopsida; order Myrtales; family Myrtaceae; genus Lenwebbia; species Lenwebbia sp. NSW1173648. The sequence goes on along the minus strand of JARCGZ010000010.1, from coordinate 5,588,027 downwards.
TAAACTGGTTTACATTTCTTTTTGGTACTCCCGCAGATTCGAAGACGTTAAAAGAAGAGAAGAGGGAGGAATTATTTGAAAATATAAAGGCAGATGAATCAATTGGCTGGGCTGTTGATGTCATAGACCCACTAGAGCTTTCATCTAAAATGCTAAGGAAGTAAGCGGCATATATATGTATATGATTATTCTCTTTCATAGCAATCTGCTATTTACAAGGGACCTGATTTTTTTTATCTGTGGCAGAAATAAAATCAATCTCAATGAAATATCACATGACTCTGCAATAGGACTCATCTCCAGGGTGCTCAATATGGGTGTTCTTCTAACCGAGGTAAATTCTTCAGAAGCTTTTTCCTTCTAACGTCACCGTGCTAACAGTGATCAGTCCTTATTGTTTAAAAGGTTGGTGAGCATGTGAATATCTGGATAGCGGAATTTGAAAATCATCGGTCCAGCCAAATCATTTATTATCAGGAGTTGATGACTAAAGAGAGAATAAGTGGGAAAATACAAACAAAGAAAAAGAGAAGCATCTGGAAAGACACCAGCAATTCATGATTCTATTGGGAAAAAAAATATCTATAATTTTGTGAGATTAGCTTGCAAATTGGTACAGGGAGTTAGTTATGTGGGTTTTTATGCTTTGTGGAGCGTTTTTCACCATATTCCCTTTAATTTTGAAAACACTAGATTGTGTGCTCCCTTGCCTTGATTTCCTCCTTATACGTGTGTTTCCAAAAATGAGTGAGAGATGTTCCACCATCAGTCTCTAAAAATGAACCATCATCATGCACAATTATCCAGGAATAAAATTTTAGTAGAAAAAAATATGGGCGTTGTTCTGCTGGATGGTCATTGCTAAACATAATTGATGAAAAACATAATCGTCATTCACTAAAAATCAGATTACAACATCTCTCTCTATATATAGTGAGCATTATGGCTCACCAATTATGGAGAAAACTAAACTACCCTTTCAACATTCTCCCTCAAATTGGGGCATAAACATCAACGAGCCCCAAATTGTTACACAAAGTAATTACTTTACTGCCCTGCAATGACTTAGTGAAAAGATTAGCAAGTTGGTCTTCAGTCCATGTGTATTGAAGTGTTATGCCCTTGTTTTGAATCTTTTCTCGCACAAAATGGCAATCTACTTCAATATGCTTTGTGCGCTCGTGAAAAACTGATTTGAAGCGATATGCATAGCAGATTGGTTATCACAACACAGAACTGAGGGAGCTGAAGATGACATACTAAGTTCGGATAATAACATCCTCAACCAAATCAACTCACTAGTCACATGAGCCATGGCCCGATATTCCGCCTCAGCATTCGATCGAGACACCACCTATTGTTTCTTACTTTTCCAACTCACAAGATTGCCTCCCAAAAATACACAGTAACCAGAAGTTGATCGCCTATCAAAAAGACAACCGGCCCAATCAGCTTCAGAGTAGCCAATAACATCAAGATGTCAATGATTCTTGAACAATATCCCTTTGCTTGGTGCTCCCTTCAAGTATTTAACTATACGTAGCACTGCCTCCCAATGCGTAGTACGAGGAGTACTCATAAATTGACTAACAGCACTAACAGCAAGAGAGATATCTGGTCGGGTAACAGTTAAATAATTGAGCTTACCCACCAGTCTCCGATACTTATTTGGATCATGAAGTAATTCGCCATGTTCTGTATCAAGCTTTACATTAGGATCCTTTGGAGTATTAACAGGCTTCGCTCTAAGAAAACCAACCTCACTGAGAATACCTAGTACATATTTCCGCTGTGATAATGAGATACCATCACGTGAGTAGGGCACCTCAATGCCCAAAAAATACCGCAAACACCCCATATCTTTTGTGCTAAACTCTGCCTGTAAAAACTGTTTCAATTTTTTTATGCCATAGAATCACTACCAGTAATGATAATATCATCCACATACACAACTAGAAGAATACACCCAGCAGGGGAAGTAGAGCTAAATAGAGAATGATCTACAGTACAATGTCGCAAACCAAACTGAATAACTACATTACTGAAACGACCAAACCAGGCACGAGGAGACTGCTTCAACCCATATAATGCCTTGCGTAGGCGACAAACACTGGTAGACTCCCCCTGAGCGACGAACCCTGAGGATTGCTCCATATAGTGGTGGCCACGGGCCGGTTTGAGCCCGGAACAGGCCCGTGGCATACAGGCCTGGTTCTGGTTCTCCCAAATCATGAACCGGCCCGGAACAATCGGTTCCGAACCGACGAACCGTGAAAAAAAGGGCATAAAAAAAAATATCCAGACCGCCGATTCCGAACTGGCGGTTCCGGTTCCGGTTCCCAATTTTCATGAACCGAAACCGCCGGTTCATGAACCGGAATCGGCGGTTCTGGAACCGTGGCCACCACTAGCTCCATACATACCTCCTCCACCAAGTCCCCATGAAGAAAGGCATTCTTGACATCAAGTTGGCGAAGAGTCCAACCATAATGGACAGCAAGAGATGAAAACACGAACAGAAGGTATCTTTGCTAAAGGAGAGAATGTATTATCATAATCAATTCCATATGTCTAGGTGTAACCTTTGGCAACTAGACGTGCCTTTAGACGCTCAACAGTGCCATCCGGTTGAAACTTCACTGTAAAAACCCAACGACACCTCACAGCCTGTTTCCCAGTAGGTAACAATGTAAGTTGCCATGTCCCATTATCCTGTAGCGCCTGCATTTCATCCTCCATAGCCTGTCGCCAACCTGGATGAGCAAGAGCTTCTACAACAGTAGTTGGCACAGATACATCAGATAAAGAAGCAACAAACGAGGAATATGTAGGAGAAAGGCAATCGTAGAATAAAATCGAGAAAGAGGGTAATGAGTATGTGTATGACAAGACAATCCACTATAGGGAGTAAACCGAGGATTGGGTTGACCAACACAAGAACGTGTACCTTTGCGCAATGCAATGGGAATGTCAGTAGTAGAATCAGGCTCAGAAGCAACTGGTGGATCAGAAGACGGAACATTGACTGGTGGAGAATCATGCATATCCAATGCAGGCGGCGACTGTACTACTTCACGTTGAATAGACCGGCGCCGTTCATAAGTCTTGTCGGCGAACTGAAAACTAGGCAATGACGCTGACGACTCAGCATACTCGCCAAGGGAATAGGCGGTAGTGGAGTCATAGTCGAAAACAGAACATCTTCAGAAGGACCCGCTATAGAGGAGTCATATGACCGATCCTCGAAAAAGGTTACATCTGCTGAGACATACAACCGCCGACTAACTGGACTATAACACTTATACCCTTTCTGAGTTCGAGAATACCAAGAAACACACTTGTCAGCCCGTGGATCGAGCTTATCAAGACCAAGAGCAAGACGATGCACAAAACAGACACACCCAAACACACGAAATGGTAAAGTAAAAAGTGGTCTTGTAGGATGGATAGTGGAGAAAGGTATGCCCCCATGAAGCACTGAGGATGGAAGGCGATTTATGAGATAGCATGTTGTAAGAACAGCATGCCCCCAGTACATTTTGGGGAGGTTCATATGAAAAAGGAGGCAACGGGCCACATCCAGGAGATGACGATTTTTTCGTTCAGCCACCCCATTCTGTTGGGGGGTACAAGGACAAGAAGTCTGATGCAAAATCCCATGAGATATAAAAATGATTGAAAACCAAAGGAAACAGCCATATATTCTTTGGCATTATCAGAACGCAAACATTTAATAGAAACATGATATTGATTGAGAATTTCAAAGTAAAACATACGGAAATAAGAAAAAACTTCAGTTCGATCTTTTATTAAATATAACCACGTCATTTGGGAATAATCATCCAAGAATGTAACAAAATATTTATAACCAGACATATCACTGACACGGCACGGTCCCCAAACATCAGAATGGACCAACTCAAAAGGACTTGACACACGACGCTGGACACGAGAAGGAAATGATACTCGATGGTATTTGCCAAATTGGCAAGCATCACATTGGATAGGACTCATATATTCTGAAACAGTGAAAAATGACGAAGAATGTCGGGTGGTGAATGACCCATACAACAATGCATCTGAAATAAGTCGGAAGTAGTTTTCTTCTGAGCAGCCACAGCAATAAGTTCTTTGTTCAGGTACTACAGCCCATTGGACTCATGTCCGCCACCAATCATCTGTCCGGTCCTCAGACCTAAAAGACGCGACGAGTGGAAGTAAACGTTACAGAACAATTCAAATCTTTAGTAAGAGGAATTAACAGAGAGCGAGTTATATGGGAAAGCTGGCAAATGGTAAACAGATGAAAGAGTAAGAGAGGGACCCAAGGTTGCATTCCATTGACCAGTGATATGTGACTATGAACCATCAGCAAGTGTAACAGAACTAGGTGACATAGAGGTAATACTAGACAACAATTTAGAATTACTGGTCATGATTGGTGGCACCAGAATCTACGACCCAAGAAGTGGGCGCAGAAGAGAGTAAACAAGACGGGAAATCTGTGCCAAAGTAGCAGTAGGAGCAGAGGAATCCACCACCTGGTTGGGACGCACTCAGGACTCGTACTCAGTGCGAGTCAGCATAATGGTACTAGGTAACTCCTATGACTGATCAGGAACCTTCTGTACTGGAGATTCTACTGCTTCGGCATAAGCAGCCCATGGACGAAGCTTAGGATGTAGGGTATAGTAATAAGGCTCAGTATGGCCAGCTCGCTGACAATGGTTGCAATAACGAGAACTTCCAGCACCCCTATCACCATCTCGGTCACGACCTGGTGAAAAGACAGACCTACCACGACCTTGAGGACCATGCCCACGGCCTCCACGACCCCCAGAAGACTGAGAGACCATAGCACTCGCTATAGGTGTAGATGAAAATGAGTCAAGCACGCATCGAAGGACCCGAGAAAAGACCTCATCTACCGATGGAAGAGTACCCTAGGAGATAATCTGCTGTCGGAGAGAAGAATGAGTAGGACCAAGTCCCCGGAGAAATAACACAACTCTCATATCCTGTTGGCACTTGGCCAATTCTCTAAGTATCCAGTTTTTCACAAAGGGTAGTGAACCTATTATAGTAATCAGATGCAGACATGTCTCCAATACATGGGTCAAATAGCTCTTCCCACACATCACAAACACGGGTCATATTATCACGACCTGAAAACATAGGAGCACATTTGTCCCAAATAGCTTTGGCTGATGTACACCGCATAAACTGAGGACTAATCTTGAAATCCATGGTATTCCACAACAATGTCCAAATAGCAGCATCGCCAGAGCGCTAATCATCCTCCTTTGTTTTATCCGTAGGTGGAGATGAAGTCAGATAACTCAGTTGTTTGGTGGCCAAAAGATTTGTTTCGACTGCCATAGATCAAGAGAGGTAATTGGTCCCATCGAGCTTAACAGAGGTCAACTTCAGATTAGTGAGACCGGTATCCGTGTTTCCAGAATTGCCAGCCATAATTCAATAATAATATAAAAGTGAACTTAACAGAAATTTGCACCTTGTGCACCAAACGTAATAATTACCATCAATTACCACCAAACACAATAACTCATTAGAACAGAAGTACAAATCAACATAGTGCATTAACAAACCCAATAATCAGCCATCGCGAGTAAACTTCAACACCAGGCAGGGACCTTAGTTTCGCAAGAAAAGAATGCCTATGCGATATCTCACATTTAGTATCTCTGAGTCGGTTGTTTTTCATCAAACCTCACTTCTGGGAGCATCTTTCCAGTCAATTTGAATCTTACTCTGGCTTCTCTAGTTGCCAATGCTTCGATAAGCGGCTTCGACACCATCAGTTTCTGTCAGGATCCTAACACTGTGTATGGCCTAACGCAGTGCAGAGTTTATGTGAGTAAGGAAGATTGCCAAACCTGTGTTGAAACTGTAGTCAGGGAGATCCGCCAACTTTGTCCCATCCAGAAAGAAGCTTTCATCTTGTCCGAAAATTGTTCGCTTAAATATTCAACTCACAGCTTCTTCTCAACCGCCGACAGCGCTTCCAAAATTGCAGGTTGTAATGTTGCGAAGGCGAGCCAAAAAAAAAAATCGTGCTAGAACCTTGTTTGGTCCAGAAAATCATCAACTTCAGCTAGACTGGCCCACGAGACATAAGATCTGCACTGGGATCGCTAAGGGTCTCGCCTTTCTCGAGTATCTGTTCAGTTCTTGCCTTGTGTTTTATCGAGCCACGATGTAGGGACTCTTGCAAGACGGGTGACTGCGCCAAGCGTCGGGCGACGCTGGTCGGCGATGCTTCGCCGGATCTGGACGTCACACAACACTGGGCAGGGTCGGGTGCTGGGCTGCGTCGAGCAACGCCAGCCGCTCTGGATCTAGGTTTTTTTTTTTTTCTGAAAGCGGAGAAGGATTTTGGTGACGATCGTAGGCTCTGATACCATGATGAAAAACATAATCGTTATTCACCAAAAATCAGATTACAACATCTCTATGTATATAATGAGCATTAGGGCTCACTAATTATGGAGAAGACTAAACTACCCTTTCAACAATAATTACAATCGCAACTGAACATGAACTGTTCATTTACAAGGTACCAATTAGCTTGTAAATTGTGAAACTTCATTAAGGTGGTTCTCCAGAACAGTTATAAAGTCACCCCACTGGCTCTGGACCACCAATGTTAAACTTACACATGACCTTTACTTAAAAAACTTGCTTAAGGAAACATGCCACACGGGGTTCAAGGGTGTAAAAGTGCTGTTCTTTTTAGTGGCTTTTGCTTTGATAGCTTCTAAGCAATGGTCATAGGTTCTCCTTTTTGATGTAGAAGCCCATGCAATCCATCCTCGCTTCATTAGTGGGAAATCAGATCCTTCCAAGCATGGTAGTGTAAAACTAATTCAAAGCAACTAACTGACCATGATGCGACATTTTCATGAAGCTTATAACTGCATGCTTTCAGGTTTATGTGGACACTGTCGGAGATGCTGAAAAATATAGAGTAAAGCTTTCTGAAAGATTTCCAGGGGTCAAATTTGTGGTTGCAAAGAAGGCCGATAGTCTTTATCCAGTTGTTAGTGGAGCTAGCATAGTCGCAAAAGTGAGTAACTTGATTTAAATAAGAGTTTGTCAAATCAAGACTTATCTCATGCCGTTTGATGCATCATTTCTCCTTGTTTCTTTTAATGCATGAAGGTCACGAGAGACAGAGCCTTGCGTGGATGGGTGCTTGAGGAAACAGCTGAAAACATGCACAAGGAGTTTGGTTCCGGATATCCTGGAGGTAAAGAGGAAGACAGGCTGTCTTTACTGATCTAACTATGAAATGTCTGTACTTCTCTGAAACTTCATGCTCAAGATGGACTTCTCTGAGAGTTCTGCTTGCCGTTGGTTTGTCGCAGACCCCAAAACGAAGGCATGGTTGGAACAACATAAACACTCGGTTTTTGGGTTCCCGAGTCTCGTTCGCTTCAGTTGGGGTACATGCACGGCATACTACAAGGACTTTGTTGAAGTCATATGGTGAGTCTGTGTTCTGCCTGCACTCTCTCATCAACTCCTTCCGCATCTAGCCATCTGGATCTGCTAGGCACTGTTTCCTTTCCGAAACCAATGAACAACTACAATGCTGAATATTTCCAATATAACATATGATTTGGGGTGGATGCCCAATTTTTAAGACCACTAGGACCATCGTAATTGGATAAATTAGCCAAAGCTGATTTCTCGTACAACACTTGACCCCCACAGCAGGGATCCAAACTGCTGACTCCATTCATTGCAAAAAGACTCGAGTAGTTGTACTTGTTTTCTGTCAGTATTTGTGTAGGACTTAGGTATTAAGTCTTCTCTGTTGGTTGAGTAACTGCAATTATGCAAACCACTAAGCATTACATCTGTATTCTTATAGACCATGAGAATAGAAATGCACAGCTGCGATGCTCAAATTGTCATATTTCACGCCCCCCCCCCCCCCCCCCCCCCCCACAGGGAATCTGATCAATTGGATGACGATAATTTCGACGGAAGTAGTGGCAAGAGACAGGTGAAGCTGAGGAGTCTCGGTTTTACATCGAAGAGGAAGATAGAAGAGACAGAATCAAGTGGCAAAGGTCGCTGCAAATTCTTTCAAAGCCGGAAACTCCAGCAACTCACTCACTTCTGAGAAAGGCTGATGACTATTGCGAGGACAATGGAGGTTCCTTTGGTTAGATGTGCGTATTTTTCACCGGCAAGTCAACTTAAAGAGTAAGAAAGCATTGTTTCCTAAACTATGCACTCTTTCTCTCTAGCAGCAAGGTGTGGTTCCTCGTCACGATTCATAAATCCGGAAGCTTCACTCGTTGCGCCAAGAATGAATTCTCGGGGGGATCCTCATTCAACCGTAGCTTAAAGGGTCAATTCTTTTCCCAGAAGTTCAGGAGATCAGCGTTCTAAGCTAAAATCCCATTTGCCTCGAACAGGAACCGGCAGTGTAACACTTATGATTGGGATCTCCACGAGACATATAGTGTTCAACAGTGTCCTGAGCAAAATTACAGTTGTGGTTGTTGTATTGGGATTAAGTTTTTGATGGAATTGAGCACTGCTTTCTTTCTGCAGCTTCCACTTTGGAAATTGATGGTAGGACATCAACTTTCTCAAAGAATTTAAAACTAATGGCTTCTTTATTTGGTTGACAATCTCTAGCTAAAATGCATGCAGAATGGTGTTTCTGAAATTCTTCAGCAAAGGAAAAAAAAAGTCTTCGGCTTTATAGGTTCGACATGTTTTGCAAATCTATCTTCTTGAGAGATAGATAACATGAGATGCTATAGATTTGCTTGGTCAAAGATTTGCAGTTACTTAGGACCTATTTGGTAACGTTTCTATTTCAAAAAAGTGATTTTGATTAGAATTAATTTTTTTGATTCTGTTCCCTGTATGAGTTTTAGAGAATCAGAACGCGTTTGGTAACTGCATAAAATTTCTGTTCTCGGAACAGAAACGCGTTTGGTAACTGCACAAAATTTCTGTTCTGGGAAATAATTTATCTTCTCAATTTGTCATTTAAATCAAATAATTACATAATTACATTTGATGACTTTCTTCAGACCTCACAGTTGCGATCTTCTTGCACCATGATATCTTTTTGGCCAAAATAGAGATGCTTTATATTTGTTCCTTGGAAGGATAATACGCTAAAATTGTTGTTTTTCCATGTTTATCTTGAGGTTATGCATATGCCAAGGATGAAAGAGGTGACTCTGATTATCTTTTATTGCTCATAATGAATAAAATCCATCTCTGCCACATAGGTGGCTCAGTTTTACTCTTGGATATCATGCAGATGGTCATTGATGTAGCATGGTACTCCGATAACAAATCAGGCAGGGCTTAGGAAATGCAAAATCACCAAAAATAGGATTGGCCAGTTGAATGGACTTATTTCCTATTTTTTGAGATTTTTTTGGGAATTTTTGAAACGATTTGCCAATGACGGACAAAATCATCATTTTGGAGAAATCGGAAGGCAAAATCATCAAAAATAGGATTCGCTAGTTGAAATGACCCATCTCCTAATTTTGGAGAATTTTTTGAAATTTTTATTGATTTTTTTCCAATTTTTTTTTAGAATTTTTATGAATTTTTAATTTTTTGGATTTTTATTTTATTTTATTTTATTAATTTCCGAAATTTTTATTTAAAAAAAAATTATCCCGACTGGGTCGGGTTGACCCGGCCCACGTCTTGCGAGCACCTGACAAAAGTGAGAGAAGACAATCGTTACCTTTTTGATTCTCAAAAGTATTCTTTTTTGGAGAACCAACTTTTTTTTTATTCTTATTTTTGGTCTAAAAGTGTTCCCGGAAGCAGAATCAGCATTATTTGCGTTACCAAACATGTTTCTGATTCTTTTTTGTTCTGAGAAACAGAATTAGAGGAACAGAAACGTTACCAAACATGCCTTTAACATATACTCTAGTGCAACAAATCCCCGTGCATCAGGCCACGGCCCACTCGACAAGAGGATAAGATGCACCTAAGCCCATTCCACAGAGCTTAATAGAGGCTTGTTTGGGCCGAGTGCTCAGAGTTGGGCCCAAAAGCTCAGGCCCAGCCCGCTTTCCTGTCAAGCAGAAACCCTAGCCTTCCCACCTTTCCCGTATAAACTAAGAAATCCACCGCTCTTCTTCCTCCAAGCTACCACCGCCGAGAGCTCTCGCCGCACGCTTTCCTCCGATCCCAACCCGAGAAACCGGCTCTGGTTCACCATGGTAAGGACTAGTGTGACGATGCAATCTTCCGTACTTCGTAATGCATGAGTTCACGACGTCGAAGCATTTTTCGCGGGGAAAAGAATTAGTCGTCGTGTTCGTTTCCGAGTTTATATCAATCTTCCGATGTGCCGAGTGGTTTTTCTTGTGTTCCCCAACAGCTTGCAGTTTTGATTTGACGTGTTCACTGACGTTGTTGTGTTCATGGGTGTTTTTGTAGGCACCGAAGAAGGATAAGGCTCCTCCCCCGTCTTCGAAGCCAGCTAAATCTGGCGGAGGGAAGCAAAAGAAGAAGGTGAATTTTCTTTCGTTTTTCGATCTGGGGATTCGTGTTCTGAGCTCACTCGTTTCAGCTGGGTTTTTGGGTTTCTGCCATGCGCATTGGGTGTCTGTGATTTGAGTGTAGGGTAAATTGGGCTTTGTGTTGTTTATTCCTCTGAAGGATCTCATCATGGACGTTGTCCTAACTATCACCATTGCCTCTCAATGTAGTTAAAAGGACCGACCTTTTGATGCCGTTTAACTGCAAGAACGTGTCTTCGACCAAAAAAAAAACCTGCAAGAACGTGTCTTATATGCAGCACTCGGTATTTTCAGTTGTTTAGTTCACTGCTGAGGGAGAGAAGGATCGTGTGATGTTTGTTCTGTTTGGGTCACCAGTGAGGTTGGACCAGTTCTGCATTCTGGGGCTTCTATTATATGCGGAAATCTAATCAATGACTGAAGTTTTCAGCTCTTATATGTTAATCAAAGTGCGGGGCTGCTAGTTTTCCATAGCAATGTGAGGATAGCTTCTGCTATTAAGCACAGAATATCTGGGGTTTTACGGCATCCCTTATATTTAGATTATGATTGATGAATTTTTTTTTCTTGTAAAGGCGTTAAGAGTACTTTTAGTTTTTACATATGTTTCTGTGTCTTTACGTAGTTTGGCTACAGCTTCAGGCGGTAGTTGTTACTGGATGTCTGTGTGTGACCTTGTAAGATCATTTCGTGCAGAAATGGAGCAAAGGAAAGCAAAAGGAGAAGGTAAACAACATGGTACTCTTTGATCAGGCAACATATGACAAACTTGTCAGTGAAGTTCCCAAGTACAAGCTTATCACTCCTTCCATCTTATCAGACAGATTGAGGGTATGCTTACATCAGCTATCTTGTTTAATCTATGCCTCATTTCCCTCTGCATCTTTCACTATGGCAGTAGAAATATTTTTTTTCGCTCCACTGCTCCTTTGATTTGTTGCTCAATGGCTTAGAAAAACGGCTTCCTCTGTTTAAGTGTACATACTTTGCTTGGAATATATTGGACATTAGTAGCAGTAAATTCTTCTTGTTGGTATTGAGCCTTGAAGCTACTTGATATACATAGGCACAAGTTCTACTCAAGTTGTTTGTGCCATACCCTTTTGCAAGGATGTTGATTGACAATGGTTAACCAATATCCTATTGGGCCATTATATGGTCTGTTGGCCTGCATGTCTGCAATGCAATCTAATCTGCTCTTTGGCTAAATGTTTCTCCTTGTGGAGGATTAGTCATTGGGGATTGAATCCTCTTCCTTTGCCTTATCATCATTTCTCTCTGTTAGATACGTTGCTCCTGGCTTTTGTTTGTTGCAATCATTGGTTACAGCCAGGTAGACTATGACTAGTTTGTTCTCGTGTTGATGGATCGCTTGCCACAATGAACTTGCCAAGTGTATGTTACATGTATGATGTTAGTCATTAACATCTCAATGTTCTGGCATTCGTCCAGGTCAATGGTTCGCTGGCACGAAGAGCAATCAAGGACTTAATGGCAAGAGGTCTTATTAGGATGATATCGGCTCACGCCAGCCAGCAGATCTACACAAGGGCTACCAACACCTAATATAGAAACATTGCCTTGAAAGTTTCATGTCTTTTTTTTCTTTTAGCTTCCCATTATTGGAGCTGGCTGAGGGTGACGTTTTGCTTTTGCATTGAAGTTTTTGATTGTTGCTTCAGTAGCATACATTTGAGCTCTTGTTTTTAGTTAGGGGGTTGATCGATTATTGTTTCACTTTCCTGTGCTGGAATGATATTCTATCAACCATTCGGACATCCAATTTGAGGCATCTCTGATGCTTTTAGATCTCACAACTGGTCAAGAGAAACAACATGTGGGCAGAAGAAATTATTCTGATAACTTTTGATCTTGAAATGTCCAATGTTTCTTATTTCAGCTGAATGATGCATCACCAAGTGATGGAGATCTTGTTCCATTACCTGCATCATGAATGGTCATGTTCTGTGCTCTATTATCGTACTTAAGAGGTACTTAAGCGCCGCGGTCTTTGCATTTTCAACCAGTCCTGTGCAGTTGTAGAGCTCGTGAGGTTATACTTCCGGAAAGGTGCATTCGTGAAGTACATTATTTGGATAACTATAAGCACATAAGATACGTTTCACTTACAACCAGGTATGTTATATCGTTACTGTGAGAGAGTTAAGTATGTTTCGTCGGTCGATGCTTTGGATTCGGATTGCTCTGACAATTTCAGAGCAATTTCTTGCATTGAGTTATAGCTCAGAAAAGCAAATCATGTTGCCATGGCGTACATTTCCCTTGACCCAATGCAGATTGAATTCAAGAACCGGGCAACGAGTTGAAAGGGGTCCGATAAATTCGAGTATGCAACTGAGATTTTCGCGATCTTGAAAATACCCGCTATCATTCGACAGATCCCGAGCAAGGTCGTATTAGACGATTCCCGCAAGCTTTAAAGAGAGACCTCTCTCGGATCTCTATGTTCCAGAATGATCTCCGGTTGCATGCTCTATGTCTCCATTTACTTTTCTGGAACTGAAGTTTATGTTCAGCTGAGTCATTCTTATATGATGTCTTCATTTTCAACCGTCAAATTTCCAACTTCTGTAACTTCAAAGGAGTATATTTTCCGGGTACTATGAGGATTAATACAACCGATCCCATGCTTCGGAAAGTGAAACCCGTAGTAGATAAGAAAGAATCCAGAAGAATTTAAGATCCGTTTGTCTCGTAGAAAATGAACATGAACGATTTGAAAATCATTTTCCTAAACTTGATTGGTTATATCGCTTGAAATAATTAGTCAACGAAAATATTTTTCGTTGATTCAATTTGTGAGCAATATAAACATACCATTTTTTGGAAAATGATTTCCAGAAGAACGTGAGTATCCCGCGAAACAAACGGACTCTTCCTGTGAAGACTCTTTGCATTGGATTAAGTCAACCGTATGCAAGTAATTATCGGCACCGTGCTTGGATTCTCTGTCGACCGCGTCGTCTGAACAACGATCTATACAGTAGATTTTTAGGTTCTTATGATCCGATGATTATTCCCAGTTCGTCTGCTTTGCTTACCTCATATCCAGTATGCAGTCGACTTGACTAGCTACTTCAACTTGATTGCTACTTTACCGAGAGCGAACCGATAGCACTCCATTATAGTTCACAAAGTAGCAAGCTACATATCTTTATTGATATCCGACGCCGTACTCGATCATCGGGAAACATGAAGACATAAGGCGACACAAACCTGATGGTGCCCTTCTCGAGTTAATTACCATTTGAGGTCTGCGACGAGCCTTCCGGTCCGTGCGGAAAATCTGGCTTGCTTGAACGATCCAAGGCCCGGGTCGATCGGCTCTTCTCCCTAAGCTTGATGACCTTTTGCATGGCTTCCGCGAGTCTCGCCGCGTGATGACCATAACCGTGGACACGTGTTTCGTCTCGTCCTTTGTTCATGTCGGAGGAAGACGGCATCCATCGATCTTCAAGGAGCTCGCACTTGCGAAGCTTCACGTACTTCATTTCGGTCTCTGAGTTCTTCTTTTTGTTCTGCTTTTGTCAATGACTTCAGATTCATGGAAAGACAGAGAATAGGTGAAGGACTAGATATAGTACTAACTAAGCATGGGAACCGTCCGTGCCATGCACGGATTAGATCTAATAATACTTTAATGTAAACATGAGAGTTTCAAAAGCTGCGACTTGTCCAATAGCAATAGGACAATTAAGTTATTGCAAATAGATATCGACATAAATGATATACTGATTAAATGACAATCGATCACGTCTTAAGTAGAACCTATGGAAATTTATCATCTCAAATTTTATTTTCAAATTTCTTATCGCAATATCATAATTAAGATATGTAAGTTTAGTCACTTCGATAATACTATTCACTGATAGATCTAAAAGAAACATTTATTCCCTCTACTTTTTCCTATGCCCAACAAGTTGCATCTATTTCTTTTTCCGGGGCTCCTTTGTTTCGCGAAAAATTAATATTTTCAAAAATATTTTCCCAAGATATGATTGTTTGTATCGCTTTAAATAAGTAATCAATAAAAAATGTCTTCATTATCGACGACAATTTATGTCCAAACCTTTCCGTGGACGGTGAGAATAATTTCGTTCGTTCATTCATTTTCGTTAGCGATACAAGCGATCAATTTAAGGAAAATATTCTTCGAATCATTCATCTTTTGTAAAATGAAAAGGAGCCGACGTTTCTAAACTTCATCTAAAAAAATTTCCTTTTTATTTGATTGGATAGGAGGATGAGGCTCAGAGACAGAGGACACTAGTTAGGACAACCAACCTCCGTGAAGCAATTGAAATAAATAATGAAGGGCTCAATTTCTGTGAATTGGCGTGACTGTCACGTTGAAAGTTCAGGAATATTCTGCGACTTGGAAACGGATTTTATGTAGGAGGGTTTCTCTCTCTACAGCTTATGTTTTGGTCACCCAAGTGCACCAAATTCCCTACCTGTCTCCGCACACCAGCTACTAACTAATGGGAAAACTCCCTCTACTATATTGCATCTAGCTTTCCTTGCATGAACCAACACGAGTGGACCGAGATATTATCATAAAGACATAAGGTCATCAGATTACATTTCTCTCTCATTCGACAAGCCAACTTCAGCAGGAACACAGAGATAATGAAACTCTAGAGCCCCGAGTACTGGGAGTGATTGGTTCGGTTTGATCCAGTCTCACCCCAGAATTGAGGACCGGATCGGAGGTGCCTAAAACCGGCCTAGACCAAACCGACTGGTCCGGTTCCCGAGCGATCCAGTGGAACCGGTTGTATGTGCTTGAAACACATATTCACATTTTAAATGTGTAGAAGTATCCATAATAATTAAGAGTCTAAATTATTTCTCTAAAAATATTTAAGAAATAATTTTTTTATAAAAAAAAAATAGCTAGTCCGGTTCGGACGGGCAGTTCCACACTTGGAACCGAAAACTGAACCGACAATTACCTGTTTTAATTTTATGGAATCGGGAGCCAGATCGGCGCTCCAGAAACCGGACCGAACCGATCGATGCTTTTTGCTCACCCCAAGTGAGTACAAAGGGGACAAACTTCTAGACTTCTATGTAGCAGAAAAACACGGGACCTTTTCACCTTAAAGCAGTAAAAGAAACCAAGCAGCATCCCTGATTGGCAGTGACACCCAACAAGAGCAAAACCATCAGAAAGATTTTATTACATCCATGCACAAGTAAGCTGCGGGAAGTGTTTAAGTATAGCACGGCGTATTGGAAAATGCCAACCCAAAATCCCAAGTTCACTGAAGGATCGCGATCAGCTTGTGCAGCCCTGCAACATTTTCTGTGGGAAGGGAAAATGATGGAAACACACGGGAAAATATCAGAACAAGGATGACAACCACTTTTACAAAAGAGAGAATGAGACGGACACGGGCAAATATGTGCTGTAAGAAAGACTGGTGAAATTTCATTATCAATCAATCAGAACGGAATCGTTGATATAGGACAATGATCTGACCTTCTGCAGAAAATTTTTGCCGGACATACAGAAGAATGCTCATGCTACAAGCACCACTTGCCAGGGCATGATTCAAATTACAAGTTGGTCCCTGACAATGGTGGCTCTATGTTTATCTGGACACCTAAGTTCCCTAGGAATGTACAGGCCACTGCCGTCATAGGAACACGTCGGAGAGGTCATCCATGGGTATTTCAAGGCCCATTGAATCATGGTCTTGTAAAGCATCCCCTTCGAAGTTCAACCACGATGGTACATCTAAGTCTCCAAGCAGATCCAAGTTTGCCAAGTCTTCAGATTCATTGTTTCCCTTTAAACCAGGCGGCGCGTTGCCATTTGTTTTATCAAGTTCTTGTTTCTTGTCAGCGCTAATTGTAAGGACTTTTTTACTTTCATGAGCCGAGGGGCTCACAGGATGCATCATTTCACTGAACTTGCTAATATATCCATTCCCTGAAGATGACAGCTGAGCAGTTCTTTGTTTTGGCTTGGATTTTGCTTTACGCTCACCCTTAGCGCTGACTGCATTTTGGCGGCCACCCTTGGCAGCAGAATAGTTGAGGACCATCTCTCGGTCCCTGTCCCTTTCACTCCTCTTGCCTTTTGCAGGACTTGATGCCACTCTCATGACACCAACATCGTCAAGCAGCAGTTCCTTCTTCTTGCCTCTGTTCCATATAGGTCCAGTTTTTCCGAAAGCCTGGTCAGAGGGATGTAAAAGAGTTCTATTGTTGTCATTAGGACCCGGGCCAATATCAACATTCTGAAGACCAAACTGCTTAAGCTTGCTGCTGGAGCCTGCAGGTGAGTGCCAAATGGATATAATGAGAATGGTGCTCGGATAAGTTGCCAATTTATGCATTTAACATGTTTTTCACAGGGAAGGAGAAAAGGAAACGAGGTAAGAGGAAAAATGAGAGACCTGATGTCCCAGGCACAGGTGAAGAACAGAGATTATCATGTCGTATGGATTCTTCACAACCACGAGGGGGTGCAGCAAAAAGGACTTCACTGAGGGAAGGCTCACTAAAGCAACTCTTGCCAGTATCCTCAAACTCCTTGCATCTAGCGAGAGTCCTCCTAGTGAAAGCCATCGCAACATGTTTTGGAACCTTCGGGATCCCATTGCGGGAAGCAATGCTCGCTCGAGTGGCCTGTCAAACCATCCGAAGTGGCATGTCATTTGGTGCAATATCAAGTAAACTACCCAAAAATAATTAAAGCCCAGTCCCTCCATAATCGATCACAGTATCACAGTTAATATTTTGCTAATGCGCTCAATCAGGTGTTATTGTACTAATAGCAAATATTTAAACTAACTTTCATAAAAAGGTGAGCATTTATATTCATATACCATTAGCGGCATAGTTATACACCAAATAAGACTCTAATGCAGTGTATAAGTGAAATATAATGGTAGGATAAATCTACATGCCTAGATCGGGAAAAAACTTAGCATCTCCTGAATAAGCTGAAAGTGTTATTTCTGTGATCAAACTCAACGAAACGCACCATCCCAGTGCATTGCAAAATCCAGCAGCGGCATTAAAGTATTATTACTATGGTTCAAGATTTCTCTCCATCTCACAGACAGGGTGAACGAGTTGATCACTAATTTTCCCAGCAACCATGGAAAACTATGCGTTGGCATACTTAATTCTCTGGCAGATGGCACTTGTTGATGCCGTTCCATGGAATAACCACTAATGAAGGACCTTATAATACTATGGGGTTTATAATTTACAAGAAACAAAAAGTGGCTACTAGATGTTGTTTCAGATCAAAGAACTGCAGCACATTCACTTGTCCGCCACAGACACGCCTCCACCAACTTCTTTTGATTACCGTAATGTTAGCAACCAAATAAGCACAAGAAACCTCCCACTTTGCCACCATGGCATTCTTTTGTGAGATTAACTGAATCTGCTGATATATTCTCCACATAGTAGTCGTCCACTTCTTTGTTATTGAACCCATTAGATAAACTTGAACACAGTGCAGATAATTTATTTATTAGATATGACAGAAGCATCTGGATGACCAAAACATCAAGCAAAGGTGACAGTTACAAGCTCTCGAGCTTAGACATGAGAAACAAAAAAATGAATGGCATAATCATCACTCTTAAGAAAAATAAAATAAGAGGAACAGAAAAATCACCAGCTGTTTTCTGTAAGCCATCTCAACAAGTCTTTGCATTGCAGTGTGCTCAAGATCCCTGGAAAATCAAACACAATTATCAACTGGTAAAAAGCAACTAGATATTCATCCTCAATTTGCAAAGCTTCGTTCTAATTGTAATCATAATTTTGTTGTACTGGGAAAAACAACAGAAGAGTTGACAAGTTTAACGTTGATAATACGACCTCCGTTGTTAATTTGATTACAAAAGCCAACAAACATTTAGCGATTGATAGGGTAAGGATATCATTGGATTTCCTATACAAACAATTTCCATGTTAGACATAAGCAAATTGGACTGGCCCTAACTATCTTCTCAGTAGTCAGCATTCAGCTGATGAAGGGACTCAACTGTAGCCGAAACTATCTTGAACTAGGAAGCACAACATTTTCGTGAGATTTATTATGATTCAGTTGAGGTTATCTATACTCTGAAAAAAATCCTCAAAGTTCTTCCAAACTTCCAGTTCAGTCAATGATATTTGAAAGATAAAAAGGACAAGGGGTCTTTCAATTCTCAACAACCTAGAAAACGGTAAGCAGTAGCACTCATTGAACATGATATTATTTGTTTATTGACATTGTATGTCGAGAATATCAAATTTACCTTTCATTTAGTATCCTATTAATATAAGAGTTCTACAATCACTGTGTCAATGTATGAACACACATATCAATCATACAATTTGAAAGCAATTTGACTCCATCCACATGGTTTATATGCAACTATTAATCTAAGAAGCTTTCATCCATAATAAGAGAGCTACTGTTTCTTCTCAACAAGTACTAGGAAAATACATCTCTCAAGTCCTCCAACTGGACTTCGAAAACCACTGTTAATGTGTGACGCTTACTAGTCTAGATATGTAAATTTAATCTACTTTCATCCGGGCATAATGCACCATATAACCCAGCAAAAAATTGCTATTACTAGAAAAATAGCTGCAATTTGGTGTGCTTTCTTAAGCTAAAACTATTGAGAAGTATTAAGGGATTGCCATATGCCATCTTAGATGAATTTTACAAATGGCAGAAACCTAGACATTTCACCATGTATCAGCTTTACAGAGCAGATAATTTCATTGTTTGATCTTCCCGTCTCTAAAGGTTTCATCGCTTGATTAGTGAACAAATGAACGATAATTCTCATAGAAGAGGCAGAAGCAAATTTCCGAACTTACCGCCCATTATCTGCACTCCCTTCTGGAATTGCCTTGAGTAATTTATCTAGGAGGAGTTTCTTTTCACCAACCTGAACATTATGCGTTGAAATTTTGTTTGTGATTTGTGAGAAACATATTTGAAAGTCTAGAAGAAAAAGAGTTCAAATCCGATGAAGTGCAAGAACAGGACTTATCCATTAGACATGCCATAGATGTCTTGAAAACCAATATTGATCTGAAATAAATGGAGTGCAAGAATAATAACCTGCTTGGAGAGTTGGTTCTTTAGGTCAGAGATATCATTATTAATAGCCTCATCCTCTCCATTCACCAGATCAGGCTGCAACAAGCATCAAATCAGAAAAGGGAAGAGTGTATATAAAGTCCAGAATGTGAATACTAACACAGGCAGGCACCTCTCTCTCCCCCTCTCCATGCATTGAAACATTAGTTAAAGAAATTTTTATAAGCTTCAGAAATATAAGACTATGATTGAGCACTTCATAAACTAAAGTTTACCACATTCTCGGGATACAGGCCAACACTGTGCAGCTCCACCAGTAATTTGCTTTCTATGGACATATGCATGTACAGTTCATCATATGAAATGCCAGCAACACATGAGAATGCAGCTACCGAGCCATGGAAACAGTTCTTGGATATCTCACACGATACTTGTCCTTTGTGCATCAAGTCCAGATCACTCTGGATACTTTTGTTGATACTCCCATTACCAGAATAATTTGGAACATTGTACTGCATGGGAGTTTGGAGCTCGTGCATGACGTCATTTTCATGTACAGAACCATCTCCGTTCCTTGATCTTACACCAACAGCTAGACAGTTTGCCCCAGAATTTCCATCTTCGTTGTGTGAAAAGGGCAAGCTTCTTCCTTCACCACCTTCTTCAAATGTAGCTTCCTCTTCTATGATTAGAGAAGCCAATAATCTTTGGTACAGAGGAAGAACTTTCGTCCCTCTTGGGTTCAACTTTCCACATATAACATCTTCGTCTTCAACTTGTTGAATAACGTTGTCACTGGCAGCCGATTCTCCCGATCCATATTGGCATTGGATACCATCATCTCTTTCACCAAAAACATGTTTATGAGGTTTCATACTTTCTTCATGCACGAGATCACTCTACATTTGGCAAAAACAATGGTGTAAAGTACTTATCAAAGAACCAAACGGCAATATTTGCAATCTAATTTTGCCACTTCGTAGCTTCAATTTGACTGAGTGAAACCTTTAAGAAATTGAGATACAGTTGAAATGATAATGCAAGTAGAAGATTCAAGTATGCATGTAATCTGTGAACTCAAGACAACTCAAAGGACCATGAAGAGGAAAGAACTATTAAAATGAACCCTATAAGACATTCATGCCAAAATAGCAAGTCCAGGGTAAAAAATGCTAGCAAGTAGAAGTATCTGAAATGGAAAAGAGAAGAAGACCCCCAGAGTCAGTTATCCCACTCCCCAGGAGACAGAAAAAGCAGTATGGAACTTCTAAAATTTTGAAGAAACTGGAGTTTTCTGGAGTTAGGATCACTAGAATGATTTCTCAAGTCAAGTTTCACATGCAAGTTCGAGAGAATCATGCACTGCCCCAAGAGAATCAGTAGAAAATGTTTTGTATGCGTATGTCACATCATGTCGTTATTGGTTATCTACAAAATGACAAATAATTTGCCTAAAGACAGCACCTAACCAAAAAACACTCTTCAGTTCCGTGATGTTCTCAGCTCTACATAAAAATTTCAATCATTTGGTATGATATAACCTTCCGACAGTAGCAAAAAAAAAGTCCAGCTAGAGATGAAGGAAAATGGTAAAATAACAACTTAATTTACCCAATGCAAAAAATGTACCCTGGATACTAAAAAACACTTTAAATGAAGGATGCAGCATCAGACATTTTCTTTTTTCCCGATCGGTACTTATGTCCACTATTAAACATTGTCAGAATAGCATTGCTGCCCAAAAGTTCTCACAGAACTCCTCAAAGGATCTAATCTCGTACAAAATAGCTTTTACAGGGAAAAACTAATAAAAAACAATTGGGATTTGGTATAACAGGATTATAAAGAAGAAACATATTCAAGCTCATTATCACGTCTTTACAGCTTGTAAGTTACTACCTGTTGCTTCAAATAAGAAATGTCCTCCAAGCTGACTGGGGAAAAAAATGATTCCATCTTTTTCCAGAATACTCCAGAATGGACTAGACCTATCAAAGAACCGAAATTCTAATAAGTGCATAGAGATTGTATTCGTGATGAAATTCCACAATCAATCTCAAAATTGCAATCCACATACTGTTGGCACGAGAAGCAAACTTTGCAGCTTCTAAGAGCTCTTCGCGGTCATCATCTGATCCTCCTAGAATGGGATAAGCAAAAACATCAGATTCCAAAAGTTTCAGGACAGTTTTTAAACACTTATTGCGATTGTCTTGTTAGACTTTTCCTTGTTGCTTTCCTTTTTTAAGGGCTTTCATACTTCACTTTTATATAGAATAGAATGCCAGAAACCTTTTAAACATACAAAAATTGGTATATAAATTCCTATATAATTTTCTGGTACCTTTTTAAAACGCATAATATGTTTTTCGTTCTTAATTCTGGAGGGAAAGCAAGTTATCTTTTATTGTTCTTTTGGAGCAAAATCAAACAACCTTTCAAAGAACCCTGGAGGGATACAAGTTCTTCCTCTTGAACAAATTTCACGAGCAAACAATTGCTAAAACCCAATCACTTCCATTAACTTATAAATGGGAGACTGCGAGTGCAACCACATTCACATATATGTGTGCTCTTATGGAAATTCTAATCCAAGCAGTATTCCGCTTGAAGTAGGAAACAATAACACAAAATTACTCATGTGAGAAACCAGCTACGGATATTAGCAGAGCACAAGAAATCCTAATAGATGACTTGTCAATAGACTGTAACCTTATCGTGAAAGAAACGTCTCTAAGGATCCTTTGTCGTCAAACATGCTCTAGACGTTAAATCCAAATCTAAAACATCTGCTAAAGGCATAGGGAGGCTTCTTTCGGCATAATGCCTCACTGAGAAGAGACAACAACTCTGAAAGTATGGGGGGTCTTAAGAAAAACCTTGAGCATAAAATTGGTCTTTAAAAAGAAAAGGTACCAGATATATCTGGTGTACTGCCAGCTGGTGACTTTGCATGACGAGCAAAAGCCTTTCGATCGGACACTTTCTTTAATGGAGGACGTCCAGCCTTGCTGAGATCACAAAAAAGCACACATATACATGAAGGAAATCATCCCGCAAAGAACAATTCAAATCAATTCGCAAGCAAATTTACATGACTGACCTCCCATTTTTTTCAGAACCAGGCTTAGCACTTCTAAGTGGCTTAGAAGCTGCATTATCCATCTTTTCGTTGGCTGAGGCAATGTTAGTTCTGGGAAATGATGAGCACCTACCACTCCTTCCTTGTCTTTGGATACCATCTCCCACATCATCTTTAGGGACGGTTTTATTTTTCTTTGGCAGTACAATTGACGAGCTAACACCACGGATGGTTCCCACATCTATTTCACCTACTTCAACAGCACCGGCTCTCTTCTCCTTCATCCTGCTTTCACGATTTTGACCACCGCCAGATTCATCATTTTCAGGTAATCTCGCCGGTGATGAAACAGTTTCCAATTTCACTTTCAGCTGTTGGATTCCATTAGCGAAACCCCTTGAGAACAGGGGGGCACTTGTCTCCACAGAACTCATTTTCAAACCAGGATCCAAGGCACATCCTTCCGACGGTGGATTGCTCTCATTGTGGTTTGAGACAGGAGACACAATATTTGCTCTTCTATTGCGAGATATTTTTTGTCTATGGCCAACCCATTGAGCCATAGGAGGGGAGGATGATTCAGAGGTTAAAGGACGTTTACGGTTATTAGTAGGGCCACCAATCATATGAACTTTGCTTGCACTAGGAGACTGTTCGCACGCTTCAAAAGCTCCAGACGATCGAGAAAAATTAGTAGGTGAGGTTGCTGCCACGACAGAGCCACTTCGGGGAGCCCTTGAACCTTTTGCTTTTGGCGTCTGACTAGGACTCACTGTGGAAGTTTCTTCACGGACACTCAATCTGCAACAAAGAGCAACGGAACAGTAGGCTAACTTACATAAACTTCTGGAGAAAGCATTTTAACCTAGGAGTGGACATAACAATCTGAAGACAACGAAATACAATCAATCACTCTTCATGCGAGTACTCTACAAGCATCAGCAAGTAACCGGTTTTATAACTGACAGTGTCACAAATACTGATGCTTAATATTTCATCAAATCAATGAGATACCTGGAACCCTGGGCATCAGAGGATTGCAAACTGGGCTCAGTTTTAACTTTATGGAACACAGGTCGCTTTGTCTCCCCATCCGTAAGCAGAGGTCTGGAAAAACCCGAGCCTATAGATCTTTTCCTTTTCATTTTTTTATCCCATCCTTCCCCCCCAGCAGGTAGTCTATGATTCTTATCTTCGACTAAATCAGAACCTTCAACCACATTTCTGGTCATATCTCGATCTTTTCCAGTGACCACGGGCAGCTTTGTTAGAGTGTGGCCCTGACTGTCTGTCTGAAAAACCAATTAAGGATTGAGTTAGCTAAACTTAAAGCAACATAAAATGCTCACAGTAATTCTAAAACAATCCTTCAGGAAAAAAGTAAAAAGCACTAGATTGTATGCATCAATTAACACCAAATCATATTGCAGAACACCACACAGTCCCTCTCATTGAGGCTTTTTGAAACTTTACATACTAACTTTTCAATAATTGGATGACAAAGAAACAAAACAGAATCATCAACACAGAATTACATTCTGATGCCAATGAGCATCGAGATTATCTACATCATCATCAGACATAAATATATGAGAAGCACGCAGGTGTAAAGATTTGTGCTTCCTTCTAGCAGACAGGCCACTGAATGCAAATAAGAAATAGGGCGTAGATAAATTCATGAAAGAATTTGAAAAGTAAGTCCTCCTAATGCATCTTCAGAAACCGGTATCCCCAACATTCACAAATTAGCTCATCCTCACTTTCTTGACGGAATTTAGGCATATGATGATCACTTGTTGCTGTAGTCAATTTAGAAGATGGAACATTTTCTTTTGAAGGTAAACAGAATACCATTGAAAAAGGTACCAAGGGCATATGGCTCCCATACAAAAAGACTTCAGAAGGGAAGTCATAGGTCAACATGCTAATATTCAATGCCGGATCAGTTAAAAATGCCTAATTAAATGGTTTATGTTATATCGATGAGGAGATAAATCTGCTCTTACATGTACTTCCACCAAAGTATCTGGACATTGATCTATCCCAAACTTGGATTCTCAATAACATATCAATACACCCCTTTAATATGTGTTATTGTTACCATTCCCTTTAGATTGTCTTAAAAATATTGTAGGTCCAGCTACATCTTTCTAGTACACCTGCTCAGATGATGTATTCCCTTTTAGGCTCTTAATAATGATATCACCACGAAATAAGATGGACTTTTCTTTGTCTATCTGAAATCGTTAGATTTATAAACATTATTCTAAAGTAAGAAAACTGCCTGTAATAACCATGCAAGAAATACGGGATCATAATAGGAGAAGGGTCAACAGAACAGCAAAGGCAGGAGAATACTTTGCATGCCATTTGGAACTAATAGCCGTGCAAGAAATACGCGATCATAATAGGAGAAGGGTCAACAAAACAGCAAAGGCAGGAGAATACTTTGCATCCATTTGGAACACTCAAGGTTAAACTAGACACCATTCACATATTTTAAGACGCGTGCAAGTTGATAGATAGAGGTGAAGAGTCACGTAAACGTAAATAAATACAGGTTGAGCTAGACACATAGCTGTCCAGAACTGAAATGTTAATGCGAGAAAAATAGAAAATCTTCATACAAACCCGAAGTTCAGCCATTGAGGAACGAACTCGCTTATTCAGAACAACATTCTTACTCCTATCTTCAAGTCCTTGACTCAAGAGCTCCGAAGAGTTTCGATGATTCTGACTCGCCATCTTCGACAAATTGGACCCACCTGATCTCTCATTAGCCGTTGTCCCATTCCTTTGAGGCTTTTTTGAATTCAAAACGTGATTATACTTGTTTAACTTGCATAAAGACTCTTCCAACTTTTTTGCCCTTCTCCTGATCAATAGTAAAGCAGTTTCAACAGAGAATTCAATGAAGATCTTGCGCATGTGGGTGTCCACATGCTAATGATGCGTGTACGCGTGAACTGTCCTTGTTAAGAATCTACATGCTTAACTGTCGCGCGAACAAGTGCAATGGTGTGCTCATTGTAGCAAATTTTCCAGAGAGTAGCTCTCCAGAGGTAAAAATGACAATGTAGATAAATGGTAATAAGGAACAGATACTACCTTGCCTTAGAGGAGGTATCCAAAACACGTGATTTGAAGCGCTTTAGCTCCTCTACAGCGCCTGGATGGGGAAGTTTGGCAACACCAGCCCCAGAAGCGCTATCTTCAGCGGTGCTTCCAAAAGGAATTCCCAATATCTTCCGCAACTCACCCAATCTTTGGTATTTCTGATCCCCCAGTGTAATAGGATCCAACATCAGACAATCTGATATGGGAGGGACATCCCCATTTGATGTAGAATTCTCCCCGGAAAGGCTAGTCAGGGTGCTGAACATCCTGTTTTCACAGCTCTCCCTGAAACTACCTGACCTATCCAGACTAGATCGGGAATGGCTGGCCCTGTTTCCGTTTAGATAGCCCCCAGCAATGGCCAATTCATCTGTACCAGCCGAAGCTGATTCAAATCTTAGATGACCTGACATCAGTGCGAGTGACTAGTACAGTCCATGTCTACATAACATTGTCCCCTGGAAAATATTTCCTCACCACCTGACTAAAAAGTAACCCAAGGTTGAAAGTGCATACACACATATCCTGCTTCAAGTTTGCTTGGTATTTTCTGCAGGAACATAAGCCACAATCAGCTCAAACTACCAATATTCTCAACTCTTCAACTTATAAAACCGGCACCTCCCCAAATCAACACCTAATGCATTGCTTGACTAGCACATCGAAGCACCATGTTATCTAAATAATTTGCTTAAATCCCAAAAAACAGCTGCATCCCAAAAATAGTGAAAATGTCTAAAAGCAAACCAGAATTGAGCAGGAATGAACATATTGCTAGAACTATCTAACCAATAAGCATGTGTTTGGAATAACCTGTACTTTTCCTTTCTAAATCTGCCTTTACCGTTACTTTTAGAAATTAAACTACGATATCGAACACTTCAAATCTTCAAGAAAACTTCACGAGTTTTAAAACATAAAAAAAAGTTGATTAACTTCATGACTTGAAAAGATTAAAACAATAAATTATTCCAGATAGTTATTAGTCGCCGCACGGTCCGCAAATATAGCAAAAGATGGCTCAATCATTCTTAATTCAGCAAAAATTCCTTATTCTTCTTTTGTAACAGAAAGTTTGATTTTTTTTACCAACAACAATAACAACAACTAAACGTTATCCCACCAAAGAAATCATTTGAGCCTTTGTGCTCTATTTTCTATCAAGTCTCACAGCTTAGCAACAAAAGCAAGACATGTCGCACTTCTTTCCTCTGCAATGCGCGACCCATCCAACCTGCAACTGCAAGCTTCTAATCCAGCAGTAAAAACACATAAAAGCACCACAATTCAACTAACTCAGCGAATCCAGCAAACTCCCGAAAGAAACAGACAAATTCCATCAGTTGCAGGGACCAAACCACAAGGAGAATACAAAAGCGGCCAAAGCCCATCGAGTAAGCAGCAGAGACAACGAATCAGACGCCCGGCGCATTCATCGCGCATTTTTTCTCCGAATTGAACCCGAATTCCGCACATAAAATGCGTAATCAAGCAGCAGGAACTCGAATTGCGAACGCAAATTACCTGCATTGATCGATCGCGAGTGGGATCAAGCGAGCAGAGACAGCGGATTCCGAGGGTTTTCTGAGGGTAGAGAGAGCGTGGACGCGAGAGTGAGAATCGATGAGCTGATTGGCTTCGGGGTTGCGGTCGTGGAGATTCGAGAGAGAGAGAAGAGAAGAGAGAAACCGAGAGGGTCCCACTGAATTTAGGGGTCGTCGTACAAGAACGTGAAGGGAGCTGAAATCAGGGCCGTCAGATAGTCATGATCGTTCCTGCGAAGGTGAAATCAGGGCCGTTCATCAGAGATCGTATCATGTTTCGCTTGAGGAAATAGACCGTGGTAAGGTCCTGGTCTCCTTGATTCCTTCCAAACCGTTTTTCATTTATTCATTTTTTTCCTCTCTTTTTTGGGGAATTTATTTATTTATTGTTTATTTTATCAGTCCTAACTCTAACGATCCTCTATCAAACTTTTAATTTGCCTTTTTGCAAAGCGCGGGAAATCGATCCCCGCATCTATGATATTAGTGTCACGGGCCGGCATTTTTCTTGGCCTCGGAACAACCCGTGGGGCACCTGGAGAGTCGTTCACCTCAGGCCAACTCTTTTTCTTTAGTTGTCCCACAAAACACTCAAGCGAATGTCTTTTTCGTATCGGATCATACCACGCCCAGTTTAGCTCGGACATCCTTTATATCGAGCGAGAACATATTACTTTAGGCACAACAACTGATTTCGGCTTGCCATGGCCTCATTAGGAGAACGGCATCAATCCCCGACCAGTTTGGACACGGGAGGCCAACCCTGCCTTCAGAGCTCCTAAAAGATGTATTCTATCTAATCCTGGAACTCCTTGCATAAACCGTTCTGACATCACTCCCACAGACCCAATTTCTTCTTATCCTCAACATCACTCATTTACTATGTTAACACCAACAAGCACCACTTCAAGGTTATATGAGTGTGGGAGGACCGGGGACACAAATTGTTTAATCCCTCACATCGTACCAGGGACACGAAACAACCGACCCATGTCATTCTCCCCCACTCATTTCCGCAACGCCATCGTTGCAGTCTATTCTGTCGCTTCCTTACGCCTTTTCCTACCATCAACGCCGCTTCTCTAGGACTTACATAGATGGAGGCACGCGCTCGCCTAACAGAACTAATTTTCTATATCTGTAGCTTCTTTTTTTTTAAAGGTCGTTCGGGTTTTCTTTGGTCACTCATGTGTTTCAGTGTGGCACTTTAGCCAACTGCGTTTATCTCGTAGTATCGTTTTATAGTCACTGTCGCTTTCAAAGTGTGGCATTTTGGCCAACCGCACTATCCTGGTGGCACCTTTCTTTTTCCCTAATAAGCATTTTTTTTTTATATATATTTGACAACCAATGGAGGTTTTTCCTTATTTAAAACATGGTAGAGGATCCATTTTGAGATTCGTTGAATTGATCTAGGAACGTTTCCCATTTCAGTGAGGAACCAGTTTCTTTTTTTGCCCCCATTGGCATCCCAAAAGCAAGTCGAGAGCCGCACTTTGTCTGAGCCTTTTTTTTTAGCTCCGGCAATTCACTCTCCGCACTCGTAGGATCGAGTTGATCACATGTTTTCTTCCGATTCACACACTTACTGAAGGGATCCTGCTCTAATACCACTTGTCGCGGGCCGATACTTTACTTGACCGTGGAACAGCCCGTGGGGCGCCTGGCGAGTCATTGACGCCAGGCCAGCCCTTTTTCTTTAGTTGTCCCATAAAACACTCAGCGAATGTCTTTCCCGTATCGAATCATACCACGCCCAGCTTAGCTCGGGCATCCTTTATATCGAGCGAGAATAGATTACTTTAGGCACAAAACTGGTTTCGCCCTACCATGGCCTCATCAGGATAACGGCATCAATTCCCGATCAGTTTGTACACGGGAGGCCAACCCCGCCTTCAGAACTCCTCAGGGATGTATTCTATCTAATTCTAGAACTCCTAGCACAAACCGTCCTGACACCACTCTCACAGACCCAGTTGCTTCTTTCCCTCTTCATCGCTCATTTACTATGTTAACACCAACAAGCACCACTTCAAGGTTATACTAGTGTGGGAAGACCCGGGGATACAAGTTGTTCGATCCCCGCATCGTACGAGGGACACGAAACAATCGGCCCGTGTCACTAGCGTCTCCATCCCCTAATACATTTACCAATAGGCCGCGTGCTTATTGACATTTAGGGGATTAAATAGTGCAAGGATCAAATGATTTTTAATTTTTTCAAGCCCAAAAAAATTGATTTTTAATTTAAATTGGGGGTTCGACAAAAAAATAAATAAATTGGGGGAGACATTTGCCCCAAATTCTACTTCCCTCTTATTTTGACTAGAAGTTTGCTTGAATAATGAGTATATCTGTTTTTTTTTTCTCCCAAAGCTTGAATCCAAATCGAAGAATTTTTTTTTATCCCGTGACCACCTCTAAAATCGAAGACATCCGGGTTCCTACATTTACTCCTCGCGTAAGGAGAATTAAGGAGGAGGATTAATGTATCATACGAGAATTAGGTATAGGCTCGAAGAGTTTCGAACACCGTATCAACAGCTCAAAAGAAAGGAGGATTATAGAAACACATCCATGCTACTTATTATCGATCAATACTTAAGTTCATCTGGAAAATGTTGAGCCAAGATTCGAGAATATCATGATTAATAGTATTCCTATTTTAATGAGGAACCAATTGAATTCGAATACAAGGGGATCATTTGGCCATGAAAAAGCTGCCTCTTGTCATTTTGGCTAAGAAGCTACTCAGTGAAGCAAAGATGATATGTGGCTATCGCAGTTGTGTAGTCCTCCATCTTTTAATGTGGGTAACGTTATGTTCAATCGGACGAATTTTTTTTTTTTGGCTAACTCTAAAGTCAATTGTACGACCCAATAAATAAATAAACGAAAGCATTGTGGATTAAAAAAATCGTGTCAGACCTTCGGGCCATGCAAGCACGAGAAAATATTGGGTACAGATGTGGTAAATCTGACG
This sequence comes from Lenwebbia sp. NSW1173648, assembly GCA_029784005.1. NCBI lineage: Eukaryota > Viridiplantae > Streptophyta > Magnoliopsida > Myrtales > Myrtaceae > Lenwebbia > Lenwebbia sp. NSW1173648. The sequence continues at coordinate 5,557,660 of JARCGZ010000010.1, read as the reverse complement.
TGATCCAGACCACAACTCATTTTGCGACATGAGGCGCAGAAGGGGCCCATCAGTCCGAAAGAAAAAAAAAAAAACCTCTCTCTTCTTGCCCCTCTCTCTCTCTCTTTCGCCTGACCTCTCCGATCTCCCAACTCCGGCTGATCTATTTTCCCTTCTCCGACCTCGAGCCCGAGCCACCGCCGTTACGGGCAGGGGCGAAGAGCACACTCGGAGTCTTCGGCAACTGGCTCGCTGCCGATGGATTCTGTCCCTTCGTTCGCCGACGTCTTCTCCGTCCCCGATCACGAAGCTGCTCGCGGCCGCCAGGGCTGTGGAGCTCGAGCTCCGTGGCCATGGCGGCCAGGAGCCGTGGGCTCGAGCTCCAAGGCCGTGGTCGACGTCTTCTCTGTCCCTTATCGCGAAGCTCGAGCTCACGGCTCGCGGCCGCCATGGCTGTCGAGCTCGAGAACTCGAGGTCCGTGGCCAGGGCGGCCGCGAGCCGTGAGCTGGAGCTCCGCGGCCGTGGCCGACGTCTTTTGGGTCCCTTCGAAGTCCATGGCCAAGGCGGCCGCGAGCTCGAGCTCCGCGGCCGCCATGGCTGTCGAGCTCGAGAACTCGAGGTCCGTGGCCAGGGCGGCCGCGAGCCGTGAGCTGGAGCTCCGCGGCTGTGGCCGACGTCTTCTGGTTCCCTTCGAAGTCCATGGCCAAGGCGGCCGCGAGCTCGAGCTCCGCGGCCGTGGCCGACGTCTTCTGGGTCCCTGGCCACGAAGCTCGAGCTCCGCGCCCGTGGTGGCGTGAGCTCGTCAAATCGGCGTCCTGGCCGTGAAGGTCGCAGTCGCCATGGATGTGGAGCTCGAGCTCCGTTGGCCGGGGCGGCCGACGTCTCCTCGATTTTCCGGCCGCGATGCAACGAGAGAGAGAGAGAGGCAGACAGTGGAGAGAAAGAGAGGAGAGAGAAATTTTTCTCTTTTTTAACTGTGGGCCCTTGTGCGCCACGTGTCGCGCAGTGGATGGTAGTCTGGACCACGTCAGACTTACCAGGTTTGTATCCAATATTTTCTCATGCAAGCACCGTTTGGCACTTCTAGAGCCTCTTACCCAAAGCAGGTTTATAGGAGCTTTGAGTATTAGCATTTCCGAAATGTTAATATTTTATTCCTTTCAATTTTGCCCTCCCTAAATTTTCAAAATTATGAAAGTACACTCAACATTTCCATGGCGTGACATTGCCAGTGATGTCGGATCTGCCCGTCGACAAGCCAAATCTAGCCAAGCGACCCCTCGCTGAGGTCACGTGACCTTAGGCGATATCGCTTGGAATCGCGCTACCCTAGTTGGCCCTCGCGTCATGATCGCTGGTGTCATATCTAGCTCGTTGACGGCTTGAGCCGTTTGCGAGAGCGGTTGAAGGGTTTGAGTTCATTTAAAATTAATAAATCTATATATAAGAAAGTCCTTTACAAGTGTAATTTTTTCAAACACCATTTAAACTAAAGTTGCTTCCTAATACACTTTCAAAGTACACTTTGCCATAACTACTTGAATTCGAGAAACCCCCTTAACCTAAAGTTATTTGCATTTTCCCCCACAAACACAATCCATCGCAGCCTTGTCTCTGCCAATCATCATTCAAATTAACGGGTGTAAGAGAAGGTATTCTTGGTGTTCAGCCTAAAAGAAAAATATATAAATCGTGGGGTGTGGAACATTGTATGCAATTGTCATGGAAATATATTGTACGGATGCCAATTCAGCCCTAAACATATAAACGATTTGCCAATGTCGGCATAAACCTATTGGAGTACCAAGTACCACTTAGAAGGTGGGTTGCCTTCAAAAACACAATTCACTTTCTGTAGCTATGTTGTGCATGCATGCATGTATTATTTAGCTAGAGAATTGATTATGTAACGGTCTTTGAGTGACTGTAAGACTAACGGTCTATTTTTTTTTGTCACAAAACATAAATAATAAATAATTAAAAATTGCTTTGGGGTCTACTCTTTTTAGAATTTGTTGCCTACAAAATATTGATATTCTCACAGTCACCCAAAAACTGTTAAGCTAGCAAAGTCTTATTAGTTATTGGCAATCTCTTGGCCTATATATGCATTGGGAGTGTGAGATTACATACCAGTTCTCAGACCAAACGGAAGAAGAAGTGGAAAATTGAACTTTGGTGCATATTATTGTGAGGAAACAAAGCGGGGGAGAGAGAGAGAGAGAGAGATGCTGTTAGAACATCATGAGATTAGACCTATTGTCGCGACCTAAAATTCAAAAATTTCAAGTTAATGGATTACCAGATTAATTAAACGGATTAGTTAACCTAGTCCGAGCTCTCCCAAGCTCTACCAATTCGCAACTTAGGTTTACATGATTTTTTTATCAAAAGATTTTTAATTTTGCAGTCACCACTAATCTTTGTTTGTAGGTATACCTAATAAAGTATCGGGAAAATACTTTATATTCTGCAAACCAAAGGTTTAGGTTCGGGGACTTGATTACGTTAACTTTTTAATTAACGCCCTTTCGATACCATTCTTGTGAAAATTTCCTATGATTGGCGAATTCGATTGATTTACTTGAAAATCAATGTGCAATTATGTTTTTTAGGTTTTCTTGATTAAATGAATGCAATGTATGAATGCGACTACATGAATGCAAATATGACATAAAATGCAAAGTCTAACTATATGATGTTATGACAAAAACATTATATGACAAGAATAATGGTTATGCATGATGACTTTGAAAAATTAAGCTTTGATGCATATAAAGATATGAGTTCTAACTAGATGACATGCAAATTAAAATCTAACCTATATGACATGCGACATGATTCAATTAAGCTACATGACTTGCGAAAATTCTAAGATTTATTTAGCCTAAATGACATGCAAACTAAAATAACAAAGTTAAACTATGTTCTAAATGACATGAAATGCATGGATGACATGGATGGTATGCATGGATGACATAGGACTATGCATGAATGACATGGAAAGTGTGCATGAACTATGAACTATACTATATGAAATGCACAATGACCTTTTTTTCCAATATGAATTTTCGGCCCTTAAAATGAATAAGATTGGTTTGACGATGAATATAAATTAAGTGATTGATTTCTCAAAAATTCAATTTATATTAAAGACCATCTTGAAGTTCAATTTCCGAAAACAATTCATTTAAGAACAAGGCATGATTTTTATGATTTTGTTTAGAAAAATAACTCAAATAAAAGTATAATAAACCTTGAGTATAATACACCTATAATCCGATTTTCCGATAAATTCGCTTTGTACACAAAGTTTAGGGTCGGAAAGGAAATTTTATTCAAATCATACCCCAGGATAGGGTAAACATATGTAAGGTGATTTCCTGTTGTCGCGTAAGCTATTTGCCCCATCTCTAGTGCCTCAAGTGACCTGTATCTTATACTCTGTATAGAAACTCGTCGCGCCCCATATGTTGATGTGAAATATGTGACTATGTGCTAACTTCAACCCGTCGGAGCCGCCTTTGGAATTATACTCATGTCATTATCCGTGTATGCCGATCCGATTAGCTATGTCTTGTGCACCATCTGTAGTATCCATGACGCATATTATCATCGACATATCAGATCCCTAGATAGGATGGTGGGTTGATTACTTGCTCTGTCACCGGCTTGTTTTACTCCGCATATAGGTCGACTCGCTCGTAGTGACTGCAGGCTTACTTCAGCTCGAAGAGATGGGAGATCGATGTCCGGGGATGGGACGAGAGCGGTGCGGTGGAAGCTGAGTTGAGATTGTTTGTATAGAGGTGGAGAACCGTGCCAACGAGGTCATACAATTACTCGCGACAGGAAGGCAGCAGCATTTTGGCTGCGAAGGCTGCTGCTATGTTACTTCCCAGAATCCGTGTTACAGTTTACGTGCACAACCAGTCGGTTTGAATGGTTGGTTCTCTTTCTATGTGATAGATTCCTGAAATTCTTCGTGTCAAGATGCACTTTTATCGACATGAACCTGCGCGATACAATACATAGCGATGCTGTGCCGGTAACACAGTGGAAGCTCCAATATCGATTTGAGTGGTAAGGATGAAGCATCAACCACATTTCACTTCTGCAATGGAATAACTTTGACAGGTTGTCATGCTGCTCTATGTTCATCAGATAGAACTCTGATAAAAATCATGAATTTGGTTCTTATTGCGATTGCAAGCTTCTTCTTCTTTTTTTCTGGAAATGCCACTGAATTGAGCGGTAGAAAGACGGGAAGATCCCATTGTAACTGCCACGATCCACGAGCATCCTGACGGAATTCTGGATGTATCCTGATACACCATCTTCTGTTTTCTTTCTCCCAGCTACATTCTCGAGGACGAGTCCATACTAAAAGACGCGGGCTTGGAGGATATAAATGACGTCTCGGAATCGCCGGCCCCTCCAGAAATTTGGGACAAAGTCCCTGCACAGAGAATCAGAGGCAGTATCGGCTATTTCATCTGCACGAGGCCTGGACCGGGTCCAGTTTTGCTTTCTGATCAAGGTCGGGCTCGTTCGGATCCGGTTATCGGGCTTCACAAGTGAACTGTAGGGGAACTTTTATGCTCATCTTGTCATTGTTTCGGATTTGGTAGTATGTATTTTTTATTTCTGGCTTTGTCCAATAAGATCAAGATGGCTCTACAGTCTATACCTAATGTGATTTGGAGAAGTAATTTGCTGATGTTCTTAATATTTGGTATCCAGTGTCTTCGGGTTGTGGTCAATAGTATCGTATCCGCGTAAATCGTCAACTTCAACAAGTTCGGTAGTATGGTACGACAGATCCTCCGTCCAGTCCGGTTGACAAAAAGCTGTTGAACTATTCATTAATAAGTAAAAATCCTTGATGTTTTTGCTGAACAAGAGCCTTATAATGACATTAACAGATGAAGAGCAACACTGTTGGTGGTCAATTATCATCCTCCATTTTGATGCATCACAAGCCTTCTTTATGATTCCAAGCCACCTAGCAAAAGGAGGGAATTCAAAGCCAACGAACCATCCGAAGAACACGAGGACGAGGGAATCATAGAGCTAACTATGGAATCGACTCTACTTCGGACCAGCTATAAGTGCCTTCAGAATAGCTTCACTCATCCCATCAGCATAAGGGAAAAAATGCCCGGCACCGGGTAGCTCGTGGTACTGAATCCACGAAAGCTTTTGTGCAATGTGCCGCTGAAGCAAAACGGGGACTACCCAGTCGTCATCGCCTTGCCACAGATGCACCGCTCCTTCCTCGTTCAGGAAAGGGTTCTCGATTTCCATAGGATCGAACTCCCAACTCCCAAAACCGACCATCAAGTCCCGATGGATCGACTCAGCTTCTCCTTGTTGCCTCACGATCGCCTGCCACTGTATAACAAAAAAACAAGGGCAGTTACCTGACAAGTTAAGCTTTCGGCTAGGACCAATTCAGCAACTGTTAGTTAGTCATACTACGAGGGGAGAGAGAGAGAGCAAAAGTTACTGCGTCGTTGTGGGCCTTGCGGCGCTCGATCATCTTGGGATGATTTCCATGTCTTGAAGGCCCAAGATGCGGGGTGCACGGATGACGCTGGATGCTGGGAACCACTTTTGGGTGTTCCACCAGTAGGTGAGCCAAGGGGCATAGTGAACCACTCTGAGTGCCCACTGGTCCTGCGGTGGCTGCAAGTAGTAGCCTTCCCTGGATATGTTGGCAGCAAACCCGGGCCACCAGTAGTTGATTACAGGAGCGGTGAGAGCTGCTCCGGCTAACCTGCCAGCGGCTTGTCGCCGTTAACAATTGGATCTGGTAGGACAGTATGTGGCTAAGTATCATCAAGGTAATTTAGCTGAGAGACTCTGTGTAGTTCTCCTTACTTTACAGAAGTCACAACTGTTATGGTTGTTTTGTTTAGTATATAGCTTGCTCAATGGACAGGCTCGAGCCCGGTCGGTCTCAAACGCTTGAGCATTGTCAGCGTTTGGGCCAATATTTACCTGTGAGGGATATACTTGAGGACACCCCAAGTAGCCTGGCCTCCCATGGAATGCCCAACCACATAGAACTTGGTTCCTAGTCCCAACTGATCGGCAAGCTCTTCTATATCCAGAGCCAGGCTCTTTGGCGTCCTTTTCGGGTCCGGGTCGCTTTCTCCAAATCCCGGTTTATCGAATGACAAGACGTACACCTTCAATTCCTCAAGAACCGCCTGAAAACAAATGATCCGACATGGACTAACTCATTTATCAGAACTGGCTGTCGATGTTAGAATGCAAAAGGTCGGTCTCATGAACATGGAAGGACAAGTCTAGTTATAAGAAGAATCTTGAGTACCGGGGCAACATCCGTTGCTATCACTGCGTCGTGCCTAGTGGCGTTGGAGCCGTGCACAAAGATGATCTTGTGTTCGGCCAATTCCCTCGGTACTCCATGCTCTTTGTAGGCCAAGTTTCGGCCATCCCTGAGCCTCACTCAGGGTGCCGTGATGGGCGGACCACCCGGAGAGCCGCAAATTTTGGGTGGCGGAGGGAGGGCGGATGCCCTGATATGCCAATGCAGGCAGCACAGCCAGCGCGACAGCCGCGACTACTCTCAGCATTCCTGGAAAGCACAGCAACAATCTGTCGAAATTGTTCGTTACCCTTTCCATTCCTCTCTTTCCTTCTCTCTTCTCTAACTTCTTTCAATCGTGCACGAGTGGGCGCGCCTCCATCTCTCCTGGGCACCACTGTTAGATTTTGGATCTGTAACAAGAATGCAAGCAGAAGACTTCGAGGAAGAAGCAGTTGAAGGCTTAGTCTACACAGGCTGATGGATGCAGTCTTTCTTGGTTGGTTTCTTGCAAATACATGTATGAGCATCAAAGCCTATTTACAGGCCCTCTCGGCCGACACTTTTTTTTGCCCAAACCGAAAAGTACGAAAATTAGATCCCGCTCGGTTTCAATTTGGTTGGATTTTTCGGTTCGGTTTTACCACCCCTAGTTACTTTTGCTTTTAACTTTAACTACTAAGCTAAGCTACCACAGGTCCCGTCAGTTGTGCACCGACAGTTTGATTCGATTTTTCTGTTCGGTTCGATTCGATTTTTCGGTTCGATTTTGACATCCTAACTTTAACAATAAAGCTCAGCTACCACTAGACACCTGTGGCACCACTACCTGTCAGTTCTGCACGGACAGTTTGGAGTACGAGGATTCTGAGCACGTGCAAATATGGCCCACTAACTACTCAGTGTCATACATTGGGAAAAAGTTAGAGCAAAATCAAAAGGAAGAGAGCTCAATCCAAGGAAGAAGCTGCACGGTCACAGTGTCCAAGCAAGTTAAGAGTCTCTTCGTGTGGAGAGAGATGTTCGGGTACTGTAGAGAGGTGAAGGTATTAATTATAGTGAAATATCTACTAGATGTAATCTTAATTTAAAGTTAAATCAAGATAAATTTTTGTCTTTCGATTTCGAGAAATAAAGGAGATTGAAAAGATACAAATAAATTCTACGGTGATTTGACCTTCCACTTGGCCTACTCCATTCTTCTGAATTTAACGGCCTCGACAAAGTTGGAATTCACTATGTAATTCTTGAGATTTTACAGCTTGTACAAAATGTTACTTCTATACGAAACTTAGGAGTTATCCTCTGCAAAAGTCAAGCACCTCATATTACTTCCTTTACAATTTGCAAGTGTTCACATCCTCAATAGAGATTTATGACATGAAATCACTAGCTAGCAAATTTGATGCAACAGAGAGGATGAGAGACCTACTCCATGAGAAAAGCAACACAAAATTCCACTACATATCAGGCGATGCGATGGATATTATATCCACACTCGAGTTACTCAAACATTCTCGGTGTTTCTCAATCTCCAATTACACTTAATAACTTATGCAGTATTTAGCCCTCATAATTGCTAGCGAAAGACTCTCAATCTTGCCAAAGGATTCACCAATCTAACCACAAAATTTATTTGCTACCAAACATTCTTGGATTCACGCTCGGATGTAATTCATGAGTAAGCCATACCTCGAATTCGCCCCCAACTATTATGAAGACCAAAACCCATTGAACATAAATATACATCTCCAACAAAATTAGGAAATCCCGGCGACCGACTTATAAATCCATTGCCGAAAATGATTTCTTTGTTTTGTGATAAAAAGAATCTGAGAGTACCTTTCCTTCAATTCAACTACCTGCCACCATAGTGGATGGGCTTAAACTCGATATATATTATAAACATAACTATAATAACTGTAAATGATTCGGTACAGAGCACACTCTTCCAGGAACAAACCCTCTCAAGAACACAGAGGACGAGGGGAAAAAAGAGCTTAACTAGGAAATCAACTCTGCTTCTGACCAACTATAAGTGCCTTTACAATGGCTTCACTCATTCCATCAGCATAAGGGAACAAATGCCCGGCACCGGGTAGCTCATGGTACTGAACCCACAAAAGCTTTTGCGAGATGTGCCGTTGAAGCAAGACGGGGACGAGCCTATCCTCATCGCCTTGCCACAGATGCACCGATCCTTTCTTGTTCGGGAAAGGGTTCTCAATGTCCATAGGATCGAACTCCCAACTCCCGAAACCGACCGTCATGTCCCGATTGATGGACTCAGCTTCTCCTTGTTGCCTCACGTTCACCAACGGCTGTATTAACAGAAGAACAAGGCCAGTTATCTGACAAGTTTGCCTTTGGCTAGGACTAATTCAACGACCTGTTAATTAGTCATACTATGAGCGAAGGGGGAAGGAAAAAAAAACCAAACAAACCAAACAAGAGCAAAAGTTACCGCGTCCTTGCGGCGCCCGATCATCTTTGGGATGATTTCCATGTCTTGACGGGACATGATGTGGGGAGCGCGAGCGGCAACGCTGGATGCGGGGAACCACTTTTGGGTGTTCCACCAGTAAGTGAGCCAAGGGGCATAGTGAGCCACTCTAAGTGCCCACTGGTCCTGTGGTGGCTGCAAGTAGTAGCCTTCTGTGGATAAGTTGGCGGGAAACCCAGGCCACCAGTAGTTGATCACGGGAGCGATGAGAGCTACTCCGGCCAACCTGCCAGCGCTTGCTGTCATTAACAATTTGCATCTGGGAGATGGTATGCGGCTAAGATTAGGTCACTATAATGGTTGTTCTGTTTTGGCTGTAGTTTGCTCAACGGGCAGGCTTGAGCCATGGTCGGTCTCAAGCGCTTGAACATGTTGGTGTTTGGGTCATTACCGGGTCCATAACCAGGCAATATTTATCAACAGCCTACTCCTCTGCTTCTTTTTTTAAGGTTCTTTTCCGTGTCAGCCTGGTTGGACAGGTCGAGAATCATGACCCGCCAAGCTCGTCAGGCCACAAGAGTATCAGGTACTGCCTTTGAAACATGGATTTAGCAGTATGCGGTCATTCCCTAAAAAGTGATCCTTGCTATTTCATTCCCACCAAAAACGATTCAATCCTCTCTAAATGACTGATGAACTTTCTTTAACTTTAAGTTGGTGTAAATACCTGTGGGGGATATACTTGAGGACACCCCAAGCAGCCTGGCCTCCCATGGAGTACCCAATTACATAGAACTTGGTTCCCAGTCCCAACTGATCAGCAAGCTCTTCTATATCCACAGCCAGACTCTTCGGTGTCCTTTTTGGGTCCGGGTCGCTTTCTCCGTATCCCGGTCTATCGAACGACAAGACATACACCTTCAATTCCTCAAGAAACGCCTGAACAAAGAACGACCCGACATGGACCAACTCAGTTATCAGAACTCGCTGCTGACGTTAGAGAACAAATGGATGGTAGCATGAACATAGGAGGATTTTAAGTACCGGGGAAACATCCGTTGCTATCACCGCATCGTGCCTACAGGAGTCAGAGCCGTGCACAAAGACGATCTTGTGTTCGGCCATTTCTCTCGGTACTCCTTGCTCTTTGTAGGCCAAGTTCCGGCCATCTCTGAGCCTTACTCGGGGCGCCGTGATGGGCAGACCGCCTGGAGAGCCACAAGTTTTGGGCGGCGGAGGGCGGATGCCCTGATATGCCAAAGACAGCACGACCAGCATGACAGTTGTGACTCTTCTCAGCATTCCTGGAAAGCATAGCAGAAATATGTCTGAAATTGTATGCTAACCTCATTGTCTCTCTCCTTCCTAGTTCTTCTCGTGCGCATCCATTTCTCTTTGTTCCGCTCAGTTTTGCACGGACAGTTTGGATTATTAGGATCTGGGAATTCTCTACACTTCATGCATGGAAATTGAACAGAGCTCATACAATTACAGCCCACAATCTACACTTCATTTCTTATTCAATCATGGAAAGCTCCATTACCCAATGTCATATATGACTTTTAAAAAAAATAAAAGCCTCAGATGAAATCAAAAGGAAAAGAATTCAATACAGGGAAGAAGCTCAAACAGCCATAGTGTCCAAGCAGGTGAAGAGTTTCTTCATGTGGAGAGAGAGAGAGAGGACCTGAATCTTGTCGCAGCACCTGATATTTTCCTAGAGAACTCCAATCCTTTCACATTCAAGAACAAAACAACTCTCACCACCTACATGAACAGCTTCAAATCTATGAAAGCCGTTCCATGTATAAGCTACCCCAGATTTGTTCAAGCCCAAAATCTGAAAATCACACCAAAACCAGGGTACCCAAACACTCAAGAAAAACGTTCGGAAGGCAGGTGAACTTGAAGAACTAGCACAAGATGCCCAAAAAAAACTAGAATAGATCTTGGAACAGAGCAATACAAAAAGATCCCTAGGTTCTAGGCACTCCACATGCTGACAAAAAGGAACTAATCATGAATTTTTCTATGGGGAAAGAAAACTGTTTACCCAATATGCAAGGCAAGTGAAGAAGACCTTACCCATTTTAGATATTTTTCTTTTTCTTGAACAGATGGTCCTATTTATCATCATCTAAAATCACAGGATGCCTCATCTTGCAAGACTTAGTAAAGTCATGTATTTATTTCGTTGGCAAGGATGGGAGGGTGGAGTGCGCACAAGCATTAATGTTAGGGCGCACAAGCATTAATGTTTTCTCTTGTGAGAGAGGAATATAATGTTAGAAAAGCAAAAGATTCATGGGCCACAAATGTGGAGAGGATGAGACACAGGTAAAGATAGGTAGATTTTCGATTCTTCTGATTATTAGGTGGGATTCTTGTCGCGTTCATAAGCCATGAGAGTCGGAAAAAAAAAAAAAAAGAACGAAAGAACGCTTCACTTTGGAGTTCTAATTGTACTCGTCGGAAAAGAAGGAAAAAAACCTTTTCTTTTTGGCAGCAGCAAGCATTTTGAAAGAAAAAAAAAACGGAAAATACTTTCCTGACAGTGCTGTCAAGGATGGTACAATCTCAACCGTAGATTCACACACCATCACTGCATGTTTTACATAAAGCACTCATTGATTGAGAAATCGTGTCGTCAGAAATAACTGACAGTACTTTCAGACTGTCAGACTAGCAGCTTCCAAAAAAAAAAAAAATCAATCAATTTATTAGTTTTTAGGGATAATTGGTCTCTAATGAAATGAAGACTTGTCCTTGCAGGAACCTCGGACCAACGGCAGCTTTCCTCACCAAGATTAAACCCATTCTAGAAGCTTCCATGTGAAGGAAAAAAAGAAAAGAAAAAAAAAGGGATGAGCTGGCCTAATGGTTTTCTTGAGGAGAGAATTTGGGAGGCGACGACGATGAGGCGAGCAGGAGCAGGAGGCCGTTCGATTCGGAGCTGGTGAAGGAAATTTACGAGACGGAGTTGTCTATATTTATGAGACAAGCACTTCTTAGCTTCTGGCAGATTTTTCTAACCTAATGGTGGCATTCAATGTGGACCGCAACCACAAGAGACTTCGTTAGTCTTTTCTCCTTGTGATTGTTGACCCGAGTAGGTGGATTTGCTCGAGTGTGACCTCATGCAAGAAAGTTTGGCCAACTCAAATCACCAATCCATCTAGAATGCCTGCGGAATTTGTCCAATGACATGTTGAAGCAGACAACCATTGTTTGGTCACTGTTGTTTTGGACCCGGAATGGTAGACCCGGATGTCGCAGCCTTTTATCGTCGCTCGGTCCTCGGCAGTTTTTCGATTCCGGGTTCTTCATACTTGGCGCATTAATTGATCAGCGTCGCTATCTATCTCTGGAACGCCAAACCAGTCGTGAAATCCCTATGGACACTGCTCACCGTGGGCATCTTGGCAGGCGTTTTAACACGACTTCGGAGAAACCGATTATTGATTTCATAACTAGGTTCCCATTACAGAGTTCATGCATCAGTTATTTAGATGGGTTCACAACCAAATCTTTCGCTTTGAAAGACTATTTCTTCTTCTTGTCGTCCTTGTTGTTGTTGTTGGGGGGCTGGTTCATGGTGGAAGATGATGCGCCATGCTCAGGGTCAGGTTGCTTGTACTTGGAGAGCTTCTCAATCAACTCCTCAAGTAATGCCTTATTCTCTTGTGCCAGCTCTTCTGACCTCTTCCTCAGCATCTCATTCTCCTGGATGATGGCATAGTTCTTCAGGAACAGCTGATAGTTTCCTTCGTCCATTGTTCCCACACCACACCCTGTAATCAACGTACAAAAAGCACACAATTAATATGCCACTTATGCGATCGTACCAGATAAATGTCTCTACTTAAATGGAAATGTTTTGTTATACTTAAGTAGACCCGGGTTGAAAATGTAAAACTGAAAAGCCCGATCCGGTCAGCATCGTTTTTATCGTTTTGAAATTGGAAGAAACGCAAAGCACATCGTTGCCGAAACTAGGGGAGAGAAATCTATAAGTAGAAAGAAAGTAAAGATTTGGCCGGATTCAGGGTATGCGCCTGTGCGGGTGCGGGAACACCGGTAACGTAAAATCGCTAGCGATAATGCCAGCCTTTCAGATCAAAATGCGCGAGTTTTGCGAGAGAAGTGTCCACAAATCTATAGCAGAGACCTGTGTAGAGTCCCTAGCAGCTAGAGGAGGCTGAGTTGCTTGTAAGTTCACCTGGGTAGTGGTCATATATAGGGAGGTGAATCGAAAGGGAAAAGAAGGACCAAACGAGTATAGTGTGCAAGTCCCCCCTTTGTCCGCCCTTTTTTCTTGTACAGGAGCATCGGTTGCGCTCCATACATTTTAACCGTTTCGCACTGAGGGGGAGCATGAGGGATTGATCGTGTGACCAGGACATACAGAGCTGCGTGCTTCGCATTTCACCGTTTCAGGATATGTGCCAAACCGATTCTCTGTCCAAGTATTTTTCTTGCCAGGAAGGAGATAAAAGAAAGGGAAACAAAGAGGAACCACAAGAAAAAGACCTAAAAGAAACCGAAGCCGGCGAAAAGAAGTTAGCCACTTCAACAAGAAAACGAAGGTTGTACCGGCAATAACTTGGATTTACAGCCTGCGCATCGTGGCAGCCGCGAAAACCATTCTAGGCATATCTTCATCCTGCTCTGGCACGCTCATGCTCTATCAACGGGAAGGACTCTGGCAAAAATTGTTCCTCTCGCAGCTTGATTTTACTCGGTCTCTAATTAATTGTTGATGGTGCAGCGCGCCTGCGCGAGCGTCATGTATGTCAGAACATATGAAAATTCAAGGAGAACTCAGCAAGAAAAGATCTTGAACCTGACCTCCTAGGAGACATAAATGACAATATCATTTTACGGAAAATTCAAAATGCTCATGGGACTGGCCAACTCAACAGCAGATGCGCAGGAAACATGAAGAACAAGAGGCATCATCAGTGTAAGTCCCTCACTTCCTGCGACAACCATTTCATGTGTCAGTGACGAGGTTAGCAATCCAATGAGTCGGACAACTTCGTCAAGCCAATGCCAACTCGCTATCGCGTTACTTAAACGGGAAATGTATCGAGACATATAGATTGATGCATCATGTTGTCATCGAGACATTGTCAATGGTAGAATGTCTTCACATGGGACCTCCAAGGAAGGTCTCGCCAATGTGATTAAGAGAATGCAGGGAGGGTGTATTAAACCATTAGACCGCCTCCGCCTCTCTAGAAGGGCTTTGTCACTTGTATAGGCCGGGAGTTAAAGGGAAGATCTGTACAAGAGAATCAGTGGTGCACAAACCAACGAGATTCACTTATTACAAGAGAATGGCCTAGACAGATACTGGCACGAAGTAATTTTGAGGTGTAATAAGATAATTTACATGCACATATGCGGTCTCTAAGGACTAACATAAAACTGTGTCATAAAACTTCAAAAGTTTCTAGTGTCCCAAAGCTCACTGCGATTAACTAAATACTGAGTAAATATGGTATCCATCAATTTTTGTACAGACCACAAGGTACACTGCATGACCTGCATTCACAGAAAATGCTATGCTCTCTGCAACAATTCCACAGACAAGGGCTAAATGAGGGCACCAAGATATGACAGCGAACCAGCCATTCCAAGTCCAATCCGGGCCATCTACTTCCAGTTCCAGCGAGATACAATGATGCAGTTGCGGGGGCGAGCAAGTGTTGCTTTGAGTGACCCTGTGACAGCCCAGCAACCCAGTGGCTCTTCTTGGCACAATGATGTCAGCTGAAGAAAAATAGTTGCAATGAATTTCCATAGGAACATCTAATAACAGTATAGAAAAGCCAAATTGACTATCACAATATCAAGAGAAGAGAGAAATTACTTTAACTGAATCAAGAGCTTAGATTTGCAGGTCATATGCTCCATAACATTATTCTCTTCGTCATCGTCATCGTCACCATCAACATCAACAGGGTGACACCTCCATATCTCGATGGCCGAAAGAAATGCCAAGCTTCCGGCCATTAAAGAAGCTGGAAGCTCTATTACAACCAAGGCTGGAGAAGCGGATGAATGCTTGATGCCTGTATAACCGTCCACTCCATTCCACCTTGGTTGTCTATGCCTGCAATCCTGCACTTGAATGTACTTAGGGCCCTGATGGCCTGCTCAGTTTCAAGCTTGAGTTCCAGCCAGCAGGATTGCAGGCATGGCCCGAGCCCCTCATCGGGGCCGGGCTAATCCAAAACTTGCATCAGGTTGCTGGTGGTGAGACTGCAGCGATTATTAGCATCATCGGATTTAAATGCATGTGAAATGAATAGCCAGTAACCATAACACAACATCCACATGTCTACTTTTTGAACGTACTAAGAAATCATATCTTCAAATTTTGGCTTGATGTTGCTTCTTCGTTGATTTTTGGTTATGAAAATTACAAGTTTATGCAAAATTGCTACAAAGAGAAGACAGAAATAGGGTTGTTCTAGTTTTTCCAACTTCTTCAAAGTACTTTTCCATTGGACCAAATTCTTAGCAATTCAGGTTTTGTAAGAGAATAGTCACTGCATCCCTACATTCTTTCATTTTAACACAGCTACTTTAGCACAAAATAAATAATGATTCTTTAGTTAAGCAAGTTTGAGCTATCGCCACGTTCCGACCAAAGAAGTGCAACAACAAATGTCAAATTCTAGAGCACAAAGAGCTATCATCCTTTGCGACTTAAGTTTCATATTTCCACAGACCAGACAGCTCAATCTCAAAAGTAAAAGGATAAAAGGCCAAAGTTGCATCCATTATTTTCCTATAAGTGGTCAACCGTAGGTCCAAATTAATCCCAAAATCTCAACCATACATTTAAGAGGGAAGACAGCTGAAAAATGGGAATAAATTGTCTGGCATGGCTGCATGCATCACTGAATATTATGAGACATTAAGAACCGTACTTCCACTCTTAACATTATCCTGCTGCCGACAAGAATATCCTCTTTTTGACCCAGAAAAACGAAAATATCCTCTTAATTGACAAAAAGCAGACGCAGAGACACCATCACTTCTATCCTCACCCACACCGGCAGCAACACACCCCCTTACCCAAATTGAAAAAGAAGAAAAAATCACCCCGGTTCAGCTGGAGCAAACTAGGCACTGAAATTATACCTGTGTAAAGGGTTGATGAACATGTTCATTTGGATGGACAAACGGCATGCCAGGTCGCTGACAAGCATACTGGGACGAATGCAGATAAGCAGACGATGAGTGTGCACTGACATGGTTTGGACTGAATGGTGCAATCATGTCTGGATGCCCATACCCGATCCCCACGGCACTCGAGGATCCGGACCATGGCCCAGGTATATGCTGAGGTAGGGGCCGAGGCTGGTGTTCAGCAGGAACCTGAGGATGATGACTAGATCCAAGCTGTGGAAATTCTGTATTATAATTTATTGCTGGAGAATACATAGGTTGCACGGTGTAAGGCCCTCCAGGGAACCCGAATCCAGGATCAAATCTTTGCATGTACCTGGGGGAATCAACCATTTTGACGTAACGTGTTAGCAAGGTCAGAGAGAAAGTAAAATGACTAGTGAAGAATCTAACCATAACAAAAGCACAAAAACTGTGCCTAAATGAACGGCTCAACTCATGAGAAGAATGGCTAACAACATGCAGAGAGAAGAGCAATCTATGAGAAGAACAGTTGTCATAGAGAGGAGGAGATATTGTAACGTCCTTATATTTGCATCTTAAAGAGATTACTCACCGATTCAAGTTAAGCCAATGTCTACCTCCAACAAAAAACAATACGGCGGGAATTACAAAAGTTAATAATTGATTAATTTCCTCACCGAAGAAGTCTCAAGTCTGCCACAAACTTCCATAACATACTAAATCAGATATCCTCGTTGAGACTTGAGACTAAAACCAGCATACCTGTCATAGCTCCTGTCATAATCAGGATCCTTGCGGTCCACCTCTCGATCCCGAAATATAGCCACCCGATTGTTGGATTTGTGCCTTCCGATAGGTTCCTTTTCTCTGCTTCTAGCTGATCCGCTGCTAGATGTAGATGAGTCAGTCAATCCCCTAACAGTGTTTGCTTCATTGACTCCAGGCAGAGCCTTCTCTTCCATCTTGGATACAGCCAAGGAGCTATGCTGGGAATTATCTTGAAACCTTGGCCCGGTTTCTCTTGGTCCAGTTTCTCTAGGTCCAGTTTCTGGTTTCCCAGCCAATCCAGCATTGAAGTCGCTAGAGTTAAAAATCCGTGCACGAGCCCTATTATACTCCTCTTTTCTTTCCTCCACACTCTTGGAACTGTTTGACTTCGTAGAATTTGAGTTACCCGCATTGACATTTTGAAACCGCTTTTGAGGTCTCTGTTTAATTGCAACCTTCATGACACCAGTGTCCTGAGAAGGTAAATTTGCTGGGATGTCTGCCAATCGTATTGGGGAAATCCTACACTCGGATGTCTTGCTAACAATGATGCGGGAGTTTGAGGCATCGGGCAAATTAGTGTCTAGCAGAACCATGGACTGCAAACCGTAATGCTGTGCAACACGGTGCGCAGCCAGCCGTAGATAAGATGTAGGCAGCTGCTGAAATTCCATCTGCTTTTGTGTTGGATCTCGAATAAATTTCTCCATATCTTGCTCCATGCGTAGTACTACAAAGGACAAAGAAGAGAGACTCTGTCACTATTGAGATGAGGAGCTAAAATCAACCTGAATGAAGACGGAAAGATCCCACACTATCCTTCTTCAATATTCCACCAATATCATGGTTAAGAATACCACTTTGTCTATCAATTATCTCCAAAAACTCCTAACATCATATTGATTGAAGAATTCAGAGACAACATCTTTGAAGGCTCAAACTCCACGACTATGAATAATTGCCGGAGCACATAACTAAGTGTTTAAAACACTGCATTGATGGGGGACCTGTGTGCACAATATGCAAACTCAACCCAGGCATCTGGGACTCCGCCAAGTTTCAAAGCCATGTCCCCATTATTGGAAATAAGCACAATTCAGTTGAGCCACACAATAAGTGCCACAACTATACACACGCGCGCCAAAACGGAAGGTCTAACATAGCAAGCCGTAATCAAGGATGCCTTACTTCAACAAGCAAACTCCACAAAAACACGCTTTCATCCCTACACCGAAGCTCAAAAAAACAAAAAAAGAAAGGAATTAAAGAAAAAAAGGGAAAGCAATGACTCACTGGAGAGCCTCTCCCGTGGATTTTGCAGAGCCTCCCGGAGGAACTGATCCACCTGACCCAGAACATCCTCTGGGACCTTCTCCTGAGGCGGCGGAGACGCGGCAGCCGAGCCGCCGCCGCCGCCGCCGTCGAGGTCCTGGACATTCGGCTCCTTGGAGGAGAGCATCAGCCGCCTCATGGACTCGTCCACATCGACCACCTCCCACGACTCGGGAGCTCCGGCGTCCTCCGCAGAACCCTCCATCGGCGACGGAAATCCGGCGATTGAAACAGAAGCCCGGTAATCGCTAGGGTTTACAGCAGAGGCCGAGGGGAAGCATCAGGGGAGTGAAGGGGCAGAAGAAGAGATCGGGCGGTCCATGGGAAACTCAAATCGGAGGCCAATTGCGGATTCAGGGGAGATGTAGAGAGAGAGAGTGAGGAGAGGAGAGGAGAGGAAGGGAGACGAAGTTAGGGTTTGTGGAGCTCGGTCTGACGACGATTCTTGGTGCGCCCGCGCGTCGATTGGAGGGAGAGAGAGAGAGGGGGGACGGAAACTTGTGTAGCTTGGTCGGGAGGTGAAAGCGTGTGCAGATATTCTGTCCCACGTGTCAGGAAATTTTTTTTTGGCCGATATATATATATATATATCCCTATCTTCGCGAGTCGGGTCAAATCATCTCAATTCTCATCCTATCGTCACCCCTATATTCTCCGGTCACGCAATCAAGCAAATAGATCCGAAATCAGAAAAAAAAAAAAAAATTTGTCGAAATCGCACGCAATTGTCGCATTTATCTTAAATTAATTTTTTTAAACTAAAATTTAAACTGATATATTCGTGTCGTATCTCAAAATAATTTTTATATGTCGAGAAATTATTTAACTGGTGCACCCGTTTCACATCTAACCCAGATTAATTTTCTTATCACAAAAAATTACGAATTTTAACGGATTGGGCGAAAATTAATAGACTTTAGCAGATTTCTCAATATGAGATCTAACTTTTGTCACACGAAAATTAATTTTGGGGTAATTGTTGATACTAGTGTATCAGTTTGGGATTTATTACAACACGAAAGTTAGTTGTTGCTCGAGAGTACCAATTTGAAATTTTTAGTATTATTAATCTTCTCTCTCTCTCTCTCCAAATGTTTCCTTATTTTCTATGATGCATGCTGCAGCGAAAAGCCATGGCGATATCTAGTTGTCTGATAGGGACAATATAGGAACACATCGAAATGCTATCTTATTTTCTGCGGTTAATAACTACGATAGCATCTAATTGCTAGATACTTGTCTTTTTATTGAAGCGGAGTTCGTGTGTTCTACATGGTCGCGTCTTTCTTTCCTTACTATATGAATATTTCCTAACCATGTGCGTCAACGGCATCTTGGGGACATTAACCTAGGCATGGCCACGGGCCGATTTGGGCCCGGAACCGGCCCGAGTCAAACTCGGGCCCACGGTTCCAAACCGTAACCGGCCCGTGACATACGGGCTCGGTTACGGTTGGTACTTTGCCGGTTCCGAACCGGAAAAAAAAAAAACGGCTCTTTTAGAGCCAAAGCAAAGCCCAAACCTTTATTTTTATTTCTTTTTTTTTTTACTAATTTCTAACCTATGATATATTATAAATACCTCTTCCCATCTCTCATTTTTTTCACACAAATTCTCTCTTCATCTCAATTCTCTCTAACTCTAATTATTCACAAGTTCACAACATCCAATTTATTATTTTCTTTTCTTCAATCACGTTCTCTAATTCCTTATTTTATTTATTTATTATCTCCTTTAATAATTCCATATTTCAAATTTTTGTTCATACCCTATATTTTTTGCATTATACCATATATTTTTTCTATATAAAAAAAATGGCAATTGAAAATAGAACTAGTGACAAAGGCAAGAGCGGGGAGAGGGAATCAGATTATCTTTGGGGAATCGATTTTGAAGTTGATGTAGATGATGAAATCAATATTATTCCTAATATGGAGCAAGTCCAAATGCAAGAGAGTCTTTATCCTCCTATCGGTATCGAAGAAATGTCAACAACAAATGAACGGGAGTGTACATCCGACGTATGAGACCACTTCATGAAGATTGAAAGATTTGATATAGCTCCAAAAAGGTATGATGTAGTTTGTAAACATTGCTCGACAACATACAAATATGTGGGTAGAACTGGATATGGAACATTTACACAGCATCTTAAGGTGAAACATCGAACGGAAGTGAGAATTGACACCAAGCAATAATAAAATTTCGAGCACGCCAATCCTAACACTCATCATTTATTTCATTATAATAAAAAAAATTATAAAGAAGAATTAGGTAAATTTGTTTCCGTTGAACATTTATCATTTAGTTTTGGTGAAAGATTTGATTTTAATCAATTTATACAAAATGCATGTGCTCCACAAGCAAAACGTATTCCTAGAAATACACTTAAACGTGTTATTAAAGATCTTTATAAAAAAGGAAAAAAAATATTTACAAATTTTTTTTATGAATTTTAATGGACTTGTGCATATAGGTAGCGATATTTGGAGTGATTATTGGCAAGTTAATTCTTATATGGGTATAACATGTCATTGGATAGCTGATAGTTGGAATATTCAAAAAAGAGTTATTGTATTTAGAGTTTTTAATGATAGGCATACGGCAAATAATATTTATAGATTAATTAGGCAAATTTTAGAAGAATATTATTTGCTTAATAAATTTTTTCCAATTGGTTTTCACAGTGCCGCAACAAATACCGCTTCAATTGTTGAACTAAAAAAGATTTGTAAATCATTTTTGGTGGACAATTTTTTCACGTTAGATGTATTTGTCGTGTTTTAAATTTATGTGTACAAGATTGTTTAAAAAATCTTGATATTTTTCTCGACCCAATAAAAATAGTAATTCTATTTTTATGGAAACATTCCCAAAAAATAAAAGAATGATCAAAATTTTGTAGAGCAAATGGAAAAAAACCAAAAAGATTTCCAAGAGATGATCCAAATCGAGTTGCTTAATGAATCTTTTGCATATAAAAATTTATTATGTGCATTTATTTCAGATAATATAACTCAAATTAATTTATACCGACAAGAATGAGATATTTGCAACAAAAAAATATTTTAAAAGTTTTTAATGATGCAACTTATATTTTGTCATGTGTTTATTATCCTACTACGCATTTATTTTTAATAAAATGTATTAATATTGTTGGATATTTTGAAGAAAATGAAAATGATGATTTATTAAGTGATACTATTAGAACAATGCGAACAAAATAACTACATTATTATAGGGAAATTCCTATCATTTATTTAGTTGCTTTTGTTTTTTATCCACGTTGTAAATTAGATGGTTTATGTGATTATTTGAATGCGTATTATGAATGTTTACATTTAATTGATGAGGTAAATATTAGAAATATACAAACAATGGTTAAAAACGCAATAATAGAATTATATCATGAATTTTGTAGTACATATAATCTAGGTGATAGTGGATCTTCTCAATCTAGTAACATACAAAGTGGGAACAAAAGTAAAATTAGTATAGGGTACCAACTTCTGTTGCATATGCAAAAAAAATAAAAGGGAGCAATAGGAAGTAATTCTGAAATAGAGAGCTATCTAACCGTTTCTTTTGAGTTTGGTGAATCTGAAGGCAGCACAGATTTCAAAATATTGGATTGGTGGAAGAGGCATTCCACCCAATACCCAATTCTTGATCTAATTGCAAAATAATTTTTAGCAACCCCTTGTTCTACAGTTGCGGTAGAACAAACATTTAGCGCTGGAGGCAATATTTTGGACGAACGACGTTCAAGATTAGTTCCCGATTCGATGGAGGTTCAAGCTTGTGTTGATGATTGGACAAAGGCTCAATATAGATAATAAGAGATAGATCGCAATAATGAAGCCGAATCCTTTGATGACGGAGATACCATTGCCACCGCCACCGATACCGGAACGGGTAGCGACGATTAAGGATGAGGTAAATAAGGGGTTATCAAATGTAAGAGAATTACATGGGCTTTGATTCTTCTATCCCCAAGAAGATATGTACGCGCTTAATAATAATTCATTAAGTTCAAGCCTCCTCCTCCTCCCTTTTTTCCCCACAAATTTGATTACAATTTACAATTTGATTACAATTTGTATTTGATAATTCATAATTTCATAATTCATTATTTTATTTTATTTCATAATTCATTATTTGATAATTTGATTACAATTTTATTATAAATTCATTACAATTTAATTTTTAAATTCAAAAACAGTAACCAGAACCGAAATCGGCGGTTCCGTTTTCTGTTTTGAACCGGAACCAGGCCCGAAACCAGCTCGGAACCGCCGGTTCCCCATGGCCACGAATCGGAGCTGCCGGTTCCGAACTGTGGCCATATCTACATTAACCTGAAAAAAGTAGAATATTCAATTTGTAATTTACACTCTCGCCCATAATTTCAATTACTATCAATGTCAATTATCTTTTGCCAACACTTCTTCACTCCAAAATTTATACTGTATTTGCCACAATATACTTTTAGTCGAGTTAAAAGCAATTTTAGAAATGGTAAAAGCATAGTTTTAGAAATTACAAGAGAAGGTATGCAAAATAATTTATAGAATCTAAATTGTCGCAAGATATTCAAAAAGTAAACTAGTATAGTGAACTTTGAAATATGATAATCTCATGGGTTAATACCACAAAAAATCTCAAATTAGTACACCTGTGATAAATATACCCCAAACTACCTTTTTGACTATAAAAAATCACAAACTGGTACACCTATGACAAATTTACTCTTCGTTAGTTTCCGTTAAATTTTACCGTCAAATTGCTGAGTTTGATGATATGTGACAGTTGACGGGTGTATCAATTTGATATTTTTACCCAATGTTTGTCACATGCGTATTAGTTTGTAGTTTTTCGTAGTATTAACTCAATTTAACGGAAGGTAAATTTGTCACGGTTGTACCAGTTTAGGATTTTTGATGGTCAAAAAATTAGTTTGGGATAATTTGTCATAGGTATACCAGCTTGAATTTTTTGTGGTAAAAAAAATAGTTTAAGATGAATTTGTCACAAGTATATCAGTTTGAAATTTTTTATGGTAAAAAATTATTTTATGAAAAATTTGTGACATGTGTACTAATTTGGATTTTTCATAATAAAAAAATAGTTTGAGATAAATTTATCACGGATGTACCGGTTTAGATTTTTTCGTAGTATTAACTCTAATCTTATTAAAATGTCATATATGAAACAAATTGGAATAGAGTAAACTCCGATTTCTTATGAGAGGACTCGTTATTTTTATTTAGGGTTAATACCACGAAAAATCCTACATTGATAGACATGTGATAAATTTATCACAGATTAATATTTTAACCACAAAAAATTACAAACTGTTACAACTGTGATAAATTTACCATCTGTTAGTTTTCGTTAAATTTTACGGTCAAATTACTATGTTTGATAACACGTGGCAGTTGACAGGAGTACCAATTTAGTGGAAACTGACAGATGCTAAATTTATCACATGTGTACCTGTTTAGATTTTTTTGTGGTCAACAAATTAGATACACAAGTGCACCAGTTTGAGATTTTTTGTGATCGATAGTTTGGAGTAATTTATCACAGCTATATTAGTTTAGAATTTTTCGTGATGTTAACCCTTTTATTTATTCGTAAAATTGATTTTATGTGTGTGTAATATAGAGATTAGCGCGGCTACAGTATTCAGTTCAGAAATAATTGTCTTTGCTCTCTTTTTCCAAAAATCAGAAAAAAAAAAAAAAAAAGTTTCGGAAACGCAAGAGCTTGAAGAGCGAACGAGAGAAGCGTATATATACAGCAGAGGGACCTCGTCCTTCTTCTTCCCCCAATTTCCCAGGCAAGTTGTTGCAGAGAGAGAGAGAGAGAGAGGATGAGAGGATTCAGCAGACTGATAGGGCAATCTCTATCCCGCCGACAACGAAGCTCCTTCCGCTCCGCATCTCGCCGCCTCATCTTCTCGTCTTCGTCGTCCTCAGTATGCTCCTCCCCGCTGCGGAGATCGACGCTGCTCTCCGGTTCGACCGGATCGAGCCCTTCTCTCTTCTCCGAGAAATGGAGCCGCTTCGCAGGTTCGTCGGCTTCGATCCTGTAATTCAACCGCTCATTCAATCTCGCCGCCGTGAAACGGGACGACGTGGAGTCGTGCTTTGTGCGATAGGTTTCGGCTAGTTTTGGCGCCTGTACAGCTTATTCAGCTTTGGTTAATCAGGGTACCAAATTACTTTGCTCCGATAGTCTAGTTTCTGTGCCCGAATCTCTTATCTGGTGGGATTTTTTTTAGATGGATTTGTGCGCGTAGTTTCTACATTCACTAGTAGTTATATGTCACAACAAATTAATGTGCTGAGCTTCGTAGTGAAGATCGTCTACTACGTGACAGACAAGGTGTATCAGTGCCTCATGAGTTGAGAGACGTAGTTATTGTTTGAAGATCATTTTGGTGAATACTATGCTTCAAATTTAGGCCTCGTAAAGATGAGGGATGATTTTGAGCTTTCCCATTCTGCCTGCTACTTTGTTACAGGGCAGAGGAGGAGCATGTTCATCCAAACTCAGTCCACTCCCAATCCAATGTCTCTGATGTTCTACCCTGGAAAGCCCGTTATGGAAGTTGGTAGCGCAGATTTTCCAAATGCTCGCACTTCCATGAATTCACCACTAGCAAGAGCCCTCTTTGGCATCGATGGTTGGCTCCTCTTGCTTCATAAAAGGTTGTGATTTTCGAAGCCTTTTCGGTCATGAAGGTCGTAGTAAGGCTGATTAATTTGCTTCTTCATCTTTTTAATACAGGAGTTACTCGAGTTTTTTATGGATCAGATTTTGTGACTGTAACTAAGTCCGATGATTCCTCTTGGGATCTTCTCAAACCTGAAATCTTTGCCGCTATCATGGATTTCTACTCTTCTGGGCAGTCATTATTTCTAGACTCGCAAACTGCATCTGCTATGGACACGGCTATACAGGAAGTATGTGCTTCATTTATAATGTTTGGACCTTCTTCTGCCTCCTTTTATTGTCTCCTCTGAAGTGTTTTTCATTGGAAATCTTCTCTTTTTCTTGGAATCTTTTTGCTGTTATCAAATATTGATCTTTTTATCGCTTTAGCATGATGTCTGTTAATATAAAATTGCTCCTTTCTTCATTGTGGTTGTCTGGGCATTGATGGTGTTGACGTGGATTTAGATATGCCTATCATTGCCTGCCTTTTGATGATAAGTTGAGATTGACACTTTTTAATGCTTTCCTTTGTTAGATCGATCGAGTTCTGTTTAATTTCATCAAACACCATGAAACTTGTACAAGAGAGGATATAGAGTTTTCAAAAACACACACAAGTACCATTGACAATAGTGTTAGTCAGAGTTGAACTGGACATGGTTTTAGAAAGGTTAATTTGTATTCCTTGAGAATGTGGTATTCTTCCAAACTATGTCCATAACTTATCTTATTGCATATAATCATATTTCAGTTACCATGGTACAACAAAATAAGTGGTGTCTGCAGAAAGTGTTTCCTGATAGATGGCACCCCTTGGTGTCTGTCTATGACTACAAATTTTGTTTTCTAAAAAATATTTGGAGAAAGAATGCTTTTCCACTTGTCATTGTTTCCTTCTTTTATTTTGCTTAGGCTTTTCATTTTTCTTAAAGTTCTGCGTGTTTATGAAAGTGATGTCCAAACACTTTGACTCTGAGATAGCAATTTCTATCAGAGCAAAGATATTATCATAAGGTATCATGAAACTAAGTTTGTTGCAAAAACAGGTTAGAAATTGTTGTTTTGTTTTGCAATGTTGTTCTACAATTGTGTAGGTTATCATGAGCTTTTTCAAGGTAATTGCCCATCAAATATATAGCATACCAATATATCCATATGCATATATATAGTGCATTCGGAAGAAACGCAATAAAAGATTGTTTGAGGGTTCTAAGCTTGCTCTTGTCTTGTACTCTTATATCCAGCATCTTTCTCTGACTCCTCGTGGTCTGGTGATGTTTTCCTTTGTTTTTTGTTTTTCTTTCCTTCTTTCTCTCCTTGTAAATTTGTAATGTACTTGATTTTTTCGTTAGATCCTTTTTTACCTATAAAAAAAAAAAACAACTGACTCATGAACCTCTCGTTCTTATACTCTGTAAACTTGTCCTTGTATCCTTTTGCAGGGTGACTCGGAAACTGTTGCAATGATCAAAGAATTGTTAGAGACTCGCATTCGACCTGCAGTGCAAGATGATGGTGGAGACATTGAGTATCGGGGATTTGATCCGTATATCTCTCTTCTTTCCCTCTGCTTTTCTCCTTTCCACAAAGAACGATCTGACTTTCATAAGTTCGTAAGGTCCTATCAGCATGGAGATAATGTCGATCTGTGTTCTACAGGGATACTGGTATAGTCAAATTGAGGATGCAAGGGGCATGCAGTGGCTGTCCTAGCTCTTCGGTCACCCTTAAATCTGGGATCGAGAATATGTTGATGCATTATGTGCCTGAGGTAAGTTTTGGTTCTCTGAATATGTTTTAGTTTGTAAAATGGTAAAATGTGTGCTTGTTGGTGAATTTAGAGCCTAGCACACTTGCCATCATTGCGAGATTATTTGAAAGGATCCACGCACATGAAGATCCTCTATCTGATAGAACATCTAGGACATGGAGCTTCCTCATCCTTGTTAAATGGTGAAACAGGAAACTGAAGTATCTTAAATTTAAGAAGTAGAAAAACTGATCCTTGCTTTTTAGATCTTCTTTCACCAGTTAATGCAAGAAACGTATATTTGTTTATGTAATTTCGCTTAATTCTCTAAATTGGCTCACTGCATACCCTGGAATTTAGAAATGTCTAGGAGCACGTGGTTTCACTTAATGGTCGAAAATTGAATAGAAAATGTATCAGAATGGAGTGCGACGCTCATTTCATCCTTTTGGGTTTGTGTTTGCATATTGAACTAGATATTGCGACTAAAGTGAATTATCAGAAGTTTTTGATGTGAAGATTAAAAGAGGTAATGGGAAGTGGTATGTCATTCACAGAAAATGGCATTTGCAAACTGAAGTATGATGTGGGGTTTTCAGCTTTTTGTCTCTATTACAGTAGCAATGTTAATCCTCATTGAAGGCTCTTTTTGAGTTTTCTTGAGTTAGATTATTGAGTATTAATGAGGCGAAATGGTTCTAACACTGGGGTCTGATGAACATTTAATGGCTGATGAAATCTTTCTTTGCATTATGCCAACACTTTAGAGCCACAGACACTTTGTTTGATAGAAGCAGTAATTCTGTCTGAAGAATTCAAGTCAGTGTCATTTCTGGCCACTTTCTATATGTGTGATGACTATTGCACGTGTTTTGGATGTTATTTCATGCTAATTACAGTGAATCATACGTGCATAATGCGGTCTGCTTTATTTCTTGTAGGACATGGTCACTTCACGTCGTAATTTATGTATCCGCATAACTGCATAAAAATGATTGGACTGCACAAATGGTGTTTTCTTGCTTGCTATAGAGTAGTTTCCTGTTGCATTCTGCTTTTGCTTGGCTTGCTCATCTAGTTGCACCGCATTCACAGGTCAAAGCTGTTGAGCAAGATATGGATGCCGAAGATGAAGAGCAACCTTTAACTGGGCAAATGGAGTAAGTTCGATATGTCTTTTCTGGTCCTGATTATAAAACCAGGGATGAGAGCCGAGAGTATTTGGTGCTCGCTGTAAAGTAAAGGTAGCTGTTTTGATCATCCTAATCTCATGGCTGTATGCCTGTAAGATTGGTGAGAGCATAGTGAGGCGAGGCTTGTGCCTGTATACTTGTGACGTGGAACTGGATGCTTGTCGTGCACGAGTTGGAAGCGGTTTTCACTAATTTTCAGTTCCAGCACTTGCTTCCATATTAGCTTCTGATCATGAATTGACTGAGATATTGAATCGTTGCCAAGAACAGATTTCTCTTCCAACACCCCCCCCCTTTCTCTTTCTTTTCTTTGATTCTCTTTCTTTTCTTGTTGACCTTAATTTTTCTTCCGTTTCTATGGTTCTCGGCGGTCTTGTTTGACGCGCCTCCGTCCTACGTGACTCGACTTTGTGGTTGTGGCGGCAGATCCGGAGTGCTAATTTTTCTTTTAGGTCTGTTGCTAATGGTCTCGTTCTGATGTGATGCGTGGGATAAAATTCAATTGAAATGTAGATAAGAATAGGTTGAATCAAGTATATGCGAATCGGGATCCTTATGTGGGTCATGTTGAAGCCACTCCCAAGGTTCGCTTTGTTGTTTACGCTATCTTCTGCCGAAACACGTAGGATTTCGAAAAGATATTCAAGCAAGCGACTACGAAATCGCGGAACAGATCTGAAATAGGTGAAGTTCAGTCGGCTTCAGTAGTCGCATGCAGCAATAATAATAATATGAACTACAATAATAATCATAATAATGGTGATAATGATAACGACAGTAATTATTATTACTATAGGAACAATCAAATAAAAGACATGTTTCTTGGAGTGCTAACCAACCTCTTGCTTCACGAATGAAGTATTAGGGGCTCTTTCAAAATTTTCAATATTATCCTACGTGTTTCCACGTGGATATTAAATAAAAGACATTAGCAAAAGTAATGGGGCGATAGGTACGGACCGACGTTGTATTTCCATGCGGATATTAAATCTGCCCCAATATAGAAATTCTCGAAAATAAAACCGTGTTAGGATATGAAAATTAGGGACGACTAACGAAGATTTTTGGACTGAGGGCTAATGGAGCAGATTTGATATGATAGTAAAAATTGGTGATTTTTCTTAGATAAAAATAGTTTGGGGTAAATTTGGGGCTAGACAAAAAAATGAGGATTTTTTCTGAGACAAAAAAAAAAGTTTGGGCAGATTTGGGAATGAACCCAAAGTTGGAGGGTTTTTCTGAGACAAAAAAAAGTTCGGGGCAGATTTAAGACTTGACTTAAAGTTGGGGATTTTTTTTAAGGAATTAGGCCCATAAGTCGGGGATGTTAAAAGACAAATTCCAAATATATCGAGAATCAAACTTGTATCTTGTGATCTAATTTTCGTATGCAAAATCATCTGTCTCTTTCCAATTTACGTGGCACTAACTTCCACCACCACCCTTCCTTCCAATCAAAAAACACAAAAAGAGAAAGAAGAAAGAAAAAAGAGCTAACTTCCAACGCTTAGAAAAATCTTATCGGCCGGCTTAAAACCAAGTTGAAGACCCTCGTGAGTCCTGATGGTCGTCGTATTCATCCTCTATCACTTTCTTTTTTCTTTTTTTTGGCATTCGTTTCATCGCTAGAGGAGTTTTGTTTTATCAATCGTCCCGGATACCGTAGACCTTGCAAAAACTTTTTTTTTCCTCAACTTTTTAATCTGGTCTATTTCGTCATAAATCTTTTGATAATTTGAGAATGCAGTCTTTCCGATCAACTTTGACTGGAAATCACTGATATAGACGTCGATTATCCTACGTAACACGATCGGCATTGACCAAAACGCCACGTAAGTAATTTCCCCCCCAACGGCTTGAATCATGTTCATTAGTTGATTCCGCGAGGGCGTCGCTTTAGCGAGGAAGCTCAAGCAAAGCGTGGCTTAAAAAAAAAAGGCTCCTAGATTGGCTTTTCCATAGCCTCCTTAGAGCTTTAGCCAAAAGGCCACCAACCCTCGCAACCAATCATTGCTCTCCAAACTTTCATGTGAAATATCTCCCCTCTTCACCTTTTATGATTTCTCAAAAGAAAGAAACAAGAATGTTCACCTTACAAGCAAAGCAAAGGCAAATTTTAGTTGGTAAGACTACTTTTCAAAGCCGCCCCCTCGAAAAGAAGAAGAAGAAGATGGGAATCTTCAAAAGGGTCCAAAGAACATCAACATTAAAAGAAATATATCGCATTTTGATTGGTAGACTTTGGAGTATCTATCCACATACATATCTGATTACTCCTCATGCATCGCTATCTTATCGGGGTTTGCATTATTTTTTTACTTGAATAAAAGGTAATCTATTAGCACCGATAATGACCTTAATAATTAAAAAAAAATTAGCAAGATATGCTACTTCAATGCTTAGGCAACTACCTTAACACTTGCACGTCGAACTCGAACAAACTAGTCGAATGGCCATCACGCCTTCCTTGAACTCATCCCAAACATAACACCTGCGTGAATTAGTTTTCTCTTTGCAGAAAATGAAGTTGAATAGTTATAACATAGGCCACTTTATGCCGGCAAATCAAAGTCATAACATAAGTCAGGATGCGAGACGAATTCCATGTAGATTGGAGATTGAATTTGTATCGTGCAATTTGATTTCCATAAAAAAAAAAAAAAACCATTTGTCTCTTCGGATGTACACTTTAGGAACTTTGGACGACCGCCCTTTTTTCTAATCGAAAAACCCAAAAATGACAACAATAAAAAAAAAAAACCAAACACTTCGAAAAGTCTTGTCTAGTCTCTCGACCAGCTTCACCAACTCGAGGATTCCCATGGTGAATCATGGATGTGCTATGTGTATATATATAAGAGTCTTAGGATTTCATCCATTCGCTGACCCCACAAGGGCAATCGCTTAGCGAGGAAGCTGAAAGACTGGATTTCCATGGCCTTTGTAGAGCTTAAAACGAAAGGCCACCAACCCTTGCAACTCATCATTGCTCTGTAAGAGTTTTTCTACGTGGGCTTACATTAATTGAAATTGATATTTACCGTTTTACGGGTTGGTTTAATAAGATAAGATATAAGGATTCTTAATCGGTTTAATATGAACTGGCTTAGTGTGGGCCGAGTTTGGCCCGGCCTGTAATGAGAGGGCCCATGGCCGGAAACTCTATAAATAGGCTCAAGTCCCTCCTCTAGCCCTCTAATGCAGAAATTCAAAACGTACCTGTTCTGATGGTGGTTGTCTCATTCGGCCAGTGCTCCGAGTGGGAATAGAGGGGAAGTGCTCGAGTCTTGTGAATCGTCGTCGTTCCGCATCAATTCCGATGGATTCCGAACCAGGCACGTGTGCTAATCCTTTTCCTCTATGACATGTTGTGTTTTTAGTTCCGGTTATAGCGATCCCGGGCGTGCCACATTTATGGCCCTTACATGCTCACCATATTCACCTTTCTCCATTAATTTTTTTTTAAATTGCTATTCACCTCGAAGCAAATTCAGGGTTCCCTTATTTCATAAAAAAAATAAATGATTTAAAAAATATTTTCTTAATAATAATCGCTCGTATCACTTATGTAAATGAATGAACAACAACGAAAATATTTCGACATATTTGTTATTGCTAATGAAAACATTTTTAAGCTCCATTTGTTTCGACAAAAAATGTTCATTTTTCTAAAAACAATGGCTCGTATAGGTTGAAATAATTAGTCAACAAAAAATGTTTCCATTATCGACAACAATTTATGTGTCAATGTTTTCGCGGACGATAAAAATATTTTTCATTTGTTCGTTTTTTCATGCGATATGAACTACCACTTTTAGGAACAATGTTTTCTAAATTATTTATTTTTCGCGAAACAAATATAGATTTACCGTTTGATTATTTTTCATCGATTCAAGCGATCATTTTTTTTTCTAAATAATGTTATTCAAATTATTTATTTTTTGCGAAATGAACGCACCTTAATTGATTAGTAAGATTATCATAATCCAAATAAGCAGGCGGCGGGTGCAAGTCTACGTGACTCCAACATTCGCTTTATCCCAAAAGTTGAAGTCGATCTCAACGCTTAAACAATGGTAATTTATTTACACTGATAATCACCACAATAATTAACCAAAAAAAAAAAGAAATTTCAAGATATGCCATTTCGATGCATATAGGCAACTTCTTTTCTTTTCACAACATGCCTTTTCCTTTACCTTTTTTTTTTCTTTCTATTTTGACCATCGTTGTCATGGCTCCGACACGACGGAAACCAACCACGAACATGGACGAATTGATCGGTCCGCGGCGTGCGCGAAGGCGCGGTTTGCTCAAAGCTGCAAGTTCAAAGAAAATCGTCTCCTAATTATACCGTTGATCAAAAGAATATGCCGCCTGCAAAAGAGAGCATGAGGTTATTGAAGCCATGAGGAGGTGCCGACATAGTCGAAGATGCGCCCGTAATTGAAGTGTTTCTTTTTGCCGAGAGATCACAACGCCCATCATAATTTTCGAAATGGGACGAGAATGAATCGGATCCAACATTGAATAGGGAGACAAGACTGATGTGATTTTCTGTAAGTTATCGACAATAGAAGAACTTATCGATGACTATGAACAAATTATCAATGATTGTGAAATATGGCTGTCGACATACGATGGCGATTGGTCGACGATTATCTTATTTCGATGACAAGTCCCATATATGATCAATTTATCAAATTTGGTCAAGTGCTGGATATAGGGAAAAGAAGAAAGTGGGCAAAGTACTGACATCAGTTATGTTTAGTAGATTATAACAAGGCGGCGCAGCGTGTGACTGTTGTAAAGGAAGGAACGATCATCCAGAACAAATTGGCGACGTACTTTTTCAATTTATCAATATCTACTTGTCCTTCAAATTTATGTCATTCAAAGTCTTTTACTTTTAAATTTACTATTTATCTTCTTTGTCTCGCCAAATTCAATTCCAGTCCGAATCGCGGATGAACCCGTCTAACAAAAACTAAGTCGAAGAGCGACCCTTGGTGAGAGGTTTTTCACTATTTGGGTCACACCCATTTCTACCGAAACGCATTCATGCCATCAAGGAATGTGCAAATGCATTGAGTTGCTTTCGCCACCAACCCTCGCAACTAATTATTGCTCACCATATTCACCTTACAAGCAAATGAAGGCACATTTACTTAGTATAAGGGAAAGTAATGTAAACGATTCCAGTACTTTGATCTAATGTGCAATGTGATTTCTAGATTTTTAATTTATTCAATATGGTCCGTGAAGTATTGATAAATGTTCAATTCAATCCCTGAACTATACGGAAGATGTTCAATATCAGCATTCCGTTAATTCAGGCTAAATGGAATATGCCTGCATGGCTTCCAATCCGTTAAGTTGAACGGAGGACCCA
The DNA here is from genome assembly GCA_029784005.1 of Lenwebbia sp. NSW1173648. Lineage (NCBI taxonomy): Eukaryota > Viridiplantae > Streptophyta > Magnoliopsida > Myrtales > Myrtaceae > Lenwebbia > Lenwebbia sp. NSW1173648. The sequence goes on along the minus strand of JARCGZ010000010.1, from coordinate 5,524,574 downwards.
AAAAAAAAAAGAAAAAGTTACACGTGGATCCGTACAAGACATTCATTCATCTCAATCAAGATATAATCATAATTCACGTCACTAAATAAGAATTGACATGTTAAAGCCCTAGTATTGTTTTCCCTTTTTCTAAAATAGATGGATGAAAAGATGGACATATTGACTCCTCATTTTTAAAAAGTCCAACTCGACAAATAATAGTCTATGCCATCAACTAACGTCTAGTTTGTTGTATGAACAAGAGAAAGGATTGTATCGAATATGTGATAATGGCTTGAATGGTCCATGAATTTTCATCCAATGTGCAATGTCATAAATGAATTTTTGACTTATGCAATGAAATATTTGAACTTTGGCCTAATGGCCGGAGCAATGAATCTATTTGAAGTGGCTCATTATTCCTTAAAAAAAAAAATCATATTTTCACAAAAAAGATGTTCAAAGTCATCCCTAGACTATGTTCAATGTAGTCCCTACATATATGAAAATGTTCAAAAATTCAGAGACCACATTAAACATTGCACCAAAGTTGAAGGACCATATTGAACAAAGTAAGACTAAAGTTCATGGACCACATTAAATAAATTAAAAGTTCAGGCATGACATTGCACATTAAGTTACAGTTGATGGACCATTTGAGTCATTTTACCTATCAAATATTTATCGATAATTCAGAAATCACATTGAGCAAATTAAAAATCCGAAAACAACGTTGAATATGGAATCGAATTTAGGACTCGTTTGTAACATTTTCCCTTATTTCGAACGGGTAGGTGGTGGGTGCAAAGTCTGGAAGACCACACCTCGGTTGGGAACCTTCAAAACGGGTCCAGCAACATATTACTATCAAAAGTTGAAGTGGGTCTCTCAACATCTGGTAATATTAATGTGCAATCTGATTGGTGAGACGACTTAGCAATCTATCCACATAAGTCCAATTAACGCTAAGGCATGGTCATCTCATCTAATTTATTTACACTGATAATGACCCGATTAATAATACTAATTTTTCTTTCGCAAGACATGCATTTTTCGACGGATGGGCTGCTCAACACTCGCACCTCGAACACGAACAAAGCCGAATGACCGCCGCGCCCCTTCCTCGAGCTCATTCGGCTTTTGTGGACATGCTCGTGGGTAGGTAGCGCACGGAAGCGCAAAAGTCCGGAGAAGATTTTCCTCCTAACTGTCACGACCCTCGAGAGCGGGTGAGGAGTTCAGGGGTGATTAAAGCGGTTTCGACTTTAGTGTGATCGGGTGACATGTGCGTAAGTGTACATGCTTTGGAGTCGCCACCGATCTTTGGGGAAGGTAGATCGGAAATCTCGTCGGGTAATGGGAGAAACCGTACGACTCAAACGGAACCAGAGATTTGGGATTGTGGACTTAGTTACGCTAATGTTACCATTGACACCCTTTCGGTACCTAAGTTAACTAATCTTCCTAACTTGATTTCATGTAGATGATTTGGGATGAGGAAAATCCTAAAATCTAAGATTTCATGCTGATGAGAGAAACTAATCCTAACAATCACAATCAATAAAGGAAATGCGCAAATCAAGGAGTCAAGGACGTGCGGATAAAATGTATAAACTCAATACATAGCATTCCTAGTATAGCCTTATAGGATAAGATAAGGTTCATTTTAAGTTTGGAAGGAGTTTGGGAAGATTTGAGACAATTTGTCCAAAGGGGCAAAATTGTCATTTTTGAAAGGATTTGGAGTCAAAATGATCAAAAATAGTATTGGCCTGTTGAATGTACCCATTTCCTAATTTTTTTAGATTTTCTGGAATTTTTTTGGATTTTCCGAGACAATTTGCGAGAAATGGGCAAAATAATCAAATCATCAAAAATAGGATTGGCCACTTGAATGGAACAATTTCCTAATTTTAGAGATTTTTTGAAATTTTTGAAAATTTTTGGGATTTTTTCCAAAATTTTTAGAATTTTTTAATCATTTTCTAGTTTTTTTATGGGTTAATACAACGAAAAACCTCAAACTGGTACATCTGCGAAAAATTTACCCCAAACTATTTTTTTGACCAGAAAAAATTCCAAACTGGTACATTTGTGACAATTTTATCCCAAGCTATTTTTTTGACCAGGAAAAATCCTAAACTGGTACATCTGTGACAAATTTACCATAAACTAATTTTTTTGACAACGAAAAACCTCAAACTGGTACACCTGTGACAATTTTACCTTTCGTTAAATTTGGTTAATTCCAGGAAAAATCCCAAATTGATACACATATGACAAACATAGGATAAAATCCTCAAATTGGTACACTCGTCAAATTGCTGAATTGGATCAAAATACGCCATGGAAGCTTAAGCTTACAATTGGTCATGGTGTTTATCTTTTTGCAAGATCAGAGACTGATCAGAGGGGTTTGGCTCGCTCCTTGGATTGTGGCGAAGCTCCAAGGACTGACGGCGTAGTTTGGCGTTGCTTGAATCGGCTTGAAAGCAAGCTTGAAGTTTCGGACTCACAGTCCTTCAAAGGCGGTTTTTGCGAGCTCAGAGAGAGCTTTTCCTCTCTCTAACTCCTCTCTCTCTAAGTTGTTTCCTCTCCTCAATCGAATGATATCCCCTGCTAAAACTGCCTCCAATTCTTATAACCAATTTGTCGCGACCTAAAATTCAAGTTTTTCAGGTTAATAGATTACCAGATTAATTAAATGAATTAACTAACTTAGTCCGAGCTCTCCCAAACTCTACCAATTTGCAATTTAGGTTCACATGATTTTTATCAAAAGATTTTCAATTTCGAAGTCGCCACTAATCATTTTTTGCTAGGTAGATTAGATACCTAAATAAAGTATTGGGAGAATACCTTATTTTCTGCAAACTAGAGATTTAGGTTCGGGGACTTGATTTCGTTAATTTTTCAATTAACGCCTTTTCGGTACCATTTTTATAAAGATTTTCTTGAATTGGCAAATTCAGTTGATTCAATTGAAAAATCATGATGCAAATACGTTATTGGGGTTTTCTTGATTATATGAAATGTTATGCATGAATGCAACTATATGAATGCGAATGACATGAAATGCAAAGTCTAATTATATGATGTTTTGACGAAACATTCTAAATTACATGACTTGCATGCTGACTTTTGAAAAATAATTGAATTTTCATGCACATAAATATGAATTCTATCCTAGATGACTTGTGCCATGAAATCTAACCTAAAATGACATGAGACATGGTATGACATGATATAAATGATGGGCAAAGATATGTTCTATATCCTATATGACATGCGAAAATTCACTTGCCTATTCTAATGACATTAAAAAAAAATGCATGAATGACATCTAACTATATGATATGCACATGAATGACATTTTTTGGTATTTTCTATGCATTTTCGGATTAAATAAAGCATTAAAATGAAAATTGGTCCAAAGATTGATAACAGTTAATACAAATTAAGAAATTGATTCCTCAAAGTCTAATTTTATATTAAGGGTTATCTTAACATTCAATTTCATTCTAGACCATGATTTGAAGTTTTAATTTTTTTTTTTATGATTTTCTAAAAAAATTAATCAAATAAAAGAATAATAAACATTGAGTATAATACACCTTAGTATCCGAATTTTCTGATTCAATTAGGGCCAGATGGGGAATTTTATTCATGGGGATTGGGTCGGATGGTGAATTAACATATTGGATTAAAGTCGTACCCAAATGTTATGGGTCGGATAGTGAAATCCAATTTCATGAAATTGTCAATCCGATCCAAAGGGTACTGGATGTGATGGACAATCCCAATGTGTGGATGAGATCGTACTTCGGGGTTTAAGTCGGATAGTCATCCTATTGCACATATTCCTCGGGACTTTAGGCACAGTGGGAGCATGTATTATACTCGAGGTTTATTATTTAAATGCATGCATGATAAACAAAAAAATAAATATGCAATAAATAAATGCAAAAATAAATCAAGGGATAAAATTCGATCAGGAGTAAACAATAGATAAAGTGTAGGATTATCTATAACACAATATTGCCTTATCTATAAAATCTACATCTGCAATACTATCCGCAAGAAATCGTTAATGATATGCAAATATTTTGAATTAGACAACAATTATTCTGAATATTCTAAGATCGAAATTGTTGCCTAATCTCACATATAGCTTTCCAAATCTGAATGGATCGCGGATTGCGAATCGACTTGATCTTGCTTGCGGATCATGATTGGACGATCGGCGAGGACTCGCGCACGGCTGGACTCCGGTGGCTCCTCTTGCAGGTTCTCGGGTGATTGGACCGACGGTGGCGCTCGTCGACACAGGCAGCGGATGGCCTCAAGGCGTGGGGTGCTACGTGACACCAAAGAGCGTGATATTGTCAATCTCACTCGGGCAAATCATGAATTTTTTTTAAAGCAATTCCGGGCAAGACCGATTGGAAAACTGCACTCAAAGATGAACGCGAAGTTTGCTAGGTCTGAAGTCAATAAGACGTAATGGTAATAGAGATTCAATGAGGGGTCAAAAAGATTGTCAGGAGATTGTCAGAGAAAACTTTCTGTTCATGTATAAATATTGAATCACCCAATATATGAATCCTTGAGTTTATGTCGTTTCTCCTCCAACCAGGCGCATAAAACTTCTCAAGATTCCTTTTTTTCTTTCTTGGCGTGTTCCCACTGTTCGTGGGCGCCTATATTGAGAACCTTCAGGGATATGCTTTCAATGTGCAGCCAGAGAAATCTTCCAAGTGCCGTTGTTGAACCTGCCTAAGAACTAAAACCAATTAGCGAGAAAGAAAAAAACTGAGTTCACCCGACAGCCGACATGGCTTGCAAGAGATGGGAATCATCAGGGCTCGGAAAAACAACACTCATCGTCATGCGCGTCGGCTTCACGAGGACGGCTAGGGAAAAACGACAAGGCAGCAGGCGTCGCGGATCGAGAGGCTCACGATGGGTGGGGCTCTCGAACAAGTTGGATGGTCCGCGAGATTCTTGTTGAACAGTCCCTGCGCCAATCTGGGCTTACTCACCGATAAGAAGGAATTTTTAAGATCTCTCCCTAAATATCCTTCCCTTTGAATTATTCCCATGTGTTGTCGTCTTCTCCTTGTGAAGGAAAAGACAGTGTCGGCCGATCTGCTTTTCTTTTCTTCTTCGTGTGTCCAGTATGTGAAAATGGGGACTCCAAGGTTGACTAGTCTCTTCACGGTAAAGGACGAGATGAAGATGCTGATGATGATGGGTGAAGAATATCACATGATGAAGGTAGTCAGGATCACGAGAGGAGTCATCATCATATGCCCAGAGGAGACTCCTTGTGGCATTCGTCCACCTCTCTTCCTCTATTGAAGCCGTGATTTTTCCCGGAATGAACTCCCAATGGCCGTGTATTATGAATTGAGTGGCCTCCCCTCACAACGTGAATGAACCTCTTGTATTTATATTCACTAGTCTAGGGTTGTCTTGCAAGAGTCTCAACAAATCTTATTTCCCATTTGAAACCCAAAAATATATATCCTTATCTCTTATTCCGACGCAATTAAGGATATTAAGGATTATATTTTATTATCCCCAGATTTGATCAAGCTCTGTCCCTCACGTGAATATGCAAGATTTTCCGCCATATTATATTCATGAGTTTAGTCAAATTTCGAACCATCACGAGCTCGATCCAATTAATTGAATTTAGAATTATCCCCTCGCATTCGTCGCTATCGGTCCGATTAAAAATGAAAATGCAATGCATAAATGCTAAAATTAATGAGGAAAAATGATTTAATTATTATTTGTAGGAAATTAGGTTAGTCCCTGATTTTTTTTTATGTAAAATAAATGACTAAAAAATTTAGGTGTCAACACGATTCTCTCAAAAAAATAACTTTCAAAACGGCCGCGCGGGGAAACCTTGCTCCAGACCTCCTCCTCACGTGACTGCACGTGTCTTGTGGTCAATCGGCGTCGAGGCTAGTTGGTAATCCGGTGGGCTCGCTTTTGGCTTCAGGAGTGTGAGGAATCAACATCCAAAAAAGAAGAACAAAAGGAACTCCCGTTCCTGCCTTGAACCTGTGCACGAAATGGCCTAAGGAAGATGATGGGCAACCAGGTCATTGGGTCGGATCCGTCCGACCCGACTGACCCGGTTGTCTAATTTTGGTCAAATTAACCTCCAAGAAGATCAATATTCATCAAATTAAGGTCAAAATTGGAATCTGCAGTGTGTGTTTCATCTAGAAATGACAGTTTCGAGTCAAATTGGTTTAATTTTGTGCAAAACCCCAAAAATTTCAAATTTGACCCGAATTAGAGAAATGAAAAATCAATCCTACTGACCAATTCGGGAAAATTCGACCCCACCAATGTGTTCAGGATGATGAAAAACATTGGGGTGAGAGTTTAGATTTGAATGAATGTGTTCCCTTGATCACAAATTGCACTTAGGATGAAATTGAGGGACTAAATTGAAAATATTTCTGTCCATTTTTCAATCTGTTCAAATCGTGTAAATTATTGGACAGAAATGCAATTCAAGATATTAGGATCAAATGTCATAACTGACTCAAGGTGAGAAAAATCCTAGAAATGGCTGAATTTGATATTTTGGGTAAAGTAGGGACCTAAATGAAAATTTTTGAAAAATTAGGTTACCGATCGAATTCTTGAATTTTAAAGTGACCAAAATGTAGTTGGAATTAAAACAAGACTAACGACTATTTTTTCATATTTTTCTGGTAAAAATGTTATTTTTCTTATTTCTGGGTCATTTTCTAATTAAAAGAAATTTCAAAAAACCAGAAAAATACTGAAAAATATTTTTCTTGTTCAAAATTGGTTCCTTAGGATTAGCCAAGGCTTACAAAGTTGATTTTCAAATTTTATAATTTTTTTTAAATTTTTAACGATTTTTTGAGTAAAAAGATTGATTAAAAATTAGGTGTCAAGAGTAACTACGTGGCTAATCGAAAGGAATTGGCCGCCTGAGAGAGAGAGAGAGAGAGAGAGAGAGAGAGAGAGAGTATTGGGAACTGCTCGCTTGGCACGACCGTTCAGATATCACGACGGACTGTCGTAATTACATATAAAGACGTCGTACCGGGTCGAACGATCAAATATAGAAGAGTTAAATACCATTTAAAACTCAGTTGGTGATCCCGATGTGTGAGCGCGCGTTACACTTTCATTGAGAAGTCGTGCGAAATACGAAATTAAGCAATCCCCAAAAATACTATTTTCAGCTGCCGAGTATAAAGAGAAAGAAGAAAGCACCCTCATCATCACTCCCACACTTGTCTCTCGCAGAGAAAGAGAGAGAGAGAGAAAGAGTTGCAGAGCAGCCATTGCAGAGATAAAAAGAGAGAGAGAGAAGGGCATGGAGAGAGCACACGCCGGCGAGTAGGCGGCACACGAACCCCGACCGCCCACACGCGCCCTCCCATGCTCTGCTCACTCGCTCGCTTTTCCCTCCTTTATTTATACTCGCGCTCCCCTCTCCCTCCGCCTCTCACCCCGACCAATCATCATCACCATCACCATCCTCATCCTCATCGTCATCGTCTTCATCTCCTCTCTCCCGCACTTCCTCGGGAGTCCATCGGAGGAATTGATCACGAAGCGACTGAGGCCGGTCTGATCTGATCGGGGAGTACTGCCGAGAAATGGCGGTGGGGAAGAGGAGCTGCGGGGGAGGCGGCAGAGGAGGAGGGTGGAGGGAGCTGAGGCCGCTGGTGCAACTGCTGTTGCCGCTGTGCGTGCACTGGATCGCCGAGGAGATGACGGTCTCCGTCCTCGTGGACGTCACCACCTCCGCTCTCTGCCCCGGCCAGTCCACCTGCCCCGAGGCCATCTACATCAACGGCATCCAGCAGACGGTACGATCGAACCTCTCTAACTCCCCACCCCCGCTCCCTCGCACCTCCGCTTCATCACGACGGCTCTGCGTCTCTCTCTCTCTCTCTCTCTCTTCCTTCTCCTTCCAGTCACTTTACGAACACGACTCTGCGCGCATGCAAGCCGATGACTCGTTGATTCGTCCGTGAGAACTCGCGTGAACGGTTGAGATTCGTCCGTGAGAAGTTGCTCCGCCTGTGCGTCGTCGGATCATCCGCGCCCAGACAAAATGGCGTGATCTTGATTTGGACCGAGCGATTTATACAACGTAAGACGTCGTGTTTTGTCGCATTAATCAAGAAAATGGTTTCGGCGCTCGCGTGTTTTTTTTTTTTGGTCTAGCGTTCGCGTGCTTTTGAATGCGACGTTGATGGATTGGGCTTTCGTTGGGAAGACGACAACGGCAGGCGCGGACAAGCTATCTAAATAATTATTTAATTGAAAGAGGTTATATAATTTTGCAAGAACAAAATTTTACTAACGGAATAAAAAAATTGCTTCACCAAATAAAGAAAAAAAGAAAAAAAGAAAAAAAAAAGTGTTGGTCCTATTGGAATTTGGAGGGATCTCTGGAGAATTCCGTCGTATGTGTAGCTCTAGCTCATCCGGGTGAAAAGTTTGTTCTACGTTAATCCATTTAAAATTTTGAACTTTCTCTCGGTAGACACTAAAATTTTATTAGTTTTTTTTTTCCAACATATAACCGAAAATTTACAAGAATGGTCTAAAAATATCTTTCCTTATATATTTATACGGTCTTTTTTTATTATATATTTGGATTTTGCAATGCGAATAACACAACGGTACATCGTGAGACACAAATCCTTAAAAGAGTAGACCCCACAATAATTTTTGATTAATTGTTACCTATTTTGCAAGCATAACAGTTCTATTCTCTCCATAGGAACTGTAGATTTCTTTGTGCAGTAAAGTAAGTAATGAAAACGAGAATGGGGTGCGATGGACGGGTAGATATCTTCGTCCATCAGCTCAAAGGTTGGGCCAGTCAGAACTTTTCTTAAAGAGCGGGACTGTAAAGCTCATGAATGTGGCTGAGAATTTGTCCTGAAAGCTCAAAAGTTCAGACAGAGAAAAAGAAAGTGGTCTAAATTGTCCCACTTTCTTGTACAGACACAGCTTCTGTTGATCAAGTGGGCCTTTACAGAGAGTTTTTGTTCAAATCAGCATTTCCATCTCTCATATTTGGAATCTGAAGAGTGATTAAATGTTGGAACCATGAAATTTTGGATTTTGAATGCTCTTGGAAAGATAGCCTCGGGATCGGAACATGGTCATTAATTCGAAGAAGTAGTGAGAATGAGGATGGCTGCGGATGATCACAAATAGATCCCTCAGAAGCTGGTTTACTTATGGTTTGCTTGCTTGCTTGCTTTCCTCTTCCTATTTTGTAGGTCGTTGGAGTGTTCAAGATGGTGGTGCTTCCACTCTTGGGTCAGCTTGCAGACGAATGTGGGCGTAAGCCGATGCTCCTTCTAACCGTGTCGACCACCATCTTCCCTTTCGGTAAGAACTGAAGTACATTTTATGTTGCAGGTTTCCACATCATTTTGCTGTGAGGTAGACCAAGGCAGTGTTCTTGCAAGTTACTCGTGAAAAAATACAACATGCCCCGATCGCATCGTATGTGATGCCGTTAATTTTGATCATTCTTTTTCCTGTGATTAAATTGGCATAAGGGATAGTGAAACACTGAAAACTAGAACCCACATTCCATCTTGATCAGCCAAAATCTAATTAAAAATGGTTCTTTCATTTTTATCTAGATATGCAGAATATTGGAAAAGAGAAATCTTCTCAAAAATCAGTGACTTAAATCTACATTCATGTTCCAGCTCTTCTTGCCATGAAGCAGTCGAAGGAATTTGTGTATGCTTACTATGCGATCCGCACGATTTCTTACATCATAAGTCAAGGAAGTATATTCTGCATTTCTGTTGCATATGCGGTAAGCATATTGCTGAAATTCTGCCGTTCTGCAGATTTTGGTTTGAGGGTGTTACTATTTACGTGGTTTTTCCTTCTAGTAGGCCGACTTCATCGAGGACAGCAAGAGAGCTGCGGCATTTAGTTGGATAACAGGTCTTTTTTCTGCTTCCCATGTCCTTGGAAACGTGCTGGCTCGTTTTCTTCCGGAGAAGTACATCTTCGATGTATGATGATGTAACCTGATTTCTCCACTTCATGAACGCGCTTTATATACCGGTCGTCCTTACTATGTTGGTGCCTTTCTTCTTTCAGGTTTCCATAGTGCTGCTGATATTCTGTCCAGTTTACATGCTACTGTTTCTGAGTGAGACAGTGAAATCTACTCCGAAGCAGGACCCGGATTCATCAAGTTTGGGTAAGATAGCGAAGGTTTTGCATAAGAGATACGATTCAATGAGAAATGCAGCAACAATAGTAGTAAGCAGGTACATCGGGCTGATCAACACTTATTTATTCCTAATGCATTTATGGTCCTGAATACTTTTGCTCTTGACCAAGTACTTTTCAGTCTATCCATACTTATTGTATCTGCAGAAATCATGGTTATGTTATGTCTGTGCCTAAAGGTTCTCATTTTTCTCTGCAGCCCTGCACTTAGAGGCATTTCTCTCGTTTCTTTCTTCTACGAGTTGGGAATGTCGGGTATCAGCAGTGTATTACTGGTAAAGATTTATGTGGATTTTCTCCAACAAATTTTCGTCTTACTTTGATAATCATACACGTGATGTGATTCATATTATCGTTTAGATGAGGTCTTCGATGTTATTGGAATAGACAAAATTGTGCCTCCGAATGGGGCGGCACGTGTTTGAACATCGGGGTGAATTGGTGCAAGAAGGTGAAAGCAATGCATCAAGAAGAGGATAGAGGATAGGGGCATTTAGGGAGCTAAGATTTTCTTTGGCCCGTCCAAATTCTTGCCAAGTCTAAATGCTGGACATGTTACACTTCATTGATGCAGTACTATCTCAAGGCAGCTTTTGGTTACAACAAGAACCAATTCTCAGAACTCCTTATGATGGTGGGGATAGGTTCAATAGTTTCTCAGGTTCGTCCGTTTCGCATTTTGTTTATTCATTCGTTTATCGCTAAGTTAGCTAGATTTGTATTCATAAGAATCAATGCCGGAGATAGCTTTTCGACTTGGAAGTAACTAGACTCGGTATACTTACATCTCATGCAGATGGTGGTGCTTCCTCTAATCAATCCTCTGGTCGGGGAGAAAGCAATACTATGTACAGCCTTACTCTCATCAATTGCATATGTAAGTCATCTTGGATCTGAACTGTTCTACCCCATGTCTCAAGGCGATAAAATAACGGTCTTGTTGGATGGCTTCCTCTTCAGGCACTGCTGTATGGATTTGCATGGGCATCATGGGTATGTGACTTGTCTTGAGATTTGATGAAGTTGTAGTTTTAGCTCTCCCAGGAAGTAAAAGTTATACAACCCGAAAATGGAGAGGATATTCATCACTTTAAGCAGCTATTTCCCATGATGCAGGTTCCTTATTTGGGTGCCTCTTTTGGAGTCATCTACATACTCGTCAAACCCTCTGTAAGTGCTTTTTGTAATTCAAATTTCCTCCTTTTGTTCTTAGCAGGACATCTCTCTTGTTGTCTGATCATTTTGGCTGTCAACCTGTCATGTGCAGACGTATGCTATTATTTCGAAAGCATCAACTTCGGCTGATCAGGTGAGAAACCCTTCTCCATCTAATTGTGGGCTAGACTACTGTTTGATCTCGGAGAAAACTTATGCTACTTTTGATTCTTCATCTACCATTTGTATGGAACTCAATAAATCTTAATAGACCAGCGAATCTATTTGCTAGGGAAGGCACTCATGAGTTAGTCATGGGGTAACTTACCGATTTCAGTAGGATCATAACAGAACAGAGTTGCTATAATTTGCTTATGAACAAAAAAATTTACTGCATCCAGTCAAATGTGTGCCACGAGTTTAAACCTGTCATGCTGGTGATAAATTATCTGCATAACTTCCATAGGTGAATGACTGAAGGTCTTACGAGATATACCCGTGTGCTTGCAGGGAAAGGCGCAGGGATTCATTGCTGGTGTGCAGTCCATAGCGAGCTTGCTGTCGCCTCTCGCCATGAGTCCATTAACTTGTAAGATGCTTTTCTCCGACCCCGAAATTTCCCTAGTAACGCCGGGACGATTGCATTTTTTCCTTCAGTGGCTAATTCGATACTAAAATGATGACCAGCATGGTTCCTCTCTAGCAATGCCCCCTTCGACTGCAAGGGCTTTAGCGTCGTGTGCGCATCTATTTGCTTGGTGAAGTCTCTCTCTCTCTCCCTCTCTCTCGGGCGCGCGCTCGCTCCCGAACATATGTTGTCAGGCACAGACAAACATCCCTCGCTAACAAGTAGAGCTGGTTTTGTGCTTGCAATTGCATCAGGTAATAGCTCTGTGCTATGCTTGCCTGCTCAAACCGGAAGAGAGCCCGAGCCCGAGCCAGGACATGCCCGACACAGAGGACCTGGAAGCTCCGCTCTTGCGTGGTACTCGGTGCTCAAGCTGAGATCGAACTCAAGACCCCAGCTGTACAGCTACGAAGTCCCTGTCTGTAGAAGAAGGTGTACAAATTGTACATGTCCCTTGAGTATAGCAACCTCTTTCCTCAGTTTTGCTGTAACTTTCTATTTTTTTTTGTTTGTTGTTCTTTCTCTCTTTGTGGAGGATGGATGGCATTGCCAATCTATTGAATCTTCCTTGGTTTAGTCAACTCCCGATTCAATTTCAGTTTGCAAGTGTTCTGTCCAAAGCTTCAAGGGCCTGCATTTGTGAAAATATTAATTTTGGCTGACATGAATAATTAAGGAACTTGTGAAAAAGAAAAAGGAAAATTAACACAGATGATTTTTAAATTTTGATCTAATATGTAACATGATATCTGAATTTTTAATTTATTCAATATGATCCCTAAAATTTGACTTAATGGAAAATATCGTCCATAAACTTTGAATTTATTTAACATAATTTTTGAATTTTGACTCGAAGTGTAATGTGAATATTAATAAATTAAAAATTTAAAAATTTAAAGTTCATTTTAATATATGGTGGGTTAAATTTCAAGGATCATCTTTCTCTCTTTCCTGAAATTTTGGCAGCCATGGACGCTGCTTCCTCCGCCGTAGCCGCCGCCGTCTCCGCCTCGTTCCCACTCAGACGGCCTCACAGCAAGGCTCTCTTTCTCCCCCGACACGCCCTCTCCCCCACTTCGTTCAACTTCAATCTCGCTCTCTCTCCTCGCCGCCATTTCCCATCTTCCTCCAGCTCTTCGACTTCAGCTTCCTCCTCCTCCTCTCCTCCTCGTCCTGTCCCTTCTCTCTCTTCCGATTGCGTTTCACGGGAGCTCCGCCACTGGCTGGTCTCCACCGACGTTCCTCCGCCAGGGCTGGATTCGAAGCCCGGGGCCATCAATTTCTACGTCGGCATGCTCCAGAGAGTTCGCGGCAGGTACGTCTATTTTTGTGCCTCTCAACTTCGTCCCGGTGTGGCGCGCTTTCTGATGTAGGTTTTGGCTTGATGATATGTGTGCTTGGATTTTTGGAACAGTGAGAGAGATGCTCAGATGTGCATATACGACGCTTCCTGTGAAACCCCCTTCGGATTTCGTTGCCAGGTCGATGAAGATACGGCTCGCCAGCTCGCCCGTATGTTCCTTCCATTTTTTGCCTTCTTTCTGTTTGTACTAATTCTCTCCTTAGAAAGAATAGAAATGCGCCCCAACTTGCATCGGAGTGCGTCACTGCCTTTAAGTGTTTTTGTGTTGACTGTGCTCGCGTTATTTGTCTATCGCAGTCCCGGTTATCTATGAAGTACCCACCAAATTATAATTAGAATTAGTTCCTGACGTTAGAAAGTCAAACCTAAATGCTTAAGTTAATAGGTGGAGTAACCACATGAATAGAAAAAACCGTGGGACAATAACTTCAATATCCTCTCTTATGTGCTAGAGTGGCACGTGGAATTTGACTAATGGGGAGTGGATGCACATTCATGAAAGAGACAACACTGGCTCTGATATCATGTTAGAAAGTCCAATTCAAAAGTTTAAGCTAATAGGTGAAGGAAGATTACATGAATATAAAAAGCATATATGACCTATTGTCAAGCGATGTGAGACAATAACTTCAACACCTGATAGTTAGGAGTGTTTGATTGATGCGTGTATTTATGGTGTAGGCGTACCTGGAGTCTTGGCTGTTAGGCCTGACCCGGATTATATACCTGCGAAAAAGGATTACTCAGACAGGCAACCCAGTTACTTATCTGACCCGAACATCGGAAGCCCGTGGCTGTTTCCGTTGGGGACTACTAAACACTGGCTTGTTCGAATGGACAAACCGGGAGTCGGAGTGGTTACTAAGGCGCAGATGGTCGATTATTATGCTCAAATATTAGCCAAGGTTCTTGGGAAGTAAGTATTTGCCATTGAGCATGAACCCGCTTTCAGCAGTCTTGTTTGCTGTTATACCCTGACCGAATCCCATATTCTCAGTGAGAAGGATGCGCAAATGTGTATTTATCACGTCTCCTGGCTATCCAACTATGGTTTCTGTTGTGAAATAGATGAAGAATGTGCAAGAGAGCTAGCTGGTGAGTACAACCTCCTGGCTCCTCACTGTACTAAATACCGTTTTTGTGTCTCCTTGCTGTCTTTCTAACTTCCGAGCAGTTGCTCCATTGTGATTCAGATATCCCTGGCATTTCATCTGTTCAACCAGATGAGAATTATGAATCTGAGATAAAGGATTATGGAGGTTAGACCTTTTCTTCTTTCTTAATTAACTTGGTTCTGCAAGTGTTCTTAGAAGTGAAGCTACATGTGTTATGTCCTTTTCCTTTTAGTACCTTAACCGTTTTTAGGCATTTTGGTTCTAAGGAGCTGACATTTTTCTCTTCAGTTCTATAGCGGGAACCTGGATGAACACTGAAGTGAGAACCCCCATTCTTTTTGATTTTTTGGTCCTTGCGATCACAAAACTCTTTTTGAAACCAAAGTCATTATAGAGAGATCAATTGGCTTAGAGAAGACCCCATTGTGCCAAATAGCCTTTCATTAAATCTGTTGTGTGGAATTGTTGTTCGTATCCCAAAAAATCTAGCAGCTGATTTAAAGCCAAACTGTTCCGAAGGTTCCTTCAACAATTTCTTGTTAAACCTGTTTTTTGAACAACTGCTTCATGAAGAAGAAAATCGTATATAGAATAGGGGATCTGTTAGAGCTTTTCTATTGGAGTATGCACAAGTTAATTGGATCCAAGGAAATCAGATTTGGTTTGGTTTCTGGTCCAGTGGGGTAGAGTTACCAAATTTGTTATCACTCCAAATGCTTTTGCCAAGTTGAGTATTTGACTCTGTCTAGGTTATAGTATCTTCCAAGGGGATTTGTTTGTGTCAAATACTGATTGATAGTACGATCACGAAATATCAGAGCTGGTTTTGTTGAACTTTGCTTGAATATTGTGTCTCTTAATGTTTAAGCCTGATGGTAAGTTGGATGTATATTGGAAATGACTTGAAGTCCCAAACTGGAGATGTTGCTTAATTAACATGACATTTTTATTTGAAGTGTTTTGAAATGTATTAATTTGTCTTATGAAGTCAATTCCTGGATAAACGGATATTTTTTAGATGAAATCCATAACAAGTTCATTTATAAGCTCAGATTTTATAGGAGAGAACAGCAGAGGGATGCGAATTAGGTTGGTTCAACTTAGGCAGGTGGGGATGAGGCTATGATGACCCCATCGACACCCATTTGAATAGGAATTCATTTGAAACTTCGGACTCAACCCGCCAATTCTCAAATGACGTGTGTAGAAGAACTCGATCATCATGTACAAAGTCTCTTCACATTTTCTGATTCCAAGTGCGTTACTGGGCTACCAATCTCGGATTTACGATGATGATGTGGAGAATAACTTGACAGTTGTAAACATAGTTTTGTCACGTTTTCTGATCAAAATGCACAGTGTTGCAGCAGAACATTGCATTTTTGCTGATGCACCAATTCTTTGTCCTTCTTAGGTAGCAATTTGCAGAATGCTACGGGTCCAGCAGCGTCCTCTGGAGCAGATCATACATCCCCCATAAGAACAAAGAAACTTTTTGTAACTGGTAAGCTGTAAATCTTCCAATAACTACGTGTTTCATTGTCATTCAATTTTATGAATCTTCTGTGTCTTTTATGTAGAATGTAGATATATCAATTCTTTCTGATGTATATAGATCATATCTACTTTCCTGCTATTTGAAACTCAGAAAGTCCTCATTGAACGAAAGAACTGAAAAATTTCACCGAGAGCCTTTTGGATCATGCGAGTGTTGGGCCTGACTATCATAAGGCATTACCATTGCCTCAAATACCTTCTGCAACAACAAAACCTCGGTCTTGTCAGGGCTTTATCAGTTTTAATACGTGGGTCCTGTTCACTAGTCATTTTACCGCCGTCCAAAGTGCTCTTTGGCCTTATTACTTAATGAATGTGGTTCTTTGCTATTTCTTGCTTATCAGGCCTTTCATTTTACACATCCGAGAAAACATTACGTGCTGCATTTGAAGGCTTTGGGGAACTTGTTCAAGGTACTCTTTTATACTCCCAACGACTCAATGATAATCTCGAATTTGTCTCATTTGTGATCAGGCAGAATGTTTGGGCTGATTAATCTCTCTCCTGTAGTGAAAATCATAATGGACAAGATATCAAAAAGGTCGAAAGGATTTGCCTTTGTTGAGTATACTACAGAGGAAGCTGCAAGTGCAGCACTGAAAGAGATGAATGGCAAGGTAGATTTAATGCAACTTCCTCGTGTTCAGTTATTATGTGCATTGTGCTTGTGCATATATCTTTTATGGATGATCGAGTCTTGCCTGCTGATGGTTGCAGATCATCAATGGTTGGATGATAATCGTTGATGTCGCAAAGAGTAACCCACCACGCCACAGTAAAAGCCACACCAGATAAGCTACTTAAGAGAGAGAGAGAGAGAGAGAGAGAGGGCTTCCATCCATTGAACTCTGACGTCGATGATAACAGTTTTGCTCCATCTGGCTCATCGATTCATTCACATTCTTGTTGCATCATGCCTGCAAAGTGCAGATACTTGTGAAGATCTTGAGCGGCGATTGGGTTGTATTCTGATCTTGTGCTGGACATCTGAGTCATGACATTCTTGGCCTTGACTCTCTGTATATTTCACTTACACAATTTCCTTATTTCTCATCAGATCCCTTTCATGCTTCAGATTTTATGAAGATGAGTTTAAGATTAGTGTTGTAGAATAGTGATCAAATGGCATTACACTTTAGATACCATGCGTATAGAAGCCAAAATGGAACTAATATGACCCTCGATAATGGTGGATGTATTGTTAAATGTTGAAAGGGGCATGTTCCAGCTTCCAGATTTGACAAGAAACTGGTGAATCTCTTAATGTTTATTGAGCATACATGGAAAAACCGGTTCATAGAAGGTAGCCGGAAATGGCGCGCCTTCTTCCATGTGCCGGGCACTACACCTCCCAGGCGATAAACCCTTGGAACACTTCCCTACCAAAAATCGCTCGCCGTACCAATATTTGTTTTTTGGCCAAAAAAAAGATGAATCTGGTCGGGAGTGTGTACTAAACTTGGAACATAGCGGACACATTCCGGAAGCAATTTGGTGCAAGTAGTAGTGAATTCTGGAGTTGCTCGCCTGACCAGGAAACACGGTTCCACCTGACTTTGCTAGTCCGAACGCCGCTCAACCACATCTTGTTGGAAGACCAATGCGTGGCGTCTGCCGCTCGTCGTCTCACATGCAAAGATAGTTTGGATTTCTACGATTACTGAGAGGACTTCCTTTGAAGAAGGAATTCCCAAAGATAAAATGATTGGTCCACTTGTCGAGACCGAGAGATCTCGTCCCCCCAAGAAACTGCGGGCTCCGCGCGGGAACCGTTGGACTTGATGGCTCAGATCATGGCGGATCGAATTACAAGAGGAATTGCCAAACGCAGGCCTTCATTCCTGATATTGTTTTCCGTGAAAAATAAATGGGTTTGTAGAATAATTTCCTAAAACGACCGCTCCTGTCGTTTATAAGTACGAATGAACGAAAAATATTTTGATTATCCACGAAAATGTATTAGACATAAGCTGTTGTCCATGACGAGAACATTCTTCGTCGACTAATTATTTCAAGGGATGGAAGTGATTATTTTCAGGAAAATATTGTCCAAGATATTCATTTTCGCCAATTTACAGAACCTGTACACGCTAACTGACGTGACGAATCGTTATTGAATATGAATACATGACATGTGTAGCGATCTCAGCTTATCCAGCAATGCTGACTTGAAAAACAGGGCGATGACCCAACGGCAACATTCTAGTCCTCTGTCTTTCATTTACAGCTAAAGAAGAGGTGGCTCATATAAGGGCGTGGCCCTAGAGATTATTTCTGCTTTTCTCCAAACACCTTTAATGGAGAAGCAAAGAGATTTGCTGTTCTTCTGTCTCGTCCTCGCCTGCTCTTCGTCTTTCCTTCCTTGGGTCTCTTCTTCTTCAGGTCATTAATCAAAGAAAATGCAACTTCTATCTTCATTTTAGCTGTTTTCATTGCATTTCATGGCATCTCTCAAATTCCTAAACTTCTATTCCTGATGGTCTCTATGCTTTTCTCTCCCATTTGGTATGTAATCTGCGGAAGGTGGCCTGGAGAAGGCGTCTCCGAAGCTGCTGTTCGTCTTCGGGGACTCCTACGCCGACACCGGGAACACAGAGGAGTCGAGCGTCGCATGGGACCCGCCTTACGGCGCCACTTTCCCCGGGGAGCCATCCGGCCGCTTCTCCGACGGCCTTGTATTGACCGACTACGTCGGTCAGACTCTGATCTTACAAATTTTCGTCTAGCTGCACCATACAAAGTTCCTTTTCTAAATTCTCGTTATCATCATTGTTCTTATTTTCTTTCTGGCAGCATCATATTTTGGAATCGAGTCTCCTCAGCCCTACAGATGGAGAAACCACGTGAACCAAACTGTGCTGCAACATGGGATGAACTTCGCACATGGAGGGACAGGCGTGTTCGACACCATGGCCAAAGAACCAAACATGACCGCCCAAATCGATTTTTTCCAGAGCTCCGTCGAAGGAAACGTCTACACCGAACATGACCTCCGTTCCTCTGTCGCTCTGGTGTCGCTTGCCGGGAACGATTATGCCGCTTTCGCTATGAAGAAGGCCAACCCAGAGGTGAGTTCGTTTCCATGTCCTTTTCTTGTTTGGAGGAAAATATTTATGCCATTGCTGAGTCCGGGTGAGTTGGTGAGCTACTTGAATTGCTGCATTGATTGCTAAAACGTATGGTGGTGGGTCATCTGCGTACGCATTTTGGAATTTAGGTTTGCCATTGTGGAAATTTGGACTCACAAGGTACTTGAGCTCCCAATAACCATGCAAATCATAATACTATTTATTCAGTGACAAACCAAGTATGAAATTTTATTTTCCGGGTTGGTAAGTTTTATTTTCTAATTTGCAAATTACAAATTTTCGTAGTAATTTACCAATTTTTATTTGCGCAACTTATTAAGTTTCAAATTTACTTTTATATGAGGCGGTGAGTGTTATTCCCATTGGTAATTCGACCCGTGCCATATCCACGTATGAGATGCCCGGTTTTAAGATATTTACTGACAGCGAGGTCTAGAACCTGGAATAGCCATAGATATGGTAACTTTCCGGCCTCGCAATCGAAATGGATGGCTTACGAAGGTTGTCGCCGTTTGAACGATACAGGAGCTACCATCTTTCATTACATCGGTCATCGACCAGCTGGTCCACAACCTGAAACGCATCAGAGGCTTAGGAGTCGGCAAGATCGCGGTCACCGCATTGGGGCCACTGGGGTGTTTGCCTCAGCTCACTGCCGTCTCCTCGTTCAAGAACTGCAGCTCAAAATGGGACTCCATAGCTCGCCTGCACAACCACAAGTTGCACCGGTCTCTGCAAGAGCTGAAGACGAATGAGAGCATCATGGGGTCGTCTTCTTCGTCGTTGTCATCGTCGTCGTCCGCCCTTGTGGTCTTGGACCTCCACAGTGCCTTTTTCTCTGCTCTCGATATGCTACGACACCGATCGGGTATTTAACTTTCATCACTTGCACTTTCTTTGGATATTCTCGTTGGGTAACTCTCTTAAGATCATCTCTACATGGATTTTGACAATCTCCTTCCAGTTACTTATGATTCATGGCTTCTAGCTTCTAATCCAGCCGATCGGGTATTTTCAAAAGCTCGAGCGTGATCCGGTTAGATGCTCTAAAGTAACTCGAACTGAACTTAGATTCATCTGTTGCGAGGTGCCACAACACGTCCCGACAGCACAGGACTGTTCCTAAGAAGGACACTTATGATTTGATTCTTAACTTCTTAAATGAGTGACAGATGAGGATCATCAACTCAACCAACTAAAACTCCCCAAAAAATGGGAAAAAAGACACGCCGTGTTGGTTGGATTATGATGGCTAGGACTAAATGTACCAAAATAACAGATGATGGCTAGCTAACATTCCACCTTCCTTTCTCTTCCCCTTTCATTGAAAGCAGGCGAGTTAAGCGAGAATCCATTGAAGCCGTGCTGCATCGGTGCGACGGCGGGCTACTCATGTGGCAACGTAGACGACAAAGGGGTGAAGAACTACGTGTTGTGCGACCATCCAGAGACGTCGTTTTTCTGGGACAACATCCACCCATCTCAGAACGGTTGGCGCGCCGTTTATTCTTTTCTGCGTTCTTCTCTCTACCATCTTTTGTAACGGTACGAGACGGTAGATATGCATTTATATATGAGTAATCATCTTTAAATTAAGCCGCACCAAAATTTTGGCCAATTTCTTGGATTGAATGGCCAGTATGATTGATGTATGAAATCAAGTACCGAATGTTTTAAGCTTTGTCCTGCTTATTAGACCTTTGGATCAACTACTTTTGGCCAGAAACACATGCATATTATTATTGAAGGGTCTAGAGGCGGGCAAGTTGTCCCTGGAGAGATCGGTAGCCACTGTCGTTAGTGCCGTAATCGAATTCAGGGACAGGCTCTACTAAACCGCCCCCAGTTGTCTGTGGAGGCACCGCGTATGTCGGCGACCGGCAACATTCCGTGCGCTAATGATGATTAGGGACAGTTTTTTATGCCTTAAGGGACTGCTTTTTCCTGTCGCCTGATCTCATTTTAGTAGAGTAAAACATGGACTTCTCATTTTAACAGCAAACAGGGACTATATTATTCGAGCATATAATTATTTTCCATAACTAGGTAAAAATTGTAGCTAACGACAAGAAGAGATCAATATCGTATGCAACTTAGTTGACCAGAAAGATCATCAGGAAAATTCAACACACTTCTCCTTTCTTCCCATCAATTAGCCACACCAAAGCTGGAGGGGCTCTGCTTTTTACTAGGAGGGAAATCAGCCTTGGCAAGAGGGCCAAAACCAGCAGCAGACGGCTTCGAGCTGTTGCGGCTGACCTGATGATGATGGATCTGACCGGGGTCGCCCTCCTCTTGAATGGTCTCCAACCTCCTCGTCCCGAAGCTCGGCCTCCTCTCCACGCGAAGGAGGGGGGGCGGCGCCGCCTCGGCTACGACTTGACAATTGGCACTTGATAGCCCTGACATCTCTCTTTTTTCCTGGGTTAGGAAGTGATTATTGATGAGCTTGGACCACCGAGATATATATAATGAAGCAGAGAGAGCCACTTGGACGCGCATATATGCCCTGATTAAATTGTCATAGTTGCAGTTTCCGTCTTTTGTTTCTGGCCCGAATCTATCTCCTGAAGAGGGAATTCACGCAGTGTTTGAATAATGATCATGGTGTGCACTAGCATGTATGAGAATAATATCTGCTTCTTTGTGCTCATCAATTATCATGTTCCTGTTTCGGACGTTATCCAGAATTATTCCATGATTCTGATCCTGATCTTCTTGACTTTTTACACTGTTCATCTCTTTACCAAGAGAATTATCAAAAAAAAAAAAAAACTTAAATTTATTGTAATCATACCAATTTAGTCTTAAATCTTGTTTTTCTACTAGTTGAGTCCTAAACTTTTTTGTATTTGTGTCAATTCAATCCATTCGGCCAATTTTGACTGGAAATCGCTGACATGGCGCGACAGGTGCTTATATGGATAATTTTTAATTATATTTCAATATTTTTTGAATTATTTTTTTATTTATGTTCTTTTGTCTTTTTATTTTCTTTGTTTTTTTTTTTCTTCCATTCCTTCTTCCTCTAGCCTGTCGTCAAGGTCGACCTCACCGGCCTTTGGCAAGCCAATTTTGGTTGGAATTCACTAACGTGGCTCAACTGATGCTGATATGGATAATTTTAATAAGATTTCAATATTTTTTGAATTATTTATTTTTTATTTTATTTTTCCTTTTTATTTTATTTTCTTTGACTTTCTTTTATTTTTTCTTCCCTTCCTTCTTCCTCCAATCTGTCACCGAGGTTGACCTCGCCGGCCTTTGGCAAAGCTTGCCCCCGTCGGCCATTGGCGAGGGCGAGGCTCGACCTCGTTGTCGCTAGGCGAGGTCGGCGACAGGCTGGAGGAAGAAGGAAGGGAAGACGAAAGAAAAAAAAAAAAGGAAAAGATTAATTAAAATAAAAAATATTAAAAATTATTCTGTAAGGAGGCGCCAGTGATTCGAAGCTGCGAGCGGCAACGAAATTTCACGAGCAAGGAGATCTGGAGCTGCGAGGGAGCAGTGATGGGATTTCAAGCGCAAGGCCGCCACGACGCGTCGGAGTCAGAGGAGTTCCGCAAGGCCGCCGGGACACGTCGGAGTCGGAGGAGATCTGTTTGCGACGGGATTTCAACACACACACACACAGAGAAAAAGAGGAGGATTCAAAGAGAATTGGGGCGTCGGAGTCGAAGTTTTTCATTTCAAATTTTTTATAAAAAAAACCATTTTGCCGCTCAAAAATTGAGGCAGCTCACTCGGATGACGTAGCCCGCTTTGGGGCGTCGGATTCAAATGGACGGTGTGATTTAAAAGTATGTCACACCTGCCCTGATTCCACTAGGGCAGGGGATCCGGATCCGAGGTAGAATGGGTAAGACTCGAATTCATGATCCATACTTTTCAAAGTGGAGTCCGGCGTCGATTCTTAATGGTAGAATTGTCCCTTCGATCGACGCCATGAATCTCTTTCGCCGAATGCAAAAAATTCATGAACCATGAACGAGGATCTTGTGCATTTTCAATGAGTTGGCGGTATATATATACAACAACAAATCAATAAAGAAAAAGCAAATTGATAGGAGAGCGATCTCAGGGATCAGTTAAGCATTGGGATGTGATCTAGGAAGCATCGACACTCTTCGGGAGTCTCTATATGATGTTGTGTCCGACACTCTCCGACACGCGACCTACACATAGTCAGCGCTCCGCACACGCCGGTGACACGCGAGTCCAGCATTCCGACACCCCATTTCAATAGGCACTGGGTCAATTTTAAGCATTTTCAATAAATTAAGGGTCAAAATGTAAATTTATAAAAAATATATATACTTAGGTCATATACCCAGCCACTCCAAAATTAATATACCCAATCAGCAAAAAAATAAAAATAAAATCTAATCGTGAATTCCTAACAGAAGAAGAAAAAGAAGAAACTCACATATATACATGATAATTTATCATGTATATTTAAAAATATACATTTGATGTACAACATGACATAACGTGTCGGAATTCTCTATTTTTTGAAAAATGACGTGTCGGCGTATCGTGTCACGTGTCGGTGTCGGTGCTACTTAGGATGTGATTAGTGAGCATACCTCTTGTCTGATGCTGCATGTGAATGGAGGTTTGAACAACGAGTTGCCACGGTGACGTCTCCATGAGATCTCATCCGTTACGTATGCACACATTTTCTCTGCAGAGCAAGCGGGGAGGGTCATGTTTTTCGACGAGGGAGCTCACAAGATCTTCACCTACGCTAATGACCACATCTCATGCATCTCGTCCATAGAGTAAAACACAAGCTAAACCAGCCTAGGGCTGATTAGCAACTATAAAAACGGCTCAAATTAACATCGGAACCAGCATCAACAACATCTCATTTCCTCCGCGTAAACTTGTCCTGACATGGGTAATCTGCATAAGCTCATGAGGTTCAAAAGCTCGAGCTTCTGGATCGTGATCGTTTTGATCTCCTTCCCGTGGCAATCGCTGTCATCGCCAGCCTCACCCGATCCCGAAATCGATGCCAACAGGAAGCCGAAACCGCGGAATGTCCGGTGTCGCCTACCGTTCTTCCCAAAGTGCTTCTTGGTTTGGTTCTCTTGTCCCTCGACCTGCCCGACGAGTTGTTTAATGGATTGCAACATATGCAAGCCCGTCTGCAGTAAGTGACCATTGATCTATATAACATGGTGTGTCTCATTCTTTGACTATACTAACGTTCATTTGTCGGATGAAATTTGACCACGGTAGGTTGCAATTTCCCCGGTGCTGTGTGTCAAGACCCGCGGTTTGTGGGCGGAGATGGCAACACGTTCTTCTTCCATGGCCGCAGAGATAGGGACTTCTGCTTGGTCTCCGACACCAACTTCCACATCAACGCCCACTTCATCGGCAAGCGAAACCCTAGCCTCAAGAGGGACTTCACTTGGGTCCAATCCATCGGCGTGGTCATCGGCTCGCACAAGCTCCTCGTCGGCGCGAAGAGGGCCTCGACATGGGACGACAAGGTCGATCACCTCAACGTCATCCTTGACGGCGCGCCTGTCTCGCTCCCGGCCAAGGAGGGCTACACGTGGCGGTCCCCGGCGCCGGCCTCGCCGGCCTTGTCCATCTCCCGGACCGGCGAGACGAACAGCCTCGCGCTCGAGGCGGAAGGGAACTTCAGGATCACAATGACGGTTGTCCCGATAACAGCGGAGGAGTCGAGGGTCCACGGGTATAACGTCACGGGCGACGACTGCTTCGCCCACCTGGAGCTAGGGTTCAAGTTCTACAACCTCACCGACTTCGTGGACGGAGTGCTCGGCCAGACTTACAGGAAGAACTACGTGAGCAAGGCCAAGCCCGGGGCGGTGATGCCGGTGATGGGCGGCGAGAACAAGTACGCGACCTCGAACATATTCGCGACCGACTGCTTGGTGTCGCGGTTCGGCCAGCCTCTTCCGACTACTAGCAACGTCCGCAAACACGAAAGCTTGGTTTGCAAGAGCGGGATTGAGGGGTCGGGGATGGTTTGTAGAAAGTGAAAGTGAAAGTAATCATTGAGAGGTTGCAACAACTGTGAATCTCTCATGAATAAAACAATCACCAATAAAGTTTCAAGGCATATCAGCTTGTTCCGCTTAATTTTCTCCTGCCAGGGTTAACCAAAAAACACGGGAGTCTTCTGATGAAAGAAAAATCGAAAAATAACTGCACTTTGATTTATACATGTTAGGGCTAATACCACGAAAAACTCTAAACTGATACACATGTGACAAATTTACTATAAAATAATTTTTTTACCTTCAAAAATCTCAAACTGGTACACCCAGGATAAATTCACCTTAAACTCATTTTTGAACCACCAAAAACCCAAAACTGGTACACATGTGACAATTTTACCACCGTTAGTTTTTGTTGAATTGGATCAATACCACGAAAAATCTAAACTAGTACACTTATGACAGACGGAGGGTAAAAATCATAAATTGGTACACCCGTCAACTACCATGTTTTATCTAACTCAGTAATTTGATGGTAAAATTTAACGGAAACTAACAGATGGTAAATTTATTACAAGTGTACCAGTTTGAGATTTTTTTGGGTCAAAAACTTAGTTTGAAGTTAATTTATCACAAGTATATTAATTTGAGATTTTTTGCGATATTAACTCTATGTATTGTTAAATTTCTAAGGGGGAAACATATATTCGACATATTTAAATACATGATCGTACGCCACACGACCAAAATGGCAATTTTCACATCCATTAAAACCGCGGGAGAGACCTCAAGAGTCACGTGGACGAGATCTATAATTCAGGTGATCATTGCCTAATGAATTATAAAACAACCGACTTTTATTTTTTTTGTTTACAATAGCTATTAGCTAGGCGCATTTGCGCCACAAGAAATGTCGGTGATCACGATTTTTATTTAATCGGGAAGGATAAGTTTTTTAAATCGAAACCAGAATATGTAAGTGTGAGATGATAATGGTAGGGTCAATTTACCCGTTAAATTGATGAACATCACTCGAAAAAGCTTTCGCGATCGATATGAGAAAACAGCGCAATGTGATACATATTATTATATTTACTTTGTGTAGAATATCATCTCAACATGTCTGCTACATCTCCTGGTAAATCAATTGTCGTCCTGGCGTTACTAGAAAGATTGCCATAACTTGCTTTTTGCTCGCCGATTTATTTGCTTCTTCAGCTGTGGCCCTTTGGGGGCAATTAATATCAATAACACCTAAGTTTCTCTAATAATGAGTTCTAATTATCGAGATTTGTTAGCATAACAGCTTTTGGGTGATTGTGAGAGTAACATCATATTGTGGGCTATAAATTCTTAAGAAAGTGGGCCTCACTTAGTTTGAAGTTAATATCAAGAGGTATGCTCACTAATCACATTCTAAGTAGCACCGACACCGACACGTGACACGATATGGCGACACGTCATTTCTAAAAAAATAGAGAATTTCGACACGTTATGTCATGTTGTACATCAAATGTATATTTTTAAATATACATGATAAATTATCATGTATATATGTGAGTTTCTTCTTTTTCTTCTTATGTTAGGAATTCACGATTAGATTTTTTTTTTTTTTTGCTGATTGGGAATATTAATTTTGGAGTGACTGGGTATATGACATAAGTATATATATATATTTATAAATTTACATTTTGACTCTTAATTTATTGAAAATGCTTAAAATTGACCTTGTGCCTATTGAAATGGGGTGTCGGAATGCTGGACTCGCGTGTCACCGGCGTGTGCGGAGCACTGACTACGTGTAGGTCTCATGTCGGAGAGTGTCGGACACGACACGATATAGAGACTCCCAAGAGTGTCGGTGCTACCTAGATCACATCCCAATGCTTAACTGATCCCTGAGATCACTCTCCTATCAATTTGCTTTTTCTTTATTGATTTGTTGTTGTATATATATATATACCGCCAACTCATTGGAAATGCACAAGATCCTCGTTCATGGTTCACGAATTTTTTGCATTCGGCGAAAGAGATTCATGGCGTTGATCGAAGGGACAATTCTACCATTAAGAATCGACGCCGGACTCCACTTTGAAAAGTATGGATCATGAATTCGAGTCTTACCCATTCTACCTCGGATCCGGATCCCCTGCCCTAGTGGAATCAGGGCAGGTGTGACATACTTTTAAATCACACCGTCCATTTGAATCCGACGCCCCAAAGCGGGCTACGTCATCCGAGTGAGCTGCCTCAATTTTTGAGCGGCAAAATGGTTTTTTTTATAAAAAATTTGAAATGAAAAACTTCGACTCCGACGCCCCAATTCTCTTTGAATCCTCCTCTTTTTCTCTGTGTGTGTGTGTGTTGAAATCCCGTCGCAAACAGATCTCCTCCGACTCCGACGTGTCCCGGCGGCCTTGCGGAACTCCTCTGACTCCGACGCGTCGTGGCGGCCTTGCGCTTGAAATCCCGTCACTGCTCCCTCGCAGCTCCAGATCTCCTTGCTCGTGAAATTTCGTTGCCGCTCGCAGCTTCGAATCACTGGCGCCTCCTCCTCCGCTGCTCGTTACAGCTCCGAATCAGATCTCCTCCGACTCCGACTCCGACGCGTCGCGGCGGCCTTGCGGAACTCCTCCGACTTCGACGCGTCGCGGCGGCCTTGCGGAACTCCTCTGACTCCGACGCGTCGCGGCGGCCTTGCACTTGAAATCTCGTCGCGGCTCCCTCGCAGCTCCGGATCTCCTCGCTAGTGAAATTCCGTCGCCGCTCGCAGCTTCGAATCACTGGCGCCTCCTCCTCCGCGGCTCGTCGCAACTCCGAATCATCTCGATATAAAAATCGGGTCTGACCGAATCGACGACCCGCACCCACCGCGCCGACGACGAGGTAAAATCTCATGCAGTTCTTGGGCAGATTCTAGGATGAAATTTAATGATGTAGATGAGGCATGGGAGTTTTGGAAGATGTATGCATTGAAAATTGATTTTGGTGTACGTAGGAGAGGTACTAACAAAGGGAAGGATGGTTCCATAACTTCTACACTCTTTTTTTGTACAAAAGAGGGACATCGAGGAAAAGATAAACAGATGGAATTAGTAAAAAAACCTAGGCCTGAAACAAGGATGGACTGCCATGCCCGAATGGGAATCAATTTAGTTCGAGGGAGCGGTAAATATTTTGTGTATGATTTTGAGCCAAATGATTCTCATACACTCCACTTTGCAGAGTGTAGTCACTCGATACAGTCACACAGGCAAATAAACGATGTTCAAGTTAGCCAAATTGTGTTGGTTGACAATGCAGGCCTCACACAGAGACAGCAGCATGACTTGTCTAGTGTACAGTCTGGGGGAAGAGAAAATGTTGGTTACACGAGGGTTGATGTGCAAAACTATCTTCACACTAAACGAGGGAGAGACATGGAGTTTGGAGCCGCAGGATGTTTATTGAGGTACTTCGAAAAACGACAGATCTTAGACACATCTTTCTTCTATGCTGTTCAGCTTGATAGTAATGAGTAAATAACAAACATATTTTGGGCAGATTCTAGGATGGTTATTGATTATGCCCTTTTTGGTGATGTTGTCACCTTTGACACCACATTTTCCACCAACAAAGAGTACAGGCCACTCAGTGTATTTATTGGATTCAATCACCATAGAGAGCTTGTGATTGTTGGGGCTACACTTTTATGTGATGAAAACGCAGATTCCTTCAGATGGCTTTTCGAAACATTCTTGAGGGCTAACAAAAATAGGAGGCCTGCAACAATTTTTACTAATCAAGATGCAGCAATGTCGAAGGCATTAGAGGAGGTGATTATCGAGACAAGACATGGATTGTGTACATGGCATCTAATGCAAAATGCCATAAAAAAATCTTGGTCATTTAATGAAGAATGGATCTAATATTTTGACTGAAGTGAAGAAGCTTGTGTATGAATATGTAGAAGTGAAACAATTTGAAGAGGCTTGGGATTCATTACTTTCATCATATGAAGCTACCGACAATTCTTGGCTCCAAAATCTGTATAGGTTGAAAGACAAGTGGGCTAGATGTTATATGAAATCCACAGTGACCTTGGGGATACGTAGTACACAGTTGAATGAGAGCTTGAATGGAGATTTGAAAGATTATCTTGCATGTAATATAAA
This sequence comes from Lenwebbia sp. NSW1173648, assembly GCA_029784005.1. Lineage (NCBI taxonomy): Eukaryota > Viridiplantae > Streptophyta > Magnoliopsida > Myrtales > Myrtaceae > Lenwebbia > Lenwebbia sp. NSW1173648. The sequence continues at coordinate 5,495,269 of JARCGZ010000010.1, read as the reverse complement.
TCTAAATGGATTTTTCAAGAGATTTGATAAGGTGGTGAACGATAAGCGGTACAAAGAGTTACAGGCTGAGTTTAATGATAGAGAGAAATTGCCAACGATTTTTTGTCAGACATCACCTATGTTGTAGCAAGCAAGTAAGGTCTATACACCTTCGATGTTTGAAAATTTCCAAACAGAATGGATGAAAACTTTAGGCCCGGTTATCAAGGAACGTAATGAGATGGGTCTCTTGCGGGGATATGTTGTTGTATCATTTGGTACGAATGATACAGAGTACAAGGTCACGGGTGGCCCAAGCAATGAAACGGTGAATTGTGCTTGTAATCATTTTGAGACCGTTGGGATTTTATGTTGCCATGCGTTGAGGGTGCTTGATAACTTGGACATAAAGTTAATTCCTAGTGCTTACATTTTGAAGAGATGGACACGTGAAGCAAGAGATGGAATACTAGAGAAACATGGTTTAGATACTTAGGTATAAATTGTCGTTATACTATTTTTTACTCAATTTAGTGTTATAATTTATTGGTAACTTCTAATAAATTCTATATATTCATTCAGGGGAATGGTGACATGGATGCTACTGATAGATATAGAGAGGTGTGTCCCGAGTTTGTTAAGATAGCAGTAAGGGGCTCATAAACTATTCAGAGATATGAATTTATCAAGAAGATGATCTTGATCATAAACAAATCTCTCGATGAAATGCCACTTGGAAGTGAGTGTCAGAGAAATTTGACAGCCGTAAGTGAAGATACGAGTCTCCTTGCAAAATGTACGGGCCTCAAGAAGAAAGATCAACGCAAAGGAGGAAAACGACATAAGAACTGTCTAGAGAAGAAAACAACAAAAAGAAATAAGCAAGGAGATGCACCTCAAGCTTCTTCGCAAGCTTCTTCTGCACCTCAAGTTCTTGGAAGTTATAATAAGCCTACGGGTTTTTACAATAGTCTACTCGGTAGTTTTGAGGCATCACAAGACTTGAATATGCCTTCAATGATAGCGTCGCTTGGTGATGGGTAATGCACTATTATATTTGCACTAAGTTCTGCTCAATTTATTATGTTCATTTTATCATGCATGCTAATTTCTGATTAAATTAACTCTTTCTATTTCTTCTATTTGATAGTTAGGATGTTGTAAGCCTCCCCCAATCAGCCGATACACATATGTGAATTGGAAAAGAGCTTCTTCATAGCTTGGTAACAGTTAATGCATTGTAATATTTTGATTGTGTTATCTATTTGCAAATCATCTTAATTGCATGTCAATTTACATGTTCAATCATGCTTGGTTAGAATATTCTCTGCTTCATTCAGGTACAAGGCTGTCAAAGAAGATGTGGTGATAGTAGAGCTCAGAAGCATAGCACAAAACTATGTACCTGCTTCTCTGAGTTCATTACGGTTAAAGAATCACTTCTTTCATCCATTTAGGGGCACTTTCTAATAGTGTAATCTGCGGTTTAAGCAATCTTTCAGAGCAATTTGACTTGCAGCTTGTAATATGGTGTAATCTGTTTAATCAGCTGTTTATTTTGGTTAGAATCGAACCTTACTAATGGTGCATTTACATCTGTATGAGGTGTCATGTGATGCCCCTTGAATGAAACAAAACTTGGGTCTGTGTACATTCTAATGTTTTCGACGAATAAAACATATGCACATTCAAATTAAAAGGAATTGGAATTGGAGAGGTCTGACATGCAAAGAATACACGGGAAGCAAATAAGATGAAATGCCGAGTCCGCCATTCTTCAAAAGAGCACGTTTGTTTCGCTTAAAACTTCATGAAACATTAAACAGAAAAGTTGCACAACGAATCCCTCTGCTTAAAAGAAGGGCAAAACATTCAACTTAAACTTCACATCATGCTCAACAAAGTTTACAAATTCATCAACAAGCAACAACTTCCCTCACTAATCTTCAGGTTTCTATCTCTCAACAGATTATACCACTTTCTGAATATGAGAATTTCTAATCGATGTTGACATTCCTGAAGCCACTAATCATATCTCGAAAGTTGTCGGTCACCTCCCTTGCATTCTGTAGCTCCTGTACAGTCAATTGAAGCGAACCTTGGGTATGTTCCAATTCTTGTATAATCAATCGATGCGAACATTGGCTATGTTCCAGCTCCCTTCGGGTTTGTTCCAGCTCAAATCGGGTTTGTTCCAACTCCATTTCCAGATCTCTAATTATACGGCTACATCCACTGGGACAAGCATCGTCCTGATTAGACATAACAAGAAACCATATAATTGTTACATCCCTAAACCATTGAAAAATACTTCGTGTCTTATTACAAGAGTAAGCAACTAGTTTTGGATAAATGTGATGTTGATTACCAGAGTAAGCAACTAACATACCTGCTTCACATGTTCATTATTGGGACGAAATCGTGTAGGCAAATGAATTGTCGTTGGCAACACCTTCATATTGAAAAAATTCAAGTGCGCCTGTTTTGCGGCTTCCTAGTTGTTATATCCTTTGTAATTAGCATTACTAAAACCACTTACTTGGACTTCAGTTTCAGGCCAACTATCGTATATGCCGATACTACGGCCATTGAAAACAACATAGTATTCCTTTGGCATTTTAGCAAACCTAAAATAGCATAGATAAGTGACATACAACACCAATGGGCTGGGGAATGATTATAAACAAGAGAAATGCTCCAGAAATGCATTATGCTATATATTCAACATATTCATTCTCTCTGTTCTTTTCATTTCCAAGGAAAGTAATATACGCAGGGGAACGATTATAAACAAGAGAAAGCCAATCAAATTTCCAAAAAACAAGTCAGAATTAAACAATATTGTAAATTCATTTATCGAAAATAAAAAGCAAAGATAAACTTCTGAATCGTAAATTTATGACGTCTAACTAACAGCTATCAGGAAAAAGACAGAAGACCTCAAGATTTTATGCAGAACAAAAATTGGTTTTTTCATTTCTCTGAGAACCAGAGCAATAATGCGAAAAAACTCAACAACTTCCTTTTTCATGTTTTGACTAAGAACGCACAAGAAACAGCAGCTCTACTCTATCATTTCCTTTCCTAAGAAAAACTGATCAAATTAGTGACTCCCCTGCCCGCGACAGTAACCCTACACGAAGGAACAATAAAGGTCACATTTTCAGAGTTTCAAAGACGAAAAAAAAAAACATAAACATAACCGGACAGACTATGATTGTCTGCAGGAACCGAAATGCTTCCAAGTTTCTAACATCCCGAGAACAATTCCAAACCATAGAAAAGAAAACGAACAAAGAGACTCAAAATTCCTCCTCTCTTTTTTTCCCCTAGAACTGTAACACAGCAGAATTCCAGAATTTTATACTTGCATTACCATTTTGTTCCCAGAAAAAATTATCCACACTAAGAACAGAAGCAACGTGAAGTCAACCACAGACAACAAAGACAAAACACGAAAGGCTTATCGTCTATGATCCACAACATCACTACTTTTGACAAAAAAAAAACACACACACGAAAAAGATAATCTTTCGGAAGAAAAACACTGTTTCATTTCCAGAATCATCAAATAATAGGCAAACAATGACACCAAAGATATATAGAGAGATATAAATATGCAGACACAATCAAATTCAGAGGAAAAACCATCCTCAAAACCCATGTATTCCAAAGCAATTAACTTAACACCCACAAACAGAAAAATGCAGTGAAACAAGATGAAGTTGAAGTTTTGAGCCTGCTTTTTCAGCAAAAACAAATGATGAAACATACACGTACTCACCATCAAACTCTTTAAGCAGGCCTTATATGGAGAAAATTCAATTCAGAGGAACCAATCCATGGCCTCAACCTCCTCTCTCCCTCTCTCTCTGTTTTTGTTTTTTGTGTGTGCACTAGAAAACATTCAGGTCATGCATTGCACAGGTAGAAAGAGATGGCTCATCTAAATTACTTACAAGAACCAGCCGATACCAAGACCGCAGCAAGGTAAGCGATGCTCTCTAATCGGTGTTCCCTCCACAATTGCATAACCTTTAATGAACAAGAACCAGTAATGAGATATACAAACATCGTCAGCAAACGAAGTGTACGTTCATCAAAACCACAGGAAAATAATGCCTTTCCTCTCATTGAAACAAAATATATCAAGTGTATCATTTCTTCTGCATCATACAACTAAGACCCATAGGTGATCACATCAACTCACGCTACTAATTACCATTTGAAATCTAAAATTTTCCCATTTGAGAGACGGTTCGAAGACCCAACACTTCGAAACCAAACAAACAAATCATCATGTTCTAACTGTAATAATCACTATGTATGTCAAAATGAAGCTACAATCTCCGCAGGATAACGTAATCCTACCAAAATATACAGAACATCAGGACAAAGAAACATGATTCAATATTCCAATTCCATCCTGAGGCGATCCTTAACATGCTCACAAAAAGAATTCAGAAAACCAAACTCGAAACCTAAAATGCGTTTCTAATTCTTTAAGCAAACAATGACACCAAAAGATATATAGAGAAATATAAATATGCAGACACAATCAAATTCAGGCAACTACAGCTACTCGAGACAAACTTTTCTGCCTCAACAAACACGTGACACGCACAGGATGTTGGACCTTGTGAATTTAATGCTGAATAGGAGGACGAGTAAGGGACTTACACCATTGTCAAACTTTGCATCACCAGCAAAGGAAGCTCCATCGCAATACCTAAGCTTCACATGGTTCCAATTGTAAAAATCTGTTTCAACTTCAAGTTACTAAAAAATATATAAAACTAAAACATGCACGGCATCCTCAATAAATGCAGGAATAAAGCACATTGCAATAGGAAAATATCAAATAAATCTCCACATTCCCGTGAAAGAATTCTGAGTTTCCTTCTTAACAAAAAGGCGCTCATATGTCCCTCAACTGAATTTTTGTCTCAATTAGCTCTAGTTGTCAGAGGGAAAACCATCCTCAAAACCCATGTATTCCAAAGCAATTAACTTAACACCCAGAAACATTGAGAAAGACCAAGAAATTTAAAATGTTGGCATCCCAATCAGATTAAGACCAAACGATGACAAGACAACCGCGAATGTAGAACAAGAATTAGCGCGTCCACAAGAACCGAAGTACAATTTTAGAGACACAATTGGCACCCGCGATAGCAAATCCATTTAATTTCCTAATCAAAGCAAGAACTGAAGCAGGTGTGAGGTTAATCAGCTCGTGAACCGATGCCGGCGATCTTGAATCGCGAATCAGCCAGCAATCTGGAAGGAGAAGAAAGATCAAGACGATAGAACAACTGCAAGAGATTTTACCTCGTCGCCGGCACGGTGGGTGCCGGTCGTCGATTCGATCAGATCCGATTTTAATATCGACATGATTCGGAGCTGCGACGAGCCGCGGAGGAGGAGGCGCCAGTGATTCGAAGCTGCAAGCGGCGACGGAATTTCACGAGCGAGGAGATCCGGAGTTGCGAGGGAGCCACGACGGGATTTCAAGCGCAAGGCCGCCGCGACGTGTCGAAGTCGGAGGAGATATGATTCGGAGCTGCAACGAGCCGCGTAGGAGGAGGCGCCAGTGATTCGAAGCTGCGAGCGGTGACGAAATTTCACGAGCGAGGAGATCCAGAGCTGCGAGGGAGCAGCGATGGGATTTCAAGCGCAAGGCCGCCGTAACGCGTCGGAGTCGGAGGAGTTCCGCAAGGCCGCCGTGACGCGTCGGAGTCGGAGTCGGAGGAGATCTATTTGCAACGGGATTTCAATAGAGAGAGAGAGAGAGAGAGAGAGAGAGAGAGAGAGAGAGAGGAGGATTCAGAGAGAATTGAGGCGTCGGAGTCGAAGTTTTTCATTTCAACTTAAAAAAAAAAAACCATTTTGCCGCTCAAAAATTGAGGTAGCTCACTCGGATGACGTGGCGCGTTTTGGGGCGTTGGATTCAAATGGACGGTGTGATTTAAAAGTATGTCACCCCTGCCCTGATTCCACTAGGGCAAAGGATCCGGATCCGAGGTAGAATGGGTAAGACTCGAATTCATGATCCATACTTTTCGAAGTGGAGTCCGGCGTCGATTCTTAATGGTAGAATTGTCCCTTCGATCGACGCCAAAAATCTCTTTCGCTGAATGCAAAAAATTCATGAACCATGAACGAGGATCTTGTGCATTTCCAATGAGTTGGCGCTATATATATATATACAACAACCAATCAATAAAGAAAAAGCAAATTGATAGGAGAGCGATCTTAGGGATCAGTTAAGCATTGGGATGTGATCTACGAAGCACCGACACTCTTCGGGAGTCTCTATATCGTGTCGTGTCCGACACTCTCCGACATGCGACCTACACATAGTCAGTTCTCCGCACATGCCGGTGACAAGCGGGTCCAGCATTCCGACACCCCATTTCAATGGGCATTAGGTCAATTTTAAGCATTTTCAATAAATTAAGGGTCAAAATGTAAATTTATAAAAAATATATATACTTAGGTCATATACCCAGCCACTCCAAAATTAATATACCAAATCAGCAAAAAAATAAAAATAAAAATCTAATCGTGAATTCTTAACAGAAGAAGAAAAAGAAGAAACTCACATATATACATGATAATTTATCATGTATATTTAAAAATATACATTTGATGTACAACATGACATAACGTGTTGGAATTCTCTATTTTTTTAGAAATGACGTGTCGGCGTATCGTGTCACTTGTCGGTGTCGGTGCTACTTAGGATGTGATTAGTGAGCATACCTCTTGTCTGATGCTACATGTGAATGGAGGTTTGAACAACGAGTTGCCACGGTGACGTCTCCATGAGATCTCATCCGTTATGTATGCACACATTTTCTCTGCAGAGCAAGCGGGGAGGGTCATGTTTTTCGACGAGGGAGCTCACAAGATCTTCACCTAAGCTAATGACCACATCACATGCATCCCGTCCATAGAGTAAAACATAAGCTAAACCAGCCTAGGGCTGATTAGCAACTATAAAAACGGCTCAAATTAACATCGGAACCAGCATCAACATCTCATTTCCTCCGCGTAAACTTGTCCTGACATGGGTAATCTGCATAAGCTCATGAGGTTCAAAAGCTCGAGCTTCTGGATCGTGATCGTTTTGATCTCCTTCCCGTGGCAATCGCTGTCATCGCCAGCCTCACCCGATCCCGAAATCGATGCCAACAGGAAGCTGAAACCGCGGAATGTCCGGTGTCGCCTACCGTTCTTCCCAAAGTGCTTCTTGGTTTGGTTCTCTTGTCCCTCGACCTGCCCGACGAGTTGTTTAATGGATTGCAACATATGCAAGCCCGTCTGCAGTAAGTGACCATTGATCTATATAACATGGTGTGTCTCATTCTTTGACTATACTAATGTTCATTTGTCGGATGAAATTTGACCACGGTAGGTTGCAATTTCCCCGGTGCTGTGTGTCAAGACCCGCGGTTTGTGGGCGGAGATGGCAACACGTTCTTCTTCCATGGCCGCAGAGATAGGGACTTCTGCTTGGTCTCCGACACCAACTTCCACATCAACGCCCACTTCATCGGCAAGCGAAACCCTAGCCTCAAGAGGGACTTCACTTGGGTCCAATCCATCGGCGTGGTCATCGGCTCGCACAAGCTCCTCATCGGCGCGAAGAGGGCCTCGACATGGGACGACAAGGTCGATCACCTCAACGTCATCCTTGACGGCGCGCCTGTCTCACTCCCGGCCAAGGAGGGCTACACGTGGCGGTCCCCGGCGCCGGCCTCGCCGGCCTTGTCCATCTCCCGGACCGGCGAGACGAACAGCCTCGCGCTCGAGGCGGAAGGGAACTTCAGGATCACAATGACGGTTGTCCCGATAACAGCGGAGGAGTCGAGGGTCCACGGGTATAACGTCACGGGCGACGACTGCTTCGCCCACCTGGAGCTAGGGTTCAAGTTCTACAACCTCACCGACTTCGTGGACGGAGTGCTCGGCCAGACTTACAGGAAGAACTACGTGAGCAAGGCCAAGCCCGGGGCGGTGATGCCGGTGATGGGCGGTGAGAACAAGTACGCGACCTCGAACATATTCGCGACCGACTGCTTGGTGTCGCGGTTCGGCCAGCCTCTTCCGACTACTAGCAACGTCCGCAAACACGAAAGCTTGGTTTGCAAGAGCGGGATTGAGGGGTCGGGGATGGTTTGTAGAAAGTGAAAGTGAAAGTAATCATTGAGAGGTTGCAATAACTGTGAATCTCTCATGAATAAAACAATCACCAATAAAGTTTCAAGGCATATCAGCTTGTTCCGCTTAATTTTCTCCTGCCAGGGTTAACCAAAAAACACGGGAGTCTTCTAATGAAAGAAAAATCGAAAAATAACTGCACTTTGATTTATACATGTTAGGGCTAATACCACGAAAAACTCTAAACTGATACACATGTAACAAATTTACTATAAAATAATTTTTTTACCTTCAAAAACCCCAAACTGGTACACCAAGAATAAATTCACCTTAAACTCATTTTTGAACCACCAAAAACCCCAAACTGGTACACATCTGACAAATTTACCACCGTTAGTTTTTGTTGAATTGGATAAATACCATGAAAAATCTAAACTAGTACACTTATGACAGACGGAGGGTAAAAATCATAAATCGGTACACCCGTCAACTACCATGTTTTATCTAACTCAGTAATTTGATGGTAAAATTTAACGGAAACTAACAGATGGTAAATTTATTACAAGTGTACCAGTTTGAGATTTTTTTGGGGTCAAAAACTTAGTTTGAAGTTAATTTATCACAAGTATATTAATTTGAGATTTTTTGTGATATTAACTCTATGTATTGTTAAATTTCTAAGGGGGAAACATATATTCGACATATTTAAATACATGATCGTACGCCACACGACCAAAATGGCAATTTTCACATCCATTAAAACCGCGGGAGAGACCTCAAGAGTCACGTGGACGAGATCTATAATTCAGGTGATCATTGCCTAATGAATTATAAAACAACCGACTTTTATTTTTTTTTGTTTACAATAGCTATTAGCTAGGCGCATTTGCGCCACAAGAAATGTCGGTGATCACGATTTTTATTTAATCGGGAAGGATAAGTTTTTTAAATCGAAACCAGAATATGTAAGTGTGAGATGATAATGGTAGGGTCAATTTACCCGTTAAATTGATGAACATCACTCGGAAAAGCTTTCGTGATCGATATGAGAAAACAGCGCAATGTGATACATATTATTATATTTACTTTGTGTAGAATATCATCTCAACATGTCCGCTACATCTCCTGGTAAATCAATTGTCGTCTTGGCGTTACTAGAAAGATTGCCATAACTTGCTTTTTGCTCGCCGATTTATTTGCTTCTTCAGCTGTGGCCCTTATGGGGCAATTAATATCAATAACACCTAAGTTTCTCTAATAATGAGTTCTAATTATCGGGATTTGTTAGCATAACAGCTTTTGGATGATTGTGAGAGTAACATCATATTGTGGGCTATAAATTCTTAAGAAAGTGGGCCTCACAATAAATTTTAATTACTTATTATTATTATTATTATTATTATTGCTCAAAATATGCTGGTAATCTCAAATTAAGGATAATCATATAATCATTTCTCACTGTTGTATTGGAATGGAATAACTAGGTTTTTCTTTTCCTCATAGCAGAATGTCGGTGAGGAAAAGGATTCCCAGATCTTAATTGCGCAGTTCATTAGATCTTGTAACATTGATATTCCATCAATTATTTTAGAGGGAATCCAGCTAGCTAAGCCCTGAGGTGTAGACTTTTGAGGAAGTCAAAAGCAGGCAAAAAGCATGGCCAAAAATTAGGTTTTTGGTCATATTCTTGATGAACTGGAAAAAATTTCAGATTGTCTTCATTGTGTAACGATAAAGTATATATACATTAAGTGTATATCACAATGAAAATGAGCGTAAAAATAAGACAATAGTATCGCGAAACATTCATAAAATCTGGCTACTGAAAAATCCCAACTCGTAAAAAAAGGGTTTATCATGAAATTGTCACAATGATACATAACTTATTTCCTTTCGAAGTTAGATTTAGCATAGTATTGAATATACATGTAAAGTGCGAAATCACGATTCATAACAAGTCTCGCTTGGATTAATAATACACAGTGGCATGTAAAAGATAGCTTGCATGCCAAATTGATTCCTTTTTTTTAAAATTTTTTTCCTAGATAACAAATGCCCCAAATGGAGAAAAAAAATGCAAAGAATTGAAAAAGTAAAGGGAACAATGAGGTTTTTTTTTTTTTTTTTTTTTTTTTTTTGGCGCTGCTTACAATCTATGAAGCACAATACTCTCTGAGGCCTCCGTGCCGTGTCGACGTGGTCAACAGATGTCAGACATCCGGCACGTGGTCAACGCTCTGTGCATGCTAATGACACGAGAGCCCAACATTTCGACACGTCATTCCGACACGCACGGGTTGATTTTAAGCTTTTTGACACGCCATTACGTGGGGAAACTATGTAGGTGGTGATGATGATGCAACCCATGACGTGTTTAATGAAAACATTACGTGTGCAACTATGGATCGTGAAAAATAGAAATTTAATAGGACCAACTTTACCTTCGATTCTGCAAAAAATCAGCGGTTCATTCATTTGTTAATCTATCTTCTCTTTCCTTAATGTTATCTTTTGTATTTAATTTGATAAGTTAGCAGCTCCAATGCGATCGAATTTAAATGACAAATTCTAGATGCATTGATTTTGAAGTTTGACCACGTTTCCCCGTACTTCTTAAAAAGCTTCGTGCCCCCACATGGTTCAAAATGCAACCTTATTACCATTTTCACATGCAAATTTGTGGTTCTTTAATATACGATTTTGAGGAAACTCTACGTCGCTTCGGATGTAAACAAACTAATTGGCATACTCATACAACTCCGTTTCTCCTAATCATCGAAATTATTTATGTACGTTAGAAAGTCAAACCCAAAAACTTAAGTTTATAGATGAAGGGAGATCACATGAATATAAATAGCATATAGGACCCAATTTGACTAATGGGGGGCGGACGCACATTCGCGAAAGACACTGGCTCGGATACCATGTTAGAAAGTCCAATCCAAAAGCTTAAGCTTATAGGTGGAGGGAGATCACATGAATATAAAGAGCATATAGGACCAAATTTGACTAATGTGGGGTGGACGCACATTCACGGAAGGGATAACACTAGTTTGGATACCATAGTAGAAAGTCCAATCCAAAAGCTTAAGCTTATAGATTGAGGGATACCACATGAATATAAATAGCATATAGGACCTATTGTCAAGCGATGTGGGACAACAATTTCAACAATGTAAATGCGTTTATTAGAAAATGGAGGAGTCTTTTCGTGGATCGTATGGAGAATCAGTTACATACAGCTTTAATCAGTTGTATATACGTATGCTAATTCTCCTTCGCCATGATAATGACTCGTGAGCTTGCCATGCATGGTGGGATATCGATTCATCGGACATCCTATGTCAAATGAGATAAGGACGATGGTTCATTGGTAAAGGTAGGCTCGTCAAACGGGTGAGTTGGACGGAGTCATAACTAGTTCAATCCAAATTGACCCATTTAATCCGTTTTGACCCATTCATGTGCAATGCAAATTCCTTAACTCACACCCGACCTATCCCCAACCCGCATCACAATTCATTTTAAGCACTTTTTCTCCTTATATTGTTGCCTTCAAACAATATATGGCTCCATGGACCGGCTTGTTGAGTTAGCGAGGGAGCTCGCAGGTTGTCTTGACAGCGCTTAGAGCTTCCTTAAGACATCCGAGACTATAGAAAGCAGGAAATTAGCGCATCAAAGGCGCTCTTGCGGGAGAGATATGCGACAAACAACTCATTTACAATGAAAACTTAATTTTGAAATGGGTGTTTTCAGAGAACCCATTTATGACCTACTCTCTGGTTGGACTTCAATAATTTAAACCCATTTTCACTCGGCTTTTTAAATGTTTAACAACCCATTTGCAACTCAACCCCAATTATATTAAAGTCCAACCTCTCAATCGCACATGCGGTGTGAGACGATGACCCGTCATGCCATCCCATGTCATATAGACCTATTTTGAGACCTCTAGCAATAGGTCATGGCGACGATGACTAGTCATCTAACCTCTCGAGAGCGAGACTCGAGAAAATTCCGACATCAAATACCGAGTGCGCACACTCGGTGTCCATATGTACCGTTGAATGGGATCCGGTGGCATTCGTCGGATTCAATTACGAACAGTGGCTCGTGAGATAGCGACGCGGGCAAGTTCGTGGGTCCTATATCGCCAAGCAGGACCAATCACCTAATTTGGAATCAAAATGCTTAGCGCATTATAATCTGTAATTTGATTAAGGCGGGTCGTAATTGTGTGTTTAATTAATATATTTTTCCCTGAGTCAACACTAATCAATTGGCCACACTTATTTTTTTGGGGTCAAATTGGCCACACTTTACCAACCCATAATACGTTAAAAGAAGTTAACAGGAGTGCAATTTCCGCGAAGATGCTTCCGTGGTGGTTAGCCCAAAACATCACGAAATAATTCCAATATGCTTAATTGAGAAGTAAATGATCCCTAAACATTGATTTTGCTTCTCCTCTAGCTAACACGTGCATGTCGGCTCTTCTTTATTTTCTCCTACAGCCACGACCCATCCATCCCATTCCCACCAAAAGAGATGTACAAGTCAACAACCAATTAGTTTGTGAACACAAAAGTAAAGTGATATTTCTCATGTAAAGATCACATTATGAAGCTAATAATACGGAAGTTGCTAGCCTGACAATACTGTTAGTTATTTTTGACCACACGATCTCCCAATCAATAAGTGCTTTATGCAAAACATGCGATGATGGTGTGTGAACTTACGGTTGAGATCGTATCTTCCCTAACAGTACTGTCAGAGAAGCATTCCCATAATACCTAGGGCTTAATTTATTCTCGTGGCTCAGTTTGGCGCACCTTTCCGAATTGTTTAATTTACAACTTATCTCCCCTTTAGCCCATGTGCCACAATCTTTTAGGGATACTGTTACAAATGGACCAAATCCCACAAAAAAAAAAAACTGATATTATATAAATTATTCGTCTCTTTTCTCGATGACACTAGGGTTCTCCTATAAATGAGAGATCTTTCACTCTAATTTGCAGCTACCCAGTTGAACTTTTCCTTCCCAATGTGAATCTTCCTTTGATATTCTTAAGAAATATCATCCATGGAGTCCGTAGGATTCTCATTGCTTCATAAGCTTCAGACTTCTTCTTGCTGCTTCTTCTTCCCCTTCCTTTTGTTGTTCACCATCTCTATATCTTTGATCTTCTGTGTATTACTCTGGTTTTCGAGACGTCAACTTTTGTGCCAATGCCACATTTGCAATAGTTACCGTACGTCTAGTTGGGCAGATGAATTCGACAACCTTTGTGATTGGTACACTCACCTCCTCAAGAAATCTCCATCCCAAACCATTCACATCCATGTTCTTGGCAATGTCGTTACCGCGAATCCGAAGGTGGTCGAGTACATGCTCAAGACGAGATTCGACAATTACCCGAAAGGGAAGCCTTTCTCTATGATCCTTGGCGATCTTCTTGGCAAGGGCATTTTCAATGTCGACGGAGATTGGTGGGTGTTCCAGAGGAAGATGGCGAGCCTCGAGCTGGGGAGCATCTCTATCAGGTCCTACGCGTACGAAACCGTCACCAAAGAGATAGAGACCCGGCTCCTCCCGCTTTTGTTGGCGGCGGCAGAGGACGGGAAGAGGATCTTGGATCTACAGGACGTTTTCCAAAGGTTCTCTTTCGACATCATTTGCAATTTCTCTTTCGGGGTAGACCCGGGGTGCCTCGAGTCTTCCATGCCCATTTCTAGCTTTGCTGAGTCGTTCAACCTCGCAACAAAGTTATCGGCGGAGCGAGCGCTTGCGATCACTCCATTAGTGTGGAAGATGAAGAGGCTGCTCAATGTCGGCACGGAGAGGAAACTCAACAATGCTATCAAAGTAGTCAAAGTCCTTGCAAAGGATGTCATATCGCAAAAGAGGAAGTTAGGGTTTTCCAACCACCAAGATCTTCTTACGAGATTCATGGCTTGCGTCGATGACGACAGGTATCTAATAGACATTGTCATCAGCTTCATCCTAGCCGGTCAGGACACGATGGCCTCAGCATTGTCCGCCTTCTTCTGGCTGCTCGGGACACATCCCGAAACGGTGTCAAGGATTCAGAACGAGGTGAAGGAAGTCATCAACGGGGATCAAGAATTTGCGAGTTTTGAGCAAATAAGGGCACTGCATTATTTGCATGCGGTGGTATATGAAAGCTTGAGATTATTCCCACCCGTTCAATTCGACTCAAAATTTGCCCTAAAGGATGATGTACTTCCAGATGGAACGTTTGTTAAGGAAGGCACAAGAGTTACTTACCACCCTTATGCAATGGCCAGGATGGACCAAATTTGGGGGCCCGATTGCATGAAATTCGAGCCCGAGAGGTGGATCGAAAACGGCAAATTTTGTCCTCCGAACCCGTATAAGTGCCCGGTCTTTCAAGCTGGGTCAAGGGTTTGCCTGGGTAAGGAAATGGCTATAGCCGAGATGAAAATCGTGGCGCTATCCGTCCTACGAAAGTTCGACATCACGGTCGTCTCGCCAGCGAACGGACCCCGGTTTAGTCCAGGCCTCACGGCGATTATGAAGGGTGGGGTTAGGGTTCTGGTCAAGAAGAAAAGGGACGCTCCACCCTAGGGGGAAAATTGATTTCGCAACCTGAAATTGGTTATGTGACGGATGAGTTTCAGTGTGTAAACAGTTCTGCAAAGGAATGCGAGAAAACGTCAATGTTCGGAAAGGGATGTCTTTAGGTGCAAAGGTGGTCCAAAAAGCCAAAGGTAGAAGAAGAGAAAGAAATGATGCGCGGCAGAGAAATTTGTCCTATAATAAGGTGGTAGTATAGTCTAATCCCGAAATGGGAATTGCTTTATTATTAGTAATCACTAGTTCCAGAAAAAAAGTTTCGCGCTTTTTTTTTAAATCTATTTAGTGAAATTTTGACACCATGTAGCTAGTGGGACTAGCTGGTTGAATATCACAAAAGTCCTCAACTACTAGTTTTATGTATCTTGGTGAATTTTTTTAAGGGAATTGATTGTGTAATATGAAGTAAGATTAACAGCCTATTTTGGGCCATAAAAAATAAATTATAATTAATTAAAAACTATTGTGGGGTTTACTCTTTTAAGAATTTGTGACTCACAACTTACTGTTATTCTCACCGTCACTTCAAAACTGTTATGTTAGCAAAGTCTTTTTTTTTTAATTTGACTTTCTCTCTCCTTATATATATATATATATATATATATATATATATATATATATATATATATATATTGGCACATAATCTCATTGACTTCTATGAAACCTAAGCTAGCTCCTACGGCTTTAAATAGCACCTTATAATATGTAGCATAGCATAGAGGATATTTGTTGGTAATCTATCCATTCTACCGTAGCAAGCAAGACTGTCGGTTTCGAAATTTTGTTGGTCAATGAGAAATTTATCTGTAAATAACGCTTTGGTGTTGGCAATTCTCTTACCTCTAAAAAACGCGATCACGACTATGATGCCTGCCTTAGATAAATAAACTCTATACCGATGAAGATCACTTACACGATGCCCAGATGACGGGGTAGGTCGTGAACTTTTCGATCTTGGTAGAGTAATTGTTTGTTCATCTAAGGATCCGTTTGTTTCGCGAAAAATGAGTACTTTGAAAAATATTTTTCCTAAAAATAAGTGATTGTATCACTTACAAAAATGAATGAACGCAACTTATTTTCACCGTCAACGATACGATAATATTTATCTTGTTGTTGATAATGAAAGTTTTTTTCGTTAATTAATTATTGAGAAAATTTCAAATAAGGGTCTGAAGTAGACTTTGTTTTAAAGAATGGCACTCCTGAAGTGACCTCATTGTTTTAAAGTAGGGCCTGATCAAGAATATTTTTGTTATTTTACATTTTGTTATTTTTTCTTTTTTCTTTTCATTTTTACTATTTCTTTTTTTTTCTTTGATGGGACCGACGAGGGCCCGGCGACCCTCGCCGGCCACTGGGCGAGAGCCGATGAGGGCTGACGAGGGCTCGCCAGCAACTGGCGACTTCGCCTAGGCCCTCGCCCAGATCTGGTGAGGGCCGGCCTCACTTGTGGTTGGCAAGGGCTTGCCTTGCCTAGGTGTGGCCATCCCTTGCCTAGGCGAGGGTCGCGGCAGCCTTGGAAGGCCTCACTTGGGCGAGGAGACCCTCGCCCACCAGCGGCGGCCTCTCTCAGCCTCGCCGGCCATCGCTTGAGACCGGTCACAAGTGAAAAGGAAGAAAAAAAAGAAGAAGGAAAAAATAAAAAAAATGAAAAAATGAAAAAAAATGAAAAAAATGTAAAATTTCAAAAATACCCTTGGTCAGGCCCTTCTTTGAAACAATGAGAGCGTTTCAAGGCTTTCTTTGAAATAAGGTCCACTTCATGTCCTTATTTGAGAAAATCAAGGCACTTCAAGCCTTTATTTAAAAATTTTCCTTAATTATTTTACTCGATGCAATTTGTCGTTTTTAGAAAAATATTTTTTAAATTATTCATTTTTCGCAAAACAAACGAAGCTAAAATCCACGCATTGACAGCGACATCGTGACAGGGGCCAAGCATGGTACAGAAACTTGAACATCCTAGCCTTTCGATTTCCTTTCACGTGACCTAAAATGCGTCGATGATAGGAAAGAGACACAGTTGCCTTTCTAGAAATTAGCAGCATTAATTTGATTTCTCCTAGGATTGGCAGCTGGACCTGTTTCTCCAACCACCTCGGGCTCTGTATTCCAGTCTGCTACACGTCTAGATTCCCATGTCGCTGATCACTAGCTAGGGCTTGCCACCTTGATATCAACATTAGATGAAAGTATAACCATATACGTTAGCGTGAGTATGCTTATAGAGTAATTATATTAAATCGTGTCTTCATCTAACAATTTAAATTTTTTGAACAGTTGACAGTTGTCCCACCAGATCTTAAATGGCACCAGAGCAGAACGTCTGGAGTTTGAATCTTTTAAGGCGCCTATTTGCCTCCATAATTACATATTTTCCCTCTTAGTACTATGCAAAAAGATTGGACTAAGCGTAAGTAGGAGTGCTAAAATAATTAAATATTAAATTGTGTATTCATCTAATAGCTTAAACTTTTAGAAAAGTTGGCGATGTTTCCATCAAATCTCACATATACACAGTTCTTTTTTCGCCATCTTTATCCCATAACGGCCTAAATGCTATTGAGGTTTCTATTGAAACAATGTGCTTTATTGTCGTCCGATCTAGTATATATTCTATTCACTTATAACGTAAGTCTCACACTCAATTCCCCTGAAAGCAAGTTCTCGTAAAGTATCTTGGGGGAAAATAGTAAAAAATGTCATAAACATATTGCACTTTTGCTAATTCAATCATAAATCTTTTTTTGTGCCAATTTAGTCCCAAACCTTTTGTATTTGTGCCAAGTCAGTCCATCAGGCCAACTTTAACCTGCTGGCACTGACGTAGATGTCGACCGGCGCTAATGTGAATAATTTTTAATAATACTTTAATAACTTTTCAAATTATTAATTTTATTTTTA
The DNA here is from genome assembly GCA_029784005.1 of Lenwebbia sp. NSW1173648. Classification (NCBI taxonomy): domain Eukaryota; kingdom Viridiplantae; phylum Streptophyta; class Magnoliopsida; order Myrtales; family Myrtaceae; genus Lenwebbia; species Lenwebbia sp. NSW1173648. Next base: position 5,477,592 of record JARCGZ010000010.1, on the reverse strand, counting down.
TTTTCTTTTCTTTCCCTTTCCTTTTTCTTTTCCTTTCTTCTTCCTCCAGCCGGTCGCCGCCAAAGGCTAGGGCCGGCGAGGCTCGCCCTCGTCAGCTCCGCACGATCAAAATTGGTCGGATGGACTGAATTGACACAAATGCAAAAGGTTTAGGACCGATTTAGCACAAAAAAATGTTTAGAATTGAATTGGAATAAATGAAAAAAAGTTTAGAACTGAATTGAAAACATTAAATGGTTTAAGACTGAATTGGCAAAAGTGTAATATGTTTAGCTATTTTTTGACAATTTTTCCAGTATCTGTGATCGATTTTTGTCTAAGGGCTATATTTTCCTCCAACTACCGTTCTTTATGGGGTACAAGTAGTGGACATCCTTTTCGAGTGAGAGTCTATTTCTATTTCTATAGCAACTTTGAATGAGAGAATCAAACTCAATTGGGACCCTCGAAATGAATCCCTTTCTTTTTTCCCCACCATGTGAGGACTGAGGAGGGTACATGTGCCCCAATGCATTTGTCATTTTCGTCCACCCTTTTTTTTTTTTTTTCCTTTTCTCGAGTACATGTGGGTATCGAATTTATTAAATTTCATTGACTACGACCAATGAATAATCTCGACCTTCACAAAGGCAGGAGGGCCACCACACAAACTCCACCCTTTTTTGAGCTGGTGTCTTAACTTTACCCACGTGTCCCTAATGCATGTCCTCTCTATTGTCCCTCTCAAGAGTTGAATTGCTTCTTTCGCGATGGTTTACACATCGATGCATCCTTGTGTACAGGGAGAATTGTCCAAAAACAGTCTTAAATTTATTGTCTTTTTGTTAATTCAGTCTTAAACATTTTAACTTTGCCAATTGAGTCCTAAATATTTTCATATTTTTCCAATTAAGTCTATTAAGCCAATTTTGACCGGAAATCTCTGACGGGGATGCTGGTCATCCTACGTGACATGATCGGTGCTGGCGTGGATAATTTTTAATAATATATTTTTAAAAAAATTATTTTTTCCTTTCGTATGTTTTCCTATACATATTTTCTTCTTCTTCTTTTCTTTTTTCCTTCCCTTCTTCCCTCCGCTGGCCTTAGGCGAGGGCCACCCTCGCCTGGGCAAGTGTCGACCACCCTCGCTTGGGCTGGCGAGGGCAACCTTTGCCCAATCTGGCTAAGGGATGCCCTCACCAGGCCAAGCCCAAATGTCCCTTGCCCGAAGTCAACGAGGGTGGCCCTCGCCTAAGACCAGCGGAGGGAAGAAGGGAAGGAAAAAAGAAAAGAAGAAGAAGAAAAAATGCATAGAAAAACAGTAGAAAAGAAAAAAAAAAGGAAAAAAGGAAATTAACTTCACGCCGGATGTGCTATGTAGGACGACAATGTCCACGTCGGCAATTTTTGACCAAAATTGAATGGATAACCTCGATGGGCAAAACGTGAAAAGGTTTAGAACTCAATTAACAAAATTAAAAGCTTTAGAACTGAATTAGCAAAATTGCAGTAGGTTTAGGACTTTTTGGACAATTTTCCCCTTATGTTGATGATATGACCGAATTAGGGTTTTCGAGATACTCGCCGGATGAACGTCATCCGGTCTATCTGAACTTGTCTATCACGAATTAGGGTTTTTGAGATACTCAATTAACATCATTTTGTTAACTGGACTTCAAACTTGTCTATTGTTGTTCACAATTTCATCCTTTTAGAACTGAGGCGGGCCTGCGATCCTAATTTAGCTCGATCAGCCATCGCTCCTATATATGCATGTGCCCCGAATGTTCCGTAAATGTACAATTATTCGATCCCAAAATGACACATCAATTCTGTACTATGATGAAGCTCTAGTCTATTTGACGCAGCTCAAGGGAAAAAGCCACGGCCCAGCAATTTATATGGAAGATTCGTGGGTCAGATCATGGGTTCTAACAGGTTAGGTTGAAAATAAGTTGGTGTGCCATGTTCTTCTTGGAATAATTCTCGGGGCATCTATTAGTTAATCCTATGCAAAATTTGATAAGCAGGAAAGGCTCGATAGTTTAAGTTACCTCTTTACATTGGGCACGACTTCTTTATTCAGTCCTAGATTTTTTTTAGAAAAAACATTATGTGGATGTCAAATATGTTTGGATATAAATATGTAATTGTTAATTTTCATGTGGGTGTTGTTAGAAGCCATTTTTCTATAGTAATCTCTTTTCTTCCTTTTTTTTTTTTAGGTTGACTTGTGGTAATTTATTTTCCTCTAAAGTCAACGGAACATATTCTTCTGTTAGAAAATAAGTGATACAATTAATTTACCAATATCAATATGTAAGATTAGTTTTTGCTGCGGGGGCGGAGTAACTTTCGTTTACATGTATTATTACATCCATTATATGAGTATTTAGTTACTTATTAAAAATACAACATTGTATATCAACATAGATAGATGTGTGATCTATTAAATCTAAGCACTGAATATCAGGTGCGGAAGGGGATAGTTTTGCAATTTTTTTCAAAAAGATTTATGTATTTTTTTCTTTTTTTAAAGAAAATTTAAAAAATGCAAAAATTGTCCACATTAACGCTGGCTATACCATGTAGGACAGTCGATGTCCACGTCAACAATTTCGGCCAATTTGATCGAAAAGACTACATATGCAAATTGTCAAAATGTTTAGGACTAAATTGACTAAATTGAAAAGTTTATGACTGAGTTGATATCCGTACAATAGATTTTAGTACTTTTTTTTTGGTAATTTTCCTGGTGCTAAAGTATATAAATACCGGAAACGAAAATAAAGAGTTATTTCTTACCGAAATGGAATAGGGAACATCGCCGAAAGATTTTGATGGTATAATTGGCAAGATTTTAGGCTCTATTTGTTTCGCGAGAAATGAACGATTAGAAAAATATTTTTCAAAAAACAAAAGCTTGTATCGCTAACAAATGAAAAACGAATGAATAGGAAAATATTTTTCAAAAAATGACAGCTTGTAATTTTGTGTAATGAAAACATTTTTCAGTAGTTAATTATTTCAAGTGATACAAGCGATCATTTTTAAGAAGATATCTTTCAAAGCATTTATTTTTCACAAAATAAATGGAGCCTTAATTTCGATCGAATATCTTATGACTCAATCCTTCCTTGCATTACCGATCAAGTGATTTATTACTTAAAAGAAATCAATTAAGTTGTGTATAGTTAGAGGTTATCGGGGCACGTGAGCACGTCGGTTGTTTAGATTAGGGGTAATCGGTTCCCGGGTGGTCCGGTTTCCACCCAGGAACCGGGAACTGGGTTAGAGGGGCCGGTTTTTAGTTTTGGAACCAGGAATTGGCCCACCTAGTCTTGGAACCGGTGGCAGGTTCTTTTTTTTTTTCTTTCTTTTTTTGTTAATTTGTCGCTATATGCTTTGGATTAACAAGAACAATAAGTGCACTTTCTTTCCTAATCATCTTTAATTTAAAGTTAACTTTTCGTTCCGAGCATAAACTTCCCATTACAATAGCACATAGGCTTTCCACCATAGTAAAATCAGACAGCATCATAGTCATGGACAAGGAGGAGATCGCGAAGATAGGTCCCCAATCGACCCTGGTCAGATCAGCAAGTGGAATATATTCGAGACTGTATAAGCTCCAGAGCTTCAAAGAATGATCAGGTACCTAGGTATCAGCTCTATCATGAGAATTGAATCAAGAATTTTAGATGGATATAACCGAAGACAGATGGAAAAGCAGTACAACTAGATGGAGGGTTTGTGAAGGATTATGGCTTTTTAGTTTTAACAGATTTGTAAGAAAGGAAAAAAAAAAAAACAAGTCCGGTTTGGGTGATCTGGTAGGCGGCTCCATCCATTAAACTAGGAAAAGGACCGAAAATCACCCATTCCAATATTTTGGAACTGGGTACCGAACCGCTACTCCCGAGAACTGCCCAAAACTAGCAAGTTCGGTCTAGTCAGGGCTGTTCCTGGTCCGCGTGGTTCAATTTGCTTAGCCTTTGTTTAGATCCATCACCGACAAGATGAGAGCCGAAAATTGTGACCCCAACGACTTAGAATTTCGGAGTTACTGGACTGAGTGGCTAAGCCCAATGACATAGAGCTGGGCCACATCAACGTTTGGCTAGGCCTAATCATTTAAAACAGTCTCAGAAATCTTATAAGTGAATGCCAAAAAAAAAAAAAAGATCGGGCAAAAAAACAAAAGGACGGCGCTATTTTCAAGCCCATTTTGGCTAAATCACTCTTTTTTCCAATCAACAGACTGAAATACCCCTCTCTCTTCCATTTATTGTTTCTTTTTTTTTTTTTATCATACTAACCAACATAACTGCCTTTATTTCTATTTTCTCTCCTAAATTATCAATTTCACAATAGAAATGCCAAATTGCACTCGATAAAATATCATCTTATCATGCTATCACTTTGCCTAGAAACGATAGTTATTTTTAATTTATGGTCCCATTTTTAAAATTACAAAAGTTATATGAAAAGTTAGAAATTTCTAATTATAACGGCTTATCAACACACGATTAATTGCTTATTTTTTCATGAAATAGTTTGAGGGAAACTTTATTTCAAAGTTGAAATTACAACTCAATCTAATTATCTAGTAGATTTTAACCTTGTGGGTGATTTTTCGAAATAAATTTGTAGATTTTTAAATTTTTTTTTTTGGTCGAATTGGTTTTTAAAGTTAAACATCCCTAATTTGTGCTTTTTTTTTAGCACATTTTAATATAAATTGAAGATGGGGTTTAAAATTTATTTACATATTTTGCACTTTTAAACTAGCGCAAGATTTTTTCAAGGGAAAATTTTAAGCATATTTTAAAGTTTTGATCCACTTGCTATTATTAATTACTTTCTTCGTGAGTTGAACAATAAGAAGTTTCATGTTATTTCCTTTATGCATTTATCCTTTGTTAATATTCAGATATGGTCTAAAAATAAGTATATTTGACATTTGATCACGCTTTTAACAAGTTAATTTTCCTTTTCAATTGTTTTATCAAGATCGGATAAATAATGAAATTGAGTTTAATTTTCAACTTTGAAACATAGTTTCACTCACGCTAGTCGAAAAAAAAAATGCACTTAATTGTGTGTTTATAAGCTGTCATTAATAAAAATTTCATGTGAACGAAAATATGAGACCACAAATTACATGTGAACATATTCTCTAGTAAAAAAGATAATGAAATATGGTAAATTAATATCTTGATGGGCGAAATGAAGCATTTATATTATGAAATTAAGAGAGATGATAGAAATAAAGAAAGTTTTGTGGATTAGCCTGATAAAAATAGAAACAATAAATTGAAGAGAGAGAAGGGAGAGGGTATTTCGGTATGTTAATTAGAAGAAAGGAGTGTTTTAGTCAAAATATAGGTGGAAATAGCACCGCCCAATAAAATTTTGAACGAGTCTACACATTATTTTTTAGGGAAGGCTGGTGTATCTGTATCTGATGGGGAATGATAATCATATTTCGCAAACGAGGAGTAATTTTTTTTTTTTTTTTTTTTTTTGGCATTTGCAACTAAAAATTTAAGGAGAAGATCAAAAGAACAAAAAAACATATGCTTCCTTAACTTTTACGCAACGACAATATTCATGTTTATAAACCCCAGTATATAAACAAGAATTCAAGATCACCTCGCGCTGAACATCTGGTGGCAATCGCCCTTCATCTTCTTCGGTCGATTCCTCCTCTGCGATTTTAGGAAACCCAATTAGCCATGTCTCAGGTAAACAAGCTTGTTCTGTTGCTCTTAAGCCCTTTCGTCATTCGTTATTGATCAAAGTGGTTGTCGATCTTTGTTGGGTTCGAGATTGTTCTGCTTCTATCCCTTTTTTTTATGACGGGGGATGTGTTGGATTCTTGATTAGGAGGCTTCTTTTTGGGCGATTGTTGTTCTTTCTTTGCTGAGATTTGTTGTGATTTGATCGTGGGTAAGAGTTGAATGTTCGGTGAGCTCGGGCTTTTAAACGAATTCGTCAATTGGTTTTTCCTTCTTCGGGAGTAATAATGGTGCTTTAGGATTTCGATTCTGGGAAGCTCGGCAGAAACTGAGTTTATGGACCATACCATTTATGGTAGCATTTGGTATAATCTGTCTATTTTGGTTAGAAATGGGTACTTAGTGTAAATGCAATTATAGAAATTCGTAGATGCGGAGCAAGTTAATTATTTCATGTTACTTTTCTCGGTCGTGTTGAGTTTCGTTCAATTGGAAATGCGTGATTAACTATGCAACTTCGTGCCAGTTGTAATGATTTTTTCGGTAATATGATGGACCGTGTCCATTTTAGATATGTCCGAGCTTGAAGTTCAATTTGTGATTCTGTGCCATTCTTCCTATTGGTTGATGTTTGGGGAGGCTGAGATGTGTCTGGCTCAGTAATGAGTCGGCTTTGGATAGAAATATTTCCTCGTTAATGGTTCTGAGGTTGGTGATTGAAGGAGTGCTTCTGTAAAACATCAGAAATAAAAGAGGCTTTTTCAAGCTACAAAGAGAGCTACAAAGAGCGGTAACCCTTGTTATGTTATGTCATAAAGGTGCAGAACTAGTAGTAGAAGCAAGGTCTTGCTTTTCCTTTTTCTTGTGGATGAGTGATTGCAGTCATTTTAGTTTTTGTTGGTGATTCAACTTAGCTTAATATAGAACTTCAAGTCACATGTTGTTGAGATAGATAGTGCCTGAAATGCATGTGGAGTGCATTAGTATATGCATTCATATAAAGTAACTTGCAGCTGCTTCGACCAGGGTTAGAACAAATTAAGTCTTTTATAGCTAATTAGTTGCTCGATATAGAAATCGATAATAAAAAATACTCTGCCAAGGAGGTGGTATCTCTCTCGAGCCCTCTCATGCAATGACCTAAGGAGCTCCATAAGTGGTTTACCCACCTATAAGTGGGTAGCTTTGACTATATTTATTGTATTAAGAATAGCATAATTGCATATTTTGTGGGCGTTTCATCTCAGTATTAGATCCTTGCTCATTTGCTGAATGTTGAACTCATGATAATAACTTGATTTTGGCATAGCTAGGGGACAATTGTCATGTGGCTTTATTTCTGTAATTTAGTAAAAATCTGTATGCTTTTTCTGCAGACTGTTGTCCTCAACGTTGGTATGTCTTGTGAAGGCTGCGTTGGTGCAGTGAAGAGGGTTCTTGGGAAAATGGAAGGTCTGCTGCGGTTCTAAAACGCTATAATTTGAAGTTGTATTTTTTGTTAGCGATATTTGAACTTATATATGTCCCGATATTGAGGCTTCGAAATCTTTATACATGTTATGAAACAATTTCAATCGCCTTTTGATGGGTCTACTTCATTCTTTATGAATTACATCAGAAGAGCTATGAACCTTTTAAGCTCTGGGCATTTGAAATTGTTTCATAACATGTATAAAGATAACTCATTCTCCTAAAGAGATTCGCTGCTGCAATTTTGATTTTACCTTTATCACCCCCAATACATCTTTCTTTTCTTAGAAGTGAAAACAAAAGAAGAAACAGGGCATCCTTGGAAGACAAGTTACACCGGTGGAGGATTAACTTTTTTTTTTTTTTTTGCCCTTTTTGTGGTTGCACCTTGAACCAATTTCAGGTGTGGAGTCCTTCGACATTGATCTGAAGGAGCAGAAGGTGACGGTGAAAGGCAATGTCCAACCGGATGCAGTTTTAAAGACGGTCTCAAAGACTGGGAAGAAGACCACATTTTGGGACGCCGAAGCACCAGCAGAACCTGAAGCAAAGCCTGCTGAAGCCACTGCTGCTGTCTAATCAGTGAAGGCGAGAGAAAGAAGACAGGCCTGTTTCCGTAGGGCACTTCTTTGATGATGGATTCTATATCAAATGTGGTGTATGTGTTGTGCTTTCGACTTGTAAGATATCTACAATAATTTGTATGGACAACCTTGTTGTGGATATAGAAGATGGATTCCACCGAAATAGTCCTTTGTCCCCATTCTGTTGCCCTTATTCGTGTTGTTGCCTATTAATGTCTACACGTTTGTATAATGATCTGTTGTCATTATAATTCCAGAAATCATGTCAGAGGTAAGGGATGTCAGGGAAAAGTGTCAAAAAAGTCCTAAATCTATTGCATTGATGTCAATTTAATCTTAAACATTTTAATGGTGCCAGTTCAGTCTTAAACCTTTTGACCTAGAGTCAATTGAGTCCTTCCAGCTAATTTTGGCCGAATATTACTGACTTGGACGTCGGACGGCCTACGTGGACATTTTAAAATAATATTTAATAAATTTTGATTTTTTTAAATATTTATTTCTATCTTTTTTTCTTTTCTTTTTTTTTTTGCTGTCTTTTTTTCCATTTTTCCTCAGGTGGCTCGCCGGGGTGATGGCGAAGGCTAGCGAGGCCAATCGTCGCCTGGGCGAGGGTTGGGCTCGCCAGATCCAGGGCGACCTCGTCGGGCGTTGCTTGGGCCAGAGCGAGGCCGCCCATTGTGGGTGGGTCGGCCTCGCCAAATTTGGGGAGGCTGGCGTTGCCAGATCTAGTGAGGCCAACCTTACTGGCCATCGAAGGAAAGAGGGAAAAAAGACAGAAAAAGGAAAAAACAAAAAAAATAGAAAGAAAAAGAATATAAATTATTAAAATAATATTACAAAAATGTCCAACGTTAGTGCCGGATGTGCCATGTAGGCCGTCCAATTAGTCAAAAGGACTCAATTGACTCTAGGTCAAAAGGTTTAGGATTAAATTGATACAATTAAAAAGTTTAGGTTTAAATTGGCATCAATGCAATAGATTTATGACTTTTGTAACACTTTTCCCTCAATAAATGCTTTACTTCAACCAATATGTGTTGGTTCTTGTTTTTGCAATAATTTCTAAGTATAGTCTATTGATTTCCCATGAAAATATCTGGTTCGAGGCGTTTTAGATATTTCATAAGGCGATAATGACATAAATAGTCCCTGAACTTTGACCAAATATGTAATGTAGTCTATGAACTTTTAATTTGACCAATATGGTCCTTGACCTTTAACCCGATGTGCAATGTGGTCCCTAAACTTTCAATTTGATCAATATGGTTCTTGAACTTTTGGAACATGTTCAACTTAGTCCCTAAACTATAGTAAGATGTTCAATATAGTTCTTCAATTGATTCAAGTTCAAGGAATAAGTTGAACATGTTCCAAAAGTTCCCATAGTAAGATGTTCAATATAGTTCTTCCATTGATTCAAGTTCAATGACTAAGTTGAATATTTTTCAAAAGTTCAGGGACCATCTTGATCAAATTATAAGTTCAAGGATTACATTGCACATTGGATTAAAGTTCAAGGACCATATTGGTCATATTAAAAGTTCATGAACTACATTGCACATTGGGTCAAAGTTCAGTGACCATTTGTGTCATTTTGCCTTCTATAAAAGACTCTTGTTATTCATACAGGCTATCAAAAGTTCTCTAGCAGCTTGGTCAAGATACACGTACATTTAAATTAGAGAGATGTCCCTGTGTTGCACAGATCGAAGAGTATTATTTTCAGTCTCTCGAAAAATCAATAGAAATATTCATCTTTCAAAAATTCAATCAATTCATACAAAATCCTAGATTTTAGTAAATTACATTTTATTTTAAATATATTTGCTAAAAATTACATTTTATTCTAAATATATTTGCTCTCATCATTGTCGAATTAATGAGACTTATTTTTAGGGAGAAGTACACTAGAAATGTTAAAAGTTGTGTACGACGCTCACTTTAGTGTCAAAAGTTTCAAAACGATCACTTAAGTACCAAATCGAAGAAATTCCGGCCAAATCAATTATGTATCCTTTATAATTAAAAACTTTATCTGATGTGGCAAATTTCTTAAAAAACTCTGGCCACTTGGACTTCCACGTAAACTTCTAAGATAAAAAATTTAAAAATAAAAAATTAAATAAAAAATGAGCTAAAAACTTTTAAAAAAAAAAAAGGGCTTGTTCAGGCGACGAGGGTGGGGATGGTCGATGGGGATCGCTGAGCCTCGGCCAATGACCGGTGACCCTCGCCGACTATAGACGAGGCCTCGCCCAGCCACTGCGAGGCTGGACCTTGTGGTGGCTGGCCTCACCTAGATCCCAAGGTCCAGCCTCGCCGTGGCTGGACGAGGCCTCACCTGCGGTCGGCGAGGTCGCCGGCCACTAGTCGGGGCTCGGTGACCCTAGTCGGCCATCCCCAACCCTCGTCGGCCATTGTTGGCAATGGTGGGGCGGCGGCGGCGACGGCGAGGGCTTGCACAACCCTCGCCATCCGAACAACCACCTTCTTTTTATATTTAGTTTTTAGCTTATTTTTCTAATTAATTTATCTTTTTTAATTTTTTAGTTAATTTTTAAGTTGAAGTCCACATGGACTTTTGGCGAGCCACGTCGGCTCAAATATTAATAAAAAAAAAGGGCCACATAGGATTCCCAGCAAACAGATCGGAATTGGCATTTAAGTGATTGTATTTTCAAAAAATTGATACTTAAGTGATTGTTTTGAAATTTCTGGCACTAAAGTGAGCACGTACACAACTTTTGGCACTTCTTGTGTACTTTTCCCCATTTCTTTACCATAAACACTTTCGACAATCGGTGTGTCATTTGACGTGCTTGAAGCAAAAAAAGATACATAAGAGCAAATATTAAGGATGCGCATGGTAACACTTTTGGAAGTTGATTTCTGCTCCAGAAGTGCTTCTGGAACGACACTTCTGGAGCAAAAATTCGTTTGGTAGTGCAACTTCTGAAGCAGTAATCCGTTTGGTAAAAAAATTTACTTTTGAAAGGATTTTTTATTTCTAAAGTGAAAAATCACTTATGAAGCCGTTTTTTTTGTGTGCCAAATTTGAAAAGTTAAAAAATATCAGTTCTCAATTAATTCTGCCTCGTCCTATCGTTATGCACCACTCTTTTCTTTTGGACCACTCCCAAAGCTCTCTCCGTTGGAGCTCCAGAATGCGAAGCTCTATCACTCCCAATCACGCCTCCGCTTCCGCCGTCGCCTCCCCATTTGTACGTCCAACGACCTCAACGAGCCATTGATTCCGATTCGCCCTTTCGAGCCAGTGATCCTCTTCTCTATCCGTCACCTTCCGGAGATCCATCGGCAGCCGCGAATCCCGATTAGCCCTTCCGAGCCGCCTCCGCTTCCGCCATCGCCTTCCGAAAACCCATCGGCAGCTCCGATTCGTCTTTTGCGTTCGAGGAACTCAGATCTGCGAGGTTAGGGTTTTCTCCGTCAAACTTGTTCTCTGTTGTTTGTTACCACAGTTTGATCTTTTGCTTGTGATTCGTCTTTTGCGTGTTCTCTATTGGGCTTGAATCATCACAGTCATGAGTGGAGCCTAGAATGTCATGACTTATCTGACGGGTGTATGATTCGTCTTTTGCGTTCGATAGATCAATGCTCCTTAAATCACAAAGATAGGAATGCACAACTCGCACAACTTGAGTGAAGACAGAGTTAGGATAAATTTGTGGAAGAATAGGCTACGATAGCATTTTCATATCTAATTTGTCGAAATTTGCTTTCTGAGAGGAGTCCACTGGTTTGCCTGTTTCCTGTTAGAACCATCGATTTTCTCCTACACTTTGGGCTTTAATTCCTCCAGCTCAGTCAATGCATTTAGCAATTGCTACAAGAGAAAGCATAAGGAAAATTATAGGCACTTTCACTGCAAATAAGTACACATAGTTTAGCTAAGGTCTCGTGATTGATGCTGGCGACCAGTAATCCTCTTCTTCAATCGATACCTTTCTAACTCGCATGACCATTCTCTTATATCAATTCTACAGTTCAATGAGAAAATGGCATCCTTTTGACAAGAAAATGAGAGAATTACAATACATATCAGTAAAAAATTACCAGTGGAAAGGAAAAAATTTATCCATGAAAAGATTGATAGGTAAAAATGTAAAAAAGTAAAACCCGTAATATATTTGGTGAGATACCATCTAAGATTGATTGTTATATGTTGTTAGTATTTGAGGATTTCGTATGTTTGCTCTTCTAATGTGATGTTGTATTTGTCGATTGAGTACAGCTGTTTTGAGCTTGGACGGTGAAATTTGTATTGTATTTGCCAACTCCGAGTTCATCCACTCCTCCTTCTACCTTCACTTTCTTTCTGTGGGAGACTGCTGCACTGTTAGATCATGCCCTCCATATTGTTTTCTCAATTACTATGTCAATTCGCTGCTCAATTGGGATGATGATGTTGATAGCCCTCTGTCTTTGCTCAAACACATTTCGGTGTTGGAGCCACTAGGAAACTGTGGCCGCCGACTCATGGTGTCTAGCAATACCCTCTGCTGATTAGAGGGTATTGCTAGATGGATGTCGAGGCGTGCTTCAATCTAAACTTAGCGTTCAGTTTAACTTCAGAAAGCCTTCAAATTTAACAGCCCAGGGAGGAGTAATTGCCTCTCTCTTGCTGCTAGATCCAAGGCTCTTGTCCTTCTGAGAGCCGTATTCTATAATTTTTCACTGTTTAATCTTGTCTAGTTTAGCGGGCGTGACGTTCCGATATCCGATTTTCCTTGCCACTCTCAGGACGATGAATTGGCTAAATTGTGCTTTGCATTTACGTTCTTGGCCCGGTTAGTCGCCTACATCGCAATATTGGGTGAGTTTTTCTTGCAAAATTGTTACTCTCTAGATGTGTTTGATTCGAATCTCCGTAAAGGAAAGAGAGAAACATCAAAAGAGTTGTAATCGGAGTGTTCATATTGGGTCTCGAAATCTTGCAGCACTGCTCCTGTTCATCATTTTCGCGATCATGAGATACCTGGACAGCTCGGAGGACAAGAGCCCTGCAGAATGGGAGCCGGCAACGACCGAGACGACCCCAATACAAGTATACAAGCCGCTGTAGTCGGCGTACGAGACATGCAAGGAGGACATAGAAACCGGTAGTTGTAGCAGCAGCTCATCGGAGGAGTTGTACGACGGGAGGATTTGCGTGATTTGCTATGATGAGGAAAGGAATTGCTTCTTCGTTCCTTGTGGCCATTGTGCTACCTGCTATGACTATGCTCAGAGGTAATAAAACATTGATTCATTATCTGTGGTTTCAAGGACTGTTTCTCACGACAACTTGGGTTTTTGCAGGATATTTGATGGAGAAAGCAAGGCCTTCCCTGTTTGCAGGAGACCCATCAGTAAAGTGAGGAAGTGGTTCACCTCGTGAGATGAAACACCATCTTCATCACGCTTTTGAAGATTTTTTTTTTTTTGGTGTTTTATAGTGACGATTTCAAAGGAAATTTTGTTTTTGTGTTTTATGCATGGATCTAGCAGCATTTGCAGAAGTAGTTGCAATATTTGTTTTTTTTTTTTCAAGTAACGACATTTGAATTCAGCAGCTTGGATGATTCCTTCTTTTTAGCAACTGAAGACCAATACGACCACGTGATAATGGGTTTGACTATACTTTTCAAGGAAGTGTGTTTAAGACCAATTACCTCATAAACTATGTAGTTTTGCACTTTTTGGGTCCCGACGTTCCATCCACCGTCAAGAAAAAACCCCATGAAAGAACCCTCTATGTGTCGCCATGTGAATAACTACAGGAACGAAGATGTTAAAAATTTTCGTAGAAGACTTAATTCAATTTTCCCCATAAAATTGGCCTTCATTTGCATAAAATAATTAAATGACAAATTATACGTAAATCCGTCAGTATTTGCATTTCACTTTTCTCAAATAACATGCATTTTAGGTTAGGATCATTAATTTTTCTAAGATTTTTGTGTTAATAGTGTTCCATAAGTAGAAATTTCCAACCATTACCAAACGAATTTCTTCTCTAGAAGCAAAAATTTTATCCTATTATCAAACGATTTTCCCTATCAAAAATCAACTTCTGGAGCAGAAGCAGAAAAATCAATCTCTGAAGTAGAAGTGTTATCATGCGCACCCTAGAATGCACTGTAGGAAAATATGATCGAATGGAATGAACAACAGAATCAAACTTTAAGGCGTGATAACACTCTCTTTTAGGATTTAATTGCCCCACAACGTTGCTAATGGTTTCAGCAAATATCCTCCAAGATACAACAAAGTCTCGATGAGAATAGCAGATAGCAATTCTGATATTTCTCTAAGATCTCTCAAGAGAAACAATTGGAAACAATGGCTGTGAATCTTCTGAGAAAAATGAAAATGAAAGTTGAGATTCTAAAAAATGAACAAAATACTTGAATATATAATGAAAAAGAACACACCTTTTCGCGTCCGAAAAGTAGTTAATTCTCATGCAACTCTTCGTGTCCAAAACAGTTTATTCGATCACACCATTTCAATTTTCGAAACACAGTTTTTTGTATGAAAGATTGCAACTTTTCGAAGGTCTAACACTACTAACTTGAATGGATGTAATTCTTCATGTCTAAACTGTCAAGTCTGAAAAGTTACAACTATTGGACAAAATTAATCAATTAAAATTCGAAATTAATATTAAAAATAATCGCAATTCCTAAATGAACAGTCGCACTGTTTAGCTAGGACATTACAATTAAATTTTATTAAATTTAATTTCGAAAATAAAAAAAATAAGAATATGATTGTTGATTAGTGCCGATTATTACTCTCGACCGCGCAATCACAAGCGCACCAGCACGCGGGTATGGTGGGGTCTAGCCCACTTGCCCACTTCTCTATTTTCAGAATACTATAATAGTATTCTAATAGATAAACTGAATTGTACTCTCCCATATGGGACACAACAAAAAGCATTTGTTTGTTTTTCCAAACAAACTTCAACATGCGCATCTTTCCATTGCAGTATGTTATTATTATGCATAAGAAGCCTGGTTTTGCCAGTTAAACATGCAGCAAAGAGAATCAGGGATAAATAACATGGAACAACCAAATGAAACATCATTTTACTACGTGTTCAGCAGCCAAGTACATATATTTTCGGGTTGAATATTGGCAGCGGTAACAACAACAAAAAACCACTCCTTATCTCACAGACCATTTGAAAAAAGACATTTTCAACCACACATGAGAAGAAAACTAACAGTTTCCATGAAGAAATTTTCCAGTTGAAACCCCACCTAAAAGCATGAGTCACAGAATAATGATAAACACAGAACTTTAGATAGTGAAACAAAGCAAACCACACAAGTCCATGAATGTGGAAAAAAAAAAAACTAGAAAGCTTATCGAGATCAGCAACCGAATATTTAGCTTCAGCATCATCTTAACATCATAATCAAGTTACTGGATAGGTAGAATATTGTACAACATGAAGCAATTTCAACAAGTTGGACCATAGGTTCACTTTATATAAGGACAGCAACAGTAACAAAGAGGAGTTCAGATGCTCAAGGCACGAAATGACGACATTAGTTATACTAATGGGAAGTATGGATGCTCAGACAAGAAACAACACAACAATATAAGTAGAGTAATATGACGTGCAATGGGATAACTTAAGAAATGAACCATCAACATGTTGAACCATAAGGTTTTATTTATGCTGGATGAAGGGCTGCCTTAGAGGTAAGCAGTAACGCCAACAAAGAGCAGTTTAGGCTCCCAAGATACAAAATGACAACATTATTCTAAGAGAAAGTTCAGATATTCAGACATGAAATGACACGAGGACATGTCAAGACGAATTCTGATACTCGGACACGGCACAAGACTATACCAGTTTTTATTTAGACTCAAATAGTCAAACTTCTCCAATAATGGAGTTTACTTCATGATATAAAGGCTTGGCAGGCTTTGATATAACACTGGACGCCCGATTTCAGTTGTTCCCAGGTCTTGGCTGGTTACCCTCGAGGTGGATAATCCTGCGCTCGAGCTGCATATGAGAGTTCTCAACGTATAAGATATAGATGACAAAGTTTATGCAGAAACAACTTAGATTAAGCCAAGTACAGTCTTTTAATTTTCTTGGTGCCGCGTAACCTCAGTATAATTAAACCTATAATTAAACCTATCCGAGTTCAAGTTGTGGAATAATCTATAATACTATTGGGCAAAAGAAAATAGATTAAGGAATTGAAAAGAGCAGCAACTATGATAAGATTTTTCGGACTTCAGCAACAAAGTAGCATCACCAGTCGCAAGAGAGTACATTTTAGTTGCTCACAAAGGGCTGCACACTAAAAGCTCCATCACTTTCGATATTTTCTTGTGAATAGGAAAGTCCACTGTAGAGTTTAAATACATGTAAACTGAGAGAATAGACTTCAAATGCTTCATATTCTTGGTGTCTAAAATGGTTTCAATTCAATCCTATTGGACTCTGTTACATTACTTGAGTGTTTTCTAGGTTTTATTTCTTTCTACTTACATGAGGGCATTATGGTCATTGTATAAGTTATATAATATATTGCGATAGGTGTAGGGTAAAGAACACACAGAAATTGAGAGCCGTTCTTTTGGGTTTACGTTTGTTTCTTCCTCTCTTCTTCTCCTCTCGTTTTCTCCTCCTTTCCTTCTTCTCTCTTGCCTATTTACTACAGGTTCTCTTATCAGCTTTGTGACATGGTATCAGAGCAGATCTGACTACTTGATTCCTTGATCATATTGCTGGTTTGAGAGTCCCCTAATACCCCTTTTCCCTCTCTGGTGCGCAGCCACCTAAAGCTACAATTTCTATCTATTTTCTCTCCTAGTCTCGATTCATATAAGACCAGGAGAAATCAAATCCATCAGGTTCTCTTTGCGGCTATGGATCTGTTCGCGGGTATGGATTACAACACTTACTAATCAGCAGATTCAAGGATCAGAATATTCTGTTGATTATGGTCAACTGGTATTGTATGATTTTCATCAAAAATACATGATTGTTGGTATTGATTATACTGAGCGAAGGGCTGTTTTATTTCTTGCGCTGAAGTTTCAATCTTCTTGATCTGTGGTAGATACATATTTATGGGCCCATAACAAGTAATTACCACTATTAAATTAAATGGGGCCTCTAATTACTTGTTATGGGCTCAAGCTGTCAAAGTCTATATTAATGCCAAAGGAAAACTCAATTATCTTACAACCGACCCCCTATTATGGCATTCTTGTTTAGGACATTTATCTCTATTTAAGTTACAACAAATAATTCCTGAGTGTAAATCAGTTTCTACTCTTGAGTGTGAGGCTTGTGAACTTGGGAAACATCATCGTAGCTCTTTTCCTAGTCGTAGTGATTCTCGTGCATCTACTTTACTTGAACTTGTTCATTCGGATATTTGGGGACCTACTCGTATTGCTAGTAAAAATGGTTTTAAGTACTTTGTTACTTTTGTGGATGTTTATTCTCGCCTAACATGGCTCTATATGCTTCATGACCGTTCTGAATTTTTATCTGTTTTTCAATTATTTCATCGTGAAGTCACTAATCAGTTTAATACATCACTTCAAATTTTGTGAACTGATAATGCTCTAGAATACTCACAGAAATTAATTTTTCGTTTTGTTCTAATCTTGACATTATACATCAAACAAGTTGTACTTATACCCCTCAGTAGAATGGTGTGGCCGAGAGAAAGAACTGTCATCTTCTAGAAGTTGCTCTTTCACTCTTGTTGTATATGCAGGTCCCAAAATCTTTTTGGAGTGATGCTGTCCTTACCGCCTGCTATCTAATAAATCGTATGCCTTCCACTGTCCTCAATAATCAGTCACCAGTCAGTGTTGTGTTCCTTGACAAGCCGTTATTCTCTCTTACCCCTCGCGTTTTTGGGTGTGTCTGTTTTGTCCATAACTTACATCCAGATGTTAATAAACTATCCCCTCGTGCCACCAAATGTGTTTTTCTTGGTTATTCATGTACTCAAAAGGGATATCGATATTATGATCCTATGACTTGTACACACTATGTCAGTACTGATGTTACTTTCTTCGAGAGCACACCATACTATTCTACTGAGGGTAAAGAGTTTTCAACTGATATTGTGGTCGATCCTCCCATCCCGCAATTTATCCCCTTAGACTTTGTTAGTCCTCCTGTATCTCCTCCCTTGCAGGTGTATCGGCGGCGAAAGCAGTCTACGGCACCACCAGTCTCCAGCTCTTCCATGCCCTCTGTCCAATCTCCATCCTTGTCTCCTAGTCCAGACGATCTTCCGATTGCCCTTCACAAAGGTACTCGTTCTTGTACACAAAAATCCTCTTTTGCTTACCCTATTGAGCGTTATATGTCTCTCTCACATCTTCCTTCCCCATTACACGACTTTGCTCTATCATTACATACTCACACAATTCCTACCTCTACCACTGAGGCCTCGTCTCACCTTGAGTGGAAGAGAGCTATGTATGTGGGAATGGAAGCTCTAGTGTCCCGCCAGACATGGTCTTTAGTTGATCTTCCACTTGGGAAAGATGTGGTGAAGTGTCGGTGGGTGTACACAATTAAGTACAACCCGGATGGCTCAGTTGAGCATCTTAAGGCTCGGCTTGTTGCTAAAGGTTTTAGTCAAACTTATGGGGTGGACTATTTTGAGACATTTTCCCCTGTGGTACGTCTCAATTCTGTTCGTATTATTATATCTCTTGCTATGAATTTTGATTGGCCATTCTATCAACTGGATGTGAAGAATGCTTTTCTTTATGGTGATTTGTCGGAGGAAGTATGTATGGAGCAACCTCCTGGATATGTTGCTCAGGGGGAGAATCATAGTAAAGTATGCCTGCTGCATAAGGCCATTTATGGATTGAAATAGTCTCCAAGAGCATGGTTTGAGAAATTCAGTTCAGTGATTTCCAGGTGTGGTTTCCACTAATGTTATTCTGATCATTCTGTTTTTGTTCGCAAGGAGTCGAGAGTGGTCATTCTTGTTGTATATGTTGATGACATAATTGTCTCTGGCAGTGATGTGATTGGCATTTCTGAGGTCAAATCTTTTCTTCAGCAGCAGTTTTAGATTAAAGACTTGGGAGTTCTTAGGTATTTTCTGGATATTGAAGTTTTACGAAGTAGAAAAGGTATAAATTTATCTCAGCGAAAGTATGTTCTTGATCTTTTGTCTGAGACTGATACACTAGCATCCAAGCCAGTAGATACTCCTATGGATCCAAATCAGAAGTTTGGAGTTGATGATGGAGATGACATTGAAGATAAGCATCAATATCGGCGTTTAGTTGGGAAACTAATTTATCTTACCGTTACACGTCCCAACATTTCCTTTGCTATTGGTATGGCGAGTCAATTTATGGAGTCACCTAAGAAGGCTCATTGGGATGCTGTTTGTCGCATTCTTCGGTACCTTAAAGGCTCTCTTGGTAAGAGACTGATTTATAGACCGAATGGTTCTTCTACTCTGGTTGGCTATTCTGATACTGATTGGGCTGGGTCAGCGTGTGATTGGCAGTCTACAACTGGGTATTGCACTTTTCTTGGTGGTAATTTGATTACTTGGAGAAGCAAGAAGCAAACTACCATTGCCAGATCTAGTGCGGAGGCTGAATATCGTGCCATGGCACATATTGTGGCTGAATTATTGTGGTTGAAATCCATTCTCTAAGAGCTTGGACTTTCTACTAATCAACCTATTGATATGATGTGTGATAATTAGGCAGCTATTTATATTGCTGGGAATCCTGTTTTTCATGAGCGAACTAAGCATATAGAAGTGGACTGTCACTTTGTTCGTGATGCTGTGAAGCGAAAGTTGGTTGCTACTCCTTACGTTGCTTCTAGAGATCAGTTTGCTGATATGTTCACTAAAGCATTGTTTCGTCCTGCCTTTGTTAGAGGTTGTACCAAGCTAGGCATGGGTGACCTATATGCTCCAGCTTGAGGGGAAGTGTTACGTTACTTGAGTGTTTTCTAGGTTTTATTTCTTTCTACTTACATGAGGGCATTATGGTCATTGTACAAGTTATATAATATATTGCGATAGGTGTAGGGTAAAGAACACACAAATTGAGAGCCGTTCTTTTGGGTTTACGTTTGTTTCTTCCTCTCTTCTTCTCCTCTCGTTTTCTCCTCGTTTCCTTCTTCTCTCTTGCCTATTTACCGCAGGTTCTCTTATCAGCTTTGTGACAGACTCTGTACTAGCTATTACCTAACATAATCATGCATATATTGTGGTTGATCTTTCCCAGCATACACATGGTGGCATCCTTAAATTCATTTCACCTCTATTGTTTCCCTAAAAAAATTCCGCGTTATGTTACCTCAATGATGGTGCCCAAGTGCGGACGCAGAACATGGTACTCATGTCGGATGCGAAGCAATGCCATGTAACACCTGCATAATGAGCATCTAGTGAAGTTATTAAACTTCATCATTGCGGTATCAGACATAAGTGAACATGCCAATATTTCCCTCATTGGTCACTAGAGAGATGCTTCCGTGGGAAAAGTCACTCGGCAAAGGCATTCCCTTGCCTAAATCCCATATCATCCGCCTGTCAAACCGCCTAAATTTTCCTATTGGAGATGGTAATTTCTTACCCATTAAAGTAAAAGAAGCAACTTTCGGTGGTCACAACAATTCTAAGATGTCAATGGAATCAAGTTGTCCTTTGCATGTAGAAAGGAAGTATCCACTTACCCTTCCCTTGAGGTAGTGTCAAGGGCATCCGACAAATTGTCAATGGCAAGCCCCAATGTACAAGCACCAAATCTGGAACACCATTTAAGAAAAGTTAGCAGACCTAAGATATTGATGTTGTTACAGTGATTGGGTATCACATTGATATAATCGAGCAAGATAGTACATTAAGATTAACCGATACGCCATGACATTAATAAGATTGTTTGAAAAATTCAAGTAGAAAAACACAATTAACAACACTAAACTTGTGAGGGGGTATTACATGTTGGATCTAGCAATATCACCTAGAGGGGGGTGAATAGGTGATTTAAAACAATTTTTACTAGAAAATGCGGAATTAAAAGAATCAAGTCAAAATAGAATCTGAATATGAATATGTGCAGTATATGATTCTGAACATGAGTATGCAAATTCTGAATATAAATATCACCATGCAATATTCTATCAAACACAATGATAAGAGTTTAGAGATAGAGAATATTGCACACGACGATTATAGTGGTTCGGCTTAGATCAAGCCTACGTCTCTCCCATGGTGACAGCCGATTGGCTGGATTCCACTAGATAAATCAATGGAGGTTTACAACAAGTGATGATACTCTCTTTGATAGATCACACTATCCTCTCTCAATCACTCTTACAAAGCCTATCAAAGATGATAACGTTAAGCTCACGGAGACAAGTATGAATCTGAATAACTCTAGCACTTTGAAATTGATGATTCTAATCTCACACCGTAGTAGCACCATGGATCTCCTTTTATGCTCCTTCACCCCTAAACTAGCCGTTGGACAGGTCTTCAAAGGATCGCTCTTCAATCGCTGATTGGACACCATCAATCTTGATTGAACGAGACTGTATCTAGGGGGATTTGGTGACCGTTGGTGCTGAATCTGAACCCCTCAGATTCAGTCGCCCATACAACTCAATCTTCGGTTTCCATAAGTGGAGTTCTTCAAACATGAAAGTTTTCTTGTCCCATGGAAGGTAATTTCCAATCAAGGATATTCTATCAATCATGTTATAGAATAATCCTGTCAATCAAAGATTACAAACTTCCATAAATACCTCAGCAACATATGTCA